>CM069072.1:23030000-25430000 GCA_035220775.1 Malus fusca | reverse complement strand
TTATTGGATGTAATGAGGCTTAGGGATAGGGTTATTGAAACGAAAGAATAGGTAAACACAAGTTCCAAGCTACATTGCAAGCAATTTTTTTGTTTAGATTTATAAGAACTCAAGCTTTCCAGCTATTCTTCCAGTCACCTCCAACCATAAACTTAAACTGAAACTTTAAACACTTTTTATTTTCTTCGTAAACACACTTTCTTTTTCTTTTCCTTTTCTCTTTTTTTTTTTTTTTTTTTTTTTAAACCAGAAACAAATATGAAAAACCCCCACACTTATTCTTTTGTCAAACACCTTCAAAGTACTTCACAAACATTTCTCATAAGACAATCTCACATTGCTCACTAGTTCGCTTGGAAAGGGTAAGGAAAAAAAAATATTTCAGGTATAAGGGTAGACATATCTGGTGATAAGAAATAAAAGGCTCACAAATACGGCTCAAATTGGCAATCTAATGATATCATTTTTCTTTGGGAAACAGGGTTATTTGGGCCATGGTGGTAAACCTAATGCCTCTATCATTTTCAAGTTCATACAATCAATGACAAATATTTTGAAAGATCTTTATGCAAGTTCTAGAGAAGTATCTCACATAAGTTCATCACACATGAAAGAATAGGAGTGTATGAAAAATGCACACACTTTCAATAGGCTCAAAAACTCACATAGGATGTATATGGTCACTAAATTCACATCTGGAGCTTTAAATCATGCTTTAGTTTCACATCAACAAGGCTATGTGCATTTGTTTTTTCAAAGATGATCAAATATGTACAAACTAACACGAGAATTAGGAATTTCACAAAACACATGTTAACTAAGTTCTTGATCATCATGGTTCACATTTTATCCAATTATATCATTGGGTCGGGAAACTAACAAAAATCTAATTCAAAACAATAAGGAAAACAAGGAAATATTTTTGGATTTTTTTAAATTTTCCGATTTTTTTTTTTTTTTAAATAAAACAAAACTAATTAAGAAAACAAAGCAATAACATGGAAACAAATGAAATCAGTTCAAAGTCGAAGGTATAAAAATTTTCAATTTGGTCATTTTTATACTCTTTACCCCCACACTTAAACTAGACATTGTCCCCAATGTCAGAAAATATAATAAAATGCAAATAAAAATAAATTAAATAAATATAAAGAAACAAAATAAAGCAATAGGACTGAAAACTTCCCTAATTTGCAGTAAAATCAAGCGATGACCCCCCAAGCTAAAATTCTGCAATCAACTTCAAGGGTGGAAATAACCAAAAGTTCCTGCAAAGAAAAGAAATAAGTCAGTTAAGTAACACAAGAAAATATAAAAAAAACAAACGAAAAATTGAAAATGAAAATAAAAGACAATGAATAGAACTAATAAGTGATCATTGGTCCTGTTTGGTGACTTTCCACAGCTTTGAACTTGAACTGGCCTCAGGAACTTCTTAGCAAGGAAAATGAGACTTGATTGGTGGTGTTGTTGAAGCTTCTCGAGCTCTTGATTTCAGCTCGGACTCCTTCTGCCGGGTTGATTGAGTCTGCAGGCTACATTCTTCTCTTTTTGTTTTTGTTTCTTCTGCACGGCAGGTAGACACGAGGTAGAGGTGGTGGTCTGATTCTTTGTTCAATCTGTCCAAGTCCCGACCGATTGCCTTCTTTCTCCTTGTCCCGTAGCCAAGAGCAAGGGTAAAGGAAAAGCATGCCATGAGATATCTTTGCCTTTGACTCTGATGATATGAGATACTTTTGCTTTTGAAGAAGTATCGTTCCACAGGTGTATTCTTGAACTGGGCTGGGGAACTTCTTAGCAAGGAAAATGAGACTTGATCTTGAAGATGAAGCAGCACCTTGTCTCCACATGCTTCAAGTAACATTTTCACTTGCCTTGGCTGTTCTCCAGGCAGATGTGGCGTCTTCTTCGGAAGTACATCAGCGGTTGAAGATGAGCACTCGAGAGCAATGCTAGGTAAGCAATCAGGAAGGATTTCCAGGCAGTCGGTTCTTAGATCGGAAGATTGACACCGAGTGCTGGCTGATTGCTCGCTTTCTCCTTGTCACAAAGACAAGGACAAGGACAGGGAGAAAGCATGATATGAGATACTCTTGCTTTCAACCTTCATGATATGAAATACTCTAGCTCTTGATGACTTATTTGCAAAGGTATCCCAGGGAATGAGAAACACAGAGTAACTCGAGAGGGTTTGTTGGAAAGGCATTTTCGGAGATGAAGAATTGCTGAGAGGGTTTGCCTTTGCAATGGATGGCGAAGGTAGACGTTTATAGGTGATTCTTCACAACTGAAACTGTTCATTTACCCATGTCGGCAGCCCGTGGATGGATGAACAGTACAGGTTACGCGCTTTCTGAAAAAGCTACCCGTAATTTGCGCAAAGCTGACAGCGCGCGTGACGAGTGACGACAAATCTGGAAAAGCTGCTCGCCTCGTGATTCCTGACCGCTCCATCTTTTGAGAGAGACGCCCAACTTTTGAGAACGGCGTCCGACTTTTGAGACCCGGCTCCAACTTTTGAGACGGAGTCCGTCTTTTGAGACAAGAACCCGGCTCTTCGATTTGCGAGAGGGCGCCACTTTGATTTCTGATGAGCGCCTCTTGATTTCTTCTTTTTATAGAGGCGCTAAGTTTGTTCCACAACACACTTGCTCCCTCCTGTAAAAACTCCATCCGGTAAACGTTCCCTCCTATAAACACTCCCTCTTGCATTTCTTTTAATCTTGATCAGTCCGACTCTTCATTCTCAACACCTTCAAATATGTCTTGCCCTTCTGACCGTAGTCTTAACTTGAATGTTGGGGAAGATAGTGATATGTCTTCTCCAACCAACATTTGGCAGCCGTCCTTCATATCCCCAAATGGTCCTCTTACAGTTGGGGATTCCATGATGATGAATGAAACAACCGCTTCGGTGGTGGCCAGAAATCTGCTCACTCCTAGAGACACTAGGATACTTTCCAGGCGGTCCGACGAACTGGCTGTTCAGGACTCTATGGCGTACAGCGTCCGAAGTGCAGGCTCAGTATCAAACATGGGCCAGCGCCTTCTTGCACGAACCCGTCAGGTGGAATCGTTGATGGCTGAAGTGGCTAGTCTTCGGCAAGAGGTCAGAGTGCTTAGGCATGAGAATAAGGAGTTGCACATGCTCGCAACTAATTACTCAACAAGCATGAAGAGGAAGCTGGATCAGATGTAGGAGTTCGAAGTGCGGATTCAGAGTGATCATCAACGGTTTATGGCGTTACTCCCGAGGTTTATGTTGTCTTCGTCCTCGGGAGCCGCACTAAGTATTGAGGCTCCGAATGATCCAACTCTGGCGCTTCGTCTTTCCAGGGCTCCGTCGACCTCCGAGGCACCACCTACCAACGACCAATGAAAGCTATTAGTTTATTGTAAAATATTCATGCTTTTAAGTTTATTTAATTATATATATAAATATAAGTATTTTTGTGTTTTTTTTTTATTTTTTTTATTTTTTATATTTTTTTTTATATTTTTTTATTATATGGATGTTTATTGTTATTATTATTATTATATATATATATATTTTTTTTTTAAGGCAAGAAAAAAAAATAAAAATATAAAAATAAAAATATCAATGTAAAAATATGTAAATCAAATTAAAAAGACTATTTTTAATCTCTCAAACAAATATCACAACTAAATAAACAAAACAAAATGAAAGCAGTAAAGAGAAGGGATTAGGAATGCAAATCTGATTGTGGGTGATTCCTAGGCCTCCCTTCATTATTCAAATGCATGGATTTATCCTTGAACGGACGGTGGTACTTGAAATGATCCGACAACGGTCTACGTTCTAATGACGGTGCCTGAATCATCAAAGTTAGATTGTTGGTAAAAAACAAAATTAAAAATGGAGAAGATGGCTTACTATCTCGTTCAAACTCAATTACAAACACCACGTCTTTGAACGTTTCAGGGACTTTGAACTTGGCTAAATTTATTATAATGGTTGTGGCTTGTCCCGTGTCCTCAGTCTTAACTCCTTTGGGCTTGATTGTCTCATGCACAGCCTCTTTGATGTATTCAACAAATTCTCCGGCTACCTCATTTTCTGGAATCCCTCTTCTTGGTGTGCAAGGTTCTTTGAATGATTCACCATCATCGGGAACATAATTTGGTGCACCAAAAATTGGGATCTCATTTTGCACCTCTGGAAGAGCTTACACAACGTCTTTTTCATTCACTTCTTCCTTGGGATTTAAAAACCTGCAAGGAAAATGGACATTTGGTGGAATAATGTTAGAATGAAATGAATTTTGAACCTCCTCACCTGAGTTGGATGGCATAAGGACTTGAGGGGTTTGCGACAAGAATTCTTCTAAACTGCCCAAGTCGTCATCCTCATCTTCTTCTTGAAGCGGCAATTCATCCATGGATGGTTCTGTGACAACCTCATCCTCCATATTACTTCCCAAAGTGATGGCTTCATTGATCTCCATTTCTCCCTTTGAATTTGCAAATGTGGAGTTGGAGAGTTCACTTTGATCTTGAATCTGTGCCATGATCTCCATAATCTGCCCAACTTGCTTCTCCAGTGCATCCATCTTGTTGTCTTGATTTTCTACTTCCTGGTTCAAAGAGGTGATTAATTGAATAATATTATCATTATCAATCGACGAACCTGAATTTGGTTGGGAAGATTGTGATGGAGGCTGTGGTGGTGCACATGGCCATTGATAGTACTCATCTGATGGCTGTAATTGTTCTTCGTTTTGTGAGCCCTGCACCAAAGAAATTAATTCATCAAGCCTTTGATTATAATCCACGGGCATACTTTGATTTGATTGGAATTGTTGTGGGGGATGTTGTGGTGGCTGCATAGATCTTGAATAGAATTCGTCTTGCTGCCAATATCCGCTTTGTTGAAAGTGTTGAGGTTCATCCCACATATAATCTGAATAGTCTCTCCAATCTGAATTGTAAGCGTTGGAAAACATGTTGCCCCTTGATTGGTTATGGCCTTGATATCCCCAAACATCTTCATTGGCAGAAAATTGAGGACTCTGATATCCTTGCTCATAGGGCACATCAAGTGTAGGGACACTTGGCATTGTGGTCCGTTCGGCATTATGATTTAATTGAGCAGTGAGCTATGCCAATTGAGCTTGAATGGATGCAAGTGCCATGTCTCGCTCCATTTGTACCTAAAATCATGGAAGAAAAAATCGATAATATCGGCGAAATATCGCCGATATTATCGTTTTTTTGAAGACCCGATATTTTTTTAACTATCCAAATGATTTTCATCAAAATATCCAGATATTATCAATAATATCGATAATATCGCGATATTTTCAAAATTATCGATAATATCGCCACATAATACTAAAAAATACTTAAATATGTTGAGAAAACTCAACACATACTTCACTTGATCATAGCCCAAAGGGCGAACAAGATATGGCTTACTGAGTAGGGGAATGTGGTTTTTATAGGAAAAATTGCGAGGGCAGTGAGGAAGCATGGGCGATGTGGGACTCTCCCAATAGGAGAAAATCAGAATTTCGGCCGAAAATTTACACCTACTTTAAACGGCCATAACTTTGTCAAAACTCAACGAAATCAAGCAAGACAAAAACGAAAGTTGTAGCCCTCAAAGAGACGAAGAGAATGGTACCTCACACGACGTCTGAATCGTAGTGTTTTGGCCGGCAAATGCCTCGAAAGTCACTGAGATCGCCGGAAACTGGGTAAGGTTCAAATGAGTATAACTTTTTTAATACTCAACGAAATTGAGTGAAACAAAAAAGAAAGTTGTACTACTCGACGAGACGAAGAGATTGATACCTTGCACGCTGGCCAACTCGCCGTGGTTTGGCCGGAAATTGCCTCGAAAGCCACTGAGGTCGCCAGAAATTGGGTAAGATTCAAATGAGTATAACGTTTTCAATACGCAACGAAATTGAGTGAAACAAAAAGGAAAGTTGTAGCCCTCGAAGAGACGAAGAGAATGGTACCTCACACGACATCTGACTCGTTGTGGTTTGGCCGGAAATTTCCTCGAAAGCCACTGAGGTCGCCGGAAACTGGGTAAGATTCAAATGAGTATAACTTTTTCAATACTCAACGAAATTGAGTGAAACAAAAAGGAAAGTTGTACTACTCTACGAGACGAAGAGATTGATACCTTGCACGCCGACCAAAATTCAATTGACACACTCCTGGCTTCCAAAATTCAATTATTTTACTTTATATAAACTTGAAAAAACATAATCGGCATCCAAATTAAAGTTTAGTCTTATTCTTATGTGTAAGAAATTTAAAGTGTCAAATTCGGCACATTATTCTTCATCATTTTATTCACTTCCCTTTTTTTTTTTAATATCCTAAATAAAACCTCCAAATATTGTACTAATTAATTATATATAAATGATTATGGTGTGTTTAAACTTCTTTCATTAATTACTACATATTTTCTACACTCACAATGTTTGCCAGCTCGCTATATAATCAACTTAAATCAGTTAAATCCATCATGCAATGCATTTCCTTCCAATTTTTTGTGATAAACTAATAGATAATTGACTAAATAAACATCATACAAAGTTTCAATAAAAATTTCCAAGTTTTTCTTACAATTTCCGTGGTTTCCATGTAATTTTTATCGATATCGATATTTTACCGATATTTCCATCGATATTTCCGTGTTTTCGGACTACCGATATTTCCGATATTACCGATATTTTCTTCCTTGCCTAAAATCAAAGAAATAAAACTAAATCAAATATCAAAAGTAAAAGACATAAAAATAAAATAAAATAAAATAAACACAAATAAAATAAAATAAAACACAAACAAAAACATAAACAAGGGATTAGCAAATTTGCTAATCCCCGGCAACGGCGCCAAAAATTTGATGCGAAATTTACTTGACGCACAAATTTAACCCTATTTGTGACAGTTGTAGTATATGGATAAGTAGGGATCGTTCTAGGCCGGGGATTAACTAGGGATGCTAACCCAAGTAAAATTAAATTAAAAACGTAAAAACAAAATTTAAAACACTAAACTAGACTCAAAACACTTAACTAGAATCACTCAAAATAAAACTAACAAATAAACTAAAGCAAATCAAAAGACTCAAAATAACTCAAGACTCAAGAAAACACAAACTAAATTTATTTCTAATAAATCTAACACTTTAAAATAAATGGGGGATTGATTTTTATGAAAAGTAAATTAAACTTAAATAAATTACAGAATTGACAAAAACATGAAATTAAGGTGAATGGATGGACGACGGACTGGCTAGAGGATTCTTCTCCACACATGACACATATGCAACCTAAATTGATTTTCAGTTGTTCTTTCAATAAATTGTAAATTCTCAACGCCCCAAATTAATTAGGTCCGCTTAAATTAATTCTCAGATTTTCCACAAGTTATTGGGTTGGATGATTGCATACGACAACCCAAAACATTCCCTACAAGTTCCCTACATGAATTGCATAATAGAGATACAAGCAAGAATCATTAAGTTTTATGAAAATCATAAGCATTGACGAGACACTTGTTACTATGAATTGCATGAAACTTATGCCAAGAATTTACTTAACACGATTGTGGTCAACAACCTTTACTACTTGTGAATATAAGTTTATAACGATTAGGTGAAATTCACTTATATTCTAGCATCAAATTCATGCATGTAAATTAAGTATGCATCCTTAATCGACATACAAAAATAAGTTATCAATCAAGCAGTTAAGCAAATTAAATTCACAACTCAGAAATCACAACTGAAGGTAATCAATTCATATTACAAATATAATCATGGCTTTGAATTAACCTCTAGCCAAAACAAATTAACTACACATGTTTAACAAAATTAAAAGGTAAATTAAATTAAACATGTAAATAAAAATAAGAAAGATAAAACCGAATAGGAGAGTGTTCGTTCCTCGGTGACATCTGCATGTGCCTCCCTGTCTTGCTGCCTGAAGAGGCAGATGCCTCTTCTTCATTCCTCGAACTGGATCCGTTGCCTTCACGCGTCTGCTGCCACCTCCTCTCGGTGCACGCTGCTCCCGCCTCGAAGACTCACGTCTCTCCTCGTGTCCAGCTGATTCCCTCAGCTCCTCGCTGCCCGCTGCCTTCTTCAAAGCAGCATGCTCCCTGTCTTGCGCTACTTCTCTGCGCTCCAGCTGACTTCTTCTTTCCTTATCCCCCCACCTCTTGCTCTCTGACTTCCTCCACCTTTTATTTCTTTTTCTTGGTTCCTCCTATCTTCGTGCATCCCCACTCTTCTTTTATTATTTTCTTTTTTCTTCCGCAGTGCTCTCCACGCTACCCTCCGAGAGCTCCCTATATTCTTCTTTCAGTTTTTTTATTTCCGTCCCTCCTGTGGTTCCACTCGCTGACAGCTCCCCCCCACTTCTATTTTATTTCTTTCTTTTGCTGCCAAAAGCAGCTTTGCGGGGTGGACTACATTTGGTAGTGGAGGCATCACCTACAATAAATTTCAGTTTCTTAAATTCCATAACAATGCCAAAGAGATGCTTAATTTCTTTTTTCATAGAAAATATACTCAGAAACTTTATGGGAAGTAGTTCTCCTGGGAATTGACAATAACTCCCCAATTTCAAAAATTATTGAAGTAAGGAAAAGCTTAAATGTTATGGAGGGAATAATAAAAGACACAGTAGTAGATTTTAATAAAAGATACAGCAGTCGATTTAAAACAAATGTGCCAGTTGCCCAGTTTACAAATTTTGTCACTTAAAAGATCTTGTTGTGCTAATTTTATTTTCTTAGCTAGATAAATTCTATAAAACACAAAAACAAAGCAAATAACTCAAAAATATAAGAAACTAACTAAGAAAATACGAGAGAATTTGATGTAAAATATGTATAAATATGAGCTTTACAGCAGGATTTTGACATGGATGGGCTTGTTGGCCGAATCCACTCAGTAAACCATTTACTTTGTGAACACTTTTCCATGTTCTTGGATTAAAGTTTGGTGTATGTTTTACTTATGGATAATCTTATTGATATTGTCCTCAAATATGAGTTAATTGAATCATGTTTCTTAATACATGTGACTGATTCAATTAAACATGTGATCAGGTAGGAATGTGGGACAGTTAGTTGTCTGGATGAATGCGTACTACGCACACTAACTTTACACCTAAATCACATCTCTAACAATGACTTCAGGTTTATCCAACCTGATTAAGAGCATTGGCACGCTCCTCGTTGTACGAATGGTACTGAATCACCATTTAAGAGACATTAAATTCTCCCTGACGTTGAATTTTTAAGGATATTCGAGATGACAATGATCATGAATGAACCACTGAAGAAAATAGAGTGGAATATCTTTGCACCACCTCCAAAAATGAGCCTGAAGCTTTGATTTGGGGCCAATAGGTTGCCTCCAAACTGGGATCACACCACATGTGGCCAGCCTGGAGATGGGTGATTGAGCAGTTTACTTGTTTTGGCAAGACCTTTTGGGACACTTAGGTCTAACAATGATGCTACGACGCATCTCCTTACCCGAAGTAAGGATCTTGTGCCTACAAACACACTTTGTCAAAACCCGCTCGTTTTGGAAAATTTGATTTATAAATCATCCCTAGCAAAGATACAAAACGACTCTCTTTTCACAGTGGATTCAATGGAATATATGTGGACTAATCCAACCAAAACGCGAACCATATAAATACTTATGGTTTTGGTTGATGAATGGACAAACTGGTCACATGTTTGTCCACAAACATTACTACTAAACCTCATGGCCGATTAAGGGTTCACCACCCTACTTATCCCTTAAGGTCCGGGAGACTGGATAATGCCGAAGAGTTTATATCGACGGTTTTTGATAAAGTATTGCAGTATTTTGGGTTTATAATTGAACATTGAATTCTCATGTTCACCCCAAAGAGTCTCGCCTAGTGATCATAAAACGCAACTTAAATGATCACCCGAATTTTGGTAAACGTACCAAATTTTTTGTTTATGCCTAGGGCTATGCAATCCTTGTACGCAGTTATGTTGGTCTGCCTTGAGACCCATTACCACCCAACCTAAATGACGTTACAGTTGGTTACTGGGTATGAACCTGACGATTTTCATATTTACGTATTTGGCTGTGCATTCCATGTGGCAAGTTGCGCCGCCGCAACGTACCACCATGGGTCCTCAAAGAAGGATGTGTATCTTTTGTCGACAATGATTCTCCTTCACACTAGCTCTCTTAGAGCCCTTGCACGCGATCTTTTTACCGCTCATTTGCGGGTTGTCACTTTAATGAGACAGTCTTCTCGTTGTTAGGGGGAGATAAGAACGTCAACGTTCCTGGAGAACGGGGTGAATTTACGTGGACGTTGCTCACTATGTCTCATCAGCAAGAGTTCCTATTGGTCCAATATATTCGGCAAGGTATGTCTTAAATATGAATGCCTGCTGTGGATTTACAACATAAGGTTTTGTTTTTATTGTTTTATTACCAACATTATAGTTAAACTAAAGAAAAGAGGTTTAATTTCAAGATGTAATAAGTTGAAAAGAAAACTTATGCGCTTGAGCAATTCACTACTTACACAACACAAATAATCTAAAAAACATAAGTGGAAAAGTTACGTCAACATAGATTCTCTGAGAGATGAGATAGTTGGTCTTTGACCCTTAGTAGATGAAACTTGACCCTTAGTAGATGAAACCATCTAGACAAATAAAAATGTAGAAAAATGGTTAAAAGTACAAATAACTACCCAACCTTTTAGGGTATTTTTAAAATTTGTCTCAATTTTTTGAAATATTTCAAATAATTACTTAACGTTTTGAAAATTAGACATCTATTAAGTCACCAGAGTTAAGTGAGCCGTTACCAACGTTAAGTGATGCAGTTACCAACATTAAGTGATGATGTTACCGACAAATTCTAAAGATGTTTCTCCTAAATTGGTGTTTACTATATGTAAAGTGAGCTATAAAATTATTATTAATAGACTAAAACCTATAATAGAGGACTGTATCTAAAAAAAATTAGGGTGCTTTTGCACCTGGAAGATTCATCCATGATAATATTCTCTCTGCTCATGAGTTATTTACAACTTTTACAATAAAAAAAGGTAAAGCTGGAGCAATGACTGTTGAAGTAGATCTTGTGAAAGCCTATAATTAATTGAATTGGGATTGTATCAAAGCAGTATTAACTACATTTTGTTTTTATGATCATTAGATAAAACTCATAATGGAGTGTATTACTTCAACTTCTTTCTCGGTGCTCATTATTGGCAAAACTCATGGATATTTCTACCCAATAAGAGGCATTGGACAAGGGGATCCTCCTTCCCCGAATATTTTCATTTTGTGTATGGAACTTCTAATTAGACAACTTAATAATGTTGTTGTGACCCTAAAAACTCATGTGGGTTTACTTACTTCTCCTCTTGGTTTTAAAATTTCGAATTTGGTGTTTGCAGATGATTGTCCTATCTTTGCAAAAGCTACAAGTAATGCAGCTAGAAACGTTCTTAAAATTTTAAATGGCTTTGCTGCAGCTTCAAGACTGAAGGTAAATTTTTATAAATCCTCCTATATCTTTTAAATAATACAAAAATCAATTGAGAAATGATGCAGTTAATATTTTGCAAACTCAACATAAGACTACTATTGAAAAAATACCTAGGGATTCATGCTCAGAAGTAAAATTTAGCTTGCTGGCTGGAAAGCATATACTTTGTTCAGAGCAAGAAGATTAACTCTAATGCCTGGCACTACAACAAAAATGAGCTTTGGGTACAAAACAAAGGGCACAATTGAGAATTTTGTGTCAGTTTGACCACCAAACTCCTTAAACAGTTCCCATTCCATAGAGGGCACCATCTATTGTGCCCAATGTTAAAAAAAGTAGACACAAAACAGTAATGGGCACGGAAACCGTGCCCAATGGGGTCAGATGACATCTTCTTTACTGAAGATGGGCACAAACAACATTTTGTGTCTATAAAAATTATTTGTCAAAGGTGCTTTATATTCTCTCTCATTTGTCTTTACCTCCTCTAGCACACCAATAATTAAAATGTATAAACTTGTGGTAAATAATGGTATGGAGCTGTTTATTATTGTGCAAGTTATCAATAATTAATGTTGTTCAAATTCATTTTTTGCGAGAGCCGAACCTCATATCTCTTACTTACATGTAAAGAAGAATACCATTCCACCGTAGTACTGAATGGTGTGTTTTAGATTTATAATGGATCATTTCCAGCTGCAATGAATGTTTGTTAGATTCGTATCATTTTGAACTACTTTTTAGATTGGTGTCTCCTTGCAAGTTTGTTTTCCATGCTTGGTGATAAGGTTTTTGGTTTTATAGTAAGTGTTTAATTTTTTGACTGCAGCAAAAATCCTTCATGCAGTGACACATAACCAACAATTGTGCCCTTAGGGTCAGTCTCTTTGAAAAAGCAAGTTTATCTTCAGATGGACAAATAATTGTAGATTCTTAAAAGTCCTTCACACTGTGACACAAATCCAACAATTGTGCCCTTAGGGTCAGTCTCTATGCAAAAGCAAGTTGATCTTCAAATGGACAAATAATTGTAGATTCTTTTATCTTCAGATGGACAAATAATTGTAGATTCTTAAAAGTCCTTCACGCAGTGACACAAAACCAAAAATTGTGCCCTTAGGTTCGGTCTCTTTGCAAAAGCATGTTGATCTTCAGATGGACAAATATTTGTAGATTCTTTTTTAGGACACTAATGATAGAAATTGTGCCCACTAAATATTAATAAATAATAAATCATTCTACTTTTCATTGGGCCTTCAAATGGACAAAGTATTTTTAATAATTATGAATTCCTTTTTTTGACACAAATGTTAGAAATTGTGTCTAGTAAATTCTAATAAATAATAAATCACTCCATATCAAAAGAATATGTTGGCACAATTATGGATTTGTGCCTTTATTATAGTATAAATTGTCCACACTCCCTTACTAATTTGTATATGGAAAATTATAAGGTTGTTTCATAGAGTTGTGTTTGTTTTGAATTTGATCAAGTTCTACATCATCGAGAATGGCGGACAGGCGACGTCGCGGAGTTCGAATTGGAACCGAATCTCCAGCATCACATTCATCTATTGGTTCCAACATTACAACAGCAAATTCCACAACAAATGCTCCATCTCAACGTCCACGACAACCTGTTAATGTCGGGCGCATACCTCGTTCTATTGATAATCAGTACATTCTTACTACAGTTGCTGATGGTCGTCTTGGCTACGCATTACCCTCAAATAACGGATGTGTACGCGCACCTCACGGACGTGTCTTGCCAGCGTGGGCAAACCCAGGTAGGACAGAACAATACCCTATCAATTTGGTTTCTGCTGAAACAACAACTGAACAGTCTACTAGTTCTGTCGTTGTTATTGAAGAACCACGCACTTATGAAGCACAAATTTGTCCTCGAGGCCTGTCTCTTCCACAGATGAGGTCACGAAATATGCAGAATGTTACCGTTGAGATTTTAAGCAGCGACGACGAGGATAATTAATATATTTTGTATTATGTTATATTTCATTGGTGTGTGAAAATATAATAATCTTATGCTATGTTGTACTCCTCTTGGGTCCTCAAGTTATGTAGTATTACAATATAATAAATTTTTTTTTTTTTTGTAGTGGCATTGTATATTTTTTGGTTTTTAATTATGTTTCTCGTCCGATTCATGCCGCAAAATTCAGTGAATTCACAGCGTTGCAACGCAAGCCTTATGCCACATTACCAGTGCAAGAAAAGAAAAATAAAAGAAAAATAAAAGACAAAAGAAAAACAATAAAAGAACAACGCAAGGCTTTTATCATGCTAATCCAAGCCTCCTCTCATGGCGCCGTAGCTTCATTCCACGGAACAAACTTTCTTCCTCCAAAATAAGTCACTTTTCAGCCTTCCTGCAATACGAATTCAGAATTCATGAATTCCCACCTGTACCCTTCTCTCACTTCCCTCGATTCTTTCCGATTTCAGGTACTAATCCCAATCCTTTTCAGAATTGATCAATTGGGGTGTCTGTAAATCAAGCATTTTCAGTTGGGGTTTGTGTAAATTTAGCTGCACATCTGGGGAAAGGAAAATCCAAGCCTACACATCTGGGCAGAGGAATCATAGGTACAAACACAGAATTATATTTATCCTCGTTTTGCTCCAAATCGCGCATCTATTCTGGGTTTCTTCAGGTATTTGAATTTTGTATATATATATATATATTTTTTTTTTCCGTTCTTATTTGGTGGCTGGCTTGGATAATCGAAAAATTATTTTTAGAGAGATTGAACCGTTTTGTTTCTACTATTTGCTGGTACTCAATTTGTTTGGTGCATTTTTCTTTGTGGTCTGATATATAGCATGAATAAAACAACAAGTAATCGAAAAACATGGGAGAGATGCTGGTACTCAAATTGTTTGGTAGTATAATCTGGTTTTTGGTCTTGAGGTAACATCAGGGACAATGTTTAGGCATGTGACCTTTCCCATAGGCTGCTTATTGATTGGAGATTCACAATACAAACCGTTTTGAAGCTAACAGAGTTGCAGGTTAAGAGTGGTGTAATGCATAAGTGTAAGTCATGAATGTCAGGCTTATCATCCTTAACATATTAGTTCAACTGTAATGGAGCCAGCATGATAAAAGTATATTACTCACCAGTATGTGCTCTTTTTGTGACAGAACTGTGTACTTAGGAAATCTGAGATTGTAACAGAGGAACATGGAGTTTTTGAGTTGCCGTTCCTACTATATTTCTTCCATACTTTTTATATAATATGAATAAAACAACAAGGTTACATGAAAAACATGGGAGAGAGGTTGAACCGTTTTGTTTATACGATTTGGTGGTACTCAAGTTGTTTGGTGAAATTTCTTTTGAGGTCTGATATGTAGTATGAATAAAACGACAAGTATAAGTCTCTGGCAACATAAGTTGTAGGATTGCAATAACAGACTTGAAATGAAGTTAATTGAAATGAAACAAAAATCTATTCAGAGTATTGTACACCGTTAGTGAATAAGCCACTGCAATCACATCTGGTTTTAGTTGGTTTGTGAACTTTTGGGATACTAGGTTGGATGTTTATGAACATATTTCTTAATTTGTCTCAGTTCGCGAATCTTAACGTGTAATCGTTAACTTATAATTTCATACATGCTTGTAGCTAAAGATGAATAAAGAATGGGTGCATCTGAATAGGACAACCAATGAATACTTGATTGGCAGGCGTGCATTCATCAGTAGCGCTTTAGATGTTGCTGCGTTTCAAGGCAAAATTAAGTGCCCCTGTCGGAGCTGTTGCAATATGTTTTATCGTGATCCATTTGAAGTCGATCAACACCTGTATGTCGAGGGTATGGATCCCCATTACATAGATATACCTTGGGTTGAACATGGCGAACAGGTGCATAATTCTGATAACATATCAAGTCAAACTACCGAAGCTCTTAATGAAAGAAGCCCTGAAAATTTCATGGCAGCGATGCTTCACGATGTTTTCAGTAACCATGTGCATATGGATGAGTCAGACCATGTTGGTGAATCTTCTTCTGCGTGTGACGAAACAACTGATGCGCACCAATTCGACAACATTCTACGAGAAGCAGATGGAGAATTATATCCAGGTAGCAGGAAGAAAAGGTTGGATTTTGTGGTGAAATTATATCAGTCAAAATTGTTATATGGAATGAGTGATGCTGCATTTGGTTCAGTGCTGGCACTAATAAGAGAGCATTTTCCTATGTGTGAGACTCTTCCTCCAAATTTGTACTATACAAAGAAGATTATTCGGGCTTTGGGGTTGGATTACCATAACATAGATGTGTGTCGAAATAATTGCATGCTATTCTGGAAAGAGCATGTAAATGCCATCGTTTGTGCAAAGTGTGGAGCTAGTAGATATAAGCAAAGGAAGGGAAATTCAGGAACGATCCAATGTACAAAGGTACCAAAAAAGGTTTTACGCTACTTTCCCATAGGTCCTAGACTACAAAGGTTGTACATGTCTCGTTACACAGCTGAGTCAATGATATGGCATTCAGAGATTAGAACTGACGATGGTGTTTTGAGGCACCCTGCTGATTCTCCGGCTTGGAAGCATTTGGATAATACATATCCAGATTTTGCAAGGGAGTGTCGCAATGTCCGTCTTGGGCTTGCAAGCGACGGATTCAATCCGTTTGGTATGCATGGCAAACCCCACAGCACGTGGCCTGTTTTAGTTGTAGTTTATAATCTTCCGCCTTGGATGTGCATGAAACAACCTTATATCATGATGTCCCTCCTAATTCCAGGGAAAACAAGTCCTGGTAATGCAATTGATGTTTTCCTGCAGCCGCTAATTGATGACTTGCGGCATTTGTGGATGACAGGTTTGCGAACATATGATAGTCACCGTCAAGAAACCTTCACCATGCGTGCTGCCTTGTTGTGGACTATCAATGACTTTCCTGCTTATGCCATGCTCTCAGGGTGGAGCACTAGTGGTGAGAAAGCTTGTCCGACTTGCGGTGATGACACCGATTCTTTACGGCTTAAGCATGGGAAAAAGTTTGCATTCATGGGACATAGACGATGGCTCCCAATGTCACACAGGTACCGGAGACATAAAAAAACTTTTAACGGATCTCAAGAATTTCGAAACCCCCCTAAACCAAAAAGTGCCATGGATTGTTTAATGGAAGTGACGGGATTGACCTTCAAATTTGGCAAGGGTGCAAGGGCAAGTGGTCGTAAGCGAGGGTGGAATGATGATGGACGCGTTGTTGGTCAGTGGACAAAAAAGACTATATTTTTTGAATTGCCTTACTGGAAGGATCTCCTACTACGTCATAACTTGGATGTCATGCACATAGAGAGAAATGTTATTGAAAATGTTATTGGCACTCTTTTGGAAATTGAAGGGAAGACTAAAGATGGTATTAGGGCAAGGGCTGATCTCGTAGAGTTGGGCATTAGGCATGATCTCCACCCACGGGCAGATGGTGCCCGTACAAAGCTTCCAGCGGCGGAATACAATATGAAACCTGGGGAGAAAAGAATGCTGTGCCAGGTTTTGGAATCAATTCGGGTGCCAGACAACTATTCTTCTAATATCAGCAACTGTGTTAATATTCAAGAAAAAAAGTTAATTGGCTTGAAAAGCCATGATTATCATATGTTGATGCAGGTCTTCCTCCCTATTGCAATACGAAAAGTGTTGCCGAAATCGGTTGTTACAGTGTTGTTAGAGTTGAGCAGATTTTTTTGCCACCTTTGTTCAAAAACTGGAACTGAAGAATTGTTCAATGGCTTGTCAAAAAGCATTGTCTTAACTCTATGCAATCTGGAGAAGCTATTTCCGCCATCATTCTTTACCGTTATGGTACACTTGATAATTCACCTTGCGGATGAAGCTGCTATTGCTGGTCCGGTCCCATACCGATGGATGTACCCCTTTGAAAGGTGTCAGTTTCATAAAACACCTCCTCAGTTCACTTTGTAATTTTAGTATTTTTTTTTTCATCATTACCTTTTGCTTAAAGATTTTTATTTAACAATCAGGTACCTACATCTTCTAAAATCGTATGTACGCAACAAGAGTCAACCAGAAGGATGTATTGCAGTGGCTGTTAATTTAGATGAGTGTGTATCATATTGCTCCATGTACATGGAGGGCTCTGTTGTTACCCGTCGCAATAGGCCTGGACGTAACTATGATGTGATGCAAAGTGATGCACGCCAAGGACTTCCTCTATTTGCTAGCCAAGGAAAACCAGCAAGCACTGCTCAAACTGTTTTACTAGAACGTCCGAGGTTTGAAATGGCTCATCGCTATGTCCTAGTAAATTGTCCTCAAATGGCAGAATACTTAAGGTACGGTTATAACAATGACATTACCTTAGTACATGTTTGATGGACTGGCTTGGATCTTGAATTGATTTATGTGTTGGTCTTGTAGGAGACATATGTCACATGTAATTTCCACTCGTGGCAGAAGAACTACTATATATGATGCAGAAAGAGAAGCTCTAGATAGTTTCCCTCAATGGTGTCGGGATAATGTACCTTATATTCATATTAAGTTTCAGTATTAAATGTAGCACTCAAAATGATGTATGTTTGTAACTACGTTTTAATTCAATGCAGGTACATAACATAGGGGTGAATGATGAGGTAGCTATTAAAGATGATATACGTGCATTGGCTGCTGGACCGATGCAGTGGGTAAACCGTTATACAACGTACATCATGAATGGAAATCGATTTAAGGTTGCTTCTGCTGATCGACATGCACGAACACAAAATAGTGGTGTTTTTTTGGCATCGGAAGTTAGTAGTTTTGCTACTACCGTTGACAGGAATCCAAGGTATGGAGCTGTAGATTATTATGGGGTAGTGACAGATATCATTGAGTTAGATTATCACAATGGTCGGAAGGTTGTACTGTTTGACTGTGATTGGTTTGATGTGAAGAGCAAAATGTTTCGTACTAAGAAGGATGAGTTTGGATTCACTTTAGTTAACTGTGAACATCGTTTACCGCCGGATGATTCATTCATATTGGGGTCACAAGCAACGCAAGTATTTTATGTTCAAGATCCTATTGACACTGATTGGTTTGTTGCTACCAAGATAAAGCCACGAGACGTTTACAACATGCTCGATACAGATATAGAAGACCTCAACAAAGCCCAAGATATAGACCTCAACACAGCTTAAGATATAGAAAACACGTCAGAGGATGATGATATAGTTCAAACAAGAGCGGATGTTGCAGAAATTGTTATTGCGGAACGATTATCAGACTTGTATTAATCAGGAACTTATATCCACTAGCAGAGCTAAGGTGTAGGTGGATAATGCAACTAATCTGTGATGCAGGTAGGCAATGCAATAAATCTGTGATGTAGGTAGTTAATTTACAAACAAAAACAAGTTGTGATGCAGGTAGAGATGATGTGGTAAATGAAATACGGCGCCAGAAATGTTCCTTCCTTTGGTACGACTGATTGTTTTTCGTTAGTGGTTCCTTGTTCGTAAGGAAGAAATAAAATGCAGCAACTGAATTCAGTTTTTGATGTTTTCATCCATAGAAATCATTCCTAATTCATCTTTTTCTTTGTGCAGCTTAAAATTATGCAAGAAATGACATCCGTGAGGTGAGTGTACCTGCATTAGGATATAACTGAATACTTGGTATTCAAGTAAATCTTTACAAATCAGATGTAGAGAACAAAGGTTAAACTTGTTTTTGAAAAAGAACCCGGCCGGATATCTGAATACTTGGTTTTGATGAAGTACTGAATTATCTTTCCTCACAGGAACATTGTTTTTCTCATATATGGTGGAAGCTCACACGCTCAGATTTCAACGCTTTTTGAAGGTGGAAATGACAAGAATGTGCAGTGTGGACCTCCAGTTTGTAGTGCTATGATGCATGAGGACTGCCAAAGTGAGAATACTGGTTAGTTGTCATCAAGCATCTCTTGTAGATGTGTATTTTGTTTATATATTGCTGGTTTAACCATTACAACGTTTGAATTGGGATACAAGCTTGGATATGTTATATTTTGTTGTAAATAGAGAATCCCGGGGTATAGCCAGCATAGGATAACATGTATTTTTTGTTTAACATTCGGATGGGTTGTATTGTTAGGTTGCATGAATCGGTCTTAGCCAAGAACATGGGTTATGTAATATATTAGCTTCACTATTTTAGTGCTAATGTTAATGAATGTAATGTTGATTTATGTTTAGTTTGTAATGGATAATTTGTAAGTTCCTCAACTTTGGTGGAAATTAGGTCATGTGAGCAAGCTTGATGATTTCTATATTTAAAAAAAAAAAATCCAATTTTGCCCCAAAAAAAATTAAATAAATAAAATTATCCAATTGTGCCACACTTTTACAATTGTGCTGGAGCTTTATTGTATTTATTAAAATATAATAGAGTGGCACAATTTTAAAGTTGTGGTGCCTTTGCCTTAATATTTATACAACAATCTAAGCCATTAAAATAGCAATTGTGCCCATCTTACACCATACATTCAATAGCTTTTATTAGAGGTGAGGCACAAAAATGGTTGTATTTGTGCTTAGCCATTGGGCACAAAACAACATATTGTGTGCTATCACCAATGGTGACACCCATAGAGGGCACAGATACAAATTCTGTAGCTGCACTGTTGCTATTGGTCTATGAGCACAAATGTTGGTGCTTTTTGGCCTTAAAGGGCACAAATAATGTTTTGTGCGCAGTGGCCATTTTTGTTGTAGTGTGGAGGTCTTAATAGAACCCTTACCAAAGAGTGCATGATGTTTTTTTGGGGTAAGAACAATAAGTTGAGTCCAATTGTTTGGGACAAGGGGGTTGGGCATTAGGAAAAGTGAACACATCGATAATGCTTGTCTAATTAAACTTGGTTGGAAAGTTTTACCAGTCGACTCTAGTTGGTGGGTGCAGATATTTGAGTAAAAGTATTTAAAGGCGTGATAGTTTTATGGATGTAAAAGTTAAACATAATCATTCCATTGCCGGGAAGGGAGTCCTAAATGTAGGACATGTAAGGAAATGAGAAATTTTTTATTGTGACAGGAACACGAGTGGTACACTATGTGTTTTTATATAAGTTGTGATAAATTTTATTTTTTAAGTTATTAATTTTTTAACACACACATCCTACCATTTGTATAGTGACATGTGGTGTACCACCATGTTCCAGTCACATTGAAAAATCTCTCCAAGGAAAGTTATTGAAAAGGGTATGTGACATGAATGGTGAGAAATGGTAGAAATATCTCGTTCTAGACTCATAATTTGGTTTTTCCCTTCATGTTATTCCATCTTGTATCTGAAACTCACTTGGCTAATTTAAACTGGAATTTGAAAGTTAGTCACTTTATTTCTAACAGTAGCTGGAATAAACAACTCCTACTTCATAACGTGGAAGATCATGAGGTTGTTAATAAAATTTGCAGTATTCCTTAAATATTAAATGAAATAGATGACTCCTTTTGTTTGGGTTTTAATGCCAATGGTAGTTTTTTAGTCAAATAGCACAAGAAGTAAGAGAAATGTTAAGGAAACTTTCTTAAAAGTGAGATTTTTCATGAACTTTCTGTCATCTCATGTTTTTAGCATAATATTTTTTTAATGTTGGTATGAGAATTATGTTAAACTGTGAGATGGTAAAACTAAAAATTCCTTATAAAGTTAAGCTGTTTATTTGGCTTTTGATTCGTAATAGATTACAAACTCGAGAGATATACATAAACACATTAGTGAAATTTGCTCTAATTCCCTCTTTATAATCTGAACAATGAGAGTCAGGACCATTTACTTACGAGTTGCAATTTGCGAGGCAGGTTTGGAAAACCCTCCTGATTTAACCCCAGTTAATGACAACGCCTTATTAGTCCAATAGATTGGTTAAGCATGCTTGATAGAAACATTATCACA
This sequence comes from Malus fusca, assembly GCA_035220775.1. Taxonomy (NCBI): domain Eukaryota; kingdom Viridiplantae; phylum Streptophyta; class Magnoliopsida; order Rosales; family Rosaceae; genus Malus; species Malus fusca. Next base: position 25,408,525 of record CM069072.1, on the reverse strand, counting down.
ACCATATAGCTAATTTGCTTGCAAATTTGGAAGAATAGAAACCATATGTTAGCTTCAATTGTGGGTAAAGAGTATTTTATAGCCAATAATGCGAATAAGTCAAACACTAAAATAAAATGGAGAATTAAATGGGGATCTCAACAAAGAGGGCTCCTGAAAATTAATTTTGATGGTTCAGTCATCAACTCCAAAGCAGAAATGAAGATGGAACACCGATTGTTGCTAGAGCTCGCAGCTTGGGAGAAAACACAATTTTTTTGTAGCAGAAGGACTTTAGCTTTAAGGGATGCACTATGGATGGCAAAGGAAGAGGTTTTAATAATGTTTGTGTGGAGAGCCATTCGAAACTCGTGATTGATGCAATCAAAGGATCATGCGTTATACTTTGGCGATTGAGGAATATCATTGAAGATATCAAGTGGCTGACTTTCTCTTTCGCTTTGAATTTTTGGATTCATAGTTATAGAGGAGCAAATTTCTTAATGAATGCTATTACTAGCACCAGGTTTCATTTTAATAGTTTTCATGTTTGGGATAGGTCATAGCCTTTGTGGCAAAAAATACCTTCTTTTTTTGTTGTATCAGAATTGGTTATGATCGCGGTCACTTTCTTTGATGTCCTTGTTTTTTTATATAAAAAAATTAAAAAGCATTCCATTTTACACTTTTCAAATTTTTTTATTAACCAAAGTTTTTTTTTTTTGAATTTCACATTAATTAAGATTAATTTTTCAAATACGTTGGTTTTCCAAGATAAATTTTTGAAAGTGTATTAAAAAAAGTTATCTTAATTTCTTCGAAAACGTGAAATTCTTGAAAATGGTGCTTTGAAAAAAATATTAGTCTTTTTACGATGTGAAACGAAATACCATTACATCATAAAATAAAATAAACAAATTCATGATTTGATGCGATAATTATGTCATTATAGTTAACTAAATCATTTTGAGAAAGTTATATTGAACAATGTGAAATTCGAAAAATGAGGATTTGCAAAAGTTATATTGGATAATGTGAACTTCAACAAATAATGCCTTGAAAAGATTTATTGAATAGTGCGAAATGGAGTTGGTTCGATTATTACTAACATGAAAGTCCTAAGTGAGTTTGTACTCCGCGGTAACATTTCACGATAACAAAGGATTTGTTTAGGAGCGGTTACTTCTAACAATAAACATCGTCTGTACGTTTATATGTAGAAAAACACTTAATTGTTACCGATGTTAAAGCTACCAATGGTAAAAGTCAAGGTCTTTCGTAAGCATTATTTCAATAATTCAATTCACGTTTACACTATTATTTCTTATCCTGGAAAAAAAATGTGTTAAGAGTAAAAAAAAAAAAAAAAAAAAAAAAAGGAATCAAACTTCATTTTATACTAGCATTGATTTGAAATGCTCCCAAGTCCCAAATTTTCTTTTAATGTATTGTTCTCAAGTGTTTTTGGTTTAAAAATTATTTCTTTCAACAACTTCACGTTGATGAGAAGATATATTGTATGGACAAGGATTGTCTGCCCTCCACGTACCCTCTTGTTTGTGTGATCACGGTTAAGCCACGTCAACATTTTATATTACTATTCATTTTTGTCTTATTATATATATAAAAAAAACAATATAAAATGTTGACGTGACTTAACCGTGACCACACAAAACAGGAGGGCACGGGAAGGTCTCTGGAAATGGAGGGCAGACAATTCTTGTCCATATTGTATAACTCATGTAGGACCCACTCTTTTGACAAAAGTGAACTAAATACTTAAGTACAGAGTAGATATACGCTTTAGTATGTGGTTTTACAACTTACAAAACATTTTCTATTTTATTTAGCGGGATGAGGGAGTAAACTAAATTAAGAAATCATATTATTAAGTTTTTCACTATAATTTATCGGATATTAGATGAAGCCCACACATTGTGTGAGTAAATATAAAAGAATTTATTTATATATATATAAGAGAAAGAAGTTTGAGAGAAATGTGAAAGAGAGAGAGGGAGAGAAAGAGGACGTGGAAGAGGTTTAAATTTAAAATTTTAAAATTTAAAATCAAAGATATTTTATGATGATATGTGGGTAACGGAAGAAAAGAAAAACAAAATTTAATTTGTGCAAAATTATATTATTACCCATGATTTTATTTTGTGATGATGATGCTTTGAAAAAATTAATCTTTTATGATGTGAAATGAAACACCACTAAATCATAAAAAACAAAATCATGACTTGATGCGATAATTATATCATTACGATCAACCAAGGTATTAAATATCGGTAATATCGAAAATATCGGTAGTCCAGAAACACGGAAATATCGATGGAAATATCGGGATATTATCGATATCGATAAAAATAATATGGAAACCACGGAAATTGTAAGAAAAACTTGGAAATTTTTATTGAAACTTTGCAGGATGTTTATTTAGTCAATTATCTATTAGTTTATCACAAAAAATTGGAAGGAAATGCATTGCATGATGGATTTAATTGATTTAAGTTGATTATATAGCGAGCTGGCAAACATTGTGAGTGTAGAAAATATGTAGTAATTAATGAAAGAAATTTAAACACACAGTCACATACTATAAAAAATTGTACATGTAAAAGTTGTAATAGTTGAATTATTTATATGCTTTTTTTTCTTACACGCCACCCACACACACACACACACACAAACTCTCACACGCCAACACACACGCACACATAGATCACACACGCATACACACATCACACACACAGACAGAGACTGAGGTCTCTCTCTCTCTCTCGATCCTTCTCTCTTCTCTCCCTTCTCCATTCTCCCACACACACACACACAGATCTCTTGATCTATCTTCTCCCTTCTCCCACACACACGCACAGAGACATCGCCCCTCGTCATCGTCATCGTCTCGCACACACACGCACATAGACCTCGCCCCTCGCCCCTCGTCATCGTCTCCACCGCAGATCTAGGTCTTTGAACGTCAAAGTTTCGAGCGCGCCTCAGATCCAGGCGATCTGATTCTGACGCCGTAGTCGTCGCCGCCGCCACCAACTTCCTAAGCCAAGAATGGAGAACCTGATCTCGTTGGTGAACAAAATCCAGAGAGCTTGTACTGCTCTAGGGGACTATGGTGAAGGTAGCGCATTCGTCGTCGCCGTCGTCGCCATCGCCGTCGGTGGTCAGGTCAACTCCCGGTCCCTCACCTTCTTACCTCTTCGATTGATTCATGCATATGAATTGTGGTTGTGTTTTCAATCGCTCTGTAGCTTAGATCTTGATCTTAATCGTGTTTTTGCAAGGTTTTTGGGACGAAATCGGCTCAGGAATCGACACACTCATTTCGGCGTTCTTCTCCGAGTAGCCCAGTTCCAAAAATATCGCGATAATTTCGGAAATATCGCGATATTATCGATAATATCGCGATATTTTGACGAAAACCCTTTGGATACCTATTAAAATATCGGTCCGGCGAAAAACCGATAATATTGGCGATATATCGCCGATATTATTGGCATTTTGTTCCTTGCGATCAACTAAGTCACCTTGAGAAAGTTATATTAAACAATGTGAAGTTCGAAAAACGATGCTTTGCAAAAGTCATATTGGATAACGTAAATTTCAATAAATAGTGCCTTGAAAAATATTTATTGAATAGGGCAAAATGGAATTGGTTCAATTATTACTAACGTGAAAGTTTTTATTGAGTTTGTATTACGTGATAACGTTTTTACAATAAAAAGGATATGTTTAGGAGCGGTGACTTCTAACAAGAAATATCTTTCATACGTTTTTCCATAGAAAATACCTAATTACTATCATAGTTGTCATATTAGACTTACGAATACTAAAAGTCAAAAACTTTTGTAAGCATTATTTGAATAATTCCATTCATGTGTCTCATATTATTTCTTAGAGTGAATTGTAGAAATGGTTTCTCAACTTTAATCAAATTGGAGCAATAGTCCCTCAACTAAAAATTCATTACCATTGGTCCATCAACTTATCAAAATGTGAAGTTATAGTCATTTTCATCAATTTTGTCAAAAAATTTTCAAAATAAGTTATGTTGGAATAACCATTTATATAATTAGGGTCTCTTAACTCATCAATGTGTGTAATTACGGTCCTTTTTGTCAACTACGATCAAAATTTTGTCAAAACGAGTTATGTTGGAAGGATCATTGCTACAATTGGGTTAAAGTTAAAGGACTATTTGTCCAGTTGAATTAAAGTTGAGGGATCAATGGTAATGTATTTTTAGTTGAGGGATCATAGCTGCACATTTTGATGAGTTGATGGACCATTGCTCTAATTGAATTAAAGTTAAGAGATCATAGTTACAACTTACTCTATTTCTTATTCTGAAAAAAAATGTTAAGGTAAAAGAAAGGAAAAAGGAATCAAACTTCATTTTATATGATGTAGCATTGGATTTGGAAATGCTCCCAATTCTTCTTTTAATGTATTTTTCTTAAGTGTTTTTTGTTTACAAATTATTTCTTTCAACAACTTCACATGAGAAGATATCCAAATTGCATAACTGATGTCATGTAGGACCCCACAGATTTGAGAAAAATGATGAAACAAACAGTAAAGTACAAAGCGAATCTACACTTTAGCGTGTAGGCCTTTAGCTGCTTACAAAACATTTTCTGTTGTAATATAATATATGCATGGTCCACATAAATAGTTTTTTTACTATTCATCTGAAGAAGAATCAGATAGATGACTATTCATGCACAATAATTTCACTATTTATTTGAAGAAAGTTTGTAAAGTAAATAATGTTGCTACATTAATCTTTTGCCTATAAAATGAGAGCATATGGAGGAAGGAAGAAGAGAGAAATAATAAGAAAGAGATGAGAGAAAAACATACAGAGGAAAGAAAGAGGAGTTATGGAGGAAAGGAAAAAGATGAAAGAAGAGGAAAGAAAAAATTACTAGTAAGCTAGGCTAGACAGAGAAGAGAAAATAATGAGAGTTATCTTTGTACTTATATTATTTCAGATAATGAGATAAACTATTAATGTTGCCCCGAGGCCATAGGCACACTTGCCGAACCTTGTAAATATTGTGTCTTATTTATTTTATATTCCACTGCACACATACCGTGGATTTTACAATATTTTCTATTTTATTTCATCATGATGAGTGAGTAGACTAAATTAAGAAATCATATTATTAAGTTTTTCATCATAATTTATTAGATTCAAGATGAAGTTCACACATTGTGTGTGTAAATATAAAAAAATTAAAATATATACTAGTTGAAGATAAAGAAATTTGAGAGAAATGTGAAAAGAAGAGAGAACCGGAAGAAGTTTAAATTTTTATTTTTAATATTTCAAAGATATGCTATGATGATGTGGGTGAATGAATAGAAAAACAACAAAATTTGATTTGTGCAAAATTACATTACCGCCCAGGATTTTATTTTATGATAAAAGACTAAATTGTCTTTTACAATCTCTTTTAAAGCAATTCCAATGTGGGAGCCCTCTCCCCAGGCTATCCACCCAATAAACAGTAACTGTCCTTTATGAACAATAATCGCCTTTTGCATATCCATCCCTATACTGAAAAGCCATGGCAATTAATAATAAAATATTATTATTACTATTATTATTTATAATTAATATTATATTATTAATTTATCTTTTCCTTTTGGTCTTCCCGAAACTTCTACCATTTTTCTTTCTTCTTCCTTCCCATTTCTTCCTTCCCGAAATTTTCTTCCTTGCACTGCAGAGAGAGCACTGCAAATTTATGTTTTACAATCCAAATTTGATTTCGTTTTTTCCTACAAATTTCTGGAGAAGAGCACTGCAAGGTAATTGACTTTTGGGTTTACCGCATATTTTGATATTTTGTGTGCTTTCTGTTTCGTTTTTCCAGAATCCAGCGAGCTCCGTGACCAATCCTGGCCAAGCTCGACCACGATTATTACTTACAGTGGTAGAATCTTGCTCCTTTCATTTTAGCATCATTTTTGTGCTTAAATTACAATTTTTAATGGAGTTTTAAGTCGAGATTGGAATCGGGATGAATCCCTACCAAATATTTCGATGCTCTCCCTCGAGGGTTCCGGTGACCCATGTTTTAAATCATGGCTGACGTCGCCCAGACGTCAGCCTTGCGTCACGTCGCCTTCGGGCTCTCGGGCTGGCAACTCATGCCAGGCCTGTCGCTCGGGCCGGGCCTGTCCCTCGGGCTGCCACACGCTGGACCAAATCCGTCGGGCTCTCTAGCACTGTTCACCCCCCTGTCCCCCGAGCAAGAGCTCCCGCTGGAGCTGCTCTTAGTTGACAAAAATATTTTGTTAATAGGTAGTGTAGATATTTATTAACCTTGGTCTATGTAAATCAATTTATTTTAGAGAATTTTAACGAAAAGCGCCTGGTACTATTTACTTTAACGAAAAACCACATTTTGACACTAAAAAATCAATCCTAATACTATTCATTTTACCCTTTATTTTGTTATTTTCGTTAAAACTCAAAGTTTTCAAACCATTTTCATTAATTTTCCTTTATTTTAATCATAGTTTGCATATTTGAATTGTTGCAAAACAACATATGTTACAATTTATAAGTCGTTGACACGAAGAATAAGATCAAGTTTGATCCAACCATCATTTAAACATTAAACACTAATAACTTCATTCTTAATTTCTTTATATACAAGATGCTTGTAATTTCGGTCTCAATTTCTTTTTCACAACGATGTTGGTAAAGCAAAGATTCTTACTAAACTACGTTGTGTGATGTACTAGTCATAATTATGTATCATACTTGTTATTATATGAGTTGAACTTGGGACTTAGAAGAAAACTATAAGACATTAGAGCACTTCCATCGGAGGGTCAATGTGCCAGCATCCAGTAAAAAAACCAAGTTGGGGGTCTGTCAATCCACTCCAGCCCGTGAAACAGACTGGCACCCAGCCCATGCCAGTCTCCAGGCCAGGCTAAAATTGACTGACCCAAGGATCAGCCCATTTTCTTTTTTGCGCCTGGCGCGTGGCACTCATGCTCGAGTGGGTGCGAGTAGCAGACAGCAATTCAGCGGCAGAGCCCGCTGACAGGCCCACTCAATTGTGTGGCCCACTATATGTCTTTGGATTTCCAACGGCTAGTTCTCTAGACCGTTGGATTTCCAACGCTAAAAAAAATTTGAATTATAATTTTGATCTGGACCATTCGATCACAGATCAGCGGTCCACGTTTTTCAACCCCAAAAAAAAACCCCCCAACAGTCAGAATTATGACCGTTGGCCACGTGGCACCTTATAGGCTGTTGGATTTGAATATTTTTCAAATCCAACGGTCCAGATTAATTAACTACATTAAAATTTATTAAAAATTATAAAAAAAATACAGAAAAACTATAAATACCTAACCCTCATCTTCCACCTTACACCACATTTCAATATTTTCTACACTTTCTACACTATCTACATTTCAATATTTTCTACACATTGAGAGAAAAAATGTCTTCGTGGAAGAACATTGAAGATGTTACGTTGTGTGAATGTTGGGTTCACACTACTCATGACCCGATTACGGGTAATGAGATGAATAAGCGAGAAATGTGGAGTAAAATTACGAAAGCGTTTTGCGATGTACATGGAAAAGACACCAGAACTAGTCAAGGTCTTCAAGGTTATTGGAAAAAAACTCAACGCATCCTTTACTTGTTGGAAAAACGTCATCTCTCATGCTTCTGATAATCTGCGTAATGGGACAAGTTTAGCAGATCAGGTGATAATATTTTTATTTATTTATATGCATTCCACCCGCATCAATATTTTAATTTATTTAATTTCTTATGTAATTTATATGCATTCCACCTGCATTTTTTAATACTATCTCATCCCACATTTTTATAGACACTACAAGCACAAGCATTCTACAATGCAAAGAACCAAAACAAATCATTCAACAAATGACAATGTTGGCAAATTGTCAAAGATTGCCCTAGATACAAAATTGTGGCAACCGGTCCAGAAGTTGTCATGCACGGCATGGGTCTACACAATTCGCCAGAAGCAGACACAGCCGAACAAGAAGCCAACACATTTGAAGACACGGAAGGGATGCCTGAACAAGTCCCGGAGACCCAACCAACTCGTCAGTCCCTCAGGCCTCAGGGTAAAAAGGCATCAAAGAAAAAAGGTAGTTCTTCCAAAAATGACTACACTAAATATATGGAAGAACTTGCTCGCCAAGGTGAACTGAACATAGCACGGGAAAAGGCTAAAGATGAGGAAAAAGCTGCTGCTATGGCAGCAATAATAGCAGCTACCGAGACCCGTGATGCAGCGGCTGAGAGACAAAGAGAAATAGTTAATTGAGAAAATGAGATGATTAGAGAAGCACTTCATCAAGAAAATGAGATGCTTAGAGAAGAAAGGATAGCTCAAGCAGATCGTGACATTATGAACAAGCCTCTAGTAGGACTGTCTTCGAATTCAAAATATTTTTGGACATCGGAAAAAAAAAAAGAGGTCGTGTGAAGGAGGCATGCAAGAGATGCCGAAACAAGTTGAGGGAGTTCTAGCTACAGAAATCCTAGCAACGAAGATCCTAGCACCACATATCCTAGCTCCACAAACTTTGTATAATTTCATATTTCTTTGTAGTACTTTATTTAATTTCTTATGTAATTTTTATGTAATTTCTTATTTATTTTTAGAACTTTAAATAATGTAATTTCTTATTTATTTTACAACTTTATGCAATTTCAAATTTATTTATTTTTCTTTATTTAAACACATCAAATAAGATTACATAAACTCACCAAATAAGATTACATTAAACTCACCAAATAAACTTAAAAAAACACCAAATAAAATTATATAACCTCACCATATAAACTTAAAAAAAAAAACACAATAAATAAGATTACTTAAAAAAATACACTTTATTCTTCAACCACAAGCCTCATTTTAATTATCTTCACCTTCATGCAATCCTCACTTTATAAAAAAATTTAAAATATTTTAAATGGGCTGGGTGCCAGCGCATTTTGTAGGGGTAGAGATCGTTTGTGCCAACACATTTTTAGACTGGGTGTCAGCGCATTTTTTTAGAGGTAGAGATGCTTTGGCCTATTACTATTCAATGAGGTCTATTACTGTTCACTTGAGTGGATAAATGCGCTGGATGCTGGAGCAAAGTCTTAGGGGTGGAATTGCTCTTATGCTAATAACGAACATGAGTGCTATTAGGCTCTTCAATCACCTCATATGATTTAGGGTTAACTACATTTCACACTCATTAGGTTTGGGGTGCTTTTCAAATTGGGTTATGAGGTTTTCGCTTTTTCACATAACAAGTTGAGGTTTTAAAACTGTATCAATTTATCCTTTTGGGTAATGAATTATTTCATATTTCATTAAATTATGACATGATAAGTGTGAAACCCATAATTAAGTTGACATGTAAGCAACATTTGTACCAAATTGTTTAAAAACTCATAAATTTAATGGAGAATTAGAAATTCAAATAGATAAAACGTGATATCAATGCAAATTTCCACCGTCTCTAGCTTTGACGAAAATGCACTTGCAAAACAATCAACGCATTTGATCAAGGACCTAAGCCTTACAAGCCCACGAGGTTGGGGGGAGTGGTTAGGCCAATAGATCTCCGAAGCCTAAGTTAGTTTATCTGTAAAGAGTAAAGTGTTTAGGGCTTTTTTTAGGGTATCCAAAGCTTTTGAAATTTGGTAGAATATGGGGTATATATAGGAGGAGAGGGCCGGCCATAGTGCTAGAGTTTTACCCTACACATGGTGGCGGCATCCTATTGGCCAAGGTTTATGAAGAAATATTCTCAAGATATTAAATAGGAAATAATATCTCGAGATAATGAAGTAATTATCCCTAATTGATTTAAATTGGGATTACTTACTTGAATGGAGTCAATCTTCAATTGGAAATGTATTAAAGATAGGATTTGGGTAATTAATCCTTATCTTTAATGCTTCGACTTTTCCTTGCCAAGAGCATGTGAGTTGTGGGCAGTGATGCGAAAATAACTTAACACACAAATTAAACCCTCTTGTATCAATTGTAGTAAAGAATGTAAGTAGGGATCGTTCTGGACTGGGGATTAGGAAGGCTTGCTAATAACCTCTAAACTGACTTAAAAACATATAAACAAAGTTAAAAAACACTAAACTAGACTCAAAGAATTCAAAACAAACTCAAAGAACTCAAAACAAGCTAAAAACGCTCAAATCTGCCTAAAAACACAAACTGGGCATATTTGGACTCTAAACACACTTTTGGACGAATTTTGGTTTCAACTTGGTTCGAAATACTTAAAAACACAAACTAAATCAGTTTCTAACTAATATGACTCAACAAGGTAAAAGGGTTTTGGTTTTGATGAATTTGAAAACAAAACAAGTAAATTAAAGAACTAATGAAATCTGCACAAATTTGAGTAAATTGAATTAATGGAAGGCTAGCTAGGAGGTTCTTCTCCACACATGACACACTTGCAAACAAAACGATTTCCAGTTGCTTTTCAATAAACTACGAATTCTCAACGCCCCAGATTAACTGTGAATTGCATTAATTAACCCTCAGATTTTCCTAATTTCATTGAATTGGATGATTGCATACAACAACCCAAAGCATTCCCCACAGGTTCCCTACATGAATTGCATAATAGAGATACAAGCAAGAATCATTAAGTTCTATGAAAATCATATGCATTGACGAAACACTTGTAACTATGAATTGCATGAAACTTATGCCAAGAATTTACTTAACACGGTTGTGACGAGCAACCTTCACTACTTGTGAATATAAGTTCATAACGATTAGGTGAAACTCCCTTATATCCTAGCATCAGATTTATGCATGAAAATTAAGCGTGCACTCTCAACCAACATACACAAATCAGTTTTAATTCAAATGGATAAGTAAATTAAAATCACAACTTATGAATCACAACTGAAAGTAATCAAATCATATTGCAAGCGTGAACATGGTTTCGAATTCCCCCTAGCTAAGGGGGGGGTTTAGTTCCTCATACTCACAAAGCAAAGATAAACAAATTTAGACATTGAAAGCAAGAACAAAGTACACTTAAAACGCTCCAAAGTTTCAAGCTTGAAACGCCAAGGACCTTCGTTTTCACCACCTTGTTGCAGCACAAGTTTCTGAGGATGTGTATGGATATATGGAAAGGTTATGAATGTATTTAGGATTGGTGAATGTCTCGGCCAAAGGAAGGGAGTGTATGGAGTTGTGTTTTGAGATATATGGGAAATGAATGGATGAATGGATGGTGCTCACGGTCAAGGAATGAAAGTGTAAGTGTATGGAGTTGTGAGATATGAATGTAGTGTCTTTGGATGGATTTTTTCTGATCTCCTTGTTATGGTGATGGGTGGATGTATTTATAGGCTAGGGAGAGGACAACCATCTAATTAAGGTGGTAGTGGGTGAGTGTTGTGGTAATGAGTGGATGTAATAGGTGTAGTGGATGGATGTTTGGTAATGAGTGGATGTAATGGGTGTAGTGGATGGATGTTTGGTAATGAGTGGATGTAATGGGTGTAGTGGATGAGTGTTTGGTAATGAGTGGATGTAATGGGTGTAGTGGATGGATGTTTGGTAATGAGTGGAGTGGATGTAATGGGTGTAGTGGATGAATGTTTGGTAATGAGTGGAGTGGATGTAATGGGTGTAGTGGATGAATGTTTGGTAATGAGTGGATGTAATGTGTGTAGTGGATGGATGTTTGGTAATGAGTGGATGTAATGTGTGTAGTGGATGAGTGTTTGGTAATGAGTAGATGTAATGGGTGTAGTGGATGGATGTTTGGTAATGAGTGGATGTAATGGGTATAGTAGATGAGTGTTTGTAGTTGTAGGTCAACACACTTTCACACACACATGCTGATTTCTAGCCTTCTAATCTTCAAAAACGTCCATCCTCATGTCTCCATGCTTGCACTATCCAATCTTGGCCCCAAAATGCTCCAAAATGCTCCAAATAGTACTTTGTTGCCAACTTTGTTATTTGAACCTACAAACACACGAAAATAACTTAAAGTACTAAAATAACTAGAATTAAACTAAGTAAATGCCAAGAAACAAGCTCACTAAGTTGCATAAATATGCTCCTATCAGGCAGTCGTATTCAGCTGCTAGTGACCTTCAGGGTGTGAGGTGTGTGTGAGAATATATGAGGAGCCTGCCCATTTAATGAGGACAATCTTGTCTTTCTTGGGCAAAAGTCCACATGTCGCCTCTAGAATTTCTAAGATTATTTTAAGCTTCACACATGCAAACTGATACAATTACAAAACCTTAGAGTGCAACGTTGAAAAACTGAAACATAAAGACCAATTTGAAAATAAATTTAAACCTTAGGATTTATCATGAACATTTTACACTAATAAAAAGATTGACAAAATAAGACGGGCATGTATAAACCCAACACTTACGAAAGTTTTATGTCTTAGGGGCGACTTATGATTGATATGCTTTAAAAAAATTATAAAATAATTATAAAAAAAAAGCAGCTTCTATTGTGCTTTAAGAATAATCAGCTGTAAAATAAATTAGTTGAGCGTTTGATAAACTGTATTTCCAAAAGTGTTGTAAGTATGAAAATCTTTGTAAAAACATGTAGTAAATTAGTGCAAAAATGATATAATTGTATGTAATTACAAAAAAATGGTCATAGTAGTGGGGGTGTTGGCAATGACAATGGTGAGTAGTGGCAGTGATGGTAGTGGCAATAGTGAGTGGTGGCAATGATGGCAATGGCAATGGTAAATGTGTGGTGGTTGTGGTGTAGAGGTAGAAGTGGTGGCATTGGGAGTGGTGACGATTGCAACGTTGCTGGCGGTGACAGAGGCAATGATGGTGGTGGTGCTGGCGACAATGGTGTAAGGTTGGTGGTTGTAATCGTCGGTGATGGCAACGACGGTAGTAGTGAAGACGATGGAATTAGCAGTTGGGGGGTAGGGGGACTATGGTGATGGTGATGACATCAACGATACCAAAGGTATGGTGGTGGTGCCAACAGTGGAGAATGGTGGGGTACAAAAGTTACAGTGATGGTAGAAGTAGTATTGCTTTAAAGGGGTCAAATCACCGCAAAAAAGAAAGAAAAAAGCTCAACCACTTAACAAATGTTTTTTTTTCCCTCTTTTTAACCCCCTTCTTATATGGTCAAAAAGTTCTGTTAGCTCGAGTTTTCGATAGTTAGGAGATTGTGACAACAAATTTTCCAAAGTACTTGATCTTTGAGACAGGCAGTGGTGGTAATGGTGCGGTTGTGGTTGTAGTAACCTATACGCTGTTTTTAAAGGGAAGAGATCCCTTCCGGATCTCTCCCACCAAAGTCCACCATCAATTAATTTGGGTCCTTGAAATTTGATCCAACGGCTAAAATTATTATAACTTTTAAATGGCCCCCTATTTGTATCCGTTAGATCAAATTTCAAATGTCCGAATTAATTGATTAGTGGACTTTGGTAAGAAAGATCCGGAGGAGATCTCTTTAGCTTTTAAAAGGCCATTGCTTTAAAATAATTTTATTTTTTATTTTTAATTAAATATTTTTTTATTACTTAACTTTAGAGTGAAACCTTTTTTAAAAAATAAAAATAAAGTAAAATACCAACGGGCCCTTAATTAAGTAAAAAAAAATCGGATGTATTTTTCGACAATGACAAACGGATAAAATAAATTGTAAAAAACTAAAGGAAGAAAGAAGCGTGTAACACCGCCCATAATTATTGAAATGTGTTTGCAGTTGGATTTGCGTGGAGTGGGCCCCCCGGCGGTTTGATCGTCTTCATCTTCGTCACGGTTTAAACCAGAAAAAGAAAGTGGCACTTAATAAAATAAGTCGTCTCGGCCTTTTGAGTCTCTCGTTTTCAAAGCTATGGACGCGAGGGTGAAGCAGGAGCTTCTCGAAGCTTCGTTTATTCCAACGCCGAAGCGAACCGGCATCGGTTGTAAGTTGCCCCCGGATTCGGTAATTTGCCTGAGCACGAGTAGCGACAGCAGCAGCAGCAGCGACTCCGACGATTCAGCGGATGGAGGCGGCGGCGCTTCGGGGGGTTTGGCGAAGAAGAGGAAGTTGGACGGGATGGGAGTTGGATTTCCGGTTGGGTTTTTGAAGCCTCTGCCTCCGGAGGAAGTGGGGCGGCTGCTTCCCGCGCCGGAGGCGGCGGTTGCGCGGAGGAAAGAGGGCAGGGTTGTCAGTCGGTCGAACTGTAAGCAGTTTTGGAAGGCTGGGGATTATGAAGGAGCACCTTGTGCCAATTGGGATTCTTCTGCCGGTAATCTTAAACTCTCTCGTTGCTCTTCAAAATCTGCTACATTGTATTCTTTGCGTTTGTTTTTACTAAGATCTGTTTGGTTGCCGAGAAAGTTTTCGATCTTTTCAAGTTATGGAGGCACTATGGTAGAAGTGTACTGCTTCACTCATTGGAAAGTTTCACTCTTTACATGCAAGAGTGGATTCTGTTCATAAATGGGGTCTGTTGCCTAATTTCGAGAGTCTAACATGATCAGCCAGGACTGCCAATGATGTTTAACAAATTTACTGTTGAATATGCAGGTGGGATAGACCATGTCCGGGTTCACCCGAAGTTTCTGCATTCGAATGCTACGAGCCATAAGTGGGCTCTTGGAGGTATATTTGATTGATGTTCTGTGTAGTGCTTGATTTTTTGTTTCTGTGCTTAATGCTTGACCAGGACCTTGTGATGTTTTGCAGCTTTCGCGGAGCTCTTGGACAATGCATTGGACGAGGTAGTTTTTCATTCTTCATTTTCGTTATGTTTCTACAAGCGTTTTCTGTTTACTCTCTGATTGGAGTTATTTCTTCACTTTAATGGCAGGTGTGCAGTGGTGCTACATATGTTAATGTAGATATGCTAGAAAATAAGAAAGACAGAAGCAGAATGTTGCTAATTGAAGGTATTTTAACTTTCTTAGTTCTCCAGTAACTTTACCTCATTGTTGGATGTCGTTTGAAGAACGCTAAGAGTTTTACTTTTGTTCTCAAATTGTCATATTTTTTATTTTTTGGCACTTCATTTGACGTACATTGCAGATAATGGGGGTGGGATGGATCCAGATAAGATGCGACATTGCATGTCATTGGGGTATTCTGCGAAAAGCAAAGTTGCAAACACAATTGGACAATGTATGACACCAGTATTTAGCTATAGTGTTTTTGGTCTTCTATAATCTCCAAAGAATCATTTTAGTTGCTTTTTTACACAGATGGAAATGGCTTTAAGACAAGTACCATGAGGCTTGGAGCAGATGTAATTGTGTTCTCTCGTTCTAGTGGAAAAGATGGAAAAAGGTGTCTTTCTGGTCATAATTGTTTATTGTTGTTTCTTTTACAATGCATTTCATGTTATGTTGGTAATGGTTATTTTCTTCAGCTCATGGAAACAACAACGCTAGAGTTTAGAGTTGTGTGTTGCTTCTGAGGTTCAGAAACCATCATTGCATGCAGGAATTTCTATTTTCATATCGTGTATCCACTTTGGCATGGAGAATTCATACAAACTTACCCGCACTTTTTCATAAAGAGTGACTTTATAAATGAGAGCAACTAATTATCTAGAACTATTAAGCAATTGTATATCACTTGTTGATCGAATTTGGATAGTTGAATTATATTCCATGCTTTTTGTTCATGATTTAAGTAGTATCAGTTAAATGAGTACTCTCACCAATATGTGTGTGTGTGTGTTTGGTCATATTTCACCACTTCTATTGGTGTACCCCATCGCCTTTTCTCGTTATCTATTATGAAACGAAAAAAATATAAAAATGGATATTTTTTTCTTCTGAGATTTATTTTTACTATTATTTAAACTAATTGAGACATTCACATTTCTTTTAGTGCTACACAGAGCATTGGATTGCTGTCTTACACATTTTTGACAAGCACGGGAAAGGAAGATATTGTAGTTCCCATGGTATGGCATTTAAATTGTCTCTCTACCTAATGGACTTTATACATATTCACTTCAAGTCTTTATGTTTATTCAATGTGACTATAGATAGTTGTCACATCGGTGAGGTAGGCTGGGCTTTAATGTGTATTGGAACTAAAAAAATTATGCTAGAATAAAAGAGGGTAAGCATTAGGTGTCAGCCTAGATGGTTTACATCACTTTCGTGAAATCAGTTTTAACTGTCTTAGGAAGAGAAACTTGCAATAAAAGGTGTAGTGTTGAGTACCTTAGCTGAGATTTTTGTTTGTTTGTATTCTTATTTGATCCACTAGGTTTTTATTTGGCGTGTTTGGAGAGAAGAAAGGAGTGGGATGTTGACAGGGTGGATTATTTGGATTTAGGGGTGGAGGTTCGAGGACACCCTTTTTTATGAATAACTTCTTTTTCTAGTTAATGTTGGATTTTACTATACCATTGTTTTTTCTATTACATGTATGCTCTTCCTAAAAGAAGCACCACTTGTATGCTTGTATTCTTATTTTTCAGTAAACTTATCCAAATCCCTCAAAAAAGAATTAAAATCCAAGTCACAAGTTGGTCCTTTAGCTGTGGAGCAACCAGAGTTTATTGTACATTTAGTTGCATTTAGTTCATTATTTCTGTATTGTGCTATATAGCTAATGAGTTTCTTGTTGTTACTGAGTTAGTGTAGGACCTCTGACTAAAAGGATTTGTTTTGTTGTGTGCATGAATGAAAAGCTTGATTATGAGAGAGGACAAGGGACTTGGAACAAGATGTTAAGATCCTCTTCAAGTGATTGGGATAAGAATTTGGAAACAATAGTTCAATGGGCACCATTTTTTGACGAAGAAGACCTGCGTCATCAGGTAATTCAATACTGTTTTAGGGCTTTTACCAAATTGGTAAATTTAATACATGTTTTGTTATTAATTTTGTTATTTTTATTTATTGTTTAGTTCTATATGATGAAAAACCATGGAACCCGAATAATCATCTACAACCTTTGGGAGGATGATGAAGGACAGCTGGAGCTTGATTTTGAAGCTGATCCACATGTATGTTGATTGACGAGATATTAATTTTGCTTTTTTTTTTTTTGTTCAGTGGCTTTGTGATTTTAGCAGAATTAGATATGGTGCCTGATTTTGCAGGATATTCAAATTAGAGGTGTTAATCGAGACGAGAAGAGTATACAAATGGCAAAAGACTACCCCAATTCTCGTTTTTTCTTGACCTACCAGCACTCATTGAGGGTAAAACTAAATTTCATTTTATTTGCTCTCTTATCAGTTTTCCAGTAGCCTTGCTTGGGATGTGTCTGAGAGGAATTCATGTATTTGATCTCCTTCTAGTCACTATCTTTCTGTGCATTGCTTAATTTGGATATTTCCACTAGTTGGCAGTAGTCGGAGTAAAATACATTGGTTTTAATGCATGTGGTAAAATGATAAAGAACTAGGAGAGATTAGTATATGAAATGAACTGAAGTAACAGATGAAGATGATTTTGTATCATAGTTCCTGGTTCAACTTGAAGACAGAATCAGTCTTTCTGTTCATCTTTTTTATTTTTTTGTTTTTTTTTTAATTAATACGTTTCTTCATTTTGACTCCAGAGCTATGTATCAATTCTCTATTTGCGGCTTCCTCATAACTTCCGAATTATTCTTCGTGGGAAGGATGTTGAGCACCACAACATAGTCAATGATATGATGTTGTCTCAGCAAGTCACATATCGGCCACAGCCTGGTCTTGATGGGGTTCCAAAGGAATTAAATGTAATATTTCATGATGAACTTTTACTTTAATAATTTTGCATAATTTTGTTGTCTTTCTAATGACATGCAACTCTTGTCATCAGATGGTTGCTGTTGTCACCATTGGTTTTGTGAAGGATGCAAAACATCATATTGATGTTCAAGGGTTTAATGTATATCACAAGAATCGACTGATTAAGGTATTTAAGTTTTAACCTATGCATTTCTTGAGTTTGTTTCCTTTTTTATAAGATGTTCTCTCTTGAATATTTTGTTTGAGCAATGAATTTTCATCCGTCATTAAGCACAAGTTGATAAATCTTAAAGAAATTCTTATGAAGTTCTTTTTTATCTCCAGCCATTTTGGAGGCTTTGGAATGCTGCGGGAAGTGATGGCCGTGGTGTTATAGGTGTTGTTTCTGCATTCAACTTTCCTTGACTTTAACAAATTAGCTGAAAGTGAGTTTGTTTCTGAGGCATTTTGTTCTTGTAGGTCTTTTAGAAGCCAATTTTGTTGAACCAGCTCATGATAAGCAGGGGTTTGAGCGTACAACAGTTCTTCAAAGACTCGAGGGAAAATTAATAGCTATGCAAAAGACTTACTGGTTTGTGGTTTGTGTTCTTTGGGCTAATTGCTTACAATGCGTTCAGACTTTTGTGAGTTGCTTTGTTTTTTTTAATCTTTGATACTCACAAATTGGCATTCGCCACTGCATATGCAGGAGAAACAATTGTCATAGAATCGGCTATGCTCCACGTAATAAGAATGCCTCAGCAGATAAAGGTATGCTGTGTACCGTACATTCTTTTGGGTTACCAGGAACAAGAATTTATGTTTCTTTTGCTGTGGGCGGTACAGTTATTTACATGACTTATGTAGTGATTGAAAACCCTTGTCAACCTTATAAACTTATAAATATTCATCTTATGATTTGTAGAGGGTTCTCCCTATGAAACAAATGGTAAAACATCAGGCAGCAAGAAACCAGTTAAAGGTTCTGGCAAGCTCCATTCCAGAACTTCAAAAGATATTCCTACTTATCATGGGCATGTGAATGTACATATGTCTGATAAAGCCACAAATAGAGTGCAATCCCCCTCAAAATCAGGGGAAGGATCGTCAAGTTCTTCTGAACCATCGTCACCTTCGGCAGTCAATGTTACTGATAAACAAGTGAATGGCAGTAGTAGTAAGGCATTTTCTGCTAAGAAAGACTCTGGAAAAGGTGGCCCAGTGACTCGGTTATCTTCACATATGGACGGTACTCAGCAAGATTATTCACCGCGTGCAGGAACCAGTTTACCCACCCGAAGTTCCAAGTCAATGGTTACTTCTACTAACTTTGCTTCTAGTCACTTTTTTGCATTAGAGGGTAATTATATTTCTAAATTTAGGGTTTTGTTCAATTACCAGGGGAATGATGTCAATGGTGATTTAGGCGTTTTGGGGCAATTGAGAAAAGAGAATCGTGAACTGAAAGAAAGGTACTTATTCTGTCCTTTTCACCACTATAGAAATACTTGTATGCGACTTAATGTTTGCTTCAGTACTTTATCACCATGCTGCATGCTAGTCATCCTCAACTCTTTCATTCTATACAGGTTGGAGGCGATAAAGGACAGAGGAGCTTCTGCTGATTGGGAGCAGGAATTGCAGCGTGAAAAGGATAGGTCCAAATCACTTGAAACCCAGGTATATGCCTAATATCTAATTCTCGCCGAGCTGGTTGGAAAAGCGGGAAGTAGATCTGAGTAAGTGATTGTTCTCTTGGAATATTTAATAAGATCTTACTGCCTGGTCTTGTGATCACCAGCTCCAAACGGCACAAGAAAAAATTGTGGAAATGAACAAAGAACAAGACACTCTAATTGGCATATTCTCGGAGGAAAGGGAGCGACGAGACAATGAAGGGGCCACTTTGAGAAAGAAGTTGGAGGTCAGCGCAATTTCAAATTATATTTCGTTCCTATCTTTTCCCTTTTAAGATCCTTCCCTCTTATTTTGCTTGTTTTTGCAGGATGCATCCAGTACCATTCAGTTATTGCTTGACAAGGTAAGGAAACTGGAAGCAAAGAAGTCCGGGAACCTCAAATCCAATAGATAGCGCTCTTGCCATTGTATTCAGTAGTGATCTTTAGGAGTTGGCGGAACGTAGCTGACCTGAATTTCAGAAGTAGTCTAACGTAGATCGGGAGTCATTCATCGGATGGTTGGGGAACGCGCCCGCCGCCTTTCTCGCTAGTTATGCGATGTAAATTGATGTAATGTGAAAAGGAGAGAGAACAGAGTGATGATATGAAGTATGAGCTTCAGTGTGTGTTGGGTTTCAAAGTTATTCTAGCTATTCCTCTATTACATGGGTCTTTGCATCCTCTGATTAGGTCAAGTTGCTTGAATAACGAAGTATTTTACTCTCTCTCTCTCTCTCTCTCTCCCCCCAAACCAAACAAAAGCGATCGGACTGAACCAAAATTGAACTGAATCGGTTATTATTCAGTTAGTTTTGGTTTTGAAATAAGCGAACCGAACCAAATCGTGCCTACTCTTCACCGCAAGTTATGTTAGTGTTTTCGTGATGTAGGATATCAACTGAGTTCACCCGTCGCTTCAATCCCATTGTTATTTGCTCTGAGTAATGTTTGGTAGATTGAACAATTTTTTATTGATTTTTTTATTAGGTCCTAATGTTTATTAGGAATCCGGATCCTCTTTGTGAGGATTTTAGGGATTCATGAATCATATATGTTCATCATGCATTGTGTGGTCAGAAATCATTTTAAATATTTTTATTTAAAATTAAATACAAACAGTACTTAACAAAAACTGATCACACAATGTACGATGAATAAACACGATTTACGGATCCCTATGATCCTCAACAAAAGGATCAAGAAAGGATTTTGTTGGGTTTATTAGGTCCCGAAATTATTTTTTATTGATTTTTAAAGTTGAAAAATGGAAAGAAAAAATATATAAACTAGTAGTGAGGCCCTCCAAAGAGATTTGCAGATGTCAAAAATCTTGGGAATGTCATTAGTTAATTTTATTAAACGTGTGGTGCAACTAGAATGACTCAAAATTTGGGTTATATTGAATCTTGTAAAAATCCTCAAAATTCGTTGCAAAACGTGGGTAACTCACTACGGGTGGGTTCGGTTCATTTTTTTTTCGGTTCGGTTTCGGTTTTTTTTTTTTTTTTTTCAAAAAATGAAAAACATTGAAATTTTAAATTTTAACATATTCAACACAATCATAACATAAGCATTCTAACTAGAATCAAAGACAATGAAAATAAACATTTAAAGTTGAACTAAAATCATCAATCAAGTCTTCCAAAGTCCAAACTAACAACCTCACAACACAAAAATCGTACAAATGACTTAGAAAAGTTAAATTGTATGATGTTGTTCAAAGATCAGGGATGTTTGCTTGTAACTACATGTTGACAACTTGATTAGTAAAAGTAATGCGTGGGTGAATTTATTTAGTGTGTGTTGGATTCTTTTCCATCACAAATTACCCAAGTAATCTACCCAAAATAAATGTTTATGGATTCTGTTACATGTTATATGAGAGTAGATTTGGAAAAGAAAGCTGGGGCAGAAGTAGACAATGCTATGGAGATAGATGTAGGTACTTCAGGAGGAGGTTTGGTTCCGGAACCTTATATGGGGGAGAAATAATAGGTTAGGATTTAGAGTTTTTATAGGCCTTTTTTTAATATTTTGAGCTTAAAGTTTGGCAACACATTGGGTTTAGCACATTTTAACTTACAAATTGGGTTTAGAAAATAATACCCAAACAAATAATTAAATAAAAAAATTAATTTAATTAATTCGGTTCTATTCGGTTTCTAGATCACTAAAACCGAACCGAACCAAAAGAATTTGGTTCGGTTCGGTTTTTTCAATTCGGTTCGGTTTTTTCGGTTTCGGTTTGGTTCGGTTTTTTTCGGTTTTCGGTTTTTTGAACCCACCCCCTATAACTCACAGTTGTTGTGAAAAAAAATTGAAATTTTTAGTTTAAGGAAACATTTTGTATATGAGTCAATGAAAATGGTGCAAGACCTTAGGATGTGATCATACCGTTTATTAGGTCTCAGAACTATTTTTTTTTATTAATTTTTAAAGTTGAAAAAATAGAAAAATAATATAAACTAATAGCGAGGCTCCCAAAGAGATTTGTAGGGGTCAAAAATCTTTGGAATGTCCTAAATTATGTGGTGTGACTAGAATGACTCAAATTTTTTGGTTATAATGAAAACTTGTAAAAGTTTTCAAAATCGATTGAAAACGTGGGTTATAACTCAATTTTTGTGAAAAAATTGAAATTCTATGAAATATTTTGCGTGGGAATTAATGAAACTATTGCAACACCTTTGGATGTGACTTTATCCTTTATTAGGTCATGAAACTATTTTTCATTGATTTTTAAAGTTGAAAAATAGAAAAAATAATGAAAACTAATAGCGCCCCCCCCCCCCCAAGGAGATTTGTATGTGTCCGAAATCTTGAGATGTCCTAAATTAATTTTTGGAAGCATGTGCTGCAAGTAGAATGACTCTAACCTTGGCTTATAACGAATGTTGTAAAAGGACTCAAAATCGATTGGAAAACTATAGGTTATATAACTCACAATTTTTGTAAAAAAAATTGAAATTTTTAGCTTTAGGAAATATTTTACGTCGAAGTTAAGGAAAATATTGCAAAACCTTTAGACGCTATCCTACCGTTTATAAGGTCACGAAGCTATTTTTTTTATTGATTTTTAAAGTTGATAGAAAAATATATTTAAATTTAGGTTTTAAATCGTTGATTTCAAGTGTTTAAATATGAATTATAATGGATTTTGCATGGAAATATATATTTTGAAGAACATGAATATGAAAGATTGTTGTTATGGTAAGAGAAATAAAAGAAAATTTAACCCCAAAAAAAAATGAAAAGCGGGGATGGGTATGAAGCTAGCAACTTTTCTTGAGTGCAGTAGCTAGTTTTCAAGCGACGTCCTTCAAGGAGGATCGGTGAAAATTTTTGTATTTAATTTTTTTTCTTCCTACGTTACTTTAAATAGATTTAAATACCATTAGATTTATATTTATATCCTTATTTTCGATTTTTTTGACATGGATTATAAGAAAATTTTCACCGAAAATACATTTTGTAAAACATGAAAAGGATAGTTTGGTGTTAGGTATGGGAAAAACGAAAATTTAAGAAAAATAAAACTTAAAATAAATAAAATTAAGGGTTTAGACACAGGGAGCTGCAGCCTAAACTCATGCCCTCACGCAGGCCCAAGGCGCAACAGAAGCAGTGGAGGCCTATGAGGTTTAGGGATTGGGGACTTCACCACTACAATCCAGCCTTCCACGGGCCGAGATGACTCACAAAGGCATTTCAACGTCTCTTTGGCCACCATCGTGTGAAGGCCTGTGAGGTTTAGAGTTTGGGGGCTTCGCCGCGACAATCTAACCTTCTAGGGGCCGAGAAGACTCACAAAGGTATTTCAGCATCTCTCTGGCCACCATCGTGCAATTCACCAACACCAGGAATCAAATCCAGGACGTTCTGTGTAGAATACGGGCATGGAATTCATTCCCAACCATTGGGTCACCCCATGGTGGTTACTTGCTTATTTTCAGTTAAATGTTGATTAATGTACTTATTTTCTATTGGCGACATATCATTTGATTTGCAAATATAGTTTAAAAGTTTGGTTTATCTAGCATTACTCTTTTCACAATTGTATCCAGTAGAAGAAAGGTTTTACCTGCTCCACTGACTCATCGATGATAATTAAATCAGACTAATTTGGTTTTGTGATGATGCCCTAATTTCTAAGCTAACACAATTATAGGTACTAAATACTCAGATTTAGTAAAATAATCTTTGATTATGTGACAATGTAATCACATTGACCACGAAATCCATTTTTAAAGAAAACATTTATTACATTAAGGAGAAGAAGAAAGTTTGAAGACGTGGAGACTAAATAGAAAGGACCTGGATTGTCTACCCTCATCATCTCATACCCTTCTCATCTCCTCCTATTTCTGTGGTCACAGTTAAGTCACGTCAACATTTTATATTTTCATTGTTTTTTGTCTTATTTTATATTCTCAATGTTTTTGTCTTATTATTTCTATAAAAAAATCAATATAACCTATCGATCAAGCAATCCACCATTTTCGACCAGTAAACATAGTGTGTAGGGAAAATATAAAATAAAGCTTGTTCATTCATCCGTCACCACTCACCCACTCACGCCATTTGGGCGACTCTCTAACCCCAATGAAAAAGAGAGTAATTTATTGGAACGAGTTCACCGACACATGACATCTTGATTCAATAATACATTGTCATATGGAGAAAAATATGCACATATCAATGCATTATTGGACAAAGAACACCACATATGAAGGTAACTCCATTGTATGCAAGTAATTATCCTAATTGGGGTGAAGTGCTTGCTTCGGTTTGACCCATGTTTGTTTGAGCGTTGCTCTTAAAATAAACTCGTGAAACAACATTAAACAAATAGTCTATAACATATAGGAATAATGTTATTTAGACATATAAAACTGACTATACTATTGATTTATTGGTGAGTATCACATATAATATAATTTTTTCCATTAGAGTGTCAACAATGTGATCTATTTTGTGTGTCATTGTGTGATTTTGCCGATCTCTCCTCCCCATAGTATAAAAATATCGATGTACTCAAAGAAAAAAAAAACATTAGCAGTTGGCTCAACTAGAGCACCAATTGAACCAGTCCTAGCTATAATCCTTCTTGTTTCAAGGATGTGTTCCATAAACAACAGTCTCTCAAAGAAAAGTAAAAAATTTCTATTCACCAAAAATAATAAGGAGCCGTTTACTAATTATTTTGTTTTTGCTTTTTTTTGAAAAAAAATTGAAAACTGAAATTTTGTTGGTAACTACTTTTATTTTTCAAAACACTGAAATTGAAAGGAAAAATTATACATAGAGTATACTTTTAATACTTAATTGTATATTGTGTCAACACTTTTTAAACATTACAAGAAGAGACAAAAGTTAATACATATGAAATATGACATCATTACCTTTTTTTTTCTTTGGAGTGTAAGTTACAAAATTACTCTTTATAGTAGAAATTTTTTTCACACTTTTATCTCTTCATCTATTGCTCTGTGCCAGGTGGTGTTCCCTACCAATAGAAATTTGACATCTAAATCTTCACTTATCTCTTTTTAATCAAATAAATTCTTAAAAGCTGGAAGTCTAATAGTCAAACAAAAACTAAGGGATGTGAACTTCCCCATTAAGCGCTTTTGCAACTTGCTTTCGAATTCCATCATATTTCCTATTCGACTTCAAATTCAATCTTGTTTGCCCATCACTCACCCTTCACTTTTGAATAAAAAACCGCAGACTAAAAAGAGAGGAAAAAACTAACGGAGTTGAACTTCTAAATCCCAAAGCATGCTGGGCCCAAACCCGATTATCCCTCTCTCTCACGTTTTAAATTTCTGGGTGGTGGTAAATTTTGTGATGATTTCTGAATCAGTGAAAAGATTTACAAAATAAGTAATTGGTAATGATGGTAAGAGCACTGTTCTAAAAATCCCCGCCTAGCGCCGCCTAGGCCCTGCCTAGGCGCTAGGCGGCTGGTCACCGCCCCGATTAATGCCTAGGCGTTTGAAAATTAATAAAGGGTGCCTAGACCAGTTGAGGCGCCCGCCTAGACCGCCCAGACCCGCCTAGGCACCTGCCTAAGTTGCGACTCACTTTGATAGAAAATAGATAACTTTCAATTAGCATTTAATTTTTTTTTCAATAAATTGTAAGAGACTTGTTGAATACTTAAATGGGCACACACTATATACTTGTTCCCATGTTTTCATTATGTTCCAATACTTTATAATACATATGTCATTCTATTTTGTTGTTTATGATGAAATTATATATATTTTAAGTATAAACAGACATTTATTTACACGAAATATAATGGATTTACTTAAATCCGCCTAGTCCGCCTAGGCGCCCGCCTAGACCCCGCCTAGCCGCCTAGGCGCTAGGCCCTAACCCGCCGCCCGACTAGCGCCTAGCGTCTTTTAGAACCTTGGGTAAGAGTTGACGATGGAAGTACAACTCTGTTAGATTAATTTGTTTTCCGTGCATGATTCAGCATCTCAATTATCAAGAATTAAAGATATAAAAGAATATTTAGATGTCAAATTTCAATTGAGCTTATGGTACATATTAATTTTGTTGGAGTTGGGAGGGTTGGGTTCTATAACAGCATTAAAGCCTTAGAGGTATGACTGATATTTTAAAACATTGTTTCCATGTTTTTGGGCTGGACTTTAGTTGTTTTTATGTTTTTGTCTCTCATTGACATGTTTAAAAACTAGTGGAGTTCTTTGAAATATAGTGAATTTTTTGTCTCTATATATAAAGCTCCCAAATTGAAAACTAATTTCTTTATTTTCAAAATTTGGCCTTGGTCTAGTGGTACTCATCTTCACTAGTAAGTGATAAATTTTAGGTTTGATTCTCGTTAAAGACAAATTTAAACCACATTATTGCTAACCCATTGTGAAACTTAGCCTACTACCCCACCCCTTTAATGTAGATAATATCGTTTGGGAGAACCTTGCGGTGGGGTGCTTTAGGCCCTAATTTCTTATTGGCCTAATTGGATTATTAGCCCCCATGGTGACAGGGTAGTTGGAAGATAGTCTTTGTGGTAAAAAAAAACTAGGATTTAAGCCTCTGTGGTGAAGTTTGTTATGATTTATTCCCAAAATTGAAAATTCCGTCAACTTTATGTTAATTATTAGCACGTGATCCACCATATTAGGCTAAAACGGAACTCTCCGTACACATATTAGGCTAAAACGGAACTCTCCGTACACATACTAGGCTAAAACGGAACTCTCTATTAATTGTTAGTACGTGGAGCTGGCTCAGGTGCCAATAATTAACTAAAAGTTTACAGAATTTTTAATTTTGGGCATCAATCATAACAAACTTCACTACATGGGCTTAAATCCTAATTTTTTTACCACATGATTATCTTCCAACTATCGTATCACCACGAGAATTATTAATCCAATTAAGCCTTTCTTAGTAACGGCAGAAGATACCAATGTTTATATTTGAATTTAATAAATCAAATCCTATCTTTTGAAAAATGAAAAAAGAAAAAAGAAAAAAAAAACTTCAAAGGAAATGACAATATCATCCATGTCCGTGTTAAGCAATAATACTTCTACAAAAATACGCTTGCCCATGTCCAAAAACAGCAAAAACAAAATAAACGGATAATGATTAAAAAAAATCTTAACAGGCAGCACGCACGTGCAATCGCAGAATTCCCAAACGTCCTCCGTGTGGTCCCCGGTCCCCACCACCCCACCACCCCATTCTCAACATTCCTCCTCCCGTTCCTCCTCTAAACCGGATAAATGACCTAATCATTCATTTTTCCCGTCAGTAACAGTTAACTCCCCCACGTGCGCCTTAATCCCTCATTAATTAATTAAACACTCAATTAATTAATCTCGATTAACACTCACTATATAATCACTCAGCTCCGAAACCAAACACACAGAGGATCACACGCACGACCTCCCACATTCCCCTCCTCTTCGTCTTCTTCCTCTTGCCCCCTCCTCGAAACCCTAATCCAGGTACGACGTCGTCTAGTTCCAGCAATCTCTACATACAGTCTCTGTATTTTTATATATGTAAAGGTTTCGAGACTTGCAGAAAAAACAAATAAATGCGATCGGATTTATTTGCGATTTCGCTCTGCCATTTCTGTCGCGTTTGGAGCTGTTCTCTCCGTAGAGCCAACAATGTCTGCCATTTTTGTGCGCTCTGTGTCCTTGTACCTCTCTGTACCACTGTTTACAGCCTGTTTGTTTTCTCTATCTAACTCCCACTCTCTCTTTCTCTCTCTTGCTCCAGTAATTTAGCTGCACAAAACTTTCCCGGAAAATCCACATTTTCCCACACACGCAATTGTATCTCGCTCGCCTCAGCGATTCGGCACCGAAACGCAGCGTTTTCCTCGACAATTCGGAGAGGAAAAGTCTCGGTTTCCTCTTTTGTGAAAACACCTAGCTCTCTGGCCGCTCTGGCGCTCCAAACATCAAATCGCCGTCGTTTTGCCTGTTTTGAGCCTACACGAAAAGCCTACCGTGTAGCCTCTCTAGCTCTGTCGTCCTCCCCGTGAGTTCTTCCCACTTTGTGCAAGTCAAATCTCAGCCCTCACAATCTCTCTCTATCTCTCTCTCTCTCTCTAAATCGACGGCTATTGTTATTTTTGACTGATTTATCTGATTGATTTTTGATGTGATATAATTTCATCGATTCCTTCAACCTCTCACTTGTATTTTCTTCACTGCAGAGCTTCTAAGCTTGCTCGGTAACTCGTTCGTCGACTCAGTACTCTCGCTCTCGCAACCGAGTTCGTTTTCAACTCGACTCACTCACGCGATGACGAAACGGCCAGTCGTTGCGGTTGTGGCGTCGCTGCTTCTCTTCGGAGTCGTGGCTGCAGTGGTGCTGCTGTTCGCGCCTGGATATGACCGAGGTACGTGTACGGACGACGACTTGTCGTTTGGATCCTACCGCCGAAGATTCACGCAACGCACGCCGTTATTTGTTTTTTTTGCGTAGATTCTATATTCCTATGGAAATTATTGCTTTTGATTTTTATATTTTAATCTGCTTTTTTTTCGTTTTTGCTTTTTGTTTGTTCTTGGCATCTCCTTCGCAAACACAAGGGGTCCATGTGTTTGTCATCTCTTGAATTTTAAATTTTAATTAATTAATTTCTTGCCCAATTCTGTGTTATTTTCTCACTTTCCGCCTTATATATATATTTTTATAAAAAAATTGATGATTTTTTGTTTTTGAATTTTGTTTGCAGCTGGAAATTTGAAGTCTGAATTGTCTGAAGCTGGGAACTCCACACTCACCGCAATCCATCGCAAGCTGCTTATTCGTGGTAAGCGATCAATTTTTAATTAATTCGTGATAATTAATTTAATTTCTTCAATTAGTTTTTTTTTATATAATATATTTCCATCATTTCTTAATCATTCAATTTTCCATGAAATTGTTTATTTATTGGGGAATTTAAATGCATGTAGGTCTGTGGATAAATGTTTTTGATTGATTTCAATTTGAATTTTTCGTAATTTTGTTTTTTCTAAAATGGTGATGCTGAGACAAACCAGAATTCGTTACCCATTTGTTCGCAAGTGAATATATGGTCACTGTTTGTTCAGATGGAGTGGGAAATAGGTGTCAGAAGAGCACGCCCTTACGGGGTATATGCTAACGTGCACCGTTAGTCTTTGACCCCTCTTTGGCAATACTTGCTGCTTTCCCATGTGGGGTATCTTTTAAATGGGATCTCAAATCTTCCAATATTTTTCATTCCCTCTTTTGTGTCACCCATTTGAATCAAAAGTCTTTGCATAAAAATACACACTGTTGAAGAACATTATATGTACATTCGTTGTTTTGATTACCTAGTCATCAGTGATACATGGTTATTTATCGTTGAATTTGATAATGTGCGGTCATATTTTTAGTGGTCACTACTCACTAGAGAACATTTCTATGCAAATCATAGTTTACGAGTCTCTTTTTTATTTTGCAAATTGGAATTGATTTTCACAATCTATTCTCGTTTCTCACATTAAAGACTCTTTCAAAAGTGGAATTATTCAAGAATTTTATACTTCCTCACAGTTTAACGTTAATTTTCGTGTTAATATTACAAAATGTTGTGATAAAAAATATGAGGTGTCAAAGAATTCATAAATAATTATTTAAAAAAAAAAGTCACGCATTCTCAATTATTTATTCAATTATGCTACTAGAAACAAGAGGAGGAGGGAATAGAAATTTGGAAATCATTTCCCGTACAAATAAGCCCTACTTCACTTTCATAGCTGTCTGCCAATTGCTGCATATAATGAATGCGAATTGCGTTTTGTCTTTTTCTATTTTCCTGCAAAGTAAATGTCGACACATGGAAAATGCCCTTATGTGAAGTGAAAGAGCGTCTTGACCAATAGTTTTTGCTTTTTTCTGAAAGAGTAATGCAGGGAAACAAAATATGTAAACTAAATTTTAAAAGCTAAATGATAAGGTAGTTGATGATTTTGATTAAATTTTGATTAACGTACATTGTTTTGATTGATGACACATCATTTTATTTGTAAATTTAATCTTTCTGTAACATGTTTTTGTAAATATAATTTACAAATAATGAGTAATGATATTCATATTATGTTTTTGTACCATATTTTCATGCTACCTTAGGTGGCATTTGATGTGGACATCCACATCATTTGAATTAATAAGATTTTTAAATTTAGTTCATTATTTAATAGGGAGTTTTAACGAAAAGTCTGCGGTATTGTTCATTTTAACGAAAAATCATATTTTTACACTAAAAAGTCAAACATGATACTATTTCCTTTATCCTTTATTTTGTCCTTATCGTTAAAA
The DNA here is from genome assembly GCA_035220775.1 of Malus fusca. Lineage (NCBI taxonomy): Eukaryota > Viridiplantae > Streptophyta > Magnoliopsida > Rosales > Rosaceae > Malus > Malus fusca. The sequence continues at coordinate 25,378,277 of CM069072.1, read as the reverse complement.
CTCAAAGTTTTCAAGTCTTTTTCATTAGTTTTCCTTATTTAATAAGCTAATAATTAAGAAAAATTAGTTAATTAAAGGGAGCATTTTTTTTCACCATCATTTAGTGTGGTGTATGCTCACCATCCTAGTTATCACCATTAGATGAGTTTGAATTTCGAGATTCGTGTAGTGGATAAGCACAAATCTCAATATTCAAACTCTTCTAACGGTGATAAATAGGATGGTGATCATACATCACACTAAATGGTGGTGAGCAAAAATGCACTTTTAATTAAATGATGATTGTGGTATACGGGGAGTGTTTCTCCTTCAACTCCTTGGGTTTTGCAAAATTTTTAAATAATGTGGTTGTCCACATCAGATGTCACCTAATATGATATAAAAATATGATATGAATAACATTACTCTTTTATCATTATTTTTTTTCGAAATGCTAAATTGTCAAACACAAAAAAGCTAAGACATCGCTGAAAAGCAAAACATGAATAGGTGATACATTGAAAGCAGAAGCTTTGATAGGTCCCATCTCCATTAGCCATTTTGGGTTTGATCTGTCTGTGTTATAACTTTTCGTGTATAATCCCTGTGACTCATCTAGAAAAAGTGTGTTTTGTCTACAAATGCTTTCCCCAACCCTTTTTGTTAAGAGAGATTCTTGGCCAGCGGCAGTGACTCGTCACTTCTTCACTCAGTATACATATTAAACTAACTCTCTTCTTGTATTCGCGTTCACCAAAATGAGTGTGTAAGACTCGACTACAGAGATCATTTAGCAATGCGGACTTTGTTGCATTAAGATCACCAAGGTAACTACGTTTAGAAATCGAATACAAAGTTGCAGTTGTACTCAAGAATTTCTCCAAATAGACGGTTGGTTGGTTGGTTTGTGCGACCATTTTAGTGTTTTAACCTTTCACTATCTGAACCTTATTATGATTAAAGACCCTAATCATATATTTTTGTTTTATTTTCCTTTTCTATATTAAAGTGTGTATGTTTATGTCATCTGCTTTCCTGTTCTACAGCGACAGCAATGGAGGAACCAAACAGGATTCGGGGAGACAAGTGCAGCAAGGCAGACGTAGTGATAAACCAGGGCCCCACACCCCCGCTGCCAAGTGGCATCCCCACATACACCGTCGAGATCATGAACACGTGCGCCACCGGCTGCGACATCTCCCACATCCACGTCGCCTGCGGCTGGTTCAGCTCCGCCCGCCTCGTCAACCCCAAGATCTTCAAGCGCCTCCGCTACAACGACTGCCTGGTCAACGACGGCAAGCCCCTTGTCAGCGGCGGTACGGTGTCGTTTCAGTACGCCAACACTTTCAGCTACAAGCTCTCGGTCTCCTCGGTCACGTGCCGTTAAATATGGTACTAATAAAACAATCAATCGCCCAATTACAGTAGTTAACACAAGAAAAGGACAGAAATATATAAAAGCACCCAAAGCAGGATTAAGTATCTGGTATCTAAATATCCAATTTGCCTTTTCTCTGCTTTTGCTTTATATCGTGGATTAGAGTGGCAAAAGGTGAGATTTCTGAAGATGGATATGGGTAAAAATGTCACGGCGGTGTCACGGACGGAAGGAGAATATTTGGGGTTTATTTTGTATATAGTAAGAATAGTAGTATAGAGGCAGAAATATGCGATGGGAAAATTGAAAGTTGTGTGTTGATATTGGAGGAGGAATGTTTCTGAAGAATATATTGTTTGGCAAACGAGATTTTATTGCTGATGCTTTTGAATCTTTGCTTTCTGATTCGTTTGTCTCGGTATTTTACTTGAGAAATGCCAAGGAGATTCTCTCAAGGTGCGGCTTTTTATGTATCTTCTGTTAGGGGTGGGCATAAAAACCTCCAAACCGCAAAAAAAATCTGTGTGGATTGGAAAAGTCAACTTTGAGTGAAAAACCGAACCGAACCGAACCATTCAAACCGGTTTCGGTTCCGATTTCGAATGATAAAAAACCAACCGGAACCGAACCGAACCGAACCGTTTTATTAATAATAAATAAATAAATTATATATATACACACATGTCATGGTATAATAGGTTAAAAAATTGGTTTTACCAAATTGCAAAGCAAAGGATCCCATCCAAATTAGGGTTCACTTTCACTCACTCACACGGCTTCACACACACCCCATTCCTGATTCCCCCATTTCACATAGCCGACTGGCGACCCCCACTCACGACCTCTCATCCTCAACTGCGACAGCCCTCATCATCCCTCCTCTGCGACAATTCACGACACTTTGTCCGCCGTCCTCCTTCCTTGGTATTTTCTCTATCTATATCTAACCGTACATGCTTAAAATACTTGGTGAAATTGCAAGGATGTGCGTTTCTGGGTCATCTGTGCATATGCTGGTTTATGGTTAATCGAGTTTGCGATTTGCAGCCCAATATAGAGATTTTTTTCTCTTACATGCCCATATGCGAATGTGTAACCTATGTTGCTGAATGCTGTTGTCGTATCCTATGAGCTAATGTTTGTTGACGATGTTAGGGCATTTGGAAGGGAGTGTTATGATGCCATTTGTGTTACTGCTATTTGAGATGTGGATTCTTTGTCTAGAGTAATGGTAGTTTCTTTTGCTAGCCTTCTATGTATTTATCAAAGCTGTTCATATCTAACAGAACGCTATTGGATATTGTTCCCTTAGTTGATGTCTTCTATGTTGAAAATTAGTAATATCTTGACAAGCCAGAAAGGAATTTGATGCATTTGACGAACATGAACCAACTAACCAAGTGAAGAAGACAAACTTAAGGATAATGTTGGACCCTACTTCTACTTGAGCTTGCTGACAGATAATTGACTTTGTATGTGCAACTTATCAATGGCATGGGCTCGTATTTTCTTTCGAATTGCTTTCTTGACGTCTCTACCGCTAAATATGAGGTTTTGTGATGTTGGCATGTTATCACTGACTTCCTCTTGTTTTTTCGTGTTTTCCTTTTTTTTTTTTTTTTTTTTTTTTTTTTGCTCTGTCAAATTCCAACGGCTCCAAAGGTAATAGATTTGAAGATAGTTGGTCATCTAAGGGAGAACAATAAGGTTACTGCAACCGGTATTGTCACTGGAGGAACTGAAGGTCTAGCAGAGTATAGGGCAAGGTAACATTTCGATTTTTCAGTTGCTTAGGCTCTCTTGTTTTCCATGGATTCCACTTCATGCACATCCAAATCCTTTTTTTTTTTTCCAAATTGTTCATCCAAATAGAGCCTTATAGTTCCCTGTTGAAGCCACCCTATGGCAAACTAACAAGTGTCGTGCAATTGCTTTATAAAGACTGGTGCCAAGTGATCCTATTTAAGTGTCGATGGTTTGATACACACCCAAATAGGCATGGAAGTGTGAAAACAGATCATGGATTACTATCAGTGAACACTACCAAAACTTGGAACGATGACGACCCTTACATATTAGCAACCATGGCAAAACAAATTGTGTATCTAGATGACCCTAAATCCGGAAGGGGTTGGAAAGTTGTTCAGAAGATGGATCATAGGAACGTGTATGTTATGATTGCATTACATGAACATTCAAACTGCTTAGACATGTATGTTTTTGCTTAGACATGTATGTTTTCGTTGATTTGAAATAAGTTGTTTGATTATGCTTGCTCTCTGGAATAAGTTGTTTGATTTGATTATATGTTGTTTGATTGTGTACATGTGTTGCTGATTGTGTACAGGAGCTACTGCTTCCTGCTTGCTCTCTGAAGTCTGAAATAAACATGCAGTTTGCTTCTTCATTTTTTTGTTTGTTGACTGATTGAACAATGCATATTTATTTTAATTGTCTATTTTTGTTGACTTGGTGCCACTACCAAAGACATTTGCATTAAAAAATGTGTTGTATGCAACTTTATATAATCAATTTTAGAAGATGTATTTGAATGCATGATGATTTGGTGTTCAAATAATTTAGTATTCGGAACTCTAAACCGACAAGAACCGAATCGGAACCGGTGTAGACCGAACCGTAAGGTTCTAGTAATAAATTTAAGTGGAACCGCACCGAACCGAACTGTTGATATTTTTCTGTTCTGGTTTAGGGGTGGAACCGCACCGAACCGCATCGTGCCCACCCCTATCTTCTGTTACCTCACATTTTAACGTCAATTCCCACGCCAATATTATAAAATAGTGTGCCAACCATTTTTGGGCTTTGCTTTAAAATCAACTTCAACGCAACAAGACCTGTACAATCCAAATTTTGGCGAACTCACTATACGAGATGCTTTTATTCAAAGACCGAGGGTTAGTTTGGTATTTAATGTGTTTTTTAAAATAACTGTTTTTGTTATGATTTAAGATTAATCAACTGTAAAATAAAGTAATAAAATATTTGATAAAGTGTAATTTTAAAGGCGTTGTAAGTGTGAAAATCATAAATAAGCTAATATCTATATCTATCTATTTGTACTATTATTTAAGAAACGACACTGCATGACTCCCTTATAACCTTTGATTTTCTCTAAACTGCTCAATACATGTGTAGCTTATGGGCACTGATATTTTACACTAAGGGAGTTGGGGTATGTCATTCAATGGGCTAGCAGCTAGCCATAATAACGTAATATTGAACTCTCCATCCCACGAAATTTAAATCTAAAACTTCTAACTTATAAGTGGAATAGAATACCGCTATACCGTAATGGCTGATTCAATTTTAATTTTGAAGCAACTCATTTTATTTCTTATTAACTTTTTGGACTTGACTTTCCATTTCACTGACCTCCAATTCTCACCAAACCCAATAAAAAGGTGGTAGTTGGGTTTCGGGCCACGTCAGCCGGCTCGGAATGAGCCCAAGTAAAGTTGACCTTGAACAACCCGAAAAACCAACCCGACCCGCATGGCTTTCATCTCCTATGTAATCCGTAGTCTAAGGTCCTGGTCTTACTTTCTTCTTACGCTTTATCTTCTTCATCGAAACAGCTCGACGAAGAGGGAGCTTCCGAGCAATCATGGCGAACACAATCCCCGGGGCAGCCGTCGGGCTTTACTGCTCGACTCCAAAGCTTTCTCAGAGACCCACCTCGCGGTTTTCGCAATCGTCCCGGCGGTTCTGCACCGTCAAGATGGCCGTCTCCCTCGACGAGAAGAAGAAGAGTTTCACTCTCGAAAAATCCGAGCAGGCTTTCAATGCCGCCAAGGTAGAATTACCATTTTACCCAATCTGTGCGTACTTTTTGGAATAGTTGTTGTGGGTTTTGAGTGAGTGGGTTGTGGAGTTTGTAGTGAACCGTTGGGCGTGAGAAAGTTTGGTAGAGAATCTGGGAACTTTGAAATGGTGGATTTTAGATGATTTGGAGATGTGGGATTTTGTTAGAAATATGGGAATATATAGGATTTGAGATTACACAGGAATGTACTGAAAGCTTTAATCTTGATCATGTTTTAAAACGGATGATTATTTTTGTTTTTGGCACCCTTGATCTGGAATGCAACTGTTTTTCCAGTTTCGTATTGCTTTGTTGTTCATATTTCTGCTTGGAAATGTACTTGGAGTCGCGTATTCAATCTCCGCTCATTGTTGTTTGTATGTGTTGTTTGAACTTTTTCTTCTGCGTCTGAAGTCGAACAATGAATGTTTCAGTGTCTGCTATTGCTTGCTGATGCGAATTTTGTTTCGTTTCGTAGGAGTTAATGCCTGGAGGTGTGAACTCCCCTGTTCGGGCTTTTAAATCTGTTGGTGGACAGCCTATTGTGATTGATTCTGTTAAGGGCTCTCACATGTGGGACATAGATGGAAATGAGTACATTGACTATGTGGGTTCGTGGGGACCTGCGATAATCGGGCACGCAGATGATGAGGTTTTATTTTTCTTCTTGCAGTTTTATTTGCTTCTGTTGATGTTCTTAGTTCTGTGGTCGGTTCACGTTGTTCTTGTTCCGGAGTATAGTTTAGTTGAACCTTCATCGTTTTCTGTTTGACTAGGGTGCCTCTCTGGTAGCAGCAGAGACGGTTATAATATATGCTCAACTATCTTGGATTGACACTTACCTTCAGGTACTTGCAGCTCTGGCTGAAACGATGAAGAAAGGAACGAGCTTTGGTGCACCTTGTCTTCTAGAGAATGTTCTGGCGGAAACTGTGATCGCTGCAGTTCCAAGCATAGAAATGGTTCGATTTGTGAACTCGGGTACAGAAGCATGCATGGGTGTGCTCCGCTTGGCCCGTGCATACACTGGCCGACAGAAGATCATTAAGTTTGAGGGCTGTTACCATGGCCATGCCGATCCATTCCTTGTCAAGGCTGGTAGTGGAGTGGCCACGTTAGGACTTCCAGACTCGCCTGGTGTTCCGAAGGCAGCCACTTTTGATACTCTAACCGCCCCGTACAATGACTTGCCGGCTGTGGAAGCGCTCTTTGAGAGTCACAAAGGAGAAATTGCTGGAGTCATCCTCGAACCGGTTGTTGGCAACTCTGGCTTCATTACTCCCAAATCTGATTTCCTTAATGGTATACGCAAGCTCACCAAAGAACATGACGCTCTCCTCATATTTGACGAAGTGATGACCGGATTCCGTTTATCTTACGGTGGAGCACAGGAGCATTTTGGCATTACTCCCGATTTAACAACGCTCGGGAAAATCATTGGTGGTGGACTGCCGGTTGGTGCATACGGTGGAAGGAGGGAGATTATGGAAATGGTGGCACCAGCAGGACCGATGTACCAAGCCGGGACCCTGAGTGGAAATCCATTAGCAATGACTGCTGGGATTCATACCCTTAAGAGGTTGAGGGAGCCAGGAAGTTACGAATACCTGGATAGGATCACAGGAGAACTCGTTCAAGGTATCATAGATGCCGGGAAGAGAGCCGGGCATGGAATGTGTGGTGGATATATAAGCGGCATGTTCGGGTTTTTCTTCACTGAAGGGCCTGTCTACAACTTCGAGGACGCGAAAAAGAGCGACACCGCAAAGTTTGCAAAGTTTCATAGGGGACTGCTGGAGGAAGGTGTGTACCTTGCTCCGTCCCAGTTCGAGGCTGGGTTTACAAGCTTGGCACATACGCCGGAAGACATCCAGAACACGATCGCGGCTGCAGATAGAGTTTTTAGGCAGATTTAAAAACCAAGTCGTTTCTCCGTACTATTATTTTTCTCTTTTCACGTTTTGTTTTGGTTATTTTTCCGCTGTTTCGTTTTGTTTTCGTTTCTCTGTACCCTTTCTCCTTGTACTTGTTCTGTATTGCCTCATAATCCGCCTCCTGATTCGGGGCCGAATGCTTAAATTCTTGGTGACTAAACACAAACACCTTGTCGATCATCTGCTCCGGCTTCAGATTCCCGTATCCACAGCCTCTTGGAAAAACAACGGCGCCTATGTTCATCCTCCTCACAAACTCGCAGTTGTACCTAAGATCATCCCCGCCTTGTATGGATTGTGGCTCGGGCAAACGACAGAAGTTGATCAACTTTCCTTTCCAGGGCTCTTCACTCAGTTCAGACACTAGGAGTCCCAAAGCAATCGACACCTCGCCAACACTTCATCCGTGAGGCGGTCGATGACCGATCTGTCCTCCCGCTCCTTAACACAACCTTGGTGCACTTCCCGTGAGAAAAACTTTTTCGCAATGCAAGCACACCAAAGTGTGGAGATAACGAGCTCGGGGAGGTGGGAAGTCTACTAACTGTTCTGTTTCTCTCTATGTCCTTGTCTAATAAGCGACCGAATAAAAGAACGTCCAAAATAAGCAAAGCATTTCTACCTGTAGTTTAAATGTTGTCTTTTGCATTAACAAGGTATATACAGATTTTCATTACTGCTACAATCATTCAAGCAACTTACATACAGACAGGCAGAGGAACAAGGCAAGAACCAAAGTGGAAACAAGAAAAGCGAGCAACCCGTGTGGTAGAACACGAACCTTGAAACTACTGAAATCACCAACAACATGGTTTTCTGTACACACATCACAACATGGACACGTCAATGAACAAATGTATGACCCGAGATGGTTTCTGTAGCCAAAGGATTGATACCCAGGTCACCAGATCCCAACCTCTAAACAGTTTTTTCACAATATGGAACATGAACAGACAACTTTCCGGGGCCGATCATCAATCTTCTTTTCTGTTCAGAAAATGGCGATGATATTTTTATTAGAAACCTCATGCTTAGAAAATCATTATACGAATGCAACAGAACTTAATTAATCCCAACATGATGTTCCCGATTACTTATTCTTTATACTCAGGATTAGTAAAAATGAAGAAGAATGAACACGGTGATAGCAGTAACCAGTATGGATGCTATACTATATGCATCTCTTTATTCTTGGGACATTAATTGTTCTTCCGGAAGAAATAAGGCCATAATCAAAATGGCTATCTTCCATCGACTGTTGTCTACATTAATTTGCTTTAAACTCGAACTGCTGTAATACCATAGCAGTAACCAGTAAGGATGCTATACTATCCTCACGTCACTAACAACACTGAAGATATATCTTCTTACGGAGTATAAGAAAGAAAGTAAAACCTTCGCATAGGTTCACACCGAATGCTAATGACCAAATCCGCGTTAACTTTTTGTCCCAATTTTAACTTAAATATTTTCCTAGTTGATTGTTCAACAATGGTTGAAAAGTTTCAAGAGGAAATTACAATTAACTTCTCTAGGTATAAAGGCTGCATTTATCAATCCAGTACCCAATCTACCCAAACTAGAATTCACTTCTCGTCTATAAACGGAACTTCCACCTAAAAATAGGTTATCAAAATGACCAGAAGCATATAATTTTCCAACATAGAGTTCTTTATTGAAATCAAATTGATGGAGTTTTCACAATCCACGAGTAATGTAATTTTCCGAGATTAAGTTCGTAACAGAAACATTACCTGTTTTAGCTTTTTCGATAGCTTGCTGTACAACAACAAGCATTATGATAATTCCCCCACCAATATCAGCCAAAGGTAATTTACACTGACCCACTGTCTTGTTGTTCTCCAAAATCTTGCCAAAACTCATCAGTTTCACTTCATTCGCCGTCTTTGGCGTCATAGACTTGCCTACCAAACAATCAAAAGGGCATTCCAAGAAAATCAAAACAAAGCTGGAAAACAGTGAAAATCATATGAAAAAAAGGAGCCAATTACAAATTTGTGACTGAATCCACAACTTCTACCAAAATTCTGAGTTCTCAAATTAAAATTGTTGAGATTTCATCTAATTATTAAGAAATCTAGCTCAAGATTCAATTGGACAGATTCTATCAAAATCTGCTAAAATTCAGATTGCCAAGAACTGAAATTTCAAACCCAGATTGAGATAAACGGAATTCCAAACCCAAATCCACACAGAAATTCCAAATTTTATGAACCCAATTAAATCGAAGAAACTTCATAGCGAACAAAATAACATGGCAAAGAGAACCTCTGGGCCAATCGGAGACGACCCTCTGCTTGAGCATATCGACGGTGGAGGCTGATGAGTAGCTGAACGGCCCGATATCGGTGCCGTCGTACAGCCGGAACTTTATGTCCACCAAATCCTCCTCCGGCATCTCTCTCAGTCAAGCCTTTGACTTTTGACTTCTCACACCTATGCACCGACCGATTTCTTCCACGTGTCCCCTTGCGCAGCACCCGATCGGGCCGAAAAATTCAAACGTACTTTCCCTTCTTCTCTTTCTCTATGGAGGTTGGAGGTTGGAGGTTGGTAGCACTGGTTCGCGAGCTGAATGAGAAGAAGAAGTGTAGCCAAAGGTAAATTGGCCCGTTTACGACGTCGTTTCAGTTCAGCAGATTGAGACAACGTGAGATTTTATTTTATTTTATTTTATTTGTAATTTGATAGAAAAAGGAATGTATTAAGGATAAGAGCCCTTTACACAACTAGTACCATTACAACAATTGAAAAGAAAAGCCATATTAGCTTCCATTTGGAAAATTTTATTTAAACTCATTCAACCTCTTTTTATATCAAATTTAAAATTTTAAATGTTAATTGTCTATTTTACCCTATTGCATAATTACTATTAAGTACAAAATGAAATTAATAATAAAACTCAAATTTATCAATAAACTCAAACACTATAATTAAATCCTACGATCAAATTTATCTTCCCACTGTTGCACTTGTGTAATTGAATTAATATTCCTCCGCTATAACTTTGCAAGAGCTCGGGGATTCATGCAGATTCTATGGCAGTTGACCTTGAAGAATCATCCGCAATGGATGTAGACAATGAGAATGGAATACCTAAGAAAAGGTATTTCTTTCCCTCACTAAAATACAAAATCCTATATTCATGTAAATGAAAAACATGTTGAATGTTAGAGCAGATGAAGGATGTTTATGGAGGGGGAGAGATTGGGATACGGATTACTTTATTGTTGTCCTTCGTAATTGACTAGCTTTATTTTCGTGTAGCCTCCTTTATTTTCCTAAATATCTTGTTTTTGTTATCATAAATTAATAAATTGTTTCCACATTGTGTGACATGCCATTCAAGTGTATTTAACTTGTCTTCTTAACTTTTGTAGTGAACTGAGTGGTGGGAGGACAAGTAATGTTTATAATGTAGGTGAAAAAGAGCAATGGTGTCTTTCAACTTTAGGCTATCTCAAGGCGTTCTCGAGGCAATATGCTTCCGAGGTAAAATACAATGTCGCTTCTCTTGTTCTTTTTGCGACTTCCCTTTTTTGTTTGTTTTCCTTTTGACCCTCCCCCTCCCGTGTCTGGTATGATTTTTGTTTTCTTTGGATTTTTGGGTGAAGTTTTACAGACATGCTTAATATTCTTTACTACTGAATCTCTGACCTTGTATATTATGTACCTGGTAGATTTGGCCTCATATGGAGAAGTTGGATGCTGAGGTTCTAACCGAAGACGTGCATCCTCTTATTCGGAAATCAGTTTATTGTGGTCTTCGTCAAGAAACTGATGGGTTGTGAAACTTCAAACTTATCACCCCCCCTGTTCCCCCTTTTCTTTTTTCCAAGCAAACAACAACACATGTACGGTGATGAGGTAACCTTTAGCTTCTAAAAATTAAATGGGTGTAAAAATAAATCCACATATTGAATTGGGTTTATGGGGGTATATTAGGTATCAAATTTGGGTTTAAAGAGATACTAATAGTTTAGTTAAAAATCAAATGGGTGTAAAGAGTAAGTTGGGTGTAGAAATAGGTTAGATGAGTTTAAATAAAATTTCCCCTTCCATTGGGAGACAAGCATCCCAAATACAAAGCTCCTTTCTCTTAAGCCCGACATACACTATTTCATCCGTAACAAAATTTGCTTTCCTAAAGATATGCCTCCACTTGATATCATGGAAATTTGTATCGCACCACCTAATGTCTTCAATGATGGATCTTAAGTTCCAAGGCACATCACAAGCACCACAAACCACATCAATGACAAGCTTTGAGTCACCCTCCATAACCACGTAATTCAAGTTCCTCGTCCTAGCCCAGATCAACGTATCCCGTAAAGCTAAAGCCTTAACAACATTGATGGTCACAGAACCTAAGTACATTCCCTCGCGAGAATAAGTTTGCTCTCCCAGTTTCTAACAACGAATCCTCATGCTGCCACAGAGTTTGAAACCGAGCCATTAAAGTTAACTTTAACGTAAGGGGACATTGGGCATTGCCACTTAATCAAATTTATTTCAGCAACTGCTTCTGCTTCCTCAACGTGACCTGAATTCTCCTTGAAGTAATCATTAACCATATTCATGGTGTGAGGAAAATATCTGTAATGAAAGGGCTTGTCATTCTTGAAAATGCTGGCATTTCTGTCATTCCAAATTTGCCATCAAATTACTAAAGCTTTACTTAAACTACTCATTATATTCTTATCGTTGTGTGGTAAGTCACCCAACCATTCACTCACCTTGAGGTTATTGTCAATATTTGATAATAAAGCATCATTTGAGCAGCTCCATACCTATTTCGCATACGAGCAATGGAGAAAAAGGTGATCATGATCCTCTTCATGGCTATTACACAACAGACATTGGCTATCTAAGTTTGTTATAAGCTTGCTAAGTCTCTTTCTAGTTTGTAATTTATCCTTAACGAAACTCCAGGCGAATAGCTTAATCTTTGGAGGTACTACTTGCTTCTAGATCTTATTCAGAAGCTTTTGCACTGAAGAGGAACCCAAGTCCTCCATTTGGAGCCAAGTTGCAGATTTAACCGAGAACTTGCCATTGTTGCTTGGGCCCCAAACAACAATGTCCCTTGGGCCAGCGAGAGGGATATGGATGTCACAGATTCTGCTAACAATGTCACTATCCATTATCTGACTTAAGTTTGTTCATATCCCACTGTCATTCAACAAAAAACTCAGCCACCTTTGTATCCCATTGAATATGTTGAGATTGGTTTGCTGGTATGAGGTGAAATAGGGGGTAAGGAAAAACCCAGTTATGGGTTCAGAACAAGATGTCCCTGCCATCACCGACTACCCACCTCATACCTTTGGAGATTATATCCCTGGAACCTAGAATGCCTTTCTAAGCAGTTGAATGGTTTTGCTTAGCTTTAGTTTCCATAAAGGAATCAATTCTAAGATATTTCCTTCTAACTATATTTGCCCACCAGTTATTCTTATCAAACAGAACTTTCCATCCCAGCTTAAGACAAGCCTTGTTGAAATGTTCAATGTTCTTGATGCCTAAACCTCCAGCCTGTTTAGGTCTACAAACATTCTTCCAACTCACTGGATTACATTTATTGGTATCACCACAGAAATACTGTCTACAGTCTTTATTTAATTGACTAGTTAGTTTATATGGACACTTAAAGCAAGACATAATGTGATTTGGCATACCTGTAAAGTTTGCTTGGATCAGAGTGAGTCTTCCAGCTTTGGACAAAGTATTTGCTTTCCAACCTGCCAATTTTTTTCTTAATCCTCCTGATTAGCTCACTACCATTCATAATGTCCTTCCATAACACAATATTATGAATGCCGAGATATTTTCCAATAGTAGTTTATGCTGGATTTGGAGAATAGTAACTATATCATTTTTAGTTTGGTTACTTGTATTTTATTTGTTGCCCTGAAGCATTTGCAAACATATTTAACACCTAAAAAATTTTCCTAGCACTCTTAGTAGTTGCTTTTGCAAAAATAAGACAGTCATCTGCAAAGATTAAATTTAAGACTCTAGCCAAAAGGGGAGGTGAGCAAACCAATATGGGACTTTGGGGTAATTGCTAACTCATTTAAGCTTTTAATTAAAGGTTCCATGCAAATAATGAAAATATAGGGAGATAGAGGGTCACCTTGTCTAATACCCCTACTTGCATTGAATTATCCATAGGATTCACCATTAATATTAACTGAGAACGATGTAGAAGCAATACATTCCATAACTAAAATGATCCACTTTTGACAGAAACCAAACCTTTCCAAAAGACACCTGATATACTCCCAATTAAGCATATCATAAGCCTTTTCCAAATCAAGTTTAATAGCTAGATCTCCCGTCCTGCCCTTCTTCCTGTTAAAACTTGTAAACAATTCATAAGCAATGAGAATATTATCCTGTATAGATCTCCCCGGCGCAAAAGCCCCTGGTTTTGTGAGATAAATAAATGAAGAAGGGACTTCAACCTGGAAATCATAACTTTTGTGATAATTTTGTAACTAACATTATAAAGACTTATTGGGCGATAATTATTAACCATCTATGGGTTCTCCACTTTCGGGATTAAAGCAATGTTCGTATGGTTGATAAGCTTAAGACTAGTATTATTTATAAATAAATTTTTTACCATGTTGCATACTGAGGGTTCTACCAACTCCCAACACTCATGATAAAAGCTAGCATGAATACCGTTCGGCCTCGGGGCTTTGAGAGCACCAATGCTTTTGACAGCATTCCAGATCTCATTATTTGAAGGAATAACAGTTAGCATGGTAGTTTGTTCATTTGATATACACGAATCAATGACTTGAGAAACCAAGCTAAGCTGGTCAGTGGTAGGATTGTGACCTCTAGTGAACCGCATCTTAAATTCATGCACAAAGATTTGTTCCATGCCCTCTCCTCTAGTCCACCAAAGGCCATTACCATCCCTAATCATGTTGATTTCATTACGCTTCTTCCTTATCGTGGCACTCAGTTAAAAGAATCTTGTATTTTTATCTCCATGCTTAAGCCAGTTGGCTTTAGCTTTTTGAGCCCACATTACCTCTTCCTCCATATGGACTTGAGTGAATTGCTCATTTATATGAGCCTCTAAACTGATTTTATCAATGAGAGTATTTGTAACATTTGCAGTACCATTCAAGGACATAATTTCTCGTTGAACTTGGTCAAGCTCATTTAAAATCTTTTTGTTTCTTTCTTTGACCAAACCAAAAACCACACAATTCCAATTTTTAGCAAGGAAGGAGAACTTACCTAAACAGCCCATGAAGTGATCATTAGGAGACATCCCCTCACTGCAACTCCATGCACCCTTAACAAAAATTTTGAATTTCAGAAGTAAGTTCCACATGGCCTCAAATTTGAAAGTCCTCCTCCGTTGTCTACACCTAGAACCAACAGTGTCCAATAAAAAAGGACTATGATCTGAACCTAGGATATGATGATTATGGAGGGAGTAGTTAGGGTGCATTTCAAGCCAATAGGAATTAGCAACCACTCTATCCAATCTCACAAAAATAAGAGTATTATCCTTGTGTTTATTTGTCCAAGTGAAAGGAACACCGGAAGCTTGTAAAGAGATAAGGCCAACATCGTTTAAGAAATTGACAAAATTTGTCATATAGATATTTCCACTCTGATTTCCTCCCTATTTTTCCTGAGTACTGGTAATACAATTAAAATCACCAAGCACCATCCAGGGTTTATTAACGGGATTAAGTAATAACTCATCCCACATATTCTCTTGTAGAGATTTCTAGGGATGGACATAAACAAAGGTAACAAAGAATTCAATATTCAAACACACATCCTTAACTAAAGCATGAATAAATTTAGAAGAAACAGAAAGCACAGTAACATTCATCATGCCAGAGCTCCAACAAAGATAGACTCCCCCGGATCTCCCTTTCGGGGTTACATCAAAAAAATTGATCAAAACACCTCCTAAAGCAACTAACAGGGGCCTTTTCCACATCAAATTTAGTTTCAACAAAACAAAACAAGTCTAATTTAGCCAAACTACAAAGATAATTAAAATTACTCTTAAACTTTGGTCTTCCCATTCCCCTGCAGTTCTACACAATCCCCTTCATCGGTCTATCTCGTCAAGGTAAGCAGATGGTCAAACCTCATCGACCTTCTCCTCTTGGACTCGTTTCCTCGAACTCAGCATTCCCACAGTTGGCCTAGCAATTGCAGATGTTGCTTCCGCTGCCAGCATCGCAGCAACAAAACTCTCAGAGTTCTCCCTAACCTCAATATCACCACTTCCCACATTTGACATCACGACATCCTGATTTTGTTTCAAAAAACACATGGCATCAAAGAAATTTACTCTGCCTAACCTAAGATCACTAGCATAGTAAGATTCAAACCAAGGACTTAAATCAAACAGATCATCAAGCACATCACAATCAGGCAATACCCAATTATTAATAAATTTAACAACTAGATGAGACTTGAAACTATCAATGCCCCGATAGTCTAAAATCCCCACATTTACCTGCTGAACACTCTCCTTAGTTTTCCCAGGTCTCCTCTAGTCCTGCACCAAGTTCGCCTTTGCCACCCATTTTAGCTTCGGGCTAGCCACCACTTCCTTATACGATCTATCTTCCCTAGAACTTTCACCTGACTTTTTCTTATCCCCCTTTCGCCTCCACCTTGGAATCACCGTAGTCCATCCCTCCTCATCCGAGCCCCCATCCTCCATTCGCTGTCCCAATTCCTCATTTTCAGTAAACTCCTCATCAACAATTGTAGCATTTGGAAAACAAAGCATCACATCCTTTTGTAAGCAGGCTTTGACATCCTCATTCTTAATCACATCATCTAGGTAGACATATGGCTTATCCTAAAAAACTTTATCAATCATAAAATAGTCGTCGTCCACTTCCATTTCCGGACACACATGTCCTTCAACTCTTCTTCATCTGCAATAGAAACAAACCTCAAAGATTGTTTCATAGCTAATCAGGATTGGATAATCCTCTTCATGGTTGACAATGAGCACTCGTTTGAGGGGAAAACGCAAATCTACCTCTAACAAAACCTTTATAAATAGGCCATTCAACCCCAGCGTCACTTCATCCACTCTAATCACTCTCCCGATGGGTTGAGTAATATCTTTGATAATCTTTTCCTCCTTATATTGCACCAGGACCCGAGGTAAACGAGCCCGGACAATTAACTTGGTAATGACATCAATATCCTTAAAGCTTGTTGTCTATTTTTCAAGATGGAAGATTTGGCCATGCACGTACCACGACTTATTCTTGATGACAAATTTTAGATCATCTTCATCAGTAAACTCGAGAGCAAACCATTTTCTGCCGAAGTGATCAAGGTAAAAGGTACTTTTCACCTCATTCTTCCATAAGAGTCTTAGCTTCCACTTGATCAAGTGAGCATCAAAAGGTTGACCAAACATCTTCCCTATAAGTACCCTAGAAAGCATGTGCTCAACATTGATGGATGAGCAAAAGTGGGTATTAACCCTAGTCACACCACGCTCCATAATGAAAGTGTTCATAGCTTTTTCGACAACCATCGGGTCCTGCCCAGGCTGAGGAATAGGAAAAGGGTTTTCCCAACTCGGGATATAACATTCCGAGCAAATTATAGGCATACGGGCGTTGTTGGAAGAGGAAGCAACAAGCTGAGGGTTTGTCATTGTGAGATCACTAGGAAACGAAAGGACCAGAACCAGAGAGTTTTGTGGGCATAACAAGCGCCCCAAGGGTTGATATAAATAACACCACTTAGGGGGAAACTAATCGTTAAACCCTACTAGCACAATGAAACTACGCAAGCAAACTAAAACTAAAAGACCAATAACATATGCCATAATTACTAAAAACCACCAAAACCTGGGAAAACGTCAGCGTGCATGACGTCAAGGCCTAGAAACTCCATACTAAACAGTCTAACTCCAATCAAAATAAAAGAACCAGGGCTTGAAAAGATCAACCGTCTCCAGGGAGAGCAAACCCCAAAGGAAGTTAAACCATCCCAACACCCCAAGCAAAGCCAGTAATGATTTTGACTACAGACAGAAACTTTCAACGTGAGGAAATAAGTTATCCAGAGCACAGAATATAAAGAGTCGCCAAAAATCTTAAGCCAAAAAAGCAAATGCCACACAAACAGCCAATCACATAAACTAATTAAGAAATAGAAAACACAACAAGCAAAACTTAACCAAGTCGAGAAGCCTAAAAACCCTAACAAATCATACCACTTCGCCAGACACCACTTAACCCATCTAACACTTGGGAAAAGAGGATAAATCAGTTCAAAGGTCTCCTCGGGGTTCCTTCCCCACTCCACTAGCAGCCAATTACCAATCCATCTTACCTTATTCAAGCTCATGATTACCTTTTTCCCAATTATCAAGTATCCAATTAGGTTTTCTAGGAACTTACCCAACACATAATCATAAAAAACCATTTTACCCCACAACCACTCAACTTCCTTCCACTTGATCTTGACTGACGAAGTGTCTTAGAGATCAGCGCGATAGCACCTGCGGCGCCTCGCACCCAGAAACCATAGAGCCCTAGATGTTATTTATTGTTGTAAAAAATCGAATTTAAAACTTCTCATTTGAGAAGAGAATATCAATAAATTGTAATACAATTTGGCACATATAACAAGTGTGACTCATTTGTAAATTGCGTAGAAACCACACTTAATTATTAAAACCAAGTTATGTAGTAGTCACACTTAATTACTGAGGTTTTATATTTTACACTCAAAATATATTGACATTGAAATGGTTAAGTACTAAACCGAAACCAAATGGTATGGTAGGATTCGGTTCTATAACTGAAAAAGCCTACTATTGAACTGTATCAAAATTAGTGTAAATTTTCAATTTCAGCACCAATCTTATTTTTATTTATTTTTTACTAACAATAAAGTTAATGGATTAAATAATAAATTATTACGAAGAAAAAAATCGATGGAGATTAAACATATATTAAGGGGTGTGCTATCCACACACCCCAAATTACTTCTCACACACCCTTGTTAATTTCTGTCCGTTGATCTTCTTCAATTCATCCGATCCGACGGCCGAAAATTAGAAGGGTGTGTGAGAAGTAAAATGGGGTGTGTGGATATCACACCCCTATATTAAATGTAGGGAATTGTTATTAGCACTCCAAAAATCTCATTCTACACTCCAAGCTTTCTATATTATGAAACAAAAATTCACTTGTAAGGAGTGTAGAATGAGATTTTTGGATTGTCAATAACACTTCCCTAAATGTATAAACATGATTACCTTTTACCATTGTGATAAAACGCCATCTGCAACACCGTTATATGACCTTGAAACCGAGCCATCCTAAAGCATGCCCACTCAAAATAGGCAATATTCTAAGGAGGAAATTATAGTAATAGTCTCTCAATTTTAATCTAATTAGAGTAATGGTCCCTTAACTAAAAATTCATGACTATTGGTCCCTTAACTCTTTAAAACATGCAGCTATGGTCATTTTCTTCAATTCCGTTATAACTTCCATCAAAATGAGTCACGTACCACGCATATGATGTTGAATCACAGGGTAAATATGAAAACCAAATGAGAAAAATTGTAGCAATGGTCCCTCAACTATAGCCCAACTAGAGAAATGATTTCTCAACTTAACCCTATTGTAGCAATAGTCTCTTAACTTTAACCTAATTGTAGCAAGAGTCATTCCAACATAACTCATTTTGACGGAATTCAGTCAGAGTTAACGAAAATGACCATAGCTGCATATTTTGACGAGTTAAGGGACCAATGATCATAAATTTTTAGTTAAGGGATAATTGCTCCAATTTTGACCTTCTAAAAAGGGGCATTTATCAAAATTTCTCAAATCTAAACTGGCTTCAATACGCCGTCGTTTCTGTCAGCGATTAAATCACCGGACGACGTCGTCCCAAGAAGTTTGGTCTAGGGCTGTGATTTCGCTTCCAAATGCCGAAAATTTGATCCGAAAATCCGAAAAAAACCCGATAAATGAAGAGGACGAGGGAAGACAAGGCCATGGAGATCGTATGGCAGAGTCCGGCGATTCGGCCGCAACCGCAAGATTACATCTTTCGCGACGGTAAGTTCTCCGCCGTTGAAAACTGTCTTTATCTTCGAAAAGTAATAACAAATTAAATGAATAAATAAATAAAAATGTCTTTGGCGGGAATGTTGCAGGGAGGCGCCATGTCAGACCCTACTACTTCGAGTTCATCTGTCATGTAAGCTTACTTGCTTAATTTGGTAATATGATTAGTTTAATGTAGTTAGTTTACTTGTGATTAAACCCTAATTCTGTGGTTCCGGGTTTTTAGGTGAAGAATCGGTGGGCGGGGAAGACCATCGTTGATTTGTTCACTCATGAGTTCAAAGGCCGGCCTTATGATTACTATGTAAGAGTTTTTGTTTTTGTGTTCTTGTTTTAGTTGCTTTGCATTTTACTTGAACGATTTCGTGTTGATGAGTTGAGGTTTTGGATGTGATTTGTTGTGCATTTGTAGGTTAGTGCAGTGAAATCTGGGAGGATACAGGTTGATGGCGAGATGGTGCCGGTTTCCCACATTGTTAAAACGTCGCAAAAGATAAGCCACTTCGTCCACAGGTTTGTGTTGTTGTCGATGGCTCTCGCTCTTCTTGTTTCCTTATGTGCTTTTGTTAATTGTGTGATTGGTTCAAATTCGTATTTCAAATTAACGAGCTACCAATTGATGTAAAAATGGTTGTAGGCATGAACCGCCAGTCATGACTTGGGATATATCGATTCTTCAAGAAAAACCAGATGTGGTGGTTGTTTGTAAACCTGCATCTGTTCCGGTGAGTAGAATTTATGACCTAGTGTGCCAAGCAGGGGATGAAACATTATCCTGATCTCTTATAATCCTATTACGGAGTCTTATTGCTGTTAGTATCTGCTGTTTTTCAGGTGCATCCGTGTGGTCAATATCGTAAGAACACCGTTGTTGGCATCCTTGAGGCGGAGCATGGCTTGGCACCTCTATTTCGTATCCTAAGTTTCAAGCATAATACTTCTGACAGCTCGTATTTTGAAGTTACATAATGATATTTTGCAATGGAGTCCTTATCTTCTTTATTATACTTTCCTTGACACAATGATACCAGCAATTCATCGACTAGATCGCCTTGTCTCAGGACTCCTTATCTTGGCCAGAAGTGCTTCAAAAGCCGACTATTTTAGGCAGCAGGTAAGCTTTATCTTTGAAAGTGACTATATGATACTTAGCAACCACGTTATTAGTTAAATATTCGTGAAACTTTTAAGTCATAATCATGGCCATAGGACATTATAATCAATGCCCGTATTATGGTAGCAGAAATTTATAGTGAGTTGGTTTCTGTCACGATACAATTCGATATAGTCCTGGAGCTACATGCATTACGGCCTTACCCTGCATGTAATCAGGGGTACACCCATCTAATTGGGTATGTGCTACATTTCAGATATAAAGTATACTGTTTCTTTAGGTGTATCGTCTATATTCACGTAGAGTGAATTGTGTACCTTTTATACCAGCATATATGACTACTTTTATAGAAGAGAGACAAGCTTGGGGGTTTCTCAATTATTTGGCCGGTAATGTTCAGGTTATCTAACGAATGGTATTGGTAGCATGCACATGTCACTACCGTCGAGAAATTATTTTATCTTGTTCCACTGTGTTTTGAGAGATTCTGTTGTGATGACTAGACTAGATGGTGTGCTTTTAATGCTTTTGTCGATAAGAATTTTTTCTTGCTCTAGATTTTCTGAATGTCAAATGCAATCGTTGCAGATTGAAGGAGGGATGGTCCAGAAACAGTACATTGCAAGAGTTGCTGGGGAATTTCCTGGGCAAGAGGTTTGCTTTTGTTAAAGCTGGATGTTAAAATTACTGGTCTTAATGTTAGGATTGACAGATTGTTTTTTTGTCTCTTCCTCCAGCAAGTTGTAGATGCTAATGTTAATCATGATGCTCGAGAATGTAGGAGCACAACAGAGGTGGGTTATAATGTGCATGATGCTAGTAGCTTCTGTTTAAACCATATGATTTTTTAGTAGTTTCGATAAACTTCTGTTATGTTGTTAAAGTTGATTGTCTGAAACTTCCTGCCATGGGTAAACCCATTGTTAACTGGTCTTCTCCAATTGATATTTTGAATTATATACCGAAACGTACGAAGTGCCCATACTGGATGATAACCATCTCTCGTTTATGCAGATTAGTCGCTCAGGTGATGATACTCCCGTCAAGGGGAAGACTGCCTGTACAAAGTTTACTAGACTCAGTACCAATGGAATCCATAGTCTTGTCTTGTGCGAGCCAGTCACTGGCCGAACTCATCAAGTAAGTCAATGCACTGATTATATGGGCAATGTAACAACATATTTTGAACAGTTTGCTTTTGAAAAAGAAAATGATCTCCCTTTTCAAATCCAGACAGTAAGTTTGCAATATGCATCGTATGCTTTTAATTTTGGTTCCCTTTGGTTATTTTTCATTCGCTGTTCATTTCAGTGAACTTTTGCTATGCTTCTGTTCTTACGACTCTGCCTTCCATTTTGTTTTTCGAATTTTGATATCTTTTAAACTCTAAAGACATAGCTCTACATTTTTATTCCAATTGGTCTGAATTCTGAAGCAAAGATTTGGATTGACTAAACGATCAATGATCTCTGCTTTTCTGTGATGTAGATACGTGTCCATTTGCAACATTTAGGCTATCCGATAGCCAATGACGTGCTTTACCTGTCCAAACATGTTAATGGTCGTTCAACTGAAGGAATGCGTGCTGATAGAGCTGCTGCAAATTCCAGCCCCTCTCCGCCATCTGGCTTTCGCGAAAATTTATCCACTGAACCTGTAGATTCCAACGAAGATTTCAGCATTGATCCCATGTGTACAAATTGTCCGAATTTGGTTCCAAAAGGGTACAACTTATCTTTTCGTCACACGTAGTCTACATGAAAAAAATTCCGTGATGCATACTCTTTCTAACCATATAAATTTTATTTTCGACTGTTTTCCACTAAAATTCTATTTGTTGCAGATACGATGTTTACGAAGAGGCTTTGTGGCTACACTGTGTTCGGTATTCCGCACCGGGGTGGACGTATGAATGCCCATATCCTGATTGGGCATCACTTAGCTAACTATTCGTGTAATCCACAATTCCTAAGCCTTTTGTTTTCTTCATCGTAACAGCTCCTTTTGACAAGAATTTAAGGCCCAGTACCACAAATTTTGTGAAGAATTGTATACAGATGCATTTTGTGTCCTAATAAATTTATTTTCCGTTTCAATTCCCAACTCTATTTTTTCTGGTTGGAAGAGGTCTCACGTTCAAATTTTACGGACGAAATGAATAAAAAAAAGTTCAAGTGATTGCCCTATGGGATTGAGGGATAATCATGACACCACCTGGTCTAAAAACCCTATGTAATTTAAGCACCGTTAACAAGTTGACCAGAAAGAAAGAATAAGAATCTTCAACAAAATGGGGGAAAAGGACAAACAAAACCAAAAACATAACATGATGACAGTAAACTTTTTAACATTGGAAAAGGATCCTCGTCGGATTCTTTTTTTTTTGGATTTTGTGATCGTGATCGTGACCGTTCATCGTACATCGTGAGGTTATAAATCATTTCAAAAATTAAAATTTAAAATTAAATATGAATATTACCTAACGAAAACTAACCGCAAGAACTTTTCCTTTATCATTGATCCGAAGCTTCAGGCTTTCAGATGATCAATCAAAGTATTAGTACTGTAGTAGTTGGTTACTTCATCGCCCTCATGATCTCATGCATTGCAAGCAGTCACAAGGTAGGGTCAAGCATGGTTACCTACCTAAACTTAGGCATGCTTCTTCTGAAAATGACCTTTGGTCACCGCCGTTCATTTCACACACCTTCCGAGAAACAACGTCGACAAAGAGCGAAACCACGTAATGCTAGCGTGATTATGTTTTCCAACCATTTGCTTATCATATTATGTGACAATTGATGTGTATTTATTAGGTCAATTATTATGATCAGTAGATAATGTTTTATCTGTGGGGGAGCTAGGTCAAGTATATATTGTAATCAATTGATAATGTTCTATTACGAGAGGAGCCGGATTCATACTTGAAACCTACCATGGATTAAGTAGCTCTAGACTTAGAGTTGGTACCGATACTTAACATATCAACTGTTACATGATCTAGCCAACTTGCGCGATAAAAATGAGTCATGTTAACTTGCGCCAAGCTAGCTATTTCTCTTTAGTCTTATAGAGAGAGAGACCTAATTTTTTGGCATTCAGAAATAAAGATTTGCAATGAGAAAACGTGCAAATATAATCAAGAGTACGCATATTTCATTGGTGGGTTTTTAATTACTAAACACTGCTGGATATCTACACACAAACTTTTGCGTGTAATTTGAATCACAAGTTCTTCAAAACCCGAATCCCCCCAACTTGTTAAAAAGGAGGGTCATCTATCACATCAGGGAAAGGAACTACCAAATGTTGGGGAAGCAAGTACAGTGGAATCCACCAGATTATTTTAACATGAAAAGTTGGTCATGGTGGTCATTCTTGAAGCAATCCTTAAATTTGTGGTGGAATGTGGCCTAAAGTTCTTTTTATATGGATGAAGAATCTTGATCAGGCTGAATCAGTTTCATTGGCAGTGACTGGTGCCCCAGAATAATTACTAAAATTAAACCCCTAGTATATTTCTTCGAATTCTTCCCCATCAAGAACCAGAAAAGTAGTTATGTATAAAATAGTGTGAATTTTGAATATGTTCCCACATCAGGAATCACTATAAACATTAGGCATCAATGTATAGTATCTTGAGCCCTTTAATTGGTTTTGGCTGGTTGAATACCATATTTCTAAGATAGTATGAAACTGTTGGTGGTGGATTGCCCTGATTATGGTATTTTTCTTTAGTTTATTGCGTTATAGGTTCAAAGTTCAAACCCTTTCTTCTCCATTTATTAGTCTAGTTTAGAGTAAACATATTGCTTGTATTAAAAAAGAGAGTATCAATTCAAGCTAATTCACGTGTCAGGCTTAACATACACACGTTGATCACAAATACACTAGATGCGAGGGAAAATGTTGTTGGATTATTTTCCTCCTTATGTTAACGTTGCACTTGTCAGGAGAAATTTTATGGGGTTTAATGTAATTCCCTAGTCACTTTTGGCGTGTTTACCAATCGGGAGTGGAATGGAGAGAAACGGAATTGAATTGCTCCCCAAGCATTCTGCTGTTTACTAGCAATTGGGGATCAGATTTTATGTGGGGTCCAACCAATTTCAGGAGTTCAATTCCGAATTTCCCCGGATTTGGATTCCCTCTGTAGAGGTGGTAATTGAATTCCGGGTAGAGAGCTCCATCACGAATCAAAGTTTTCTACCCAAAATACCCATGTATATTCCTAAAACAACTCCTACCTTCATCAATCACTCCCCTTTGTATTTGTTTCTCTCACAGCACATACCACCCCACCTTCGCAATCTGAAACGATGCAGTAGCACTGAACGACGAACGCCTGCGATTTGGAACAACGATCGACCGGGATTTGAAATGATGGCACAACGACGAACATGGTCTGGAACAATGAACGCCCAAATCCTCAAGGAAATTGCAATTTGCAGACCCAAACAGAAGAGAATGAAAGAACTTTGATCACTTTCACCTTGAAAATTGGATTTTTTTTTTGTTGATGGGGTAGGTCGTGGCTTCGTGGTTCCTCCTGAGATTGGATGGTGGGGTGTGGATACTGCGTACTGGGGAAAGAAAGGGGAAAGAAGGACCTGGCTTCTCTACCCTCCCACTTTCCATATACTCTCATCCCCTCCTATTTGTGCGGTCACGGTTAAGTCACGTCAACATTTTATATTACTATTATTTTTTGTCTTATTATCTCTATAAAAAAAATTCAATATAAAATGTTGACGTGGCTTAACCGTGCCCGCACAAAATAGGAGGGGATGAGAGTGTATGAGAAGTGGGAGGACAAAGAAGCCGGGTCCGGGAAAGAAAGGGGTTGCAGACAAAGAATGGTGGGGAAAGAAAGGGGGAAGAGAGAGAAGGAAGTAAAATTTTATTTTAGTTTACTTTATGTAGGTATTTCTAATAGGGTTTAGGGTGATTAAGAGTTAGAAGCAAATAAAAAATGATTCCTTCATATCAAATTTGAAGTAATCTATCCGATTAGGAAAATTTAAAAGTTTTATAAAAAAATAAAAAATTATTCTCTCTAGTAAAAAAAAAAAAAGAATAAAAGTTTTACTAAAAATAATTAGCATATAAAATAAATTAGTTAAAGTAGGGGTACTTTAGTAATCACATTAGTTATCATTCCGATTCATGTGAATTAGTAAACAGTTTATATACATCAATGTCATTCTTACTCCGATTCCAGACAGTTTTGGTAAACAATTTCAACAGGAATCTAGTTCTGATTCCACCTCATTCCAATTCCTCCTCAATTCAATTCCTATCAATCTGATTACGGATTAGTAAACGCGCCCCTTATGTATTGCTAGCAAGTCTTACTACATTTGAAATATATTAATTTATTTCCTTTGAATATGAGTGATGTTATTACTATAATTTAAATTTGGGAGAGGGGCCACTTAGTACTACGGTCTAATGGTATTCCTCTTCACTTGTAAGTGAGAGGTCTTAGGTTCGATTATCGCCAATGGCGAATTTGAACTGCATTATTACTAGCCCATTGTGAGGCTAAGCCTACCCCCTCCCTCTTAGTGTAAATAATATCGTTTGTTCTAAAAAAAAGTTTGGGAGAGGTGGGGGGGGGGGAGAATTTGAAAATTTGAACCCGGACGTAAGAAGACCCTAATTAACTAAACATATCATGTTCCCACTAAGGTAAACTGAGTTTGAGTAATATTGGCAAACAGGATTTCAAATTCTATTATGAACTTAAGGGAATTGTAAGCGTATCTCATTTGGGTTATGTAAGTAAGGATTAATAATTCTTGTTTTTACGTCACGCGTATAACACTTCTTATTTAGTAGTGTAATTTAAACAAGAATAAAATATTCTCTTACTCTGTCAATTCAGGCTAGTATCTTAGCTTATTTTAATTATATGAACACCTTTAAATCAACACGTGATGTATATCTCACGTGGAAACTGTAAAGCCTTTGCCCTATAATTAATTATAGTGAGTTACCTTTCACTTGGGAAGAATATTCTTATCTATGCAGATTCCAAACTCATGTATATGGGTGATTTTGTTCCACTAGCTAGATATGTTTAGGTGGGCCCATTCAGATCGGCCTGGTGTGTAATCTTTCGAGTCATTCAACACTAGCTACATGCAATACCATGGAGAGAGAGAGAGAGAGAGAGAGAGAGAGAGAGAGAGAGAGAGAGAGAGAGAAATTGTGTTGTTTCGTTCGGGTTGCTAGGGTTTGTCCCGTCTCCCCCACTGAAATTTTCTAAAAAAGCTAACTTAATGTCGGCAAAATTTTAACTTCAAGTGGAAAGGCTGGAAAGAAAAAAAAATTCTTTGCCTACTTTTAGTTTATGTTACGGTGAGACATTTTCTGTGTTGGTGACTCTTTTTTTTTTTTATAATTATTTTTATCCATGATAGTAAATTAGTTTGACATAATTGGAATAATTATAAAAGTAAGTGAGAAAATTATAGTCTATGATGTATTCTTTTTCGCCAAGTTTATCAATCTAAGTGTCATTTTCGTTTGTGAAAAAAAAAAAAATCAGATTAAGACATAGTCCAGCAACAACCATACTAAATTGAGTTATATCGTACTTGATAAGTTTTTTCTATTTGTTTTGGTTTTTCTGGAATTTGATTATACCATAGCTAGCTTTTTACCTTGAACATCCCAAAAGATGAGCATTTTAGAAAGTTCATTAGAAAATACTTTAGTTTGTGTAGTCTGTCTAAGAATGGTTAATGTTAGTGAATAACAGTTCAAGAATTAAACTATAGAAAAGATCTAATCTATCTACCAATTGTTAATGTTGACGAGTGCGATAATAATTGGGTTCGTCAGTTTTGCTTTTGCCTAGAAGTTGGAGTTTTAAGGAATTATTTGTGAAGAGCCCTCATAAGAAAAGGAAAAAAAATCTAGCAAATGTAGTTAACTAGTAATAATATCTCCTTAATACATTAATTGAAATAAGCTTAATTAATTTAAAGCTAATACAAAGCTAGCTACATCAGATAGCTACAGAGCTTTAAGGGAACAGAGATACTGAAAGACTGGGAGATTAGAGGGAGATACATAACACAGATACGCCCATGGCACCTACGCCTTAGAGCACAGTTAATTAAACCAACACACAAATTAAACTTCAATTAGGGCAAACTTAAAACAGAAGGAACTATGCTTATCTTGAAGACTTAAAAAACTTTGTAACATGTGCACGTCCCTTCAATTTTGGGTTCAAACTTTGATGGAGAAATCATCATCAATGGCAGCTTCCTTGGTTTTTTCTGCCTTTTCAGCCATGACAATTATATTTTGAACCACTTCAATCATGTCATTTGTAATGTCCACAGTTGGATTCAGAATCACTGCAGGACTCAGTTCTGGACACACCAAAGTACTGATCTTCATCACATCAATAATGTGCTCAGATAATTCTTGAACTTTTGGCTGATCTTCCAGGAATTTCTTTGCATTCTTGTAGACTACGTAAACCACCATTTGAACAACCCCGAAGAAGAAGCCCAGTATGTTTGGAAACTGTTTGTCCGATAAACCAAGAGGAACACAAAAGATTAATATAATAATATATAGAGAAAGTTTCAAACTAAAGGGATAAAATTAATATAATTCTTCACGCCTGCATATTACATGCATGTAACTTGTACATGTAAGCTTATATATGTAAACTACCAAGGTTCACTTACAGCTATGTAGTAGTCCTTGATCAGAAAACCATAGAAGAACCATGCGACTGCACCTAATGTTAGGAAAAATGATAACGGAAATGGCATGAACTCAACACTCTTGGTCCGTATTACTTGTCTCTGCACAAATTTACCAATGTTATCTTAAGAAATTAATTTAACCCTGGAAGAAACTAAAACCTTCTTTGGAAGTACTACCTCTTCTAAAACGATATTACAGCACGGTTAGTTGAGATGTTACAAATAGGTAAGATTTGTTTTAGGTCGAAGTTGCTAATTACCAGGACACCAAGAGGTGCGACAAATACGCTTAGGCTGAACACAAGACAAATCCATCCCACAATCTTAAAACGTGTTTCACCTGTGGCTAGAAAGCGAGTCAAAACAACCATCATGCCGTAACTGAAAAGGTTCAGCAAGAACAAAAGCGTGGCGGTTGAGATCTGCAAGTGCCAAATAAAACCCATATGTAAGCTTCAAACTAGAATAATTAAAAAAATTTGAAGACTGTTAGTGTTATAGACAACCAATACATACCCTGGCCTTCTTAGGGGCATAGACAAGGAAGAGGGAAATGTAAATAGTCTCTATGACGCAGCCAACCAAGTTGATTGTGATGACAAGAGTGGCATCCTCTTTCAGCTCTTTCTTAAGGAGGGCATAGTATACGTACATCATTGAACTCAAGAGCCCAATTACATATGGAAGTGCTTGAAACCCTTCAGTTGTTTTTTTCTTGTAAACTGTATAAAAAGTTGGCCTGCAATTACAACCATCGTTGTTCTCATTAGCAAGGACGTACGCATATAAAATTTGAAAATTTTCCATGGAGTAGTTAATACATTGACCACTTACACTGGAGCAAGGAAGACCAAAAGGGAGATGATATTGCCTACGATAAAAGAATTGAAAAAGGGACAAGATAAAAAATATATTAGTCTTAGCAAATTATAATTTACCAAACATAAAATTTGGTTTGTAATTAAACTTGAAATCTTAAAGAGAACTTATTTAACACATACTACAAGCAATATTATGTAGCGTGCATTAATCAGTTGGTGAAAAAGAAAAGGAGGCAGAAGGGACACATGAGCTACAATACCTAAGAGGCCAAAGGCCAAACTCAAAGTGTGGTGAAGTGCCATATCTTTGGATTACAACCGAAAGATTGGAAGGCTCTCTTTGTTTCACTCACTCTATGATCCCTTGCTCACGCAGTGACAACAAGAGAGTTTTACTACACAACTGCTATCTTATACTTCTCAATACAAGACATGCTTAGAAGCAAAGGATGTGATCTATTTATACAAGGAGGAGCCTGGGAGATCGAAGGGTCACGAATTTGAGGGATATCAAGTTGCATGCAAAAAAAGTGCGAAGCAATATCATTGTAACACTCTAGGGTTAACTTTCCAGTTGTTCATTTGAGCTTTGATGTTTACATAATCCAAACAGCTTTTTTAGCTAGCCCCTATTGCCCTATATTTTCCCTTCTTAGTCTTTTCTCTTCTCAACGAGAGCGGCCTCACACCGGTTAAACCCTAGTGCAACTACTATTCCTGGTACGTACAAAAAAATCCCTGGGGTCCCACCAAAGTTTCTTTCTGATGTGTCACCCACCAAGTGGTTTAATGGTTACAACTCATAGTTCATTTCTACGGACTTCCTTTCTCTTTCTTAGGTGGCTCCCTTACTTCTTCAACACAAATTGTTTGTTCGGATTTCTTACTCAACAAATCAAAATTAATCGCATACATTAGTCAATATATAGTTAAGTGATCTCTTAGTTGTTTATTTGAGTCTATTCTGAATATTATAAAATTCTTTTGCAAAATAATATACACTGCCGAGGGACCAAGCTGGGCATAGCTAGTGGCATAGGAGCCGACTCGGCTTCAGCAGCTTCATGCCGCACTGGAGTGATCCAACATGTGGCTCTGCACGTTCCATCGCTCCTCCGTTCATTTCCAATACTGATCGTGAAACACCAGATATTGAGGTCTAGAGTTCGAAGTGGAATATTTTATTTGCCCATTCCTAGTCGTCATGGGAAAGAAAGCAGAGATAAAAACTATTGTTGATTTTACTGATTAGCAATGTATTAAAAGCGTGAGCCGTGAGTGAGACGTCCGAGGGATAGCCCGGCCTAGGCTTGAGGCGTGAGGCGAAGCCTCACGGGACGTAATTTTTTAATATATACACTGAGCGTACACATATATTATATTAAAAAAAAAGATTATTAATCAATAATCACCTTGAGCACACACATATATTATAAGTATATATACAACATATATATATATATATATTTAATAGAGGATAAAAAGCACAATGAGCACACATATAACAATGCATGCAAACACACATCCATTATATAAAAAAATAAAAATCAGAAAAAAAGGCAGAGAGACGATAGTGCAAGGAAGATGTATGAGGCAGTTAAAACCCTACTCAAAATTTGGGTCTGGGAGTTTGAAAAAAAAAAGAAAAAAAACCTAAGGTGCCCCTAGGTGGCTCCGACGAAGCCTTCTGCCCACTCACTCAAAACAGAGGCGGCAACCCTCACGTCCAACCTGAGAGGACGCCTAGGCGAGCCTTTTAAAACATTGCTGATTAGATACGGTAATAATGGCTGGTATAGATTTTCCCTGCCGTCTTTTTACTACAAAAATGAACTATATATACTGTACTGCAACGCACTAGATTGAAGTTACATATCAAGACCACTTGCTCAGTCCTTTGTAGGAATCTAGAGGGTTTGAAATTATTTCATTCACCCAGAATCGCACTAAGGAGCTTTTTGATGTGTAATCGCACTTGATATGTACGTAGGGCTATCCAGAGATATCATGGCTCATTTGGCATAAAGAAGCAATCCGACGGTAAAGAATCAAGCTCAGAATCAGGACGGATCCCATGCTTTCTTACCCATACAGGATACAACTTTTCCTGTTGACCCTGTATAGCCGCCATACTCAATTCGTAAAACCCTAAGCCTCTATAATATCCTGTGTACTCCATGTTTTAGCAATATTACCAGGTCACGTGCCAGTCATGTGCACCGATTTAATCTTTTTTAGCAAAGTTGAGTAGTTAAATAAGGAAAGTTCACATTGCCAAGAAACCCTATTGCTCATCCAAAACACTAATTTTGTTTATCATGACAAAGTTTCCAAAAGAGTAATGCTAGGGAGTCTAAATTTGTAGACTAAATTAGCAAATTAAATGAGGTGTCACCAATAAAAAATGAGCACTTTTATCAAAGATTAAGTAATAATTCAATCATCAATTTTCATATCATTTAGTTTACAAAATTTAGTCTACAAAGTTAGTCTCCCTAACATTACTCTTTTCAAAAAGAAGAAAAATGTTGGTGAGATTATTCTTCAGGTGGGTTTGAAAATCCAAAAACGTCATCCAATCATCAACTTTTATGTCATTTAGTTTACAAAATTTAATCTACAAATTTAGTCTCCCTAGCATTACTATTCTTCAGGTGGGTTTGAAAATCCAAAAAGGTCATCCAATCACCAACTTCTATGTCATTTAGTTTACAAAATTTAATCTACAAATTTAGTCTCCCTTGCATTACTCTTTTCAAAAAGAAGAAAAATGTTGGTGAGATTATTCTTCAGGTGGGTTTGAAAATCCAAAAGCGTCATTAGGATGAGATCGACTATCACGATCAAACCCAAATAATCTCCACGCCAGCCAAAATCATGAGCAAACCAGTCGAGTTTCAAATGACTTTTTGATAACCATTCGGGTTCAATATTGCCATCACCAATACCATCGATTTGTTCTTAACTTAACCACCTATTGCTAGGTGTTAAGTTTTATCAGAAAAAGTCTTGGTAATATTAGGGCTAGAAACTCTCATTTATTAATTGTATGTTACTTTGTCATATACACGATGTGGCGTCCTATTCTTGAACACGCGCCTTCACACGTGACCTTAATTATATGGGGTCACAAGAGAAACTAATTCCTACATTGGGAACATATCAAGTCATTATACCCGACTTAG
Organism: Malus fusca; assembly: GCA_035220775.1. Lineage (NCBI taxonomy): Eukaryota > Viridiplantae > Streptophyta > Magnoliopsida > Rosales > Rosaceae > Malus > Malus fusca. The sequence continues at coordinate 25,346,170 of CM069072.1, read as the reverse complement.
CGCGGCTTTTCAAAAGCCCGGTCAACATTCATTCTCTAGAGCCAACGCAAATTTTTAAAAGCCAAGTCATTTAATATCCTTAAGTTGGAGCTATCACAACTTTTTGAGATCCCAACTCATGACGTTTCGAAAGAATAGCATGATCTGATACCATGATAAACTTTTAGGCCCAACATGATCCACCACCAATATCACCAATATTGTCCTAACTTAACCACTTATTTGCTAGGTGTTGTGTTTTATCACAAAAGGTTTCGGTGATATTAAGGATGTAAATTCTCATATATTAATTGCATATTATTTTGTCATACGCTCGATGTGAGATCCTATTCTCCAACAATTTTTAAACAAAAATGCTACAAAACCGTCCATGGTCAAATCCTAAAACTCAAACCTGGGCGGTGTAAAAATAATCAAATTTAAGTACAGTAGGTACATATGAAATTTTTGGATGGAGCGGTGACATGCATAAAGATAAGAAAGAACATTAACTACGAAAGCATTTTGTTAGGGCAACACTGACAACAACAACAGTTGGCAGAGACGGCCCATAGGTAAGGCGAACAACGTGCCTAAGGCCTCACTTAAAATAGGCCTCTTATTATCTTTATACCCTTATTATATATTTTAATTTTTTTTTTATCATTCATCAGACAAAAGTGCTACTTCAACCATATTTTTCATACCACATCTGTACCATTTTTTAACAGAAATAGACATACATTTGTTGGTGGGTCATACCTCTGTTAGAGAGATAGTATAAACATGCCTAAGGCCCATAGGTAAGGCGAACAACGTGCCTAAGGCCGCACTTAAAATAGGCCTCTTATTATCTTTATACCCTTATTATATATTTTAATTTTTTTTTTATCATTCATCAGACAAAAGTGCTACTTCAACCATATTTTTCATACCACATCTGTACCATTTTTTAACAGAAATAGACATACATTTGTTGGTGGGTCATACATCTGTTAGAGAGATAGTATAAACGTGGTATAAAAAATGTGGTAAATGTTGCATTATTTTTTATCATATTCTTGATTAAAATGAAAAAAAATCCCATATTCCCATGAATTCTATCAGTCTTTTATGACAAGACTCTCACATTTGCCATGTTGTACATGTAAAACGCAAGTTGAAAGACAACATCGGTATGGTTACTAATGTGTCATTTAGCTAACAAAAGAGTTAGTGATAGACTACTAGTAGGTAGGAGTAGCCAACTTCAAAATCCATGCAAAGTCCTTTTTCTTCGTATGTGATGAATTTTTAACCCTAATACGTGGATAACACTAATTAAATGATGTGAAACACCTATGCAGTGGCGGAGCTAGAATTTTCGATGAGGAGGGGCCTCTCATAAAGGTTTTTTTTTTTTTTTTTTAAATTTTAAGTGGATGGTATTTACAAAGCTATTATATATATATATATCAAAATCAAATGTTCAAAACAACATATGCACATATAATATTACATACTCACAAAAATTATAATTGTCCTTAACGAGTTTTTATATTTTAAAATCGTTTTATTATAACCACATTGCCTATACTGTTAAACTCAATGAGACAAATAAAAACTTTACGAACCATAACTCTCATGTAATATGTAGAATAGAGCAGAAACAATAGAGAAACAAAGAAATTTAAAACGTATTTGTTGAATAGATTTCGAATTTAGGATTATAAAATATATGAGATTTCAAAAAGAAAAGTGGAATTTTTAAATTTTCACAATTAAAATTGAATGTTTTCTATTCAAAGAAAGGAGAAATATTGCTTTGATTTTAAATGATATTAATTTGTGATAAGGAGATAGATAAAATATTAAAGCTAATTGGGAGATGGGGTTGTGCTTGAAACTTGGAAAGCAGGACTTGAAGTAATAGAAAGATGCACAATTCCCTAATATATATATTTGTTTTAGAAAGCCAGGACAGGCCCAGGCAATCCCTGGTCCTTTACTCCATCCGTCAGTGCACCTATGGCTGTTGGGTTTCACACGTCGGTCAACCTAACTCTAATACCATAAAAAGTTAAAAGAGCTCGATTAGAAGTACTTTTAAAAGGGTTGAAAGCGTTTTTAGTGAAAATATTTTGGAAGCAATCATCAACAAAAATAGTGATTCCTAAAAAACACTTGAAGTCCTTCCTATAAAAGCACTTCAAGTGCTTTCGGAGCCCAAAAACATTTCTTTATGAGTGCCTTCAATTATTTTAAACACTTCAAAACGAGCCCCAAGTTCCATCATAACACCAGTTAACAACCTAACTCTTTCACCTTCACATCCTCACACAAAAAGCCTCCGATTAAGTGAACACTTAGCGTTCCAATATTACATAAAACAGGTTCGTCGGTGTAAAGAAAAGTTTATTGGTTATAGATTTTGAAAATTGTCCATTATGATCGTCGGCACTCTCCTGACACTATTAAATTAAAAAGGGTCCATGATGATAAACCAAATATTCAGGATCTTTCTCCACGTCAGCAATGCATGGAAAATGACTCTCCAAGTCAGCTACACAAGTTGAATACTCTTCAAACTCTTCAACAGATAGAAAGGGATCACAATCCGTCATTATCATCTAAGTCTCTCTCATCAAGTCAACCTCACAGTTTGGATAACTCAAGGACTCTTCATCAGATAGACTCTCCTATCTCTTCTTAGACTCTATCAGTTTGTATTTTGAATTTACTTGTAATCTGATACATGTTTACACTGTAACCAACTTATCTTGTAATCTCTATATAATGAAGTCAAAACCTCACTCATCATTAATTGAGTTGAGCTTATGCAATTTAATGTTTCCAACCCTAAGTTAAATTCTTTCATGGTATCTCAGAGCTAAAGTCTAACGACAATATTATTTTTTTTCTTTCTCCCATGGCTTCTCAATCTTCCTCTCCCATTCCCCTGCCTAATGTCTCCAATTTTCTCACGATCAAACTTGATCGTACCAACTACCCCATCTGGCAAGCCCAAATGTTACCTCTCCTCCGCAGTCGAAATCTTGTTTCATTTGTTGATGGAACTAGTAAGTGTCCTCCAGCATTCCTGACAGATGTGGATGGTAACATCACTGACAAAGTCAACCCTGATTTCGACACTTGGATACAACAGGATGCAACTGTTATGTCATGGATCAACTCCTCCGTTCACCCTACTGTACTTGTTGCTTTAATTGGGAAAACTAGCTCCCATTCTGCCTGGACCACACTACGTGATCGATATGCGTCTCAGTCCACCGGTCGCCTTCTCCAGCTTCGTAGTGAGTTGATGAATACTCACAGAGGTGATTCTTCCATTTCTGAATTTTTGGATAAAATTAATTGTCTAGCAGATACCCTCTCTCTCTCTGGTGCTCCTGTTTCAGACTCCGACATCGTTGCCATCATTCTCAACAACGTCGGCCCTGCCTATGAAAGCACAGTTGCTTCAGCCCAAGCTCGTGATGAGGCCATTACCTACAGTGCTTTGGAAGCCCTACTCCTTGGCGCTGAAAGACGACAGAAAATGCATTCTGCATTTGGTACTGACAAAGGACTCACTGCTCTTGCTGCCGTTCGCAATGGTAGCCGTGCACCTGCCTCTTTTCGCGGACGAGGATCCTCTACTGGGTTCCGTGGTCGTAGTAATTTCAATAATGGTCGTGGCTCTTCCCATCGACACTGCAACTCCCCTCACTCTCACCAAGGGTCCCACTCTCCCCAAGGGTCCAACTCACACCAAATGTCCCACTCTCGCCAAAATGATGGGATTCTTGGCACAGCTCCTTCCCCAAGTACTTTTACTACCGGACGGATTCAATGTCAAATCTGTAGTCGTCATGGTCATTCTGCGATTGATTGTTTCAACCGCCTAAACATGTCTTATGAGGGACGCGTCCCTGCACCACGACTGCAAGCTTTTGCTGCTAGTGCACCTCCTACTCTTGATCCTATCCAAGTCGAAAATGGTTCCTTTTTTTATTTTTTTATTTTTATTGAGAATGATAGAAATTTCTATTTTTTTAAAATAGTTATTGCATGCTATCTATCTTATATAGTTTTTTTTTTTTAATAGGCCATCTTATATAATTATAGAATGCAATTCTAATTCAAACTTTTGAATATTGTATAAAATTGTTTAAATGCATGAGTGTATATGTCGTTATGCACTGGATATTTTGGAAGAAGAGAACTACATAGATGTCAAATTAGACGTAAGTTTAACAACTGAAATCACTAGAAGAGACTACATCCACCTCAAATCACTACAAGAGTTCTGACCAATCGATGCAAGGGCATCCACTACAAAATTCACCTCTCTAAAAAATGAGAGAAGCAGATTGATTGAAACTTGCAGGACAACCTCTGAATATTGAACAAGATCGTGCGTGTCCTCCATTGATCGAATCAATAAGCGTCTTTGAATCTTCCTCCACTTCCAGGAAATTTAGATCTTTCTGAAAGGCTGCTCCAAGACCATCTTTCCTTCAGCAACCAGAACATTCGCAACGCCAATCTTCCTGGCGCCAGCCAGAATCGGAGATCCAGTCTGATGCCAAAGTACGAATCTACAAGCAGCTTGCGATAGTTATTGCCAATCACCAGATTACAAACCCATCCAAGATTACAGACCCATCAGTATCAACTTGAAAGCAGGATAATCCGGAGGTTTCCAACCGATGGCAGGAGGAACGGATTTAACTCCTTTAGAAGAATTACAATCGCGGTAGTTATTGACAATCACCAGAGCTTTATGAAAAACCCTAGAAACAATCGAAAGTTTTTCATTAAACAGCCAATCGTTCCGATCTTTCCACAACTACCAGAAAATCATAAGAGCAAGGGAAAGAGGAGACAAGCCAACATCCAAGTTAGAATTGGCATCAAGATTATCAAGCCAATGAATCAGATCATCCTTCCCAACAGGATTAACTGAAGAGGGGCAATGGTTCAAATCTACATTGCAACAGGGTATCTTAAAAATAAGTGATTAACGCACTCATCTTCCAGGTTACAACTTACATATATGGCAGCTAGAGCTCTCCCAATGACGAACTTGTGAATCCTCTCTTTCGTATTGAGTCTCTTTCGAATAAGAAGCCAAGCAAATAACTTACTTTCAGAGGAATGCATGACGTCCACACTTTATTCATGAGAGTAGTGTTAAAAACATAGTAGTAATCCGCACAATCGATATAGCTGCTGATTTCATAATGGTGAATTTATCTTTAGTTTCAGGAACCCCAAACAAAGGTCCAGAGGAATGGATATGGCTTTGATAATATCAACAATATCATGAGGCACCAAGGCATTAATAAAGCTCATATTAACAAGTTAACACAATTGTAAAACATAAGAAAAAAAGATTTAAGTAAAACTCATTATGTGATCATTATACGTAAAGATTTTCTGTTCTGTATTATTAAATTCTTTTTTTATACATGATTGTAACTATTGTTTATAATTTTCTCTAACGTAATGCAAGGAACAATGTCATATATATTGTCATACTTGTCGTCAACGGAAGAATATAGTTGAATTGAATACACCAAAAGCTTGTTACCGAAAAAAAAGAAGAAAGAATACACCAAAAGCTGGGAAGGTAGCATACACGCATACGTGGCAACAAGCACTACCAGTTGTGCTCCTAATGACAGCAATAGAACCAATATTTGCATAACATGCAAAAAAATACCTAAAACCAAAGTCTAGTGCTACCTCTATTATACAACTTTAATTGGTTTCTATTTATCCGTTAGGTTAAACTGTTCAATGTATTTTTCGAAAGAACGAGAAAGATTGCTAAGAAGATTCGATTTCTCCTGATCTTTAAATATACATGTTAAATTGTAACTTAGGTAATCATACATTTTAAACTATTACGGGCGTATTTTTGGTGGAAAAAGAGCATTGATCTCTGGACCCTTGCATTTCAGCAGATGTTGATACATCCATCATTGTATCATTTGTGTCGAGACCTAGAATTTGGACTTACATGGCTTAGAGTGAGAGACTAGCGAATTTAGTCTATGGGGATTTACTTGGGTAAGCGATTGGCTTCGTTTGTCTGGTTAGGCTAACGTGGCATTGTTTTTGGCGATGTTATTTGTTGTTAACTTAGTAGATATGATTTGAGGAAAATTATTAAAATAACATCTCATTGTCATATTGGTGATTGTATTAAATATATATCAGTATAGTTAGTTCATAAATTCATTATATAACACTATTTTACAAACACAACTTTTTTTTTTTTTGGAAAATATTTATTTGCATCCTTAATTAAATAAATTTATTTCCATGAAAATTGAGTGTTAAATTGGATTTTTGTTCTAGTATTTTTTTCTTATGTACGTACATAATTTTGAATGTATACATGGTAATATTATAGTCATATGTACACTGATATATTTATCACTATACCTAGGCATATAAATTAATCTACCTGTAAAATTGTGTACATGTTCAAAATAATGTACTAGGACAAAAACCAAAATCCAATCCAAGGCTTGGTTTCAACAATGGGTAATGTTAGGGAGACTAAATTTGTAAACAAAATCTTGTAAACCATATGATATGGAAGTTGATGATTTGATTATTAATTCAGCGTTAATTAACGTGCTTATTTTTATTGGTGACATATCATTTAGTTTGCATATTTAGTTTACCTAACATTACCCTTCAACATAATGAATAAAGCAATCTTGTCCGATGATGAAAATCTAGGATTTCAATTAATGCGCGCATAAACCAAAATCCCTTCTTTCTCTTCAGCTTAAAGACCAAATTTTATTTCATAAACGGCCAAGAAACATATGTAATTACTGTGAAGACAGTTATTCCCTCGAAAGAACAAGAGGAGGCTAGTCTATACATGAACCAGCCTCATATGCTCACACAAAGATAAAGGAAAATTAAACATCATGGAAAATTAAAGATGCGCCAAAAGGACATATGTACACTATGATACATATGCATCATGACGTCTTAAACATTTATATAGAGCGATCGATCTCGATGGTTCAGGTACAAGCAGGCAAACGACAGATGATAAAATATTCAAACTTCACATGTAACTAGTTGGCCTGGCATGGATGGTTCGATGATCTTCTCGTTACGGCATGTTTGTGCATGCACATATTGGTCAGTGCCACGCTCAGAGTTTTGATGAGCATCAGTACTATTGGCATCCGAGGTTACAGGTGCTTGGACTTGTACCTCCACCTCAGGAGTAGTAGTTAAAATTTTGATTTGCTTCACAACATCAGCCTTGTGTTCTGGTAGCTTTTCCTCCACAATTGTTTTGGTGTTCCTGTACTTTGCATAGAGGGCCATCTGAACCACCCCAAAGGAGAAACCAAGTATGTTCGGGGTCTGCAAATGAAAATATCATGTGATTAATTAACTAAAGTCAACAGATACATTCTTATACAAACGATATTCTACGTTAAATTCATATGAGGAAAATTCAAAAACTTGCGTGCAGATGGGATGCGAATATATCAAAATAAATGGCCATAAAGTAACCTTATTAAATTTTGCGAACAATATATTGTAGCTTCTTAAGTAGTTCTTGTTGCTTTCATATATGTCACTAAATTAAACCTGGCGTAAGAGAGTGGTCCATTAAGGGATAGTGTTTGCATAACAAATGATTGATTTTGTTTCCATTTCCTTATAATCAGCATATGCTTTTTAATTAAATTATTCTATTATCTAATACACTTTTAACCTTTATAAGGTTATCACGGCCTTTTTTTTGTTTGCCACGATATAAACCAGTTAAAGCTTGATGTGATCAAGCTAGCGTTATACATGCATGGTGGCACACATTTACATATAATCACCAGATTTTTCTATTTTAAAAATCATCAAAAGAAAGTTATTCCACAATTAAGGACGGGTTAACCGACACACCTAGCTTACTAATTAAACAGGAATAGCCGTAAAAATAATAAACATTAGTTTTAGTATACACAAATAAAATGACTTACTGCAACGTAGAGATCCTTGAGGAGTAAGCCATAACAGAGCCACATAACGGCACTTAGGGTGAGGAAGAAGGATAAATTAAACGGCATGAACTCCACGCTCTTGGTGCGGATAACCATTCTCTGTAACACACAAAATCAAATCATGCATATATTAATATCTTATTGCATATAGATTGAGATTATGTTAAACCTTTAAAGATTTGATAACGGTACTTGATTAATCAATTACCATGACGCTTAAAGGTGCTGCAAAGACACTGACAGAGAAAGTCACACAAACCCATCCAAGAACTTCGACGCGGGCCGGCCCTTGTGACAAGAAGTGAGACAGAAGAAGAATCAAGCAAAATCCCCCAAAGTTCACCAGTAAAAGCAGCCTCAGAGTAGACACCTGCACCCAAATTTAATTTATTTATTCTAATTAAGTCCTTTATACAAGTCATATTCTACATGGAATTCAGCTAAACTAATCGAACTGCGAAGGTGGCACTACTCACCCTCGCTTGCTTAGTTGCATATGTAAGGTAAATTGCAATATAAATGGTCTCTATGACACAACCGAATGAGTTGATGGTGATGAGAAGGATCACATGAGACTTGAGGAATGCATAGTATATCCATATCATTGCACTGAATAGTGCAAACACATATGGAACTGATTGAAATCCCTCCGTCGATTTCTTTTTATACACCCTCCAAAATGTCGGCCTGCATCACCCAAAACATTAGTCGAAGTTAAATTACTACTTAAATCTCGTTAATTGCCTCATTATCCCTGAAATAAATAACAAAAAGAAACTTACAGCGGAGCTAGAAAAACGATGAATGAGACAATGTTGCCTGTTTAAATTGAGCATCGTAAGAAGAAGAGAAATTAATTTCTATTGAAGAAAAGTAGAATAAGGAAAACTAAAGAGAAACGATTTTGCACAATTCAGTTTATTTTCTCCCCTTATTCAATCTAAAGATCATAAATAAGTAGGGGTGTGCATGGGAAGAAAAGGGGTGTGCGGAATGCTAATATATTGTTATACCTAGAATGCCAAAGGCAAAAACCAATGGATGGTGAGAAGTTGATGCAGTCATGGTAGCTAGAGTTCTCTCTTTGGAGATGTGTAGCAACTGAAACTGAAACTGAAGGAACAGGGTTTTACTATGAAGCTATATAGCTTAGCCCTGTATCCTCTTATATCTTTCTGATATTCCGTCTTTGCCACGAGATCCTGAATACAAAGGGTCCTTGGTATTTATAGAGAGAAGATGAGGCTATGTTGTTGCATGAAGGCTGAATTGTGATGATTACTTTATTAGCGTTTAGCAGTAGGTGGCTGTAGTACAGAAAAGCCAAGCACCCATGACATTAGAACAAGCATATTTGTGAATGCCAACTCACAAATGTGAGTCGGTATTTTTAATTATTGTGCAACACACTTACGTTACATATTTGGAAAGGTTAACTTCCTTAGCTCCTCTTTCACGTGACACCTCCTAAGCCACTTCCTTTTTCGGTTTATCACTTTCTATTGCTTTTAGCTGTTTCTCTAGGAGTACTCCGGCTCTTTGGCTAGCTTTGGCAGTACTTTCAAGCTCATTCAACAGCCAAAACCTCTCAATATTCCCAGAAACTTCTCAATAAATTTTCTTCTATCACGCTTGTTGATTACTTTATTGATCGCATCTCTCAATAGGAGCAATAGGGCTGTTATGATCATTATTGAACTTATTCAAGAGGTGAAATATAACCAAAGTACGTATAATCTTCTTTATCAGAGGTTGAATCGATCACTAGAAGAATTATGACAAAAAATAGGATACGTTGTTTGTAAATAAAACTTTCATGCATCAAAGAGAAGCAAATGAAAGACTTTTTATGAAAACTATCGTAAAGTTGAGAATGAAATTTTATTATGTACATGTCATATCATGAATTAGTACTACGTACAATCTCCAAAAACAATCAATTATTTCCATATAACAGTTGGAATATTGTTTTCGATACAAGCACTAACTATTGCTCGTCTAAAAAAAAGTGAGAAAGGCTTTGAACTTGCTTTTCTCAAGCAATTCTCATTTTACAGCGCTTTTTTTTTTTCGAGTCGAGTGATAGCGTTAGTAAGTTAAATGTTAGATTAGTCACTGACGGAGTTCAAACCTACGCCGTCATGCAAGGGCACAACACATTTTCATCATTGTGGTAAAGGGTCACTTGCTTTACAGTTAGATGAGAGGTCGATGTAATAAGTAATTAAATATGATACATGTAACATTACTCATAATAATTTTGCACGTTTTTATATTAGCCTCACAATGGGTTAGCAATATTGTTTTTCAAATTCGCCTTTGGCGCGAATCGAATCTAAAACATCTCACTTACAAGTAAAAAAAAAAAACACTAGACTATAGTAATAAGTAGCTATTCATTTACTCATACGGCTCCTTTGGATGTGCTTTTAAAATGACTGAAAATGCTTTTAGAGAAAATGTTTTTGGGTTCCAAAAACACTTAAAGTGCTTTCTGCAAGAAGCACTAATTATGTGCTTCTTCTAAGAAACACTTTAAGTGTTTTTTTTAAGGATTTACTTGCATTTTTAGTAAAGATTGTTTTTAAAAATATTTTCACTAAAAACGCTTTCGATCATTTTAAAAATATATCCAAACGAGAAATTCACTACCGCATAAATATGTCAAGCCTAAGGAGTAGTTCAAGTCATGACATCTGTGAAGCAAACCTTCTTTTTATTTTTTGGTGGGCGATTATAGCATAGAAAAAAAAATGGTATTGCGCTCTATTCTCATATAGCTTTTGACCGTCACGCGTGAACAGGGGATTCAAAGTGGCCATGTTTGGATTGCTACAAATGGCAGCATTTGATCTCATGACAAGTATATGTATCTACCTGTTTACGTAAGTATATGAGTGCATTTTTACGCATTACTATCAAGTGACAGTAATGCTTATCACCCTATTTATTATCATTGGATAAGTAAATTTTGAGATTTGTGTCTACCTATTACACATATTTTGAAATTTAAACTTATTTAACGGTTATAAATAGAATGGTGAGTATCGTCATCATCATCATCATCATTTGAGAGAGATGAACAAAAATATTTCCTAATTATATTGCTAAAACACCACAATCGCCCTTTGAGTTCCTCCATGGTTAAATGTTGTTGTATAAATATGGGTTTGTGAATGGTTCCTCCATGAGGTTATATTGCTCAAAATAATATTGCTTTATTATGTAGGTAAATTATTTTGCATGTGTTTTGCATATATTGGGTTTGTTTATTATGTAGGTAAATTTCATGTATTTTACATAGATAGGGTAAATTATTTTGAGCAATCTAACATTTTAAAATTTCAATAGTAGGTGCCCTATTTGAATCAAATAACATTTTTTTTAGGTAAATTATTTTGCATGAAGTTTTACATATATTAGTCATTTTTTTATATATGTGTGAAATAATTTACCTACATTAATATGTAAAATATAATTTTAGTGACTTAATTAAGCATGTCAATATATTAGACATTTTTATTGTTATTATATATTAGGGAATGAATTTATAACAAATGTTTTTTTAGTAAAATTATTAATTCTCCCTTATAATTCGCATGACATTAATTGTGTACATCAAACATTCAAATAGGGGTGTTTTAGGCATTTAGAAAATTTTAAATGTGTTAAGTCAAACATAATTAATAATTTGCTGATGTGGAATCTAGTAAATGGGTTTTATTCGGTTAAAAAACTTATGTCGGGTTTTATGTGAAGAAAATTAAGTTTTAGGGGCTAAAGTTATATTTTCAGATTATTTTATAACTATAGCAATCCTTTGATTAATTCCGAGGTAGTAGTACTGCGCTAATTGACCTGCACTTTTCCAATCAAATTTTAGTCCTTTAGGGTGCGTTTGGTACGCGGGACGGGACGGGACGAAGCGTTCCGTCCCGCGTTTGGTACGCCAAAAAAGGGTGGAACGCGCTGTTCCACGGGACAGAATTTGGGTGTTTTTGTGTCCCGCGTCTACCCCCTGGAATGGGTTGTTCCACGCTTGTGGAACACAATATTTTACCATTTTAAGACAAATATACCCCATATCTTTTTCAAAAATTACACCATCTAAATCATTACAAACCTAAAACAATATATCTTCTCTCTGCCTGCCGCTGTCTTCCTCATTCCTTTCCTATGCATCTCCCCCCCTTCGCAACCTTCCTCCTCATCCTCTGCATCTCCCCTTTGCAACCTTCTCTGTGAACTTCAACTCTGCATCTCCAGTCCAGGTACGATCTGCCTCTCGATCTCTCTTTCTTTGTATTGCTTCGATCTGCAACTGAAAAAAAGAAAATTGCTTCCAGGAGGTCTGATGCATTTTTCTTTATGTTCATACTCTTAAATTTTTGGAACCCACCATCCTAATGTATTAGAGTTCCAATCTAGCGCCATCACCTCACTCAATTTGTTGGGGACACACGAACACTGATTTGGTGAAAACACGCCTCCAAAATATAAGACTTGATTTTGAGATTTCCCTTCTATTTAGTTTGCTGAAGCAATAAAATCAGAAAATTAAAAAACATGTTCATTTATGAACAAAAAAAATCTCACAGTTAATTTGAACTCCTTGAGTGCCCAGTTTCATTCCTGGAATTGGAGCCCTTCAACCATATTATTATTTTTGTCTAGTCGCAGCTGTTCTTTTGTGCAGATTAATTACAAATAGGTTGAAGAAATTAAAAGAAATAGCAGAAATGGGTATTATTTTTAGATAGAATTAGTACCAGTAACCATTTTAGGATACGGATTGCACATCTGAAGTTCAATTGAATATGGGTAAGTTAGTCATTTTCATAATTTGGTTCCGTTCTCTGTCCTGTGCACCAAACGCAGAACGGAACAACTCTCCGTTCTGTCATGCGCGTACCAAACGTAACATGGGACCACTGTTCCATCCCATCCCGTCCCGTCCCGTCCCGTCTGGTCTGGGTACCAAACGCCACCTTAGAGATCCTAACGTTATACAGACACGAGGACGTACGAACAGGAGAGAGACGTGGAAAGATTCCAAGAACAACAGTTTGTTTACATTAACTGTTTGCACTGGACAACTTAGGCCATCTCCAACCGAATGGTCTAGAGGGCCAGAGGGCCGAAAATGGTTTGAAAAATGTCTCTAACCGAGGGCTAGGTCAAAGGGTTCGTGGGCTTCATGGGAAAAAAAAGGGCCAAAGGGCTAACCGGCTGGCCCAACCCAGCCAGCCAGTCCCAAGCCGGGCAACATATTTGAATGCAACGGCTAGCTGACATCAGCTAGCCGTTATATTTGATTTTTTTTTTTTATAGTTTTTTCTTTTTTTGTTTTACAAATTTAAAAAAAAAAAATTTAATTCTATTTTTTCCCTATAACTTCCTAAGCCATTAAACAACATTAAATTTAATTTGTAGTTTTTAAATTTAAGTTGTTGTACTTTTTAAATTTAAATAATAAATTATGTTTGGCCTTTTGGCCCTTGGTTGGAGATGATTTTTTGTCACAGGGCTATGTTTTGTCCTATGGCCCTTTTGCCATCGGTTGGAGATGGTAAGTGATATGGCCATGCACTGTTCATTAAAATATTAATTTCTTTGAGGGCCAGAGGGTTAAAACGAGTCATCTGACCCTCCTTCGGTTGGAGATGACCTTAATTACCTAGTACATGAGCCTAAAGTTTTTGAGAGAAACACGATAATTTTATTGAAGACACTTATTGTTCAGTGTTCAGTGGCAAGGTTATAGAAGGTACACTAAGCTAGCTACACGGTTACACCATTAGCTTTCCTAAAAACATATTACGAGCGTAGTTTTAATTGTATGTACATCATAATTAGCAAAGCATGCACTATGAATCAAACTATACATTCACGAGAAATTATTAGGTGTTACCGTATTACCACAGCACTCATGCTACCGCTGTTGGAAACCTGTCATCTGTTCTTTATTTTTGAAGCTGAATTTAGAACCTATTTTAATCATTTTTAGAATATAAAATTAAAGATGAAAACGCCAGAAAAAGGAGAAAGAAAAAAAAAACGACCGCCACCCCAATAGCCCGACTCACTATAGCAGAACCCAACCGGCAGTGCCTCTTTCCGCCACCCTGCCCCCTCCCTCTCTTTTCCTTCCTCTCGGGTATCTCCTCATCCTTTCCTCTCTCATTTATCTTCTTTTTTCTTTTCATGTAAATTTTAAATTCAATCTGGAAAACAATTTGATGTCCTTAACTTGAAACTTTTGAAGATTGAAGAGTAGGCAGATCGATCATTCGCAAATAAAACCGTATAAAGATTCAATTGCACATATGACCGAGAAACCATTATCAAACAGATATGCGAGAAGAAGAAGAAAAAAAAACAGGGAGGGACGAAAGCAAGAGATGGTTGTCGGGTTGGAGGCTGGGGTCGACTATGGTGAGAGATTGCCGAACTTCCCCATACGGTGGGCGGTGGTTTTTATTCTCCATTTTCTCCTTTTTACTTTGTTTAAGTGATAAAATTGATTCAAGTCCAGCTGTATAAACAATGGACAGATGACCATTTTTTAATGAAAATACCACAACTGATGGAATAATACCGTACTACCTAATAATTTCTCATGAATTTACCGGTGAAATGGTTCAAATCATTCTTCCAATATTTCTGAGTGAATTCCAAAATTAGAGCGAATTACTGGCGAAATGGTTAGCATTCACTTACAACACATATACAATTATTACTGAATATAGTATGCTAAAGTTTAAAGTTCATTTTCCAAGGTATAGCTAGGTATTGTACACATCTTATATTAACTAGATAACAGTATTATGTCTACGTTGTCACTTGGTATATAATTTTTTTTTTTTTTTTTTTTTTGAGATGACAAATGCGATAATTCTTCATCAATGACTCACACTTCTTATCAACATAATTTTATTTAGTAAAAGAAAAGCAAATATCTCAACCCATGCATCTAGACTAAATTACGTCTATAGATCTTATAATTAACCTAACTGATTTGTTTGTAGTACATATGGTGTTTTGTTTCACCATGGATGTTGCCCGCAGTCATAGCACTCATTTTTGTTTTTGTTTCCGTATTTTCCTTGAATATAATTTACACAAAGACAGATAGTGAGTGATAAAATTGAGAGATTTTTTAGTGTACCAAAACATTGCCTGGTATAATGAGTATCATAGTATAAGTGGATGAACACTTGAAGAAAAAAAAAACTTACTCGCACTTATATTATGACATTTAATATACCAAGTTGTATTCCAGATACACTAAAAAATTAGTCAATAAAATGGGGTGACACCATTTAAACTTAACTAGGGCCACTCCTCTCGTTTTCGTGTTCTCGAAGAACCGATACGTGGGCATCCCTCATGTTTTCAAAGCAAAAAGTGTTTTAACTTACGTAACAGCTAGTCAAACCCTAATTACTAGCTAATTGATACAATTCGTTCTTTAATTTACCTTTTGTAAATGGTCAAATCAGCATGCACGTCGCAGGGTCTAGGTAATATTCCACAGATTGCCTTTCGCTTGATATATGTACATTGTGTGTGAATGATTAATTAGGAAAAAAAAAGTTTTAGAGAAATTTTTATGTGTACTTAAAATACTCGTTATATTGTATATTTTACTATGTTATAATATGAGTATGCATATGATAAATATCTATCACATTTACTATATATCAATGAAAAAAGTAATGATTTTTATGTGTTATAATATGAGTATACAATATGATACACATAGCATATATCAATGAAAAAAGTATACATATTATAATTTAAATAAATGATAACATCACGAGATCGTGTTTTTGAAAATTAAATTTCTCAATCGTCTTGGTCTTATCTCTGGCTAGTGGTATATATCGCCTGTTTTAAATAAATATTTTAATTCTTCTGAATGCTATTGTGTTTGTAGGGAAACAGCTGGTTTCAAATCATGCTGTTTGCTTCCTATATGATTGATCAATTATATACAGACATATAGCAAGAGCAATCCATTCTTCATGAAATTTTGAGTTTGATACGCAAAAATAAGCCACCTGCACAAGTCAAATGTTTACACGATTAATTAATTAATCATGCTAAAAGCACGACATTTTTCATTCCAAATTATTAGTAAATAATTAGATCCGGTGAAATCTATAAAAAGTTGCTTTTACTTGCTGCATGCATGTGGATTTCAACGAGAGGTGTGTGCTCCTTTCTCTTCCATTCCTCTATCTGTATTTAGTTATATCTTTGTTTTTTCACTCTTAATTCTTAATCGAGCAAGTCAGTGCTATGATTTTGGCTTTTGACTCTAGCCGTCAATATGCATATAATATGTACGGTAAATACGAGACACCTGCGGCCAACAAATTATCCCAAACTTGGGGTCCCCTTCAAGAATCCCATTATAATATCATAAAGATTAACAAAATTGCTTATATTTTATTGTATAGTTAACAATAAAAAATGTTCGAATGCTTGAACTGATACATATCCAATTCTCATAATATCCTTGTATAATTTAACAATATAATACTATTTAATTTCCATTTGTGTGACAATATATAATGTTAAATTGTACTATCTTTTTTCTTTTAATTTTTTAGTATTGAAATTGAGATATTGATAGTGTATGCACTATGAGGTGTGTTCCAACTAAATGTTTGAGGGTCCAAGAGTGATTAATTATCTTTAAGGTACACAAGGAGCCGTGAAGAATTCTTGATGATGACCATAGTCTCCAAAAGAAAAACCCGGATACAAATGCTGTTTTAGAGATTTTATATGATCTGATTATGGTTCAATTTTTAAATATGTGTTTATGGGGTGCATGATGCATGCATTATCTGTTTATCTTTCTTTAGCTACATGGTTGCTTGAGAGTTATCAGAGAAGGGGTTTTGTCTCGTATTTGCAATGTGCTTATGTCGTAAGATATCACACTCACTTTGTTGGGTTAATAATTGGATAGATTTTTTCAATGTGCCAGAAACATGGTTCGGTACACCAAGTGTCATAATATAAATAGTTGGATACTTGAAAAAAAAATCCAACCACTTGTAATATAACACTCGGTGTATTGAGCTGTGTTTCCGACATAGTGAAAAATTTCTCTAATAATTTGATTAAGGCAGATATCCATATTATATATAATGCCAACTACCAACCATGACGACCTCTTATCCTCTCAACTTTCTCTCTACCTTAGCTAGCTATGAACTTGATGACATTATCATGACGTCAATCAATTTAATAATTGAATTAGTGCTTTTATTTTGAATACGTAGCTAAAAGCCAACCTTATCTTCCATGCACTAAAAAGGGAAAACAAGATATCTACCATGGACCAATAAGTTTAATCTTAAGAGACCAAGATATGGGTAATATCTTTTATTTTAAGAAAACTAACGAAAAATTCAAAAAAAACTTCTCTTTTAATGAAAAATCATTTTTAAAGGTATAGTGAATAGTACTAGGGAAATGTATAAATGTGGTTTTTCGTTAAAAGTGAACAGTATCGGGAGTGTTTGTTAAAACTCCCTTTATTTTATAGGTTGTGATAAGTTAATTAAGCATGCAATTATAAGATTTTACTTAAGTTTGCACCTTTTTTTATTTTTGGAAGGATGATTTAATTAATCTAAACTATTGATCTAAATCGGATAACGGACTGGATTGTAGAATCAAATTGAAAAGTGTAAATTTGGTAGCAAAATTAATCATTGTAGATTTTGGCCCATTACGTGTTGTTTCGAAGAGAATGACATCATGAGCAAAATAACATTCTCCTTCATGATTATAGTCAAATCATATTGGCAATTTTAGCCGAATTATATTGTTTACTAGCCCTGACAAAATCTTTATTTTTGAGGATATTTTTGGTATTAAATTTTATTTGGTTTTTTTAAATATTAGAATTAATAGAAGGGTAATGCTAGGGAAACTATATTTGAAGATCAAATTTACAAATAAATGATGTATCACCAATAGAAATGAGCACATTTATCAACGCTTAATTAATAATTCAATCATCAACTTCTACGTCATTTAGTTTACAAAAAGGATAACGCTAGGGAGACTAAATTTGTAAATAAAATTTTGAAAACTAAAGGACATGGAAGTTGATGATTGGTTTATTACTTAAGCATTGATAAACATGATCATTCCTATTGGTGACACATCATTTAATTTACAAATTTTGTCTCCAAATTTAGAGAGATTTTTCAGTGTGACCGTCACACAAGGTGGTACATCACGTGTCCCTATATAAATAATGAGTTATGTGTGTTAAAAGGTTAGTAACTTAAAAATTAAAACTTTCCACCACTTGCATAAAAACAAGTGGTGTACCATCCGTATTCCTGTCATAACTAAAAATTTCTCTCAAATTTAGTCTCTCTACTCTCTAGCATTTCCCTTCCTAGAAAGCCTAGGGTTGTAGTCGACTAGTACATTCTTTGTGGTGTTAGGGTTTCATATTATTCAAATAATCAACTTTGCGGTTTTCTCATATCTTTGAATTTCTTATGCTTGAAGTACTATGGGTCATTCATAATAACGTATGTAACTCGATATATATGAGAGTCTAAAACCTTTCATCCACAAATAAGGATTAATATACTAAATATTCTTGTTATACCAAAGCCAAGGAGGGGAATTGGTCAAACATGACATTTGACTATTTTTAACCCGATAAAAAATGGTTGATATTACAAATATGATAGTATTATGCTGGAGCCTATAATTAATTTGTTTTGGCAACTGTTAATATATTGGTTCTATGGTGTAGTGGTTAGCACTCTGGACTTTGAATCCAGCGACCTGGGTTCGACTCCCGGTAGGACCTCGTTTTTATAACTTTTGTTTTTTTTGTTTTTTGTTTTTTTTGTTTTTTTCATATATGTACCCTTGGAAGGCCCCACGTGGAAAGCCCTTTGGTGCGATAACTTGGTTTGTAGACTGCTTCTGCAGCTGGCGCTACTGTACGCTATCCATGTGTTTATAGCACTCTGGAAAAAGAAGAGAACGCGATGGAAACTACACCGTTCCGTCCACAGAAACTATTGTCGGTGCGGTCGGTTTCGGTTGTGCAGTGAAAGTCTAGCCAGCCCTGGTTAGCTTTGAAAAAAAACTGCTTCTGCTATGCTGTGAAAATAAACTCATTTTTGTTGCTTCACGTTTTCAGTTTTTTTTTTATCTAAAACTGTGAAAATAAGTTGTTTTTAAGTGTTTAACAAACACATTTTTGAGCTCAACTTTTTTTTATACCCACTTTTTATAAAAGTACCTCAGTACCAAACTAGTACTACGACGGAGGAGAGAGATTGGATGAACATCTTTCAACACTAAGAAGAAAAGTATCGCTAGAATAGCTAGTTAAAAATGTACTTTATTGAACACGATTAGAAGGAAGCATATTTCATATATATAATATCATGCTAATCCCCATACCCTATTACGTGATTCCTGTGTTAAGAAAAGGTTTTTCATATTTTCCATCTTAAACTTTAGAGGGTGACAACACATATGATGAGAAAACAGATCAACCAAATCATAGAGGAATCAAACAAAAGTATTTCACATTTGATAATCTTCTTTCGGTTGGAAAATTCATTGGATTTAGGAACTACATTCAGACATTTTTTAATATGAAAATAGAGAAGGTTTTCTTAATTTCTATAGGATTATTCATGAAAACAATTTTCATTTCACAAAGCAAACTTTTCTTACAATTCAACTGGAATTCCTAATTACCAAAGAGCTGCTACCAAAAATAGTTGCCCTAGCTTGTTGCAATCTCCAAGGATTGAAGGGGTCCTTCCAATACTCCACCACTTAGTTCATCGATGGCCGATCGGAAGGAATGGTCTGAATGCACCACATGCTTATTACCAACATCTTTCTTGCTATTTCATTTTCCTCCTCAGTGATAGCCCCAAAAACATTCTTATTGTTCTCTAACTCTAGATCTGTATGCACGTAATGCAGAAACATTGTGCTCGTATGAGACACTCCGGAATCCAAATTCTTTCTTGCTCCAACCATTTCAAGAACCAGCATTCCGTAGCTGTACACGTGTGAGACACTCCTCCAAAGTTCCGACAAAATAATTCTGGTCGGATGTGTATCCAGCAGTTCCTCTTGTGCCTAACATCGACACAATTCCCTCCTTCGGTTTGCATAGTTTGGTAAGGCCAAAGTCCGCAATTTTAGGGCAAAAATCTTTGTATAAAAGAGTGTTCTGGTGTTTCATGTCAAAATGCAAAATCATTGTGTTACAACCACGGTGTAAATATCCTAGTTCTCGTGCAATGCCGACTGCAATTTCGGATAATGTCTGCAACCGAAGCGACGATTAATAAGAGTTCAAATTTATTCATTTAATTTATCAATGCAAATAACCTAATGCTTGGTAATTGTAACTGAGGTTTCCAGCAAATTACAATGTCCATCTTCTTCTAGTATGCCAAGCAGTTAAGTTTGGAAATATATTTGGAATCTGAAGACACCTCCAAAAATTAAAAATTTCTTATGGAAAGCTTTACACAGGGCCCTTGCAACTATGGCTGATCTATTCAAACGAAGGTCGTCATCTTCTCCAATCTGCCCAATCTGCAATGACAATGAGGAATTGGTGGAGCATTTTCTACTCTTGTGTCTATGGGTGGAGCCTATTTGGTTTGGTGGGCAACTAAACTACAAGATAAATAAAGATGAAATCACTGTTTTTGGTTGTTGGTTACATTCGTTAATTAGTTCTCATCTGGGTTCTAAGTTGGAGAACTGATGTCTCAAGTGGCTTTTACTTGCTGGCATATATGGAAGGCTAGGTGTGATGTTGTCTTCAACCATAAGCCAATCTTTCCTACACAGGTAACTCAGGCTATTTCTTGTGCTTTGGCGGTTTTTTAACAAGCTATGGAAAGAAATCCTGAAAGCAATCCAGCGGGGCATCGTGATTCTTCCCAATGCACTGTTTGGTCTCCTCCTGATTTAGAGTGTGTTAAGATCAACGTGGATGCTAGTTGGAACTTCGGTACTCGAAATGGGTCTGTTGGAATTGTAATTCGAGATCAATATTCTATGTTTGTTGTTGCTAGAAAATCCCCAATCAAGGCTTCTAAGGTTGTTGTGGCAAAGGCGTTGGCGGTGCTGGAGGGATGTATGTTTGCTAAGCAGTTGGGTTTAAATAAGGTAATTGTGGAGTCGGGCTCAAAGGAAACAATCTTGTGCTTGAGGAAATCCATTCAAAATAGTAGTTGGGAAGCTTTCCCCACCCTTACGAAAATTGCTCAATTAGGGGAGTCTTTTCAAGTATGTCGCTGGTCTTAGGTTCCAAGAACAACTAATATGACGGCTGATCATTTGGCGTCTTTCATATCTCCGGAGATGAGTGTTCAATCTTGGGTCAACAGACCACCATCTTCGTTGGTTCATGTTCTCAACAAAGATATATGGTTTGCCTTGTCCTCCTTCAAGTTAAAGTTTTGAGTGGTGTAGGAGGGGAGACGCTTAGCACCAGGTGCAGTGTCCTTCTTCATGTATCCCCCTTACACTGCTTTTAGCTGTAAAATCATGTATATTTTTCTTCTCTGTTAGTCCCGCTGTGGGCTTTCGTGTGTACTCTTTGGTTTTGCTTGATAATGCATTTCCAGCTTGATCAAAAAAAAGAAAAAGAAAAAAAAAGGCATATTATTATAAGACTTTCACAGTGTTGACCCGTCTTGAAATAGAAAAGTATATTATAATGTGTTGATAATTTTATATGGAAATTTGAATTATATATGTGGTGATATTATTACTCCACTTGCAAATTATTAGAATAATTTGTCAAAATCCTCTCTAAATTTGATATTTTGTTTGCTTCAAATTGTGGGGACTAAATTATGAAAATTCTCCATGTCTTCCCTAGAAAGAAGTTTCCCACATTTCATCCAATTTTGTGTTTAAAAATGTCATGTGCCCGAAAACTAAATAATGTGAAGAAATTTGACAGCATGGGGACATCGGGATTTTTATAGTATGTCCTTAAATTAAGAGGTCGTGATCATTGAGGAAGGAATAATGTGTCTTTAGTGTTTTTTTTTTCTTTTCTTTTCCTCTATTTTTCTCGCCAAGTGTCCAATTGCAGGACCTCTTAGAGCATCAATAATTAGGGATGTAAAATACTTTAAAATTGTTTTGTTGCCTCAGAAAGTTCTCTAATGAACAAAAAGTAAAATACTTATTTTGACCGAAAAATATATATTTACATCTTCTTTTATATTTTTCGAGGCGTGCCCTGCTAATTAAAAAATGTTATTTAGCATTGTAGTTTAATAGTATTCAGCTTTACTTGTAAGTAATAAGTCTTAAAATCGAATTTCATAGATGGCGAGCTCGATACTAATTTATTTTATCACTTTTAATATAAATATATCGTTGTGTTAAAAAGAAATTAGGCCCATACGACTGGACTAGTAAGCATAATTTCGTATGCTTAATAACTTTTTTTGTTTTTTATTTGAAAGGAAACGATAGTAGATTCATTGATTGAAGAACTTCATTACATAATTTGAGATACAATAAGCCATATCAAGGTAACACACATTCTTCCAAGAGTAAATCAGAAATGAATAAAGGAGGAGAAACATCCCATTCACACTCCTGACCCAAGGAGAGACCAAAACGATGCTTCATGGTTAATCCCTACAAAATGCCCAATATCTCGCGTCCCAAAGCCCGAATCAACATTCTATTTGGCATGAGAATATCCCATGTTTTGACAGACAGAGAGAGGAGTCATGCTAACTGGCTCTGTCGGTATTGTCCCCAGCCCCATACCAATATCATAACGCTAAAATACAACATTACATGTGTATGTATATATGTATGTATGTATGTATGTATGTGTAATTGTGTATGATTCAAACTGTGTACGTAGTTGCAAGACTTGACCACTTCTCTCTCTACTCCTCCAGTAGTTGCGGGAATTAACACCTCATGCCTTAATCCAATCGAGGAGAGAGAGAGAGCTTCTTCTGATTTTCTTTTAGGATTCAGTCTTACAGAGGATGCTGCTGCTGCTGCTGCTGATTGAAGAAAAGTCAACTCCAGCCCACCTCTAAAGCACCAACCTTTCTTTGACTTCTGTTTCTTACTTTTCCAATTTTTTCATTTCTTTCACGGCCGCCCCCCAAGAGCGCTGATGAATGCGGAGCCGAATCACCACCTTCGGCACTCCCCTGCCGGCTGCGCTGCCGCTGGTGGGCCGGAGCTGGTCAGGACTTACAAGACCTGGAAAGGCAGCAATGTAAGCTGAATCTCTCGCTTGGGTTTTGTTCTATATGTGAAGTTTTGTTTGCTTTTCTTGATTTTGCTCACTTTTGGGGAATCTTGGAGTTACCCAGTTGCTGAAATTGAAAGATGTTTCTTTCTTTTGGGTGTTTGATTGAAAGATGATTGCTTTTTATTAGGAAGGTGTTGAAAGATGCAAAATTGTGATTGATTTGGGTTGTGACTGCTTTTAAGGAGTGGTAATTTGTTTGGTGATTGAATGGACACAAATTAGCTTTAATTATTGCTTGGAAAACTGGGGATTATGGCCAATTTGTGTTCTTTTTATATTTTGGCAAGACGATATTATGAACTGCTCTAGTTTATTGGAGGGGGATTCGAACTTGGATGCAAGGGGACGGACACACTATCTTGTTCGGCTTTGGGTTTACAATTTAGGTCACTGCTTTGGCATTCCCAGCATACCCTTTAGCCATACAATCCTCAAAGACTGAATCTTAAGCTCATTGATCATGTTGTAGCATAAGGGGAGGATAACCTTTCCTGTGGATTCTATCGCCCTTTTTAGTATATGACAATTTGACCTTTCGGCATATAAGCTTTTCTTTTGGTTTGTCTTTCCTTTTAAGTGGCAGCATATGCATCCTTCTGTTATGCGTTTATGTTTACTCAAACACATTGTTGACTGTTTTATTCTGCAGATATTTTTCCTTGGTGGAAGGCTTATATTTGGACCCGATGTCAGTTCTCTTCCGTTAACAGTATCTCTCCTTACTGTGCCTGTTGCAGTTTTCTGCATCTTTGTAGGAAGAAAACTAATCGATCACTTGGGAATTTCAGTAATTATTGCTGTTTGTATATGGACGCTACTTGTAAGTCCTTTTCCTATTTGAATTCTGCTATCTTAGTTCGTAAGATTGTAGGTATTCATATTTGCTCAATGCACAAGTGTAAAGTTGACTAATGCGTAGCTCATTAGTTATAACTGATAATTTTGGTGATTGTTTTTACGCCTAGTTGTCTACTTAGTCGGCACTCTTTTTTCATGAATGTCTGAACTATGAACTACCAACGAGAATTACAATGCTGGGTTTTCTTGTATTATGTAATCACATCAGATTTCTGACGTTAGATGCAACAAATTGTGTTCTGACGGATGGAAACGTGTGTATTTGTTTCCTCAGGTTTTGGTTTTTCTTCTACTAACCTCAGGAAGAGATCCTGGTATAGTACCTCGTAATCTTAACCCTCCAGAGCCAGAGGAATATGATGCGAGTATAGAGGGTGGGTCTAGTGAATCACAACAGCCACGTTTTCCACGCATGAAGGAAGTAGTCATCAATGGTATTATTGTGAAGATCAAGTTTTGCGACACCTGCATGCTTTACAGACCTCCTCGTTGTTCTCACTGTTCCATATGCAATAACTGCGTGCAGCGATTCGACCATCACTGCCCTTGGGTTGGCCAATGTATTGGATTGGTAAGGGACATACTTTCAAGACCTAAACTCTGGTGCTTTTCTATTTATATTTCCTTAATTCAGTGGAGGTGCTTAGTTTGAATGGATGATTAATTTATATTTGATTATAAGAATCACAAAAACTCAAACCAATTGCTCAAATTTATGTAAGCTGCCTTTGATTTCTGTGTACAGCGGAACTACAGGTTCTTCTTCATGTTTGTCTTCTCCGCAACTCTTCTTTGCTTATATGTACAAGGGTTTTGCTGGGTCTACGTTGTGAGGATAATGCATGGCGAGGATATATCAATTTGGAAGGCGCTAATTAAGACTCCCGCCTCCATTGGGCTCATTATTTACAGTTTCATTGCCTTTTGGTTTGTCGGCGGTCTTACTATGTTCCACTCATATCTCATCAGTACAAACCAGGTTAGAAGCTCGTAAATTCAAGAAATCCTGCTGTGCTGTGTGGTGATATTTATTCGTGTAAATCCATCTGTACTTTTTAAATTCAGGTTTATTCGTCTTGTAACGTTAGAGCTCTCTTTTGTTGTGCTTTGGCAGTCTACTTATGAAAACTTTAGATACCGGTATGATGGACGAGAGAACCCATTCAACAAAGGGACAATTAAGAACTTCATGGAGGTATTCTGCACAAGAATTTCTCCATCCAAGAACAATTTCAGGGCAAAAGTTCGAAGAGATCCTGAAGTTCTTCCTACACCAGTCGGCGCCAATTTTGTTAGTCCTGTCATAGGGAAAGCCATGAGTGACATAGAGATGGGGAGGAAGCCATTATGGAATGACGCTTCAGGAGAGATGCGGGATTATGAAGGACAATTTAGCAACGATGATGGAGTAAACAAGGACCCCCAAGTGAGCGAGGTTGATAGGTCCCAAGATTTAAGCAGGAGTCTCCGAACAGAGAGCACAGAGAGACACGTTGCCTCGCAACCTAGACGGTCTAGTTGGGGGAGGCGGAGTGGAAGTTTAGATATGGCGCCCGAAGTGCTTGCTTTTGCAGCTGGAGTTGGCGATTCAAGGCGGGTCACTGATGAAAAAGGAATCAACGGCAAGTTGACAACAGAAATTGGACAATCCCGTACAAGTTTGTAAGTACTCGATAAACAGGAAGGCGATTATACTAAAGAAAACAACACGAGGAAAGGCTGCGAGCTTTTGGAAATGTTAAGCCGTGTTATATTGTTTGTATATTAAGTGTGGAATTTGAAAGAAGCTCTCTCAAGCAGTCAATTCTTTCCAATGTGTGCAATGCCATCACGAGTTTATCTTCTTTTTTCTTGTTACTTCATCTGTAATTTAACCACCTCAGTTTTCGTGGTGTGAATGTGGAACCAATTTTTCGTGTATGTTCCAAGTTTGTTTCACCTTTCAGTTTTCCGGCACTAACGTGTTCTTCATTCATCACAACATGAATGGAGATCTCTACATCGGGAGCTTCTCCCGGTCGTTCCCGCACGGACCCGGCAAGTACCTCTGGACCGACAGGTGCATGTACGAAAGCCAGCGGCGATGAGTGGCTAATTACGCTCCCTAACGATGTTAACCTTACTCTGTCGCCGCTCGTTTTCCAGCGCAACCTATTCCTATCAAACGCGAAAGGTATCTTCTCAGGTATTTCTTAAAAATCTCGTATGCTTCTAACAAAAGCGACAAAAGTGATTTTGCACAGAGCAATTATGAGCAGAAGTGCTTCTTGCAGAAGCATCCCAAACGGGGGCTTAGATTGCTCGTAGATATACCCGTGATTCCAAGTCAAAATTCACAGAGATTTTGCTTGCTGAAATATTCAAACTTTCGAGCATCGAGTTACAGCTGCAACATGCAATACATTCATGATTCATCACATCAATAACAATATGAAATATTCAATAAAAATTTGATAGATAATAGTGCTGGAAGAGGTATCGACTACAATAGCTTCGAGAGAGGGAGGAGAAGTTCGTTTCCAGAAATACAGAACACATTTTCAACCGATATTTAACTGACTCCATAAGCAAAAACGGCCACATTACGGAATTGAGAATGCATGCCAAACTTCTAGACCTTCATTGCATACCCTGAAAACGCTTCATAATAATCATACTCATATCAAGATACCGGCGGGCACAGTTTGTCAGGCAAGCGGACTCACTGGAACTGAACTTGCTCCCAGGGGTACTGGTGATGCACTTGTCCCAACATACATTTGTAAGCTTTCCCACCATCTCGTTCACCATTGCTCTTTCCTTCTCTTGCTGCACAGCAAGCACACCGTTGTTTAAAAAAACCCAACCATCAATGGCTCAAGTATACTGACGGAGAAAGTAACAAACTAGCAGCAGCAACAGGAACAACGTAGTAATAATCACATTGTAAGTGGTTGTGCAAGGTTCAAAAAACATTATATTGTTTCGACAATGCTACAAAGCATATCGCCAGAAGATTAGTCAATGCACAACCAATCAAGATAAAACATTTAAGTTTAGTTTTAAGGCTATAGCGGCAACATCTCAATTCGTCAATTCGTCAATAGCTTCATAATCATTCTTATATTCTTCTCTTTTCACCCCCACAACAAGTAAAAAGATCAATTCGAATTAAGGGGTAAAAGGCTATCACACAATGTTAAGTATCAAAATGGAGTTCGGGGGCGAAATTTGGAACAATTTTTAGGCTTTCGACAATGTTGCACAAGGTGTTCACTCTAAAGAAATGAAGCATTGAACTAAAACACTGAAAGATCAAGATTTTCACCCATACACTTCTTCTTCAGAAAAAAAAAAAACGATAACGAATAATCGACTCCAAAACTACCAATTAATCATGAGCTCAATTAAAATCTTAATACTATTCTTAGGGAAAAGTTGTTTGCTTTCGATTTATATAAATTCGTAAAAGCAAAGAACTCAAAATTACATCTTTCAATGGGGGTAAACATGCATATATTTGTATATGTACTATTCAATATTCAATCCCAAACATATAGATATGTTTTTTAAAAAACCCAAAAACCCTAAATCCCCAAATAAATTCAGAGTTTTAATCCGCTGAAATAAAAATCAACTGACTTTATTTTCTTCCTCATGAATTTTCTCGGGAAATAAACAGGGAGAAGGATAATAGAACTTACGTTGATGAAGTTAAGCAGTTCAGGGTTGTTCATTGCTGAAGGATCCATGGCAGTTTGTGCTCGATATTCCGCTAAACCCTTCTAAATTCTTCAGATTTGAAAACAATCCCACCGTCTCACACTCTCTGAAAAACCCTAGAAACTTTCGAAAGCCTCAGAGGAGACCGGCAACTAATAAGGGATTCAATTTATTGGGCCAGATTTTAAAAGAAAGCTAATTCGCTCCAAGACTTGTGTAAGTTTTAAATTTTGTAGGCCCAAAGAAGGGGAGTGTGGGTTGAGAATTAGGGTGATTTTCGGTTGGATCAGATCGAAAACAAGTATTCCAATAAAAATTCAAAAAAGTTTTAGAAGGAAAACTAATGAAAATGGTTTGAAAACTTTGAGTTTTAATGATAAGGACAAAATAAAGGGTAAAGTGAATAGTACCAAGATTGACTTTTTAGTGTAAAAATGTGGTTTTTCGTTAAAGTGAACAGTACCGCGGGCTTTTCGTTAAAACTCCCTATAATATTTTAGTTTTAGCTTTGAAATTTTGGGTTATCGGGATTTATCGGAAATTTCGGAATTTGTTTTATCTTAGAATTCTTGAAACATAACTTGAATCTCCTACATTTTACAAGACTTCAAAAATTTTAAACTTTTATGTATCCACTAGTTAATATTTTTTTGAATTTTTGCGATATTTATATGCAATTACATTGGTGTATGACATAAAATCATATTAAACAAACTAAAATAGTATGTATGATTATACTCTTCATGTTTAATATATATCAATATAATTAAATATACAAAATAAGAAATAAAGCATATCCATATGTAACAATAAACACGATAAAATAAGAATATGTATGGGTTTTTTTTTTTTTTTTTACAGTACTGAGTTTGAGAAATTCCAGATTGCAATTTGAAATTGGATATGTACATTCCAATTGTCATTCAAATTTTTTGAAAATTTTCAAAATTGAAAACGTTTGAACTCAAAACGATAATTTCAATTTGGATTGGAATTTTCAGTCGAACTTACACATCTAGTTGAGATCAATAAGAAGGTAGAGAAATACTTATATGCAAACGCCTTGTATATAGAGCACTAGACACAAGAAGTCGAAGCAAACTATTGACGGTTACTCCTCAACTTTTTCTCGCCCGTTGTGGTGATAGTCGTTCTCCCTCTTTGAACGTTTTTCTCACCTTTTTGTGTGAGTGTTGTCCACTTCTGTAAATTCTTTGTTGTCGATGGCCCTAGTTGTGGCCAGAGTCGGTGGCAGTCCTCCCCTTTCTTTTCTCTTTCTTTCCCTTTTCCCATCCTTCTGCTTCTTCTCCTTGTCTACCATCCCATTTCTGTAAATGCTTTGAATTATTTTTATTCTTCTCAATGAGAGGTATTTATACAAGGTGTACAACCCTAGTGTAATAGGAAGAAAACTAATTACACGAGATTATAGTAGATTACACAGAATTGATATCAATTAGGAATCCTACCTAAAATACAAAGTCAACACTCCCCATCAAGTTGGTGCATAAATGTTACTCATGCCTAACTTGTGTAAGAAACTTGAAAACTTATGACTTGAAAACAGCATTCGTGACGATATCTGCCAACTGATATTCTGTTCTTATTGTCGGTAGCTCAATTATTTTTTCTTCTAATTTTTCTTTGATGAAGAACCGATCAACTTCAACATGCTTTGTTCTATCATGTTGTACCGGATTATGTGCAATGTCACAGGCAGCTTTACTATCACAAAATAATTTCATGGGCTGATCATGTAGTATACCCAAATCGCGAAGCAGAAGCCTAAGCCACAGAATTTCACAAATCCCCAAAGCCATACCTCTATACTCAGCTTCTGCACTGGAACGGGCAACCACATTATGTTTCTTACTTCTCCATGTAACCAAGTTACCCCCAACGAATGTAAAGTAACCTGATGTTGAGCGCATATCGTCAATCGAACCTGCCCAATCTGCATCAGTATAACCTTCAACTCTAAGGTGATTATTCCTTTTAAACAAAATTCATTTGCCAGGACTTCCTTTCAAATATCTCAAAATTCTCATCACTACATTCATATGTTGTTCTCCGAGATCATGCATGTATTGACTCACTACACTTAAGGCATAAGCAAGGTCCGGTCTTGTGTGTGCCAAGTACATTAAACGACCTACTAACCTTTGGTATCTCCCTTTGTCAACTGGTACTTGATTAGGATCAACACTAAGCTTCAATCATTCCTCTAATGGTGTAGCTACTGGTTGACAAGCTAACATGCCAGTTTCGTGCAACAAATCAATAATGTACTTCCTCTGTGATAAGAAAATTCCCGAACTGCTTCTCGATACCTTAATCCCTAAAAAATATTTCAATGATCCAAGATCCCTCATCTCAAATTTTGTAGCCAAATATCTTTGCAAGGCCGCACGTTCTTTTGGGTCATTACCTGTTACCACAATATCATCTACATCCACAATAAGTGCAGTAAGTTTCCTATTTCGTATTTTCAGGAACAGAGTATGATCGGAGTTACTTTGTTTATAGCCAAATGCTCTCATAAATTTTGTGAATCTTATAAACCATGCCCAAGGGGACTGCTTTAAACCATACAAGGATTTCTTCAACCTGCACACTTTTCTTTTGTATTTATCTGGAGCATTACATCCAGGTGGAAGATCCATATAAATCTCTTCTGTCAAGTCTCCATGCAAGAAGGTGTTCTTCACATCGAATTGTTGTAAGGGCCAATTAAGATTTGCAGCCAAGGACAACAAAACACGAACTGTGTTGATCTTGGCTACAGGTGCAAATGTATCTATGTAGTCGATTTCATATTTTTTTAGTGTATCCTTTTGCTACCAGTCTTGCCTTGAAACAATCCATCATCCCATCTGCTTTGTATTTCACAGTATAGACCCATTTGCATCTCACAGGTTTCTTGCCAGCTGGCAAGTCTGTGATCTCCTAGGTAGTATTCTTTTTCAAAGACTTCAACTCTTCATTCATTACTGCTTGCCAACGTGGATCAGTTAAAGCCTCCTACACACTATTAGGAATAGATACAATAGATAATTGATGCACAAATGACTTATTTGATTCTGACAGGTGACTGGTAGACACATAATTACTTAACGGGTATAACACACTAGACTCAGGGTTGGGCTTACTCATTGGATACCTAGTTTTGCATTTAGGGTCGAATTCATAAGTAAGTTTGGGAATACCTCGATTGACGCGATCATGAAGATGACGTGGTGGTGGTGCATCCGGGATCGAAGACGATTGATTATGGCGATGTCGACTGTGAGATAGCTGGTGACATAGGACTGTTCGGTGGTGAGGAAACTGGCAGTGAGCCATCAGGCAGTGAGTTATATGGCGATGTCGACTCGTCCCTTTCATGGTTTTCAACATTATTTCCATGTGAATAATCACTACTTGTCTCCAAGACATTACCACTTAGTTCCAATTCATTCACATCATTGTTTTTGTGTGAATGATCACCACTTATTTCCAAGATATCACCACTTAAGTCCAAATCATTCACACTATTTATATGTGGAATAGTATAATCAAGAGTTTGAACTTCTATCTGATTCTCCCCTGAAGTGAAGACTCAGGATTGGCAAAGTACATATCATTCTCATGAAATGCAACATCCACAATGACAAACAATTTTTTCGTCGGAGGGTGATAACAACGATACCCTTTTTGATTTGAGGCATACCCCACAAACACACACCGTAAAGCCCGGGGTTCAAGCTTACTTCTCTGCTATTTATGAAGATGAACGAAGGCCACACAACCAAACACGTGAGGTGGAAGATTAGGAACTGTAGGAGCATCAACATATGAAGAGAGAGTTTGGAGTGGTGTCTGAAAGTCAACCGATCGGGATGGAACACGATTCATGAGATACGCAGCTGAGGTGAGAGCTTCTCCCCAAAAAGATAACGGGAGACGTGCCTCGAGCAAAAAAGCACGAACAACCTCTAGAAACTGACGATTCTTGTGTTCTGCAACACCATTTTGTTGTGGAGTATATGGACATGTAGTCTGATGAACAATACCATGATGATCAAGAAAGGCACAAAGTTCAGAGTTTACATATTCGCCGCCATTATCACTCATGAGAACCTGTATGTGTAACTTATATTGTACTTGTACCATTTTGTAAAACCGCTGAAACAAAGAAATGACTTCACTTTTGGACTTCATCAAACAAACCCAAGTCATACGTGTGCAGTCATCAATAAAAGTAACAAACCAATGAGCACCACCAAGTGTAGCAATTTTAGATGGTCCCAAACATCAGAATGAATTATCATAAACGGGATTGAACTTTTAGTCAAACTAGGCGGAAACGAAGCACGATGACTTTTAGCCATTTCACAAACACCACATTTAAAGTTGGAAATATCATGCTTAATAAATAGGCTAGGAAACAACCTCCGCAGGTAGCCGAACGAAGGATGTCCAAGTCGACGATGCCATAACCAAATCTCCGAAGCTTTATTCCTATCCCCCTGATTTCCTTCCACTGCAAGAGCTTGGGTCAACATTCGGGAATTGTTCGATGTCAGCTCCAAGTAGTAGAGCTTTCCCTTCCTAATACCATAACCAATCGTCTTGCAAGTCCGAATGTCTTTAAAAACACAAAAAAAGGCCAAAAAATCACAAGACAATGTAGGGTGACAATTATTTGAGCAACACATAATAAATTATAGTCAAGAGAAGGAACAACAAGCACAGTATCAAGACTAAGGGTATCTGAAAGGGAGATAGTTTCTTCCCCGATAACAGGGGCATGATTACCGTTGGCTACACTCACGACAGTTTTGGTGGATGGTTTTAGGGTTTCTACTTATCTAGAATCACAAGTCATATGTTCAATAGCACCTGAATCAATTATCCACGTATTATTCGTAACAGAGGCAAAAACCTTTAAAGCCTTACCATTGTTACCTATATTAGTAGAGGCAGACATTTCCGCAACTATATTTTCAGAATCTACCTTCACATCGGCAAAAGAGGTACGCGTGGTCGCATTCTCATGTCCGAGTTGGTCAGATAGATTTGGAGTACAAGTCCAGATTGCCATTCCCAAGCAATTTTAATCAATACGTTCCTCGGTGATCGGTAGAGTCCAAATTTCCAAGCAAACTAAGCCCAAGAAGCTTCAATTTGCACGGGACAACAAGAAAGATAGCCTAACAACAATTAAAAAATAATAATTATCCAAAAGAAAATTTTCTTGCCGTGTAGGCCTGAAGCACAAAACCCAATTTTTCAATGTTTGTAT
The DNA here is from genome assembly GCA_035220775.1 of Malus fusca. Lineage (NCBI taxonomy): Eukaryota > Viridiplantae > Streptophyta > Magnoliopsida > Rosales > Rosaceae > Malus > Malus fusca. Next base: position 25,312,980 of record CM069072.1, on the reverse strand, counting down.
TTTGTCCTTTGTCCAGAGTCGTCTTTGTGCAAACGAAGATTTAGGGAAAAAAAAACAAAACACTGCAATCTGGAGCAGCAGCAGGTCTGTGTGGGTGAAGATAAAGACAATTGGGGTTTTAAATGGAGATGGTGATACGACTGGTAGTGTACGATGCGGGTTGTAGAGATTTGGTAACTCCTCAGACAGCAGGACGGTGCAGACAGTGTGGTGGTTTCAGATCAGAGAGTAGTTGTAGTAGACTCGGGGTCAGCAACGACGGAGTCACTCGCTGGTCGGACGGGCGCGATGCACAACTGGCTGCGCGGCTGGTGGTTCTCGGGTCAGCAACGATGGGGTCGCTCGCTGGTCGGACGGCGCTGCACAATTGGTTGCACGACTGATGGTTATGGTCACTATATTTTTCTTTATTTCCTCTAAATGCTTTGAATTATTTTTATTCTTCTTAATGAGAGGTATTTATACAAGGTGTACAACCCTAGTGTAATGGGAAGAAAACTAATTACACGAGATTATAGGAGATTACACGGAATTGATATCAATTAGGAATCCTACCTAAAATACAAAGTCAACACTTCTCCTTGTCTACCATCCCATTTCGGTCTTGTTCTTCAACCTTAAATCCGTCTCTGATCTGCATGTCTTTCATCCTTAACTCTAAATTCCAGTTTCTTATTTTTTTCAAATCTGTGTTGTCCATCCTCTTCCACAGCTTTCATCGTTCCCTCTCAATCTAAATCTTACATTTTCTCCACTCCCTTTCCAAGTTGGCTCCGTCCTTCATCATTCCTACCTCTTTTTCATTAAGCAATTACCTTTCTTCACCACACTTGGTTGTGGTTCTCTTGAAATGTGTGTAGAGGTTCGGCTCGGGTGTACACACCACCACCTTCCATTTGTTTGCCTTTATTGGCACTATTGTTGGTGGGTTTTCACTGGCTTCTTTCAATCTATGATTTCATTTGGTGTGGTGTTCATTGCAGGATGCTGAAGTCACCATCTTCTTCTTTTTTGGAGTGTGGACTTTTGGCGGCAGTCAGCAGTGTTGGAGGGGTGTTGGATTATGTTGGTAGGGATGCACTGTGTAGGCGACGACGATGTTTATAGAAGGCTAGGTTTTCTGGTTTATGGTGTTTTTGTTTTTGGGCGCCAACTTGTGATTTGAGCCCTGTTTTGTGTAATTTTGGGTCCATGCTTTTGATGTGTATCACTTGTATTTAGACTTCTTTTGTTTAGTTATTTGTTGGTAATAAAAATTTTACCTTTGTTATTAAAAAAAAAAAAACTACAAAGGGTTAGGGTCTTTTCTATGTGCAATCGGGTGGCTAAGTGGTTCAGTCGTTCACACATGGCAACAAATGATTGTGTTAACAAGTTATTTTTTGTCAATTCACAAACTGATATGTATACATAGGGGCGGATCAGTGGTGTTTTACACAACTTTTGACACAGTTTTTGTGGGATCCACTTCATATTGTATTTTAACCATATAAACCGTCTATCTTTTTTAATATCATTCATAGATCATCCTTACAAAAAAAATTAGAAAAATTCAGAACCCTTAAGACACTCATTTATACTGAGAAAATGGATGAATATGGTTCTACAAAGAAACCTTAAACCCTCAATCTAATGGTCATATTGAAGGAAATTTTGTGAAAAACATGTTCATTTGAATAACATCATATAGCATGCAATTAACAATTAAAGGCGGAATCATGCTTTCATGCATTCAAAAACAAAACATCAACCATGAAATTCAAAGCCTAGTAGATTGGTGAACCTTGACTCAACTTTTAAATCAACATTTATTAGTTGAGAAATATTTACCTTTGTAGATTCCTCTTTGCATATGCAAAGGATAATCACCCAAGAGATAGGGCCTTCATTCCTTGCTTCTTAGCTCCATGGATTTGGTTGTAAGAATAGGATTCTCCAAGTTCCCAAAATAGAGAACCTCTAAAGATTCTACACCAAGGTTGGATTGGAGAGGAAATGAGTGACCTTGAGGAAGTAGAATTGCTAGACAATATCCCCCAAGGTGGTTGGCCTCTTAGAGAGAAATGGAAGCTTTGTGTTCTCACCAATTTTCTCTAAAATCAACAACTTCTGAATTTTAGGCTATAAAGTTCTTTATATAGTCACTTCTTTAAATGACCTAAAGAACCAAAAAACCCTAATTCAACACTAAATGGATATGGGCTTTTGGTTGTGAATCTTTATTCATTAAGTTGTCATACAACTTAAGTCAATGAGCTTTGACGTTCGAAGCCCATTGGGCCTTAAGGTCCAAAACTGTCCCGAGGTCTTTTAACGAACTTATTCGTTTGATTAATTAACATATTAATTAATCCTTGCCATAAATAATTAAACCATTTAATTATTCTTATTCATCTCCTTTGTTTCTTCAATCTCCACCTTACACGGTGTACGATACATTAGGTTCCTTTTAGCGACGCAGTGGGCGATTAAAACCATTTTACATCGATTGTGAATTGAAACTTACTTTCAATTCTCCCTTTAGTGATTACACACGTTTAGGGCTTCCACAAACCATGAGTGACACCTAGCAGCATATCATGGCTACCCAAGCTAATCAGAAGAGGTAGAGAACCTATTCAGTTTAGGATTACAAATGCAATACGGTATTTCTCTAATCTAATACTCTTGACCACATTGTTTGGTTTGATAGTTTATTTATTCATGTCTACTATCCAATGTGATTCGTTTGCTTATATGATTACCTTGAATGTGATTTGGAACGCATTCCCTAATCTCATTCATACTCTGGCCAGAGATTTTAATCATATCATAGAGTATTCTCCCTCAAACCATTTTGAAGGTTAGAGATCCCTTGTTGCACATTCACTTGTCTCCATGACTAAGTGGCTTAACCCCAATGATGTCGTGGACACCCCGATGGGGTGACTTTGACATAATCAAAGATCAATGACTTAACCACAAGACAACAACTGTGATGCCTCAGGTCAAAGGACTAATTTGCATTATCCCAACCATGAGTTCTCATGTGACATGAGTATGAGAACTCCTCGTTGATCGTGTTCAGTGGACTCATTCTCTATTGAGCACCTACGTACTTGTCTTGATGTCACACACACCAATGACTCGAGACTAGTCATTCTCCCTGAGAGAAGACATAGCACGTACTGATCTTATCGGACTGTCAATGCCCAATTGGCAATCCTATGATCAGGAACGTTTAGGATGTGTCTACGAAAGAATGGTCTCATTAATCTAACTTCATTAGATTGCATTCTCCCAATCACATATTCCTTGGACTTTATCGTTTAAGCATATAACATTTATATGAGACGTCTCAAACAATAATGTTTGCCTTTTATATGTAAACTAGATTAGTTTAACATGTGAAATGTCCGTAAAGTATCATCATATGATTGGCTTTAGGGCACATTTCCAACAATCTCCCACTTGCACTAGAGCCAATCAGCTTGGTCATCTGTTATGATTCCTCTTCTGTAGTCATTTCATAAATGGCTGAGTAGTAGGCCTAGGCAATGGATATCTATATGTTATCCATAGAAGCAACCTTGAGAATATCGACGTCACCATTATACATGATTCCCAATCATGTGGTTCAGTCTCTCATATGAGTTCGGATCTTGATGAGACCTTGATTCCCAGGCTTGAGCTATCGCCCCATTAGTGTCGTAGTGTCAGTACACTAGATACACTTTCTGGTTGGAACCGAATAGAGAGTTCATAAATGAACTTTCCCATCCAAACAACATTGTTGTAAACTTCTATATATGGCAATATATTTTGCATTCATAATGGAACACACTAACGTCATTACTTTAATGTTTCCATCCTAATATCTCTTTAGTCATAATAAAGAGGTATCTGTTAATCTCTTCATTCATAATGAAGAAACATTCAACGATGGATTAGATTCATAATCTAACACATTTACGCTTCCTTTACGTTACTCTAATTCTTCCTCATTCTTCGAGGAACCTATCCTTTAGTATTTCTTAAATACTTAAGGATTCACTTGACAGTTGCCATGGTTCTGATCCTGGGCTTGCATTGATATCGCCTTGTACCTTTCTTGGTACAACTTATATCAACGTTTTTCATACAATATGAAATACGTAAATCACCTTTCTGCGTATGCATAAAGGATTCTATTTATGCAATATTTCTTTGGGAGTCAAAGGGTACGTTCCCTTTTGAGAAGAGCTACCTCCTAGTCTCGCTAGAGTTGTTCTTCTGATTGAAGTTTATCATCATATGAGAAACTTCCTAGCATCATTTTGTCTATTATTAGGGCATGATATAATCCAATTATATCCTAAAATCTATCATTATAGATTTCCATCCCATGTATATAGACTATGTCTCCCATATACATTCTATCGTTATAGAAAGTTTAAAGTCATAACTTTAACGAAGAAGTATTCTTTTCATTTCCAAAATTAATATATCATATATATGTGCATATATATATATATTGAATTTTTAGGAACATGATTAACTCCCACTAATCTTTTGTAAATCTAGTAAACAAAAGATTCATTTACATCTATATGAGAAATCAAACAATTTTGATCTTTCTCTCATAAGACGCTTATGGCTCCCACTAGCTTGCTAAGATCCATGATGGTTGGATCTCTACAACTTACATGTCTTGTGATTCATAGTTTTAGACATAAATTATCAAGACTATCTTAATAATGGTTTCGGAAACCTATATCATGTCCAAAAATTGAATCACCATTTAGTTGTAGCTAGCAATCTTCGAATTAATTGAAACTAAGACTACGTCAAAGATGGTTCCTTCAAAGTCAACCATTCTCTTTAATTGTAGTCACCTTAAGCTACCAATTAGCTATGAAGGTTTCATTATTTCGGGTCAAATGGTACTTTACCATTTCCTTGAGTATATATATTGTATATACACTCAATGTAGTCATAAAGTTCAAACCATTCAACTGAGACGGTTTATAAATCCTTCTTGACTACCTTGGAGCTTGTGGTATAGGAACTAGGTTGTTATATTTGTTGATTATCATCTTGTCTTTCAAAGAACCCATTCTTTTGAGTTCTATTCCTAGTTCATTTGCTCTAAGGCAAATCACATTGTAGGATTACAATGAACTACTCAACAAACAACATTTGTTGGTTGGTTTATAGAAGTGATATCCAAAGGTTAATTTAAGGATATCCACAAGATAATTTTTAAACAAATATTGCTTATTAGCACACAACCCCAAATCTTAACATGATTAAGATTTGTCTTTCTTTCCAACTACATCCTATGGAGTTATGAAAATTTTGGAAGATCTTCTAATTGACAATCATATTGTCTTAGAAGCATATATATCTTATATATGGGTAATTGATAATATCCAACGAACTAAATCTTATTCAAGTTCGTTCTTCTCCTAATGGAGAAAATCATTATCTTATGATGCTAATTTCCTTGATATCTTTCAAGGAAACTCATCTAAAGTGTTACCTTTCCTTGGATCAAATCTAAGGAGGTAAGTACTTTAGACGTCTTACTCATCAACTTACATTTCTTGAATTCTTTGAAACCTTTTGCAAAGTATTCGGACTTGTGTTTATTCATAATAAACTATAGTCCAACCGAGAGTGATCTTCGGTGAATGTCAAACAACATGAGTAGTATTATGTTGTGGACAAGTGCCACTAACATCTAAGTGAATTAACCTCAACAACTTTGTGATTCTTTATTCTTTCCAAAAGAATAAAGATTCGAACATTTCGCCTCTATACAATTTTGACAAGAAGGTATTGGATCCGGATCTAACGATCCAAAGCATCCATCTATGACCAACTCGTAATTTATGTTTTAGAGGTATCACAACTCAGTTGGGATTAGTCACTATCTTGCAACCTTTTTGGGTTTTAAGCATCATTATATTCTAAACAGTTAACGCTACCATATCATCTCTACTATAGAGACAATCAATTAGATTACTATAATCCAATCATTGATTAATAAAGAACAATGTTTTGTCAAACAAAACATTCATCCATCTCTACTATAGTGACGGAATTAAGTTCCTTAAAATTGGAATGTAAAGACAATCTTTGGGTTTTCCAATTTCTTTGGTAGTTTATATGAGGAAGTTAGTACCATCTGCTTTCGCAGAGATCTATATTTTATTCACGTTCCGAATGTGAAATACTTTCTCTTCTCTCATTAATCTTCTACTTCTTATTAGCCACACTTTTACAACGATTGTAAAACATAGTTACTAATACGGAATCATGCATTCAAGTAGAAGAACCAACTGTTTTGAACTTATTCAAGAACAATTTACAACACCTTCGAAAGGTGTGTTCTTGACACTTGCAAGACATTTCTTGCAAATACCCCTTCCAATGTCCATCCTTTCATAAAGAAAGTTTGTTCCCTTGGAGTTAATTTTATCTTCTTCATTTGACTTCTCCTTTTACTACAATAGTCATGGTCCCTAAACTCCCACTATCTCTCTTGAAACCTTTTTCAATTGTGTTATACACATCAAACATTTTGGAGAGTGTGTGGTTATTGTTTACTACATAGTTTACAATAAACTTAGTGAACCATTTAGGATAGGGACATAAAGGTGAAGTCCTAGCTTAGTTTCCGTCTCGTTAAGTGGTTTATCACTTCAACACTCAATGATTCAAAATCATCATAAGTCCATGTTGATGGACTATTTTTGTCAACCAACCATTATGTTCTAAACATAATTACAAACTTTCAAGAGTTGTTCAAGGCAACTCTCATTTCTTCATAAGTTCCTTTGTTCATATAACGAAGGAATAAGCATTGGTTGTTTGTGTTGTCCTCTTCATGATAGACATTTCTAACATGTTCTTCCAATGATACATTATCAATAGGAAGATTGTGAGGATGAGACTTCTTAGGTACATGCACAATCCATTTAAGACAATCTTTGGGATTGTGTTACCAAGTCCGGAAACTAAAACATTCGTCTTTTCTTTGTCAAGTTTTGGATAGCGTTTGCAAATATATTGGTAAACAAATACATAACGAATATAAATTAATTGATTTTAAGCCATTTGATTCGGGTCTTTAAATCAAATAGCACCACCCACTATTTTTGGCAAATTCCATATCCCTCATTAGAATTCGAGAGTTTTGGAGGAAACTCTTAGTAGGTTATGGGAGACTCACTATTACCAAGCCCACCTCACAATGATATGATGTTGGCTAGCATTAATAATAATGAGAGAGTACGCTTACTCATTTGCAACTAATGCAAGTACCCATCAATTTGGCCTCTAGAGTTGCCTCACGATGATACGATGTCGGCGCCATTGTACTTAGTTAAGTCATTCCCACCATGCTTAGTTCGTGAAGGGGTTCAAGAATAGCCTCACGATGATACGATGTCGGCCATCCTCGTTGCCTACACTAACCTCATCACATGTTTATGGATTCCTCCTGAGTATAAGCATGCACTTTGTACTCCCCCATGATAGGGTGAAGCCGGTGTACAAGTCATAAACGATTGGATCCCACCACGGTGGAAGGCCACGAAAGAGTGTTCTAAGCACTCTCACGCTTATCAACTTAATAATGGTTTGTTTGAGGGTTTTAGGTCTCATCACATATAAGTATTCATTTTAATCTTCATTAAAACAATTTTGGTCCTATTACAACTATTGGTCCATTTGATTCAATTTAGTTGTATATAATACTCCCACTATACTTATAAAACGGTTTTTAAAGCAAGAGTATATGATACTACTAACATAAGGTTTGCATTCATTTGATGGACTATATAGTTGCCTTAGGGCCTTAGGATGACTATGAACCTTTGTTTAGATTCAACACGAGCCTAGTGTTGAATCTCGGACTAGGGATGGAGATTGATTTTAGTTACGCGTTTAATCACATTAAGGCGTGTTGTTCCTAGGGGCGTTGGACCCAACTACTCCATTTTCATGCATATCAAATAAAACAAGAAAATGAGTACTTTAAAGTAAAGGTGAGCTTATGCTCATTACAACATTTGCATAATTCAAATTACTTTAAAGTAAAGAAGAGCTTATGCTCTTTTACAACATTTGATCAAATCAAATTACAACCAAAATTAATCTACACATTCCCATGGTTCAAACAAATTTGAAACGGCCTTTCACATAGCTCAATTATCGTAGGCTTAGGTTCATAATCACCCTTTAATTAATTAACATTTTAACTAATTAAATTGAATGCAACATTTTCATTTGGTTTTTGTATCCATAAAATTGATTTAAATGGAGCTAAATAAAATGAAAATCCAATTCTCATTTAAAGAGACAAAACAATTTTTGTTCCCTACTTAATTTGGGCCATCATGCAATAACCACAACTTTTTGGGCTATATTGCGAAACACAAACTTTTGGGGTCACTTTGTAAAAACACAAAAGTCCACTACTTCATGTAATTACAACTAGAACCCAAAAATTTCAACAAATACAAAAAAAACTTCATTAAAGGAGCAAAACAATTTGTCCTTTAGCGTTTTTGGGCCTTAACGTAAAAACGTAAACTTTTGGGCCAAAGTGCAAATACACAAAAGTATCAAAACTTTATGTAATTGAATAAAAGACCCAAAAATACCCTATTTAATTAGGGTGGCCGGCCATGATAAAAAAAAATAAGGTTTTTACAAAGTTTTTGTAAGTTGGTTTTGTTAGGTGAGGTAAAGATGAAATATTTTGAATTTATGTTAAACTTTTAAAAAAGTTTGTCTACCATTATAGCCATTAATTGAATTTATGTCAAACTTTTTAAAAAGTTTGTCTACCATTAAAACCATTAATAATACTTTACCAATAATCATCACCCACTAAAATCACCCACTAAAATTAAACCAAAACTTTATGTAAAAACATAAAACTTTTTTAATCAAAACTTCAAAACTTTGTGTTCTTGGCAAGAACTTCAAGAACATTGAAGAACACTCATGAAAACTCATAATAGCTCCATGAATGTTTTCACTCACCAAAACTCAAATTTTCATCACTCAAAAGAGGGTTAACATCCTAGGGTACTTAGGGGTTCCAAAAGTCACTTTAAAACCATTTTAACAAGACAAACATGAATCCAAAAAATCACCCTTTGGATTTGGCCGAATTTCCCAAAAAACATGGCACCAAATTTTAGCTCCAAAATTCATGCTCATATGAACTACATCTACAACATTTGAGATGACAAATTTTCTAACAAAATTTACATTCAAAGAAACAAGAATAAAGCTTGTAACATATTACAACTTTTAAATAAAAAACTATGAACTACAAAACCCAAAATGATTCACCAACTACTAGACCTAGGCTCTGATACCACTTGAAGGAAATTTTGTGAAAAACATGTTCATTTGAATAACATCATATAGCATGCAATTAACAATTAAAGGCGGAATCATGCTTTCATGCATTCAAAAACAAAACATCAACCATGAAATTCAAAGCCTAGTAGATTGGTGAACCTTGACTCAACTTTTAAATCAACATTTATTAGTTGAGAAATATTTACCTTTGTAGATTCCTCTTTGCATATGCAAAGGATAATCACCCAAGAGATAGGGCCTTCATTCCTTGCTTCTTAGCTCCATGGATTTGGTTGTAAGAATAGGATTCTCCAAGTTCCCAAAATAGAGAACCTCTAAAGATTCTACACCAAGGTTGGATTGGAGAGGAAATGAGTGACCTTGAGGAAGTAGAATTGCTAGACAATATCCCCCAAGGTGGTTGGCCTCTTAGAGAGAAATGGAAGCTTTGTGTTCTCACCAATTTTCTCTAAAATCAACAACTTCTGAATTTTAGGCTATAAAGTTCTTTATATAGTCACTTCTTTAAATGGATATGGGCTTTTGGGCCTTTGTGAATCTTTATTCATTAAGTTGTCATACAACTTAAGTCAATGGGCTTTGACGTTCGAAGCCCATTAGGCCTTAAGGTCCAAAACTATCCCGAGGTCTTTTAACGAACTTATTCGTTTGATTAATTAACATATTAATTAATCCTTGCCATAAATAATTAAACCATTTAATTATTCTTATTCATCTCCTTTGTTTCTTCAATCTCCACCTTACACGGTGTACGATACATTAGGTTCCTTTTAGCGAGGCAGTGGGCGATTAAAACCATTTTACATCGATTGTGAATTGAAACTTACTTTCAATTCTCCCTTTAGTGATTACACACGTTTAGGGCTTCCACAAACCATGAGTGACACCCCAATCATATGATGATACTTTACGGACATTTCACATGTTAAACTAATCTAGTTTACATATAAAAGGCAAACATTATTGTTTGAGACGTCTCATATAAATGTTATATGCTTAAACGATAAAGTCCAAGGAATATGTGATTGGGAGAATGCAATCTAATGAAGTTAGATTAATGAGACCATTCTTTCGTAGACACATCCTAAACGTTCCTGATCATAGGATTGCCAATTGGGCATTGACAGTCCGATAAGATCAGTACGTGCTATGTCTTCTCTCAGGGAGAGTGACTAGTCTCGAGTCATTAGTGTGTGTGACATCAAGACAAGTACGTAGGTGCTCAATAGAGAATGAGTCCACTGAACACGATCAACGAGGAGTTCTCATACTCATGTCACATGAGAACTCATGGTTGGGATAATGCAAATTAGTCCTTTGACCTGAGGCATCACAGTTGTTGTCTTGTGGTTAAGTCATTGATCTTTGATTATGTCAAAGTCACCCCATCGGGGTGTCCACGACATCATTGGGGTTAAGCCACTTAGTCATGGAGACAAGTGAATGTGCAACAAGGGATCTCTAACCTTCAAAATGGTTTGAGGGAGAATACTCTATGATATGATTAAAATCTCTGGCCGGAGTATGAATGAGATTAGGGAATGCGTTCCAAATCACATTCAAGGTAATCATATAAGCAAACGAATCACATTGGATAGTAGACATGAATAAATATGTTGGAAGTATGCCCACAAAGCCACTCATTTGATGTAATAGCTTTTTGGAATACTTAATATGTTAAACTTTTATATGTTTAACGGAAGGGCAATACTTATTGTTAATCACTATTTATTGAATCATGTGTTTAATCAATAAGAGAATCCAAGGGATGTATTTGACATAAGAGATAAGTGATCTAATGAGTTAGATTAAGGAGACCTTTCTCTTATGTTCATTCCTAAAACGTTCCTAGCCATAGGATTGCCAATTGGGCATTGACAATCCGCTAAGGTTAGTATGTGTTATGTTGACTCAAACGTGAGTATGAACTAGTCTCAAGTCATTTGGTGTTGGACACTAAGACAAACACATAGGTGCTCGAAAGAGTAATCGAGTACACTGAACTGCGATTAATGAGAGTTCAAACATACATGTCATGTACGAACTCTAAGGTTACAATATGCAAAGTAGTCCTTAGACCTGAGGCATCATAGATGTCTAATGGTTAGGTCATTGATCTTTGATCATGACAAAGGCATTCCCTCGGATTGTCCACGGCATTGTTGGGGTCATGTGATCTAGTCATGTAGGCATATGAATGCACAACAAGGGATCTCTAACCTTCCATGGTGGAAGGAGTATACTCTAAAATATGATTCTAAAGTCTTTGGCCAAAGCAAATGAATATTACTAAGGAAGATGTTCCAAATCATATTCAAGGGAATCATATATGAAAGTATCACATTGGATAGTAGACATGAAACAAACTATCACTTAAACACTGTGGTTAAGAGTATTGTATTAGAGAAGGACCGTATTGCATTGTAATTGTAACTGGATAGGTTCTCCAACCAATTCTACTTAGCTTGGGTAACCATGACATACTGCTAGGTGTCACTCATGGTTTGTGGAAGCCCTATTGATTAGCAAACACTAATCATCAAAAAGGGAGAATTGAAATGTTGTTTCAATTCACAATCGATAGTTAAGAGTAACATCGCCCACTGCCTCGCTAATTGGAACCTAATGGATCGCACACCAAATAAGGATGTATGTGAAGCAATTAAATGAAATGGATAAGCAATTAAATGGTTTAATTGAAGAATGGTCAAGATTAATTAATTAGTTAATTAATTATACGAAATATTCGTATTGGGCTTTTAAGTTGGTTTTAGGGCTTCGGGGCCCAAAAGTGTTTTGGTCCACAAGGCCCATTATGTTTAAGTTGTATGACAACTAAAACAAAATGGGCAATAAGCCCAATAACAATGTAATGGCCGGCCATGGTAGATAAATTGGGCTTTAGGTCACTTATTTGAAGGGACTATATAAAGGACTTTATAGCAAAATTCAATTAAGGGTTTTCTAAGCTACTTGGGGATAGTTATCTAGCAAATTTACTTCCCTAAGTGATCCATTTTCATTCTCACAAATTACATCCTTGGTGAAGAGACATAGAGACATCAAACTTTTGGTGTTTTGGAGAACTAATCCTCAAATCCTCAAAGAAGCAAAGGAGCACTAAAAGGAGGGAAATCACAAGGAAGATCCAAGGAGCAAGGAGGTGACTTGAAGGCCCTCCACTTGGGTGAATCCCTTGTGTAATCAAGGATGAGCTTCAAGGGTAAAGAATCTCTAAATTCTTCATATTCTTTAATGTTGTTAAAGAGTCTTTTGATTCACCATATACTAGGCTTTGAAAGTCATGGGTTTTATGAATTGTTTTTGGATGCATGCCTACTTTAAAGAGTTAATTGTTAGCATATGTATTCAAATGTTCATACATGTTCTTAGCTAGGACAAATTTTTTCCTTCAAGTGGTATCAGAGCCTAGGTCTAGTGTATGGTGGATCCTTTTGGGTTTTGTGATTTTCATGTTTTATGATTTAAATGTTGTAAATGTTACAAGCTTTGTTCTTGCTTTGAATATAAATTTTGCTAGAAAATTTAGCATCTCAAATGTTGTAGATGTATTTCATTTAAGCATGAATATTGGAACTAAAAATTTGGTGCCATGTATTTTGAGTTTTCATAAGTGTTCTTCAATGTTCTTGGAGTTCTTGCCAAGAACAAAAAGTTTTGAAGTTTTGATTCAAAAAGTTTTATGTTTTTACATAAAGTTTTGATTTAATTTTAGTGGGTGATGGTTAATGATTAAGTAATTTTAATGGGAGACAAACTTTGTTTTAAAGAATGACATAAATCATTTCATACAAAATTTTATTTCATCTTTACCTCACCTAACATAACCCACTTACAAAACTTTGTATAAAATTTGAATTTTACCAATAAAAACCACTTATGGCCGGCCACCCTATTAAATAGGGTATTTTTGGGTGTTTTGTGCACTTACATAAAGTTTTGATACTTTTGTGTATTTGCATTTTGGCCCAAAAGTTTACGTTTTTACGTAAAGGTCCAAAAACTTTAAAGGACAAATTGTTTTGCTCCTTTAATGATGTTTTTGACATTATTAAAAATGTTTGGGTTCTAAGTTGTAATTACATGAAGTTGTGGACTCTTGTGTTTTTACAAAGTGACCCCAAAAGTTTTTGTTTTTAGAAAATGGCCCAAATTAGATGAGAACAAAATGGTTTGTCTCTTTAAATGAGAATTGGATTTTCATTTTATTTAGTTTCATTTAAATCAATTCTATGGATCCGAAAACCAATTGTTTTAAAGTTGTTTTCTTAATTAAATGTGTTTGATTAAGAGAAGGGTGATTATGAACCAAATGCCTCGATAATTGAGCTATGTGATTGGCCGCTTTACATTATGAATGTTTGGGCTTGGTAGTGTAGATTTGAATGTAATTTGATTAATTCAATTTGTTGTAAATGGACATAAGTCCATCATTTGTGTTGTAAAAGGGCATAAGCCCTTATTATTATTTCATGTATTCCTTTTGTTTAAATGTATGCAAAATGGAATAGTTGGGTCCAACGCCCAATAGGAAATAACGGTTTAATTGGATTAAACGCGTAACTAAAATCAACAACTACATACCTTAGACCCAAGGTCCAACACAAGGCTCGTGTTGGATCAAATCAAACGGTTCATAATCATCCTAAAACCTAATATGACTATATAGTCCATATGAGGATGCAAAGCATTCGTTAGTAGTTCCATATAGTCTCGCTTGTTTCAACGAAACAGTGGGAGTATTATATACTACTAATTCATATAAACTTGGACCAATGGTTGTGATAGGCCCAAGTTCTTTTAATGTGATTAAAATGTTTTGATGTAGCCCAACGCTATTCCCTCAAACAAATATTTAAGTTGATAAGCGAGAGATGTTTAGAATATCTCTTCGTAGGCCTTCCACCGTGGTGGGTTCCAAGCGTTTGTGACTCATGCACCGGCTTCACCCTATCATGGGGGAGTACAAAGCATGTGCTTATATCCAGGAGGAATCCATATACATATGATGAGGTGAGTGTAGGCAACGAGGATAGCCAACATCGTATCATCGTGAGGCTATTCTTGAACCCCTTCACGAACTAAGCATGGTGGGAATAACTTAAACTAAGTGCAATGGTGCCAACATCGTATCATCGTGAGGCAACATTCTCTAGAGGCCAAACGAGATGGGTAATTACAAAAGGTTGTAAATGAATAATGCGTTATTCTCTCATCATTATTTTTGCTAGCCAACATCGTATCATCGTGAGGTGGGCTTGGTAATGGTGAGTCTCCCATAACCCACTAAGAGTTCAATATAACTCTCGAATTCTATTGAGGGATGTGGAATTTGCCAAAAATGGTGGGTGATACTATTTGATTAAAAGACCCAATCAAAATAGTTTTAAACAACAATGCTAATTCGATTTCTGTTATGTTATGTAGTGAACGACATGCCTAAAATTATACCCACCATTATACTTGACAAAAAGGGCCTAAAGGGCCAACGTTTCCTTGCTTGGTATCGCCACATTGAGAATGTCTCAAAGGTGAAAGACATATTGTATGTACTTAAGCAATCCCCTCCTCATGTACCTCCTACGAAACTAGCTTCAAAGGAGGAGTGTCAAAATTATGTTAGACACTATGAGGATGACTTACAAGCCAAATGCTTAATCCTCACTTCACTTAGTGAGGAGCTTATGAAGCTACATAAGCACATGGACACTTCTTGTGCCATGGTTGAAAGTTTGCATAAGATGCATGACATTGAGACTAGTAATGTACGATTCTCAAATATTTGTAGTCTAATGAATGCCAAAATGGCAAAGGGGACATCGGTCCATAAACATGGACAAAAGATGGAAATGATCTTTCAAGATCTTCAAAGTTTAGGAACTTCCATCGATGGGAAAATGGCCCAAGACTTTTTCCTTGCATCTCTCTCGGATGATTTCACTAAGTTTATCGTAAACTATAAAGTGAATAGATTCGATCATTCTTTGAAAGAGATGATTGACATGTGCTGTAAATTTGAAAAAGGTTTCAAAAGGGACAGTGGGAGTGAGAATGCAATGATAAGGAAAAGGTTACATAAGAAGAAGGCAAAGAAATCCAAAGGAACATGCTTTCATTGTGGAAAGGATGAACGTTGGAAGAAGAAATACAGGGTGCGCATTGCGAGCCTTATGACAAGGACTTTTGAAGAGACTATTTCTGTCATAGAGAGTGCTTTTACAGTGGGCTCCAATTCCTGGATATTTGATTCAGGCGCTAGTCAACATATCTGTAATACGTTGCAGGGACTAACAGGGAGCAGGTCACTGCGCAATGAGGAGATGGTTGTGCGAGTTGGGAACGGCACTAAAATCTCTGCAAAAGCAATAGGCACCTATATGCTTAACCTACCCTCTGGGGAAGTCCTGGAACTTAAAAATTGTTTATATTTTCCTTCATGTATAAAGAATTTGATTTCCATCTCTAAGCTTTTACGAGATGGGCACTCAGTGTTGTTTGACAAAATGAGTTGCACTTTATACTTGAACGGTCGTATTATCTCTCATGGTAATATGATAGAGGGACTTTTTCACCTAGAGACGAATAGTGGGATGCACTGTATTGAAAGCGGGAATACCTCAAAACCCAAAAGGGCTAGAGAAGAAGTTAACCAAGAAAAGATGTGGCATCTTAAACTTGGACATGTGAACCTTGATAAGATTCGCAAGATGTCGAAAGACGGATATTTCCACCCATTAGGTAATGACCGGATGGGTACTTGTGAATGTTGCTTGAAAGGGAAGATGACCAAATCTCCATTTACTGGAAAAGGAGAGCGTGCCACTGAAATTCTAGGGTTAATCCACACTGACGTATGTGGACCTATGTCTACTACGTCGAGAGAAGGCTTCTCATACTATATCACATTCACCGACGATCACTCTCGGTTTGGCTATGTATATCTTATGAAGTACAAGTCAGAATCCTTTGAAAGGTTCAAAGAATTCAAGAATGAAGTTGAGAAGCAAACTGGGAAACAGATAAAAATCCTAAGATCGGATCGAGGGGGTGAATATCTGAGTAATGAGTTCCTAGATTATCTCAAAGAGTGTGGAATAATATCACAGTGGACTCCACCGGGAACTCCACAACTTAATGGAGTTTCTAAAAGGAGAAATCGAACCTTGATGAACATGGTTCGTTCTATGATGAGTTCCGCTGATCTACCAGTAACATTCTGGGGATACGCTCTATATACAGCAGCTTACTTGCTTAATAGAGTACCTTCCAAATCAGTTTCACAAACACCCTATGAGATATGGCATGGAAGAAAGCCAAGTCTTAATCATATTAAGATTTGGGGTTGTGAAGCATATGTCAAGAAGCTTGAGGCTACTAAGCTTGAAGCGAGATCAGTAAGATGCTATTTTGTGGGATATCCTAAAGAAACTATGGGATATGAGTTCTACCATCCTGACGACCAGAAAGTCTTTGTCGCCAGAACTGCTAAGTTTATAGAGGACGAATTTGTTCTCAAATGAACTATAAGCAAACAGATGGAAATTAATGAGATTAATAATGAACCACAAACAAGCACTCGACATATTGACAACCATGTTCCTGAACCCCTAGCTCCACGTAGATCTGAACGGGTTAGTAAGCCACCTATGAGGTTTGGCTTAAATAATGACTTTGATGAATTGTACCTTCTAGGTGACAATGAAACAAAGGAGGACCCTAGAGACTACACTGAAGCAATGTCCGACATTGATTCAAAGAGATGGCAAGAGGCCATGAAATCCGAGATGGATTCCATGTATCAAAATCAGGTCTGGACTCTTGTAGACCCTCCAGAAGGTATTGTACCTGTTGGAAACAAATGGGTCTTCAAGAGGAAGATAGGCGTTGATGGGAACGTGGAGACTTATAAGGCTAGACTAGTAGCCAAGGGATACAGGCAAATAGAAGGGATTGACTATGAAGAAACCTTCTCTCCTGTAGCCATGATTAAGTCCATTCGGATTTTGCTTGCTATAGCTGCGTACCATGATTATGAAATCTGGCAAATGGACGTGAAGACGGCCTTTCTGAACGGCTACCTACAGGAAGAGCTCTATATGACTCAACCCGAAGGTTTCGTGTCCGAGTCTGAAGAGACTAAGGTATGCAAGCTTCAAATGTCCATTTATGGACTTAAGCAAGCCTCCAGGAGCTGGAACATTCGTTTCGATACTGAAATCAAAACGTTTGGTTTTACTCAAAACGAAGACGACAATTGTGTTTATCAAAAAGTCGTTGGGGATGCAGTAGTATTCCTAGTGTTATATGTAGATGACATATTACTATTCGGGAATGACACTGCAGTACTTTCTTCTGTAAAAGTGTGGTTGTCTAAAACCTTCCACATGAAAGATTTAGGAGATGCATCTTATGTACTTGGGATAAAACTCTATCGTGATAGATCCAGAAAATTAATTGGATTATCCCAATCGATGTACATTGATAAGGTGCTAAGTAGGTTCCAAATGGAACAATCTAAGAAAGGTTTTCTTCCTGTGAGACATGGAATTCACCTTTCTAAGTCCATGGGACCTAAGACTCCTGAAGAGATACGGCTAATGAATGAAATTCCTTATGCTTCCGCCATAGGGAGTCTCATGTATGCCATGATATGCATAAGGCCTGATATCGCATATGCTGTGAGCATTACTAGTCGATATCAATCTAACCCAGGATCAGAACACTGGGCAGCTGTCAAGGCGGTCCTTAAGTACTTAAGAAGAACTAAGGACATGTTCCTCGTTTATGGAGGAGCATCAGAGTTGCGAGTGGAAGCTTATACAGACGCAGATTTCCAATCTGACGTCGATGATAGAAGTTCCAACTCCGGATATGTATTCACTCTGAATGGTGGGGCTGTCAGTTGGAAAAGCAAGAAACAAAGTGTAATTGCTGATTCCACGACAGAGGCTGAATATGTCGCTGCAGCTGAAGCCGGCAAAGAAGCGTTCTGGATGAAAAAGTTCATTACTGAACTTGGAGTGGTTCCAACCATCACATCACCAGTAACTTTGTACTGTGATAATAGTGGGGCGATAGCTCAAGCCAAGGAACCTAGGGCTCATCAAAAGAACAAACATTTTGATAGGCGCTTTAATATCATAAGATGATATGCTGCCGAGGGGAAAGTCAACATCCTCAAAGTTGCTTCAGCCGATAATGTAGCAGATCCACTGACAAAGCCAATGACTCAAATCCAGCTTGATCGTCATATGGATAAGATGAGTATTAGATACATAGGAGGATGGCTTTGAGTGCAAGTGGGAGATTGTTGGAAGTATGCCCACAAAGCCACTCATTTGATGTAATAGCTTTTTGGAATACTTAATATGTTAAACTTTTATATGTTTAACGGAAGGGCAATACTTGTTGTTAATCACTATTTATTGAATCATGTGTTTAATCAATAAGAGAATCCAAGGGATGTATTTGACATAAGAGATAAGTGATCTAATGAGTTAGATTAAGGAGACCTTTCTCTTATGTTCATTCCTAAAACGTTCCTAGCCATAGGATTGCCAATTGGGCATTGACAATCCGCTAAGGTTAGTATGGTTCCTAAAACGTTCCTAGTCATGCATTCAAAAACAAAACATCAACCATGAAATTCAAAGCCTAGTAGATTGGTGAACCTTGACTCAACTTTTAAATCAACATTTATTAGTTGAGAAATATTTACCTTTGTAGATTCCTCTTTGCATATGCAAAGGATAATCACCCAAGAGATAGGGCCTTCATTCCTTGCTTCTTAGCTCCATGGATTTGGTTGTAAGAATAGGATTCTCCAAGTTCCCAAAATAGAGAACCTCTAAAGATTCTACACCAAGGTTGGATTGGAGAGGAAATGAGTGACCTTGAGGAAGTAGAATTGCTAGACAATATCCCCCAAGGTGGTTGGCCTCTTAGAGAGAAATGGAAGCTTTGTGTTCTCACCAATTTTCTCTAAAATCAACAACTTCTGAATTTTAGGCTATAAAGTTCTTTATATAGTCACTTCTTTAAATGACCTAAAGAACCAAAAAACCCTAATTCAACACTAAATGGATATGGGCTTTTGGGCCTTTGTGAATCTTTATTCATTAAGTTGTCATACAACTTAAGTCAATGGGCTTTGACGTTCGAAGCCCATTAGGCCTTAAGGTCCAAAACTATCCCGAGGTCTTTTAACGAACTTATTCGTTTGATTAATTAACATATTAATTAATCCTTGCCATAAATAATTAAACCATTTAATTATTCTTATTCATCTCCTTTGTTTCTTCAATCTCCACCTTACACGGTGTACGATACATTAGGTTCCTTTTAGCGAGGCAGTGGGCGATTAAAACCATTTTACATCGATTGTGAATTGAAACTTACTTTCAATTCTCCCTTTAGTGATTACACACGTTTAGGGCTTCCACAAACCATGAGTGACACCCCAATCATATGATGATACTTTACGGACATTTCACATGTTAAACTAATCTAGTTTACATATAAAAGGCAAACATTATTGTTTGAGACGTCTCATATAAATGTTATATGCTTAAACGATAAAGTCCAAGGAATATGTGATTGGGAGAATGCAATCTAATGAAGTTAGATTAATGAGACCATTCTTTCGTAGACACATCCTAAACGTTCCTGATCATAGGATTGCCAATTGGGCATTGACAGTCCGATAAGATCAGTACGTGCTATGTCTTCTCTCAGGGAGAGTGACTAGTCTCGAGTCATTGGTGTGTGTGACATCAAGACAAGTACGTAGGTGCTCAATAGAGAATGAGTCCACTGAACACGATCAACGAGGAGTTCTCATACTCATGTCACATGAGAACTCATGGTTGGGATAATGCAAATTAGTCCTTTGACCTGAGGCATCACAGTTGTTGTCTTGTGGTTAAGTCATTGATCTTTGATTATGTCAAAGTCACCCCATCGGGGTGTCCACGACATCATTGGGGTTAAGCCACTTAGTCATGGAGACAAGTGAATGTGCAACAAGGGATCTCTAACCTTCAAAATGGTTTGAGGGAGAATACTCTATGATATGATTAAAATCTCTGGCCAGAGTATGAATGAGATTAGGGAATGCGTTCCAAATCACATTCAAGGTAATCATATAAGCAAACGAATCACATTGGATAGTAGACATGAATAAATATGTTGGAAGTATGCCCACAAAGCCACTCATTTGATGTAATAGCTTTTTGGAATACTTAATATGTTAAACTTTTATATGTTTAACGGAAGGGCAATACTTATTGTTAATCACTATTTATTGAATCATGTGTTTAATCAATAAGAGAATCCAAGGGATGTATTTGACATAAGAGATAAGTGATCTAATGAGTTAGATTAAGGAGACCTTTCTCTTATGTTCATTCCTAAAACGTTCCTAGCCATAGGATTGCCAATTGGGCATTGACAATCCGCTAAGGTTAGTATGTGTTATGTTGACTCAAACGTGAGTATGAACTAGTCTCAAGTCATTTGGTGTTGGACACTAAGACAAACACATAGGTGCTCGAAAGAGTAATCGAGTACACTGAACTGCGATTAATGAGAGTTCAAACATACATGTCATGTACGAACTCTAAGGTTACAATATGCAAAGTAGTCCTTAGACCTGAGGCATCATAGATGTCTAATGGTTAGGTCATTGATCTTTGATCATGACAAAGGCATTCCCTCGGATTGTCCACGGCATTGTTGGGGTCATGTGATCTAGTCATGTAGGCATATGAATGCACAACAAGGGATCTCTAACCTTCCATGGTGGAAGGAGTATACTCTAAAATATGATTCTAAAGTCTTTGGCCAAAGCAAATGAATATGACTAAGGAAGATGTTCCAAATCATATTCAAGGGAATCATATATGAAAGTATCACATTGGATAGTAGACATGAAACAAACTATCACTTAAACACTGTGGTTAAGAGTATTGTATTAGAGAAGGACCGTATTGCATTGTAATTGTAACTGGATAGGTTCTCCAACCAATTCTACTTAGCTTGGGTAACCATGACATACTGCTAGGTGTCACTCATGGTTTGTGGAAGCCCTATTGATTAGCAAACACTAATCATCAAAAAGGGAGAATTGAAATGTGGTTTCAATTCACAATCGATAGTTAAGAGTAACATCGCCCACTGCCTCGCTAATTGGAACCTAATGGATCGCACACCAAATAAGGATGTATGTGAAGCAATTAAATGAAATGGATAAGCAATTAAATGGTTTAATTGAAGAATGGTCAAGATTAATTAATTAGTTAATTAATTATACGAAATATTCGTATTGGGCTTTTAAGTTGGTTTTAGGGCTTCGGGGCCCAAAAGTGTTTTGGTCCACAAGGCCCATTATGTTTAAGTTGTATGACAACTAAAACAAAATGGGCAATAAGCCCAATAACAATGTAATGGCCGGCCATGGTAGATAAATTGGGCTTTAGGTCCTTTAGGTCACTTATTTGAAGGGACTATATAAAGGACTTTATAGCAAAATTCAATTAAGGGTTTTCTAAGCTACTTGGGGATAGTTATCTAGCAAATTTACTTCCCTAAGTGATCCATTTTCATTCTCACAAATTACATCCTTGGTGAAGAGACATAGAGACATCAAACTTTTGGTGTTTTGGAGAACTAATCCTCAAATCCTCAAAGAAGCAAAGGAGCACTAAAAGGAGGGAAATCACAAGGAAGATCCAAGGAGCAAGGAGGTGACTTGAAGGCCCTCCACTTGGGTGAATCCCTTGTGTAATCAAGGATGAGCTTCAAGGGTAAAGAATCTCTAAATTCTTCATATTCTTTAATGTTGTTAAAGAGTCTTTTGATTCACCATATACTAGGCTTTGAAAGTCATGGGTTTTATGAATTGTTTTTGGATGCATGCCTACTTTAAAGAGTTAATTGTTAGCATATGTATTCAAATGTTCATACATGTTCTTAGCTAGGACAAAATTTTTCCTTCAAAATAAACTATCAAACCAAACAATGTGGTCAAGAGTATTAGATTAGAGAAATACCGTATTGCATTTGTAATCCTAAACTGAATAGGTTCTCTACCTCTTCTGATTAGCTTGGGTAGCCATGATATGCTGCTAGGTGTCACTCATGGTTTGTGGAAGCCCTAAACGTGTGTAATCACTAAAGGGAGAATTGAAAGTAAGTTTCAATTCACAATCGATGTAAAATGGTTTTAATCGCCCACTGCCTCGCTAAAAGGAACCTAATGTATCGTACACCGTGTAAGGTGGAGATTGAAGAAACAAAGGAGATGAATAAGAATAATTAAATGGTTTAATTATTTATGGCAAGGATTAATTAATATGTTAATTAATCAAACGAATAAGTTCGTTAAAAGACCTCGGGATAGTTTTGGACCTTAAGGCCCAATGGGCTTCGAACGTCAAAGCCCATTGACTTAAGTTGTATGACAACTTAATGAATAAAGATTCACAAAGGCCCAAAAGCCCATATCCATTTAGTGTTGAATTAGGGTTTTTTGGTTCTTTAGGTCATTTAAAGAAGTGACTATATAAAGAACTTTATAGCCTAAAATTCAGAAGTTGTTGATTTTAGAGAAAATTGGTGAGAACACAAAGCTTCCATTTCTCTCTAAGAGGCCAACCACCTTGGGGGATATTGTCTAGCAATTCTACTTCCTCAAGGTCACTCATTTCCTCTCCAATCCAACCTTGGTGTAGAATCTTTAGAGGTTCTCTATTTTGGGAACTTGGAGAATCCTATTCTTACAACCAAATCCATGGAGCTAAGAAGCAAGGAATGAAGGCCCTATCTCTTGGGTGATTATCCTTTGCATATGCAAAGAGGAATCTACAAAGGTAAATATTTCTCAACTAATAAAGTTTGCCTTTTATATGTAAACTAGATTAGTTTAACATGTGAAATGTCCGTAAAGTATCATCATATGATTGGCTTTAGGGCACATTTCCAACACATATGGTATCAGATTTGAGTGATTTTTGGTAGAATGACCTTTGAGGGAAGACCTAAAAGATAGATGGTTTAGATTGTTGAAATACATTAGGAAATGAGCCCCACAAAAAACGTTGTAAACAATTGTATACAAATGGTGTCACAGATATGCATTTTTTTGTACTTCAATGATCGTTGAAATAGGGACTATTTCTAGGGCCCAATCGACATCGAACTTCAATGATTTGAACCTTCTATTTTTTTAAGTTTAACTTTACAGATTATCTTTGCAAAATATTAGTCAAATTAAAAATATTTAAGGTATATAATTGACTTTAAAGAAATGAACGATTGAACTTTGATGGATAATGGCCCCACAAGTAGCCAAGTATTTTCGTTTGTTGATTGATATAACAAGATTAATTCATAGAAATTGGAAAGGGAATATGCAAGGTATATGAAAGCATTAGCTAAGGCTTATGCATATGGTTTGCCATCCATGCATGGTACGTAATTCAACCATAAAACTGTTAAAAGTAGAAATTAGGCAAATTAAAGTGCTATAAGGTACCGTTTGATACGTGGGATGGGACGGAACAGAGTGGAACGAGGCGTTCTGTCTCACGTTTGGTGCGCCTAAAACGGGTGGAACGTGTTGTTCCACGGGACGAATTTTGGGTGAATTTTCGTTCCACCTCACCCCCTGGAACGACTCGTTCCATATCCGTGGAACACAAAATTATAACCTCTCCATCTCCTTCTTCTTCCTCCTTGTTTCCATCCAAGGGCATCTTTGCTCTCTCTCCGTTTCGTCCCATCTTGTCCCATCCCGTTTCGTCTCATTCCGTTCCGTCCCGTCCCGTCTGCATACCAAACGATACCTAAAAGATAGCAAATTTTGAAAGACTTTCTTATGCATTAAGCATTTGTACTCCTTTTCTTCAATGTTAAACTTTTTGATACTAAACACATGCATAATATACCCTTTAAAATTAATGAAAATCATAAATGGACTTTTTCTCCACCATTATAACTTTTCTTTGGTCCAATAATCACATCTCCTTTAAACATACATGACTCAAATGAATGAATTAAAATTAACCAATTATTGGAAGAATTGCTTTAGATTCAAAGAAAAGAGAAAGCAGCTGCATATATTGAGGACCATGTGTGAAGCCATAAGACATTATTAATACCATTAAAGATTACATAACAAAAGGCTAAATAGCCAAAATAGTCCTTGAGATTTGCATAACTCATCACTTTGGTCCCTAACATTGCAAATCGATAAAAGTGGTCCCTGAGATTGTCCACCATCCACCATTTTGGTCATTCCGTTAAAAACTCCGTTAAGTGTCCCGGAGCTCTTGGTCGGAAGTTTGGACAATTTTCAAAGCTTCGTAACTCAATCTTTTCTTAACCAAATTTGACCCATAATATATCAAAATGAAGATAGGAAAGTGTAAAATAAGATTATACCTATTTGGAAGCCCAATAGTTGCCGGAGATAGCCGGAAAATATCCTCAAAGTTGACTGGTCCGAAGGAAAACTGGAAAACTCGCAGGAAACTGGGTAAACTTTAAACGTTCATAACTTCTTCGATACTCAACAAAATCAAGTGATTCAAAAACAAAAATAATACTTCTTGACGAGACAAAGAGAATGGTACCTTTTTGACGGCTAACTCGCCATGGTTTGGCCAGAAAACGGCTCGAAAGTGGCTGTCTTGGTCTCGAGTTAGCCACTTTCGAGCCGTTTTCCGGCCAAACCACGGCGATTAGCCATCTAAAAGGTACCATTCTTTTCGTCTCATCGATAAGTATGATTTTCGTTTTTGAAACACTTGATTTCGTTGAGTATTGAAGAAGTTATGAACGTTTAAAGTTTACCCAGTTTCCAGCGAGTTTTCCAGTTTTCCCTCGGACCAGTCAACTTTGAGGCTATTTTCCAGCCATCTCCGGCAGTCATTGGGCTTCCAAATAGGTATAATCTTATTTTACACTTTCCAATTTTCATTTTGATATATTATGGGTCGAATTTGATTAAGAAACAATTGAGTTACGAAGCTTTGAAAATTGCCCAAACTTCCGGCCAAGAGCTCCGGGACACTTAACGGAGTTTTTAACGGAATGACCAAAATGATGGATGGTGGACAATCTCAGGGACCACTTTTATCGATTTGAAATGTTAGGGACCAAAGTGATGAGTTATGCAAATCTCAAGGACCATTTTGGCTATTTAGCCCACAACAAAATAAGCATGTTAACTTTTGTTGCTATGCTTTCAAAATAAGCACTTGGCCAGAGACATTGTTTTAACGAAATAGGGTGCTTTTTTATGAAGCAGAAGATCTTTAAATCAGCCCTGCATGCATGGAAAGAGAGGATTAAAGCTACATCTTCGTGATGAAGAAAAGCACCAATCTGAGTTGACGATTGGTTTTCAGCTAAGGTTTTCCCTAGACAGCTTTCGATAAAAGCAGGTTCTTTTTTTGTGGCTCCTTTCATTCAAATTAACAATTGTTCAAATAAAAAAAGAACAAAACTCCTAGATCTTTTATGTGCGGCTATGAACCTTTATGTGTCAGCCATCCATAATTCAAAAGAAAGTAAGTAGCTCGTAGTTAAACTAATTAATCCAAAACCACTAAATAAAAGAAAATTTTAATATTGGAAGAACAACCATGAGCAAATGAAATCGATTAGGCATCTGATGAAGAATCAAGAAATTGCCTACTGTGAATGATTTTGGAGTAACTGTATCTTAACGAACGTAGCTCGGTTATTAGCATGCATGATGCAGTTTTTACTGTTGCATTATTTTATGTGGTCCTTGGAATTTTGCTTTTAGAGATAGTTACTCAACATTACCAAACTTTTATATAGGGATAATTTTAATTTACCAAGTTATCATAAACTTTAGGTTTTACTTCACTTATTTTCTTTTTCAAACGCTGCATGTACTTGAGACCATATCCTATAAAACGAGTATGTATATATTGATATTTCAAACATCAAAATACTCTGTCAAAAAGACCTGCATGACCAACGCGCAACTTTTTGTATTAAATTAGGGTATGTATTTTCTATATTATATATACTTTTTTAACTATTATTTTTTAAACATTACTTTATATTAATTTTTTGAACTATTATATTATATTATTATAAATCACAATTGTGTATTTTCTATTAATTTGTAATTTGTTTTCTTTAAGTTACTACTAAGACTGCAAGTGGCCCCTACTACAGTTGTGAAGAGGAGTGTTGCCCTTGCACCACGACATGGGTTCAATCCTATCGACTCCCTAATCTAACATCTAATATAACAAATCTATCGTTTGACCAAAAATCAAAATATTTTCTTTTAAAAGCGCTTTTAGTCATTTTAAAAGTACTTCCAAACAAAACCTAAGACAATACAAACCTATTACCATCACTTGCTACATCATGTAGTATATCTATTTATATGTAGTACAAAAATATAATTTCCTCAATTCCCTAATAATTTTTGTGTGTTTTTCCATATGTTCCTTTCACATAGTTTTACTTATTAATTCTTTGCCGTAGTTTACTTAATTAGGTAAACAGTTTATGTGTTTTTACATGTAATGAGTTAAGCATGACATCGGACGACTTCATATGAATGAGAAATACATCACCAATCCATTTCGATTAAATATATAATGAGTAATATGTGGCCGGCCTTACCTTGAAAATTTTCACCAAGACCTCAGCAACTCCAATATAATATAACGGATTAGCTCAATGCTCTTTGATTGCTTGTTAACATCTCTTTCACATGAGATGCTCGTTATAACAAGGACATGGAGATGTAAGAATTTGCTTTGCATCACAAATTACAGACATGAAAAAACAAGAAAATCATATGTAAGCAAATCAAACTTCTTTTAAGGGTTACTATATAGATATATAGCTTCCGAAAAACTTCATTTTCCAGATAAAAACACTTGAAGTCTCGTTTTGAAGCAAAAACTCATAAACTCAAATGTTATTCTACCAACTTTTATTATACTATACTATTATTGCACAATGGGTTTAGAGATTTTATTTTGGTTTTGATTTTATATGATGTGTTTGGATGAGAAGCTTTAAAATTTCATAAAACCCTTAATAAATTATAAATGTATTAACAATGCACCGCCAAAATTGGATGGAGCAACTTGAAAATGACTGAATACAGAATTTTGAAATGACATATTTCAAGATGTCAATTTGAAAAGTCTTTTGCTTAGCGTCTTTGGATACGTACATTTGTAATGTTTTAGTAGTAACTTTCTACAGCATTTTTAACAATTAAGTCTAATTAAAATTTCATAAAACTTTAAGGGTGCGTTTGTTTGGCTTCACTACCTTTCACTGGACGGGACTAGTTTCTAATGCAATCCCGTGTTTGTCTGCAGTAAGGACTAAGTTTAATGGTATTAAGTGGGACTCGTGTCGACTAATTCCTTCGTTAGAAGGTCTTAGCGAGCCCCCAAAATACGAGAGGACTACCTAAGACCGTCATCCTCTTCGTGCTCGCTCGCTTCTTCATGCTCGCTATCCTCATCCTGCTCGCTCGCCATGTCCTACTTAACTACTTCGATTTCCCCTTCTACTCGTCCTAATCACACGTTTCCCCTTCAATCTCCCTTTCGATTTCCCCTTCAATTTCCTGGGTTGTTATGAAATCTGGGTGCGTTTTATGCTGTGAAATTTTCCTGTTCTTCAATAATTTCTCCTTCTTGGTATTTTATGATGTTGTTGTATGGATTTGATTTCCTCTTCTGGGTATTTTGTGATTTTCCCTGGTTCAGCTTTCCATGCTCAAAGTCATCTACGGCGAAGCCCCAATTTCAGAAATTAGTGAGGTTGTGAAGAAGAAATCGAAACCTGCTGCCTCCAAATTTGTGGGGTGATGAGGTTTGAATTTTTAACAATTTTGGGACATTTGAGTTGCTGATTAAATTTAAACAGTCAGGTCACTGCTTTCAATTTAAATTCTCCAATTCAACAATGGAAATAAACTGAGACAAAAGATTAACAGAAAAAGGGAAAAAAAGATAGAGGCATTCATGGAGCTCGTGGTGTGGAGTATAAGGTGAATAAATAAACCCAGAAAAAGTATGAGATAATAACCTTTTCTGTTTCTCAAAATTTTCATTTGGATTTTTTTTCCAATTTCCCCAAAAAAAAGCCTTCAATTTTCTTCCCCAAGTTATTTCTTAGCATTGCAGAATCTGGGTTTTATTCTTTATACTCTGTTTTGGTGAATTATGAAAAAAAATTCAAGATGGGTATTTGGCTGTAATTTTATCATTTGATTTAATTGTGAGTATTGTGCAGTTGAGTTTGATGCTTCAATTGTTCATTTGCAATTTCACTAATTTTTATTATCTTGTTTCTTAGTCCGACACTGCATCAAACGTTTCACTAAGTTAGTCCAACTTAGGGCTGGTTTGGTATTGCTGTGCTTTGAAAAAAAACTACTGTGAGAATAAGCGGCTGTGTTGTGAGAATAAGCGGCTGTGAAATAAATCAGCAGAGTGTTTGGTAAACTTTTTTGTAAAAGTGCTTTTGAAAAAAAAAAAGCAGTCTAATAGTGGGTCTTTTCATTAAAGGAACATTGTAGTTCTGTGTGCTTTGAAAAAAAACCAGTTTTCCAAAGCTGCAAATAGCAGCTTCATCTTTTTCCTTTGATTTCAGCTTATTCTCACAGCAGCTTCCAAAATAAGCCTTTTTTTTTCAGTTTACCAAACACCTAAAACCCTGACAGTTTTTTTTCATGTGTGCTTTTTTTTTAAGCACCTCACTCCCAAACCACCCCTTAGTCTATTATAAGTCAGTCCATCTTAGTCCTTGAAGCTAGTCCAGTCCGAGATAGTCCGGTGCAACAAACGCACCCTAAAATTCTTCATTCAAACATAGCACGACACAACTCACTAGCAGCATCAGTTGTTTGAGAACAAACCAGTTAACTTTTTTTTTTAAGGGATGTGATATCCACACAACTCATTTTACTTCTCACACACATTTTTAATTTTCGGCCGTCGGATCGGATGAATTGAAGAAGATCAACAGATATAAATTATCAAGGGTGTGTGAGAAGTAAAATGGGGTGTGTGGATAGCACACCCCTTTTTTAATTGTCAACATCAAAAGTATTCATCCGGTAATAGTACTGTTGTCCCGTTCTATATTCACACCGCTACGAATCATTTTTCTTTTCTTTTTCTTGTACAACCACTCAAAAAGATACTCCCTCTCCAAATTCTTCTCTTGTTCTGTCTATAAATACTCAACATGGCTGCTTCACATTTACTCATCTCTTAACAGAGGCCAATAAGTTCCAAGAAACAAAGGCCTTTTCATTTTTCAAAATAATGGACAAGTTCAACTTTCTGAGAAATGGGATGTCCAGATTGCCTCCTGGTTTCCGATTCCAGCCAACAGATGAAGAACTTGTCTTTCAGTACCTGAGATGCAAAGTCTTTTCATGCCCCCTTCCTGCTTCCATTATTCCTGAGATCAACGTTTGCCTGTATGATCCTTGGGATTTGCCAGGTTAGCATAAACTACACAGATATATTACCACTAACCACTTTGCTTAATTTTTAATTTTTTTTTAGGAAAAATTAGTATATGATCCCTAGTTCTTACTGTTCAATTACTAAGACCTTATTAATTCTTAAATTTTGATTCAAGTCCCTAGCAATAATGTGATAATGAATTTACATGTTTATTATATAATTTTTAATATAAAAATTAGTAATTAATTTAGGGTTTAATACTCACACCTCTATTAAACTTCTAATTAATTTTCAATTCAAACATTTCCAAAATAATAAAAAATTAAATTAAATTAAGTTTGTACCTATTAGTTTTTTTTATATATAAAAAGATTCTCAATTTTTTAATCTTAAATGTACCCAATCATATAATTTTTCAATTTTTTTAATCTTAAATGTACCCATTCTCAAATATATCAATTTGTTATATGTAAAATGTACCCTTTTTTTTAATATAAAATCCATTCAAAATTTTTTATCCATGTTTAAACTTATATGGGTACATTCTTTTTCGTTGATTTGAGAATGTATCCATGTTTTGGTACAATAACTTTTTTTTGTTAATTTTGGTTATTGTACCCATACATATATGTATATACACACACACACACAATATAATAGAGAGTATACTTTATATTTTATTATTTTTAATCCCATAAATTATGGGTTTTATTTAAAATCTCATTAATATAAACAATTACAAATTTCATTTTTTAATTTTTAATTTAAAAAATATAGTAACTTACATTATTACATTAATGTCAGGGACCTCAATAAAAAACTAAAAACTAACAATGTTTCAATCAAAGAATATTGATAGCTAGGGACCGCATCCAAAGTGTCCCTTTTTTTTATACATTTTTCCACTTATAAAAACTGACATTTTATGTGTGGTATGTTTCCAGGTGATTTGGAGCAAGAGAGGTATTTCTTCAGCAACAGGGAATCGAAATACCGGAATGGAAACCGAGCTAACAGGGTGACAAGTTCCGGTTACTGGAAAGCGACCGGCGTTGACAAAAAGATTGTATCTTCAAGGAAGAATAATATTGTGGGGAAGAAAAAGACTCTAGTTTTCTACAAAGGGAAGTCTCCAAATGTTTCTAAGACTGATTGGGTCATGCATGAATATTGCCTTGTCAATGCAGAAACTACAGCTTCCATTCACACAACTGAGGTGAGTTTAGGATAAGGTTATGTTTTTGTTTCACAAACTCAAGATGTTCGACATGAACGTATGGGTTTGGTCAACTGGTTATAGCACCCCTGTGCACTTAATTGTTCAAGTCTCCCTACTTGTAGATTAGAATATATATCGTCTTATTAAAAAAGAAAAAAAAATATCATTTGACACAAAGTAATTTTATGCAGAATGCTTTAACCCCGAAAGGAAACTGGGTTTTGTGTCGCGTGTTTTTGAAGAAAAGAAGTGGCAAGACGGATGAGGAGATTATGGTGAATTACAATGGCATCAGAGTTTGCGATAATGCAAGTCCTGTATCTTCTTCTTCATCTTGTTCGAGTTCCTAGCTCGTGGGATCACAGAAGTAACTTCTTCAAGTGAAGAAGGTGGTAAGGAAATCAGTGGCCGCCCTAAATTTTGATCATGTTAATTAAATGTAGCATCGTTCTTCGCGTGTCGTGTTCATGAAAAGGAAATGAATCTACTTCCAGAAACTTTACTGCTTTGAGAGATTGGTGGATGTAAAAATTGGTAACTTTTAGAATATGAACCCAATTCTCAGCATCCTCCTTTGGAGAAAAACTTAATAACTAGAGCTACCCGATTAGGGCATCTGTTATATCGGGCGTCCAACATGTCAAACTATTAGAGAGACGAGCTAAAGACCAACTTACAACAACACCGATATTATCTCCAACTTGTTAATTATTCTTTGCACAACCCGTCATGTGTGGAGTTTTATTACAAAAGGTATCGGTATTAGTTGGAGTGGGGTTATGATATTTAAACTCTTCTTTTTCCAAAGATACGGCCAACGTGGGATATTTCAACACTCCCCCTCATATAGGACCCAATTAGTGGGTGACGTGGGCGATCCACACATTGGCAACCATGTGGAGCCAATGGGACTCACTCTACATGCAAAGGTAAGGGACCCACCATCATTGCGCGGGGCCAAGGGGATCCACCCATCACGTGGCAGTACAAGCCCACTTCCTAGCTCTGATACCATGTCAAATTATCAAAAAGAAGGGCCAAAAACTCACTTCTAACAACACTGATACCTTCCCCAACTTGTTAATTATCATCTACACAATCCGTCAAGTGTAGGGTTTTATCACAAAAAGCTCAGTATTAGTTGGAGTGGAGCTAGGATATTTAAACTCTTCTTTTCTCATAAATACGACCGATGTGGGATATTTCAACACAATATTTTGTGAAAGTTGGCTTGTTAATGACGTGTTCCGGATTCCCCTAGACAAGTTTTTTTTCTCCCTTGTTTGACACTATAACATGCATGGTAATCTATATATAAATCCGGATGCCAATTTTGGTGTCACGGCTTCGACAAAAAAAATTAGGACAAAATTGCCCCTCAACCAAAGAAATCCAAAAGCAACCCAATATAATATATCAAATCATGCAGGGGTAATTTGGTCATCATAAAATATAATATAAATACATATGGGAAGAGAAAAAAGAATAAAAAAAATGGAAGGATGAGTGAAAGTTGATGGTGCTCACGTGAAGGGGAAAGAAAAATATAATAAAAAATAAGGAAGATCATGAATATTGTGTTCAAAACATCTTAAGAGACGTGTAATGCCGGTGATAAATTAGTAAAGTTTTTTTTTTAAAAAAAAATTAGTACCTTACAATAGGCTAGCAATAACGTGATTCAATCAGTTGTTTATTAAATATTATTTTCTTTATAAAAAAAAGTATTTCGCATGCGAATAATAATGTGATTAAATTAATTGTCAAATGATTGTTTTTTTTTAACAAACAATATTATCTACACTAAGGGGAGGGGGTGAGCTTAACCTTACAATAGGCTAGCAATAATGTGATTCAATCAATTATTTATTAAATATTATTTCTATATTCTTAATGTAAATTCTATAGAAACCGATTTTATTATGTGAATTCAGCTGCTTTAATTGGTTTACGAGGGGTTTCTGCTTTAATTGGTTTATGAGGGGTTTCTTTTAGCATGATCTAAAATTATTCATTTACTTCAAATATTTGACTTTCCTTTTGTCAATTTATGCATATAAATACATTAAAACGTGTAAGTCGCGCGTAGCACGCCGTGATTCAAAAAATGTCTTTTGCACGCGCGTGAGCATGCATGAAGGCTAGTATATGTATGTACACACACACACATACATATGTTTTGAAATTACAAAGATTAAAAGATAAAGGGTAGGGCTTATTGCTACAGGAATCTCTAGCTTTTCATTTCAAAAGGTAATTGATTTTTCGAAGAGGTCAGAATGAGATGAGATAGGGAGAGAGGGGTATGAAAGAAGAAAGCATATATATCAACTTTGCATAAAGGAAATCCTTTCTTGGAGAGCACCAGGTCCAAAATGAAAGCTCAGCTAGAATATGGGCGCGCGCACATGGACTTTCATTTCAGCTTCTTTCCTAGTTTTAAGAGTTGAAAGGAGATATAAGCATTTACACACAAAAAGGAAAAAAAATCATAAAATTATTACCTATGAAGACTTTGCTTAGATTCTTTGCTTAATTGATAAAAAAATCAATTTCAGGTACACATAATAAGTCTATTCATTGTCTCATGAAGAACAAAACCTATGGTCTTTATTCAGAAAAAAAAGAAGAATCTAAACTTGAAATTTCTTCTTTAAATAGTTGTATTTGGGTTGGAATTTGTTTAACTCAGATTTGCACCATCAACTCGTGAAATCTAGGCCGTTGGTAAGATTCGAGATATTCAACAGTAGTTTTCGAAATATTTGCACAACAGTAGTTTTCGAGATATTCAATCATCACGGTAAGATTCGTTCAATTGAGTATTTCCTGGGTGATTGAGAAATTAATGGTCACGACTGCACTTCCAATGTCAACGGTTCTTCTAGACAGTGCATCTTTTTCAAGGTAATACGAAGTGCAGTAGGGTAAACATGTACCCAAGGTTGATTGGAATGCCTTTCAGTACAAAGGGGTAAAAATGGAATTACAGTCAGAATAGGTATTGATCGAAACGTCAGAAGACCCAATAGGTTTCAAGATTGGGCTATTTTACCAAGAGGTGTAAAATGTTGTCCACTTGGACCAACGGAACGCAAATTGACCCGTCAAGTCAATCAATAATCACTGTACATCACAAAAATCTCCACATGTACAGGAAACTCGTAGTAGGAGTGTATGGGGTTATTTTCCTATCTCTACTCAGACATAGGAAGTTATTATAACCACTTGAACGATTCTTGAACAATTGTAAGTATCGTCAAATTGTAGCTTATGAATCCCGACTAGAATGGGATAGGACAAGCTAAAGACGTTCAAGGGTAGATAAGTTTTTTGTTGTTATAGCAGTAAATACGTTTGCACAACCGGGATAATACACGATAGTGCAATTGTAGATGTTGGTTTAGTTCTTCCATTCGTCGCTGTTAGAAATTTAGCTCATTCCCGGTGAAAGTGTACTCGAGAAATTGTGGGGTTGGTGAAGATTTCGAACACGTTTCTCCACAGAGAAATGTTAACCAGCTTTTGAAATAAAGACGATGATTGCTGACTTTAGGTCATGGATAAGATGGTTCATTTCAAACGGTTTTAACCTTTGGAAACTAAAAACGATACTCCGTCATGTTGTCTCTGCACAGCAGAAACATCTGAAGAATACGTCATATTGGATTTTGAAATGATAAGAGTCAACAAAAGGTGTAAAACAGGAGCAAGGTGAGACAACACTTCAGTTGTCAGGAACTTTACTCATTCTCAACAACCCAAACTAATTTAACTTTCCTCGGTCGTAAGTAGGGAAAACAATGTAGCCGAAAGGTTCACCAACAATTTGTCGATAAATCGATAAGATCAAAGATATCTCAGTTTCGCAATACTTTGCGAGAATTTCAACCTTCTTCAGCTAAACCTTTTTTGGAAAAAGGAAAGTATGTCATTTGCCGAGATCACGTTTCCCAAGAAAATACCAATTTAGCAATGGTTACTCAAGAAAGTCGTTGGTAAGACTACTCTAAATTTCGTTAGGTTATGAAAGAACTCTAGGTTTCTAAAAGTTAATCGGAGAGAACAACAACTCGAAGTAGGATTAACGATTTTAGTCGTCAACCGACTGAGTTGTTGAGGTCTAGGTACAACTCTAGGGTTTGACCTTTTGCCTAGTGGATAGGTTTGAGGTTCCCTAGATAAGGTATTTGGTTGGATAGGCGACAAGGGCCCTTCATAAAAGTTACGTGACGTCTTCTCTTAAGACGCAGTTATAGTTCGAAAAGACGCAAGGAAGAACTAGTGTAGTACATAAAATGGATCGAGGTGTACCTCACCTCACTAATTGGTGATGGCTCTATAAGGAATTGGAGAAATGACGCCAAAGGTATATGTCCTTGGATTGTACGGTACTGCTTCTTTTCTCTACGCCTTGCGCTACAAGGTCTTCGTTAATTTCTCAAACTCATTATGTTCCTACAGCGGGAAAATTGCTTAAGCTTTGACTCCGCTGTCTTCCTGTGAAAGTGATCGGAAAAGTGACTGGTTGAAAAGGTTCCCGTTACCTAAATGGGTGGTGTGGTTAGTACGACCATGAGCTTACTGTTCTAATGTAAAGCTTACTGCTAAGCTTCCACGATTTTAGTTTCTTCGGCTCAAGTAGCCACTATAAATCAGTCTATCAGTAGCGTCGCTAATTAACGTGCTTAAGATAATTTAATGTTGTTTGTTACCCTCAAACTATGAACTGACATTTTTGGCATAAAGGTATAACTCCCAGATACTAGTACCTGTGTCCAGTATCTGAAATCATACCATCGAATGCTGGTCAACGGTCTATAGATATCGGACAACATCGTCAATTAGTAGCGTCACCGTAGGCTGATTACGAGTTAGAGCCCGTTCGGTAGTAAGCTTCGGGTAATTGGAAAGGAACTAGTCAAGTGAAGTAGTTTGTTGATTCTAGGAGGATTTGGTTACTGCTTTTGGGAGTTCTGCTACTCCCAGGATATGACAACTCATACCCATAAGCCTAAACTCACTCAAAATATGAGTACAACATCAAAAAGAAAGTCTGGGAATTAGAGTTGGTTGGAAAGTCCCAAGGCTGGAAAAGATCTTGCTAAAGATCTACTTTAAAAAGAACTTTATCAGGAGTCGATCTTCCTCCTGAAGATCCAGCATGAACACCAGTACGTTTGAAGATATTAGTGCTAACAGGGACCAAAAGTGATTGTCCCTTATATGATATTCCGCAGAGTGTTACCACTTTAGCACCAGGTTATCACTCAAGACATTTCTAGAATCTTGACGAAATAAACTTCATAGGAATTCTAAGAGATGGTATACTAAAAGGTTCTACCAAAGAAACAAAACCATTTCTGATTTCCTATCTCGAAGGGTTAGTAAAAACAGTGGGAAAAAGCGATAGGATTGATCGGTAAATCCTTGTTGAAACTCAACTCTTGATGCATTAGCCCGGATATGGGGCTAGCAACTCGTTCCCCAAAACGAAACTTCCTTGGTAGGAAGATTCGTCGTTTAAAGTCTAGGGGCGATTGCCAAAACGATTTTCCAAAATGAAGACAAGTCATCTAAAGTACCCAAAACTTAGGGAAAAGTTAGCACGTTTTTCGTGCTCGACGAGGTGGCAAGATTCAACACTTGGGTTCAAGAACCAAGAATGCTTACATCACATGTGTGATGAATGCAATACTGCCCAAACTTATACTATGATACCAAACTGACATACCCTGACCCGGAATGTCCACTTGGACTCTGAATCGAATTGTGCTGACCGACACCTGGAAGGTGACGAAGCCATAAATTTTAGTGTAGTGGGAAAATGATGTGAATAAATTTAAACCTAAAAGTGCCTAATCAAAAGAGTGAGCAGATGAGCGGGATTGAACCCATTTCACATGTGATGTCAGAGCATAAGACAGTATAGTAAATAGGATGAGGGTTATACCACTGAAGATAACCATCTCCTGAGATTTGCCAGAATCCTCGTTTACACATAAGCACAGCTACTAAACCTGGAAGGGCGAAAAACAAAGTTGAGTGGGTCAGCAAAACAACGTTTATAAGAAAACCTTTATTTTCAAACATAGTAACCCCTCACTGTAAAACAAGTATAGTTTCCGTAAAACATACTACGTAAGTATGTAACAAAAGTACAACATCAATATAACCATAAATATGCCAAGTCATGATATTCAAATGCCGCAGTAATATAATCATGTGATAATCAAGTATAACTAAGTGCTCATCCATCTAAGCTGACACACGAGTTCATATAGATAATTTCTGACACGAATTGGACTGTGTGTAATCAATACGCTCTAGTACTACAATCACGTGAAGGCTTGTGTCGAAGCACGGTCACATACGAGTCGAAATTGCCTAATGCAATATGTACGACAGGACTGGCACCTAACTTGGATCCAAGGCGAGCGAACGGTGCGGATGTGAACATACACGTGAAGGACTGGCCCTGGCCCTGGGGCGAGTACTAACACAGGGGTGCAGCAATGATGAGCATGTACAATTATGTATGAATGTCATGACAGTAATATCCCAACCATATAGTAGCATTTATCACATTTAATATCACAATAACGATACTTGGCAATATAAGCATAAAAATGGAGTAA
The DNA here is from genome assembly GCA_035220775.1 of Malus fusca. Lineage (NCBI taxonomy): Eukaryota > Viridiplantae > Streptophyta > Magnoliopsida > Rosales > Rosaceae > Malus > Malus fusca. Next base: position 25,275,244 of record CM069072.1, on the reverse strand, counting down.
ATACGCATTTATGGAAACTATAACTATGTATAGATATAAAAACAAACTGCCCACTCACAGATACGCAGTCAAAATGAAGCCTCCGAGCCTTACTTGACCCCGTACGCTCTCAGGATACGTTTCCCCTATATATGAATTTACTAATTAACTTAGTTTAATAACACATAAACGGAAACTTAAATAAAACCTCCGTAGCTTGCTCAAACATAAGGTTTGAATATATGAAATCGATCTACTTGACGTCACGAACCTATACAAATTGACAGAAGGTCAATCGGAGGCCGGACGTGCCGCCACGCTCCAGCTAAGGCACGGCCATACGCACTACCACGTGCAGGCAAGGCCCTGACGTCCGTTAGGAATATTCTGTCAGTTTGACAGAATATTCCGTTAAATAATAAATAGAGTTTAACGGCGTTACCTGACGCCGTTAGAATATTCCATCAACTTTGACGGAATATTCTGTTGTCTTCTCCGATGGTCCTCGCCGGTTGCCGTTGTCTGAACTCGCCGGTTTCTAGGTAAAATTTCAAACTTTCATATCTTCTTCATTTCTCAACCATTTTTCATAAAATTTATATAGAAATGAAGTTTATGAAGTGTAGAATCAGATTATACCTTTTGGAAGTCCAAGAATGGATTGGAAAATGCCTGAAATTGGTTCGAAAGGATCAGCTAAACACTCAACTTCTTGAAACCGAGATGTTTCACGTCAAAGCTTGCTCAAACTTTCACTATAAAGACCTCGAGGAGTTGAGTGGAGGCCTTTAAACTTCCTAAAAACTTGTAACTCGTTTGCAACTCGTCGGGGAAAAACTAAGCCGAGTCGGACCTTCAGAGTTCAATGTCCAAAACTCAATCAAGCCACAATCCAAGGGCATGGTTGTGTTCATGGTGGTGAGAAGAGTTCGATGGTGTGGTTTTCAGGTCACGTTTGTAAGGTTTGGTGTATGTTTGAGGGAGTTGCAGGGTAAAAGATGTTGCGAGTTTGAGAGAGAGAATGAGAAGAAAGAGATCTTGACAAACTGATTGGGGGAGAGAAAGGTGAGAGTGAAATCTGATTGGTGAGCGAAAAAGAGGGAAAACAATTGATTGGGTGGTGATGAGGGATTCAATGAAAAAGCAAAAGTTTGATTGGTTGCTTGTGTGAGGGAGAGGGGACATAGATCCACCAATTAGGGAAGGGATGGATTTTGTACAATTTTAAATGTACAAAAATTTTCCTCCTGACAATGTTTTGACACTGTAAATTTGTACGCCCGTGTACAAAAATACTCGTAGTTAACGTACTTTAACGAAGCAAAACTTCTTTGTTACAAATCTGATTCAGGTCTAACTCGCGTTCACGAATTCGTAAAGACGAGTACTATTTTAGTACGAAACCAATAAAATGAAACTGAAAGCCGAAAATCACGTCCACGTCATATTCCACTTTTGTCCAAAAAGGGTACAATCGTCAATTCACACCAACGGAAAAGAAATTACAGTGAAAAGTAGGGACGGGTCGTCACAAAATGGTCCATTCAAAATTAGGTTAATCTGAATGAGTTAGATCTTTATTTATATAAATGTAAAACAAAAAATAAAAATAAAAACTTAGAGAAGAAAGTGAAAAAAATAAGGAGATTTAACATGACGAACAAATTAGCTTGATATGTCAAAAAAATGAGCTTGAGTTTTTTTTTTTTCTTAAGTTGAAAATATTCAATTTTCTAACATCACATTACATTTTCAATTAAAATTATTTTGGACATAAAATCCATCTCTAATTAGGGTTTAGAACTGAAATGTTTTGCCTTAATTAGGGTTTAGAACTGAAATTTTGTTGAAGCTAGCAACACACCGTTGGTAGCAATAAACAAAGCTGGCAAGGTACTGCATATGACTCTTTCAACATCCGAAATAAATGGCCCCAAAACAAAAATAAAAAATAAAACAAAACAAATTTACAACTACAAATTACAAATATAGTAAGTTTGCTTACAAAACCCCAACAATTTTCTATAATTTAACAGTTAGCCAAACCAAATATTTGCATTATTATATTTCTTTTTTGGTTGCCTAACTGTCAAGGAACACGAAGTTTATCCTATAATTAACTAATTAACTGCCTTTGACCCATCTCTTTCATATTCTCCCTTCGACTCATTTTTTTCCAAATCCAATTATCTTCTACTTCTCTTCTTCCTACCGTTTGTGGCCATTCCCCATTGTTGTCCTCTCTAATGGGTGGCCAAAATTCAAAGCTCACACCAGAAGCCGAGGCTGTGCCTCCTCGAATCCGTTCCCTCTTGCAGAGGCGCTTCGAGGAGATGAAGAGCCGGTCCAAGGCACGAAAGCTAAAAGCCGCTAGTACTCTCTCCAAGAAACAGCTACTTAAGGACGGTGATCAGGAGGAGGTTGATAACTCTCTCCCTCATTCGCTGCGGTCATCACCAGAGTCCGACAAAATAACACGTCCGAAGATACCACCAACATTGGAGAACAAGTCCAAGGTTGCACCAATATCACCGGAGCGTGACAAAGGCACAAAACAGGCTGATGATGAGAACCAAAACAAGGAGCAGATCAAGACAGATGGGACGGAATGTAGCGTTGAAGATCATAAAGAACCAAAGGGTGTGAATGTGTATGTAGGAGGGGTTTTTGCAATGGAGGACACCACAGAGGGAGAGGGAGAGGAAGAGGATGAAGATAATGAAGGTGGTATTAGAAGAAACAACGAATTTTTTATGTGTCCCGCGTCACCAAGTTTTAGAGTTTATTGCATGGAAGCTCTGGAAATTGAAAATGATAGCAGTAAGTTTTGGCACAGAAAAATTGGATGCAACTTTTTTGTAGCACATTTGAATATTTCATAAAAAAATATGAACATTTGTGGAATTGATGCATACAAATGCAGGCAAGTATGACAGCACTACAGATGAGGATATCAAGCACAAGAAGTCGCCAAGTGCTGCGTCTGCAGACAGCAATGTTGATAGCGTAGCGTCAATGACTGATCACCATGATGTAAATATCTTATGAGCATTTTAAGTAATTTATTTATTAAGCAGAAAAAAGTTTATGATTTTGTTCCGAAATGTTTCATTCATGTTTTCAGGGCCAGGTAACAAAGACAAAGAAGAAAGGAAGGAGAAGGAGAAGAGTAAAAAATGGATTCGGCGTAAAGAATCTATTGAACATTAAAGGATGCTACTACCCAGGTTGCAGTGGTGGCCACGACAGAGACACCTATCTGGCCGAGAAATCTGCTGCCACTTGACCGCGCTAGGAATTGTATGCTTGATATACATGTTGATCCATTCCCTAATAGCGGTTGGGGTTTAGTGGTTGTCCAACATATGATATCAGAGCTGCGGTTCCAAGAGGCCTTCAGTTCAAAATCCCCACAAGCCACTAATCGCACCTGCAGGATGGGGAGTTGCACCTATACTGTCGTGCAGGATGAAGCTGCGTGTAAGAGAACGTGTTGGCTTGAGTGATTGTCCATGAAGATGAGCAAGAAGAGTGATAGTATTATTTTCGTACTTTTCCTTCGGATCTCTTTCTTGTTCTTGGCCATTGAGATTTTCATTTTCCGGCAATTCTGGGCCATGACTCACTAAGGTGATGAACAAAAATATTATGCAAATTTTTTACTATTTCTACAATGATATAATCCATGCATGGAGGTTGCAGACAAGTGACTAAAGGTGGTGAACAAAGTTACTTGTCTCAAAAAACTCAAATATTTCATTCAAAATTTCAACTACCACTTTCGAGGAGAGTAATTCAAACTTTGGCATAGGACAAGAGGGCGCCTAACCTTATTCTAAACTACTTTAACACGGAGGTGAATTTAAACTCAGGTGCAAGGGAGAAGGCAAGCTACCCCATCCAACTGCCCTAACCGACACCTATATAAATATCTTTCTTAAACCTCAAAGAAAGAGACTGAAATCCACGAGGGTTTAGACGCCTTTTGGATAGATTTCTTAGAGATTCTTGTATCCAAGTGACTGAGATTTGGATGCAATGCTAATTTTACACACTAAAGAAGCTATCAAGTTAACGAAAGAATATATATAATTTGAATAGATTGGGTGTCAAGTTAACAAAAGAAGCTATCAGATATCAACTGTCCAAAATCACAATAAAATCACATTAACTAATACAGATTAAATTTCACAGCATTTATATAATGACGGATTATCAGAAAATCACAGTAATTATTTACAGTGAAACCACACATTATATTAGTAAGACAGTACTTAAATTAAGGACACAAACTAAACCTTAAACAACAGCAAATAGAAAGCAGTCTATAACATATCTGAGTCAGAAGGGAAGGCAGAGTTGAGAAAAACGTCATCCTCGACTAAATTAGTACGAGAAAACCAATAGGCAGGAGATATTTCTGAACGTCAGTAACCCTCATCCTCTTGACTTTGCTAAGGAATGAAGAGACTTCGTCAGCTATATATTGATGCTTAATTAGTCATCTTCCACAGAAAATATTCTGAAATTTCGACCATCGTTTCGTATATTTTTTGTGTAATTACTCTCTTACCTGCTCAAAACTTGGACTAATATCTCGGTTTATAATTGACATATTAATTCAGATGTTAGTGAAATGTGGCGTGAATGCCACACATGTGTTTGTGTAAAAAAGTTAACCAAAGTGGACTTTGGTGAAAGTCATTAAGTGCATTAGATGAAAATGTCATGGGGAGGTGAAATATTTTCTTTTTATATGTAAGAAGTTGTCAGACCAAACTCCTATAAACAGAGGCATGTTTGTAACTTCATTACAACACATCAGATCAAGAGTGAAAAACAATAATATCAATATCCCCCTCCTCTCTTTCCCTACGTCCTTTGTGTGATATATTACACTTGTTCCGCTTCTACCTCTAACAAACATTATCTCTCACACTTTTACCTATTTATAACATCAGACTATATCTCTGGATATATTTTCAACCTTTTCTATCCGGTGGAATATGCAAATTCTAAAGAGTTATTATAAATAGTAAACTCAGAAAGAATAAATAAATAAAAAAATTTAAAAATGTAGAGCGTTCCCTGTGCATGTGAAACAACTACTGAAACGATGTCGTATGAAAAGGTTAAGCTTGGATAAACAGAGGTATGCACGGAGAAAAACAATTAAAGGTGTACAGAAATTATTCCCTTCCCGATATTGTTTTGGCAAATGATATTGGAATACATGTTCTAACTTGTAGGAAAATAGTTTTGTCCAGATTGTAATTTGATAATTAAGCTGCAGAGAGTTCGGGGTCGTTTGAAAATGCTTATCTAAATAGCACTTTTGTTCATGAGCACTTCTATACTAAGCAATTATATATTATTCCCCCATAAATTCTGATTTGCTTCAGGAACAAGCCTTCTCCAATGCAGCATCAATGTCAAAGAAAAGCACTTGATTTGAAATACTGTACAGAAGAAGTGGGACTATCTTTTCTGGCGTTTCGGTTGTGTGGATTATACAACGAACAAATGGGAACAATTAATGAAGGAAACAAATAAGATTGCAATCCGAAAAACCAAGCTAAGCTCGACAGAGAAACCTAATTTCAAGGGAGGCCAAAAAAGATTGACAGAAACGATACTTTCTCTACCTTAAGCTTTCAAAAAAAACCCTCAGGAATCAATTATTTACTCTTAAACAATAAATTCATCGATAGCCCTATCGAGGAAGGCTTGAACGCCTGGATGAACTTCCGAGGTGGAGCCACCAAGGGATCTTCTCTATTTGTTTTCTTCCTCCTTGAAGGCCCCCCGACCGCTCCCATGCTTTTAACAGATGATGAAGACTTTGTGTTCAAAATCATTGATCCAAATGAAGCATCCGTCGTGAGAAATGAGAGCGGTCCTTTATGTGATGCTTCTTGTGGGTATCCGACGGCTCCATCCTGATGTGGGGGTGGGAATTTCTCACTCTTGCTCTTGGCATTTGCTTGTGTCATCACTCTCCACCTCTGGAAATCAGCAAAGATCAGAGTATAAGAGTAAACTAAGACAAGCACTACCCAAAATTAAGGCACAACACTGCCACTGTTCGCATACTGATTTTCCTTGTGGTGACTACTCTCTTTCCCAACCAAAGCATAGCAATATCAAAATGGGAGGAAAATTGTTAGCTGATATGTTCGTATAACGGTGATGGTGCCCAATGTAAACTGATGTAATGATCCAATACTGTCAGATCTACCCCATTACTTAATAGTTCAAGAAATTTGGCATCGTCAAAAATATCATCACCACATTCTATTAATCAAGTTGAGTTCATGCCAAACAGAGAAATGTCAAAGGTCAGGCTCAACCTAAAATTCATAAAACATAACCCTAAAACTAGGGAAAGTTTAATTCCAGGTTCATGTCCGTATACTGCACCGAAAAGGGAAAACAGAAGTCCTTGACGCGCAGAATATAAGACCTGGATGCAACTAAGAAAGGGCGGAAGCCTATGCAGTTCGACTCAGTATTATGAAAAGCCCAAATGACATTCCAGAAATAATAAGGTTATTTCTAATTTGAAGGAGTGGGGTAAGATGTGTGTGTGTGTGTGTGTGTGTGTGTGAGAGAGAGAGAGAGAGAGAGAGAGAAGCTTCACGTACATCTAAGTTTCCTTGAGCCTCTGCATTAGCTTCTGGAGCTGGAATTGCCCGACCAACTCGATCACGAGCTTTAACTCTCCTGGGACCTTCAGCAGCATTTGGTTTCCCACTGAGACCTCTTTGCCTGAGGACAACAAATATCATCTGTTATCATATGCTCAAATGAGAAAGCAGCAAACATGAAGAAAAGTAAAAGAGTAACCTTCTAGCTTCTTCATCTCGTAACTTTACATCCATTTCTTTGGCGGGCGGATATTTTGGTAGACTTGATGGCTCACAAGCAAAAGGCTCGGTAGTAAAGAACTGTACCCAGATCACCAAATATGCAATTAGACACAATAAAAATCTGGCACAGCCAGCAGGTCGGTTAATCATAAAGAACGCAGTCAGCATTAAGCACTTGCTAACTTCAAGAGGGTGATATATGTTTCTTCTGGCAAGAAACATAATTTTTAAGAAGACTTCTTCAGTAGACACTGAATGCCACAGAGTCCTTGAACTAATTAACCACTCTGATGATTATTTTCTTTTTCTTTTTCTTCTGATGCAAGATGATGTTTTACTTTTCAAATTATTAAACTTAGCTTCACAATTATATTTTCCTCAGAGAAAACTGGAATTATATAGAGGGTACTTACTTCACTATTTAGAGCAGCGGTGGCAGTGCCTCGTCCATCAGCATCTAGTGACAGAAGAGATTCAGCTAATGGTAGCGAAAAAGGTGGGAAATCCTTGAATGTTTCCGCTACACAACGCTTGTATGGCTGCTGTGGCTTAAAAAGTGTTGCATTTGGCAATTTATATTTTTTCCAGTATTCCTCAGATGGGGAGCCACATAACTTAAATATCTTATGCAGTTGTTCAACCTATACAGGAAAACAATTCAAAGGTGTTTGTCAAACTGAAGTCATATGAATGAATAGAAAATGTCAACACATCAATCAAGAAGATTAAGATACCAAAGTTCAAACCGTTTACACGAGACAAGAATAACATCTCACAAGAACTATTGTATTTTACTTGTAGACTTACAAGTATAAGTGTACCAAACGAAGATGCAACATAGTTTCAAAAGGAGTGGAGCAACAAATCATTACTCATTACTCAAGAATCAGGAATAATTGATTAACAGGGACAGAACAGATAACCTAAAGAGAAAAGCAACAGATTAAACAAAGTAACCATAATACCTCCGTCCGTCCTGGCATAATAGGCTTCCCGGAAAGTAACTCTGCCAAAATGCAGCCCGCACTCCAAAGGTCAACTCCAACTCCGTAGAAAGTGGCACCAAGAAGAAGTTCAGGAGGGCGGTACCAGAGAGTGACAACTCGACTAGTCAAGGGTTGCCTCTTCTCAGGATCAAAAAAAGTAGCCAGTCCAAAATCAGCTATTTTTAAAATTCCCTCGTTGTCAATTAACAGATTGGAACCCTTGATATCCCGGTGCAAGACACCATGGTTGTGGCAATGCTCAAGCCCAGACAGCAGTTGTTTCATATAGCACTTGACCTGCCACGTGAATATCTTGAGAAATAAACCAGCCCCTCAATATCATAATTCTATGCATGTGAAACGAAGAGCCAGACAAATCAGATCCAAATGGTGCAGGAAGTCACCTACAAGCCTACCAATAAAGATGCTAGCTTACTTTCTGTAAGATACAATTTTAAGCCCATTCATCAATTTTTTTTCAAGCAACTCCCCATTTTAATCCCGAATATCTTTTTAAAGCTAGAAAATAGTTTGTTATATAACTGAAACAGTTGATCTTTAGTGAACAAAAGTTTGGCATAAATACCTCTAAAAAAAGGAAAAAGGAGTTTGAACCAATCTAATATCTATACCAAATATTTGAGCAAATTTGATCTCAGTGGACTTTCGGGTTAACTTAAGCTGCACTTAATGGAATTTAAAATTCAAATTCTTTCTTCGCGTGTACACAAAACAATAAAAAAGAACAAAAGACATCCCCTTCTTTCCCTGAGCTTCTAACCAATTCCACCTTTTCATCTGCACTTAATAAAGTGATGTGAGCAACAGAAAATTTGCCCGAATTCACCTACCCCAAACGATACCATAACATCGTATGACATGCCGGATGCACATAAATCATAAATCTGGAATCCCAAACTAGCAACAATGGGACCCAATTCAGCCTAGAAAGGTCTCAGGTTAACATCAAAAGCTAACAGAAAAAAGGACAACTACGGCACACGAGTTCAAGAACGAAAGTAGACAACAAATCCAAACACATAAAAACAACCCAGAAAAGCAGACACCAAAAGTCCAACTCAAAAGCACCCAAAATGTACTACTCGAATCGAAATCCAAAATGTACCTGAGGCTCAGTGAATTTCACCCCGGAGCTGGCGGCGAGGCCCGAGAGATCGTGCTCCATGTACTCGAAAACCAAGTAGAGGCTGCAGGACATTCTTGAAGTGACTAACCCTTCAAGCTTAATCACATTGGGATGGTCAAGTTTTCTGAGCACATTGATCTCTCTGGCCATGAATTTCACACTCTCTGGCTCCAAATTATCAAACCTAACCTTCTTTAATGCCACAATTTTACCACTAATCAAGTCCCTTGCTTTATACACATTGCTATAAGTCCCTTGCCCAATCTAAACAAAAATTAATAAAATTAAATAGAATTCAGATAAATTAAATTATAAAATATATATGAATTCATAGAAATTAAATTCAAACCAGATAAAGTTGCGATTTTGAGCACCTTAGCGAGCTTCTCGAACGTGTTGGCGCGCCGAGGGGTCCAGCCCTGGATCGCATCGCCGGCCACAGCCAGCAGCCAGGACGGCCAACCTTCCTGTTTCGCCGGGAAAGGCTTCCGCCGCTCGATCGCCGGGAAATCGCCAGTGTGATTCGCTCTGTTCGCCCTCTGCCTCGCTACCACCTCTTTGCTATCAGACCTAACGGCCTCGCCTCGCACAGTGGCGCCGGATGGCTCCTCGATGCTCCGGCGACGGCGCCGAGCTTCACCGGAACTCCGACGACTCCCGGCGGTGGATGCCTCCGTGCCCAAAACGCACCCCATCGTCTCAGCTCTCGGAGCTCCGGCGACTCATTTGGGGACAAAGATATCGCGGTCCGGCGTCGTTTCAACAGCTGGCACTTTCTTCAAGCTCGCGTATTGTATTACTGTATAGTATTGGACTGTCACATGGATGACGACCGATACGACATCGTGCCAAGAAACTGAAATGGAAACCGCAGCGGGAGGTGGAGGTTTTAACGACGGGAGTACGGACAAACGGGGGGAGAGATATAGAGATGGCGTCTGTGATCCAGCTGCGCGTCTGATGGAGTTCAGTGTCTGTCATCAGAGGTAGAGTCTTACTTGTCAGTTGGTGAGAAAAATTGAGCCATGGGTTTTCGGTTTAATTACGTAAATGCCACTGGTTCTGGGGTATCTAATTGGTTGATTTTTACGATTTACCGCGGGCGGAGGGGAAAAGGAGAAACATAAAAGCTGGTGTCACATGAAGTGTAAAAATTGGGAGTTGGGACCGCAAAAGTCAAACCAGATGTAGAAAAGCGACTTTTCGACAGAGCTATAGGGGCAGGGGAAGCACTTCCAACTTATACTAGTGAAAATAATGCAAATATATATGGGTATATTATCGTAATTGTATGTCCGTGCAATGTAAGTTATTTTCTTAAAATCAGTGACTTGAAGAAGGGTTTATGTAGAACAGATTTATTGTTACGTGATATTTCGGTCTAATAATTTTGGTAATATTGTATGTAATTTTTGTTCTATATTAACTGAATTAACACAATCGCGGTAAAATTATTCGATGAAAGTTGCTCTCCGGTCCTGGGAACCAGGGTCAAGTCCAACACATTTTCAGTTCCAAGTTATATAAGAAAATAACATTGACTCCATGTGTGGGACAAGAACCACATGGCTCAGTCTTCTAGGATTCCCATTAAAATAATAAGTCGATTTCTAGTTGAAAGAAAAGTAGATGCACGATTTGATTAGACTATTCATGATTAATTTGGATAATTATTGAAGATTCACAATCCACTGGTGAATACAGAGCCGGATTGATATTTTGTGGACAATGGATGCAGTCTCTCATATGCGGAGGGGAACGTTTCACACTTAAACATTAAAATTTGATGTGAATCGAATGGTTAAGTGATTTTTTATTTGGTTTATTTTGTGCAGAATTGATCTTTAAAAGATGATTTAAAAAGTAGTCAGTTTCAATTATCAAACAACATTGCATAATGAAAATAAGAACAAAGCAAGTAGACGGTTCCTATATTGTGGCACTCTTTTCGTTGTTTATCGATTTACTTATCTCATTGATAGCTCCTATGCTTAAGTAACGTTTACCCTTATATTTAAGTTCCAAGTTGGCATTCTCATTGCTCCATTATCTCTATTGTATACAACTTAATATATACTTTGGACCAAAATTCGGACCCCGCTTCTCTGCCCTCCCACTTCCCATATACTCACATCCCCTCCTATTTTGTGTGGTCACGGTTAAACCATGTCAACATTTTGTATTAATTTTTTTTATTGAGATAATAAGACAAAAAACAATAGTAATATAAAATGTTGACATGGCTTAACTGTGACCGCACAAATAGGAGGGGATAGGAGTGTATGGGAAGTGGGAGGGCAGAGAAGCCAGGTCCCCAAAATTCAGCCTCATGTTGCTTTAAATACAACCTTCTTTTTTATTTTTCTTTTTTTAAATCTCGACGGTACGAGAAGAATTTTATTGATAAAACAAAAAAAAAAAGTTACACTTAGTCAGGGGGACATAAAACTAACCCTTCATAATTCAAGAACAAAGGACAAAAAATACATGAAAAAAAGAGGGTGAGGACATGAAACCTAATCCATCTAAAGTCGAACTTAAAGGTCTAAACCTGCAAAACAAATTGAACAACATCAAGGTTAAGAAAAAAAAAAGTGAGACAAACATGTATGCCGAGATGCACATTAATTTGAGAAGCGAAAACTAGGAAAGCCAATATAGTTTGAAAAAAAAGCAGCATGAACCGCCAATAGAAGGGAAACATGTCATACCAAAGTTGGAGAAGACAATCTCATGTTAGCAAAATTGTCTGCAACAATTATTTTTTCACGATATATGTGAGAGACATAGAAAGTCACTTCCAAATGAGGTCCAAACAAATAGACCATCGCGTACGAAGAGGCCAATGAGGATCAAAATCAGTTAATTGGAGAGCATAAATAACACTAGAAAAGTCACTTTCCAACTAAAGACAATGTCAATCCGCTGATATGCAAACTCTACACCAATAATAATTGTTGATAATTCTGCACAAAAAAAAAATTGCGATGACTAATCCCTTGGTAGAAACCACCAAGAAACTGACCATGGCAATCCTTGAAAACTCCTCCACAAGCAGCATGACCACGATTTCCTTTAGACAAACCATCTATCCAATGAAACTAAGGGAAAGACCAAAGCACATGAAGAATAGTTGGCGTCTTGCAAGGGATAGGTTGAATCCCTAGAGAAGAAAGGATACAAGTATCAGAACTCTGAGAGCAACTAGGAATAAACTTCCCACTATGAACGATCCCATAATTGAAAGAAATGCAAAAACGATGAAAATAGATTGGGCGACCCTAAAAAATAAACTTATTTCGAGTCTTCCAAATAGCAGAAGTAGTAGAAAGACCCGCAAAAATCCAGAGATTGTGTAACTATTGAGAAAAGAGTTTACGTACGTAGGCATCCCAGAAAAATAGCCAGAGAATCTGAAAAAGACAAAACGATACCAAATTGACATGCTAACCACCTCCAAAGCTGGCTATAAATCTGACACCCGAAGAAAAGATGAACAGTAGAGTCCTTAGAATTATGACATAAACAACAAATGGATGCTAAAGAAATAACACGTCGTGTAGTACACATTCGATAGGAAGTTTGTAATGAACGATAGGAAGCTTGTCATGAAAAAACCGCCAAGCCAAAACAGACAGTCAAGGCGGAACAGCCAAACCAAAATAGATAGTCAAGACAAAATAAAATGTCACCAAATAACCTTAGCCCAAGCACAGTCGCTATGTTTTTTTTCCAAATAAGATGATAACCAAAAGAAAAGGAAAATTTCCCAGTAGATGAATGCTCCTAGATCAGTTTGTCATCCTCTACATTTAAAGGCAAACATAAACAAAGAATCTGGTGCATCACAGAAGGAAATAAATCTACAAAATAATCTAGCAAAGACGACATTTGAGCTTCATTAGCATTTGAAACCCGAGAAAAAAACTATAAGTGAAATGAGTGAAAATTATGAAGGGCTAAGAATCGGGCCATCCAACTATTTGTCGAACCAAAAGAAAACTGACCTCCCATCACCAATAATTCAATGACTATAAATTAACTCTAATCAAAACAATGATCCACTCTAACTACAAGGATTCATTATTTTGGTTTTGGAGGGTTGAATTATTCGATCTAGGGTAAAAAGGATGGTAATTTTGTGCAAAAGTAACGTGAGAAAGAATGAATAATAATTAGTAGTTTGATAAGTCGCAGCAAATGAGATGGAAATGAATTCTAACAACCTCCACCGAACCTATTCAAAAGAGTAAGAGAAGTTGGATACTCACATTTATTACAAGAAACAAAGCTTGCATGTGAATTTAAGTAGAAATGCAATTCAAGGCACCAAGTTTTTGTTACTTTGTGGCTGATTTGATTGCACATCTACTACTAGTCCTCGTACTAGTGACTAGTGAAGTGAAGGGTGATATTCAACCCACGAAGTTAAACTCTCATTAGCTTTCTGCTTAAGAAAAATTCGATATTATTTGAGTACTCACTAGTTAATATTTATTTTTTAATTTTGTTCAATGATATTTTAACATTTATTTTAATAACAAATAAGTTAATTATTATATTCGAGTTAATACAATTACAGATTTAATGTCTCTCTGTTTTCCCTTCTTATACAAGTGATATTGAAAGTATAAAAAAAAAAAAAAATCAAATTGAGGATCTCGAATGCATGATTAAATATTTTTAATCAATTGAATTATAAACTCTTTGACACCTACCCCATATTTTTTCTATACATGAAACTTCGCAATGTTCTAGTGGTGTTATCCTTGGGCATGAAGAGGGAAGGAGGAGGATGGGAGATTTCTAGGTGCAACAGTCTTCTCTCTTACGAGCGAGCGTAGATGCTTTACATGTGAGTATAGCTAAAGAGTTAATTTTTGCATATGAAATTTCTCAATTCCAGTAGTATCATTACTGAACATAAAGACTTCGTAAAAAATGTAAGTGGATACATATCTAAAAAAACACTTTAGCAAAGTAACGTAAAACTTCATTGTGCTGCTTAGAAGATAATTACTGAATTCGCCACCACTTTTACAGTCAAAATCTCATATCTAAATTATATAGTGGTAGTCACATTCAAGGTCAAGTTTATAGTGCCGGTGATTAAATAGAAAATTGACCTGTCGTTGACTAGATGATTCAAACTTTCACGACATAATAAAATGGCAATGGAAGGGCCAAGCATGCCAAGGTTTTTCTAGAAACATCAAACAAACATTTCATTGCATTCATTGCTCACGTTAGGTAGAATGGCAATTTAAATATATTTGAGTTAGGTAGTGATGAGTATATTTTCACCAAACTTCTTGTTCTTTTTATATTAATTATCTCGGAACAAAGTTTTACATAGTAGATACACTAAAGCTAATACAATTTATACTTGTGAGGGTCATAGTTAATATCACCGAGATCTTTTGTGGGAAAACCTCACACCTAAAATAAGTCGTTACATTCAAAGGCAATATCGATGATATTGAAGGGTGTTGTGCTGGCCTAAAACGTGTATCAAAATTAACTAATAAATTACAATTTGTATATTATATTTATTATCATGTAATCTTAAGTGATTAAAATATGATTAACCATTTACCTCTATTTATATTTTATTGGACATATTTTCTAAAACAATTCTTGTTAAACTATAAATTGACCACTCAATATTTAACCACAAGCAATTGTATTTTCTGTACAATTATTTCATTTTCAGTGACAACAATTTCTAAGTATACTCCCATTTCGAAGTAGACACCTTAATGTCAAAATCATAACATTATTATTTTCTTTAATGAGAAGACAAAATGTCGAAATGGTCACGTTGTCAAGGACGTTGATACAAGCGATAATAGCGGGAAAAGGAGGACCTCAAACGCATGATTAAATACTCTTCATCAACTGAACTACGAAACAAAGGCAAAAAGTTTTTCATCAGATCAGTATGTACATGACGTTTCCGAAACTTCTTACAAGCAGTCCAATCAAAGAAGCCCAAAGCTTTGGACTTTACCTTCTGATTTTGTGAAATGGGCCTGCTGGTAAATTAACCCATTGAACTATTTAAAATCAGTCAATTTACCCCTTGTCGTTAGATTGCGGAATCAATTCGTCAAATTCAAGAGCAAATTAGTCATTTCATCATTATTTGTTACTTGTTAGTTATAACCACCAATAAAATTTTGACACATGAACACAAAATAATTCAAAAATATATAGCATAATGAGAAAATATAAAAAACCAAGTGTTTACATAACAGACCATCTCACATTGTCATTACACATTATTTTGTTTTCACTTGTCATAATTACATTGTTGGTTATAGTTGACAAGTAAGAATTAATGAAGGAAAGACTAATTTTTCTTTGAATTTGACGAAATAGTGGATGGAATCTACCGACAAGGGGTCAATTGGCTTATTTCAAATAGTTCAGGAGGTTAATTTACCAAAATAATAGTTCAGGAGTCAATGTCAACTAGAGTAATAGTTCAATGGGTCAAATGGCAGTTTACCCTAAATTAAATGTTTATCATTGCACTACACGGAAGAGGCGATATTCTACTATGAGCGGAGGGTGAAGCAACATAATAGATCATCTGTAACTAGGGATCAAAATCAAATGAGATATTATATGTCCTCGTTATCTATGTGAGTCGAATTTAAAACCTCTCACTTACTAATTAGGAGAAATATATACGTTCTAAACCGTAATACTAGTTGGTATAAAGAGAAAAGAGTTGACTAGAAGCATACATAATGTTGCAGAATCCAGAGGACTACTAGCCACAAAGAAGCAGGACAAACCAAAACCACAAGAAGTAAAAGAATCACAACATTATTGAACAAAGCGTGTCCACTCTCGATTGGCTGCATTCTTTGGTATATGGTGGTCCTGGTGGATGAAAGGGCATAAAACTCATCACTTGAACCCTTCAACTGATTAACTTTGTTTCTTCGAGTTCCGAAGAAGAAAGAAAACACAGAAAGTTTGGGAAGGATTGAGAGAGATATGGGAAGCTTCATCTGCTGCTCAGATTCCGACGACAAGCTGCTGGGGCTGGGGCTGGTGCTGGCGTTGGTGCTTGCAATGGCCTTCTTCATCGTGTGTCAACCTCCTCCTTCAAGGAGAGTGGCTGTTTACCGTTGCTACTAATTACTTTTTCCGAAAATGCGCTTCGTTGTTTCGTGTTGTGTAATTTTTTTTAACGCTCTTTCTTTTGCTTCTTGTACTTTGTGTGATCGCGGAAGAATTGTAAAATATTCAATTTGAAGCGGTGATGGCGAAAAATGCATATGTATTGTGTGTATTTGTACTTATATATAGGATTTCTCTTCCCATGCACATGAAATAATGAGCAGTGCAATACCAGTTTTTTATTAATTTTATTTGTGCATTTATTAAATATCAAAACCAAATAATGTAGGTACCAGAAATTGAGGTCTGACTTTTCTTTTCTTTGCTTAAACGTCTGAGTTTGGTACGAGTGTTGATGTAACCAGAAATTGAGGTTTCTCTTCGTTTTTTGATAAAGCAATGCTAAGAGAGAATCGAACACAGAATCTCGTCTTCAATGGAGATGAGAGTCGTTAGGACAGAAGACGAGAGAGCAAATAGACACCGGTTGAGAAGTTGATCAAACCAGAGAAATTAAAAAGGATCCAAAGTTACAAAGAAGCAGGAACTTAATAGGTACCCACAATGAACCCCAAGGAGCTTGTACTCGAGTGATTAAGAACAATTACCCCTGCATCGAAGGTCACAACGAATCCCCCTCCATTACTATCGCTTGGATTGCAGAATTCAGTCGCAATGAAACACCGAAAATGCATTAACATAAGACATCCATAAGCGTGTCTAAAGATCTGATCAAAACCCCAATTCGTCAATCATCGGACACCCCGTTTCATCGCAAACATTGCAAAACTTCTGAATTTTTGAGTGAGTGTTAGAACAATATTTCAAGAATACAACATTGGTGATAAACATAACAGCAAAAAGAACCACATTCCTTCCCGGGAAACAAACACGCATGTCCAAATCCAACCCACGGCCCCCGACATTTTCTGCCGAGGCTGATTTTGGTGAAAGAAGAACGGTGCTGAAATAAAATTTACCCAAGTTCCACATTTTAACATACTTGGTCAATAGGAGTAGAGACAAAGTCAGCAAAGCATTAGAATATAACTCTAAACTAAACAAAGAAAACCTTATATCCAGTTAATCCTTGATGTCAGTATACTTTCCAGCATCTTAGGGGAGGGGGGGGGGGGGGGGGGGGGGGTAGCATTATACACTTAAAAGATTATATCTCTGCTGGCAGCTGCCGTTTTTCTGCTAACCAGAGCAAAGTTTTTAATTCTAGCTAACCGGAGCAAAGCTTTTCGAGGGCCAAGTTCTCATCCCCACCAACGGCTTCCAAAGTACTCCTTGCCTGAGCTTCAGGGAAGCCCATCTCAACAAGCTTCTGTACCTGTAATGTAAAATCCACTAGCTTAACAGATCTCCAGGTTTCCGGATAATTTCTTCGTTGTGAGTTATTAATAAGATAATAAACTAAGAGTTTGCCAGACCGTTGAGTTTGATTTCAAAGGAGTACTCTTTTTTATTTTATGGTGAATTATGTTTCAAAATTTATCTGTTTTCTTTCCATCAAGGAGAAGGCGGGGATCACACTGACCTTTTCACCAATCCCAAGAGATGATTTCTTGGCAAATGTTTCTGTCCAGTACCGAGCTGTGCCAACAAAGGTCTGATAGTCTTTCAGATACTGCAGTATCAACATAGACAGACATACTAATTTAGAAAGAGAAGAATTTCATAAATAATACACAAGAGGCATCACTAGGGCAAGATTAGCAGCAATCCATTGCGAGTCCGGTACTCTGAGTACTACACATTCACTAAACGTAATCTACCATCAATCCACAAACACATATTTGGTTAAAGGAAAAACGCTAGTTTAGACCTGTTGTGCCACCACAGCATCTTGAGGATCATCTGGCTGAGGAGCAGAAAGCAAAGCTTGTACAGAAAGAAGTGCTGTCTTCAGTGTAAGAGCTGGGCTCCATTGGTCTTTCAAAATATCCAGACAAATTGCTCCACTTTGACTGCTAATATTAGGGTGCCTTCAACATATGACATATATACACAAAAGAAAATCATTAATGATTCCTATGCATATCGTTTTTCTGAGTATTCCAATTCATCAGTCCCCGCAATCTTACACAGTGGCACCTGGTTGTTTTGTTCTACTTTACAAACTGTTTTTACTTAACATTATAAAGGTCAGTAAACGGGATATACTAAGAACCGAACATTGACATCCAAGCCAAATCAAAGAAAGTTCGATCAAAGTCCTCAACTTGCAGTTTAAACTGGGTTGACTACATAGAGACCTAAAAGAAGTTCTAATTCCGAATCAGAAGCTGGGCTTCAGTATACCTTCTTCGTTCATTCTTTATTCTTAATGGCTTCTTTTTTCAGTCTTATCAAACCGGGAAATTTAAAATCTATTTTCCGAATGCATACTCGTATATGCAATATGACCTAAACGGCTATGCAGGACATCTCATAGTCTCAGTGTGTGCACTGTGTGGTCAATGAACAACCAGAATAGAAAGAAAAGAAACTAGAGGAAGAGATATGAACATAAATTCGCCCTACCAAACTTTGGTCGTAAACTGCATTTTGGGAGGCTCAAAAGGGTACGCATCTGCACGAAGAAATCCGACAGTTGACAGCCGTGTTAGTAGTAATTTTAGCATATTCCTTTCTCATTCGTTACGAATCGAAACCCATGTTTACAAGCAACCAGCTATTAGCTAAACTATTTATTTTTGCATATTAATGCAATCAAAAGCTACCCAAACCAAATTATCTAACAGCACAGGGTCAGAACCCACAAGAACAAGAAAAGGAAGTGTAATTTCAACAAATTAATACTCACACACTTACTTCCCTCCAAATTAAACAACCCAAATATTACAAATTAACATCTTTTTAATTTTTTTCTTTAGCAGCAAATTTCTTCATTCAAACCCACTTAAACCCAACAATATATTCACTGCCATAACCTTTTTTCATAGAAAAGTTTCAATTTTGGCACAACCCATTTCACGTTCAGGGCTTTTTCTCGAGAAACAAACAGAAAAAAACATCAAAATCACGAGTACAAAACAGCAGCAAACAGTGAAAAGGGCAATTGAGAATTGAACCTGGCAATGCGATGTCGATCTGGAAAGTGCCGCCCTCATAAGGAGTACCAATTGGGCCGGGAATTGTTCCGATTAAACGGGCAAGAGTGGCTTCGCTTTTGGGGATGACTTTGATGCCAGAGCGCTCGATGTCTCTGCCGCATTCCTGAAGCTCCTTCTGAACCCTAGCGAAGTCTACCATCTTTAATTGCTCGGAGAGAATTAGCAGAAGAACTCGAGGAGACTGGGAGATGGCGGTACGGCGAATAAAGCTCTCGCCTTTATCTCGCTCTCTATCGCTTTCTCGAATTTATGCTTTACTTGCACTTCATTTTTTTATGCGTAACTGTAGTTACTTGCACTTACTAGAGAGTGAAAGGGTAAATCAAATTTCACTATCAACTAATCAGTGAAAGGTTTTTTTTTCTCTCTCTTTAAAAAAAAAATTACTATATAAAAATTATTATTGGGACTCGAAAAATGTCATCTCACATCTTCAAAGTTTATTTTTTATATATTTCTACGGTGTATAAATAATTTTTTTGAAATGTCATATGAACCTATACATATTTTTCAATTTATCATATCAACTTTCCAAAATCATTAATTTATCATCGCATCTTAACATCATTAAGTTTTTCATCCAAAACACTTGCACATAACTTGTGTTCAGGATCATTTCAAACATTTGATCTCATTTTCATTTTATTGTTTGCCATAAGGAATAATGTAAGTTGATATTTACCATTGTTTTAGAGGACAATCATACTACAAGAACATGTGGTATATATTTTGAGGACTATAGTGTTGGAGAGAAACTCGATCATAATTATGCCATGTCGTTTTACTAAGTTTGATTTTTGTTTTAGAATAAAAATATATTATTTCATTGCCTAAACATTTTCATTTTTTAGTTTATAGAAACTCTAAATTTTTGTTTCGGCAAAGAAAACTTTTTAGGAGAGTGGCGAGTTGAAAGTCCTAAATATCTTTAAACACAAGTCATGTGCAAAGTACGATTTATTTTGAACGTAAACCCTTACGGAATTAAGGGCATATGACAAATTAATGAATTCAGAAAGTTTATATAACAAATTGTTTAAAATTTAAGTTCATATGACAAATTGATAAAAGTATATGAGTTCTTATAACATTTTAAAATTTCTCTTTTAAAGAATTTTATAAAGTGAAGAATTTTGATGGTTTTGAGAGAATTTCATAATGTGTTAAACAAATCATGCCTTCTACCTCTAAAATTTTGAAGAAATTCACTCACCTTGAAAATTCCAAATGAAACGCCCCTTAGTTTTGATTAAAGTATAAAATCGTGGTTCAAGAAAAACAACTTTTATGTACACAATCACAATTGCTAATATTTAATCTCATTGACGAAAGATGTTAGCACTACTTTGCGAGTGTGATGTAGTTTTAGCGATCGATTGTTTGGGTCCTACGTAAGTCATGGACAAACCATCAATAGTTGACATAACATCACACTCACAAACGTCCCACGCATATAAATAGTCAATATATTATTATGTGCTCATTTACTATTGATACTAGCACAACTTTTGATTTAATTCATTTAATTTCAATTTGACTAGTTAACATATTTAGGTTCTTGGAGTTGGCTCTTAAAAGTAATCGTAGAATTTTACACTCCTTTTTGTTGGTCAATTTTTTTTGGGTCAAACGTAGACCTTAACATTATGATAATGAATAAAATGTGATGTTAGAGAAATTATCTATTTAAATCATATGTAGTGGATCATATGACATGATTATTGATAATCGAATTATTATTTAAATGTTGATAGACGTTTTTATTTATTATTGATGGTTAATATTTACTGTGGTGGGCAGCTTACAAGTTTAAATTAATTATTCAACTATTCAAGGTTAAATGTTCAATATTTAAGGAAGTATTCACAATTATTAAGTCTACTATAGTCAAGTTCATGTGTCATAGCCCGTCCCGGAGTATTATTTTCGACAGCATGAAATTACAATTATACCCTTGAACCTTATCGTGTGTGATATGTTGGTTGCGGTTTCATTCTTAATTTTTCCTAAGTTTTGGAATACTTAGGACTTAAGTGTTTTGTTTTGGTTTGTTGGGGACAAACTAGGACCACATAACACACCCACACACCACACCCGTGCACTCTCTCTCTCCTCCCTCACGGATTTTTCTGAAAATCCGTACAATTGTACGGACGAACTTTGGAACCAACCATACACGCACGAATGGACGTCAAGAAGGTAAGATTCGAACTCCTTGCAAGTCTCTGAGTTCATATATGCCATTTTTAGATCGTGAAACCCTCAAAACCCCAAGAAACCATCACCCCCGAATTGAGTACTGTGGTCGTAATTATGGATGTTTCGGGGGATTTTAAGCTCGTAGGAAGCTTTAGGACGTTCTTACGAACCTCGAAGAAGAAAAACCAAGCAAATTGGATGTCGGGAAACCTAGTTTCGACGAGTTGCAATTTGGCAGGATTATCGAGGAATTTTCCGGCGTGATTTCGTGATTTTTGGAGCTAGAAATTGGTAAGAATGTGTTCTACTCATTGTAAGCTTCAATTTGGTATAAGTTTCATGAGTTTTGGTGCAAAAATGAAGAAGTTATAAGGATTTTAAGATTTTCCAGTTTCCGGCGACGGCGACGGTCGCCGGAGTTCGAAGGAATAAGACAAAGAATATTCCGTCAAACTTGACGGAATATTCTAACGCCGTCAGGTAGATTTAATGGTTTCTGTTGCTTTTTAACGGAATATTCCTAACGGCAATTAGGTTTCCGTCAGGGTTACCCGCGCGTGGGGGTGTGTCTGGCCGTGCCTTGGCCGGCGCGTGGGTGGTCGGAAATTTTTTCTAAAAATATGGGGATGTTTGTGAGGTTGTGTAGATCACGTTGGTATATTTAAACACCCCATTTGAGCAATGTATGAGAAGTTATTAACTAGTTTTGTCTATGTGCTTTAAATAACGTTTATTCAGTTATTTCTCATATAGGTGAGACCTATCCCGAGGACGAGCGCAATCAAGGGAGACTCGGGGGCTACGACCCTTCGACATACTAGTGAGTGGACTTTTGGTTTTCAGTATATATTTATATACTTGATATTTTCCCAGAAAATGCGTTTAAATGAAAGTATGCTTTGAAATGCCATGCATAAAAATTTATATTCAGCATATGAATTACTATATGATGCATAATATGAATTGGTGTTGTGGACGCTCAGGTAAGTACCAGGTGAGTTATGTTTTGTTATATGAGATATTGATAATGTGAGACGTGATTGAGAGCTCATGAACCTGCACCCCGAGTGATTGTAATTTAGCCAAAGATATGGTACATGCCTGTTTATGATGTCACATCCCGCACCGTAAGCTCACATTGGATCCAATTTAGGTGCACAGTCTTGTCGTACAGACCCTTATAGGTGGCTCCAACTCGTAGGTGACTAGCGATTTATTGCACAGTTATAACGAGAACGTAGTAATGAGCATAACTATATTACACCCAGTCCTGTCGTACAAACCCTTACAGTGGTTTCGACTCGTGTGCAGTGTAGTGTCGTATAGGTCACTTGCGGTGACTACTGCAAGATTGACTAATGAGCTATGAATTCAGCCGTACAGACCTCTGCAGGGGTTCTGGCTAATATGTTATTTTCCATGAATATATTTTCACCTGAGTTACTTATTCTGTATTATATTTTGGGCATGGCATACTTATGAATATGGATATGTGAATCATGATTTGATATATATATATATATATATATATATATATGTTTATATTCCAGTTTTGGGAAAATTATACATGTTTTACGGCGAGGGGTTAGAGCATTTGATAAATGAAATGGTATTGAAAAGCTTTGTTTTTGCCTCTGTTTTGCGCCCCTCCAGGTATTAGATAAGCTTGTTCGTTGGTGGCTCACGAGGATTAATTGGAGGTTCTGACAGACCATCACAAATGTAGGGCATCTTTGAGTGTCGTTTAATTAGTACTTGTCTTTTGGACTGAACTTAGACTACTTACGCTCTGATTGCGTATTTGCACATATTCTAGCACTTGTCTACTAGTACTCTTATGAGTTGGTTTTCATTTATCTGTATTCTTTATTATCATTATTGCTTCTGCATTGTGCACATGACTACGTCACCCTCACGTGACGGCCAGCATGCCCTGATTTGGGTTGGGGTGTGTCATCATGAGTCTAAAAGGTTGCATTGCATTCTTTTATTAGTATTATTATTATTATTTTAATTTATTATTATTAGGAAGAGTGGGGAGAGTTAGAAAGTACTACAATAATTTAGGGAAGGAAGAGTTTCGAACTCGGGACGCATGGGTAAAAATCCAACATCCTATCCACTAAGATATTGGACCACATGCAAAAAAGTTTACTTGCATTCAAAACCACAGTTCACCTCAGAAAAATACTATGAAAGAAAAGGCAAATACACACACACTTATATATTGTGGGTTATATGGTTGTAGATGATTGAATTATTAATTAAGTGTCGGTTAACGTGTTTATTTCTTATTTGTGACACATCATTTGATTTGCAAATTTGATTTAAAAATTGAGTCTCTTTAACATTAGTCATATATTTTGGGATTGTGGAGTATGTAAATGTGACATTTTATATATTTACATTATTTTATAAATTGTAATTACAATATATGACTTGATGACTTAAATTGATTTACATTATGATTTTAATTTGTACAAGACTGCAAATCATCTAATACTCATAGCACTTAATGTTACGTAGAATGAAAATGAACCCACTCTTTTGAGATATTAGTCTACACTAGGGTCCCACCCTTCACATACTCAGTGAAGGCCAAGGCTACTAGTCCTAACATTGCCAGCCTTCCATTCCACAACTCAGCATCTGAAGTCATGAGTCCCTCTGATTTGGACTCCACACTCACCCCTTTGAATAGAGGAACCAGGGATGCCACCGACAGCAAAATGCTGGTGCCGAGGAACAATGGGATCCCTGAACCGTTGGATATCTGAGCAAACACATCTTGGCCCTTGGATAGCTCCACTGCTAGAGCTGCAACGAATCCCACCATTGCTAGCCTGCCGTTGATTCTCTCCGGTGCTGGGCCACTAAATGCAAGCACGTCTGAAAACTTTGGGCTGACCTGCACACAGAGAAAAATATGTACACGTCACATGCTTGTCGTGCATCCCATAAGAATCTATGTATCTTCATGAGCTTATAGTTTTGAAATTTTATAAGAATGAGTGGTGGAGTTAGAGTTTTATAAAAATGAGTGGTGGAGCTATAATTTTTTATTTTTTTTTATGTTGTGCACGATGTGTTTGAGATACATATAGCTCTGCTTGTTAATGTTCTCTCATCGAACTATTTCGTAACACATAATTAAAATATTTATGTTACGAGACTCTGAATTTCAACTCTAATTAGCGCTAAATGTGTGGTTAAATTGAGAGTGGAACAATGTAAGTTTGGCAAAAGAAAGCTTCCCGGCATAAGGAGTAGTTAATTACCTTAGGAGGAGGAGGAGGAGGTAAAGGTGATGAAGGAGCTGGCTCTGAATTTTCTGATGCATCTGTAACAGTGGTTGGTTGCTCCTTCTGTTCATCCTGCAATTAACCCATATGTGATTAAAACCCTAACCCTAATACATGTATAATGCTAGATTAACTAAAGACTTATAGAGGAAATTTACCTTGGCCATTGCGATTACTCTCATGTGAGCATGCTTACGCAGACTACTTGGTGCATAGTTAGCAGGAACAATCAGCTGGTTCACTCTGCTCTTACCAACTCCATAAACTACAGAACTTGTAAAGATTGATTGCATGGAAACTGTTGCAGCCATTGTACGTTTCTTAATTAAACAGGATTAAGCAGGCAAATAGTTAATTAACTGATGCACTTTTGAGAAGGCTGTAAAGTGTGCGTTTTATTTGGACTGTTGAAGTTGCATATGCCTTGGAGTGGGATTATATAGTGGAGTGACCTTGAGGCCCTAGGTGCTAAGCGGAGGAAGCTGAATGGTGCAAAATTTGGCACCACGTACGTCCTCATTTAGGGTTTCCCAGTCAAAACGGGGTTTCTCTTGCTCCACACATATTGTGGTAACTAGTTTACGAGAAATGGACGTGGCTTCCTCACTCACCACAACGCTGCAATGGATCAACAGTGCGTCTGATTTCCGCGGTGGCATTTGGTTTTTAGGGTTTTTTTCACAGGTTCTGGTCACGAGGGCTACGTAGCACATTCTACAATGTACGAGAGAGTACCAGATTGCAACGTTCTAGTCTTCTAGATAATTGAAGAATGTTACACCGCTTATGGGGTTAGAAAGATTCAAAAAAAGTTGGTGGGTTTAATTAATTTCCTCCTCTTAATTAGGTAATTTACGTTTGACATGGCTTTGTGGGAGAGTTTATGGGGATTTATATATATGGTCAGTTGGTCTTCTTGTTTTTTGGCAAAGCGTGTGAAAATTAGAAGGATGAAATGCTTTGCTTTGGTGACGAATGCAAAGCATTGACAGAGAATTTTAGGCAACCACGCAAGTGGCAACCCCGGAGGAAATTACTTTGGCGGCATCAAATTAATATCAATAGACATGCGTCGCAATAATAACAGTGTACTCGTGTTATGAAAGCATTTCTTGATAATAAGAGCGTCTTCAGTCACAACGGTTGAGTACAAATAACTAATTGGTTACTTATCTTTTGTATTGTTTTATGGCGAGAGAGAAATTTTGGTGTAGTCTGGCGTTTATGTTTTTGTATTTATCTTTCTCGTCACGCAAGCTTGTATGTATCTTTTTGGTCACTTCACATTCACATATATATTAGATAAATATATATATATATATATATTGCTTTCATATCTCCCATTATTGATGCTATACTTAATTGCTAGTGCTATTACACGGTGGTGGTGAGTTTACGAAACCAACTTGCTATCCTATGCAACAAGACAATATCATATACAGTTAACGAAATCTGAGAAATTCTTGAGTACGGAATATGGATGCTCGTTTCTTACAATATGATTAGATATCAATATATGATACTTTCGCATACAACACCTCTTTTACAATGTATAAACGACACTCTACGCCCAAAAATCTTAAACAAGTAGACCCATTCACAAGAAAGAGTATTTAAATTTGTTGGTAATTAATTATTCTCTAATAACTAAGGTCAATTCTCAACTGTTCGGAAATTTGTAATAAGATTTGAAGACGTGCATGAGTTTTGCATCATATACAAATAAGAATGGACCAAACATTTTACCTACGTAACCAATTTTCAATTTCTTTTCCATTTATAAATATGAAAAATGAAAACTGGGCAACAGAGAGAGACCAAGTTGTGCAGAGACAAAGTTGGCGTGGAGGTACACAGGACATGTGATGTAATAATAAACTAATTATGACGGGAAAAAGAGGGCCGCAACTTGAATTCAAAGGGAGCCCCTGGTTTCTACTTTCGGCTTTTGGCTTTTGGCTTTTGCGTTTGGGGTTTGGATTTGCCCACAAACAATTCCATGCCAATTTGCCAACAACATACACAGGAAAGAAAAGAAAACAGACCAACATGTGATGTGGTTTTCAACCGCAGCCAACCGGTCAGAAAATTCGGGATAATGCGATATTCATGACCCACAATTTTTTTTTTATTACTTTTTTCTTTCTGTTAATTTTTTTTTTTTTGGTAATTCTTTCTGTTAATTTATTCAACAAATTTGGGGGGCCAACGCCAAATCTTCAATCACTACCCAACATCCATTTTCTTACACCAAAAAGGAAAACAGATGGAAACCAGAGGAATTGCAACCAAAACAGACGAGTTTCGCACAAGAAGAAAGAAGAAGCCTGCTGATTTTTGAAACAACCACAATAAGTGCTTTTGGCGTTTGGCTTTTCTGTTTCTCGTTTTCTGAGGAAAAGGTACGAAATTTAATTCTGGGTTGTGCTGCTTTTTTTCTAAATTTTTTGGGTTCTTGAGATTTTAGTAGTTGGATTGAAATTTGAAAAGAAATGGTTGTTTTGGATTGATCAGCTTGTGAAAGGTTTTAGCTTTATCTTTGTTGTTTATGTTGAACAGTTTAAAAATCTAACTTTTGAGAAAGTTCTATGTACTGAAAATACAAATAATCAGTTATGTATGGAGATATGTCTTGTTCGATTTTCTAGAATTCTTGAGCAACCAATTGGACCCATGTAGAAATTGTAGCTGGAATTTGTTGGGTTGTTGACTTCTTGTATTTTAGCACATATTTGTTTAGATTACTATATAAATGGCGTTTTGAACATTTTGTGTTGTTAAACATTAAGTGAAGTTTTCGAGTATATTCTTCATTGTATCATTGGCTCATTGGGTATGGAATCCTGTATGAATCAAAGCTGGCCACATTGAAATTTCTTCATTGACAGTATTTTGTTGAGAATTTCAAAGGTTTTACTTCTTGGAATCTGAGTCATTTGATTGGTTTCTGTTTTATGCCCCTGTATTTTGTTTTCGATCAGTCGTAACGGTTAAGATTATGTTGGGGGATCACTGTATTTTATTTGCTTGCTTTTGGAAATGATAAGACCAAAGGGGAAAAGATAAAAGAATCTGGAGTTTGAATGTTTAGTTTTTCTCTTTTGGTTGTCAATTGCCACTTTCTGACCAAATTGATAATTCCAGGACGCTGCATTGGGTTTTATGGAAAGCCCTGAGCTGCTGTTTTCCCATTGTTAGCTGGCGTGAAGAAGACATGGCTTTCTACCTACCCCATCCGAGATCCTGATTTCTGCTTGATTTCCCATATGTCTGATGAAGAAATAGTTGGGATGCAAATGCATTTGGTAGGGATGGTATCGTAGCTTCTAGTATTAATGTGGAATTGGAATTAGATTGTTAGAAATTTAGAACTACTTCTTTAGTTAGGGGGACTGAGGCAAGTAAAGTCTTTGGTAGCACAGTAATGGTTGGGCAGCTTAGAACCATTTGGTAACTCAGAACATAGAAATGCAGTTTGATTTTTATGCATAAATACACTGAGAAAGCGGAAAAAGAAAACACATTATAAAAAAAAATCAAGCTAAATAAAGCATTCACCTTGAAATATTTGAAGATGGGCTTGCCTCAAGTGTCTTCTAGCAGCATTGCCGAGGAAGTGACAGCATCTCTGTGCACATTTATGCAACCTCAACCTAAAGTTGCTGGAATGAGCACCTGTGATTTGAGTGGGATGCATGGAGGAAACCTGGGAAACCATATGCAGGTGGATTTCACATGCTCTTCTTTTGGAGAGTTTCAAAGGAAATCCATCACGGAGATTCCAAATAGACCAGATTCTGCCAATGCACGTAAAGATGTTAGTAGATCAAGCATGCATGCATTGAAGATGAACTCTACGGAACCATACTTTTGGTCAAGTCAGAGAAGCGGGCAGAATACTCAGACACCTGTTCCTAGGGTTGTTGGTTTTGAACCAAGAATATTGGATTCTCCTCTTAATTTCTTTAATGGAAACCAATATTCTTCAAGTTCACTGACTGTCACAGGGGACACAACTGAGGCTGCTGGGTCAGCACACAGAAAGCAGTTATTGTCTCCTTTGAATGGAATGCTTCTCAAGGATCAGTTTAATGGTGATTCTCTAGACATTGGAGATGGGGTTCATAAGAGTGGCTCTTGGGGATACAATGGTAGTTCTAATGTTCCCACGCAAGAGCATAAGAAAGCTCATCTTGGCAACTCCAGTTATTTTAATTCTACAATCTGGTCTGCATCTTGTTCCCCGGAGTGGAAGAGTTCACCGGATCACAACTGCAATACAAACTCCTCTTTTGTATTTGATGGTCCTTTGCTTGAAAGCAAAGAGCCACGATCTCCAAATCAGTTCATATTACCATCTGGACTTGATTGCTCTGGAGAAACAATTAAGGTGAGGTCACAATCAGGCGCTATAGACATATCTTCAAGAAAAGTTGTGTTGCCTACACTGTCTCTCTCTCCTCTTGGTCCAAGGTTTTCTGAAAGAGTGAAATCTCGAGAATTATGCAGGGGTTCTACGCCAAAGATAGATGATAACAGTATAACTCTAAAGGACATAGAACAGTCACTTGATGGAACAATCTCAGGCATATCATCATCATCCTGGAAAGAGGAGGCCTTTAGGTTGCTAAGTGACTCGTCCGAAGATGTTCATGTTCAGCAGAAAATGGTTGGCCTCTTTAGTTCTGAGAGTTCTACACCTGGGATGGTGCATCAATGGAATCAGGACTTCAAACCGAAGCCTAAATGTGTTAAACTAGTACGATCACCGACTGGACTGCCTGTTAGAAGGTCATTGATTGGTTCATTTGAGGAATCCCTGTTGTCTGGTCGATTATTGTCTGCAAAGGTTGGTCAGGTTTGCATTCATCTCAACTGTAATTCGATATATATTGAGTTCCATAGTGTGTCAGTTTTTTTTTATTGACTTTAGTTTGTGTTTGAAACTTCCCATTTGCAGAGAATTGATGGTTTTCTTGCTCTTCTGAATGTCACTGGGGGGAGTTTCTCGCCAAAAACACAGAAACTTCCATTTGCAGTGACCAGTGTGGATGGAGATAACTATTTACTATATTATTCATCAATAAGTCTTGCTGGGAGTACGACACCAAACAATTATGGAAGCCCCAGGATGAAGAGGAGCCTTAGCATGGATGATTCACAAGCAGACAAGAACCGTCTGAGGATACCTATGAAAGGCCGCATACAACTGGTAACTAATATTAATCAAAATAATATGAAGTATCAGAGAACTTCGAATGGTCTCAGTTCTATCCACAGCAGTGCATTGAATTTAGGAACTTTTTAGAATCAACAGGAGTTTTTATTGATGTTCTGGATATGTTATTATCCGTGTTTATGTGGCTTAGGATATCTTAGTCTCTTGTGCTTAAAATATGGAATGATTTCGAGAAAAAAGAATGACATTGTATGTAACGGGTGGGAAAGAGAGCAGAATTGATTTCTGTATTTTTTTTGGATGGTGGGATATGAATAGCTGTTAGGGAAAAGTATTTCTAACAAAATGCATGATAGTAAAATGATACATTGGATTGTCTCCCGCAAAGCCTTTGATGATCATCTTCGTACTGATTAGTAGTTTGTCAATTAGTTCCTTGTAGTTGTGCATATTG
This sequence comes from Malus fusca, assembly GCA_035220775.1. Taxonomy (NCBI): domain Eukaryota; kingdom Viridiplantae; phylum Streptophyta; class Magnoliopsida; order Rosales; family Rosaceae; genus Malus; species Malus fusca. Next base: position 25,244,873 of record CM069072.1, on the reverse strand, counting down.
AAAGACATCTGGTCATAGTCGGACCAAGAGATGGTTGGTCATACACTCATGAACTGAATGATTTATGGCAGGTTCTCAGCAATCCAGAAAAGACACCTATTCACACCTTCTTCTGTAATTACGATTTGAGTGACATGCCTGCTGGAACCAAGGTAGTCATGGAGTAGAGAAAAAGTTATCTGTCACTTAGCACGATTCTTATGCATGATGAATGTTGTTCGTTATGATTTGAAGTTACACCTGTCTTGATTAAATCTGCACTTTGATATGAAATTGGATATGGCTAGGTTTTCAACAGGTATCACCAGTTATAGGATATAAATAATGTCCTTATGTACTAAAAAAATAAAAATAAATAAATAATGTCCTTATGAGAGCCTTGCATGACCTTTAAAAGCATTAGAGTTGTAAAAAGTAGGAACTTTTGTTTTGACACTTCTTCATTGAAGTAGTCAGATGTGAGGGTGAGAATGTGAAGATAAAAGAGTCCCACATTGGTGAAAGAAGAAACTTTGCAAGGGCTTATAAGAGGTTGGGCTACTCCCCATATTGTCAAGCACATGCAAGGTCCCTCCTCCCATCAATGTGAGACTCATTCTCAACGCGCCCCCTCACGTGTGGCGAATTTTCAAGCCTAAAACGTGGACATCACAACGGGGTGATGTGGAGCGTGTGTGGCCGTTTGGCTTCGCACGCGGGACAACCTGCTATGATACCATGAAGAAGTTGAGGTTCCACCATAAAACCAATTGGCAATATGGGGAATAGCCCAACCTCTTATAAGCCCTTGCAAGGTTTCTTTTTTCACCAATGTGGGAGTCTTTTACCTTCACATTCTCACAATGAGTGCTGCCACATGAATTTGTATAAAGGAAATATACAGAGGTAGGAAAAGCACAAAAATGGAAGGGCATGAATCAAATTAGAACTTAGTTAGCAAAAGGTTTGAAGCTGTTGACTTAGGCCAATTTAGGTCTCTCCCAACCTCAGACCGGACAATAGGACTATATAAGTCCGTCCTGAGTGTACCTTTGCCTGGAATAGCGAAACCCAGTATGCCTTTGCTAACCCAGCCCTATGTGTATACATTAGGTGGTAAGATCTTGCTAAGCTGATAACAGAAATCTGTCATTATTTGTTGCAAAATCAAGACCAGTTTAAGGTTGGCTATTGACGAATGTGGTTGCCATCTATATTTACCTTGGTATAGAAATGGCCCAAGGTCCGTAGCTCAAGCTGCGGATTTTGTGGCTGAACATGTTAGCGTAGAATTGAAAGAAAAAAATTCATGCTGCTTGCTTATGTGATGTTATACATGAAGCAGAAGTAAAGACTTTTTTTCTAGCTCAATCTGTAGTATGTAGAACTTCAGATGGAATATGCTTTCTTCAGTTGTTAGTTTTTCTTTGACTGAGTCCTTATACATGGTCATTTTCCCTTGCAAATTCTTCATATCAACATCAAAATACAGACGTTTTTGCGCCAAAAGATCACTCTAGCCTCTTCTGAACCAAGCTCTAAGGCTGGGAATGGAAGACATGCTGATCCTGATAAAGAAAATGATGCCAAGCCATCTTCGATCCTAGATGCTGCGAATTCATTGCAGCTTAGTGACAATGATGTGGATTCAAACGGGTTTAAGGATGTAGCGAATCAGTACCAAAGAGAGAGAGAACACACAAAGCCCTGTTTTCATGGTGAATCCGATGGTTGTAGCCTTCGTAGGTATGAAAAGACCAGTGAGATTAATGAAAGTAATTCTCTGCTTAGCCCTTCAAAAGTGAGCAAGAATACCGCTGGTGCTGGTGTTCTGCGTTATGCTCTTCACCTTCGCTTCTCATGCCTTTTTCCTAAGAAATGCTCGAGGTCAGTCCAGAGATGCAAGTTAGACCCGTTATCTGGACAAGCGACAAACAGTTTCGACATTGAAGGGGAGCGGCGATTCTACTTGTATAATGATTTGAGGGTCGTGTTCCCTCAGCGCCAGACAGATGCTGATGAGGGCAAGGTATGTTTTACACAACAACTTATCTTTTTGGCCACCAATATACTTACTGATTTGCATTGTAGATGTCTACATATTGATTGGCCGAAGTAAATGGAATAGCGTAGCATTCAACTACGCGTAAATTGGTTCAAACCAAGCCATCCTACTCTAATGCTCAGCCTGTCTACGTTCGGTCTTTGTAAATTTGCAACTTGTAGATTATCAGTTCTTGTGTCAAACTCAAAAAGTATAAAATTTCAGTTCATTTTGTTTCCAGGCCTGAAATAGTTTTGAGCTCCGTTTCGTAACCAACTATGCGTGTTGTTTTTCGTTTTGCAGTTACATGTGGAGTATCATTTCCCATCGGATCCAAAATACTTTGATATCAGCAACTAAAAGGCATACGAATTCTCTGCTAAAATAGACAGTTGCATACTTGCATTATCTGTAGTCACTGTACATAGTGATAGTTGTACATTCTAATCTCCAGTCATCTTTTGGGGCAATTCCCCATTCAATCTCTAAATAACTGTAATTATCAATAATTAGTCTATTTAATATGTTCTACATGCTTGTACATATATGGTCACTTTGATACACTTTCATTTAGTCATTAACTCCTTTTTTCATGTTTCATTTCTATAAAACGATGTAAGCAAAAAGGGTAGTCAAACGCAGGTTAGCCGGCGCATGGGTGAATAGTCTTAACCAACTGGAATACAAACCAACCTCGATACTTCGTAACTCGTGGATGAGACTAAAGCTTGGAGTTTTCGTTTGGGACTTAAACACGGCACCCTGAGAGCAGTTTGTTTCAAAGGCAGTGGAGTTATGTCAGCTAATTCAGCCATGGCTAGTAATTATAACCAAAGGGCAAGCACATACTACCCTCAAATGTAGTAAATTTCAAAAGAACAGTAAAAGGGGGATCCAAACCTTTATTTTTTTTTGGAGTTTTAACGAAACACTTTCTGTACTGTTCACTTTTAACGAAAATGACATTTTTATTTTAAAAATTTACTCCTAGTACTATTCACTTACAATACATTTTTGTCATTTTGATTAAAATTTAAAATTTTCAAGCTCTTTTCATTGGTTTTTTTTTTTTTTTCCTTTTCGCACGTCATTCTTCCCCTCCAACCAACCACCAAACTGTAATTTTATTGTATATGTAAACAGGGGTCATTTGAAAAGGAAACAAAAAGTCAAGATTAGTGTCAAGTTATCTGACGGGGTCAGTTAACCATACTTTGTATACGAAGCAATAAAAAAGTAGGGAATGAGGATCAAACTTAAGACCTTTTTATGGTAACTTTAAACTGAGATGTAAGAGCAAAGTTGTGGTTTTAGAGGGTGGCATTGAAAGGAAGAGATGGTTGCTTCCATGCACAGCCATTCCAAGCAGCTCATATATAGAGGATTTTAATTAAGCTGAAAGAAATTGTGAGCCATCCCAACAAATCTACTAGTAATTGTATTTGGTACCAACAACGATTTAGAGCATCGCTCGGTATCTGAGAATCACAATTTGACACGTAATAATATAACTCGTCAAAATTGCAAAAAGAAAAAAGAAACTATATACATATATGTCAAATTGTGATTTGTCTATAACAGAAATTATTGTAAATTTGTGGTGTATGCCATTGTGCTAGAAAATATATGCGTGTCCTTAAGTGAAATCAGCTTTGGTAATGCATACATACATACATACATACATACATATATATATACATAAATAAATAAATAAATAAATATATATATATATATATTATATATCTTTTCCGTTTCAATTGAAGATTATTTTTAATATATACGATATTACCAACACTAAGGGTTGGGGAGTGATTAAGCCTCACAATGAGCTAGCCACAATAATTTGGTTCGAATTCACACCTTTAACAAAAATTAAACTTAAAACCTCCCGATTGTAGTACAAGTGGCTCCATTTCAATGAAAGTTAAAGAACCGTCGTCTTCTTTGCCTACAACAAATAAGAAGTGGTCCAGCTAAGAAAAAATAAGCATCCAAAAAAACTGCTTACTAAATTGGAGAAAATGCTTTGTAAAAAATAGCAAAATACAAATTTAGTTTAGAAAGAAAAGTAAAATAGTGCTACAAATTGAGGAATCTCATAGTTCTTTCATGAAGAGTTAATTTCCTCTAAGAATCAAAATGAAGTACTGATTGGACTTTATTTGCTATTCCATCATATTATTTTTGATAATGGGTGAGCGTGGTCATGTTTGATTCGGTTTAACTAGTTTTCAAACAAGAGTTTAGTTTTGATTCAGCTCAAGATTATACTTTTTCAATGCAAAAACTTACTAAATCGCCAAATTAATTTGATTTAGCCAGTTTGAACAATTCAGACGTTGTTTTGCCCTCTGCTAATTTTGGTATTACTTCAAAACCTACCTAATTTCTCGAGTAGAAAGTGAAGGTGCACATTGATAGTGAAACCTAGCCAGTAAATCTCCCTCCCTAGTGCCTTACACACCCTATATATGTTGGGTTCTACAACACTGATTGCATAGTGTGGTAAGTTTTATGGTCTAATATGATTGTATCTTTTACTTCCATCCTGAATTTGATGCCATATTGGTGCATTAGATTTTGACATATATGTGTCTCAAGTGCTTGCAGAACGACATACACAACACAACCAATATACAGTGGCAAAGAGGAAAAAAAGGAAGATTGCTTGACAAAGATGTGAAATTTGAACCACATATTAAATGAGTACACTTCCCTTACGCCATGTTTGTTGCATCAAATGAATAATGGACACCTATAAATCTTAGCTACTCTTAGCAATGCGTGTGCTGCATTGGATATTGCTCAATGTTCGTTTTTCGTAGATATATTTAGCCTTTGGATATAATGACAGAAAATGTTCTTTTGTCAGACACCAAGCTCGTTTGGTGCTTAGGATAGAATTGGATTGGATAGCTCATATAAATAAAGGTATGTGTGATGGGCGTGGTAAATGATTTTTTCATTTCGAGAGGATTAGAATGTAGGTAAATTATTTTCAAACACTCATTTTTACTTCTTGCACGTTTTTTCTTCTTCTTTAATCTTGCCATTATTGAACAAATTAAAGAAACATCAAAAGACATACTGTAGATGCATCTGCAGAAGGTGAAAAGAGGTGGACATAAATCACCCCTCTATAATTAATGTATATGCCATAAAGGAATAAGTTTATTTTTTAATAATACATCATCCACTTTCAGTTGGACAAAAGATCTTCATTTCTTCCTTAAACATATCTTAAATACAATGAGTTTTTCGATCCAATCTAATCTCATAAGCACCATCTCATAAGAGACGAGCCCATAGTATTTACATTATCAAGCTACAACAGCCTAACGATACATATGCTTCACAACATAAATCTGATAGAGAACATTAATACTCTTAAGGAGCATGTGATAGGATTCATCATATAATATTATCCACTCTTTTAAGCAATCTAATCTAAACCTAGACGCTTTCATAGAAAGACAAACGAGTAGTATTTATAGCATAACAGTTTAACAACATAAGCATATAGTTGCCCCACAACGTAAAGTTAAATAGAGAACATTTCCCTAATGAAGCGCGTGATAGGATTCATCATATTGTATTATCCAGTCTTTTAAGCAATCCAATCTGATTTTAGACACTTAATGAGCTCATAGAAAGACGAGCCCCTAATATTACATTGTCAGACTGCAACAATTTAACAACGTAAGCATACCTTTGCCTAACTTAAAGCTAGCTAATGAGAAAACATTACCCTAATGGAGTATGGTGATAGGGTTCATATAGTGTTATCCAACCCCTTAAGCAATTTATTTTTATACATGAATGCATATATTTTGGTTCCGTCTAGTCTCTATAATGTAGCATGCCGAACATGGCCACCAGAACCTTGTAACTCAAAAAACCATGCATGGCATTGAATATGGTTAGGGAGTCGTATCCCGAGTCCCAAAACGTGTCGTGTCGACCTCTTTTTTCTTGTATCGATTGCAGCTTTTGACAAAAACTCCCACTCTGAAAGCATCCCTTATCTGAAAGGTTGGAAAGTTGAATCAAACTTACATGATTTCCACCAATGTAAGGACAAAAGTGTTGTACAGTTTGGCTATCCAAATCCAGGCGGCAGTGAATTTTGCAGGAGACATCGTGGTTTTCCAGTAAAGGGTTTGTAACTCTTTACTGAATGACTGGAAAAAAGTGATAGACATGTTATGGGTTCAAAGCTCAAAGTTCTACATATGAAGTAAATGCCTTGAATGAATTGGTATGTAAATATGGATTGAGATTGTTTTTGTTAAACTTATCGGACTAATTTATATTGTTAGACTTTGAATATAAGTCACACGTACGAGTGAAGATCAATAGGGTTAATAATTTAAATTTACAGTCTAACAATATAAATATCTTACTAGTAAGAAAAACTATCTCGATCTACTTTGGTAGTAAGTGTGAAACCAAAAGTGGAAGAAGGAGAAAAAAAAAGCTAATCCAATTCAACATCGGCTTGCGAATTTAATGGGATCCTGAATTACAGGTCACTTATTTGGTGTTTAGCTCAGCACTACGTTAATTTTTTTTTAACCATTTACATGACATCAACATGGTAGACAGATGGCTGTAATTCTCTGTTACGAGCGGTTTGAAATTATGTGAATAATGCCATAAGAATCATGAAGTTCAAACCATTTTGACTACACAGTAATAAGAGTTACCTTCTCTCTTCCAAAGCTGACAAACTTTTCTGAACCACTCAAATGCTATAGGAGCATCATCACTCAATCCGAGGGTAATTTAGATTAATCAAGTTTGTCAGAGGAGTATATTTTATATATTTTATCTTTTGCATTTAAATTCGAATTTCGCTCATTTTATATATTAAATAAATTTTGGATAATTATCTTATTGATTGTCAAAAAATTAATAAAAATGAAGTACAATGCAAATATCAAATTAGAATCACCATGAGTTTAAATTTAATGATGTAATAATCAATAGATTTATAGTTTAAATGGTTAGAATGTTTATTCTTTCACCAGAAGTCCTATGTTCGAATTTCCTTTTCTTAAAATCATTGCATTAAAATTAAGAAAAAAACCATGTAATTGTCCAACATTATCCATGCCAAAATTTGGCAAATGAGATAAAATGGAAACCATTAAGCATAATCTGCACTTGAGTCGACAAGTCACACCAACACCCTCTTCGCAAATTGAACCGCGATGCTAGTTTTAATTTCGATTCTAGTGAACTAGTAAATAATATATATGAAATCAATATCATTTGTATTTCGATTCCAGTTTAGTTTAGTAAACAACTTTAACAGGAATCGAATTTTGTTTCATCCTCAATTCAATTCTTTTCCTCAATTCAATTCTTCTCAATTTGATTACGAATCAATAAACGAGCCCTAAATGTAAAGAATCTTCTCACCATTTTCTTCTTCTATAAATGCTCTTAACTCCACACACTTTTCAATATCTCCCCTTACCCTTTCCCTTCGGCACTTATTATCTGTTCTTTGTTTTCTGCAATTGTTCTTCCTCAGAAACCCACCTCTGAAAACCCAAGAAATTTTCACCATGACAAGCACAGAATCCAAGTTCCAGCAAAACCCACCTCTGAAAACTCCTCTGAAAACCCAAAAGATTTTTCTTGGATTCCAAATCTTCATGAGGACTGTCACAGTGGCTGCTACATTGGCTGCAACTTGGTTGATGGTCACCAACAAGCAGACCAGTCAGATTATTGGCATAGAATTTGATGCTCGTTATTATTATTCACCTACCTTCAAGTAAGATTAAAGATCATAAAACCAATTTGTATATTCCCTCAAAAAAAAAAAAAAAATATTTCAGTCATTTTGTTTAATTAATTTTCCATAATATTATGTTTTTTTTTGCAGGTTCTTTGCTTATGCAAATGCTGTTGTGAGTGCCTTCTGCTTGCTCTCCTTGTTCCTCGTTTTTCTTATCCACCGCAATGGCTCGAATCCCGCCAACTACTTCATCTTGTTCCTTCACGATTTGGTATGCCAGCTCGGTTTTATTTTCCTTAATACCAAATAATTATTAGTCTAGCAGAGTTTCTTCGTGTTTCGTAAAAGATGTCTCAAGTTCGAATCTTTCTGTTCAAACCACAATATCTTGTCCCAACACAATTTGGTATGCCAGCTCGGTTTTTACTAGCATAAAATTACTGTACACCAACTAACTATTGACCTAGTAGGATTTTCACCGTTTTTCCTATAAGGAGGTTTCAAGTTCGAATCTCTGCATCGGACTAAAGCAGCATTGTCTGATCAGCATGATGATATCTTTATGATGATTTTGGAATGGTTGGCAGGTGATGCTGTGTTTGCTGATGGCTGGATGCTCGGCTGCAACTGCAATAGGGTACGTGGGGCAATATGGGAATAGCCACTCGGGCTGGGCACCAATTTGTGATCACTTTGGGAAGTTCTGCAAAAGAGGGACCGATTCTGTGGTTCTCTCCTACTTGTCTGTCATTTTCTTGCTCACGCTCACCATCAGCTCTGCAACCAAGTCTGGAAAGATTTAGGTTTTGATCCTGTCGTTAAGTTGTTGTAGTAGAAGAAGAAAGAGGTTTTTTTTCCTTATTTTTGTTGTAAAAATAAGTGAGTGTGATGGAGGTGGACCTTTGTGAAAGTTGCACCGTGATATATAAGAATATGTTGAGCTAGAGTCGTCCCAATACAAACTGAGGTCTAAGACGATAATTTAACGAGACATTCCTAATTTAATACCTTAACTGCCTTTGTTCACCTTGCCTTTGGGACGACTCTGGTCGAACTTGAGCCCTCGTGTTACCGAACCCACTCCACTAACATGGGTTTACCAAAAGCACTTCGTTCGTGAGTTAGATCAGTTGGTAAAGACAACGTTCATCACTTTGAACCAAAACTCGAATTCTCTACTCCATAATTCAGAAGCATAAACAGTTGAACTCACATTTGGTTGTTATAGAGAGAGGTCAAATTCATTGATGATGCCATTGCTAACTAGGGTCACCGAGCATTTTCTAGGACCATGCTATTCATAAAGCTGCTAGAAACGCCTCCTTTTTGGCTGTATTAACTCCGATTGTCCTACAAGTTCTTTGTAATTGTCGTCCTACAAGTTCATATTCCACTAGGTACCCCAGAATCTAATTGGCATATTCCACATAAACGACAATAACATGGGTGCCGTTCTTAGGATAGAGGCGAGCTACCAATCCCACATCGAGCAGAAGACTTTTTTCAACAGCCTTTATATAGCATTCACCTGCAAGCATACTTGTCCCTTCGGGGACATCCGATAAAATTGGAACGATACAGAGAAGATTAGCATGGCCCCTGCGCAAGGATGACACGCATAAATCGAGAAATGGTCCAAATTTTTTTTTGCTTCTTCCGAATTTTTCAAGATTTCTGAGTTTCGTTTTTTTCTTTTCATAACCAAGTTCAATTTTGTTCAATATTTCGAGAGCATATGAGGACTTGCACACTACAATTTTTTTTTTGCTTCTTCCGAATTTTTCAAGATTTCTGAGTTTCGTTTTTTTCTTTTCATAACCAAGTTCAATTTTGTTCAATATTTCGAGAGCATATGAGGACTTGCACACTACATGTTTGATGAAATGAATCTGAGAATCTCTTCTGTTGCTTATGTGAACTCTATAATCCTTTACTTTTTGTAATTCAATGGCTTTTTTTATGTGCACTGCACTCTGAAACTTCTTCAAGCATGGGAACCATTTAGTTTTCTTCAATATCATATGAAAAAAAGAAAAAAAAAACATTTAAAGCACCGCTTGGAAGAGAGAAAAAAGAATTGTAGAACCAAATATATATTATTGTGCTCGATTTTACTATAAATTAAACGAGTCAAAATTAAACAAAAGAAGATGGTTAAATTTTGTAGATAGTATAACGGGCAGAGGATTTAAAGTAAAGTTCGAACATATTAAAAGAAAAAATAATTTTCAATACATAGAATTAGTAGCTAATCACTGTAAAAATTTTGATAAATTAGACACTGAAGTAGAAAAATATTTCAATTGGTCAGACGATAATTGGGAGAATATCTGTAAGGGGAAGAAACCCTTTTATGAATTTTTTAAGGATAAACAAGAAAAAATTGTAGAAGAAATGAAAATGATCATAGATCAAGATTACTCACAAGAAGAAGTATTCATAATACAGAGAGAGAGAGAGAGAGAGAGAGAGAGTATTTCTGTTAAAATTAACAATGGTAACCAATTATATTTGGCTTTTAAGAATAAAGTTATATTTCTTAACCATAAATAAGATTAATTGACTATATATAATTGGGATCCCTATAGAATTCACTAAGTGTGAATTGACTATATAGAATATAATTTTTTTTCTTATGTTAGGATTACCATCCTTGCAAAACGGGGAGTTTTGTTACTTTAGGGTCGTCCTTTCTAAGAATAAAAAAATTCTTACGAGAAGGATCCTTGACGGATCGGTAAACCATACATGAGTATGATCATGCTTATGACCTATCATTAGGTTGCATATTAGCTTCGCGATACATAGAAGGAATTGCAAAAGAATTTGGATTTGTTTTCTTAGTTAACTGTACTAGAATTTTTTAATCAACTTTGATGTTAACATTTACCGGATCTTATAATTCTCATTTGAAACTAGCTACAATATAATAGTTCGTTTGAAAATATTTCTTTGAAAAACACTTATGCTTAGAAACATTTCTAGTAATCGGAGTACATCAAAATTTTTAAGAGAAATGCAAATGCCTTCTAAAAAAGTACTTGAAGTCTTCTATGAAAAAAGCATACAACAAATGCTTCTTTCACGAAATACTCCATGTCCCATCAAACACTAGCAGAAGCGTTTTTGGTGATTTGAAAGCGCATTTGGGTTCTTTTAAAAGCAATTTCAAACTAATCCTAAATCATTGGCATTGGTAGGGTGTCCTTTAAGTGAGTGTAGTGAAATTAGGATTTAAAAGGATAAAAGACCTTATAAGTGATAGATTTGATTTCAGAGATTTTATTGTCATTTATCTAGACTTTAAAAATGATACCAAACTTTTAATCTGAACGGTTTCTCACATCTAAACAGTTAACATTGTCTCCACATTTAAATCATATAACGTGGTTATTGATGATTGAATTATTAATTAAGTATTGATTAATATGCTTACTTTAATGAAAAGGGTTTGTGCTAAGTTTATTTTAACAAAAAAAAAACCATGCTATAACTTTATTTAATGAAAAAAAATCAAAATTTAATGAAAACCCCTTAAATTTTAATAAAAATGACAATAAAAACTTAATTTTTAATGAAAAAGGACACAATTAAAAAAAAAAAATCTGACGCGCATGCATGACCTATACACTGTTTATGAAACTGAACACTATTTATGAAACTAAACGGTACTATACTATTTATTGGTTCAATTTCATAAATAGGGCCTAGTTTTTTGTCCACTTTCATAAGTAGTGTCTAGTTCTTGATCATGTTTCATATAAATGCCTATTTATTGGGTCCAGTTTCATAAATAATGTATAGTATATGGTACAGTTTCAATAATAGTATCTCTTTCTTGGTTCAGTTTCATAAATAGTGTCTAGTTATTGGTTCACTTTCATAAATAGTGCCTAGTTATTGATCATGTTTCATAAATATTGTCTAGTTCTTACTCCAGTTTCATAAATAGTGTATAGTACAATTTCATAGATAGTTTCCACCTATTGGTTTAGTTTTCAAAATAATGTCTAATTCTTGTTTTTGTTTCAAAAATAGTGTATACTTATTGGTCATGTTTCATAAATAGTGTCTACTTATTGGTCTAGTTTCATTAATATTGTCTACTTATTGGTGAAGTTTTATAAATAGTGTTTAATTCTTGGTTCAGTTTCATAAGGTTTGAAACTTAGACCCTTTTTGGTTAGTACCCATTGCGTCGAAAACGATGAATCCAGAAGTGACTCTTTAGATCAAAACCTTGAGAAGATTCTGCTCTTAGTAATTATATTTAAAAAACTGTTTTCAATTACCAAATTAAAATTTCCTCACTTTTTTCATATACCTACAATAATAAATGTAGCTCTCCATCCAATTTCTTGAGCTTGGGTGTCATCTTGGAGAAATTTTTCCTTGTGCCCGTAACACAAATGATGTACCACGTGTTATTATATAAGTGTGGTGGAAAATTTTATTTTGGGTAAAGTACAAAAAACTACCTCAACTATTGGTGATTTGTCACTTTCATACCTCATCTTTTAAAATTGACAATGTCATACCGCATCTTACGAATTTGTGACAATGTCATACCTCCGTCAGTTTTTCTGTTAATTTCTCTGTTCAATGCTGACGTGGCACGACACGTGTCCCACTCACTAATCCAGCTCGATTAAAAAATAATTAAATATAATTTTAATAATTAAATATTAAAAAATTAAGAATAAAAAAACAAAAAAAAAATTCCTAGGGGTGCGGTGCGGCATCCTTTCCTTTAGCCCGCACCAATTTCATTTTTTTTTTGTTCTTCTCTCCTTCTTCTTCTTCATCTTCTTCTTCTTCTTCTCTTGGGCGATTTGTCACTTTTTTTTTTTTTTCGTTTTCAATTTTTTTTGTTCTTCTCTCTCCTCCTTCTTCTTCATCTTCTTCTTCTTCTCCTGGGCCAAAACTGGATTTGTCACTTTTTTTTTTTTTTTTCGTTTTCGATTTCTTTTTTGTTCTTCTCTCTCCTTCTTCTTCTTCTTCTTCTCCAGGGTCGAAATTGGATTTGTCACTTTTTTTTTCGTTCTTCTTCTCTCTTCTTCTTCTTCTTGTTCTTCTTTTTCTTGGGCCGAAACTGGGTTCATTTTTTTATTTTTTATTTTTTTTTTGTTTTTTTTTGTTTCTGGGTTGCAGGTAGAGGGAAAAGGGGACGAATATGAAGATGGGGAGGAGACAGAGAGGGTTCTTCTTCTTCTTCTTGGGCCGAAACTGGGTTCGATTTTTTTTTTTTTGTTTTGTTTCTGGGTTGCAGGTATAGGGAAAAGGGGAAGAAGATGAAGATGGGGGAGGAGAGATGAGTGCGCGTTGGGGGGGGACGAACTGGGTTGGCAAAGTGAGGGAGTGGCGAGAAAGGGGGGAGAGAGAGAGAGAGGAGAGAGAGGGTGGTGGAGGACGGGTGGGAAGAGGTTTTGGGTTGCAGAGAAGAGAGAGTGGCGAGAAAAGGGGGGGGGGGAGAGAGAGGAGAGAGTTTGAGAGATTTCATATATATATTTTTTTATTGTTTTATTTTTTATTATTAAAAATATATTTTATTATTTTTAAATCCAATTGGATTAGTGAGTGGGACACTTGTCAGGCCACGTCAGCATTTAACAGAGAAATTAACAGAAAAACTGACGGAGGTATGACATTGTCACAAATTCGTAAGATGCGGTATGACATTGTCAATTTTAAAAGATGATGTATGAAAGTGTCGTGACACCAATAGTTGAGGTAGTTTTTTGTACTTTACCCTTTTATTTTTTATGTTATTAATTTTTTAACATAAGAATCTCGCAACATGTATGGAGTGTATCATCCCGTGTTCTGGGCACATTGAAAAGTTTCTTGTCATCATGACTACTATTAGAAAACAACACCACAAAAATAAAACAGGAGAATGTAATTTAATTCGAAGTATTTTTCTTATTCTATGCAACAACCAAAAAAAAACTAATAATGTAGCTGATGATGGGACAAAAGGGAGGAGAAAAAAAGTGGACTATTTGAATTTGGTTTTTTTGGGTGGGGTACTCGTCCAGCGCAAGTGGCTTTGTTAAGTTTTATTTTTATTTTTTAGTCTTTGTTCTTATTATTAAAATAAAGTTAGTGTGTGATTTTTTATTAAAATGTAAAGATTTGAAGACTTTTTCATTAGTTTTCCTTATTTCTTATTGATGATAAAACTCACATAGTTTATAAATTGAGTCTAAAAGTTGACCTAACTAGCATTAGTCATTTTTTTTTCTTTCTTACAGCCCTTCATCACCAACTATCCAACTATCCGCAACCATTTTTTCCTCTTCAACCATTCTTCTGCCGTCAATAAATAAAAAATAAAAAACCAAATGCAGAGTGTATTTATCCATTTGGATTTTGGACAACAACCAAATGCATAGAGAGATACACATGGGCCGCACTGCAGCATCTGTTGAAAGGTTCAAAAAGACCACAACCCAAACTCCATTAAATTGACAAAGCATATTAATATGGTCCCTTCTTTCAGAGCAGCAGCAATTGCTAGTTGGTACCCCTCTCTTTAATCACACCATATCTATTACAATTTTTACAGACACTCAAAAATTCAAAATACAGAGAGTTTCCGCTTTCAACTAAAGAACCACACCGAGCTTACATGAGTTAAGTCAATTGGTCACGTCAGTATTCACCTCCTTTTACACACGAGTTCTGATTGTTTTGGAATAAGTGGGAATATTACATCTTTGGGTAAAAGACTGTTTACTACCCTCATGTTTCGTGGTTTTCAACATTTAGTACGTCAAGTTTTTTTCGTCTCAGAGTCATACCTAAAGTGTAAATTTTGGGACAGTCTCATACATCCGTTAGTCAAACTGTTAAGTTTTTCGTTAACTGTGACGTGGCGCACTGACTGGGCGCCACGTGTCATCCACGTTTTTTTTTTCTTTTTCTTCTTCTTCCTTCTTCTTCTTCCTCCGACTGCAACTTTCTTTTTTTTTTTTTTTTTTTTTTTTTTTTTTTGCTTCTTCCTTCTCCTTCTTCCTTCCTTCCTCCTTCCTTCCCCTTTTTTCCCCTTCTTCCTTCTTCTTCCTTCTCATTCTCCTTCTTCTTCCTCCGAAATCTGGGGAAGTTTGTTTTTTTTTTTTTTCTTTCTTCTTCTTCCTCCTTCTTCCTTCCCCTTCTTCCTTCTTCTTCCTTCTCCTTCTTCTTCTTCTTCCTCCGAAATCTGGGGAAGTTTTTTTTTTTTTTTTTTTTTTCTTTCTTTCTTCTTCTTCCTCCTTCTTCCTTCTTCTTCTTCTTCTTCTTCCGACTGCAATTTTTTCTTCCTCCTTCTCCTTCTTCCTTCCCCTTCTTCCTCCTTCTTCTTCTTCTTCTTCCTCAAAAAAAAAAAACAAAAACACTTTCATCTTCCCCCAAATTCGGAGGAAGAAGAAGAAGAACGAAGAAGGGGAAGGAAGAAGGAGAAGGAGGAAGAAAAAAAAAAAAAAACTGAATCTGGGCAGATTCGGAGGAAGAAGAAGAAGAAAGAAGAAATAAAAAAGAAATAAAAAAGAAATAAAAAAGAAATAAAAATGAAAAAACTGAATCTGGGTAGATTCGGAGGAAGAAGAAGAAGAAGAAGAAGAAGGAAGGAGGAAAGAGAAAGAAGATGAAGAAGAAGAGAAAAAAAAAAAAAAAAAAAAAAGCTTCCCCAGATTCGGGAAGAAGAAGGAGAATGAGAAGGAAGAAGGGGAAGAAAGGGAAGGAAAGAGGAAGGAAGGAAGAAGAACAAAAAAAAAAAAAAAAAAAAAAAGTTGCAGTTGGAAGAAGAATAAGGAAGAAGAAAAGAAAGAAAAAAAAAAAAAACGTGGATAACACGTGGCGCCCAGTCAGTGCGCCACGTCACAGTTAACGAAAAACTTAACAGTTTGACTAACGGATGTATGAGACTGTCCCAAAATTTACACTTTAGGTATGACTCTGAGATGAAAAAAACTTGATGTGCTAAATGTTGAAAACCACGAAACATTAGGGTAGTAAACAGTCTTTTACCCTACATCTTTTTATAACAAGATAAAGAATATGAAGATGGGCCACCCCCAGCAATACCTGAGGCTCATCAAACTCATATATAGCTAGCTAGCCAACTGTCTTATTTCATTGGACATGATTGTCTGCCCTCCCGTGCCCTCCTGTTTTGTATGGTCACGGTTAAACCACGTCAATATTTTATATTATTTTTTTTATAGAGATAATATGACAAAAATGAATAGTAATATAAAATGTTGACATGGCTTAACCGTGACCACATAAACAAGATGGCACATGAGGGCACCGGAAGTGAGAGGGCATACAATCCTTGTCCTATTTCATTTCCAACTAGCAGCAATGCAACAGAGCAAAAGTTAAGTGAGAGACACAGAATCATAAGTCATTTTCTTTCCAAATTAGTTCATTCCGAGTCTCTGTATATGTGTGTGTATTAATATATATGGAAAATAATATGTTTAGGAGATTCGCCAACACAAGAGTGCAAAATTGGGCGACCGATAGAACAAAACCACATGCTTCTTAACCACACTATCATCACAATTTACATCTGTTAAACAATCTAATTAGCTGAAAATTACGTGATTGCGGCAACAAACCCAAATTGAAACCCGAATAAACCCGCATGAACCCCCAAACCGGAATTGTGAACGATAGGTTAGGGTTGGGTTGACCATCCAACCCGTCCAATCTGCCCGAGTTGCACCCCTAATAACTTGTATGGCAATCCGATAAATGCTATTCAATTACAAAATCAACTTGGAGAGACATTCTTAGCTATCCCCGGTTGTATATCTCCTTATCACACCAGAAAGATAACATGGACCCAAGAGCCAAAAAGATTGACACTTGAAATGACCAGAGATGAATGCAGAAGAAGATGATAAGGTGGTGGTGGCCAATAGGGCATACCAAATTACAAGAAATTGGCATTGCAGGGGAGGAACATATTAGAGACAGTAATGCAAATAATCTAGAACATGGTTCTGGCTCCCACCCTTGTTAATTGTCCTCCAAGTCCAAATTATTATAGAATTAATCAGTGATTAGGTAAGCAGTGACCTAACTGCAAATTTGTTCTTTTTTATGCATTGACCTATACTCAGAAATTTGAGAAAATTGAACCCATGTGCATAAATTGGATCAGCAAATGAAATTTGGAATTAGCCGCTCTAATAAATAATTAAATTGCAATTAAAAACCAATCTAAAATTCCAAAAATCTTGCTTTGAATCGATCATAAATTATACAGAGTGGTAAACAGTCAATTCCTGTATCAACTACTTCACAAAATAACAGCAAGAAAATGATAAATGTGGAATCAGCCTTCTTAAGTCAAATAGCGGTTAGTGATTTTCGCACTCTCGTTTTCTCCTTGGGCGGAAATCGCTACCCTAAATAAGGCTCAATCTTTACTAACTATGGTTGGCTAGATTGTGAAGTCAATGAAACAGGTAAATGTTAGCAACACAAGTAAGAACTCACAACCAGGCAGCAACATCAATCATTGGCTTTTTTGTTGAGAAAACAAAGCTTTAGATGCCTATCCAGTTAGGTCACCACAACTAGATACAATGAAGCTAATTTAATTTTTCTACCATAAACCAACAGCAATTATAAACAAGATTGGAAAAAAATACAAAGGAAAATCAAAAGCCAAAACTAAGAGTAATCACAACTATTGTACATACAGAACAGTGAATCATCTTCATGTACCTCTATACTCTGAAATTCAGCATTCGTCGTGTCTCCTATCGTCAAGATCTGGCAAAAACACCCCAAATTTTACCCCGACCGAGGCTTTCCAAAAGCTTCTTAGACCCCTCTACTTCCAAGTCGACGAGTTTCTGCAAATGTAGACAAGCACCGGCAGCAATCATTTGCTTCCTACACTTCTTTGAATGTGCAAGCGATGCCAATAAAGCAACAGGATATTTCTTATCCAAATTCTGAACTGATGGGTTTAAAAGCTGAACTGAACTCACAATTCCACCCCCATGTTTCTTAAAAATCTTTCGATTACCAGCGTATAAAATCAACGCCGACAAGGCCTTCGCAGCCGATTCTTTCTCCTGAACAGCTTTACCATCCAACATTTTGATCAATGGGGCAATGCAGCCACACTCACCCATCTCCTTTTGAGTTTTTGAGCAAAACCCGAGTTCATAAGCAGCCTTAGCTGCTGCAATTCTCACTCCTAACAAACCAGAACTCAACACCCCAACAAGCCTAGCTACAAACCCATCTGAAACAAGCACTTCAGCAATCGGAGAACAAGAAGCTAAGTGCCTCAAGAACTCGACTGCAACCTCAAGGTTTCGATTGTTATTGTTCCAGCCAGAGTCCCAGTAATTCTTCAAACACTCAATCCCACCTTCCCTAACAACCAAAAGCTTCAAACTTTCACTCCCAGAAACCAAATGACACAAACACCCAATCGCATTCTCTTGCGCCAAAGCCGTCCCAGAACTGGCAAGCCCCAAAAGCACACCAACCCCATTTTCCTCCACGAAATTCTCTTGATTCTCAGCAAATCCAGCCAAATTTCTCAGCACACCCGCCGCCGAAGCCTGCGAGCCGGGCGTGCCGCCCTGGCAAATGTCCAAGAGCGACGAAACCCCACCTCTGGACCCAATTGCCCTCGCGTTCTCCTTCGAAAAGCTCAGAGCTTGAAGCGCCAAACAAGCCTTTTCCTTCGCAAACCCACTTCCCGAATCGAGCACCCGCATCAGGTGATTCAATAGCGACAAACCCTCCGCAATCAAGACGTGCTTGCTGCTCTCCACCATCGACACTATCGATATCGCAAAAACGGCGCTTTCCTTGGTTTCGATTGAGCTCGAATCGAGTAACCGCACGAGCACTGGAACAATCCCCTGCGCCACGGCGATCATCACGTGCTTGTCGTCCTCCTGCAGAAGCCCCAAAAGCGACTCCATTGCCGAGTTCCTCGAGTCGGCGCTTCCGATTTGGAGCCGAGTCACCAGGTTCCGGCACTCGGCCCGGACCGTCTCCCTCTTGGAGGAGGAGCTGCCGGCGGACGAGACAGCGGAATCGAGGAGGACGCCGCTCTTGATCAAAATTTCGGCGTCGGCGACGTGGCGGTCGAGGCGGGCGAGGATCGAGTCGACGTCGCTCTGAGTGCGGAGCTTGCCGGCGGAGAGATTGGAGGTCTGGCATTTGAGGGAGAGCGAAACGGCGTCGCTGAGGGTTAGGGAGATGGAGAGGAGGAGGTGGAGGGAGAGGGGGTGGGAGGTGGAGGTTGGGAAGTCGGCGAAGTCGACGAGCTGGGCCTGGAGCTCCGAGAGTTTGGCCCGGATTAAGGCCCATTTACCTTTGAAGTTTTGGATGAGTGGGATTTGGTCGTGGAGTGAAGAGATGAGCTGGGTCGACGATTCGATTGGGTCGTTCTCTGGTTCTTTCATGGCTTCTGCTCGCTCGTGTAGAGAGAGAAAGTGAGGAGAGAGAGAGATAGAGAGTTTGGGGGTTTGCCTTTTAGGGTTTACAGAGGAGAGAGAGAGAGAGAGAGTTTGTGTGTGGGGAAATGTTGGAGCAAGTAAACGACGACAGCAGGGGAGGTGGTGGCGGAGGAGAAGAAATAGTGGGGGAGGTGATGTGGAATTTGACCGGCGGCTTCGGCGTACACGCAACGGCCGACCGTAATTTCACGCGCCTTTAACTGACTTGGATTAGGCTACTGTTAAGTCTGTTATCCATTTTATTTTCTAAGTTTGAGTTACTTTGATATTGTTGTGCTTTTTTCTAAAAGAAAAATAAATTGCTGCTACTGTGTTGTGAGTATAAATAATTGTAAAACAAAGTTGTTGAATATTTAGTAAACTGTTATGTGTAAAAGTGATTTTAACATAAAAAAAAGTGTCTGAATGTTTGGTCAATTTTTATATAAATTGCTATGAATATGTTAAGCGACTAGAAATGATATGGTATTTAATGTGATATAATAATTGTCAAACAGAATAATGTAGGGGCAAATTTCTAATTTTGTTAAATATGTGGAGGTATACTGTTCATTTAAAAAAAAAAAACTATTTTTTTAGAAGCATGGCAGACTCTGCTTCTACTTTTTTATGTTTTTCTACTATCATTAATGGTAGTTAAAAAAACAAACACTTTTTTTGTTGATCTTCTAAATTTTTTAGTAAGCTATATTTTTTTTAAACACCACAAGCTCAAACTAACCTTGAAAAGATGTAAACATTTTATCTAACACAAACTAAATAAGGAATTTGGTTAGAAACGTGAAGGGAAACGCTGACATCGTCCGCGCCGTTTGTTTAACTACAGCGTGCAACACACGTAGCAAGAAAGCAAGTGAAGAAGCAACGAGTCAGAGTACCCGGCTCGGCCGAATAATCAGGTTATAATAATCGGGACTTGAGCCAAATTCCGGTCCCACCTTCCCTCCTACCGACTCGAAGCAGGACCCACCTTCTTTTCACGTATACGCCTCCTTTATTAGAGTTTCTCAGTGACAGGTACGAAAGCGAAAGTTCCAAATTGTCCTGGTCTTTCTCCGAACTCGGGGGTAATCTTGCAGTTGTCCCTCAACGGCATCGTCACCGCAGCTTCTGGACCGTTGGATTGGCATACGAATCGGAGTCAGTGGTGGGTTTGGCTAATGCTATTGGGCTGTGACGGAAGAGGTTGACTGACGAGTTGCTTTTTTTTTCTTCTTTTTTTTGGTCGAAGGTTGACGAGTTTTGCTATGACATTAAGTATGTGACTTTTCGCCTGCTAGGCTGGCCATATGTACGTGTTTATCGGTATCTGGGCTAAAAGTACCGCGTCTTCTTCACTGGAGAAAAAAGCCCACTGAAAGATACTTTAACTATTTATTCATTAGTTATATTTTTGGTAATTAAACTTTTTTTTTGGTAAAGATAAATAACCATTTATTTATGGGAACTTTAATAAAAATATTCTGGTACTGTTTATTTTAACGAAAAATCATATTTTTACACTAAAAAGTCAATAATGGTACTATTCACTTTACCTTTTATTTTGTCTTTATCATTAAAACTCAAAGTTTTCAAGCCCATTTTTTATTAATTTTACTTGTATTTATTAGTTGTTTTTTATTTGATGTGCTTCCACTTAAAGATATTTTTTTTGACGTCCCTATAACGATCTATGCATATAACGCATCATGTATAGAATGGCTTAAAAATAGATACATCCACAAAGCACATTGCATTGAAGTTCTTCTTCTCACATTAGCAACAAGAACATTAGAAAATTACAGTCAAGCAAATCCGTTCCTAGGACAACTTGGCCGACCTCTTCACCAAGTCTTTGCTTCGGATGACGTTTCAAAAGCTTGCTCAATGAATTTTTATGCGTAAACTTTATGAGTTGTAACATTGTTAGTTCTCTTTGGAATTATGTCAAACTCAGTAGAGTATTCTGAAGTATACTCGTTTGACCTTAGTGTACTATTTTTTCCTTTGGGTTTTTACTACTTAACGAGGTTTTAACAAGACATCCATCTTGGGCTGGTCATACCCTTGTGTACGTCCCGTAGACGTTTAATTGGGTTTGCACTTTCTCACGTACTTTTCCTTAGACTATGGAGTTATGTCCCATATTGGATTTTACCATAGCCCTGGGGTTTTGTGAGACTTAGTTCCATATGCAATTTCCTTTATATGAGACTAGCGTGTTCCCAGGTTAGTGCCGATGAGTTGACTTCCTCAACTCTATTTGATGACGAATCTACTTGAGTATTTACACACTCAAGGGGGAGTGTTATAGATGTTATATTAAAGTGTAGTTGTGTAAATCTTACATAGATTTGGTTACTAGTTATTATTCCCTATAAGATTGTATGTACTTGGAGGACAAGTAATTCCTCTCATTTTAAATAAATGTACTATGTAGGGGAATAACACACACTAAAACCCCCTACACTTTTTCTACTCTCTCATTCTGGCACCCATCTATTTCTTGTCAGTGAAATAAGCCACACCAATTTTTATTATATAGGAATTTTGTATAATTATTCTATCATTTGTAAAAGAAAAAAAAAGTGTATGCAGAAATACATCATCAGTAATCCTGAATATAATTCAAATGATGATTAATAGCTAAGCAATTTTTTTTATTTTTTTTATTTTTCGAAATAAAAGAGAGATAAACGAGAATATTTGACGAATCTTGAAACTATTGATCAACTTTTTTTATTAAATTTACATTGGAAATAAATTAAAACTATAAACACAAATAATTATTTCCAATTGTATAGCCTAAGGAAATCCAAACAAAAATAAGAACAAATTAACTTTATTTTCACCATCCCATGGTCAATTGAAAATTAAGAATCGCCATTTCTTCGAACTTTTGGGATCGCTGGTCTCAGTTATATTATATTAATACTAGAAAAGGTGATCGGTCAAGAATTTTAGGTGCTTATTATTAGGTTTAAGTTTGGATAATTACTCAACTATTAAGGGTGATTTAAAAAAAAAGAATTAAAAAAAAAAAAAAACTAGGAGTGATTCTAAATTGATCATAACTTTTTTAAACATTTCAAAGAACTACCTAAAGTTTTGAAAAATGAACATCTATTAAGCGTGTTTTACTCTCAAATCAACTATGAAAATTTGAATCTCCAAATTAACGACATTTAGGTAAGCAAGTTTATGGTTTAACTTGACTAAAATGAGTTTATTGGAGGGGAGATTAGAACTCCAAAGACGTCGATTAGTGAAAACTAACTTTAATATTTGTCTACCTCATCATTTAATGCTAGTAATGTCATCACTTAATGTGATAAAGTTTCCGATGACTCTGACCTATCAAATATTTAATTTTAAAACGTTAGATAATTATTAATTTGAAATATTTTAAAAAGTTGATACTAATTTAGAATCATCCGTATTTCACCCTTATTATTATCATTATTATTATTATCATCTTTAAGCACGGGCAAGACAAGTAGTAATGCATGGAAGTTTAAGAGGAGTTGTTTTATGGCAACTTAACGATTAAGCATACGTACGTAAGCATTGCATGCGCACATATCATCGCCGAGTCCAGATCTTCTGCACCCAAAACTCCATGTGGCCCCTCTGTGCCTTTGTTTTTTGAACTAAACATAATTAATGTTAACTTGATAATAATTAAAATAATAAAAAATAAATCAAATCCTCAGTAAAAAAACAAAGACACAGAGGGACCACATGGGGTTTTGGGTGCAGAAGATCTGGACTCATCATCGCCTGCATAATACCTTGTTTATCATGAATGTTGAATGAAGTCTCGATCATGTTGACATCATCGAGTAAAATAGCAACAACAATTTAAAAAATGCCTTCCATTTGTGATATTTATTATTTAATGTAGAATATTATTCTTTTTAATCACAAATTTTATTCTTTTGATGTAGTGGACAAAGATTAATAGTATTCATATTCATTAAAAAGTCAATGATTTGCATCAATAACTACGTTTTACCATGCATGCCATTATTGAAGTGATACCCATGCAATGCTTCCACCAAAAACAAATGAAAAAACTCATGCAATCGATTATGTTCTTTTATATCTCTTATTTTATGTCCAATTTGCACCGTCAACTAGTTTAAAACATTTTTTTTTTGTCTTAGTACAAGCTATAATTACTCTTAAAGTATAATAATGGGAGAAATTTTCTGAATACAAGCTTGTTTAATCTTAAAAAATTATGGCAAGTGGTCCTTTACCACAGTGGTGGAAAAGTATTGAGCATTTACATGACAGCATAAGTTTAAATCTCGTTGATGACTAATCTAACATCTAATATAACAAAATCTATCATTTGACAAAAAAAAAAAAAAAAAAAAACTTCAAAAATTCTGAACCGTAACCCGACCTGAAAAAAATATAAGATTATTTAATCAAGTCGGACCTGATTAAATAAGCTTGTATTTAACAAAAATGATAGAGTAAATAAGAATAATTGAAGATTAAATCTATAAATTCAGCAAATTAAAAAACCACTACTATTGATTAATTTTCCGTTTCACACTCATGAAAGTGTTGCGATGGGTTTGATAATGAACTTAGACATGCGTAGGACAAATCTAATGGGCCTATAGACGAAGAACATTATGAACACAAACCTACCAATCTTGACCACCCTTAAATTGCATTGTGAGGTTCAAGCTGAAGTTGAACTTAGACGAAAAGGCCCCAAATCCTGAAGATATCGTGTTATCTTCATACTGTCATACTATATAATGTTACTATTTTCAAGTGTGCAACTAGTTAAGTTGCTATAATATCAATATGATTAGTAGTGGATTGCTAGCCCGACTTTGAAATCTTTACATGGAATTAGAGCGACTTCCTTCCAAACCGGCCAAAATACCGTTTCAATTGTGAACAAGACTCCTGACAGTTCCAATTGTGAACAAGACTCCTGACAATTCCAATTGTGAACAAGATCCTGACCTAACCATAACTTAACTTGACTTGATGATTTGTTGCTTGAAATTAATAATAGAGGCTACTAATGTGGAATTTGTTGTATGTATGGCCCATTAAAGACATGGTCCCACATGAGGGGGAGTGTTCCATATTGGAAACATGACAAAATATATTAATACTTGTAAATCAATGACTCCATTATTAATAACATCAAAATCTTTTATAATAAAACTCATTGAAAAAAAAAATCTAACTATTAAGTCAATTCACCACTCATTTTGTTTTCCATTTTTTCTCCTGATATTTTTTCCCAAATACGTTTAGATGTCACCTCAAACCAAGTCATCGGCCGGTTTACCGAAGAAGAATCAAATCAAGCCAAAACACATCCACAACCACAATTCCACGTGCATAAGTATTCTTTGTTATTGCCCTAGACAAGAACCAAAAACCAAATAAAGTTGAATGCCATTGAAGCGATGGGACTTGTTGCTGTCGGGGTAGTTGCTTTTTTGAGCAACAAGCTTGGAATATATGGTGGACAAAATTATTTTATCTACATTTTTATTTTTATTTTTATATATTCTTTTAATTTTAAATCGTCAGATTGAATGAAATTGTGACAATTGAAACGATGATATAATTTCAAATCAAACGGAATTTGGTGATTAAATTGGATGGTATTAACATTATTTTCCTCTTTTTTGGGTGGGGATGTTGACATATTGGTTGAGATATTACTATCTTAGCAAGAATTTTGGAATAAAAGAAGGTCAAGGAGAGTCATGTCACCTCGTACCATAAATTCTATTAAATCTTTTAGGATGACGGATCGTTTGATCGGTCAATCAAGGTCAAAACAATTTCATTTTCAAAGTTCTTTTCTAGTTATGGGAATGTCAATGAGAAAATTCGAAATAGATTGGGTTTGCATGGCTCCATGTTAACCAAGAAATATGTATGATCCTCTATTTATTATATATTTTGTTGATATTGTACACTTATTCTTGAGATGAAAGGTATACTGTTCACTTTTTCTTATACAAGTGATTTTTTATTTTAAATTATACTAAATCAAGGGAGAAGGGTTTGAACTCAAAATACAATAAATTAAAAATTAAGACTATAACTATCAGAATAATCCATCACTTATAATATTATATACTTATAACCAAGGAATTAAATATCGATATTATCGGCGAAATATCGCCGATAATATCGTTTTTTTCCAACAACGATATTTTCAGAGTATTCCAATTGATTATCGTGATAATATCGCGATATTATCGATAATAACGATAATAGCGCGATATTATCAATAATATCGATAATATCGCTCTCTCTCTCCGTCGTCGGAACGGCAGCCGAGCTCCGTCGTCGCAGCTGCCAAGATCTGATCCTCTCACAGGTGGTGATGGTGCTCGCCGGAGTGTGCGCCACGGTGGAGGTCACGGTGTCATCCGCCATTCTCGCAGAGGCGGGATAGAGAAGACTGATGATGTGTGATGATGGTGGTGTCGTCCTCGAGCTGCTCGAGTCGAGCAGATGGTGCTGCTGTGTGTGTGTGTGTGGTCACGGCAAGAGAGGGAGAGAGGTAAGAGGATTTTGAGAGAGAGAGAGAGAGAGAGAGTGCAGAGAAGAGAGAGAGAGAGAGTCGAAGTGAGTGAGAGAAGGAAATGGCTTGGTCCCTGGTGTGGATTTGCACTTTGAAGTGTGTCTGTGCGTGTGTGTGTGTAGAAGTGGGGTGTGTGTGTGTGTGTGTGTTATTCGAGAGAAATCCACACTTTGAAGTGTGTGTCTGTGCGTGTGTGTGTAGAAGTGGGATGTGTGTGTGTGTGTTATTAAAGTGTGTGTCTGTGCGTGTGTGTGTGTGTGTGTGGAAAGGAAAGAAATAATAGAAAATGAGGGAGTGGGGTGTGTCTGTGCGTGTGTGTGTGTGTGGAAAGGAAAGAAATAATAGAAAATGAGGGAGGTAGTACATCCCACGTGAAGAAGGAAGAAAGGTAGTAGAGAAATGATGGGTGCGGCAGTATGTCAGAATTAGGGTAGATTTAAAAACTAAAATATGAGTTTTACTTGAAAGTTTTAGTAAATCATTATATATAAATGATTATGGTGTGTTTAATTTTTTTTTCATTAATTACTATATATTTTCTTCACTCACAGTGTTTGCCAGCTCGCTGTATAATCAACTTAAATCAGTTAAATCCATCATGTAATGCATTTTCTTCCAATTTTTTGTGATAAACTAATAGATAATTGACTAAATAAACATCCTGCAAAGTTTCAATAAAAATTTCCAAGTTTTTCTTACAATTTCCGTGGTTTCCATGTAATTTTTATCGATATCGATATTATCCCGATATTTCCATCGATATTTCCGTGTTTTCGGACTACCGATATTTCCGATATTACCGATATTTTCTTCCTTAACTACACAACGTAACTTCACTAGAAAACTTATAGTTCCGGTTAAAAGTATTTACCCATATGCACCTTCGATTTTGTATTCAATAGGTAGAGCTTTGTGAGTACAATTGTCCACAAGGACACAAGTGTTTGTCAATCTTTGATTGATGTGTACATCTCGCATACATCAACTGCCTACAATAACCACCATCTGCTAATTAAGTAATAATGCATTTCAAAGTGTTATCCGCGAAAGACTAACTATCTATGGGTAGTGCAGCAAAGGCCACAGTTGTTAGAATTGTGGCTAAGAAACTTGTGGCCTTACCATTTTCTACCATTGTAAGTCTAACTAACTGGAGTTTATACATAAAGGGCGGATTGAAATTTGTGAGAAGAAGTAATCTAAATGGTATTAAGATCAAAAGATAGGAAGAATTAGACTGCATGCACAAATGTTGTATGAGCACTGCTTGAATTTTATTATTTAAGAAGTCATTTTTACTTAATTGCAAATTGTATCTCAGACACATACAAAAATATCTCAATGAAAATCATAAAAGAAAAATTTATGAGCATGTCACATTCAATTAGTAATAGTAGTGATTTCTTAATTGTAACGAGCTAAATATTTTTCATGTAAGATCATCTCCAGTAGATCAGGCCATAGGCTATGTTTTAGCCCAAATAGTGACAAAACTCATCTCCAATGGAGGTTTGAGCCAAAAGAAAAAGAGACCCACTAGGCTAAACTGAAGCCCTTTGGCCATTGGGTTGGGCATGTTGATCTAGCCAGCCAGCCAGTTTGAGGGACCCAAGTTGTCAGCAGCCAACTTGCAAACTGACATCATGCATGTAGTCGTTGGATTTTCATTTTTTTTTTAAGACGAAATCTTAAAAAAAAAAAAATTTAAATTCTAAATGTTTTTTTTTCTATAAATACCTAAGCCATTTCTACATCATTTTCACCCTTCCACACTATCTTACCTCATTTTATTTCAATTCTTCTCATTCCTTAAACTCCTAATTTGTTGTAATCTTTAATATCTAAGTTGTGATCCTTGAATTAATGTCTAAGCTGTTTTTGTTTTTTTGAACAAGCGATATTATCTACACTAAAGGGGAAGGGGGTGGACTTAATCTCACAATGGGCTAGCAATAATGTGGTTCAAACTCGCCAAAGGCGAGCATCGAACCTAAGACCTCTCACTTACAAGTGAAATTGAATACCACTAGACCGTAGAACTAAGTGGCAATTAATGTCTAAGTTGTTAACATGCAAGTAATCAATAGAGTTAATGAACAAACTTAAAAATAATAAATTATTGCGAGAGCTAAAAAATAGCCTATTCGGTTTGAGATGGTATATATATAGATATGGCATGACACTGTTCATTTAAAAATAATTTATTACACGACTATAACTTTGAATAGAGCTAAATATAGCCCTTTCGATTAGAGATGGCCTAATAATCCATATAGTACTGAAAGATCAAATGAAGATTGTGAACAAATCCACTGCAAGTTGCTTGACCACCGAAGACCAATATATTCTATTTGCTATGGTGGCGTGACATGCAAAAGTGAAACCTTTAATTTGTACCTTTTGACTTATCAATCTTGAGACTCGATATTTATCCATGCAGATTGAGCTAGCTAGCACATCAAACACCAACATGCATGAAAATTAAATGGATACAATTTGGTACTCTCTAATTGGTGGAACGAATATATTCGTTCCATATCTTGTGCACTGATCATATAAGGAACTACAATATTTGCGACAATCTTGAATCTGTTTACTCACTTTCCAATGGCTATAAATAGAAGCTTAATTAGTTTAACAATGGAGAACATAGGCAACAAAGTTCAGAGGAAGAGAAGTCTTGTATGAAGGTGAAGAGCCGTGTTTGGTAGCCAAGGATGACTTGCCTAATTAGATATCATATATTCACAAGTTACTAACAGATTAGTACTTGAGCACATATATATTAGGGTTTCCAGCTAGGCAGTTGTCCTTCGGCTAATCTGACTGGCTCTTATCTTTCATGCTAGACTTTCCTCTCTTCCATACATATGGAGTTTAAGTCTTTGCTGATGTCGTTTTACAATACATTGGATATGCATTTTGATTGTGACTACTGCAGTACATACAATGTCTAGAGTTACAGTTTTATATGCATAGCTCACAATTTGCAGCTGGTGAATGAAAACGGTACGTCCCACACATTCGATCGCCACTCAAACCCTAGCAAGAAATGCGCATTCGGACTAATGGATCAAGGTATGCGACGAGCAAAAATCATATGCATTCCTCTCATACTTATTTGATTTTTTATAGTACATGCAGATTTTTCGAGAAATATATAACAATGTGAGTTGTGGTAATGATGAAGGATGAAAGATTGCTTCAAAGCTTGTATAAATATGTTATCTTTCAGACTCCAGTGAAGCCTAACAACTTGCTATTGTTGATATGCGTCTTGCACTTATGAAAATCAACCCAACACCGACAGAAGGTTTACAAGAAACTCAAGGATCATAGAAACCAAATCTGCAGTATTTTAATTTATCTGTTTTGTATTAAAAGGCAATAATGGAAAGGAGGTTTTGTAGAAGAATATAGAGAAAAGCTTCGAATGATTTTAATCTGCCAACATATGGTCTATATATGATCAAAGCGTCTGTTCAAATGGGGCAACCCCCATTTGTCAACACCACTTGAATTAAGTCAAAACTCTTGGTGAGGAGTTACCAATTTCTAGAGATAATAATGGCCATTAGATTGCTATTTGAATAAGATCAATGGTCTATATATTTCAAACAGCAGAATGACACCTCTCTTCCCAAGACCCACCGCTTCACTTTTGTTTCTCCAGATTCCAAAATTCATGTCTGGAAAATTCCTATAACGATAGGGTGCCACTTGGCATCACAAGATTTTGACAAGTTGTTTGTAGTGATCGTATTACTTTGTAACCATGTGGTTAGTAGATGTTTATTAGGATTACTATCAGATTAGAGAGGTCGGTCGTTGAGGAAAATCGGTTACTTCTCCTATATGGGGAATAGCGTGAACTGTAAACGGTTGTTGGTATTGTAATAGTCTTCTCAATAATACAAAGTTACTGTGCAATTGAGAAAAAAGTATAGAGGTCTTAACATACAATACAATTTCTTAATATACGATCGCTCACAGATTTCCTGATAGTCTGGTGCATTACTTGAAAAGGTGCAACAATCAAGCTGCGGCTTCACAGTTTTGGATGCGTAAACTGCAACTCTCATGCTTGTGTTGTGCTTAATATCGAACAATATATCTTGTCAATTTATTCCAGATATCTTATTTTACATTATTAATATTTTACCTTCGAATATATGAAGTCAATCAACAGCAGTAACTTTGACGAGAATGAATTTTCAATTGTCTCATTTGTGTGGATAATACAAGAGAACTTGTTATATGGGATCATGCTTTAAGTATAAAGCATGAGAGTGAGAGATGCAGTCCAGTAGTAGCTTTGTTGGAATCTTGGACTGGAAGAGATGGTCAGGGGATGATTAGTGAAGGTGTCAGGGGATGATTAGTGAAGGTGGTAACATATTACTTTTAACATAGGTAACTGTTGCAACCATGTTTTGTAAGGTTATGTTAGCCTGATATGTTTACACGATTAAAACACAACAATGAAAAAAAGATGACTGACGTGAAGAAGCTCTAGCAGCAGCCATTGAATTGATTAGAACTCCAAGAAAGCTACAAGGATATATAAATCTTCTGCAAGTTCCTAGCCTTATACAGCTACTCGATGAGAAGTGTTTTGTTGCATGGTTAATTAGGGCTGCAAGGACCTCAATATTTATATTAGCTAAGATACTAGGATTGAGTCCATAAAAGAGACTCTCACAATTACTTGATTATCAAGGATTCAATCAGCCTTACTTGACTTCGAAGACACAAAATTATAAGACTGATAATAGAGGATTCAAACCACAATCTTAATATTGATCTCTATTACTATTACATTGTAAGACTATTTAAGGTTCATTTATCTTGGATTAAATCCAACAGTTTGTTCATACGAAAGTGTCATCTAACCGTTCATATGTGAGTTAGGTTAGTTGGCCAAAAAAATGTTCCCGTCCCCTTTGCACACAAACTCAAATTCTGCTCTTCGCAAGTTAGAGTATTTCTATAAATTAGATTGGTCTATAATATCGTCTTACTAGGAAGAATAAAAAAAAGGGGTTGTTTTATTGACACCCTATTAATTGTTGAAGACACTTTCAATTAAAATTTATCCCAACAACTTCAGTTTTACCCTTTTTTCTATTGAATCCACCTCACCTGTTAGAACCTGCTCTACGTCTTCCACGATTGTACAGAGAGAGAGATAACAAACAACAATACAATTTCTCATTAACTGCCTTTCTTCCTTTACAAGCTTCTATTAGTACTAACCTCCAACTTCTAACCAACTAACTGACCCTTAACCGACTAATATCTACCGTACACTTGTCAATTACAAATGATGCCATCTGGCATCCTAACAATACCCCCCCTCAAAACATAAGTACTACAAAACTCAAAACAGAAAAAACTCAATACAACAGAAAACTGAACCAATTGAACAGTAGCAAGAATACAAAGAAGTGGACAAAACATAACAACTTCAACAAAGTGTATCATAGCTTGAGTTTGAGTTCTTGGTAGTTTTCCACGTAGCATCATCCTTGGAATGGTTCTGCCATTGCACCAAGATTTCAGTCACTAGAATTATTTCGTTTCACCATTCTCTTATCCAAAATGGCCACGGGAACATCCTGAAGAATACCTGAATCTGTGATAACAGGTAATGGAACATTAGGCTGGATATTCGACCCCAAGTGCTTCTTTAAACAAGATACATGGAACACAGGATGAAGTTTAGAGTGATCTGGTAACTTGAGCTTATAAGCCACATGACCCACTTTGGACAAAATTTGAAATGGACCATAAAATTTTGGCTGAAATTTATGGAATGGATGAGAAGCGAGGGACAAATGCTGGTATGACACCAATCTTAGATAAATTGAATCTCCTACCTCAAATACCCTTTCAGACCTGTTCTTATCAGCTTGAACCTTCATCCGACATTGAGCAGCTTCCAGATTGCTTTTGAGTAAGGATAAGATTCAATCTCTTTCCTTCAACGCTTAATCCACAGAATCTACCTTAGTTATGCCGATCTTGCACTGTTGGTGAATCTTGGCCATACACAATTTCGAATGGAGTCATCTTGGTTGCAAAATGAAAACTTGTATTGCATGACCACTCTGCCCAAGGAAGCCAAAAAACCCATTTCTTTGGTTTCAAGCTACAAAAGCATCTCAAATATGTTTCAAGACATTGATTCAAAACCTCAGTTTGGCCATCTGTTTGAGGATGGTAACCAGAACTAAAACATAAGGAGGAACCTTGAAGATGAAAGAATTCCTTCCAAAATTTGCTTAAGAAAACCGGATCTTTATCACTTACTATGGAATTGGGCATGTCATGTAGTTTGAAAATGTTATCAACCAAGAGTTGAGCAACCATGGATGCAGAATATGGATGACCAATAGCAGTAAAATGAGCATATTTGGACAATCAATCCACAACAACCCAAATTACAGATTTACCTTTACATGGAGGAAGGCCCACAATTTAATCCATAGAGATGTCAGTCCAAGTCTTGGTAGGTATAAGCAGAGGATGCAATAATCCAGGGGGAGACAAAGTCTCATATTTGTTTTGTTGACATATTGAACAGCAAGCTACCATATCTTTCACAAACTTCTTTATACCTTCCCAATAAAAACACCTAGAAATCTTCTTATATGTCTTTAAAAAACCCTCATGACCAGCAGTGGGTGTAGCATGGTTTTTAGTGAACACATTGCTTCTCCAATGACTAGTAGGACTAAGAACAATCCGGTTCTTGTATTTCAGAAGACCATTATCCACTTGGAACTTCAAAGTAGCCACTATGACAATATTGTCATTCGTAAACATGAGACTTCGGATTTTTGATAGTATCCAAGGATCTTTCTCCATATCTCTTCTCAAATCATCCAACCACTGAGAATAAGGATATGAGATAGCCAACACTTCCATTTCTGTGAGTAATTGATCATCAGAATTTGTAACATTCAAGGGAGATCTTAATAAGGCATCAGCAGCTTGGTTATTACACCCTTGTTTAAATTGAATCTCATAATTGAACCCCAAAAGTTTGGTAATCCATTTCTGTTGCATCGGGGTATGGGCTCTGCCCTACAAGAAATATTTCAAATTGTGATGGTTAGTTTGAATAATGAAGTGATTCCCCACGAAGTAGGACTGCCACTTGTGAATGGCATGTAAAATTGCCAACATCTCCCTCTCATATGCAGATAACATTTGATTCCTTGGACAAAGCGCTTTACTAGTGAAAGCAATTGGTTTCCCTTCCTGTTGGAGCACAATTCCAATGCCATGACTTGAGGCATCAGTTTCAATCACAAAAGGCTTAGAAAAATCTCGTAATGCTAAAACTTGACGAGATATTATTGCTTCCTTGAGAGAGTGAAAAGCTATAGTAGCTTCCTCGGACCAATGAAGGTTGTCCGTTCGTGTCAATGCGGTTAATGGACTTATGATCTTGCCAAAATGAGGAATGAATTTCCTATAGTACCCCGTTAATCCCAAGAAACCTCGCAAAACTTTCACAGACTTGGGAATAGGCCATTTTGTTATAGAATCCAGTTTAGTAGGATCAGCAGATACCTCATGATTGGAGACAATATGCCCGAGACAATCTACTTGTGACTGACCAAATGCACACTTAGATTGTTTCACAAACAGATGATGCTCTTGCAATGTCTCAAAGACTACTTTTAAATGATCCAGATGTAGTTGCCAAGATGAGCTATAGACCAATATATCATCAAAGAAAACAAGGATAAATTTCCTCAAATATGATCAAAATATGTCATTCATAAGGCATTGAAAAGTGGCAGGAGCATTAGTCAATCCAAATGGCATTACTAGGAACTCGTAATGACCATCGTGTGTCCTAAATGCTGTCTTTTCAACATCATCGAGACGCATTCTAATCTGATGATAACCTGCCCTCAAGTCTAATTTGGAAAAATATTGTGCATTACATAACTCATCCAACAGTTCATCAATAAGTGGAATGGGAAACTTATTTTTAATGGTAATACATAGGCATGTAAATGGGTCGGGTTTATTAGATTTGGGTCTGGTTCAATCAGACCCATTAAGCTAATGGGTCACCCGAACTCAACTCGTTAAGCTAACGGGTCATCCGAACCCAACTCGTTAAGCTAACGGGTCACCAGTTAACAATTTTTTTTTTTTGCATTACAATACAATTACACATATTAACTACAAAGATGTATAAAAAGGTGCTGACTTGGATATCTAGTTTAGTTTTTGTTGCACATAAGCCTTCCGCAAGCGTTGCAAAGATGGCAAGCCAATGAAGGTACTTCTAGGATGTTTGACTCATTTGATTCTTGAATAATCTGGACATTAGCAGGCTCTTACCGCATAGATAGACATCAAATGAGTCGGGGAATGGTTGATCAGCAGGGAGATGACTTCTCTTTGCAGGTTCTGCAGGTCCTAGAAGTACCTTCATTGGCTCATTTGATTCAAGAATTCTTCTCTTAAAACTCAATCAAACATCTCTTCAAAACCTTCCAAATTTGTTGACTCATTTGATTCAATGGATTGTCGATGATAAAAAAAAAATAGACTATAACATTTTGGAACCAAGAAAAAGAAACTTGAAAGAGTTGGGATGGGTAAGATATGATCAAGTAAAGCAGCAGGTATCACAAGAAAAAGAAACTCAAACATTCTCAACTAACGGGTCTAGTAGGTTGACCCAAAGTAACCCGTTATTTAATAGGTTCACCTGTTAGCGACCCGATCCGTTAAGTATCCACCAAAATACTAATATTAACGGGTCGGGTTAACGAGTCGGATAGGGTCGGGTTGACGGGTCGGGTCCAAAATGTCAGGTCTAGTAATGAAGCTAAGACCTTTGCAGTCCATGCACATGCGCCAAGTTCCCTCTTTTTTCCTCATCAAGATTACAGGAGAAGAATATGGGATGTTGCTCACTCTTATAAATCCTGCTTCCAATAATTCAGCAACACACTTCTCTATCTCAGCTTTTTGAACCGGCCCATATCTATAAGGTCGATTATTTGGGGGTTTGCTACCATGGATCAATGGAATTCTGTGGTCTTGAATTTTGTGAGGTGGCAGGGACTTGGGAGTTTGAAATACTGTTCCATATGCCTCCAGCAGCTTAAGTAATTGTTGTTGTTAAAACTGAGTGAGATTCTGAGTGTTTTTCTCTACACTTGCAGCATCTAGTTGACATAAACTAACTTCCTCATAATGAATATGGAACAAAACTGCCCTCACTAATGTCTCCTATTGAAGTAATTTCTGCATTTGAAATGCAGAAATATCCTAAAGATGTTCCTTAGATGTTTCTAGAGTACTAATACAGAATGTCCGAGAGTGCCTTGTAAATTGCATATACAACTTGTCAAAGTCCCATAGTATAGGACCTAGAGTTCTGAGCCATTGTTCTCCAAGTACAACATCACACCCCCTCCCCAAGGCTATATCATATAGGTCCGAAACACATTTGAAACCCTGGATTGTTATGGGAGCTTGAGATAAAGTTCCTTGAGTAGCAACCTTACCCCCATCAGCAATCTTCACATTAAAAACATGGTTGGTGTCCAAAGAACCTTTTAATCTCCTAATCAATCCCACATCTATGAAGTTATGAGAACTAACCGAGTCGATCAGAATTGTGACATGGCAATTCTTAATATAACTTGTGACTTTCATGGTCTGAATTGAAGGTGGTGCAGGAGTCCCAAACAAGGCACATGTTGTGATCTCTGGTTCATTATTCTCCTCTTCATCAGTATCACCCAATTCAGAATCTGGAACATCTATTAACAGCAATTGCTTCCTTTCACACCGATGACCCTTAACATATTTCTCCTTACAATGGAAACATAACCCATTTTTTCGACAGTGATCTACTTCCTCAGGTGTTAACCTTCTCACATTAGTTGGTTTAGGACGAGCCTCACCCACAATATTGGAGTCAACAGTCTGAAATGGAATTCTGAAAGGTGATTGCCCAAACGAAGGTTTAGAACTAGATTTTACCTTTAAATCTGTAATCTTGACATCAATTTGATGGGCAAAGGCTGCCGCTTCCAAGGCATCTCTGGGTTTCAATAGCTTCACATCATGGTGTAATTCTGGTTGGAGACCACCAATAAAACAAGATTTAAGTAGGGAATGACTGATGTCTATTGCGATTCGCTAATCTCCAGAATTCCGTAACATAATCTCTGAGAGTGCTTGATTGTCGCAATTTAACTAAGCTTTCAGCCGAGTATTCGAGCTCTGAGGAACCAAATTCCTGACACAAAGCTGTAGTGAAATCCGCCCAGTTGGGAAATTTCGTCAAGCATTGAGCCCATTGGAACCATTGCAAAGCTTCACCTTCAATGTGGAAAGAAGCCAGTTTCACTTTCTTGGACTCCTCGATGTTGAAAAACTCGAAATAATGTTCCGCCTTATATATCCACCCCAATGGGTCATCGCCTTCATTGAATCTTGGAAATTCCAGTTTCAAGAACGGTGTCTAAGGTTGCTGAGTGAAATCTTGCCCAAATTCTGGACGATTGGAATTAGGGTTCATGCGATCTTGAAATTGATTCGCACCCAGGGTGGCTTTTCTCTCATAGATCCACCGTTGAAACGTGCCATGAAGGATTGAAGCTGATGAAATATCAAATCTTGGGCTTGAAGCTGATGAATAATTGAATCCTGCGAAGAGTTGAATTTTTCCTGTGTAGCTTGGAATTCATCGATCTTCGTCTCCAGATTGGAAACTCGGGACTCCATATTCTTCTTCGAAGCTTGCCGCGACATACACCGTCAAAGGATTGAGAGGATCGGACCTAGCTGATACCAATGTTAGAACCTGCCCTACGTCTTCTACGATTGTACAGAGAAAGAGATACCAAACAACAATACAATTTCTTATTAACTGCCCTTCTTCCTTTACAAGCTTCTATTAGTACTAACCTCCAACTTCTAACCAACTAACTTACCCTTAACCAACTAATATCTCCCAAAACCAAAAGATCTCACAACCACCAACCCTACCGTAGCGCCAGTAACTTCCTCTTTGATCAACCAAAGACAAGAGTGATGCTTTTGCATGTATTGTTGTTTTCAGTATATGAATTGAAATTGTGTGCTACTCATCACATCAAATCTATGTTGTATGAATAAACAAAGAACAAGAGAGTATATAGATACAAATACAATATTCTAGGGAATGGATTGTATATCAACTCACATAAAAAAAAATAAAAAAAAGACTTGGAATCACTAATATATGATGGGAACTTTTACAATATCATTTGGTTCATGTAGTTATATAGCTGCATCTAAGGTTGGTACTTTTGTTAACCTAATTTTCGCTTTTTATGTCCTCGCCTTCACATCATTTTTGCTTTCAGGATGTTAAACGATTTCTTAAACATGCTTGCCCGGCTTATATGTATACAACTTCGATATCACCTCCAGCAGCTCAATAGATCATATCTTCTATTAACGTCATTATTGGAGAGGACGGTACTAGACTACTAGTAGAGGGCCTCAGAAACTTAGATGGATTAGCGAAAACAGCAACTTCTTCAGGTCGAAGTTGCAGAATATGGGTTTTCAGGTTGTTGGAGAGAATGATTCCCCTGTAATCCTATAATGCTTTAGAATTCAGCAAAAATTCCTGTTTTTTCTAGGGAATGTCTGAAGCAAAATGTGAGTAAATCGCCAATTCACTAACTATTCTCGTACATTTATAGGTTCCTATTTACCAGAGCCGTCTTTGAGATTTTGGAGGCCTTGTACGAAATCTATAAAGGCCCCTCTTAAGATAATTTAAAAAAGTAGAACAATATATTGATGCTAGAAAACAATCACTTAAATCAAAATCAACTTTAGCACTCACTGATTGCAAGTTTATATATGTCATTAATTATAAGTAAAAAGTGCTGCAAACATTACATTCGCTAAATAAATAAAAGAAGTTCAATCTTAAATAATCAAACAAGGAAGAAAAAAAAAAAAAAAACCTTCAGAACTTTAACTTTAAAGTTTCACTTAAATATAACACATTATTATATAACAAAATTGAAAAAAAAAATCGTTTTTAGGATGTTATTATTGACACTCAAATTACTTCACTACAATTTTTTATATTTAGAAAGGACAAAAATTACTGTTATAAATAGTGCACAATGATATTTTAAAGTGCTACCAAAAGCAATTTTTTAAATACAAAATATTATTACATAATATTATATGGCAAAAATTTTGTGGCCCCTTCAAATTTGGATTGTGTGACTGCACCTTTCGCTCTCGCTCAACGCCCCCTTTGATATTTACTGTTTGGCTTTTCGAAAGTGAGATAAAACATGTCCGTACAGGTTGCCGTTGTGAGAGTTGGTAAGGGGCAAAGCGCGTATATGTATATCTGCGTCGCACGGCAGAGCAGATCTTCTTAAGCCGACGTAGGACTCAGTGCAAAAATAGTGTGATATAATTTGGCTTGCGCTTCTGGCAGGTACTCAGTCGAGTTGGCGATTTGGTGGGCATAAAATACTTCCCTGCTGAATCTAACAAGCAGGAGGGAAACGCCATCAACCTTGAATAAAGGGGAGAACTCGGCGTTGAGGTGTTGTAAATTTGTAATGCAAAGAAAGTAAAGTCTGATCTGACCATCGAACTGAAGCGTCTGCCCCACACATTGTGTTAAGGCTTCCGATTACGATCAAATACTATTGAATCTTCCCTGCCGGAAAATGCGAGGCATTTAGCCTTAAAGACAGTTGTGCACAATACCGTTAAATCTTTATATCGAGTTTCTTCGTAGAATTGTATTGATGAAATTTGTACAGATGCTGCTCCAATTTGTTCGAATACCAGTTGTGTTTCTAACTCAGCACTGTTGTATTTACTAGGAATCCATCTCCCATTCGTAAAATTGCACCTGTTTTGATTGAAAGTCAGTTGATGTACTGATGCAGCTTTGATCAGATTTGTTCAATATGTTATCAGTTATGTCTTAAACTCGGCATTCTTAGACCTAACAAAACTCTGAACAAATGCTATACAATTACACAACACATTGGTCAGTAAAACTCGCATTTGCTTCCCGTCAATGGAACAAGGTCATGCTTCCTGAAGATCGTTGAGAAACTAAAGCCAACTAATGGGTTGAAAACCTAGTACACTGCAAAACAGCAGCATTTACCTTGTGATTTGTTTAAGGTTCAAGATAAATATGGAAGACTGAAATCAAGATGCAATGAGGACTTTTAATAATATAGCGGTAAATTGCAGTGAAGAGTTTTGCATGTATCACAAGAAGGCAATTCATCTTTGATCACTTGATGCTCGAAGCATGATTCGTTAGTTTTTATCTAGACACAAAATAGAAGTAAGCTTAAATTCTACAGTTCAACAGAAGACAGAATCCGGGAAATCGTTATACATGCAAGTGATCAAGTGATCAAAACTATAGAATAGTCGACAAGGCACCAGCTCAAAACTATTCTGCATTCAGCATGCTTGATGGAAATAGCGAAGAATAGGAACGAAAAGACAACTGTTGATCCTCTCGTTAACCAATTCGAGGTGTTTCTCTTTGTCCTAAGGGCTACAAAGAAATAAGAAGACAACAGTTCTCACCGATTAAACTACTCATCATCATCAACAACCTTGTCACCCTCACCCCCCCCCCCCCTCAGTGCCATAGCAGCCTCTCCCTCATCCTCATAACTACGAGTTAGCTTCGTTCCTGTAGTTCTTATGTTGGACAAAATTAAATCATTATGTTGGACGAAATCAAATTTGGATTTGTTGAACAAGAACTACTGTGAACCAAGCTATAATCAACAAATTGTGAAGAGGAAGCCATAATTCCTTAAATGTATATGGTCATACAAGTCACTTGAACAACTAAACTAGTCATTGTCATCAGCCTTCTCAACCTCACCCGCCAGCGCCATAGCACCCTCTCCCTCATGCTCACCATTGGCATTTTCCTTGTTCCATTCCCCAACTTTGTTATCGTCGAAGTTAGCTTGGTTCGCCCACTCCCTCATTCACATTATCGAAACTAGCTTCCTCATCTCCCTTGGGTGTGTGGAAAGACTCAGTTGAGGGAGCTAACTCCAATAATGGGAATGAGGTAGAAGGCAAACCAAGCTAACCTCACATCAAATATGTTCAAAGAAGTTGGTGAATGGAACGAGGAAGAGACCAATGATGCAACAACTCAAGAGGTAAGATGAAGCTTAAAGGGAGGGGGTGTGTTATTTATTTACATAGTTCATTTCTTGCTGGCGAGCATTGAATTAATTAGGGTTTGCATGTGAAAAGGAAGCTTAAAGGAAGGAGGGAGGGAGGTGTTATTTATTAACATAGTTTATTTCTTGCTGGTGAGGATTTGCACACAAAATGAATGAATGCAACCAAAGAACAGAAATTGTGAGGAGTTGACTGAAACAAAGTGGAGGAGCCGAGGAGGGAGGGAACTAGTTGGGCTTTTCAAAATACAAGTAGATCTGACAAAATGGGACCCAATTGTGAGGAACACAAGGAAATTTTTTTCAATGTACATAACATGATTTGGTATACCAAGTGTTATAATGTAAATCGGAAAAAAAAAATTCAAATGTCCATCCACTTATATTGTTGAGACTTATGGTGTGTTTACCAAACGGGAATGGAATGGAAAGAAACGGAATTGCATTCCTTCCGAAGCATTCCGGCGTTTACTAACATGTAGGGAATGAAAAAGTAAGTGGGACCCACTTAAAATCCGGAATCGAATTCCTTAATCTTCAGGAATTCAATTACTTACATGGAGGTGGTAATTGAATTCCCGGAGGAAGCCTCATTATGGGATCAAACATTTCTACCCAAAATACCCTTATACCTTCTAGCGCACCCTCTCCTTCGTTTCTCATCCGCCGACTCCTTACACCTTGACTACCACCACGACACCACCCTTACACACTGCAGACCCGGGTGGAGCACCGGGTCGAGTCATTTTCTTCCTAAACGAGCCCTGGAACGGCAGACCCTTCTTTATGCAAATGTTGCAGACCAATTTGGGGATGCAAGTCAGAAATTGATTGCTTGGATTGGTGTGAACGACAGACCCTTATTCCCCAGGGCGTTTGTCAGCGAGGATTTGGTGAACAACCACTAACGGCAGGGAAGAAGGATGAGAGAGAACGTGGTTGGCGATGAGGAGAGTCTTGTGGATGAGGGGGAGTGAGTTGAGGCGGTGGAGGGTGAGAAAGAAGAGGATGGGGGAGGAGATGAGGGAGGAGA
This sequence comes from Malus fusca, assembly GCA_035220775.1. Lineage (NCBI taxonomy): Eukaryota > Viridiplantae > Streptophyta > Magnoliopsida > Rosales > Rosaceae > Malus > Malus fusca. Next base: position 25,203,774 of record CM069072.1, on the reverse strand, counting down.
GACGGTGGTGGTGGTGGGTATTGGAGAAGATGGCGTGGGTGAGAGCGTCGGCTGCTAAGAAAGACTGGGGAGCGGGTGAGAGAGAGGAGAGGAAATAAATTAGGGTGATTAAGAATCTTCTCAAATATGAAGAAGCAAATAAAAAAATATTGTTTCATATTAAATTTGTACTAAAAGTTTTACTAAAAAAAATTATCTCTACAAAATAAAAAAAATGAAAGAGTAAAAGTTTTACCAAAAATAATTAGCAAATAAAATAAATCAGTTAAGCAAGGGTACTTTAGTAATTATATTAGATTTTATTCCGATTCATATGAATTAGTAAACAGTTTATATAAATCAATGTCATTTCTACTTCGATTCCAGACAATTTTAGTAAACAACTTCAACGGGAATTCAATTCTGATTCCAGCTCATTCAAATTCCCCCTCAATTCAATTCCTCCTCAATTCAATTCCCCTCAATCCGATTACGGATTAGTAAACGCGCCATTAGTGTAACAAGTTATATTCGAAGTACATTAGAAGAGTCTCTCCGCAAGAAGAGATTCTTAGCCGTTAGATCAATTTTAATGACTGTTGTGAAAATTTTAACTTGTGCTACAAGCCTACAACCAGTTCTTAGGAAAATTACTCTGATTCATATGAAGTTCTCTACCATTGACCATAGACCAAAAAAAGTACTGCAGTTCGCAAGCAACAACTTAACCTTGTCACATTCTTTTCTTTTATTTTTTAAAGAGATAGACAACAAGGATGTCATTGAAGTGCAACCTGAGACGAGGACAACGAAATAGCTCGATTTCAAAAGTTTGTGACCAGAATATGTCCTTCAACCTTAACCTTCAACTAAAAATTCATTACCATTGGTTCCTTAACTCATCAAAATGTGCAACTATGGTACTTTTCGGCAACTCCGTTAGAACTTCTGTAAAAATGAGTCACGTGTCATGCATGTGAGGCTGAATCAAAGGGCAAATATGAAAAACCAAATAAGAAAAATTGTATCAATGGTCCCTCAACTTTAATTCAGCTGGAGAAATAATTCCTAAACTTTAACTCAATTGAAGCAATGATCTCTCAACTTTAACCCAATTGTAGCAATGATCATTCTAACATAACTCATTATGATAGAATTTTGATGGAGTTGAGGAAAAGGATCATAATTACACGTTTTGATGAATTGAGAGACCAATTGTAATATATTTTTAGTTGAGAAGCTACTTAGTTTTACATGTATAATAAGAAGGCAAATCGTCGGCTCTTTGATGATTCGGTCTCAAAGCATGATTCCTAATACTAGACATCTATCTCTCACAAGTCAATTTATCCCCGTTACATTGGAATGAGACGCACAAATAACACCCTGCCATACTCCAACCCGTTAGTATGCAAATTCATGTACCCTACTGTGACAGGTGAATGCAACCTTTCCTTCTGAACAACTTAGCATTTACCCTAAAACCCTCATCAACCAAGGATATTCTAACAACAATGCATGACCTCTTGGACTCTATATCCCACTCCTGGTTCTACGAAAAGGATGTATCGGGAGAACATTCCCTCCACTGACATCCAATCTACTGTTAAACGTCCGAAGATAACTATGCAACTCTGTACATCATAATCTCAACTTTCAGGCTTTCCCTTTGCTAGCCACGACAAAACAGGTCAGACTGACTTCCAAATTCAACTCCTTGCCTAACGCCGCTATTTCATTAACCTACCAAAAGGTTTATAATTCGATACAATAGTTTTCTATATACAACATTAACATCATAGTAACTAATAGATAAGGAAGCTTAAATTCAACAGAACACAGAACCTGGGAAATCATTATATATATTGAACTGTCCATCAGCTGAAAACTATTCTGCATGCTTGATGGAAATAAGAAGAGCGGAAACGAAATAACTCCAATTGATCCTTCCTTTAACCAATTTTAGGCATTTCTTTTACCCATTCTGTCCTAAAGGTTACAACCAACTAAGAAAACAACAGTTCTCTGATCAATGGATAACTATAACTAGTTCAGCATTACTACCAAAATGAAGTACAAGGATCCAAAATTGCAGGGCTTCAAAAGCATGAAAAATAAAGTAAATAGTGCAATGAAAACCAAAATCTACTCATCCAAAATACTACTGAGTTGAGATTTGAGAGAAAAAAAATATAACCAAAAAGCTCAAACCAGTTTTACTTGCAGGCATGTCTCTTACATTGCCATGGCTGAGGATTTTTTTCGATTTTTCGGTGTTTCGTTTGCCAACAGTCACAAAAGCAAAAGTCAAGAAAACCCCTTCCCCAGCTTCTGAATTGCACAATACATTTTCCTTCTGGACCCAACTGCATTTACTCCCATATCCTTGAGGTCCTCCAATGTTAACATGGGCAATACCTCATCATCCACCTCATGAATTTCGAACACCGGCGCATACCGCCCTAACCCTAACCCATTGAGCCAAACCCTAACCCCATCTTCTCCACACCTTCCTCTTCCTTCATTCCCAATTCTAACCCCACTTGTCCCTCTACAATTCCAATCCCTGGCATCGTTATCCGACGGCCCGGATAGCTCAATACCATCATGGTTATCCCTACCCTCCGAAATCCTGGTCCTAATGGGTCTTCTACTTCCATGGTAAAGCAGCTCCCTTCCATTGGCATGCCCATCCACACCCAAATTCTCCGAACTATGAATTGGGCTCCGCTCTTTCAACGGGCTTTCCGAGTTTTCGACATCAAAATCGCGATGATACCCATCATCGACGTCCTCCGCTCCACTGAATTTCTCGTCCCCTTCGCCGCCACCTTCATCGATCTTGGAAGATACCCAATTGGATCTGACCCGTTTCGTGACGCTCGAAGCCCGTTTCTTGGCGTCCTTGACCTTCCAGCTCCCAATGGCAACACTATCGAGATTGGCCTCTCTGTCTTCGCCGTCTAGGGTTTCGTGGAATTCCCCAACGGAGCTTAAATTCGTTAAAGGTCGAGGCTTTGAGGACTTATTGGCGTCTTTGCGGTGGTCCGGCGGGAGCCTCCACTGCTTGGTGGCGCGGCGCACCTGCGAATCGTACGGCTGGTCTCCTCCGATGTCGCCCAACCGGACGCTGGGCCTCCGCTGTCGCTTCGATCCTACCGTCTCGGACGAACCCATCAAAAACTGTCCTCCGCCGTTGATCTGAGGCTCCGGCTGCGGTTGAATCTCCGCCATGGATTCCGAATTTTATTTAATTTCTTTCACCCTAAAAATCCAATTTTGTTCGCTGGAATTTGAGTTTCTCTGCGAAAAGACTCGAACTTTCCGAATTTGTGTGTGTTTTTTGTTAAGTGGAAAATGGGGGGAGAAGCAAAAGGGCTCTTTGGCCTTTGGGATGTAGCGCTTTCTTGTGTTGTGCCTACAAGTTTGTCCTTTTGGTCGGTTTCTAGAGAGAGAAAGAGAGGGTTTTGAAGTAAATGAAGTGATTGATGGGGGAAGAGAGAGAGAGAGAGAGAGAAGGGTTTCAGTGAATGAGTGACTTTGGATTTGGGTGGTTAGGGGGAGAGACCGAGAGAGAGAGGAGTCTTAGAGGAAGGTGACACGTGGCACTCTCTCCATGTTATCATCAGATGGGAATGTCCTATTGACCACAAGAAATCATCTCTCTCAATCAAATAAAAAATTCATAAATGTCACATGGAAAAATGTTTTTGGTTGCATGTGTTTAAGTTAAATTTGTTGATGGCCTATTAGGAAGTTATGCTTATTTTTTTATTGTGGATAATATCGTATGTTTAGATAAAAAGGTTGAATTTGTTTTTCATCATTTTACATGAAGTTTATGATAATTTTTTGAAGTGCAAATCGCAATTGTATTCTGATTATTATTTTTTGCCAGTATAAAGTTTTTTATTAGGCCATCTCCAACCGAATGAGGGCCAGAAAGCTCTCTTTGGCCCTATAGCCCTCCAAGAAATTAATATTTTAATAAATAGTGCCAAACCATATTTCTTACCATCTCCAACCAAAGGACCAGAGGGCCATAGGCCAAATATAGCCCTGTGACAAAAAACAATCTCCAACTGAGGGGCCAAACATAATTTATTATTTTAATTGAATTAATAAGGTTACTTAAATTAAACGACCTCGATAAGGAATCTCAATAATTTTGCGTCTCAGATTTCGAGTGCTACGTGTCGATATTTGAGTGACTTTGCATATTTCTTGTCGATAAGGAATCTCAATACTTTTTCGTCTCGGATTTCGAGTGCCACATGTCGATATCTAAGTGACTTTGCATATTTCTTATCGATAAGGAATCTCAATAATTTTACGCCTCGGTTTTTTAGTGCCACGTGTCGAGATATAATTGGTTGTAGGGATTTTAGATAGGGTTTTTATCTGCGTGGCACTTCTTATATTTAACTTCCAATGTCCATAAATAGGGTGGATATTGGGCTATAATTCACACACCTTCATATTCAATCTTTTTCAATTCAATTTTTTTCAATTCAATCTCTTTCAATTCAAGTTTGCAATGAATTCCAACTTTGGATCCTCTTCATATTCCAACTGGGGGTCATCATCCAATTCCGAATTGGAAGAAAAATGGGCGCATATGAGACGAGAAGATGAGGGGTCTGATGAAGAAGATGAAGCATGAGGCAACACACAATATGTGGCAGCCATGGCTACGGTTATGGCGTGTCAGGCAACTGAGAAACAACCTCAATGGGGTGGCTCTATTGCTGGTGGCTCTTACAAACCACGAAACAAAGCGATGACGCATGCCAATATGATGAACAACTACTTCAACCCCAACTCGGTGTACACAAAAGAGGATTTCAGACGTTACTTCCGGATAAGGCGTCATGTCTTCGAGCGTTTACTTCATGATGTCCATTAGGTCAATCCATACTTTCGACAGAAGCTGGACAGAGCAGGTCGCCCTGGTTTCTCACCTCATCAGAAGGTTACTATTGCACTTCAAATGATGGCCTATGCCTCCCCAGCTGATTTGATGGATGATACATATGGTATGTCTGAGTCTACATGCCTTGATACTCTTGCTGAATTCTGTGACACAATTGTTCAGCTTTACAAAGAAGAATACCTCCGTGAGCCAAATGATCAAGAAGATCTGGATCAGCTCATTCACAAAGCTGAAGATCGTGGATTTCCGGGCATGATAGGGTCATTAGACTGCATGCATTGGCAGTGGAAGAATTGTCCCACCGGATAGCAATGAGGCTTTAGCGGAAGGTCGAGAAAGCCAACTATTGTGTCAGAGGCGGTTACCTCATAACATATGGATCTAGCATGCTTTCTTTGGAGTCCCTGGATCCCAAATTGACATTACAGTTCTTGGGCGTTCAACCCTCTTCAATAACCTGACGGAAGGTAAATCACCTCAACTTGACTACTACATCAACAACCGTCAGTACAATATGAGGTATTACTTGGCAGATGGCATCTACCCAAAGTGGGCGACACTTGTCTAAGCAATTCCAAACCCTGCGAATAACGTCGAAAAGTGGTTTACCTTACACCAAGAGGCATACCGGAAAGATGTTGAGAGAGCTTTAGGTATTTTACAAGCACGATGGAATATCATCAAGGAACCGGCAAGAGGGTGGAGTCGAGAAAATTTGGACTTCATCATGATGTCTTGCATCATATTACACAACATGATTGTGGATGATGAGCGAGATGGGTATATTGATGGAGAGTCTGATGACAACCAAGATGATCCAAATAGGTCAAGAAGGGCTTGTGCAAAAATATATGATAGGCCTAATTTGTCTTTGAATCCAATAACTGGCAATATCTCTTTAAATAAGTACATGAGACTATAGGATGATACATTCCCGTGCCACAAATAAGTACCTACAACAAGATCTTGTTGCATATCTTTTGGCCAAAAGAAGCATGGAGTAGACGTTTAAGTTTTATGTTGTTAAATGTTTTTTTAAAATGTTGTTTAAGTTTCATGTTGTTAAATGTTTTATTTTTATTTTTTATGTTGTATAATTTTTATGTTGTTTAATGTTACTTAATGTTATTTAATGTTGTTTAATATTGTTTAATGTTGTTTAATTTTATTTAATGTTGTTTAATGGCTTAGGAAGTTATAGGAAAAAAAATAGAATTTTTAAATTAAAAAAAAATTGTAAAAAAAAAATTCAAATATAACGACTAGCTGACATCAGCTAGTAGCCGTTGAATTCAAAATCCGACCCTGCCCGAGGCAAGCTAGGTTGGGCTAGCCGGTTGGCCATTTTCTCATTTTTTGGCCCAGTGGGGCCCACAAGCTCTTTGGCCTAGTCCTCGGTTGGAGACGGTTTTCGTGTCATTTCGGGCTATTTTCAGCCCTCTGGTTGGATCAGTTGGAGATGGCTTTAGCCTTTTTGGTATTACCTCCAATCCATCCATTATCCAGGCTAAGATGAGTTCTAAATTTGGAATGAGGATCTTTTTCGGATTCTCTTTATGAGGATTCTGAAGATCCTCATATCATGTACGTTCATCGTACATCGTGCGGTCAGTTTACATGTTCATGTTTAATTTTAAATAAAAATATTTTAAATAATTTTTTACTGTACGATATACGATAAACGGAAATAATTTAAAAATCCATGGAATCCTCACAAAAATGATCTGAAGAGAATCCTCGTTCCTAAATTTGGATGGTAAGTTGGTTTGGTCCCACTGCATTTCAAAGAAAAGCAGAAGCGTGGTGGACCTGTCCCATTCAAGATTTTTTCCGATCTTTGTTTGTACGTCAAGTCTATTCTTAGAAGAGGGACATTATGATTCTACACACAAAATATCAACACTAATTTTATATAAAAATTGCTATAATTGCAGTCTTCGATGTTTAGGTACAACTTGTAATGGATTTGTCATAATAATTTAATTCAAATTTGCGTGAAAAACTAGTGTCAAACTCATCATCACCAATATGCATACATAAAACTTTTAAAATATGATAATGCTATGCATACACCTATTTTTACTTTTCACATACTCTTGAAAATTTTGTCTATTCATAATGTTCAATTTATTTGATCCGATAGTTAAAAACTATACATAAAATGTAAAAATAAGTGTGAATAGCAACCCCACTTAAATGGAATCTAAAGGGGAGGCAGATTGTCTGCCCTCCTATTATGGTGCCCTTCTCATCCCCTCCTATTTGTGCAGTCGTGGTTAAATCACGTCAACATTTTATATTCCTATTGTTTTTTGTCTTATTATCTCTATAAAAAATCAATATAAAATATTGACGTGGCTTAACCGTGATCGCACAAATAGAAGGAGATGGGAAGGGCATCATAACAGAGGGCAGACAATCTGCCTCCATCTAAAGTATAGGCCAAATCTGATCTGGAACCTGCATTTAAGTTTCACCTTCTTCCGAAAAACTTACATACACCACATATCTTGTGTTGCCACGTGTGAATTCTAGCAAAAACAAGATGTATACACGCTAGAAAGAGGATGAGTTAATTTTCCATCTACCCTCTTTCATTCAACTACATTTAACTCAAAAAAGAACACTTCCACGTTTTCCTAAAAAGAAAAGAACACTTCCACAATCCTTGCATTTTAAATGAAGAGGGCGAAGGACTTATATACAACGGGTTTACCATCGATATAATGTTATGTTTCAGTACACTAATGTCGTGTCATATGTAAGTTTTTCTCCACACGACATGATATTATTGGATCGAGACGTTACGATAAATCTGTTTCATGCAAGTGGTTATTATGATGAAACACATGTACTTAATCACTTGACAACATTACAAAAAGAAAATTTCACAATGACGTGTCAAACTGTAATTTGGCTTTAAAAAAACCCCAAGCATGAAAGCCAAGTATTTTTTTTATTCCCTCAAGAAATTGGTAAGCAAAGAAGCAATTAAAGAAGCTCACAAAAGACTAAAAATCAAAAGAGAAAGAGAGAGTAGGCCCTGCAGCAACTTTCCCAATGATAGCCAGGCATCAATGATCAATGCTCCATCAAAAGTCCTAGACACCTCACTTATGGAAGTAGCAAAACACAAAATTTTCAAATTTTGCAACCAGTCAACTGCAAGTACATCTAAAAGCAAAAATACAGCAGGGACTCTCAAATATGTCGTCAGAAAAAGAGTATGCATACACACAAGTTTGATGATGATCATAAATGTCATAAGAAAAATAACACAAGCTATTTTAATTCCATTTTCCTCCTTCATACAAGCTATTGGACTAGCATTTTCAGATACAACACAATTTATATAAATCACAGACCTGTCTCATGTCCAAACAATCGTTTGTAAAACCCTCATATACGACACTGCTAATTCCGAAAAACAAGCTGTGAACCGATGCTACGGACTGAATCTTCATATCTCATCCTAATGTTTTCCTTTTTGGCTATGGAAAAATCAAAATCATGTAAATGCAGGGCCGCGAGAAACTTACAACTCTTTCAAAAATTTACATTGAGTAGGCTGGGTGTTGATGTTCTTCCTGAACAATTTTGAGCTGCCACTCTTTTCTACGTACATTAGCTTAAGTTATGACGCTTGGACCCAGGAAATTGGGTTGACAGATTTGTTTAGTTGCTTTGGTGCAAGGAAGGCCGAGGAACCTCAACTTTAAATGGTTCACACAGTGCAAAGCATACCATGCCGAGGACTACGCTCCAGAGGGTACATGGTTGCACTTTTCACATATTTCTGATGGTCTATAGCGGCCTTTCTTAGACTTAGAAATGATGTAAGCTTTAGTTTGATTTGCTTCTTTACAATTGAGCACATACGCAGCGGATCTACATACCCTGCTCCAACTCTCCTATATCATAAACAAAAGCATAATTACCACTTTGAAGTGGAACAATATAATCAAATACTTGCAATAGAAAACCGTCACCATACAATGCAGAACTAAAAATCAGAAATGTAAAGGAAAGATAGAGCACCAGGTGACGAATACAAGTTCCCTATATAAAGAACCGGATATTGATGAGAACTTGCATTTTTTAAGTTCCATCAATGTAATGGACTCACCCTATTTATTAACTTATTTCATGAGTTTTATTGATAGTCAGTAGCAATGAGCCAGCTGACTACAAGCAATAGGACTTATATCCTCTGACTGGGATGGGATTGTTGGGCTGCGCCAGAAGTTCCTAACTGTAATAACGATATATGAAGATTCATAAAGATGTATGACTCAATCTTGGTTGAACATTGAACTCGTGGTCGCAATAATAGTTGCACATTTTAAAGAATCAATTTGAATTTTTTTATTAAAACGTAAATAAAATTTATAAGTTACCTCAACAATTTCTCTGATGCAATTCTAGCAGCAGTAACTAAACTTCGTTCTGGTACCCATTGCACAACACGGTTTGGATCAGCTCGAAGAGGCGAATGAATTTTGATAAGCTTAACAAGAGAAAAATAAAACGATTAATAATATGAGAAAAATGCCCACTACACATTAACCGTTTCTCCCAGAAAATAAGCACAAGATGCAAGTACTTTTCTCAAATAGACAAACAAACAAGAGACGCAACAGTTCTGTACGCTCAAAATTTATTTGAATAGGCTAAAACAGTTACCATCTGGGATCCATAAAAGGAGGTTTCTTCCCCCATAGCACTTTCAAGAAACTTCTACTAATATTGCTTACATATGCAGATTACAGAATGACAAAAGGAGAAAATAAAACACTTACACCCAAACACTCCATCATCTGGTAGTATGCCCTACCATGTAGAGGAGTATGGCCTTGTCGAGCTTCTGAGAAATATCTAGTCCTGAAAAAATATGTTCAAGATCCTTTATCAGGTAACCATTTTAAAATTGTGAAGTAGGGCATGTTGGCAGCAGGAACAGAAGGGAATCCCTTATACCATTCTTTATATCCTGGATCTACAGTGAAACCATACATATCTACTGAGTCACATATAGAGAGCCCAAATTCAAGAGCCTTGAGCCCAGTTCCTTTTGCGGCAGAACCAAAGGATGCACCTAGCAGGAGATATACATGATTTTTTATTGGAATTTCCTGCAGATGGTAATCAAAATTTGTACAAACAAAAAATCAGTAGTCGTTGCAGGTAAAGAAAACATATGCAGAAACAAGTACTTGGTTGAGTGTTAAGTCAAGACATCAAGTTATTGAATAGCAATATACAAACCCGAATCATCTGGTTCATAGCGTCGTGAATTGTTGTTTTGATGATCAATACTTCCTTTCTTGAATCTGCAAGAATTTTATACTTAGTGTTCCAGTAAATATGCCATATTAATTTGTAACGATGTGGACCATTTACCATACCATCTAACTCCACAACTTTATCAAGAGCCTTAGCAGATCCCCTATTAAGAAGCCGAAATGTGCATTTCTTCCCCACATAATCAGTGTAGTTCTGCAGAAGAACAACAAAGTAAGAAGTTTTTTTCAAAGTCAAGTAAACATCAATATTCCAAACTCCTAAAATAGAATTTGCTTGACCTGAATTGGTGCACCATTTTCTCTAATAACTGCATCATAACCATCAATCTCCTTCCCAAACCTTGTTTTCAAAAGATCTCCTGAGTTTCCAATCACAGCACATCGGCGAAACATCCGTGGAACATATGGTGGTGTTTCAGGGAGTACCAGTGAAAGTTTTTCCACACATAATGTTTTGTTCTTACAGCGGTTGCTGCAATACAGAAATACAGTTAATCAACTACATGCTCATCCAATAACTATTCATTGTGAAACTAGTATCTTGAACAGTACTAACAGGCGATCTCCTTTGTTAATCCTACGCCACGCATAATCCTCCCATCCATTTGGTAAAGAATCAATGAACTCCCTGGTCAGTATTGTGGTACTATTCCGCACCTGAGCAATCAAATCAACTGTAAAGCATAAAACAAAATCAAACCTAACATTGAAAAGGTAGATATAAAAAGGAAGAAATTGATTTCGACGTGCAGAGTTACATGTTTCAATTGATGACATAGTAATGAAAGATCTCAGTACTTAAGTCTTTTGCAAATCTCTACAAATGATAGAACACTGACCTGTTCCCATGTAGCCACAGCCTCACAAAGATTAAACTCATATGATAATCCTTCAAGCTCACCGGTTTTGGTATCCTTCTGTTTACACATAAAATTCAGACAATAGATAAGCCCACGGGAGCAACTCAAATTAGTCTACAACCAAAACATCTCCCAAAGAGATGCCGAGACATTCCAACTTCTAAAGAGTATTGCTTGAAGGGACCATGAATCAATACAAAACGGAGTTTACCACCGTTTCTTTTCATTTTAAAGACTATGGTATCTTATCCCTATTCCCAACTCAAATGGCAAATACACGCAATTGTCGATAAAATCTCATTCGCAAATGCAGAACATTTCAACCGGGAAAAAGAACTCACCCATTTAGGAATGGTGTCAGCAGGAAACTGCATTGTGACTTGACAGTAATCTTTGCCGAGCGCGGCTTTCAAACCTAATCCATTTGCAGCCTGCATCACAATCATATTAATATGACATCCCAAGCTTACAACATTTCTGACAACACAAACAAAACCCATTTTGTAGTACCTCAATTCAACATAAATTACCATGTTCTACCAAGCAAAAGCATGCAAATTTTACAGAATATACACTAAAAAATCCAAAAAAGAAGAAAGAAAAAAAAAGAAAAAAGAATTTCAACAGATATCAATACATATATAATAGAAAAATCCAGAAGGCTCACCACACACTTCTGGAAACCGGTGCGCAAAGAATGCAGCGCCTCCTCATCTTCTTCCGTAAGTCGATGCGTCTCATCTGCACCACAGAATTCAAACCACACACATAAACATACACAAATTCAACACTTGTAGAGAGAGAAACAGGAGAGAGAGAGAAGGAGAAAGATAAGCATACAGAGATCGGAGACGCCGACGATGTAGATGAGAATGGCGACCAATCCGAACAGAACAGAAACCACGAACGCCAACTGCAAAAGCCTCATCGGCTTCAAAAGATTCAAACTTTCTGGCGACGCGCAGCTCTGAGTTTCTGATAATTTGAAGATTTGCCTTCGAATTGCTACCTCTGACTCTGAGCGAACGAGCTCTGGATCTCGATAAGAACTCGCTTTGCTTTCTTGCTCCTTGTGCTCACAGAGCTCCGACTAACAGGAAACAAGGACAAAGAAGACCCGCGTATTTGCAGTTGTACGTAGCCCAGTTCATTGCGGCCCAGATTTCCAGGCCCGACTTTTAACTTAATTGATGTATGGGCCTAAAAGGCCATGACACCTTAAACTAAGCTAAATTGCAAGGAGATTTTAGCCCACGAGAATATTTTGATGATTTGATTCTTCCGTCAGATATTTTCCAATTCGAAACCCTCTAGCCATGATGCATGGGCTGCTCGAGTTTTAGACTATAATTTTTTAGCTTCAGTGTCGAAGGGGGAGGATAATAGGTTAGAATTATGATAGTTCAAGGTTCGAATGCTTTCTGTGTAACAAGGTGTTTGGGCCTGAAATGCTGGGTTTGGGCCGAAGAGAGATAATTCAGTTGAAAGATTGCGATTCTCAGCCCAATGGCGATTTCTATGGCCTTAGCTTAGAAAGATATAATCCAATCGAGTCATAGCTGAGGTAGGGCTTTTAAAGGATTAGATCTAGGCATGGCTCGGTCGAGTTCTGATTGAATCCAAATTGTTAAGAATCAGAACATGTTCTAGTAAGATTCGAATAATCAAAACTTGCGAATGATCAGATAAGAAGTGAATCGAATGCATAAGAGGACTAAGTTCAGAGTCATAGTTCAAGTAAAAAGGTCGAGGCCTGATAGAGATGAGGTTTCGGCAGGATAGGGTTATGATGAGATAATGTCAAGAATATCTTGATGTGTGCCGAAGAATCATAGTCCTATTGGGACTCTACTTCGGCATACTTGGTCATCACGAAATTCATCCTTATAAATCCAAGGTGCTTTATAATAGAAAAATGACCTTCAACTCAACAAACAATTCTCTCTCGATATGTTCCTCAAAAAATCTAATCCGTACGAATTCTTCCCCCAACTAAAGAAGAGATCTTGGTGGAATTGCCACATATGAAATTGAGCACTCAAAACGATGTACATGAGACGCTTCTCACATGTTCTGAGAAAAACACTAATTATCCTAACGCTCCCGTACATTACTACATTACTTCAAGTTTGATTGGTTATCTATCCAAGTCTCAGCCGAACGAGGTCACTTCATTAGGTTCCCAGCCGAGTGAAGTGTTCTATGATTGGTTATTCTCAAGTGCACTTCAAAGTTTGGCATTCAGACGGCCAAACAACATTCACTATAAAGACACTCATCTCTTTTGAGTGCATGTGTCCATACAACCTGATATCAATTCAGAACACCTATATTCTCACAAATATAGTTGAGGCAGTTGAACCTGATGCAGGAGATCCTGAACTTCGCAATGATTTAAGCAACCTTGTCTTTAGGTTCTAGAGCCTAAGGTTGTGACGCATTCCTTCCTCGGCTGTGATCACTTGAGTATAGAAATCAACAATGCATTCAACACCACCATCACATCTATTCTACTCGCCGACAGAGCTCGGTCACGAGCTGGCACGCTCGCATTCACCAGAACGATGTAGTTAGGTTATTAATTGCTTGGTCTGCACACCACGCAGCCTCATTAGTTTTTAAAAGTAATACAAGGAAAAACAAATAAGGCTTCGAGCTTTTAATGTACCAAAGTAAAATATACAAAAGAAATCCATCAGGATTTTGTGTACCACGATGAACATCAACATTTTTTTTATACATCAATATATTCATATTAAAATGAGAAGAGCAATAAATTAGTATTGAACTCATCATTCCCAAAGCTCGTACCTAAGACTTCTCACATACAAGTAAATAAGAATACCATTAGACCGTATTATTAAGTGGCACCACGATCACAACTATCAATACCAACTAATGTGGTTTGTCTGTAAGTGAATGAGGTTCATACCAAGCTAAACATTAACAAGTAAAAATTTGGAATATGAGTTGATGAATTTGAGATGGTACCAACATCACATAATCAAAAGTCCAAAATATTTTATCCGTTTTCCAGTCTTCTAGCTAAAAGAAAATCAAAATTTGTTCTGTTGAAACAAAACAAAGGGGGGCCTAGTGCCTACATTCTTATGGGAAAATGTAGCTTTGTGTTCAAGGATCTCGTTATGTCATTAAATATTAACCATCAATAATATTTGGTAGGCCGTTTTTAAAACAAAGAACGAAAAAATATCATAGAACAATTTTGTTGTTGCAATTACAAGAAAGCATGGAGAAAAAATATATAAAAAACCAATTGGAATCATCGAAATCCTAATTCCTTGTCCACTTTTCAGTCAAATGCCCAAATTGCCCATGCCCTTTAGATGCAAAGAGAGATATGGACACCACCCTATTAAATCAGTGTCACCTTCTTTCCTCTTCATCCATAGACAAAAGGGACAATGCCATTCAATGGCCAAGGGGTCCTTGCCATGCAGGTTTGCTTTCACGTAGGGCTATATACGTGGGGGCCATGGTCGAGCTCTCGGCCCCACTGGCCTCAACCCTGGGGTCCCCCATGCACCGCCCCAACCATTGTGCTTAGTTTGGTCTTTAACGTCCTTATCTTTGAAAGGCAGAGAGAAGTTGTAGGAAGATTGTTGAGTGAATGCGTTTAGGGTTTTAGTCGAGCTAGCTAGTCTTTATTTGTAAGCTTTGGTTTGTTTGTGACAAGCAAACCAGATAACATCGGCAACAATGTTTCTTGTCTTGCTTGCAATCTTTCCCGGAAGTAGTGGTCAATTTGTGTTTGCATTTCTACACACACCATGTTCAAAGTTTTGCCACATTAATCGTAGGATAATACTTAAGCATATTCTAGCTATGTGGGGGTGCACATATCTCTTGTTTGTAAATAACGTATCTTGATCATATCAAATTAACGATTGGCCATGGAATCGTTCAATTTTTAATTTTTATTGAAGATCACTCCTACAAAAAACCATTCGAATTGGAGATCGTTTAATCATCTAAACGTATCAAATAAATGGACAGTTTATCGTGAATATGTTACTTGATACCTACACCGTCAAATTATTCTATACATTTGACTGACTAAATGATCTTTGATTAATATGATTTTTTGTATGGGTGATCTTCAAATGAAGATTAAGAAATTAAAAGCTTATGATTATGAAATTTAAAATACTCGTAATGGGGGAATAAATTCATCTCAAGAAAGGAATGCAAGCATTATCCTTAATAGTATTAAAACTGACAAATTTCATAACTAAATATGTTAAAATGAGAAACTTGTAAAAAAAAAAAAAATTAAATGAGAAACTTGTGATGTTCATTGCCTCCTAATTATCACGCCTTGATCATCTCCATTAATTGGCAACTTGATTTTTGCCTGCATAATCTAATTATTATTGATGTCCATTATTAATCTGACTTGATGAGAAATTATATATGTTTAGTATATACATATATAGATAGTTATATATGCATGCGATTGATTGTATCATTTGTCGAACCAAAATAGATATATATGATCCATCGATTCAAAGTGGCATAATTTGAAATGGGATGCCTGATAATCACTACTAGAATTTTCGGTTTTACCGACAAAATTAGTTTGTCGGCAAAAGTCAAAATTTATCGGCAAAGAGTCTTTTCCGACGAAAATTTTCGTTGGCCATTTTGTCACGCAAAGCATGTCATGCAAGAACTTTCCTAACGAATTTTGGTATTTCATCGGCTAAGGTTCAACTTTTCGCGACAAACTCCTTTTTGTTGGCATTTACATCTTCCCCGACAAATAATACTTTTCAACCAACAAAATGTGTTTGTCAGTATATTTCGTCGGCAAAGTCTTCTATCTCCCGACAAAATTAGTTTCGTCGGTAAGACAATTAATTTATAAAAAAAATAATAAATGCTTCAATGCTTAGCTACTACATATGCACATCAAAATACAATACACAAAAATCAAAATACAGTACACAATGAGATCTTCGTACTTGGTAGCTGGGGACAAATTGCTAGAAGCAGCTTTCTAGTTTCTAAATAATTTAATCATGATTATCGATGTCGATAATTGTCCAGAGAATGAAGAAAACTATCGAATCAAATTAAGTGACTTCTACTTCAAGTGTCTAGCTAGCTGAGATCATAAGTTAAACTTATTGATATGTATACATCTAACTGGGCTGGCATGATGGTCTACACCTGACTAATATAGATCACTCTAGAATTTAGAGGTCGTGAAAGTGAGAGCCCAAGTAATCATATATCTGTGATTGCACTGCTAGCCAATATGAACACGCGAATTATGTTAATTATTAATTAAGCTCTTGATTGGTAAACGAATTATATATCCCTCTTGTTTGGTCTTATCAATCCTATATGCGTGTGTGTGTTTGCATGGGGTGTGTTATGTATATGTGCATCCACATCACATATCAAATGGTGACGATGGTGATTGGCGGTGATGGTGTTTTATTAGTTTTCTGGGGTATATAGGGTGTGCATTTGTTGGTCTAGTATCCAACTCCACGGCCTCATACAACCAATTACATTTTTTTTTTATAAAGCTTGATTAGCAAACAATTTTTTATACAAATATTATAACTAACATTAGATGTCGTCATCTATTTTTATTAAATATGAGTTTTAATAAAATTTCATATCCCAAAAGATTGATATTTAGTGGAAAGCGAGTAAAGGTTTGTAACGCTAATTTGTATTGAACTCCTATGAATGTGTTATTTTTTGGAGTTACCAACTCTGCTTTGGCGTACCGTTTAGTCCGGGGACATAAAAATAGACATTAACCTGTCATCAATGTTGGTGGGATATCTCCTATATTAAATTTTATTATTATTATTATTTGACTTTAATTGTTTGATAAATATTTACCACGTATTTAAAATATACACTACGCAATGTCTTTAGTTACATCAAAGTTTATTCCCACGTATATACGAACACTAGTACAAAAAAGGCTTTGCGCGACGCAGGACCTTCGTCGTGCAAAGTCAAAAAAACGTCGTGCAAAAATTAGCCCAACGAACCTTCGTCGCGCACCTACTGTCGCGCCAAGGCAGTGAAGGAAGAGTTTACGCGAATAAGAAGTGAGTTGCGTCGCGCAAAACCACTTCGTGCGACGTAGGTCTGCGTCGCGCAAAGCCACTTCGCGCGACGTAGGTCTGCGTCGCGCAAAATCACTTTGCGCGACGCAGACCAACGTCGCGCAAGCTTTTTTTTTATGCGTTGCACAAGTTTTCGTCGCGCAAACATATTTTTCTACTAGTGGGAGCTAAGTTTGCCAAGTGCCTTTTTTCATGGGACATAACAGATTTAGAAAGTGTCGACCTATAGCAAGTTAGCTGTGGACCTAATTATATATCTTCATTTTATCTTCTTCTAAAGTAAGCTGGTATAATGTATGACAATTATCTTTTAAGTTTAGACACCTGACTTGTCATGGAAAAGTTGATATAAATTGCTTTTATACGTGTGGCTTTGCTAGCTGGAGAGTTTGGAGATGCTTTCATTGTTCCAATAGAAGGAGATAATGATGATTAATTGCCTAGACTACCCATTTACTCAAATTAGTGAAATTCTCTAGAACTTATAGTGGAATATGGAAGACAGAACTTAGATAAGATTAATTAACATTCTTAAACTTGATTCGGTTTTCATTAAAACCGATAGTTAGATAAAATTCCAGCTGCTAATTAGCAACTATACAAGACTCAAGTAGATAATTAACACAAATTGATACAAACTATGTTTAAAAGAAATGGTAATTATTCTCCTAATTAATGTTTAATTTAAACATTTCCAAAATACAAAAAAATTAAATTAAATAAGTTTGTACTATAATTTATATAAAAAGGTTTCAAATTTTTAATCTTAAATCTACTCATTCGTAAATTTTTAATCTTTAAAAGTACCCCATTCTTAAATATACCAATTTGTTATGTATAAAATGTACTAATTTTTTAAATGTAAAATGTACCCATTTTTTATTATGTAAACTTCATTCACATTTTCAAATTCATTTTTTTAACTTATATGGTTACATTCATTTTTGTTGATTTGAGAATGAATTCATGTCAAGTTAATTCGAAGAAATTTATTACTGTTATTAAGCCTAACATCTATCTTTTTTTTTTTTTTGAAAAATGTACCCATATTGGGGGTTTGAAGAATCTAACAAAAATTTGATGGCACAATAATTTTTGGTTAATTTTGATTTTTGATGAATGTACCCCATGTTTATGTATTTATATATGTATACAACAAGTTTTGTGTGTGTATATATGTACATACTTTTTATGGCAAAACATGATTTTCTATTGATTTTGAATTTTCTTCTACAGGTTTGTTGGGGGGGGGTATAATTTATCTTTTAATATTTTTTTTATCTTTTAATATTTTCAATTTCACAAATTATGGGTTTTATTTAAAATCTCATTAATACAAACAACTGCAAATTTCAATTTTTGAGATAAAAAAATATATAATAATCGACATGGAATTAATATATAGTAATGTCAGAGACGTTGATAAAAAATTAAAACCAATAATGTTTGACTCATAGAACATTGGTAATTAGAAACTGCATTCAAAGTCTTCCTTGTTTTATTATGGCCCAAGGGGGAAACACGCATATATACTTCTTTTGTAGACATGATTAAGATGAATGAAATATGAAAGGGTTCCATTGATATCTTAGTTCTTAAGGATACTAAGACTCGGATCAATTATCCAAAGTTGGATTTGAGATTTATCATGTGGTGGTGTGGTAGTGTTACTCTTTTCCGAGCTTACTTTTGGAACAGCCATCTTGTTTCAGCTGAGCCAAATTGCAAATGTGCAATGGTTTGCATACCAAACAAAATTAAATTTTGTAGGCCAGCATTCTCCTTTAATTGCTCATGATTTGATGTAAGGGTAACCTGCTGAAATAATCAATATATAGCCATGATATATTATTTTTGAGTATGACCTTCTCAATGTGTATATATGGATGAAAAAATGTTATGGATTTCACATTTTTATACCATGTGAGTATATATCACGTCTTTATCTCGTTGTATATTAATAACGTTTGTTGTATATATCAGTTGTCACATCAAATGATAAAGAAAATATCTATGTATATATAGCATGCTTTTCGATTCATGAACACCTGTGAAAGATAAAAAAAAGGAATGAAATTAAAAGCAATAATCAAAGTTGGAGTCATCCATCAGTTGTTTCTTGGGCTCACCGCACTCCACAACTTCAAGAGATGGGACTGGAAGCCTGGACAAATATTGAACAACATAATTGTCAAACATGGTTTACTTTATTGTCTTTGGAACCTGTCGAATAAACAAAACTATACGTGTTTTTTTTCTGATACCAATGATATTGGGAGAACACCGAACTTGAAACATCAATTGCATGAGGTGAATGTTCTTAACTACTTAACCGCGTTTGAAGCGTGATGTGCTTTACAAGTATATGCAATTCTTAGGGTGAAACAATGCAAGTAGAGTGGATGTGTCCGACTGATTGTCAATGACAACAACATGTGGGTCAACGTAAAAAGTAGGTCGAACACGAAAATCACATGCATTGTCTTCCTCCATGAACCAACATAAGCATGTCGACCAATCCCAAGGAAAAGAGAATTTCCAAAACTAATATATGTGTCACTAGTTATGTTTATGGATTTGTTCTATTTACAGGGCCATATTTAGTAAGTAATTAATTTAAGTGAGTTTTTGTTTTTTACTGTAATCATATATTTTTGTTTTTTGGACAAACGATGGGGGTGTTAGTGGCTAGCAATAATGTGGTTCACATTCGCCTTTGGTGAGAGTCGAACCTAAAATCTCTCACTTACAAGTGAAAAGAAATATCACTTAAACTGTAAAACTAAATAGCTTAATGTGTAACCATATCAACTACAAAATAGTATAGGAGGCCAATATTCAGATATTCTCCGCATTAATATTTTACTTCCTCCTCTCTTTTTATGTTACAATTAAGTGAAATTCTACAATGCCTCAATATATGAGATGTTTTATTTTAATGGATGACTGAGTTTGCGTGTGTATAAAATTGGTGCATCACATACAACAGTGTATCATATGACTCTAAATTAAGTAAATTTTTTTAATGTGCTTGAGATCCCCTGAAACTTTTATATGTTTATTTATTTTCCTCCAAATCATAATTGTCATTCCCTTGGTGAAACATTGTTACAATAGTCTGCCATGTTTCCCGGGGTTGTTTATTATTTCTTAGATTCAGTTAATTACTACGAGAACAATTATTTCTTGATTGGTCTATCTGGTAAAAGCATTTAATTGCAGCCCAGCATATGACTGTCATGTGACCTTATCAATTCAAAGAAATCAATGAATGTGGTCCTCTGAAAATTTTTTATGAACAGTCATTGGAATTCTTACAATCACTTCCAAACGGACTAGGATTCTCTTCCCTCCTTTTTTCATCATCTTCCATCTCCTCCTCTTACATTCTTTATTTTATCTTTCTCTTTCTATAAAAAATTAATATAAGATGTTGACGTGGCTTAACCGTGATCGTTCAAATAGGAAGGGAGGGAAGGGAAGAGAAAAAACAAGGGGAGAGAATCATATTCCCTTCCAAACAGTGTGCGGATTTATGAATTTTTCTTTACATGAGCAACATTTGGTTAAGAAACTTGGTTAAGATGTTCACTTCATGCATCCAACGTCCTAAGTTTGATTTTCTCATTTCTATTGTATCGGTTATATAAAAAAAAAACTTATAATGACAAGTTCAAGCTACTCCGCATGCCTCAACATGGAAATTAGTTAGCTTCTTTGCCCTACCTCAATACTCTCAAAGACATTTTGTCAAATATATTGTCTCATGATAACTGTACTCAAGAGTCTATCAATGGAATGTTAAGCAACTTTAGGGGAAGTAAAAATGGTGAGCGAGGACAGTAACCTTACTCACCTTAATGTGAATCTATATTGCTTATAACCTACGCTTGTCAAGTTTGAGTAAAGACTATATGGCGGTAGATACATCAAATTAATGGATGGCATTTTGGAGGGGTCGAGTAGACAACCCCAAAAGATGAAACTCCCGAAACATTATAGTACCTCATACAGTATAACAATTTTGTCACTTACAAATTGAGAGTGCAGAAATCGTTACCTTAATGAGTACCAGTCAATCTGCATTTTATGTATATTTTTTTTCTTTTGGGTAAGTGAGATGTAGGTCACTTATACGCACTGTTTAGCTGCTGGTCTAATTAAGCTCCACAGATGCTTCTGCCTAGAACCGTTTGGGTAGATAATTTGGGGGAAATAACCTCAGGTCATCAGAGAAACCGATCAGTCTCACAATAACGCCAAAATAATACCAAAAAGATTCCACAAACAACAACTGCATAACCAGTCATGTCAACTGCAAGCCTACAGCAACAGAATCAAACAACCCTACTTTTAGGGTTTTACTTTCTCAATTCACGCACCACCAAAAAACACGGTTAAAAAAAATAACTGAAATAACTAGAATAACTGAAACCACAGGAATTGGTCAAATACATTTAATGGTCAATATAATATTCTATTTTTTCATATTAAAATTCCAATTTTTCACCACCACCATATGGCTACGGGGCTTTGGAATTTGTGCATTGGATAATATAAGGCAAGGGATCTAGAAAAAGATTTGGTCTTTCTTTGGTCGGTTGCTATCTGTTGTCCTTTTGTGTTCTTCTGCATCCACTGGTATTGCTTACCTTTATTCATGTTCAAAGCTCCCACTCCAATGGAACTGTAAAAAAGAGAGAACCTTAAGTTTTTTATTCATTTTCCACGTCTGGTTTTGTTTTTCTCGGTTTTTTGCTGCTTTCTTGTAGTCTCTTCACAAACTGGAAAGACCAATGAAAAAAACGAAGAGAGCTTTGTAAGTTATATAAGTCAACAAGGTGTACAATAACAAAATTATGGTTTTTTTTAATATGTTTCGGTGGATTCTATACGAAATGATTTTTGGCAATTTGGTCATTCATCAAGAATTCATTGACAAAGATCTAATACACTGAATAATTCATTGATCAAGATCTTATACATCGGAGTATAGTAAAAGTTTCGTACAATGATTAAAGGCTATAATAAACACAAGTACGTGGTATTACATTGATTTAACTAGTAATAATCTTATCAATTTGTTATAATTATGTACTTGTTTTTAAGTATGAGACAGGAAATGAGGGCCAACCATATGCTGGTATGCTTGTGGGGCAGCTTTTTTGCATTATAATTAATTGAAAGAACACAAGTTGCTGTTGCTGAAACCACATGGATTATGAAAGTTTTGTCTTTGATCTTCCACATCCCACAACAAGCTCTCACTGTCCTGAAAACGATATATGTTTTGTCATGAACCTCAAGGTTAGAAAAAAATAGTATTCATTAATTAACATTTGTTTAAGTGATTTTTAAAAGAAAAATTGAAATTGGGTTAACAAATTAAGTCAGAAATATATACCTGAGAGAAGGTATTTGGCCTTTGAAGTAGATGTGAAGCTGAATTGTCCAGAAAATGATAGTTGTTATTTGTGGTGAAGGTGGTAGTAGCAGCGGCAGTGGTGGCAGTGATGTTGGTGGATGTATCAGCAAAAGGTGTGGACTGTATTGGGTTGCATTGTTGCACAGATGGATATGGTGATTCCATGCTACACAATCTCTGCATGGCAAAAAATAAAAACCAAATTGTAATTACATTAGTAATTTTTGGTTCATGAATTAGGTTTTTTGAGAATGAAACTCTCGTGTCTCTATTCCGATTAGATACGGACGGAAGATTTTCATTCCTGTGTTTGAAAACGCTGTGAAGTGGGATTGAACATAACTGATACTTTTTAACTATGTACCTCTGGTTTAACCACTAAAGCACCCATGTCCATTCCAAAGTCAAAGAACATTGGATTCGAAGAAGCAAGTTTCAGTGAGAGGAACTGATCGAAAAAGAAAAAAATAATTAGAAACAGTTGGTTAAATCACATATTCAATTAAGATAATAAATTAACATGTATGTGCACGGATATCACAGTAAAAACTGTACCTCCACTTGATTTTGTAGGGACTGAACATAATTGATAATTTCATCCAGCATGACTGCCCTTCCAGTTACCTAATTTATTTATAATAAAAAGATCAATCACATGAATCTAGTCAGAAAAATTACAAAATATATACAAATAAGGTAAAGACAAGTAAGCAAGAGAGAGCGAAGCTGGTTCCACCTTGTCACAGCCAGGGACAAGTTTTTGCAGCATCTTCATCCTCTCACTAATTTTCTCTCGTCTCACCTAAAAAACCAGAGAAAAAAAGAATACACAATTATGAGATATAATAAAATGGTGGGCACAACAGCAATTTTGGGAAATAAACTGTTGGGTATGTTTAATGAAATTTCATATTTTTTGTACCCTTTCTGCAAGGCTGTGACTATCTGTAGCCTCACCCCTCCTTGCTCTAACATGAATGTAGCCAGTTGGAGGTTCTTCTCTTACTTTCACCTGGTCTTTTTTATCTGATTTAATCTTCTTTTCCTCAGCTTTCTTGGTACCGCCACCAGTCTTCTTTTGCTTCTTTCCCTTATGCTCTTTAGTACCCTAGTGGAGTACATCACCATTAAACCCCCCAAATTTCCGTCAATTAATATCTGAAATTCTGTAGAACTCACATGAAAAAAGGAAAATTTACACATACAAGACCAGTTTTATAGCAGGTACCCCGTTTTGTTGTACGCGATAGATATAAGACCATCTTAGAGACCATGTATTCACCATATAAATTTTCACCGTTTTCCTCTTTTTTGTTCTAGAATATGACGGTTCTATACGGCAAATACATGGTCCCTACTGAACTCTACCATCTAGTTTTTGCTACAATAAAACGGGATCCCTGCTAAGAAATGGCTCGTATATATATAATATATTATATAAATACCTTGGATTGAGCAGAATTGAAGGATGACCCAATTCTGGATTTTCTCTTCTTGTCCATAGGAGTTACTTTCTGAGTGACCTGCTCACCAATTTCAAGCCTATCCACATCCACAACAGTTGAGGACTCTCTGCTCTTGTTTTTGGTCACAGAAGGCTCATTCTCATTGTCACTAAAAGCAACCTTATGAGTGGAGCTGTGATCCATAGTGCAGCTGCTTTCAACAGCTCTTGAATTATTATCAGCTTGAATTTCCCGGGTTAAAGGCTCAGATGGGTAAAAAGATCGAGAGAAGTTACTGTAAATGATGATGTCATTGGTAGCCGGAGCGTTGGGCAAGAAAATTGAGTCAAGGCTGCCATTGTATGAAAAGGCTGCCATTGTATAACAATATATATATCTGGAGAGAGAGAGAGCTTTTGAAAATTTGGAAAAATGGTTGAGAGAGTTATTTGAAAGAAAGTGATAGAAGGCGGAGACGGAGAGGGGAGAGGTAGAGAGAGAGAGAGAAGGAGCAAGTCAAGAAAAGTGGGTTGTCTGCGAGAAACTGAGTGGGAAGTGGCTTATATAAAGGTGAGGAGGGGCCGGGACGTGGAGAGAAGGGAGACATCCAAAAGATGTATAAAATCTTTTGGTAACTCATTCCCATGCAAATTTTTTTCTGTACATTTGACTAGTCTTATCTCATCAATCCCCTTCTATCTTTTTCTCTCTCTACATAAATATACATAAATATATGGTTGTGTATGAAAGAAAAATAAATAAAAGAAAGAAAACAGAGAAAAATAAACAGCTTATACTATCAACTATGGGTATATATATATTACTTAATTTTGACTGTATATAAAACTAAATATGTTTTTTTTTTCTTTTGATACAAGTAATATTGTGAAATAGAAGAATCACATGCAACTCTTAATCATTTTAGCTATAAGTCTTTCACAGTAAAATATGCCTTATAGTTATCATGTAAATTGTATTAAAATTCAAATACTTTCCGAAAATGTATTTAATGAAAAGCATTTTTTACTCTAAAAGGTGTATAAAAAAGTAATACATGCTTCTTACAAATATAAAAGCTTAAATGTGCTTTTATAATCTATAAACACTTTTAACGTTTGACGTCAAACGTACTAGAATCACTTCAATATGGTAAAACTGGTCAAGAGTTATACGTAACAACATGGCTAAGCTTCTGCAAAACTAATGAGGTGACCATTTTAATTAGCAAAGGACTAAAAAACATCGTTAATCTACTTTTTTCAATGTTCACTAGCTGGGGCATCTTTTGTACTTGTGGGGATGTAGGACTCTTTATAAGTTTTTGCTAAGTTTTTCTTTTCATCGATATGAGACTATTTTACCGTCATATCCTCACAGTATTGACTATTTGGTTAAAAGTGAAGTTAAATGTCCATGTACATGAGCAGAAACAATTGCACTACGCAGACTGAGACTAAAAGCAACCGATCGACGGGTACCATCAATGAGAAAATATCACTATCAGTACTCAGCAGAAAGTAAGAGAAGTAAAAAATAAGAAAGAGAGGAAACATCGAGCATTCACCCTTAATTTTCTTCTGATTTTTTCTGCCATTATTTGAGATAAAGAGCTAGCTATGATGATTTTTTTTTTTATCATTTTGGTGAAGTACGTACTGCCTATGTCTTGAATTTAATTATGGTCCAACGTTTTCTCTTGTTGCACCAAAAATATATACCTCCTGCCTCTTATCCTCTTGTAATTTTACATAACTTCTTTTTTGAGATATGGAGTTCCAATCCTATGGCATTTGAAGTGAATCAATCACTTACAAAAAACAAGGATTTGTGTACAATAGAATTCGCATTGTGTTGGAATACTATTTAAACCATGCAATATTGATCTATACCTTAATAGAGAAATTAAGGTGATCTGTCAATCTAATGATTCGAACGCATTTGTATTTGCATAAGAGTTTTTTTAAAGATCATTAATAAGTTAAATTAAGATAAATTTTGTATAAGTGTAATTTTTTTTTTCATATCAATAAAATTACCTTGTACCATCGAGGTTTTATAAAAATAAATAAAAGTGAATCAAGATCATATATGGCTGAACTCATGTCACGGGGTGAGAAATGCTAAGGGACTCTCCATGGATTTTCTAACACCTCACAGTTTAACGTCAATTCTCATCCCAACATTATAAAATATTGTGTAGAAAACATGAGGTGACAAAAAGTACATGGAGAGTCCCATTTTTAAGAGAGCTTCCTGAAATTTGACTTCAAATTATAACTTTCTTTAATTTTTTTCAGAAACAAAAGTAATAGTACTCTTTTGTAGCATTGACATGTCAGTCATCCGGAATTAAACATATGGATGTGTTAAGAATTAAAGATATGGATGCGTATTACTAATTAGGGATTAATTTATACGAGTTTCCTTAATAGGAACAAATTAGGTCCACCGACTACGCTATGGGTACCCTATTCTTAGGGCATGTCCTGAAGGTCCCCCATTGTTTAGGCCATATATGATGTAGCATTAGGTTCCCCCAGTGCTGGTCCATCAACACAAATAATAGAGACTTTCGCTACAGAGTCAGCCGTGCAAGTTACCCTATTTTTGCATTGCCCGTCGATCAACATTTTCGCATTGTCGCTAGACCGGCATTTTTGCATCAACTGTTGAATGTTGATATATTTAAGATCAAGTTGTCCTTGATTGCAAGTGTAAGTAAGACCGACATTTTCGCTGCTGCTGTGCTGCGCGCAGCACGCCCCTCTTTTTAAATCCAGACCAAAACGACGTTATTTAGAATTTATAATTTTTTTTTTTTTTTTAAAGCAGCTTCGTTGTCCCGATTAAATTTATATATATAATTAAACGGGGGACCACTTATGCCCCATCGTACTCAAGATCTCACCACGAACAAAAAAAAGGCTGCGTGTGCGTCCCCCGTTGGAAGTAGGCAGCAGCAGCAGGCCACCGCCTCCGCCGCCAGCCAATTGACCACCCCGCATCGTCGCCCTCCACGGAGTCACCACCAGCCAGTCAATTTTAAGGTAAATCCCTAGTTTTTCAAATGTTAGTTATTTAAATTCCTAATTTTATTTAATTGATAACTCAATATGAAATTTTGTTAATGATTGATATGAATTTTGTTAAAGATTGACAAAAATTGATATGAATTTTTGTTGATGATTGATATGAATTAGTTGATATTTGAACTTTCTACCCTTTTAAATTTCATTAATTTCTCAACAATTCCTAACATCAATGAGTTATATATTGTCAAAAAGACAAAAAAAAAAAGGTTTCAGATTGCCTTCTGGCGATGACAAGCGAAGTGCATGAACCAGAGTCCAAGGTACGTGTACATGTCACGTAAGTCTTAGGGTTCTTTACTTCTTTTGCCTTGCTCTTTTCTTTCAACTTTGGAAGTACCATCGTAAGGGGAAACTCTGTACTGTATGCATGTACGTGTTTGCGTTCATTTCTCTCTCTGCATGAAAATTGAAAAAAGCATCATCATTTCGACAAAAAAGAAAAGAAAAAAGAAACGCGCTCAGAAGTGAGATTTTTCATATTCTTTGCCAATTCAAAGTTCAACATCAATTTTTATTCTAACATTATAAATAATAAATAAAAAATAAAAACGGCATCATCATCATCATGATTGGATTGGATTTGTGAATTGTAAGGTATCTTTCAGCCAGGAGCTCTCTGTGCCATGCATCATGCACTGCCATTAAAGCATCATTCATTCAGACGTTTCTAATAATGCCCTATTTTTCTCTTCATTTTTGTACATATGAGTATGACAGTGGTCACCTGTCCTCACCAACGAATGAAATGCACGATTAACATTTCACCAAACGGCAAACTGCTCTTTACTACCCTAAACTATTATGTGAGTGTCAATCTACCTGCTTAACTATTTTTTAACGGGTAGTACTATCCACACATTAACTTTTACTTCTCGTACCCTATTTTCAATTTTTAGTCGTCAGATTAAATGAATTGAAGAAGATCAATGACAAAAAATTAACAAGAGAGTGTGGGAGGTAAAAATAAGTGTGTTAATAACACTATCCCTTTTTAACCAATTCACTTTCTAAACTATTTAAAATTGGCCAATCTCAACCAACGTTAAGTTTTGGCGTTTTATATTAGCACCCCACAAAATGTTGAATGCAACCCACATTAAAATTTAATATTAAATGACTTATTTACCCTACTATCCAATGGCAATTTTGACCTTATTAGGTTTAAAAAAAATAAAAAATTCTATATATACCCCAAATCACTTTTAACGTATTATTTATCTTTTTCAACTATCAAAACCTCTCCGACCCTCCATTGTTGAACAAAACCGTAACCAATGAAACTACAAACGTGTTGATTGAGAAAAATTATTTTTGACGAATGAAACATGAAATTGATGTTTTTGGAAGCTTCACATGAGGTAAGACTTCATAATTTTTTTTTATTGTTTTAGTGATTTTGACAACATCGATAATTATTTAATCTTGCTTTTGATGCGTTATTCAAGCTTCTATGTTCATATTCATCTTTTAGGGATCACATGGATCACATGAAGAATTAAACACTTAAAATTACCACCAAATATTAAAAACATACGACATGAGTTTTAATGGTGGAATTGAAAACAACCCACATATGCTTTAAATCCCAGGCATCATCTTTTGTCAAAATTCTAGTTGGCATTTTTTTTCCAAATTAAAAGCTTTATTAGATTTGAGAAATGTGGGGTATAGAAAATATGGGGTGCATGTAGAAAATGTAATGTGTGTATTAAGAATGTGGGGTGTGAGAGTATTATGGAGAAGTATGTGAGGTGTATTAAGATAATTTTTAATTGAAAAAATAAATGTGGGATGTATTAAGTATGTGAAGTTTATTTAACAATTTGTGGGATGTTAATATAATAAGCCTTAAATTTTTTAGTTTTTCATCCAATTTGTTATTATTGGCGGATGACGTGAACAATTTGTTGGAGGATCAAAGATAACCGAATGGGTTGTGTGGGCCAATGCGTTGGACGACCTGAGAGAATGAGAAGGGCGAGGTGGTGGCGCCGTACAAGGGAGGTTTGGTGGTGGCGTCGATTCTAATTTTTAGGTTTTTCAAATTGAAAAGAAAAATTGTACATGGGTAAAGTAGGAATTATAGAGAATTTTTGTTGTTATGTGGGGAAAGATAATGCGGATTTTGATTAGGTATATAAGAGAGATAGTTTAAGCTTATAAGTTAATCTATCTGTAGATTAATCTAATAATTCTTATTAACAAGGACCTCAACCGTCTTCAAAATGAAGACCTAGGTGAGTATCACTATTTTAACAATATAAAATCATGTGTTAAACCACTTAATACTCAAGTTTAAGATTATTTTTTTTCTCGTGAATGACGGATTTGATAATACTTTATTTCTAATCGAAGATATTCTATAATACTTTACTATTTTCATAACTTCATTTTCTTTAATTTGCTCTAGTATTATATGTAAGAAGATCTAACTTCACTTAAGTTGGTAATTTGCCTGGATTCTCTGACAAAATTTGAACTCTCAACCTCATCATTTATTCTCATTTATTCGAACCCTAGACTTCCATCCCATCAATTCCTCTATGCAAGAAAAATATATCCTCAAAATTTGGTCGGTCTGAAACTGATTAGATCTTGGCCGTCCACCTCTTTAAATGGCTAGTTTGGCCGGTCCTTGCTTAAGTAAACGACTGTGATCTTCTATTAAATGCAACATGTTGACTAGCTAGACCTAACCAGAAGCCAATAATAAAGAGACAGCTGGAAACCATAATATTTTGAGCACATTTTCCTTGCTTTGCTTATTTTTTCCCTTCTTCTTCTTCTTCCTCCTAAAAAAACCTGCAGATGTCCCTTCGTCCAGCCCTTTGGATAATTCTTTGCAACTCTGCCTGGTTGGTGCTGCGTTATTTGTGGAAGGTGCATGTATATTGATGGGTGTAAATAGCATCTTGATTGACTGTGACCCAGTCTATTACGCGTGAAGTGCTGTGGTCCTTCTGGTATATTGTCACCGTTCTCATACTCTTGTACTGCAAATAAAGACAAAGTCGGTGCATGTATGCTTGGCACCAATAAACTTTAAGAAGTCCAAACTCATGAGCTAATAATAAGATCGGCAGAAATCTACTATGTATATTTATTGGATGAATAAAAAATTGAATATACTGTTAAAATTTCAACGATTAAGAATCCAACGATTAAAGATATGGTAAACACTGGTGTATAAGAAAAAAATCTCTAAAATCACACTTGGAATAATTGAAGATGGAGAACATGAAAAATACGAATTGGGAAATTAAACATCATTATCTACTTGTGGAAATGCTCTGGTAGGTCTTGGAAGTTCTACAGCTGCATGGCTATCATTAAGGAGAGAACAACTTTGGGTGGTGCTATTCACATGCCCTTACATTCAGTATGATATGTCACTGTTAAAATCTACAAAATTAAATTCTCCTTACATTCACTATGATACTTGGTGGTGCTATCCACATGCCCATTTTTACTTCTAATACATTCTTCTCAATTTCTGGCTATCAGATCTTAATGAATTAAAGAAGATCAATAGACAAAAATTAACAAGGAATGTGAGACGTAAAAAGAGATTTGTGAATGGCACCACTCTATGATATTTTGTTTACATATGCTCTACAAGGTAGTAGTCCATCATGCCTGAAACATTTTAGATATCCATACATATATATATATGCAAGCTCTTTGGAGCAAAAAATAATCGACAAAAATATGAAGGCGTAATGTGGATTCTTGGGTAAATAAAAAGACAAATTTACTCTCGAGGCATATCGGAACTCCTACGCGCAAGCAGCGGACAATCATGACTCAATCAAGGTCAAAAGTGATCAAAATAGGTATTTATTCAAAACCTATTTCATCCATCCTTATCAAATCCTCCGCATAAGGTAACTCCCAAATTATTTCTTTCAAATTATATTAATTGGCTAATTACTTGATTTATTACTCAATTAATTTATTAATTAGCTAATTAATTGTAAATTACACCAAAAAAACCACTAAAGTGGCCGATTCCCATCTTTCCCAAAGGGGCCGGCCACACCTCTATAAATACCACCCCATTATGTCTAAAAACCTAGGTTGAATCCTCTTGCAAAATTCTCTAAATTCTCCAAACACTTTTCCCTCAAAATTCTAACTTTGGCATTGGAGGTTCTTAGGCCAAAGCCCCCCCCCCCATTCATCGTGGGCGCGTGAGGCTCTTGACCTTGACCTAAGGTGTTAATTGTTTTGTAGGTGCAATTTTGTCCAAGAAGAAAAAGGCAGAAATTTGCATCCACAAATTGGTGCTTTCATTGAGAGTTTGATTCACACGCTCGAAGAAGACTCTCACATTCAAAGTTTCTCATTTCTTGTTTATTTGTAGATTTTCGTACGTTCTTATTCTTAGAATTTTTTTTTATAAAATTCTTTGAATAAACGTAAAAGAAAATGCAATGACTAGAAATCGAAAACCACGACGAACGAAACTTCCTACATTCAAAGATTCAGATCGAATGGTGGAGGACGAGACGTAGCCCCACCACAACGATCCACAAAGCTTAATAAGATGGCAAGATGAGCAACTTTGCCATCAAGGAACACCACCACTATGGCAGCCACAGGGATTACCGTTGCAGTAGGGAGTGGGCCAGCTCTATGGCAGCAACCCACGATGAGCACGGGGCAGTGAGGCAACCACGAGCCCAAGCCCACGCCACTTTGTAGCAACAAGCCCAAGCTGCTGCCCCAGCAGCGTAAGCCCAAGCCTCGTATACTTGGTGCACGGCCCAATCAGCAGCCCACGCTGCAAGGCAGCCGAGCCAGGCCCATTGCGAGCTAGCCTAAGCCACCACCTTAGCAGCATAAGCCCAACCAGTTGCAGTAGTATAAGTAGACTAGCGTTCGCAGACCCAAGCCCAACGTCCACGCGCACCGCACGCAGGGCAATCCATGCCAACTGCCTGACCCGCTATCGCGGTCTAATCCGAGGCCCAACTACTCTTGTGGCCCACAAAGTAATCCCAACTGGTCCAAGACCGGTTCAACCGTTCTGACTTCAGATTTCTGGATCGACGATTGAATCGGGGGTATTTTCACCTCATTTCTCCATATATTTGACCTCTCAACTCAAATCTCGCACCCGGAGTCCATTACACTTCCACTACTCAAGGAGACGTATATTGTCCAAGCTCTTTCACCCCAAATGGTGAACAACACTTGTCTCGACAAGTCATAGAGTTGACAAACGCCCTCGCGCATCATACTACCTTAGTGAATCAGCTCTTGCAACGTGCCCCAGATGCGGTGTCCCGAAGTAGGACAAGGGCAGACAGTGAACCTCTCCTGCAGCGTCCCTGTAAGCATCCACTCGACCAGTCACGAACCAAACGTTCAGGCAGTGTACATTCCCAACTGGGCCCCCAAGATAGCGTATACTCTCATCTTAGTGCGTGGAGGAGCGAGCACTCTAGGTTAGGCCCACGGACGAGCATACATTCATGGTTGGGGCCACACTCCGACAATCAACAATGAACAACCTTCCAGGCAAAATGTTCATTCGTGGCTAGGCTCGCAAGGAGCATTATCCACCTCACATTGGAGTAGGCAACACAATGGACGGAGAGAAGCAGTCACTCAATCCAGCTCAAGTTCAACTGGCAGCCTGCGAGTAATTAGCTTGATTGCGAGGAACATACCATATAAGCCGCAACCGCAGCATAGGGAAGAGCAACCTAAACCAGCAGGTCACGACCAAGGGCAGCTGAGAGCTCTGCTGCCCCGACAAAGGTAAATTTAGGAAGAAGTAAAGAGGCTCATAACTGAGCGATTGCGCGATTTCCAACGCAACGAGGACACCGATGAGGCACTACAACGGGATATGACCAACATAAATGGGTCACATTTTATTTACAAGATCGAGCAGAAGACTACCAGAATGACACACCAGCCCAACTACCAAGAACCGGGGGCATGCCTTGTTCTCAACATTCCAGACGTTTTAATACTGAAGCACCACATCACCAGTAACTGAGCATCACGGACCTAGTGGTCCAATTTCTCTTGTTGCGCACAACCTGGCCCAAGCCAGCCTTAGCTCTGCCCTCGCAGCTGTGCCTACCTGCACCACGGCTCTCAGCAGCCTTTGATCTATCACTATGGCTTCTAATTGTGCCGATCTTAGCTGACCTTGCCCTGTGGCTCGCGTCGACCAAGCCCATGACACTCCAAATTTCAAAGCATCAAATGGTAGAGCATATGACAAGGCTTTATTAGCAGCCCCTGCTAGTGAAAGATTTAGCGGTGAAGAAGCTTGCAATCCATTCAGATTCTCGGTTGATCACCAACCAAGCCTCAAAAGGGCACACAACAAAACATCTAACAATGGCGCAATACTTGAAGAAAATTCAGGAGCAGCTCGATGCGCTTCCTACTTACACCCTTATGCGGGTTCCACAAGCAGTTCGAAGTGTCAAGCAGATTGCCAAACAAGACCTCGCATGCTGAGGATTATTTCAGTTGTCCAGCAGTCCAGCTTTTCTCAACTGCACTCACGACAACGACTTCCATGCTCTCCAATGCGAGAGGGTAAACTAATTGCTTTCCAATGCGAAAAGGTAAACTAATTCTCTGACACTCATCCGAGTCTGCTCCAGTCCGAGAGAACAAACTAATTGCTCTCCAATGTTAGAAGGTAAACTAATTCCCTATACCCATCCGGGTCTGCTGTCCTAACACACCCCGACCCTAAAATCAGGGCGTGCTGGCCGTCACGTGGACGTGACGTAACCAAAAGTGCGACGCAGAAGCAAAAAGGTAAAAGAAATACGAAGGAATAAAAACCAACTACTAGCAGTAATATCCAACTAACATGCTAGAGTGAGTTTAAGTGTGAAACACACATAATCAGAGCATAAGTACTAGGTGCAGTCAAGTAGGACCATTACTAAATTACAACACCTGAAGGTGAGTCCTACATTTAAGTAGTCTTTCAGAACACCGTGGAAATCCTCGTGAGCCACCAACACTGCTAACTAGAACCTGGAGGGGCGCAAAACAAGATTGAGTGGGTCAGTAAAACAAAGTTTTTCAAAAATATTTCATTTAATAACACTTTTAACCCATCGCTGTAAAACCTGTATACTTTCCCAGAAAATAGTATATATATAACCATATATAACAACAAATGACTCAAATCACAAGCCTTTAACACTTTTCAGGAAAATATGTCATGTTATGCTTCAAAACATCATAAGGATGCATCAATATAACAGGTGAAATAAGGAATCAACCGGAGACCCTGCTGTTGTCCTGTACGGCTAATTTTATGGCTCAATACCAAATTCAGCCAGAGTCACCAACTGTGACCTGTACGACACTACTCTGCACACAAGTCGGAACTATCTGAAGTAGTATGTACGACAAGAATGGTGTAAGAATACGCTCTAGTGCTTCTCTCATCAATAGCTGTATAATAATCTAAAGTCACCTACAAGTCGGAACCACCTCTAATGGTCTGTACGACATGTCGGAACCACCTCTAGTGGTCTGTACGACATGCACCTACTTGGATCCAAGGTGAGCGTGTGGTGTGGGGTGAATAATATAAGCACTAACACCGGAGGTGCATGTTATGAGCTCTCAACATAAATCACATCAAACAATAAATCACATGAACAACATAAAACTCACCTGATACTCACATGTGCGTCCACAACACCATTTAACATATATGCATCAAATACTAGTTCATATATTTCATATAATATGCATGCATGGCATTTTAAAACATACTATTATTTAAATTTAATTTCTGGGAAAAGTCAGTAGTATATAGGTATATACAGAAAATAACTGCCCACTCACTGGTAAGTCGAAGGGTCGTAACCCCCGTAACACCCTTGAATGCGCTCGTCCTCAGGATATGTCTCACCTAGATGCGAAACAACTATAAAAATGTTATTTTAAAGCACATAACGAACAATACGTAATAACTTCTCACACGATGCTCAATTTGGGTATATGAATATACCACAGTGACCTACTCGACGTCACGGACGTCGAGATATTTTTAGAATAATTTTTCAACGCCGCACCCTCCCCCATGCACCAGGAGAGGCACGGTGCTACGCGCCCCCACGCGCGTCATCCCCTACCTCCAGACGCCGAAAAATCTCGCCGGCGCCGGAAACTGGGCAGACCTGTAAATGCCCTTTTCTCGCTCGATTTTGCACCATTTCCACGAAATTTTCACCAAAATGTCATAAATCACGAGAGGAAGAAGGCTATACCTTTTAAAACTTCCAAATCCTTCGAAAACTCGTCGGGAAATTTCTACCAAAACCGGCCACCTTCGAACCACGTGATCCCAACGTCAAAACATGTCCAACGAAGCACTCCGAGCTTCGTGAGAACCTCCTAGAGCTTGCTGTGGTCCTAAAATTCACAAAAACTTAAGGGTTTAAAAGTTCGTGAATAGTGACCAATTCGGGGATTAGAAAAACTAGGGATCCTTACGTCTAAATCCTTTGATTCTTCTTCTCTGAGCTTCGTATGAGTGTCCCAAAGCTTCCTACAAGCTTGTAACCTCCTGAAACGTTCAATATAACGTTTGCATGAACAGTGCACATTTTCAGGGTTAGGGTTTCACAATGATTTCGAAGGTTCTAAGTTCCAAAAATGGTACCAACAAACTCACAAGCTTGCAAGGATTCTAAAACTTACCTTTTTCAGTCTCGATCTGAGAAGAAATGAGCAAGTTCCACCTTTGTCCATACGTGCACAGTGCACGGGAAGAAGAAACCGAGAGGGGAGAGAGAGGAAGTCCACGAAAGAAAGAGAAGTACTTTAGGTGATGTGTGGTCCTCCCAAGACCCTAACCACACAAAATGCACATAATTTTTAATCCAACTTAACTTTCCAAAAACTGAGGAAGGTATGTTTTATTCAAATAAATAAGTCACACATACCTTAACAACCTTTAAGGGCAATTCCGTCAATTCACATCAACGATAAATGAAATTTCGGGACGGGCTGTGACATGTCCAGTGCGAGAAGATAAACTAATTGCTCTCCAGTGCGAGATGGTAATCCAATTCCCTAACACCCATATGGGTAAGCTCTCCAGTACGAGAGGGTAAACTAATTCCCCGACACCCATATGGGTAAGCTCTCCAGTACGAGAAGGCCACATAGCTAAAAAAATCAAATGCTTGAAGATGAACCAGGCAACAAATGATCAGGGGGCAGCAGCCACTTTGCACTCAACAGTTCGCTCATCCAACACTTCATCTTTAGCAGCTCCAATCTTAGCAGCTACATCCTTGACTGCTCCATCTGCGGCAGCTGAGAAATCAAACTCAAGTAGTTTCCTCATTTTTGGTGCCCAGACGACGCAACCCAAACTATGGCCTATGCCACGCCACTTCCTCAGCCCACGCCGAGCCAGTTTTTTACTTCAGTTAAGCTAAGTAGCACAAGCAATGGCCCCTGCCACACCACCTTCTTGGCCCCTGCCAAGCCGACTCCTGGCCCCTGCCAACCGATGTGTCACACCACCCCGACGGTTGCCCTATGGTAGCACCACCCAAGAAGAAGATAAGGAGAATTAAGTTTTTCTTACATCGATGCAGCGCGAAAAAGACAAAGAAATCAACGGAAGACGGTTCTTTGCAACGGGCAAGCAAAGAAAAGTGTTAGGGGAGGTGGAACAAATATCCCCTAGTTTTCTCTCTTTCTTGTAGGGACAAATAATTGCCCTCCGAAGTTGATTTAATCCCCTACTTAAGGTAGGCTTAAATAGGCTTTGGATGAGATTTATTTCCCTTTCCTAGAAGAATATAATTCCAAGTCCAAGTGAGAATCTATATCAAAGTTGGAGATCTTTACACCTGTTGCCCTTTCCTGCGAGCAGCCCAACAGGTGTAGGGGCATTTGTGGAGCCAAAAATAATCGAGAAAAATATGGAGGCGACACGTGGATTCTTGGGTAAAAGAAAAATACATAATTACCCTCGACGCATATCGAAACTCATATGAGCAAACATCGGACAATCATGACTCAATCAAGGTCAAAAGTGATCAAAATAGGTATTTATTCAAAACCTATTTCATCCATCCTCATCAAATGCTCCCCACAAGGTAACTCCCAAATTATTTCTTTCAAATTATATTAAATGGCTAATTAATTGATTTATTACTCAATTAATTTATTAATTAGCTAATTAATTGTAAATTACACCCAAAAAACCACTAAAGTGACCGGTTCCCATCTCTCCGAAAGGGCCCGGCCACACCCCTATAAATACCACCCCATTTTCTCCAAAAACCTAGGTTGAATCCTTTTGCAAAATTCTCTAAATTCTCTAAACACTTTTCCCTCAAAATTCTAACTTTGGCATTAGAGGTTCTTCGGCAAAAGCCCCCTCCCATTCATCGTGGGCCTGTGAGGCTCTTGGCCTTGACCTTGACCTAAGGTGTTAATTGTTTTGTAGGTGCAATCCAAGAAGAATAAGGTAGAAATTTGTATCCACAATCTTCTCTGGCTCTTATATATATAGCTAATCAACTTATAATGTAGTGTCGGCACGCATCTTCTCCGGCTCTTATATATATATAGCTAATCAACTTATAATGTAGTGTCGGCACGCATCTTCTCCGGCTCTTATATATATAGCTAATCAACTTATATGTAGTGTCGGCATGCATCTTCTCCGGCTCTTATATATGTTAGTTCATGACTCTATCTGTGGACTGTATCGGACAAGTCAAGGACCTGTATGACTATCTTCTTTGAAATCTTGTCCACTAAATATTACTAAACGTGTTGAGATAGTACGCAGTTAATTGGACGCCAAGCTAGCTATTTCATGTGCAATTTTGTCAACCTGATTTGTTAGTACACTGAAACTTAATTAGGAGGGTCTGGCCACTTGTCCACATTAACACTTATTGTCCAAGTCAAACGTAAAATAATTTCTATTTTAAATTAAAATTTCCTACAACCTTTTTTATATCTTTTAGACTAAACATTACATTTGTGTCTTTTTAAAATTTGATTAAAGTAATTTGATCAATATACACCTCACCATTTTCTATTAAATTAAATTACATGTCATTATTGTATTTTCTTAAAATAAAATGTTAATTATTAATTTTTAAATTTATCCTCTTAGGTTTTTGATGCTTCCCCCCCCCCTATTTAGTGGGATGTTAGTTATTAACTCTATTATCTCTTTTCCAAATATAATTTTTCGATCAAAATAATTTTTTTTGTTCAACAAACATTAAATATTATCACTTTTTTCAAATGGTTGGTTTTATTTTTTATTTTTTCCAAATGGTTGGTGATCCAACATAAAAAGCACTGTGTCATTTTTTCATATTTTTTTTGTCAAACTATTTTTCTTTGCTTTTTTTTTTTTTTTACTTATAGTTGTTGACAAACTATTATTAGGTACAACATATTATGTGTATATTGGCGTTAGGTACATTTTAATTTGTAAAAAACATTGATTGATACGTTTATTTGCGGTTTTGGTACGTTTGATTTGGTACATATTGTTGATATTGGTACATTACTTTTGATTTTGGTACATTCGATTTCATACACATTATTTATTGGTACATTTATATTATTGTTAGTCCTATTTTCTCTTAATGTTGGTACATTACTTTTGATTTTGGTACATTCGATTTCATACACATTATATATTGGTACATTTATTTTGTTGTCAGTCCTATTTTCTCTTAATGTATTGATAAAAGGCACGTTTGATTTAGTGAGATTTAAAAATATTTTCAACCTTTTTGGGAATAATATATTAAATCGGAGATACTCATTGCTCAATTGTAGGAAGTATTATGAAAATAAATTGTATTTAACTAGGGTTTTTTTGTTTAACAATTATCTCCAAAGGGGGAGAGGGTAATCAAAATGCTAGATTATAGGAAGTTTGGTTCAATATGTTGTGCATTTTTTTGGCGTGAGATTAAGAAATATGGGGTAGTGGTAGGTCATGTAATTTTGGTATAAAAATGATTAATTCTAATATATGTGACACCAAAATGATGAAGAGTTTAATCAAGTCTCTAAAAGGCATAGATGTTTAGTCTATAAAATAACTGAGGCACCTAATATTCAATCTGCTGTGTCCAAAGAAAATTAATTTGGACTTGACCCTTGACTGACTTCTATATGATTAGTATCTATTTAGATACGGGCGTGCATGGAGATTGCGACATCTGATTGTCATATAAGTAGATCCGACTTCTATTAGAGATACGATTTGTAATGTCAGTCAAGGGTCAAGTCCAAATTAATTTTCTTTGGACACAGCAGATTGAATTTTCACATAAACTTGTGCGTCATATCTTGGATCAGTTCGATTTTATGATGCGGGATGTAAAAGCAAAATTTATTTCCAAGAAACAACAACGTCGATCGATCCAAGTTGATCAAACTGAAGTGTTCTTCTGCGAAACTTCCTGCAAATTGCATACATAAATTTGACATTGCATGAGAGAAGTATACTGTGTCCGCTAAACAGATATTGGACTGTGGCCTGTTGACAAACTTCTCCCATAAAAAATTAAAGAAAAAAAATGATCTGAAAATCTTGAATTAAAAAGATGTTCGTATATTGACGTTTTGCAGTGAAAGCAATGCATGCATGCATGCATGCAGCCGAATACAGTAAGCACGTAACATCGTTATATTTGCGGTTGTTGCTTGCCCTTCTATCTTTTGTGTAACATCGCAATGTTTACACCTATCTTTTCCCTCCACCTAATTTGGCTTTTAGTTTTTCATCTTCTTTCTTATCCTGTTCCAACTTTCAATCATGTTTTCTACTTTTTTTTTTCTTCTACCAGACGACAATTTGATTGCTCAATTAACTACTGGTACCTATTCAACGATGGCTACGGCTAGTTTTATCATCGATTATTTTATTATTATTGACTATTTTACCGATGTAAGATAAATTTCTAGGAGCATAACTCACACTTAGCAATAGGTAGCACTATGGTCTAGTATAATTCTTCTTTACTTGTAAGTGAAAAGTTGACGCGTATAGATATATACTAGGATGTGTAATTTTTACTGAAAATATGACTTTAGCCCCTGAAACTCAAGTTTCTTTACATAAAACCCGATATAGTCTTTTTACTTGAATAAAACTCAATGACTAGGCTCCACATAAGCAAATTCATTATTTCTATTTGCCTTTACACATTTTACATTTTTTAGATGCCTAAAACACCCCTAATTACAGTTTTAATACATTAAATTCTATGCAGATTTGAAGGGAGGGATTAATTAAAAAAAATGCATTAATGTTTAAAATCATTGCATATTGATATATCATAACAAATTGTATGTTAATGCTTCTTGGAACAAAAAAAAGCACTAATGTTATACTTTCATTAAGATTTTGTAATTGTTCTTCAAATTTGCATAAAATTTGACAATTTTAATTTAATCTTGTCATTTTCTTACCCAAATGAAAATCTGAAAGGGCACT
Source organism: Malus fusca (assembly GCA_035220775.1). Taxonomy (NCBI): domain Eukaryota; kingdom Viridiplantae; phylum Streptophyta; class Magnoliopsida; order Rosales; family Rosaceae; genus Malus; species Malus fusca. Next base: position 25,163,123 of record CM069072.1, on the reverse strand, counting down.
ATAAAATTTGTCCAGTAATAATACATGCAAAATAATTTACTTATAAAATTAAAGAAATGTTATTTGATTCAAAAGAAATTTATATAATATATATATATATATATATATATATATATAATGCATGCAAATAATTCACCTACAAATAAAGGAAATTTGGTTAAAAATAATATATCTACTACTTTCAATTTTCCTTTTTTTTTACCTATTGTTTAATCAAATAAAAAATAACGTATCTATTGTTTCATTTTAATGGTGATAATTTGTCTTGGTTTAGTTTTTTCGAAATAATTTAGGCACTGTTTAACTTGACCAAAATAATGTAACTACTATTTTAATTTACCTACAAAATAAATGCTATTTGATTCAAAATTAATTTACTTATATTTTACATATAAATATAGATAAATTATTTTTAACATGCATATATAATAACAAATAAAAAATGTCTAATCTATGTAAAATAATTTACCTACAACATAAAGAACATTAATTGGTTTGTTTTTTTTTTTTTATCAAGCAATATTATTTGTGCCCATAATTGTTTATGAATATGGATAAATTAGTGTATATATATACATGTTACTAATATCTATGATACAAGAAAGGTAAATTTCCATATGGGGTTAATTGCTAATCATAATTAGGGTGACTAATAATATTTATTGACATAATTAGGGTTTTGTGGCATAAGTTGTAAATATGTTGTAATAATTGGTTACATATTTGTCTACATGGTAGTCTATTTGAATTTTGGGTTTTATTTGAATATTTACTATATATTAGGTGGGTTTTTGTTTGAAAATAGGAGTTTCAAGGGTCTTTCTCTAAAAAACCCTAATGTTTATTACTGTATCCATGCATCCAAAGTACTCTAATCGGAAATCCCCATCAACATCGGCGGTTAAATGGCTCATGGGCTCCTAAGATGAGGGCTCAATGCAACCCTTTTTCTCTAAATTTGGGTCCACGTTTGAGCTTATAGTTGCCACAAAATTGAATCGGTTAATTTGTGTTGGACATGTATACCAACCCAGTCCAACTAAACTAAGCTTTAGAAAAATGAAAAACAAGAATTAAAATTGGGACCAGCTATAGTACTTAAATAAGTACTTAGTACCATCATCATCGTCTGATGGTTAGATATACTTTTTAGATATTTGTTAAAATTGAACCAAACTAAAATGTTATTTTGTAATTTGTTGGGTTGCGGTTTTGCGGAAACACTGATCCAATCCAGACCGTGCCCAGCCTTACAAATTAAAAAAATGAAGAAACTAGCTTAACACTTTTTTTTTTTTTAATACACACGATTTTATCTACAATATGAGGTAGGAGAGTATGTAAGTCTCACAATGGATTATAGTTTGGTTCATATTTTCTTTTAGGGAGAATTGATAATAAGATTTCTCACTTACAAATCAATAAAAATACCACTTAATCGTAGTATCAAGTAGCACAAGTTATTTTTCTATTTCGACGTAAGTCCTCCTTGCTACAGTAAGAACATGGGCCAAACCCGTTACAACTTACGTACCCAAGACAGTTCACATGTAGCCCAAGCTAATCCAACTTGAATCATCACAGTTCACTTCACATGTGGCTAAAACATTTCCAGTGTGTCTCTCTGACTTCTGTCCCAGTTTTCTAAAACTAGAGATGGGCAACGGTTATGGCAGGCGGTTAACCGCGATTATTTACTCATAACCGTTTATGCTCATACCCGTATAACAGTTTACCCGTTGGGTAATTGCCTAAATGGTTATACCCATACCCATAACCGTTTATAAACGGTTAACCATGCCCATAACCGCATACTCATTTAACCGTAACCGTTTAATACTCGTTTACCCATTTACCCTTTTTAACCCGTTTATAGTTTTTTTTACCATTACCCTTTTTTCACCCGTCTACATGTTTTTTAACAACTTGAAAATTAAAAAAAAATTGTCATAATTTTCTTTTTTTTGACAATTAAACACTGTTATAGGTACATTCATCATACATTTCCATATTTTTATTTTTTAAGTCCTTATACCATTCCAATAATTGAAATAATAGTTTACGGATGATATTTTTAACTGTTACCAATGAAGGTTACCCGTAGGGGTGGGCACTTAAAACCGAAACACGAACCAAATTGAACCGCACCGAACGGTTTGGTTTTGCGGTTTTGGAACGGTTTCGGTTTGAAACCGAACCGCAACATAGAAAACGGTTTGGTTTCGGTTTTGACTTTTGAAAACCGCACCGAAACCGAACCGCACCGCAAATATTAATAAACATTTAATTAAATGTCCATACTAAATTTCATGTTTTAATTAGTTGTTTGTTAGAATCCATGCACTTAGTATGTACTCAACCACACTAGAATATCATCATTCATCACTTTCTTTCGTTCATTAACTTGAAGGACCTTTGTTATTTTATACCATCACACACACACACACACACATATATGTATGTACAAGGGTGGACTAATCTTGTTATCAAGAGTCGAACAATGATCTAATGAAGTCCACTCATTTGAAGCATGATATCACATATTCTAGTATGAAAGTTTCGCTCTCGTTTAATGAATTCAAAGTTATTCAATTTGTATTATGTTATACCTTGTACGGGTGTTGACCCTAAAAACTACAAAGCCTACGTGGCGCGCAGGCCGAGTAATCTAAAGCTAACTACGTCCTTCGGTGAATGCGGGCGTGCCAACTCGTCGGCCGAGCTCGGCCGAGGAGTAAATTTGTTGATGTCGCGTTGGGTCGCGCTACTGACTTCTGCGTCTTGCGATTGCGGCCGAGAAAGAAACACGTCTCGGCCTCTTGGATTCTCAAACCTGAAGACAAGGTTACTATTATTACGAAGCTCACAAATCAAATTCGGCTTTCAATGTGCCGAATGTAATAACTGTAACACCTTACTTCGTCGAGAAGACTAATGAGATGACCTCGACCAAAAAGGGTTTAGAAAACCTTCTCGACCGAGACTTGGATAGATAACTGACCGTGCCCGCCGCAGTGCTGTTGATGCCAACGGAAGGTACTGCGAGTTCGGCCAATTCTACGGTGATAGAGCTATCTATGCCGACTTAAGATATCACCGGTTGCTTTCACAGTGCTGTTGATGCCAACGGAAGATGTGTCAGCGAAAAAGAAAAGGAAAAGGTTCTCAAGTTGTTGAGGATTTGCGCAGGGCAATTTTGTATTGATTTTGTGGGGGCTTTTGAATGTGCACAGCCTCCCCTATTTATAGCACCGGATCTCCTTGAATCCGAATTGAAATCCTACTCGGACTAGGTCATTCCCTCCGGATCAACACCAACTCGACCAGTCCTATTTTCACTAGGATTGTGAACCTAGTCCTTTATTGAGTCGGATCCCTTCCGGGTTATCAAACTTGCCGAGACTCCTTGTTGCACTAGGACTCGACTTGTCATTGCGTTTTGACCTAACCGACCTCGGTTTGGAAGCCCACGAGCTGAACGATCCATGGTCTTCTTGTCGCAAGGCCTCCCGGGCCGAGAATGATTCTACACTCGGCCCAAATTGTCATTTTGGGCCCAAACATTGCCCCCCAGTTTCCTTGAACTTCGGCTCGTAAGCCGAATGATTAAGGAAATTAAGTATCTCCAGCCTAATCAGATGTACTTTTGACCGTCATCCCTTGCTGCTGTTTACTCACGGCCCATTTCGACCAAAGAACAACTCATGGCCGAAGATAAACAGTTATGAACCAGGGTCGAGAAGAATTGGAATTGGGGTCGAGGATAAATTTGGCCGAGGTCGAGAAGCGTCTTTTCTTGGCAGCTCGGCCTGCCATGACTTATTCGGCCAAACTTTGACCCTAGCATCTTCCTGATTAAATGATTTTGAAACTTGTCCCCACACTTTGACCATAGGCATGGTACTATTGATAGCAGCGAAAATAACTCTTCTCAGGTCGGCTTGTTTGTCGAGCTCGACTAAAAACAAAAAGACCAAAATTTTGCCGAGCACACCACTTGTTGCCCCTCTTATTTTCTTAAGTATCGGTCACGGGGCCGAATGATTAAGAAAATAATTTATTATATATAGTTATTTTTTAGCAAACGAAAAGAAAAGTGGCCGAAACATAGTCAGGAGGAGGCCACCGATGCTTTATTCCAAGCCGAGATCTTTTTACATCAAAATTTTCACTTTGACATTTTCCAAAACCGAATAAAAGATCATCTCCAAATATTTCTGACTTGGTGAAATATTTTTCATTTTCGGCCGCCAAATGGGTGGAACAATTATTATGCCCCCCAGGCATAATTTCAGCTTTTAATTCAAATAACTTAACCGAACAGGATTTCTCCATATCAGCTTTATCGCCAATAATCATATCAATCGGAGTAGTCTCGGCGTCTAAGACCATGTCTCCAATTACCATATCAATTGATGTGGTTTTATGGTCTGAAGCCGTGTATTGGTCTTGTTCGTCATTGGAGCACTCCTATGACGAATCATTTTCTGACTCAATTTGTGGCTCAGAAATTTGAACTTTTTCTTCTAGGCCTACCACACTTTCAGTGTCGACCGAAAAAATAGGTGGCCGTTGTTCTTCTTCGGCCGTCTCGACAATTTTCTTAGGCCGAATGTTGATTGTGGCCGGAGTGGAAATTTGCCCCCCGGCCTCTTGCTTGTTAGGAATTCTTCTCAATCTTTCAAGGAGTTGTTTTTGCTTCTTTAATAGGCGATAACACTCATCCCGTGAAGCCTGATCGAGATAGATCACGTGAACTTCGTAGTTTTAGCACTGTGTCCCACTGGGCGTGCCAAAATGTTGACCCTAAAAACTACAAAGCCTACGTGGCGCGCAGGCCGAGTAATCTAAAGCTAACTACGTCCTTCGGTGAATGCGGGCGTGCCAACTCGTCGGCCGAGCTCGGCCGAGGAGTAAATTTGTTGATGTCGCGTTGGGTCGCGCTACTGACTTCTGCGTCTTGCGATTGCGGCCGAGAAAGAAACACGTCTCGGCCTCTTGGATTCTCAAACCTGAAGACAAGGTTACTATTATTACGAAGCTCACAAATCAAATTCGGCTTTCAATGTGCCGAATGTAATAACTGTAACACCTCACTTCGTCGAGAAGACTAATGAGATGACCTCGACCAAAAAGGGTTTAGAAAACCTTCTCGACCGAGACTTGGATAGATAACTGACCGTGCCCGCCGCAGTGCTGTTGATGCCAACGGAAGGTACTGCGAGTTCGGCCAATTCTACGGTGATAGAGCTATCTATGCCGACTTAAGATATCACCGGTTGCTTTCACAGTGCTGTTGATGCCAACGGAAGATGTGTCAGCGAAAAAGAAAAGGAAAAGGTTCTCAAGTTGTTGAGGATTTGCGCAGGGCAATTTTGTATTGATTTTGTGGGGGCTTTTGAATGTGCACAGCCTCCCCTATTTATAGCACCGGATCTCCTTGAATCCGAATTGAAATCCTACTCGGACTAGGTCATTCCCTCCGGATCAACACCAACTCGACCAGTCATATTTTCACTAGGATTGTGAACCTAGTCCTTTATTGAGTCGGATCCCTTCCGGGTTATCAAACTTGCCGAGACTCCTTGTTGCACTAGGACTCGACTTGTCATTGCGTTTTGACCTAACCGACCTCGGTTTGGAAGCCCACGAGCTGAACGATCCATGGTCTTCTTGTCGCAAGGCCTCCCGGGCCGAGAATGATTCTACACTCGGCCCAAATTGTCATTTTGGGCCCAAACAACGGGACACCCTTTTGTTGCACAAATGTGTTTTAACATCACAACTGCATGCAACATGCTAATTGTTTATATAACAAATGTCTTTTTCCTATTGCTACTAGGAAATGCTTATTAATATGTTAAATTGCAAATTGTACATTTTTTTCTTAAAAACCAAACCGAAATCGTTTGAAACCGCACCGAACCGAACCAAACGGTTTGGTTTCATTTCGGTTTTGGCTTCAAAACCGCACCGAACCAAACCGCAAAAAATTTCGGTTTCGATTTTGGTTTCACTCAAAACCGCACCGAACCAAACCGTGCCCACCCCTAGTTACCCGCAAGGAATTTAAATTAATTCCTGTCAAAGCATTTCTGTAATTTCACGGTTACCCGCAAGGAATTTAAATTAATTTAGCGAATTCCTTGATGATGAGAATCATCATTCCTGTAGCAGTGTTATTGAGAGAAGGACCGATGAATTCCTTGCTAATTTATTGGGTGCTAAGTATTATTAGATCGAGAACATGGTTTGTGTTAGTTTTACATATATAAAATAAATGGGTAAACGGTTACCCGTTTATAACCGCGGTTAATACCCATAACCACCCATTTAAATTTCACGGGTAAATGGTTATTCCCATAACCGTTTATTTATCTAAACGGGTAACCGTTTAATTTAAATGAGCGGTAACCGCAGTTACCCCATAACCAATGGTATTTGGCCTTCACTATCTAAAACCCTAACAATTGGGTTTAAGCTCTGCAATCCAAATCCCTAAAACCCCACTCGGTGAATTAATCAACTCGGATAATGGTGATTTCGAGCTTCGGAAACGCTTGCCGGCCCCATTTCTGCCTCCGTACTCCTCCGTTTCACTGCATCGGCAAGGTAATTTCACACCTGCATCTGTCAAATATATGTGTGTATATACACACACACACATATACATGTATATATATATGTGAGTTGCTTTATGAGCCTTTCGTTTCAATCAATTTCAGGTGCAATTGAACTTAGTCGCCGCCATGGAAGCTCTTGATGAACCGGAGGGCCTGTTTAAGGACAACAAAAGCAGTAATTCTGCCAATGGAAGAAGCAAGTTTCGATTCTTCGATTTAATTTTCATGCCTGTGATTTGGGTTTTGTGGTTTGGAGCCTATAAATGGTTCTTTTTTTAATTTATTTATCTTAACTTTTGCTTTGAATTTTTGGGGGTGTAGAAAATGTTAAGGCTCTGGTGTGGAAGAAGCTGAATTCCAAAGAACTTGGCATTACTACTTCAATGATCGACAAGCCTACCCGAAAAGTTCTTAATGGGCTAAAGCGAAAGGGTGCGTGTTAATATAACGTTTTGATGGTGATCTAGTTTGAATTTGGTTTGTAACTTTGTATTATTAATGTGGTTCTTATTCTAATGTAGGATATGAGGTATACCTTGTAGGAGGTTGTGTAAGGGATCTTATATTAAACCGTACGACAAAGGACTTCGACATAATAACTTCAGCTGAACTGAAGGAGGTTTTGCTCTGAATTTTTTACTTTAATGTTATCTAGTTGTCGATATCGTAAGTTGTTTCCAGCTTGTAGTATCTGCAAATGATATTTTCAGGTGACAAGAACATTTTCTTGGTGTGAAATAGTTGGCAAGCGGTTTCCTATATGTCATGTGCACATTGGTGATAGAGTTATTGAGGTTTGTTTTTGTTGTAATTCTAAGCTATTTTACAACTAATAATGAACTATTAATCTAATGCATTGGGAGTGCTATAATTTCGTACTCAAATACCACGAAGTTCCTTGTACATTTGCACACAGGCACAACACACTCATCTATGCACGTTGTTCTAATGTCATGTTAATTTTGCACTCATATCAGGTCTCAAGTTTTAGCATCTCCGCACGAAAGTCTGGCAGAAACTTAAGTAGTGATTTCGGGAAGCCAAATCACTGTGACGACAAAGATTATATGCGTTGGAGTGTTCGCAGCATGACTTTACAATTAATGGGTTGCTAATAAAATCCTTTTTACTTGAAAGTTGGCACTTAAAACTCTTCCTTCGTTTTATTTCTTATAGTCTTCCTTTTTGTCTTTTGCAGGTTGATGTTTGATCCTTATGCAAGGATAGTGTACGACTACATGGAAGGCATTGAAGATATTAGAAAAGCTAAAGTGTACTTGTATTCTTAGCAGTTGTGGTTTCTTAAATTATTTTAGCCTAGATGGCAAATACATGTCCTCACATCATCTTCTTTGGGCCTAGGTCCAAACCGTGATACCTGCAAGTACTTCTTTTCGAGAGGATTGTGGTGAGTTTGTATTTGCAGTTTGATTTGTTTTGTGTATGTATACATGAGTATTGCTAAATGCAGTTTGTGGAGATGCTAAATGCAGTCACTTGGCAAATGCTTTATCATGTTTATGGAGATGCTAAAATCAGATTCTGCATTTTCTGTAGCTCGCATTCTACGTGCAATAAGAATTGCTGCCCGTTTAGGATTTTGTATTTCCAAGGAAACAGCTCATTCTGTTAAGAGTTTATCTTATTCAATTCTTAGGCTTGATAAGGTATTCCAAGAGCTCTTTGACTTTCATTTCACTTAATGTTGTAGAGTTTTGAGTTACTTTCTCATTACTTCATGCTTTCTTCTCATGGAAATGAACTACATGCTAGCGTATGGTTATGCTGAAGCCTCTTTAAGGTTATTATGGAAATTTGGACTCCTAGAACTACTTCTTCCTATCCAGGTACGGGTCTCATAATAAACTTTCTACTTGTCCACACACAGTACAATTAGTTCTAATACGGTATCATCTTGCAGGCAGCATATTTTGTTCGCCATGGTTTTCGTAGACGCGACAAAAGAACTAACATGCTTTTGGTAATTATCGTTGCTTAATCATTCAGTTACTTGTTACATGCTTATTCATTAGTGATTATAGTTTGAAGAGGCGTTGCCTTAAAGGTATGATTTCATTAATTCTTTGGCTTTCCACATGCAGTCCCTTTTTTCTAACTTGGATAAACTTCTTTCGCCTGACAAGCCATGCCACAGTAGCTTATGGTAAGACGTTCTAAAAAACAGAATGCTTATTTGTTTGCATATGTCATTAATAGCAGGAAATTGGAAAGATAAAACATTGAAATCATTTAATCGTTTATACTTACACGGTATGAGCTCTGCTTGGAATTAGATCTATGGAGCCTTATTCTTGCTTTCATCCTAGTTCTTCGTAATTTGTTTGCTCCTTTTTCTTTTGGGTCTGAGTGGTCTAAGCATATTAAATTGCATATTCTCTTGTATATTAGACATTTTAGGATATTCTTTCAAGCTCATTACAATTTAGACCAAATTAGACTCAGCACAGGTTTACACTTCCAGGGTTGCAATCTTAGCATTCCACAATGCACTATCCGAACAACCTCGGGATCCGTTGGTGGTTGCTGCACTTAGCCTTGCAATTCACAATGGTGGAGATATGTTAGAAGCAGTAAGCATAGCCAAGAGAGTCACTAAAGTACATGATGTTGGCTTTCACGAATTATTAGAAAGTCAGAATTTGAACCCTCGAGCATTGAGAGATGAAGTTAAGAATCTCGCAGCATCTCTTATGCGTGCCCTCAACAATATGACTGATGAGCAAATAGTCTCTCAGGCAATGGCAGGGTACCCACAAGCACCATATTCGGATCTGGTGAGGGCTTCCTTTTATTTTTCTTATCCTCATGAAGTTGCATGCTGATATAGTAACTCTTCTTCTCATTTACTGAGAAACTGCAAAGGGCACGCCTTATTTGATTTAATCTCAAATCGCAGGTGCTTATCCCGTGGGGGTTATCTTTGAGAGTCTGCCGGATTTTTAGCTGCTTAACGTCGGGCGCAGAGAGGGGATTCATCCCGAAGCAGGGCAGCAAGATTGATTACGAGTCATTAGCTCATGGAGCCCTGCCGGAAGTTAGGCATATTTTCGCAAGAGTTGTGTTTGATACCATATATCCTCTTAAGCCTAAATCGTGATAATTCGCAAACATGAACACATGTGAGAACAAATTTTCGCTATCTTATAATAGTAAAATGTGGGAATCATTTATTTCCTTTTGCTCCCTTCTCATACGAGCTCTTGGCAGTTCATTCATCTGACCGTAGACGATTAAACAGTTATTGAATACCAGGATGTTGCCTCAATTCAAGGTAACTCTTTATTTCTATGTTACATGTTCATCCATGGGGAAATTGACCCCCAGAAATCTCCCTTTTTATCAAATCGAGCAGTATAACGTGAATTATATATACAAAATTACCGTATAGAATACGGTCGTGTAGAAAACAGTAATGCAGGATCAATGACACCCTAAACTGAATCAACTCATCACTTTGAAAAACTTCCCAGAGCTAAGAAACGGGGTTGTCAGCTATCCGGTATGGATTCAAGCCTTGGCAACCTCGGCGGCGGCGGCGGCGGGACCACCAGTAGTCGGCCTGAAAAATGCAATTGACCACACCATGTCACATTTCATTAGCCAAAAAAACAGAGCATTTTTGGAAGAACAAAACGAAAGATGACGGATAGAGCAGAGAACTTACAGCCCTACAAGAACTTTGAAAGCATCATAGAGAACCCATTGACCTCCGGTTAGGGTTCCGACCATGACGATACGCAGAGGAAGGCCTCGGGTGAAAAGACCTAATAGTCCCAGATTCTTCACAGCCTGCAAGGCATCAATCACAATGAAATTAAAAACTAACTATTACGTACGTGTTAGTAAACGCAGAGGGAGCCAAGAATACATGAACACTCACATCGCCAACGGTTGCTCCCCTTGCGTTGTTGAGGAAGGAGACCAAGTTGTCAGCTGGGTGTGAGACAACAGCACAGAACACACCAGCAATATACCCACTAGCAAAGCTCACACCCAGCTGCAAGGGTGTGCTGCATTGCTCTTTGGGTGTTGAGATTACATGCTTGTACATGAGCTCGATAGTAGTCTCGAAAGATGCGAATTTCATCATAGTATCTGTAGAGATCATGACCATTTTTATATACGTATTAGAAAACGCAGGGAAAGTCATGAATCAGAATAAAAATGGACGGAAAGGCGTCAACTCACAAGGAACCTGACGTCCCCAAAGCGGAACCATCCCTTTATACAACCTACAACATAATGAAAACTCATTAGCAACATCACACCAAAACTTTTCACACACAATATTCCTCCATCAAGTGTTTCGATTTCAGTTCATACCCGAGAGCGCCTTCGGATTTGATGATCTTCGGAAGGCCATCAGCCAAGCCTCTGGCAAAACCGGGCTGAGTTTGGACGCGAACTTTGACGGCTTCCATAGGACAGAGGGCAACATCGGCAATGACTTCAGCTGATGCAGCACCTGCAAGGTAGATCAATGTTTTGTACTTGACTGCATACTCGGGGCCAGCAATGTCTGAGTAGTACTTCTTGAAGAACTCGTAGAATCCGAACTTGCCGGCTCCCTGAGCACTGTAACCAACAAAAGTTGGTGCCCAACCTTTGAAGAAACCTCTTATGCCCTGCTCCTTGAGCATAACTCTGAATCCGGATGTGATGCTCTTGTACTTGATTGGGTCAATCTGAAGAAGGGTTTAGGGTTTAGAGGCATGATAACTTCAGTAAGCTTAGAATCAACACGAGTAACGCAGCAATGTCCGTTTGAAGATTTTAGTTTCATGTAGCACAATAAAGAAGAAATATCAGAGATGTTGGTGAAGTGTGAGCTGCTTGCACATGTGATGAGACAGTCTGAATAGCATTTCTCTTTGCAAAGATATGAAATGGGGCACTTTGATGTGTAAATGTAGAGTTGGTCAGACTAAGTGATGTTACAATTAACGTTAACTACTTAATTGTGGGGGACGATAGCTAATGTTAATAGAAAATATTACATTTCATCGAAGTTAGAAAGGTCTTTCAAAATTAAGTTTAATATTTTTAGAGCATTACATCATCTCTAGAGGAAATGTCAAATTAAAACAGTCAAATTACAATTGAATACTGATATGACAATCTAAAATCTTATGTCGAATTTTGTTCTCCAAAACGAATTGTCTGAAGTTATTTTCTTATTAATACAAGGGTTTAAATGGTTGTATTTATTAAAAAAAATGTTAAACTAAAATTTTTATAATTGAAATGCGAATGAAATAAGGGGTCCATCATTAAAATTAATTAAAAATAAATTTCAAATTGATTTCAAATTTGACTCCTAATCACAAAACTTCAAATCTAGTCAACAAATAAAACTTTGGTCGGAAGGATTTTAATGTCACATATGCAGAGTGACATTTCCACCTAGAATTTGATATATCATTTGGAAATGCTCTTTACTGTTATATAATATTTTATTTTGTTTTCTTTTAGATGCATTTTAAACCTCGTTTATTTGTGAATTATAATTAATGACTGTCAAGTTACATGAGGCAATAACAACAAATTTTTGCTTACACTAGGCCTGGGCACGGTTCGGTACGATTCGGTACCGGGGTGGTACCGAAACCGAACCCGTAGCAAAATTTCAATACGGTTCAATTCGGTATGAATAGTTGTACCAATTTAATACCGAACGTTATAGATTCGGTTCAGTTAGGGTTTTGGGCCTTTAAGGAACAAGGTCTGTTTTTCATTTTTTTTTTTTAAAAAGAAGCCCAAATTAGTTTTTGGCCCAAAACTAATTCGGTACCGAACATAGAACCGAAACCGAACTGACTAAGCACCAAACCGAACCGATTTTGTATCGATACCGAATGAACCAAAAAAAAATCTGAACCAACCGGGGTCGGTTCGGAGGTTCAATTCTCGGTATTTTTTGCCCAGGCCTACTATTTACTCCCAAACTTGTTAAACAACAAACAAATTGTTAACGAAACTCATGAATTCCAAAACCAAATGAAAATTGAGTTGGTGTTGAATACCGCATAGAATCGATAAATGAACAATACAAAATTGGATGCTTGCTCATAGATTTTCAAAAACCAAAAGGAAAAAAAAAAAAAAAAAAGCGAAGAAGCTGATCACCTGCATATTACACTTGATGACATCGATAGGCGTGACAGCCGTGTGAGTGAATCCGGTGCTCAACATCCCTGCTACTCCGCACGCCGCGTAGAACGCCGGCGAGTACATCTCCAACTTCTCTTTAGGCGCCGGAACCACCACCCTTTTCGACAACAAGGCCACCGCCGACGATGATGAAACCGAGGGCGGCGATGCATCAGTTCTCGTCCGCATTGAAGAAGAAGACGAAGAGTACAAGAAGCTTGGGACGAGAGAGTGGCGATGAGCGTTGCTGAGAGAATCTGCCATTTTTGAGCTGTCTGAGAAATGGGAGAGGAAATTGGAGAGACAGGTTTAAAACGTCGCGTCGAAAAACGTGTGCAGGGGCGCAATTTATAATACCTTGTGGCCGGACTTGTGATTTGCGGAAGAACCAAGTTGACCCAGTCAAAGTCGAAAGCCTTGTCTGACACTCAAATTATTGATTTTAGACCTTCAAGAAGGAAGCCTTCACGGTAAGCAAGGACATAACTAGTTTCGTTTCTTCCACATGATCAGAAGAATATTCAGACTTAGAAAGATGAAAGAATCTTCTTTCTTTTGACCCAAAAAAATGGGAACATAATAAGAGTATTTGTATTCATAAACTCCAAGTGATAATGATGCTCACCATTCTATTTATTTTTGTTAGATGACTTTAAGTTTCGAGATATGTATAATGAATAGACACATATTTTAAAATTTAAACTCATCTAATGATGATAAAAAGGATAGTGAGCATTACCACTAGTTGAGGATGAAGAGCAAAAATGCACATTTTTTCATACCACATTTGTATCACATCTGTAATAGTAGTAAGGCCCACAAACATATGCGGGTTCCATCTCTATTAAAAAGATAATACAAATGTAGTATGAAAAACATGCTAAAATAGCTTCTTTTTTTTTAATAAGTAACGATTATCCTACAATTTGGCGATAACAATTTTTATGGCACAGGTAAATTGCAATCCTAATTCACTATGTATTATATTATATTATAATATATTAATTTCTCTAATTTCAATCGTCGTGCATTTAAATTAGTAATCCTTCCAAGATTTTAGTATTCTTTTTTAAAACTCATATTACTCGTCACTCAGTACTACAGTCTGATGATATTCTTCTTCACTTGGAAGTGAGAAGTCTTAGGTTCGAATCTCGTGGATGGCGAATTCGATACCAAATTAGGTTACCCATTGTGTGGCTTAGCCGAACTCCCCTTTCCCCTAATGTAAAAATGTCGATGTACTTAAAAAACAAATAAATAAACTCATCTTACTCTGGTGGATATTGGTTTCAGGCCCTAAGTTCACTTGGGAAAGGGACTGGGATGAGTTGGGTAGAATCGAAGAAAGATTGAACCGTGTTCTTGCAAATGACACTTGGTTGGAGGCTTGGCCTAGTGCGGCTCTCTATCACAGCCCCTTTGTTGGGTCCGACCATCATCCTTTGATTCTTCATTTTTCTCCTGCTTTATGTACTGGCCCTAGGCCCTTTTGTTTGGAATTATCTTGGGTCCGGGATCTCGAGCTCCCTTCTGTTGTAAAAGAAGCTTGGAATGATCATGTGGATGGCACCTTCTTTTCGTCTTGGTTCTCTAATATTGATAATTGTAAGGAAAAAATTGGGGTTTGGAGTAAAAATTCAAAAATAATGGAAGGACAATTAACCGCGGTTGTTGTCTAAGCTCAAGTCTAATGAGCACCAAGTTATTTCGTCAATAAGAAAGGAAGTGGCTCGGTCTACTACTTGCTTGTTGGCGGAGGCCTGGAGAAGGGAAGAACTCTATTGGCTCCATCGCTCGAGAATTTCCTAACTTAAGGATGGAGATAGAAATACATCTTTTTTTTCAAAGAACTACCATTCACCATCGACAACGGAATAGGATTTTGAGCCTTAAAGCTGAGGAGAATAACTAGGTTATTGGTGATACGGAGATTCGAAACCATATTGATGGTTTCTTCAAAAATTTGTTCACACCTGAGGGTCATCGACCCCTTAAGGCGACCTTGGCTGGTCTCACCTTAGTAGTCTCTGATGCTATCAACAGTGAATTACTTCAAGCCTTCACTTTGGAAGATATCAAATGGGCGGTTGTAAGATCCCACATCGCCCATGGGAGTGATCCTATATGTATATTCCCATCCCTACCTAGCACGAGGCCTTTTGGGAGCTCACTGGCTTTGGAGTTCATCGGAACTAGGAAGTTAAGCGAGTAACGCACGAGAGCACTCCCATGATGGGTGACCCACTGTGAAGTTTTCGTGTGAGTTCCCAGAAACAAAACCGTGAGGGCATGGTCGGGGCCCAAAGCGGACAATATCGTGCTACAGTGGTGGAGCGGGCCCGGGATGTGGTGGACCCCGGGCCGGGAAGTGTCAGATTGGTATCAGAGCCTAACTCTGGCCGTGGTGTGCCGACGAGGTCGTCGGGCCCCTTAAGGGGGTGGATTGTAAGATCCCACATCACCCAGGGGAGTGATCCTTATATGTATATTCCTATCCCTACCTAGCACGAGGCTTTTTGGGAGCTCACTGGATTTGGAGTTCATCGGAACTCGGAAGTTAAGCGAGTAGCGCACGAGAGCACTCTCATGATGGGTGACCCACTGGGAAGTTCTCGTGTGAGTTCCCAGAAACAAAACCGTGAGGGCATGGTCAGGGCCCAAAGCGGACAATATCATGATACGGTGGTGGAGCGGGCCTGGGATGTGGCGGACCCCGGGCCAGGATGTGTCAGTTGTTCATGAGTTGGGTGGTCTGAAAGCTACTGGGCCGGATGGCTTTCACAGTATGTTCTATCAACGTTGTTGGGATACTATTAATTGTCTCATGGTGGGCGTGGTTTCTGAATTTTCTGGACAAGGCAATTTCCCACAAGTGTTAACTTCCACTAATCTGGTTCTGATTCCAAAAGTTTCCAATGCGGAACAAATTTACCAATTCCGTTCAATTAGTCTGTGCAACTTCTCCTATAAAGTTCTCTCCAAGCTCCTGGCAAACCGGTTAAAAGTGCATCTTTCTGGCCTTATCTCTCATCACCAATGTGCTTTTGTTCTAGGTCGCCAAATTCAAGATAATATTTTTGTGGCGCATGAGGCTTTCCACTATCTTAAAAATAAGAAAACAAAGCATGGGTTTGAACTGTGAATGAAAGTGGATATTAATAAAGCCTATGACTGGGTGGAATGGGATTTTCTTGAGGCAATGCTTTTTCGTCTTAGATTCCATCCTCGATGGATCTCCTTGGTTCTGAATTGTGTTAAGACAATGTCTTTTTCTGTCTCGTTTAATGGGAAATCTGGTGACTCTTTTTTCATCCCGGGGTCTTCGGCAGGGCGATCCACTGTCTCCGTACCTATTTATGTTTGTTACAGAAGCTTTATCTGCTTTAATTGCCAATCATTGTATGAACGGGTCGCTGTCATGTATTCTTCTGGGCCATTCTTACCCTACGCTTTCACATTTATTTTTTGCCGATGATTCTCTTTTCTTTATTAATGCGGATTCGGGCAACTGGCGGGCTTTGCGGGACATTCTAGACATTTACTACAAGGCTTCGGGTTAAACCATTAACCAACCAAAGTCTTCAATTGTTTTCTCTGCCAATTGGCGGATCATTAATAAACACACTGCTTTCTGGGCCCGCATCCTTCGTGGTAGATATTATTTTCCTTGTGGCGATGCTCTGAACACTTCCAAAGGTTCGAGGGCCTCGTGGGCTTCGAGCAGTTTGCTTCACGGTAGAGATTTAATTGTTCAGGGTGGTCGATGGTAGGTTGGTAATGGGATGGTGGTTAATATTTGGTAGGATAAATGGCTCACTTCTTTTGGAGATGGTCTTCTCCATCCTCCACATCCGATCCATGCCATCGCCCCCTCCATGGTTCGAGGATTATCAACTCCACTATGGTCGATTAAAATTTAGCTCTAATTCGCTCACTTATTTCGGTAGAGGAATGTCCTGCTATTGAATGTACACCGTTAGGAGATCTTTCTTCAGCTGATCACCTTATTTGGCCTTAGTCGGAATCAGTGGAGTATTCGATTAAGTCTGGATATGCCTTTGGACATTCTAAGAGAGTGAGTCTTCTTGGATTGCTGGATAAGGCTCATCAATCACACTACATTCAACTGGATTTTTGGAAGATCATTTGGGGCCTCCGTGTCTTGCCTAATATCAAATTCTTTTTATGGAGAATTGCTAACAATTGTCTTCTAACGATGTCGGGACTGTTCCAATGTCGTGCTCGAGATAATCCAATGTGTCATTTCTATTTGGATATGTCGGAGACCACGGAGCATTGCATCCTCATTTGTCCTTGGACCAAGGTGGTCTGGTTTGCATCTCATTTTGGCTTTAAGGTAAATGCCCTAGCTATTTCCTCATTTGACCGCTGGTTCTTGGAGTTATCTTCTTTTTACATTGAAGTCGATATCAATCGAGATTGATCTATTCCTTGGTTGCCTTCATTTGTTGGGAAATTTGGAAAGCTAGATGCGAGGCTAGCTTTAATGAAAACATCTCACCCCGACTCTTACTGTTCATAAGGCATGTTTGGCGATGGAGGAATTTTGGTCAGCCAATCCTGATGCGGCTTTTTAACTTTCTCCGGGTTCGACTTCATCTACCACCTGGACACCCCCTCCTATCTCAATGCTAAAAATCAACTGTAATGCCTCCTGGTCCAAATAGTTAGGTTCAGCAGGTTTTGGAGTTGTTATTAGGGATACATATGGTTCGTTGGTGGCTGGGAATTGTGAGAGTGGTCCATCTTCTTCTGTACTTCAAGCGAAGGCTAAAGCTGCGGTCATGGCTGTTCAAACGTCTATCCAAAATAACATCATTGATGTTAATTTTAAGTCTGATTCAACCTCTCTGGTAGCTAGCATTAATGGGGATATAAAGAAAGCCAACTGGTCCATTTTCCCCTTCTTTGCCAAATTTGGAATCTCCGTCACCGTGTTTCCTCCTCTAAGTGGTGTTGGGTTCCTCGCCAAGCAAATTATGCAACCGTTTGGGTTGCCTCGCATTGTAAAAGAGGGATGTGTCCGGAAGTCTGAGTTACCATACCTCTATCCACTCATGTCCATATCTTGTCTATTAATGGCCTACCTTGCCCCCACTAATGTTATCTTTGGTTCCTGGCCTTTGGGTGGTGACTCAAGCCACTCTCTTGGTCTTCATTATCCACATTTAGGTCCACTGCCCTTTAAAGGGTCTTTACTTGCTGCTGGGATCCTTAAGTTTTTTGGGGTCCCTTTTCTTATGTAATTGTTGCTCTTGTTTTATCAATGACATCTCTCGTTCAAAAAAAAAAAAAAAGTCAACGTAATTAAGTGGTTGTCCTTTTGGTTTCAGTAATTAAACTAAAAGGATTTTTGCTATAAAAAAAAAAGAACTAAAAGGCTGCTGGATGCCCAGTTGTTAATTCGTCCCATGTGGCAACAAGTACCTGGCTTTTGGGGACCCACCATGATGTCCGGGTATCTGCCACGTAAGTAGTAGATAGGGCTTCTGCTTCAGCAACTTCTTTCTGCAAGTTCCAAACCTTTCAAAACTAGCCAATCAAGACTAGCCATGTACCAAAGATTAGCTTAGTTTCACCTTTCTTGCTATTAATTTTGAGAGAGACTTTCATAGAACGTCTTCACTGTCATTGTAGTGTCCCAAACTACATGAGGCAATATTTGCTTGTGAACTAATAATGTAGGTAACAAGGACAAGTTCAAGTTTAAAGTTGGTTTCTAATGGATAGGCCAAGAGTGGCTTCTCATCTTTCAGGACCTCTCGTCTCCAAATTTGTTGCGTTGTAAGTTTTTTCGAACTTGAAGAGTTATTGTGTGTCTTGAAAGATTGAAAGTTATCCTCGATTGTATATCGATTTGTGTCTATTTCTCTCGTTTAAAATCGGTTGCAAGGCAATATTACTTGCAAATTTGCGAATAACAAGTTATATTAAAACCACATAAACGGACAGGCCAAGCCGGAGACAGTGCAAAAGGTTGTGGAGATTGTGAGGAAGCAACTGGCGTTGCCTCCGAAGTCTGAAGTCTCCCCCGACTCCAAGTTTGCATTACTTGGTGCCGACTCTCTCGACACTGTATGTCCAATTTCCTTATCCAAAGTTATCAGTTCTATGTGCATATTAACATAGCAATGTTCTCAAATAGCGCTATCAAGTTTCGAGAATATCGCCAGTATGTTGATACTTTATTCGAAGAACTAATTTGGATGATTTGTTACAGGTGGAGATAGTGATGAATTTAGAGGAAGAGTTTGATATTAGCGTTGAAGAGGAGAGTTCTGAGAACATAAGCACGGTCCAAGAGGCAGCTGATTTGATACAGAAGCTCATTGAAAAGAAAACAGCTGCTTAATTAATTAGAACTAATTGAGTTAAAGTTTATTGGTTATGTGCTCATTGGTTAAATTTGCGACTTTTTCTTGTTTGATTTGGTGAGGTAGGTTTCCAAGTTGTGGATTTGAATGACTTTGATTCAATGTTTGTGAACAAATAGAGCTTATCATAATTCCGGCAGTGTCAAGGTTGAAACGGAAATTTTATTAAGGAAAACGATATTCTATACTAATCTACGTTGAGTTTGAACTTAGAATGCAGTGGTTGAAGAGAAAGTAACTAACCGCTGGACTAATCCACCACTTGTAGTTAAGACGGATTTAACTTATCTCTTAATACGTCCATGTGGCATTATAAACAAATAACATTACGTTTATTTCTCTAAATGACATTATGTTATTAGTTTGAAATGATAAAATGATGTACGGGAGTAGGTAAATCTCTCTCGTCAAAGTTGTTTGTGCTTCACTAAAACAAGGGTTCTTTAATCAAAGTGCAAAACATGAAAAAGTGGGAACCAATTAAGTTCCACTAGATGCATGTCTAAACAGAGGCGGAACCATTGAGGGACCAAGGTGGTCATAGAACCCTCCGAAGGTCGAAAAAACATCTATGAAGATCCTCCGAGGACCTCCAAATGTTTAGACAGGTGGACCAACCTACAATTAGGGTTATATACGAGCTACCTCCAGGCAGTTTGTTTATTTTGTTAAATGACATATAGTTAGTCCAATCAAATTATGGTGCATGATGAAGGAAGCGTGAAGTTACAAAAGCTTTCGTGTAAGACCAATGCTGAAACTCTTTTTTTCTTGGCTCTTCACTGTCGTTTCTTGCTTTATCTCACGAACTTTAATGGAATGTTTCACAGGACATACCTCACTCGATATGGGCTAGCATTCTAAATGGACCTAAAGAGTGATAAGGCCCGATAAGTTGACATTTAATTTGGATAAGCTCATAGAAAAGAGGATTGTTATTAGCAAGGTTCTAAAAGTCGCTAGGCGCTAGTCGGGCGGCGGGCTGGGGCCTAGCGCCTAGGCGGCTAGACGGGGCCTAGGCGGGCGCCTAGGCGGACTAGGCGGATTTAAGTAAATCTATCATATTTTAGGTAAATAAGTGTCTGCTTCTACTTGAAATATATATAATTTCACCATAAATTACAAAATAGAATGCATATATATCATGAAGTATTGGAACATAATGAAAACATGTGAAATAAGGATATAATGTTTGTTCATTCAAGTATGCAACAAGTCTCTTACAATTTATTGGAAAAAAACAAAATGCAAAATGAAAGTTATGTATTTTCTGTCTAAGTGAGTTGCAACCTAGGCGGGTCTAAGCGGGTGCCTAGGTGGGTCTAGGCGGGTGCCTAGGCGGGCTAGGCGGGTGCCTAGGTGGTCTAGGCGGTGGGCTGGGGCCTAGGCATTAATCGGGGCGGTGGGCTGGGGCCTAGCGCCTAGGCGGGGCCTAGGCGGCGCTAGGCGGGGCCTAGGCGGCGCTAGGCGGGGATTTTTAGAACAGTGGTTATTAGAACTTCAAAAATCTCATTTGGCACTCTAAACTTTCTATAATTGGAAAGAAAAAGTGTGAGGAATGTAGAATGAAATTTTTGGAGTGCTAATAACAGTTCCCATAGAGAAAAGTCTTAAAGTATCGTAAGAAAAACCTATTTTATTTTCTCGCCATATAGTATAGTAAAGCTATATTTGATGACCTGATTAAAAACGACGTTTAGGCAAACTTTGTAATTTGTAATGTTGTTTTTACCATGATTTATGAATGAAGAGTGTTATTGTTTAATTTCTCAATGTTATTTTAGTTCAATTTTTTTATAACTTTTTACATTAAGACCCCCCAAGTCAAAATTTTGGATCCGCCACTATGTCTAAATGTACAAAAGCAACTCTAAACCATTAATTGAAAAAATATTACAATATTAGTTTTACTTTGATCAACGAATTGCACCTAATACAATACATGACTGCATGTTAAACTTGACTAATCAAACTCGATTAAAAATATATCTTAATGAATTAAAAACAATCGTGAACGGTTGATTGACTTTAGTGTTATCAATCAACCACAGAAATCCAACACAATGATTTTCTCTGAGGCATATTTGTGACTTGACTTCTCTCTTTCATGTTGGTGGGTGTGGTTGGATAAATAAATCTTAATTATTTAGTCTTAACAACTTATTGTCCAAAGCATGATCCGCACGAAAACGTCAACGTTTCATGAACCTCGTCTCGTCCCAACGTTAGTCCATGCCCCGGAGCAAAAAGTCTACGTGTCCGAAATCGCCGACGAAATGAATCATAATCCGAAATATCTGGCATCGGCCGCCACCAAAGTTTCGGGCCCACGCCTCCTCATTTGACACGTCACCGCCGGCTTCCACTCATCCTCTCCCGCGAAACGTGCATCGACGTCAATTAAACGTACAAACGCTGCCGTTTTGCTCTAAGCACGGACCAATACGCATTTCAATCCCACACAACCTGTCGCTGACCCAGGAACTCAAAGGGAAACACACCTTCCCCTATTTCTCTCGTCTCCCTCAGTCCACCCCCCGATTTTCCTTCGATTTTCTCGAGAAAATCTAACTTCGAGAAAATATCAGCTTTCATTTCACAGCAATACACACACATACACATAAATAGATGGATCGGAGGAGACCTGCGAGTCCGGGGTACTCGCGCCAGTGGAGCGGAGGATCGAGCAGCGCAGGCTCTTCTCCGGCGATGTCCCCGGCGCACCCTCACTCCCGGCTTAATCCGTCGGCCACCGGAATCTCCACCATCAAGCGAAATCAAAACTTCGCCGCTAAAGCCGCTGCTCAGCGGCTAGCTCAGGTCATGGCTTCTCAGTCCACCGGCGACGACGAAGACGACGACGACGACGATCTCGGTTTCCAATTCGCTCAGCCGCGTCATGCACCGTCTTCTCTGACCGGAAATGGTTTTACTAATGGCGCAAAGCCTCTTCCGGCGATTCCGGTTACTCGGCCTAATAGATCTCCGTCTCCTGCGGTAATTCAGAATCTACGCTGATAAATACGTGATCTGAATAAAGTGGAATTGAAGTTTTTATTTATTTATTTAGTTTAATTTCGTTAATGCTGTTTTAAGATCTGAATTGTGCTTAGTTCGTTGTGTTTAGATTGAGTAGGAGCTTAATTTTATAGAGATTTTAGTTAAATTCGAGTCGAATTGAACTCAAATTATTTTGCCTGCTAGATTTTTGTTATTGCCTTGTTCTTAATTAGTGTTAAGTTAATTATTTTGACTTTTAGTTAACCTTCTATTAGTAAGCTTGTAAGAGGATTTGCATGTGGTGATCTTATGGCTGATTGAATTCTGGTATTTTAATTAGTTAGGTAGGAACTTTGTAGAGCATACAACATCGGTTCGTTCCACATCAGCAGGGAGACCCTCTATATCAGTTCGTTCGGCAGCAGTGGTGCCACCGCCGAGCAAACCCTCGCTTAGAACTCCGGTAGCCATACCTCCAATTGATCCTCCTACTAGGAATAGAGATAAAAGGCAAGTTCCAAAGATATCTATTTCTCATTTGCATTGTTGTAGCTAGTTGATGTTATCAAAGTTTAGGAAGTATGTGTAGCTAATATATTTAATTTGTTACCGGGACAGGTTTATGCCAGATATTGGACAGTTAAACCCCAAGGCCCCAGGAGATGAGCGTGAGGCTTCTGCGCTTCGTGATGAAGTATGTCATTTTCGTCCCTCAAATTCTGTCTTCATAACAGACGCTGATAACCTTTATCTGTATTTAAGGATACGCTTTATCACAACAATTGAATTTAAGATTGGTATTTGCGGAACCTTAAGTGTCGGTTTTTATGGAATAGTCTTGAAACTAACATGTACTGTAATTGCAGCTTGATATGCTACAAGAAGATAATGAGATTATACTCGAGAAGGTGTGCTCTTATACATTCTAATACACCCAAGCTTATGCAAAATACTCTACATCATAATACAGACATACATTCATAACCACGCACGCACAGAACATGACTCGTTATATTCTATTTGTGAAATTTATGCCTAAATATGCATTACAGCTTCGCCTTGCTGAAGAAAAACATGCACAAGCAGAGGCCAGAGCAAAGGAACTTGAGAAACAGGTCAATCCTTTTATTCATATTTGATTTAACTGTATAGCTTGTAAATCAGAAATGTTGCCCTTTAAAAATCAGATGTTTCCTTTTATCATGCCTTATATGTTCCTCTACACTGTGTTTGGATGAGAAAATTTAAGATTATTAAGGAATTCTAAAATGACAGAATTTTATTTTCTAGAATTTGTGAATTTTCTTGTTGGATTAATTTAAAAGAACAATGGAATTTGATATGGAATTTAATGTGTGTATAAAAAATGTGCTAGTGGTGGTGGCGGCGGGGGTGATGATGTGGGTGGTGGTTGGTGGCAGCGGCAGTGGCGGGGGCCACAACAGTAGGTGGTGGTGGCAGGAGCCGCAATGGTGGTGATGATGGTGGGTGGGTGGTGGTGGTGGTGGTGGGTGGTGACATGTGGTGGTGGTGTCAACTCATGGTTGAGCTTTTTTTTATTTTTTTATTTTTAGACCGAATCATAGAAATTTGGAAATGACACCTATTTACATGGAATTTAAACTTGGGAATTGGAGGTCCCAAATTCCAAGTTTTTTTTCCACACGGAAATTTAAAATTTCAATGTTTATGAATCAACCATTTAGTGGGATAAGGCTTTGTTGTTGTTGTTGTTGTTGTTGTTGTATGAATCAAAACAAGGTAATTGGTGCATGTCAATTTATAAATTTTGTCTGTTGTCCAAATTGCAAGTTTATTTCCCTCATCCAAGCATAGTGTTATAGTTTTGACAATATTAGCTTAAGTTTGCTACAAAGAAGGTAGCAGTGCTGATTCAGCTGTTTTTATGTTCAATACAGGTTGCTAATCTGGGTGAAGGTGTAAGCATGGAAGCCAAATTGTTGAGCAGGTAATGTTGAGTTGTTTTGCATCTGTTCTGCTATTTTTTGATATCCTGGTTGTGATTATTTAAATGATTCATCTGCAGGAAGGAAGCAGCTTTGCGTTCAAGAGAGGTAAGTTGGGAGGGTAAATTATAGATTGAAACTTGTTCTGATAAAAATGACGTAGTGGCTATCTTTAGACTAAAAATTATTGATTGTTCAGGCTGCTCTTCTCGCTGCCAAGCAAAACAAGGATGGGAAAGAGGAGGAAATTGCAACTCTTCGTTCAGAAATTGAGGTATATTCTTTAGATCTTATATTGAGGTATATTCTTTAGATCTTAATCATGTGTTTCTGATTTATGTGATAGCTTCATGAGTTTATTCTCTTGTTAAAATCAGAATTTAAAAGACGGGGCTGCAGCAGCAGTTGAACAGCTTCGAGAAGCAGAATCTGAAGCAAGGACTCTTCGTACAAAGACACAAAGAATGATTTTAACTCAAGAAGAGATGGTTTGTCTACTGAAACTCGAGTGAGATTTATTTTTAGCTGTTCATACTCTTAAGTTTTATTTTCGTATCCATCTTTTAGGAGGAAGTTGTTTTGAAGAGATGTTGGCTTGCTCGTTACTGGGGTTTAGCTGTGCAACATGGTATTCTATTTCCTACCATCTTCTCCTTCCTGAATGAGGATATAAATTGCATGCCTAAATCTGATATCTCAGCTTGCTGAGGAATTTTGCACTTTATTTGGAGATTTGGTTAGTTTCAAAATTGTCTATTCCATCATAGTCATAACATCAAGAAAGTGTATGGTGAAGTGTGTTTTTACATGTGTATATGTGAATATGGATTTGAATGAATCAAGTTGTGGATTTATAATTAGTTAGATTTTGCTTTATTTGCTGTTTTCTTTTGTGCTTAGGCATATGTGCAGATATAGCAGTGTCAAAGCATGAGCACTGGTCGTCGTTAGCTCCTCTTCCATTTGAAGTTGTCATTTCTGCTGGACAAAAGGCAAAGGAGGAATCTTGGGGAAAAAGTTAGTTTATTCATTCCTTATATCAAAGAAGACAATTTTGTTCTCTGTCTAATTTGGTTTTTCATTTGATGCACTCATTTAAACTTTTGTACTGTATGATGTGTACCAGGTGGTGATGATCCGGATAGAAGTAAGCTGGCTCGGGATTTAACAGACCTTACCGGCGAAGGAAATATTGAGAGTATGCTTTCAGTGGAAATGGGTATGAGGGAATTATCTTCTCTAAAGGTCGATTCCTAATCTTTGACATATAAATCTTTGTATTCTTCTTTAAAACAATATATACTCTATATATTATCTGGCTTTCAATTTCTAATTTCTGCACTGCATTTCTTTTAGGTTGAGGATGCTGTTGCGATTGCATTGGCCAAACATAGACGTCCTAATTCCGTTCGGCAGTCCATTTTAGGTATTTTTTTTATTGTCTCATGTTATTCTAGAGTTATTTTTCTCCCCCTTTCTGGGGCAAAAGTGAACTTTATTATTGCATGATCTTATCCTTCCATTCTTTTCACTCTTGGTTGTCTATTTTCGATGTGAAAATATTTGTCGAACTGTATGTTTTCTTCATACGATAGCTCGAAGATGTTATGGAGAAAATGGATTTAATTAGTTAACTCTTTTTCTCATAGTCGTATGCCCTGTACTTCATTCTTTTCATATTCTTCATTTTAAACTATAACCATTTCTTGGCAATATAATTAATTTGTCGTGATTCTGATTATGGTATTTTGGTAAACTATTCTGATAGTTACATCCATATGCTTAATAGTTCAAATGCTGTTTGGCGCAACAATTTTATTCTTGCTTTCAAGCTCTTTCATATTGGCTATCATAGAGTTGTCCAAGGGTTTTTAAGGACCGGAGCAGAAAGAATCTCATAAAAAATGCTTACCTTTTCATTTGAATTTCAGATTCCAAATCACCTGGCGAACCTAAGTTCATGGAGGCATTTGGTAAGAGAGAGATTTTGATCTGTTGCACAATGTACCTTCATATCTATTATTTATGCTGAAATTAAGGAATCTCAACGCGCACAAATCTTAATCATACAAGAAAATATTTGTATTACTATTTCTCAAAGCCTCCATCTTTCGTGATGAGTTTTCCTTGTAACTTATGATTAGTATAAGTTTGGCCGTTTTGTTTTAGGTGGGGTTAGGTGAAGGCATGTGATTGACTAGAAAAGGTGACCTCGACTCTATGTCGAAATTTTTTAATTGAACCTTTTTGTTTCCTGAGTTTAATTTTGGTACAAGGAATATTGGGGAAAGTTTACTAGTAACAGAAAAAAAATTGCATGTGAGAAAGGTTTATCATATTATGAGACCTTTTATATTCTTCACCCTCCCCCTGCCCAAAAGCGATCACACGTTTTTGACCTAAAAAAGTGAACACTCGGTGTGTTTTGGGGAATATCCAAGACCAAGCAAGTAGTTCAAAATTTACCTGCTTAAAGTTAAGTCATCTGATAGAATCACAGTTATATAGTATTTTATAGATAGATTTAAACTGATGGCAATTACCTTTTATCACCATCCCGTCTTTCTTTTCTTGCAGATCTTAGTGATGAGGAAATTGAAGATATTTCTTTCAAAGTGGTCAGTTGGTTTACCCCCTTGAATATCCCATATATGCTCTCGTTCTGCTATCATGCTGACATTTGTTTGAATACTCCATTGACATCGCAGGCTTGGCTGACATACTTTTGGAGAAGAGCTAAAGAACATGGTGTGGAAGATGATATCGTAGACGACCGGCTTCAGCTATGGATAAGCCGCAGTGCACAGACACCAACTTGCCACGATGCCGTGGATGGTAAGCTTTCATCATTACCAAATATCAACTCATTCTTATTAATGATGGGCTATTAATGAATTCGTTAGTTGAGTTGCTAAAATAATGCCATGACCTTGATCGGAATTAAACGGAGAAATAGAAATACGTAGATTGGGAACCTTGTTCGTGTTGCGAATTCTGTTGTTTCTATCTAATGTTGTTGCTGTAAATGAACGTATAAGTGCTTAACTTGTGGCAGTGGAGCGGGGTTTATATGAGCTGAGGAAGCTGGGGATAGAACAGCAACTTTGGGAAGCATCTCGTAAGGAAATCGATCAGCCCGTCTCAGCTTACAAATCTGCTGCATCAGATTTTGATCCCTCTTCGTGATGGCATATTTTGATCCCTCGTCGTGATAGACAGCAGATTTTGGTCCCTCATCGTGACAGACGCCGCCTTCAGATTGTTTGTTATGCCAATTCTTTTTTCTTTTTATACTTTTCACATAAAAGTTCTTGTCCAAACTGCTCTCTCGCGCATAAGCACTAGAGTTCCCTGTATAATTAAACTGAGTTGGGATTGTGGTACGCATATCACTCCATTTTTTCTATGTAATCAAAGTTCACATTTTTTTTTTCTTGCGAGGGTTTGTGAATCTCGAGTCATTTCTCCTCCTCTGCTCTTGTTTATATGGATAGAAAATCGCAATTGTTTTTGTCGTAACTATATTTTCAGTTTCAGAGGATCTACTGGTGCCAACCATCTTTGTATGGATTGTTAGCGTCAGTCGCTCATGACTCAATTTTATTTGTTGACATATGGATTGCGCACGTGCTGGTTGACAAGGATTGCGCACGTGCTGGTTGACGATTGCATTCTCCGCTTCATATGTAGTATGCAAGATTATCTTTATAATTATGTGGCCCAACATTGATAATGGCCATGTTGTGCAGATTGTATCGTGATGGGGAGGAGTCAGGAGTGAGCTCATAATCTGTAACTTAGGTTCAGCATATAAATTCAAGTTTTCGTCACAACGGCAGTTTGAACTGTGGTGTGTATGGGCCGATCCCATGGGGACCATGTAGTCCCACGACCCACCGGAGCCTACGAAACACAAGTGAAGGTCTGTCGAGTACCCTCCGAATGTTTGGTACGAGGCACCGTCGAGAAGACTAGGCAAGGGGTTTCGGCAGGGGCACTTAGCAACACTTAGCAGTTGACATGCGCAAATCATGGCTCGCATACAATAATAGGTCCACCAAGTGCTCGACAAAATGCCTTTAAAAAATTTGCGCCTTTACACTGTGACCCCTCAAAGTTATAACCTAGATGCTTGGAGCACTAGTGTAGTGTTTGGGTTGGTAACGTACTATTTCGAAGACCCAAACTACCACTCCGAGACAGTAACGTACTTGTTGAACGATGTTAAAAATTTGTGTTAGCACGGAGTGCTCTGAAACACTGAATTCCTCTAAGTAAATAACAAAATCTTCCTAAAAAGAAGGGGAAAAGGCAATCGCCAAACAGAAAACAGCCTTAGCATCTCCTGTCAAAGCTATCATGCTTTACAGCGCCCCTAAATTGGGAAGAGGATTATCTCTCTTTCCCTATCCTCAAACTTGAACGGTTACGGTTAAATTACATCAACATCTTATATTAATTTTTTTTATAGATACAATAAGATAAAAAATAATATGTGAGAGGATGGGAGAGAAAGGGATGAAAATAGGAGGAGAGAGAATTCTACTCCCTTAAATTAAGAAACATGATGTGTGTATATATATATATATATGGTAGACAAAAAGAAGCAAGTCATAAGCTAGCTTCTCTTCAAGTTCAAGTCAACCTGCTCTATGGACACAAGTTGTGAATTGTGGCACTTACTAATGCCCTTAAAACAAGGAACTCAATAATATTTTCCTTTTTTTGACAAATTTTTTATTTTATTTTATTATTATTATGAAGCTATTTAAATATAGAAAAGTTGATGAGCTTTTCTCTACTACGTATATAAAAATTATAAATTTCATCAAAAGGGGTTAACATAGGATGTGGAGATCTTAAGAATTCTCACATTTTAGCTGTTTATCGTACATTGTGTGTGGTCAATTTTCGTCAGATATTATTTGTGTTTAATTTTACATAAAGAAAATTAAATGATTTCTAATCACCCGATATACGATAAATAACTAAAATGTGAAAATCTCTAAAATCCCAATAATTTGGATACGATGAAATCCAAATCCGTTAACATATATAAAAGAACAGTGGAAGAAAAAAAAGGTGAAAACTTTGCTTGCATGCCAGGAGTTTATAAAAATATATAAACTCTACTCTGACACATTTTCCAACAGTGATGCTCCTAACCACTTCCCATTCTTCATACCTTTTTTTTTTTTTTTAATCCTTTTGTCCTTAATATTTCTAGACAAACTTCAAAACTATGGTATCATGGAACAAATTAGAACATATCAAAGAATTTCAACATTTTTATGAAAGGATACAATCGAATTACCTTTTCACAATTTATTTTTAATTTTTATTCACAGAGAAGCGGAGATTCGAATCTAAAGTTTCTTTTGATATCAGAAACAACCAAGGAAGGAGGCAGCTAAGGCCTACTGAGAGCAACTGCCCCAACTAAAGCTCTGTGGAGGCAAAACAAATAAGGATGCTTACAGAATTAGAATTTATCATATTTATGTACTTTAGTTAGAATTTTTAAATAATACATATAATAAACTATCATTGTGAAAAAAATGTCTACAAGTTCGCTTAATGAAATTTGATAAGAAAAGAAAAGCAATGGAATTATAGAAAAAAATTCTACTATCGTGAATTTTTTTTCCTCAAGTTTAGAGGTTAAGAAGGCCTTCCCCGCTAAAAAAAGTTTATGGCTCCGTTACTGGAAACAACCATTAACCTAAGAGCTAATTGATAATGTTGAGCGTTTGTTAGATGCAAAAATTATGACCTTAAAAATCAGAGACCAGGGGTTGAAGCAATGATGAAGAAGACCATCCATATTCATGAAATATATATATCTTGGGACCATGTTTCTGCCGTAACCAAAGCATGGGATATATGAATGTGATTTGTCTATTCATACCATATGGCCCAGTGATGGAATCTACTTGGATATCAAGTGCAATGACTTTATGATGAAGATTTTATCTTATGCTTAAACATCATAAGTGAATATCTAGGTTAAAGATGAACATTCAGAACAACCATCCATAATTTCGTCGATTGTTGTTACTTCATTTAGTCTTTACTTTATCGGAAGAGATCTTAAAAGAATATTATAGATGATCGATGTTAAATTAGAAAAAAAAATGCAATTGTTTGTAAATTCGAGTTCGTTTTGTACCCTTTTTGTTCTTGATAAACCAAGGAGGTGTCACCCTGAAGTGTTGATCCTCTCCTTCATGGTCGAGGGTGAACACTTGCATCATGTGACTCCACTAGAGAGCTAATCTCGTATGATGTTTCATTTAGAATAAAATGGGAAGCTGACTAAAATGATCGATTTACAATCTCAAATGTTAAACCAATCAAAGTCAAATACTAACAGTATTGCTAAGTTAAAATTATATTGGGTTAAATGGGCAGTGGCACGTGTCAAGTAGAGGAGGTTAAATGGGTGTACTTACAAAATTGCTACGTTAAAACTATATTGAGTTTACCTCGTACTTAATGTTTGAAATGTCACATGAACTTATACATATTTTTTAATTTGTCATGTGTCATATCAACTTTTCGAAATCGTTAATTTGTCATCTCATCCTAACACCGTTAAATTTTTCATTCAAAGTACTTGCACATGATATGTGTTTAGAGTTATTATGGACATTTGACCTCATTTTTATTTCATTGTTTGCCAAGAGCAATAACTTTGTAAAAACAATGTAAGTTTGATGATTACCATTATTTTAGAGGACAACTATACTTCAGTAACATATGAGATATTATATATTTTGAGCACTATGCTGTTATAGAGAAACTCGACCATAATTATATCATGTCATTCTACTAAATTTCCTTTTTGTTTTAGAATAACAAATATTATTCCATTGCATAGTCATTTTCATTTTGTAGTTTGTAGAAACTCCAAATTTTTGTTTCGTTGAAGGCAACTTTTTAGAAGGCGATGGAGAGTTAAAATGTCCTAAATAATCTCAAACACAAATCGTGTACAAGACACACGATTTATTTTGGATAAAAAACTTGACAGAGTTTAGTGTCAACAAAGGCACCCTTTTAACTACTACCACCTTTTAGATTTAAAAATGCAAAAGGTGATGTTTTTATAATCTCGTATGACCATTTTTCTCAGTGGTCATTGGGTGAGATGCAAAATCATTTGTTAGAAACGCCACGCACTGCAATGTGTTGTTTTTTTTTCTTTTAACAATTGAGTTTTAGAGAAGGAAAGGAAGCAGATCGGGTCCCATTAGAATTTAGAAGCAAAATTACTTGTTGTTTGTGAAGCTCTATGATGGGGAACATGTGGTGTCTCTGTGGACCTGCATCCTTGTGAGTGTTCAATTCATATAAAATACGAAAAGAAAATGACAACATTACCAAAAGTTGAATACATCATTATTATAACAAAAGCACTTTTTAACAAACTCTTTTGCAGATAAATACATAAAGATAATGTTTGAGAGCTCTTGGTGATAAGCATCCACTCAAACTATAGCATTTGTGAACTATCACGTAACTCAGCGATATTTCTCTTCACAATTTCATTTTAAATTCGACCATGATTTGGTTAACTTCAAATCTGACCACTCACAATTCATAAGTTGTATATGTGGAACAAAGTATTGGAAAAGTTCTGGGTACGAGTTTTCGTCGTAGAAGTTCCCAGCTAAATTAGTAGCAGAATCATTCAAAATAAGAGTTCGATGT
This sequence comes from Malus fusca, assembly GCA_035220775.1. NCBI lineage: Eukaryota > Viridiplantae > Streptophyta > Magnoliopsida > Rosales > Rosaceae > Malus > Malus fusca. The sequence goes on along the minus strand of CM069072.1, from coordinate 25,131,251 downwards.
GAGATATGCTTCAATAAGACAATCAGTGTCCTATATCAACTTCCAAATATTCTCTAAATTAGAAAACTAGATATGGGATTGTACTTGTAGATCAACAAAAGTCATCACAAATCAAGCCAATTTTTTGGGAAAACCAAAAAGAAACTACAAACCTCTCATGCTTCATGATGCTGTCAAAGAAATATATTCATATCAGAAATTGCAGAAAAAAATTGAGCTTAAGAAAAAAAAAATTATATATATATATATATATAATGCTATTTTCCACACATTTTTCTGAGATGGAAAGTAATCTCCTGTAAAGCCACTTTCCATGGATCATGCTCAAGACTGTTTAAGTTGAAAAGGAAGAAGAATATTGCAGAAACAACAAAACTGAAATTTCTGAGAATTAATTCAGAGCTCTTGTAATGCAAAGGCCATAGATTCCATCATGCTCTCTTCGATTTTCAAAAGACCAAATAAGTACAGACCAGACTCACTCTCTACAGTCAAGTCATTCTGTCTCTCACACATCTCTTTCATCACCATTTTCGGGCCTGCAATCAAAAAGCTAGGAAGGTAATCATAATATAAAACAAGGTATGGCATTACACATGTAGGTCACGCCAGTTGGCACGTCTGTCCTCTTACATTTGAGTTTCAGTCACAGTTTTTTAGATTAGAGTAGTTTAGAATAACGGAAATTGCTGTAATAGTATCTCAAATCAATAATACATTATTACATGAGAAAATTAAAATGCATGACAGTAGATGATTGATTTGGAATACTGTCACAATAACATTATAGTAGGCTAAACACACATTATCGTGACTGAATCAAAACGTTTGACAATACGCGGTGGACTTGAAAATACAACTGCAAAGTCTACAATGGCATTGGTTTAGGTAAGTTTCTCTCCATCTATATAGTGCCCCCACTCTCACCCTCATGCCCTCCACTAACATTTAAACACCTCTCTCTCTCTCTCTCTCTCTCTCTCTCTCTCTCCCTCTCTCTCTCCCTCCCTCTCTACTTCTGAAACAATGTGTCCTTCTGAGACATGGAAGGCCATGTCAATGGCTGCAGCAATTTTTCTTCAGCTCTGCTCTTCCATGGAGGCTGTTGAGTCCTCTTCTCATCACCATCCTGATCACAAGATAACCAGCCTTCCTGGACAACCCCGTGTCGGATTCCAACATTTTTCTGGTTACATTACCGTGGACGATCACAATCACAAAGCTCTTTTTTACTACTTTGCTGAAGCCGAAATCACTCCAGCTTCAAAGCCTTTGGTCCTCTGGTTGAATGGAGGTCAGTAACTAATTACTCCCCTTTACTTCCTTCAATGTGAATAAAATATACAATGCGGTTCCTACATGTTTTTTACTTGACACAATTATATTCTAAATTACTCTAATGTATGTGCGGGATTCAAACTTGAGTGAAAAGAGCCGACACACTGCACTGATTAACTGGCCTAACTCACATATGTAATGCGGTTCCTTAAATGTTGGGTTAAACTTTGTTTTCATGTAGGACCCGGTTGCTCTTCTCTTGGGGTAGGAGCATTCTCTGAGAATGGACCTTTTAGACCAGATGGTGAGGTTCTGGTTAGAAATGAGTACAGCTGGAATAGAGGTAATGAACAGTTTTAGTTTCCGCTCTCCGAGCTCAATTCTCCCTTCCCCAATATTGCTTGTATATTAAAAAGAATGATGCTCGGTGTGGCTAAACTGCATGACTTGGAAATTAACACATTCATAATTTTGGCATTTGATATAATGCAGAGGCAAATATGTTGTATTTAGAGACACCAGTTGGAGTGGGATTCTCTTATGCTAAAACAAGCTCCTCCTATATAGCAGTGGATGATGAGGCAACAGGTATATTGTCCATGTTCTATCACTTCCTATAATATCTGTTCATGCTTTTGTTTCTTTCCTTCTGCTTTTCTCCTTTTGAAAATTTGTTTTTCCAAGTGGACTGCATTAAAGTTGGTTAGGCTTTTCAAGAAGTGACATTTTAAACTGTAATTATTGGCTGAAATTTCGCTGTAGCTTTTGCTTTCAGCTCCCTAGGTTTGTTTTCAGCCAACAGGATCCCGATCCTTTTGATGAGGGTTCTAAAAATTCGTGAATCGTGTTCGTTCATCGTACATCGTACGGTCAGTTTTTGACAAGTATTGTTTATGTTTAATTTTAAATAAAAATATTTAAAATAAGGGATACTTTGGATGCGGTCCCTAATCCTTAACATTCTTTGACTAAAACTTTAATGATATTCAAAGTTTGATCAAAGTCCTTTGACTTTGTACACCTCATTATATTACAATTAATATTTATATTTTTATAGTTTTGACATTAATTGTTTGATATTTTATGAGATTTATAATCCTATAAATTTAAAATTCCTCGTTATAATACTATTAGAAACGGTTACAATAAAAAATTTCAAACATTTTGATTGAATAAATAGATAAAAACTATGTAAAAATAAGAAATAATATATGGCAAAAGAATGTATCCATAGTGTTAAAAAAATTGGTACATTTCACATATAACAAAGTGATACATTAATAAAGAAGAACGAGTACATTATAAATAAATTAGGGTACAGATAAAAGATTAAAAATTATGAGTACAAATGAATTTTTAAAAAATATAGGCGCTAAAATAAATTCATACATGGGTACAAAATAAAACTAAAAAGAAAAAACTACAAATTTAAAAAAATGTTGCAAATTAAAAGTGGGTACAAACTAAAAATATAAATACATGATACAAAGTTTAGGCATAAAACATAAATATACCATATGTAATTTTTCTATCATTGATTAAATATACAATGTCACGTGACAGTATACACATGGGTACAAACACAAATAAAACTTTAAAAAGATGGGCACAAAAAGAAACTATTATATGGGTACAAATTAAAAATGAAAAAAAAAATGGTACAAACTAAAAATAAAAATATATGATAAAAAATTTAGCCATAAATATAAATATACTAATTGTAACATTTTTAACACTAAAGGAATATATTTAAAAATAAAAATATTTTATTATTCAAATAATTAATGATGTTATTAATAACCAAGGACCTTGATCAAAAATTGAAAATGAATAGGATTTTAATCAATGGAGTAGCAAAAAGAATGATGTAAACCTAATTTCTCCAAAAATAATTTCTAACCGTACAATGTAAGATGAACGGACAAGATTGACGAATCCCCGGGATCCTCACAAAGAGGATCCGACGAGGATCCGGATTCTGTTTTCAGTAGTGAGTCTACTAGGTAATTCAACTTTTTAAACTATCTTCACCATTCGATTTTTTAGAGTCATTCTTCACAATTCATTTTCTAGATTACTCACTAGTCCCGAACTATTGAAGAAAATTTGCAACTCCCCCGTGAAGAAGAGATTTTGTCGTGCAACCAAAATATATCATATCACATGATATGGGAGATAGAGAAAAGAGATTTTGCCTTTTGCCCCCAAGAACTCAAAACTCTTAAGCTGCAAGTCTCTAGTATTAACAAGCTCTTTTCATTTTTTTCCTTTTTATGTTTCTTTGTTCCAAATCCATAATTTAGAACTTAAGATATTTTGTGTTTCTGCATTTGACTTCTCAAGCGAGGGACAATCTTGTATTCTTGCAACGCTGGTTCAACAAGTTCCCCCAGTACAAGCACAGGGATTTGTTTCTAACAGGAGAAAGTTATGCAGGTACTCTAAATATCCATTGCCGAGAGTCGTTTTCAATTTCCTGTTGCATCCTCTTTCTTATTGTTATTTTCTTCTTTTTATGCTTATTATTAATTCCAGGTCACTACATCCCTCAACTTGCAAAGCTTATGGTTGAAATCAACAGAAAGGAAAAGTTGTTCAGTCTAAAAGGAATTGCTGTGAGTAGAAGCACTTCTACTGGAAGTTTGAAACCAACATTCGTCATTCAGAAAGTTGAATCAGCTAATATATGGATATTTTCTCTTACTGCAGCTGGGAAATCCTGTTCTAGAATTTGCCACGGACTTTAATTCGAGAGCGGAGTTCTTCTGGTCTCACGGGCTAATATCCGATTCAACATACAACATGTTCACTTCTGTCTGTAACTATTCACGCTATGTGAGCGAGTACTACAGAGATTCGGTGTCGCCTGTTTGCTCAAGGGTTATGAGCCAAGTGAGCAAAGAAACAAGTAAATTTGTGGACAAGTATGATGTAACCCTAGATGTCTGCATTTCATCTGTGCTCTCACAATCCAAGGTTATAAGCCCCAATGTAAGCCTAATTCTCTTCCTTTTAACTTTTTGTTACACCCATTATCTCCGCCAGCACATTCCATTTTTCTAGCTTTTGGAATGAATAAATCATAGGATATTAAGGAACATCAATAAACAGGAGCGCACGGAGATCATTTCCATATTTTTCTGAAAATTTTTCTCATTACACCTCTAAGTCTTCTCATTATGTGACTGCAGCAAATGACTGAGAGGATAGATGTGTGTGTTGAAGACAAAACTGTGAATTATTTGAACCGGAAAGATGTGCAAAAGGCTCTCCATGCGCGGCTTGTTGGAGTTCGGAGATGGGATGTTTGCAGCAAGTAAATTCTTTTTACTTGAGATTAAAGAAAAAGCTGATGTGGGAATTCTAAACAAATACAATTTCTGCAGCTACTAATAGAAATTTCATACTTTTGCTGCATATAGCATTTTGGACTACCAAGTGCTCAACCTGGAAATACCTACAATCTCACTAGTCGGATCGCTTGTGAAGCAAGGAATCCCAGTCTTGGTGTACAGGTAACTATATTTCAGTCTCACATGATATATGGATAACTCTAGCTGCTACGAAACTAATTCATAAAAAAATTCAATTCAGTGGAGATCAGGATTCTGTAATTCCATTAACGGGAAGCCGAAGGTTGGTATATAGATTGGCAATGGAGTTAGGATTGAACACCACTGTCCCTTATCGAGTTTGGTTCGAGGGAAAGCAGGTATTATGCTGCAATGCTTATACCCACCCTTTTTTGTGCCATTCTAAGAGTTTATTTGTTACAAAAAATGAGCAACGGAAATCGGGTTTTATACTTTTATACGATTTCTTCTTGTTCCGTCCAGGTTGGTGGGTGGACTCAAGTTTACGGAAACATTCTCTCATTTGCCACCATCAGAGGTGCCTCCCATGAAGCTCCATTCTCACAGCCTGAGAGATCACTGAGGCTGTTTAAGTCATTTCTGGAAGGCAGGCCTCTGCCTGAAGTTTTCTGATACAATTGTTAGGTCCATGGTGTTTGAGTTTGAATACATCTTTCAACTGCAAAAAGAAAGGAGGGAGATTTTGTGTGTGTTAGTGGATTTTGTAAATGTGATGACTGTTTGGGCTGGAATTTTTTTGTAAAAAGGTGTCATGGGAAAGCAGAGTGGCTTTTTCCTTTACCTGTTTTGATTGAATCATTTAGATGGAAGGAAAACTAATGAAAATAGAGTTTTTTTGTTAAAGTGAACAGTACCGGGAGCTTTTCGTTAAAGTTCCCTCAGATTGATTCAAAAACTCTTTTTTGCCTTTTACTTGAGCCAATATCTAAGGCTCAAGGGAAACTTTGGGGAATTGATTAACACTCCCATTTCTCCTTTTTTCTTTTTTCTTTTTGTCTTAAAATTGAATATATAAATAAAAATTAATGTAAAATGACGAAGCGATAAGTGATGAAGAAGATTATGAGTGAAAATCAGAATGTAAGTTTTGTTAAGACAATTATACTAACCGAGAGTGATGTAGAGTCCAATAAGATTAAAATACAATATATCACATATTTAGGGCTGATTTGGTATTGCTGCTTTGAAAAAAAACTGTTGTGAGAATAAGCGGCTGTGCTGTGAGAATAAGCGGCTGTGAAATAAATCAGCAGAGTGTTTGGTAAACTTTTTTGTAAAAGTGCTTTTGGAAAAAAAAGTTGTCTCATAGTGGGTCTTTTCATTAAAGGAGCACTGTAGATCCGTGTGCTTTGAAAAAAAACCAGTTTTCCAAAGCTGCAAATAGCAGTTTCAGCTTTTTCCTTTGATTTCAGCTTATTCTCACAGCAGCTTCCAAAATAAGCCCTTTTTTTTCAGTTTACCAAACACCTAAAACCCTCATAGCTTTTTTTCATGGGTGATTTTTTTTTAAGCACCTCACTCTCAAACCATCCCTTAAACTTGTGAAAAACGCCATACGCAAAATTTTCTCATAAAGCAAAGCTCTAATCACACTCAAAAGCAATTTTCAACATATTTATAATGCATGTAGGTTGGGCAAGAATGTGGTCAATACACTAATTAAGATGGGTTAATTACGACAATGGTCTTTGCACTTGTCCTCGCCTTTCATTTTTAGCATTTGATTTAGTTTTCAAATTTTGTGGTCCTCCACTTGCGTCACTTGGCTGTTTTGTTATTGTCATTTTCCACCTGTTTGACTACTTTACTACCCTTCAATTGACCACTTTACTTCTCAAATAGACGGATAAGTAAACAATAATGTAACGAAAAAACTAAAGTAGGTAGATAACGCAATTGAAAGATCATAAAATTTAAAAAACGGAATTGAATGCCCATATAAAACTTAACTAAATGACCAAAGTGAAACATAGGTATATGTTCGGCAACCACGTTGTAATTAACCCTTTCGAACTTAAGTAGGGTTTATCCGAAAAGTTCAATTTCCACCAAAATATTCATCATTTGTACAAACTTGTTTTAGGACCTTTTTTATTTCTTCTTCTTTAGGAGAAGGGTACTTTTTTTGTCGGATTAGGAGAATGGTACTTATTAAGTCCAGTTTTATGTGAAAAATGAACAATTAATATGATATTGACTCGAGATATCACGAAGGTGTATTCAATTAGAAATTTAAGAGATTATGTGAAAAATGAACAATTAATATGATATTGACTCGAGATATAACGAAGGTGTATTCAATTAGAAATTTAAGAGATTTTAATGAATTTATAAATCTATGAATTTTTATGGATTTTAATTGATTTGTAGAGATTTCATGTAAAATTTTGATTCAATTCTCTCAAAATCTCATGGGGAGAGGTGAGATTTGTGGATGCTTACAATATACTACGAAATCTCTTCAATTCTCTCTAATTCCTCAACTTTGCAAATTCTTTAAAATCAAATTCTAATTAAATACACGTGGAATGTTATAAACTTCTTTAAAATCTTAATTGAATATATCCAGATTTCTAAATATTTTATAAACTGTCTTAAAATTTTGATTGAATACACATTGAATTTCAAAAAATCAGTTAAAATCCTGATTAGATACACATAGATTCATTAAAAGAATTAAAATCTCCCAAAATTCCAATTGAGTCTCTCCCCTTGGTTAGTCCCAACCCAAGACCCCATCCTCCACATTTAACCGAAAGTTTTTTTTTTTTTTTTATACAATGAAATTTAACATCAAGAAGTAAAAAGATTGGGTTAAGACACACAATATGCCCGCCATAGCAAGGTGGTATCAAACTTGTCATCCAATATAATATAATATAAAAAATCTCCCTAACTTGAAGAATAATGTTAGGTAGATCAAATTTTTTAAACTAAAATCAAATGATGTGGTTGTAGATGATTAAATTATTAATTAAGTGTCGGTTAACATGCCTATCTCTTATTGGTCACCCATAATTTAGTTGTGCAAATTTAATTTAAATTTTTGATCTCCCTAACATTATCCTAACTTGAATGCAAGTTTTGCTAAGAAAAATTGAACACATTTCCTTTTAACTAGTTTCTTTTCCAAAACAAGAAAAGAACCGTTGGAGATCTAGACAAAGTACACAAAATTAAAATTAATTAATTTTTTTATTGATTAAATTAAATTAAATTCAACAATCATTGAAAAAAGAAAACAAAAGAAAATGATAAACAGAGAATCAGTGGGTCTCATGCAGTCTGATTAAACAAATCAAAACCCAAAAGCAGAAGAGTGTGATCCTCATCATACCTTCAAGCACCCACCACTGCCAATTCCCCTTCCCGAAGCCCCATCTTACTTTCAGTTTTGCAGGCCAAACCGCCACCAAAACCACCGCCATCTTCCATTTCCTCTCTCTCTCTCTCTCTCTCTCCACCGTATGGTTTTCAGAACAGGAAAAAAAAAAATCATACCTTCAAGCAACCACCACTGCCATTTCCCCTTCCCGAAGCCCCATCTTACTTTCAGTTTTGCAGGCCAAACCGCCACCAAAACCACCGCCATCTTCCATTTCCTCTCTCTCTCTCTCTCTCTCTCTCTCTCCACCGTATAACACCGTATAGTTTCCAGAACAGCAAAAAAAAAAATTGAAAAGGCGCCAATGTCCAACTATCTCTCAACTCTCTTTCTTAAAAAAGCACACTCCTTTTTCTTTTTTGAATTATACTTGTCCTCCTTTGCACTCTCTCTCTCTCTCTCTCTCTCTCTCTCCCCCCAACTGGCTTCAAGGACAGACAGAGAGAGTGGTACCCTCCTCCCATTCTTTTCATTTTCTAAAGAAAAACCCCAAATATCCCAAAAATAAACATTATGGCAAAAGAGCAAAGCCAGGAGCCTGCAATCACCAACCTTCTGCAGCTCCAGGTATTTCCCTCCCTTCCCTTTATATTTCCTTCCTCTTTCTTAAACCCAGATCGATAAAATCTCAGATTTTGCCTAATTTGAATGCCATTCGTGTTTTTCTGATGTTTTGGGATCTGGGTTTTCTGTGCATTGCTTAAATTTTGCATCTTTTTTGTTTTTTTTGGATTTCAATCAAGAAATGAAACATTTTGGGGTTTCTGATTTCGTATTGTTGTTGTTTATATGCTGGAATTACAGGACAAGGAGGAATACAAGGAGTTGGACCCTGGATCTGACGAGCCTGAGGCCCCTTTGCCTCTCACCGTCACTTCCCGGGTTAGTAACTTTTATACGATACTGCATTTTTATTTATTTCTTTGAGTGCTGGTGTTGTAGTATTAATTTTGCATTTAAAGACATGTAGTGACTGAATTTTAGAGAAAGAGAGATGAAAATTAATCATGGTTGTTTGGGGGTGTATTTGGAATGCAGGTCTTGTATATGTTGGGTGACATTGCCGCAGGGCCGGCATATAGAATCACGCAATGGCTGGAACTGGTTCGTAAACGGAGTGCTAAGTATCACTCGTCTGGCTTCCCCCACCGCCTTCCAAGGTTTGACAGTATGCCTTCGAGGTTTGTTTCAAGTTTTTTGTTATCTTACGTTGAAATGTGGTTACAATGTTCGGTAGTCGTCATCACGGTTGCCATTCAGTGTAGGAGACTTTGTTGATGATTGGAAAGGTTCTCTTCCCTGTGAGCAAACCACGGAAGTCAATCTCTGGGAAAGACTTGGTAAAGCTGCTACATTGGATATTGAGTCGAGTTATTTTTCCTGGGATAGGCTCTCGTCGCTTCATCACACTGAGCATAGTAGTAGCAATGACAATTCTGAGGATGAAATGAATAAAGCTCTTGAGGTGTGCAATCTAAATTAACCACTTTATATGGAATTTTGTTTTATGTTTACTGGATTGAATTACAGAATAAATATGTGCGTAATTATTTATATTCTTATTTGCTGCCCCGTCATCTCTTCAGTTGTGTGCATATAGGTAACTGTAAATTCGGGGGGTGTTGTCTTCTTTGGCCTGTTCAACCAGCCAGGGAATGATGATGCTTCTACTAAGGAAGCGGCGGCTGTTATAAAGATTTCATCATCAAGGATGGCCACGCAATCTGAACGCCTTGGATATGAAATTGCAAAGTGGCTTGGAGTTCGAACTCCTCAGGTAGTACATTGTCACTCAACTCACTCCTGTGATAATATTATACCTACAATAATACATATATGTTTTGTCTGTTGGATTTTGCAGGCCAGAGTCATTCATAATTGTACCTTGGAGTGGCTCCAGATTAAGGAAGCTGCAGAGAAAGCAAGAGATGCAGCAAGTGCAGAAGGAGATGAATGCGGGGAAATGACGTGTTCAGAACTTTTGGAAGCTCTTGAACTTAGCCGATGCCTTTTGCTCATGAGGTCTAACTGTCATCTTAGTGTCTCTATTTCTAATGTAGACAAAAAGTTAATTCTGTATGAAATGTTATGCTTCGTTCACCATCTAGCATGCACATAACTAGCTAGTAGCAGCAAAAATGTTGATTGCCCGGTCTTTTGCATGCTGTTAAGTTGTTCCCATATGTTTTCTAGAACCTGTTCTTTGCCCCCCTTCTTGTATACTTTTAACAGAAACTAAATGAGGAAGCATCACGTTCCATGAGGTGCTTTACTAGAAAATGCTTCATGGTAGATAACTGGACCTTTCATATGTGTACTGAAGACCAAAGCTTTAATTTTTGCAGCTATGTTCACGGATCTCCTTTACTTGAAAGCCCAACTGTATTTGAGTCAAGGGAAACTGCAGAAAAAACAGCGGCTGCTCTTGGTAGGATCTTGATGTTGGATCTTGTCATCAGAAATGAGGATAGGCTTCCTTGCCATAAGCTCAGATGGCGTGGAAATTCTGCGAATCTATTGTTGGCTGACAAAATGGCTTTGGGAAATATGGATAGTTTGGGGGAATCCTTTGATTCTGCAATCAAGCGATACAAACCAAGAGTAATCAGAGGTCTTCATAAGGATAGAAGGGCAACTTCAGTAGATAGCAAATTAGGTACTCATAACGCCGTATTGGTACCACAGACTTCTGATCTTTCAGATATTGTAGAGTCACCAAGATCTATAAAGAGTGCACTATCAGATGATGCGGTGCATTCTGATTTTCCAATTGTGGCTATTGACTCTGGGGTTCCTCGTCGACCTCCTGCTGGAAAGCGCACAAATGACCAGGAAATTTATCCCAGGTTGGTTGAGTTACTACTCAACAGTTCTGAGTACTCCTCTAATGTGTTGCATGAAATAACATTAGGGAAGTTAGGACGTTCTACCATACAAGAAACTGATGCATCTGATATGCCGGCGTTTGAGATGGCTTCGGTTGTTCAAGAATTTCGTAGTGGATTCCGAGGTGCTCTTAGGGATCTGCAGGGATTCCATATATTCTTACTCACACTTCATCAAAGACTGGAGAACTTGTTACGAATATTCTTCAATATTATAGATAGAATATCCTCAGGGGAGTCTGACAAAGAGGATTTGGCAGTTCCTGAGTCTTCCTCTTACGCTGTTGGAAGTGTTCATTGTGCTTCTCCACCAAGTAAGGAAAGACTTATCAATGAGAACAATCCTGATTTTATTGATTCCGAATTACAGAGAACTACTCCAAGGTCTTCATATTCCGGAAATAAAGAAGGCTATGACTGCAGCTCGCCCATGTCAAGGGATAGTTTGCATGGGAGGTTCTCTAAAGGAAGTGCAGAGCCCCTCCGTAGTCTGCGTTTGACAGCAAAGCTTCGGGATTTCCATAAATACGCCAAGGTTGGACATACTTCAAGCAAACTGAATTTTTTCTTATACGACACCGTAGATGAGGAAACAGAAAGTCCTTTCATTATGCATAATTTCTCCTAAACTTCAATATATTACCATGCTCAGGTTGATGCTGAATCAAACAAAGAACTGGAACAGTGGAATGAAATGCTAAAGTGTGATGCTGTCAAACTATGTCAAGAGAACAATTTTAATTCTGGGTTTTTCGAGGGTAGTGACAACAATGGTGTTGTCGATGCTTATGAATTGAAGGTATATTTGTCCCTTCTTTCCTTTTCTGTGATTTTTCTTCCTTTCCTTTCTCCTTGTAAACATTTCTCTATAACTAACAGGTTAGACTTGAGCACATTCTTGAGAGGATTGCATTGATATCTGGGGCTGCAAATACAGAGAGGGCATCTCGAGTTACAAGTTGCTTGTTCATCGGTGGGGCCCTGGCTGCACGATCTGTATTCACGCTGCAATGCTTGGAAATTACTCATGTACTGTGTTTGTGCTCCAATGAAATTGGACAAGCAGATTCTCAGTTTCCTGATCTATTCGAGTACAAGAATTTTGCTGTAAGGGTTCTTTCTCATCTGTGTTTACACATCCAAATAAGCCCATGTGAACATTATCTAATGACATCTATAAATGTTTCTCTTTTGAATGTTTTAAACATTTACCCTAACTCTGCATGTATTTCATTATGTTTGTAAATTGTTTGGCACCTGCATTGTTCTGATTAGACTGCAAACCCCCTTTGAACAGATATGCGACAATGACGATACAAACATCAGCACCATCTTTGATGAAGCTATTGGTTTTATTGATCGTGTTGAACAAAAAAGAGGGAAGGTTCTCGTCCATTGCTTCGAGGGGAAAAGTAGAAGTGCCACCCTAGTGCTTGCCTACCTAATGCTGAGAAAGTAAGTAAAATCTATTATACTCCTCCTCGTACACATGTGGCATCAACCGATCTTCGATGTCCGTATTGCTTTACTTGGTGTAAATTGTGATTCCAACAGTATTACTTCGAGAAACATTTAGCTAAGTAATCTTCCTATGGTGCAGGAATTGCACTCTATTAGAGGCGTGGACCTCTCTAAAACAAGTTCATCGTCGGGCGCAACCAAATGATGGTTTTGCAAAGATCCTAGTGGATCTGGATAAGAAACTTCACGGGAGAGTTTCCATGGAGTGGCAACAGCGGAAGCCTACAATGAAAGTTTGCCCAATCTGCGGCGTAAATGCAGGTCTGAGTAGCAGCTCGCTTAAGCTTCATTTGCAGAAATCACACAAGAAGCTATCGTCAGGTAGTGTCGATAGTGCAATGACAATGGAGATACAAAAGGCTTTGACAGCGCTAAAAATTAGCCGAGGCGGAAGCGTCAGCCCTAAACAGAGGTCTCATTCAGATGTGGAAGATTAGGGATTTCCAAGCTGAAAGCCTCCTTTTTATTTGTATGAGGTGGTTTGGGAGATGATGGACTTGTTGCATAAATGTGGCTGGCCATTCTTGTAGATATAAATATAGGGATTGTTGAGTTTGCCTTTTACATCAAGGAGAATGGTGGGGTGGGTTTGTGTACATCTGGGTTTCAATTTCAGTGTATCATAAGTAGATTATCAGACACTTTAGGGGTGTATGTTGGCAGTGCCATATCCTGACAGTGTGACATTATAATGTACTCTAATTTACGGGTTAAGGGATTTGAACGTAGGTTTAAAGGGACAGGCGCACTGACCTAACCCACATCTGTGAGCGTGCATCGTTTTACATGTGTACATAGATGATTAACAGCAGCAACTTATCTTTGAACTCAAAATGGATTTCATTCAAACACTAAATAATTAGTAACTCGAATAATCAAAGTTGTACCATCATTATCGTGAAAATTCACTCAAATCAGAAATCATTGTTAATACTTAAAACAAAGAAGGAATCACTCGATTTACCCTTTTTGGATGACTCACAATTATATAGAAATATAATATATTTCTATCAATCAGATATCATGCAAACCCTTTCTATACTAATAGAATAGAACCTTACTCCATTTAATCTAATAAATATTTAATCTAATAAAAGTGAAATTTTTTTTTATAAGTTCGTTGAAATTGAAGAAGTTCTATATTGCTCAATAAATTGACCTATATTTATTGAAATCATTGTCTTGGTAAACGTTTCATTTTTTATCTGCAATGCTGTGTTCGTCGTCTAGTAAACTTTGTCAGAGAGAATCTTCCAATAATGACCCAACAAATGTCAATTCAAACTACAAGAGACCATAAAGTGAGCGTAATCGAGTGGTGGTAATATGTTACTAACTGGTTAACGCTTGATCAATCTTCATGTTAAACATAGAAGCACAAAACTTATCCGAGAGGTAAAAAGTTTCACAGTTAAGCCACATGAATGTGTTAAAAATCTTTTATTATAAATACCAACACTGTATTCAGCACACGAGTGTAAAAAGAAGAGTCTAACCCCCTAATATATTTGGGAAACTGAACTATGCAGATGCTATTTTTCTGTGATACTGCTACAGCTTGAGCATTCAAGTGAAGAACCATTAAACAAACAGCTTTCAGTTACCGCTACCGACTGGTCCGTTCCGACGACCGTAAATCAGACTACGTTCAATGGCAAAGTGCAAATGGAAAAAATACAAACATATGCCAAAAGATCAACGAAATGAGGCTACGTGAACTTTTCAAACAGGAATCGGCTCTGGCAAGGACTCGGGAGAACCGCTGCTGCCGTTGAGCACGGTCACGTTTCCATCAGAATCGACATCCACAATGACCGAGTCGCCTTCTTTTATCTCCCTTGCAAGCATCTTCTCAGCCATGCTGTCCTCCAAGAGTCTCATGATAGCTCTTCTTAGAGGCCTGGCTCCGTAGCTCGGGTTGTATCCTTCGTCAACCACTCTATCTCTGAACCTCTCTGTCACTTGAAGCTCTATCTCTTTCTTCTTCAACCTCTCGAAAACCTCCTTGAGCATTATATCTGCTATGTCCTTCACCTCCAGCTTGGTGAGTTGTCGGAAAACAATCATTTCGTCCAACCTATTCAAGAACTCTGGTCTGAAGTACTGTTTTAGTTCCTCCGTCACCAAGCTCTTAATTCTATTGTAACTGCTATCCTTCTCATCATAATCAAGGTCAAATCCAATGCGTCGGCCTCCTTTCTCGATCACACTGCTTCCAACATTAGATGTCATTATCAGAAGTGTATTCTTGAAATCCACGGTTCTGCCCTTGCTGTCGGTTAATCTTCCATCCTCGAGTATTTGGAGCATCATGTTGAAGACATCGGGATGAGCCTTCTCAATTTCATCAAAAAGCACTACAGTGTAAGGACGGCGTCGAACAGCTTCAGTCAGCTGACCTCCCTCAGTGTAACCAACATAACCCGGGGGAGAACCAATGAGCTTGGAAACAGTGTGCCTTTCCATGAACTCACTCATATCAAGCCGAATCATGGCTTCTTCAGAACCAAAGTAGTAAGCAGCCAAAGCTTTAGCGAGCTCAGATTTCCCAACACCAGTGGGACCAGAAAAGATGAAACTGGCAATAGGACGATTAGGATTCTTTAGTCCAACACGGGCTCGGCGAATAGCACGACTAATAGCCTTGACTGCTTCATCCTGACCAATAACTCGCTTATGGAGGGTCTCTTCCATCTTGAGGAGGCGGTCTGATTCATCGGTTGACACTTTCTCAACTGGAATTCCAGTCCAGGAGGACACAATATGTTGAATATCCACTTCAGTCACGAGAGGACCTACATCTCCTGCCTCACTCTCTGCCTTGCTCATCTCCTTGCCTTTATCAACAACAGCTGTGATCTGTGCCTTTAGGTCCATTTCTTTGTCACGTAACTCCCCCGCCTGTCCAAAATGCAAATTGTCAGCTTAACTTACGCAAGTTTTTTTAAGCCACAGGCGTAACAGATGAAGATATTTGACAATTTTAATCCACCATCAGAAACTCATTAACTCTGATATCAATTTTACAACAGAAAGAACTTCAAATTTTAGAATTATTTCTAGTTGCTACTTCTATTGATTCAGTACGTTTTAGTAACCCTAGATCACAGTGGCCTTATCAGATTCACATACATGCCCTCGAGAAATTGAATGTGTATATTGATGCAAAGTACATTCGGAAACAGAGTTCTGTACCTTTTCAAAGTCTTGGCTTCTAACAGCCTCGTTCTTCTCTTTAGTGATCGCCCTCAGCTCTTTCTCAATCCCTCTGGCTTCTTCAGGTAGCTGTAAACAATATTTAGTATGTCCCCATAAATACAAGCAATCCCTGAGAATCCAATGATGGTAGCTGTCTGAACTTAGAAATGAGGTCATACCTGTGCATGACGAAGGCGAACTCGAGAACCAGCTTCATCAACCAAGTCAATTGCCTTATCAGGCAAAAAACGATCACTGAAGCATACAGAATTATCGATCAGAACAAAACTATACAAGTATACATGCATAGGGAAAGAGATAGGTAGCTAACACCATCACAAACAAACAGAAAAGTTGAGACCAACTTAGTTCCACGGATGGGTTATGCCAAGGGAATGCAAGCAATAATAAAGGATGTCTGTACTGATCAAACACTATCAACATTTTAACTATTTTGAATAAGCATCAACAGCATCCAGCATTAGCACATTGCACATATAAGTAGGGATGCCTACCTGATGTACTGGTATGATAGCTGTGCAGCAGATACCAAGGCTTCATCAGTGTAGCGGAGCTTGTGGTGAATCTCATAACGCTCCCTAAGCCCTCTCAAAATCTGAATGGTTTCATCCACAGTTGGTTCAGGAACTTTGACTGGTTGGAATCGCCTTTCCAAAGCTGGATCTTTCTCAATGTGCTTTCTGTACTCATCGAGAGTTGTGGCTCCAATGCACTGGACCAATAGTCAATAGAGATGAAACTTACTATTTGGATTCAAATATAAAAAGCAGTAAGCTAATATAATGTAGGAAATATATCATTCCTAAATCATCAGGAATTCAACAAGCACAAAACAAATGTAAAGCTCAACTCCCAGACAATAAAAATCTATAATTGCATCCTACAGTTAACAAATATGTTTGTTTAATATACTCAATATTGGTTCAGGTCAAAAAATGAAAAAAATTATTTATATACTTTCTATCCGTGCATCACTTTTTAATATCACAATTATTACCTGCAGTTCACCTCTTGCAAGAGCCGGTTTTAATATATTTGCAGCATCAATTGCCCCTTCTGCTGCTCCTGCTCCAATTAAAGTGTGCACCTCATCAATAAACAAAATAATCTCATCACTTTGTTTGATTTCCTCCATTAGCTTCTTCAATCTTTCCTCAAACTCTCCACGGTACTTTGTACCAGCAACAAGAAGACCCATATCCAGAGTTATAACCTAGAAGAGTTTCAAGGAGGGGAAAAGGTCAAATGTATTATTACATTGCTTTTCAAGATATAACTAGAAATACTGAAATAGAAGGAACGGTTCCAAATAAGTTTTAACTTATTGATACCAACTGCTGTAAACACAATAATGTTGCATATGACATTGCCGAGAATTATAAATAAACTCTCACCCACCTTCTTTCCCTCTATTGTTTCAGGAACATCACCAGTTGAAATCCGTTGAGCAAGACCTTCTGCAATTGCAGTCTTCCCAACACCAGGTTCTCCAATAAGGCAGGGATTATTCTTAGTCCTCCTACCCAAAATTTGGACGACACGTTCAATTTGCTGTTGTCTTCCAACAACAGGATCCAACTTACCCTGTGAATTGAAGAAAAATTATCTCAAAAACAAAAAATCTAAAGCAGAACAATTCTACAACATGACATAAAGGAAAAGGAATAAATGAGTTCGTTTTTACCTCCTCTGCTAGCTTAGTCAAATTGGTCCCATATTCTTCTAGAGTCGGCATTTTATTACCACTGGTCCCTCCTCCAACACCAGCACCAACAGCTTCTGTGCTCTCACCGACCATACGAATAACCTGCCCACACCAAGAAAGTTTTTATGGTTACTTTCAGTTCTGATGATGAACTCTTCAAAAAGAAAAACTAACACAAGGATGCTACGCTTGCCTGTGTGCGAATGTTACTAGGGTCAGCACCTAAATTCTCAAGAACACGAGCTGCTACACCCTCACCCTCCCGAAGCAAACCCAGAAGCAAATGTTCGGATCCAATATAGTTATGACCTGAAATTCATCATTTATGAACTGTTTAGTTCACAAAAAATTGAATGTATAGCAGAGAAGCAAAAGAAGAAATAAGAGCTATCAATTTGCATAGAGATCATATTTCAGTCTTCAATTTCATGTATGATCCTACACAAATTTAAGGCTGTTCAATTGAAATATCGATTTACTCCACAAGGATTAAGTTTGACGCCAAACAGTCTATAATTTTGCTCCACCTACTTTAAGTGAAGCTTTACACATCTAAAAATTACTAGGAAAACCCAGTACATAAAAGCAGGATGCCCATCAAGGAGAAAAAGGATGCTTCTTATTAGTTTCTATCAATGTTTTCGAGGCATTTAGTGAACAGGAGGAAGAGAAAAAACAGAAGGTACCAAGTTGGCGAGCTTCCTCCAGTGACAGCTCCAAAACTCGCTTTGCACGAGGAGTGAATGGAATTTCAACAGCAACAAATCCACTACCCCTTCCAATTATCTTCTCCACTTCAACTCGTGCATCTTTAAGATTAATTCCCATGGACTTGAGAACCTTGGCAGCAATCCCAGTCCCTTCACCAATAAGACCCAAAAGTATCTGCTCCGTGCCAACAAAATTGTGACCTAGTCGCCTTGCTTCCTCTTGTGCAAGCATAATTACTTTAATTGCTTTTTCTGTGAAGCGCTCAAACATGGCTTTAGGCACACATCTGCTAGCTCGTTCACGCCGTTTAGTGTTTGCGAATTTCACAGAAGAAAATAAGTCTCGCCTCGGCTTTACGCTAATATCTAAAGCATTAACACTCCGAAGTCCTGTGTAACCGCTCATTCTCAATGCAGGTGCTCGTAAAGTACACAACATGACTGTCCTTCTGGCATTCCCAGATCCTTTAGAGTAGCCAAGCCTTCTCCCCGTTGCCACACTAGGAATATAAGTAGACTGAACCAGATTCGTAGCCATGATTCCAACCTATTCCACATTCAGCAAAGACCAAACAAAGATTTAGTTCACAGTTCAAGACATTAATGGAGACACAAACTCAAAAAAACAAAAAAAAAAGACTTCACCAATACTAGAACTTATGGTACGTGCATCAAACTACGGAGATTTACGCAGCAACATTTAACTAGTAAGATTGAACATTTAACTAGTAAGATTGATAGTCAAGATATAGGAATGTCCTATCACCCAACAAAACAGAACATATGCATCAACTTACCAAATGGTAACTATAATTATAAAACTGAGAAATCCT
Source organism: Malus fusca (assembly GCA_035220775.1). Taxonomy (NCBI): domain Eukaryota; kingdom Viridiplantae; phylum Streptophyta; class Magnoliopsida; order Rosales; family Rosaceae; genus Malus; species Malus fusca. The sequence continues at coordinate 25,112,341 of CM069072.1, read as the reverse complement.
TTTCTCACTCCATTTTTGCCATCAACGATACATAAAGTTTCAGTCTTTCATCCATTTTAGTCTCCGAGCCCCAGCATACAAGTGACTAACCAAGCTCAAACATCACAACTAAACGACCATTACAAACATATAACCTTAAAAAAGTTCAGAAACATAGTAACCACAAAAAACAACGGATACCCAGATTCAAACAAGACCATAAAACCTCAAAAACACAATAACATCAGATACCCATACTACAGCAACAACATAATAACATTAACAAATCCGAAACTCGAACATCAGATGCAGATTTCATTAAAAACAGATAAGAACAATCTATTGAAAGGGGAAAACCCCAGAAAACCCATAATCCAGATAAACCTAAGAAGAAGTTAAAAGAAAAACCCAAACTTTTCGCACACAGAAGCAGTGAATCCAAAAGGGTAATCAGATTGAAAAGAAAAGCTCACCTAAAACCCCGTTATCCGGATAAACTTTCGAATTGAAATATAAAAAATGGAATTTCTCGAGAGACAGAGAGAGAGAGGGTCTTTCTTCCGAGACGAAGAGAGAGACCCTATTTTTAGTATGATATGGTCGGCCGAAAGAGCAAGAGACAGAAGGTGTGGTCTTAAGAGAAGCTCTTTCTCTCTCTAAAACTCTATAACTCTCTCTTTTCTCTCTCTTGCTTTCCTTCTGGCTCTATAAATCGATGTTATCCATCCCTTGGCCACCGTCGGGTACACGACACCGCTAACCTACGACCGCGAGTGATCGACGGTAGCGAGTTACGACACGTCGTATAAAAGTGTGAGATTGAGGCTTCGAGTGGGCCCACCAGCCTCATCCCTAAGTCAATGAGAAATTGTGAATGTTACTGCAGTCCCTCTCTTGGCCCGAGATATCTCGTTGGATGACGGTTTTGCCCCTGATACTCTTCGACTTCATTCGCCAGAAATGTTCTGGGCTCGTATTTGAATGTCGATACGTCGCTGTTTTGGTTGTAAGTTGTAAACTTGTAACAAAGCCGTACACGAGACCAATTGCTTAGGCTTCTTTCAAATTCTTCTTATTTTTAATGAAAAGAGTTTGAGTTAAGTTTATTTTAATAAAAAATCATGTTATAACTTTATTTAATAAAAAAGATAAATCTTAATGAAAAACTCTTATTTTTAATAAAAATGACAAAAGAACTTAAAGTTTAATTAAAAAGACATGATTTTAATATTCAAAAATTATATAAAAAAAATTGACGCATGGACATGCGCGTCCTCACATAAACTGTTTATAAAACTTATTACACTGTTTATAAAATTTAATGGTACTACACTGTTTGTGAAACTTAACGATAACGATAGATGAAGATTAATTATATATGTGGTTATATAATAATATATGTGTAAAAACAATAGAAAATTCCTAATCCTACCTTTTGTGTATATAATCTACAAGGGACGAATTTGACTAAATTCGTGCACAAGCAGTAGTCTAGCACAAATACGAAGAAAATATTGGAAAATATAGAGAGAAAGAGGAGAGGCGTTGTTGTCAGGGAGAGTAGTTGATGGAGCAGAAGGAGATGAAAAATAATGAGGTGATGATGAAGTATTGCACGCGCTTTACCTAGGTTTTTTATTTTATTATTATTTTGTCCTTGTCATTAAATAAAATTATATGATGGCTTTAGTTAAAACTTAAAGTTTTAAAGCTCTTTTCATTAGTTTTTCTTTAAAAAACGAAGTTTAGCCTTTAATAAATGTTTTTAATTCTTGTAATACCTTATCAATTTTTTAAAATGACATTTTCTCCCTCGGGAGAACAAAGTGACCACCACCATCTACCAGTAACACTACAACCACTAACCTTCTATCATCACTGACACTACAAGCGTCACCACCACCGCCATCGTAGTTGCCACGACCACCACAACAACCACAATCACAACAACAATTGCCACCTCTAGCACCACAACTACCATTACCACCATTGTTGTTGTTACCGTCGTCATAATTGCCACCACCTCCAATACCACAATCGTCACCACTGCCGCTACAATTACCATCGTCGTTGCCACCGCCTCTACCACCAATGGCGTAGCCAGGAATTATTCGGTGGATGGGCTAAGTTAAAATTATTATACGAATCAATTTTTAAATTTTTTGTTGCCTACATAAAGTTATATAATGGTAAACCTGAAAGTAATAATTTGAAGAAATTTATACTATGTTTCTAGGCTTCTAGCCTTCAAAATCGTCAAGTGAATAAAATAAGGAACCAATTGTGGTATGGAAGTTTTAATTTAATACTACTATATTAAAGTGATGAGTTTATTTAACATTTATTAGCTCTTATTTTCCTTAAAAGCAGCTTTAAGATCCAAATTTTCATTTGCTAAGTAGAATATGACAATTAAAATTCATAAAATAGCCTAAAGATTAATATTTTTAAGCTTAAAGATCCAAAACTCTCCTTCTGCTATAGCCCAGGGGAGCCTTGTACTTGGCTTCGCCAGTGTCTACCACCATTATAACCTCTACACCACAACCACCACACCCATAATTATCACTATCGCTACCATCACAACATACACCACAACCACCATCGTCGCAGCACCACCTTTACCACCATTGTAACCTCTTCACCCAACCACTACACCCCATTATTAGCACCACCACCATACCCTTACAATTGTTGCTGCCATCACCATCACCATCAGCCACCCACAGCCACCGCCACTGCTAGTACCACAACCATTTTCGTTGCCACCACTACAACTACAAGCACCAAATTTGCGCAATTGTTGCCTCCTTAACCACCACACCTCATTATTGGCAGCACTAGACACATCCACCATTGCCACTGCCACCACCACTAGCCCCGCCACTGCTATCGTTGCCACCACCCCAACTACTATGTCAATTCTTATCATTATATAAAATTATATCGTTTATACATTACGTTTCTACATTGCTCTTCCTACTTGGCTTCGCCAGTGTCTACCACCATTATAACCTCTACACCACAACCACCACACCCATAATTATCACTATCGCTACCATCACAACTGTCACCACAACCACCATCGTCGCAGCACCACCTTTACCACCATTGTAACCTCTTCACCCAACCACTACACCCCATTATTAGCACCACCACCATACCCTTACAATTGTTGATGCCATCACCATCACCATCAGCCACCCACAGCCACCGCCACTGCTAGTACCACAACCATTTTTGTTGCCACCACTACAACTGCAACCACCAAATTTACGCAATTGTTGCCTCCTTAACCACCACACCTCATTATTGGCAGCACTAGACACATCCACCATTGCCACTGCCACCACCACTAGCCCCGCCACTGCTATCGTTGCCACCACCCCAACTACTATGTCAATTCTTATCATTATATAAAATTATATCATTTATACATTACGTTTCTACATCGCTCTTCCTATTACAAAACTTGTAAAAATACAATTTATCAAACGTTCAATGCTTTATTTTACAACTGATTATTTATAAAACACAACAAAGTTGTTTTTTTTTTAAAGACGATAATTCCAAATTGGCCTTCAATACTATGGTTTAATAGTATTCCTCCTCACAATTTTAGCTCGTTTGTGAAATTATTTGGTAAATTTCACAACTCACACTATAATATATAGGGGTGTGATATCCACACACCCCATTTTACTTCTCACACACCCCTTGATAATTTATGTATGTTGATCTTCTTCAATTCATCTGATCCGACAACCGAAAATTAAAAAGGTGTGTGAAAAATAAAATGGGGTGTGTGGATATCACACCCCTAGTATATAAAGTTCTTGCGTTGCGCCTATTTGGAACTCTTTTATGATGGCTAAAGAATAAATAAATGCATTTTAAGCAACTTTTTATTAAAAAATTAAAATGATCTTTTGGTTATAACAGAAATTGAAAATACTTGCAAAAGTGCTTTCAAGTGCTTTTTCTAGAAGACACGTCAACTATTGATTAAATTTGGGACATTCTTCTAAAAATATTTTTCTGAGCAAAACTGTTTTCTTTAGAAGTTTTGATGTATGGGCTTTTAGGGCTGATTTTGGGTTGCTTAAATTTTCTTAGAAACAATTTCTTAAAAAAGTTAGAGCCTTAATTGTGTTTGGTAAATGAAAAAAAAAGTGTTATTTAAAAAAAAAATCATAGGTCCAAAACACCAGAAAGTAAAAGCAACTCTACACATATTTCTTAATTTTTTTTCATTGGAGGTAGATGAACAATATCAATTAATGAAACTTTCATTTTAACAATCCTACCTCCATTTTTTTTTCCTTTTTTTTTCTTCTAAAAACACTTTTAACACTATAGTTTACTAGACACTTACCTAATTTTTTTCATAATTTTTTATTCTCATAGCACAACAAAAACAATTTTGAAAAAGAAACATAGCAAGCCTTAGGGATGGTTTGGTATTGCTATGCTTTGAAAACAAAAACAGCTTCTGCTGTGCTGTGAAAATAAGCTCATTTTTGCTGCTTCACATTTTCAGCTTTTTTCACCCAAAACTATGAAAATAAATTGTTTTTAAGTATTTACCAAACACATTTTTTAGCTCAACTTTTTTTTATACCCACTTTTTATAAAAGCACATCAGTACCAAATCAATACTTAGTCTTCTTAAGTTCAGTGGTTTGACCAAACAATATGTTGGGTTGTTGTCCAATTTTTCAGCCCTTTCCATAGAAGGTTTAGTCCCAATACATATGTTTACTAGACGATTAGAACAACAAGTGAGGATTGCGGTATTGGTTAGCGCATTTCTCTTTAACTATAAGTGTTATGGGTTCAAATATCCCCCCTTAATGTAGTTTAAAGAAGAAATATCTTGTATTAAAAATTAAAATTAAAACATTAGTCCAATTGAATTGAGAAGTAGAAAGTTCGAGATTTTCATTCCTGAGATTCTCATTTCCCTTTGCAGTTCAATTATAAAATATAGTGTAGATAATGGAGAGGCAAATTACAAATTAAATTGGGGAATTTGGTGGCCTAACCTTTGACAAATTCCAATGATTAGGATGAGTTTGGTTGTTTGTGCGTGTAAAAAAATCAGGAAATATTTATGCTGATTGGGGTCGGCAGCCTTTAGTTTCGGCCTTGGCCTTGTTGTCAATCCAGCGACCATAATTGTGATTTTTTCTAAGTTTGTTCTTTCTTTTGTTAAAACTCTATTCCTTTGTGGACAAAACACTTGTTCTTTACTTTTGTGGGTGTGTTTGTTGTACCGGACTATTTTGAACTATATTAGTAACTAAGCTGTAGTGGTTTAGTAAACTAAGCTGAAATAACTTAGTGAACCGTTTGATGCAGTGCTGGACTAAAAAGCAAGATAATAAAACAAATGGAAAAAAGAACCCATTATATATAACAAAATACTCATGTTATCTGCTTCAAGTAACAAACATGGACTACTCTTATCTATAATCCAGTCTAGTCTAGTGAAGTTTAATGAAGGCAAACAAACGCACCCTTGTAGATTTATGGCTGAGGTGATAGAATTTTTTGGGCCAATTGCCAAGGAGAATCAGCCCACTTTGTCATTCTATTTCAAATTCAAGATGATCCAAAAGTGGGCCGGCCAAGATATGTTTGTGGGTTTTCAGGCCTTTTACGTTTGGCCCAAATCAACAATCCTTTTTCTAGTACGGGCTCTTGTTTTTTGGGCGAAGTTTTGCAGTTTGGAGTCATTGGACTGAGATGAGGAATTTAAGATCACATATGAAGGGACGAGAATCATGGAATTAGGAAGGAAACTGAACTCTTGACTTGTTAACTTACTCTAGATATTATTTCTCCCTCCTCTTCACCACTTTGGGTAACCCTAAGACAATTTACGAGTAAGATACAACTAACATAATATTTCTTTCGGATTTCAACAAGCTAGCACTTCCGATCGAAACAAATCGTTCTTGTTGTAAATGTAACATTGTAACATCTCACAACATGACATGTCAGATTGTCTTACAATTAATACTGTTACTACCCTTGTAGTGAATATAGTGATACTCTTTACCATACCAAACTTTGTCATTAGAGGCGAAGCCATGAAGGGACCAGGATGGTCCCAGACTCATGGCTCCAATTCGACATTTTTACTTTAATTTCTTTCATCGGGTTTAATTGAGGTTGGTGGCTCCTATGGAGTTCAGGCAATCCGTTGCTTGTGAGCTTTGAGGAAGACTTTATGAAGGAAATTTTGTGAAAAACATGTTCATTTGAATAACATCATATAGCATGCAATTAACAATTAAAGGCGGAATCATGCTTTCATGCATTCAAAAACAAAACATCTACCATGAAATTCAAAGCCTAGTAGATTGGTGAACCTTGACTCAACTTAAAAACAACAATTTGTTAGTTGAGAAATATTTACCTTTATAGATTCCTCTTTGCATATGCAAAGGATAATCACCCAAGAGGAATAGGTTCTCCAAGTTCCCAAAATTGAGAACCTCTAAAGATTCTACACCAAAGTTGGATTGGAGAGGAAATGAGTGACCTTGAGGAAATAGAATTGCTAGACAATATCCCCCAAGGTGGTTGGCCTCTTAGAGAGAAATGGAAGCTTTGTGTTCTCACCAATTTTCTCTAAAATCAACAACTTATGAATTTATGTTATAAAGTTCTTTATATAGTCACTTCTTTAAATGACCTAAAGAACCAAAAACCCTAATTCATCACTATATGGATTTGGGCTTTTGGGCCTTTGTGAATCTTTATTCATTAAGTTGTCATACAACTTAAGTCAATGGGCTTTGACGTTCGAAGCCCATTGGGCCTTAAGGTCCAAAAACTATCCCGAGGTCTTTAACGAACTTATTCGTTTGATTAATTAACATATTAATTAATCCTTGCCATAAATAATTAAAACATTTAATTCATCTCCTTTGTTTCTTCAATCTCCACCTTATTTGGTGTACGATACATTAGGTTCCTTTTAGCGAGGCAGTGGGCGATTAAAACCATTTTACATCGATTGTGAATTGAAACTTACTTTCAATTCTCCCTTTAGTGATTACACACGTTTAGGGCTTCCACAAACCATGAGTGACCCCTAGCAGCATATCATGGCTACCCAAGCTAATCAGAAGAGGTAGAGAACCTATTCAGTTTAGGATTACAAATGCAATACGGTCTTTCTCTAATCTAATACTCTTGACCACATTGTTTGGTTTGATAGTTTATTTATTCATGTCTACTATCCAATGTGATTCTTGTGCTTATATGATTACTTTGAATGTGAATTGGAACGCATTCCCAAATCTCATTCATACTCTGGCCAGAGATTTAATCATATCATAGAGTATTCTCCCTCAAGCCAATTGAAGGTTAGAGATCCCTTGTTGCGCATTCACTTGTCTCCATGATTAAGTGGCTTAACCCCAATGATGTCGTGGACACCCCGATGGGGTGACTTTGGCATAATCAAAGATCAAGGACTTAACCACAAGACAACAACTGTGATGCCTCAGGTCAAAGGACTAATTTGCATTGTCCCAAACATGAGTTCTCATGTGACATGAGTATGAGAACTCCTCGTTGATCGTGTTCAGTGAACTCATTCTCTATTGAGCACCTACGTACTTGTCTTGATGTCACACACACCAATGACTCGAGACTAGTCACTCTCCCTGAGAGAAGACATAGCACGTACTGATCTTATCGGACTGTCAATGCCCAATTGGCAATCCTATGATCAGGAACGTTTAGGATGTGTCTACGAAAGAATGGTCTCATTAATCTAACTACATTAGATTGCATTCTTCCAATCACATATTCCTTGGACTTTATCGTTTAAGCATATAACATTTATATGAGACGCCTCAAACAATAATGTTTGCCTTTTATATGTAAACTAGATTAGTTTAACATGTGAAATATCCGTAAAGTATCATCATATGAATGGCTTTAGGGCACATTTCCAACACTTTAGTCCAGGGATCAATGGAAGGATAGAGGAAAAAAGTCAGAGAGACTTGAGGTTTAGGTTTAAAAAAGAGGATGATGAGGACAAAATCATACCAAACCTAAACGATGGTGGTCGGTTGCTCACCACATGCCAAAGTAATTTTTCGTAAGATTAAGAGAGCGTTATCTATACTAATTCATGCATCACTAATAAATTCCGTCATTATGTTGATCTCCTTAGGCCATCTCCAACCAAATGATGGTTATAGGGCTCATTTTAGCCCTATAGCCCTCACCCTCCAAGCAATTAATATTTTAATGAACAGTGTCATACCATATTTCTTACCATCTTCAACTGAGGGGCCAAAGAGCTATAGGCCAAACATAGCCCTGTAACAAAAAACCATCTCCAACTGAGAGGGTCAAAGGGCCATAAATCAAACATAATTTATTATTTGATTGAATTAATATGGTTACTTAAATTAAACTACCTCAATAATTTTTCAAGATGGAATGTCAATAATTTTTCGAGATAGAATCTCAATAATTTTATGTCTCGGATTTCGAGTGCCACGTGTCGATATATGAGTAACTTTGCAAATTTATTGTCGATAAGGAATCTCAATAATTTTATGTCTCGAATTTCGAGTGTCACATGTCAATATGTGAGTAACTTTGCAGATTTATTGTCGATAAGGAATCTTAATAATTTTACGTCTCAGATTTCGAGTGCTACGTGTCGATATGTGAGTAACTCTCCATATTTCTTGTCGATATATAATCTCAATAATTTTTCGGATAGGATTTCGAGTGCCACATATCGAGATGTAATTGGTTATGGGAATTTTATATAGGATTTTTATCTGCGTGACACTTCTTATCTTCAACTTCCAATGTCCATAAATATGGTGGATATTGGCCTATAATTCACACACCTTCAACTTTGCCCTCTCCAATACCTATTTCAATTCAATCTCTTTCAATTCAAGTTTGCAATGAATTCCAACTTTGAATCCTCTTCATATTCCAACTGGGGGTCCTCATCCAATTCCGAATTGGAAGATGAATGGGCACATATGAGACAAGAATATGAGGAGTCTGATGAAGAAGATGAAGCATAGCGCAATACATCATATATGGCAGCCATGGCTGGGGTCATGGCGTGTGAGGCAATTGAATAACAACCTCAATGGGGTGGCTCTGTTTCTAGTCGCGATTACAAGCCACGAAATATAGAGATGGCGTATGAGAATCTGATGAACAACTACTTCAACCCCAACTCGATGTACACCAAATAGGATTTTAGATGTCACTTCTAGATGAAGTGTCATGTCTTCGAGTGTTTACTTCATGATGTCCAACATGTCAATCCATACTTTTGACAGAAATTGGACAGAGCAGGCCGCCCTGGTTTCTTACCTCATCAGAAGGTTACTATTGCACTCTGAATGTTGGCATATGCCTCCCCAACTAATGCGATGGATGATACATATGGTATGTCTGAGTCTACATGCCTTGATAATCTTGCTGAATTTTGTCACACAGTTGTTCAGCTTTACAAAGAGGAATACCTCCGTCAACCAAATTAAGAAGATTTGGATTGGCTTATTCGCATAACTGAAGACCGTGGCTTTCCAAGCATGATATGGTCATTAGATTGCATGCATTGGCAGTGGAAGAATTGTCCCACAAGATGGCAATGAGGCTTTAGTGGAAGATCGAGAAAGCCAACTATTGTGTTAGAGGCGGTTACGTCATTTGACACATGGATCTGACATGCTTTCTTTGGAGTCCTAGGATCCCAAAATGACATTACAGTTATTGGGCGTTCACCTCTCTTCAATAACATGACGGAGGGTAAATCACCTCAACTTGACTACTACATCAATGGGCGTCAGTACAATATGGGGTATTACTTGGCAGATGGCATCTACCCAAAGTGGGCAACATTTGTCCAAGCAATTGCAAACCCTGTGGATGACACCCAAAGATGGTTTACCTTACACCAAGAGGCATACCGGAAAAATGTTGAGAGAGCTTTCGATACTTTACAAACACGGTGGAAGATCATTAAGGAACCGGCAAGAAGGTGGAGTCAAGAAATTGAACTCCATCATGATGTCGTGCATTATATTACACAACATGATTGTGGAGGATGAGCGAGATGGCTATATTGATGGAGAGTCTGATGACGACCAAGAGGATCCAAATAGGCCAAGGAGGGCTCGTGCAAAAATATATGATGTGCCTAATTTGCCTTTGAATCCAAGAACTAGTAATATCTCTTTAAATGAGTACATGGTGCGCTATAAGATGATACGTTCGCATTCCACAAACAAGTACCTACAACAGGATCTTGTTGCACATCTTTGGGCCAAAAGAAGTATGAAATAGGCGTTTAAGTTTTATGTTGTTAAATGTTTTTTTAATGTTGCTTAAGTTTCATGTTGTTAAATATTTTTTTTTTAATGTTGTTTAAGTTTCATGTTGTTTAATATTGTTTAATGTTGTTTAAGTTTGATGTTATTTAATGATCTTCCATATTATTTAATGTTGTTCAATGGCTTAGGTAGTTATAGGCAAGGAAGAAAATATCGGTAATATCGGAAATATCGGTAGTCCGAAAACACGGAAATATCGATGGAAATATCGGGATAATATCGATATCGATAAAAATTACATGGAAACCACGGAAATTGTAAGAAAAACTTGGAAATTTTTATTGAAACTTTGCATGATGTTTATTTAGTCAATTATCTATTAGTTTATCACAAAAAATTAGAAGGAAATGCATTGCATGATGGATTTAACTGATTTAAGTTGATTATATAGCGAGCTGGCAAACATTGTGAGTGTAGAAAATATGCAGTAATTAATGAAAGAAGTTTAAACACACCATAATCATTTATATATAATGAATTAGTACAATATTTTACACTTTATACATTGCATAGTAAGATACATGAGTGACTAAGTACCACATAGAGTTCCTATGAGGTTCAAAATTTTCACTATCATCATCTCTATGTGTAGAGTAAGTGTATTGTGAAGAGTAGTCAGCAATCATGGCAATGACTTTCAAGAACCGAAACCCAAAAGTCAATAGGAAACCGAATACTTCGGTATTTTTCGGGATTTCGGGATTACCAAACAAATGGGATTTGGAAACCAATCCCATATCGAAAATTTCGGTATTTTTCGGGATGGGATTCCCGAACTTTGGGATGGTTTTGGTTTGGGATTTTCGGGAATTTTTTCCAACCCTACATGTAAGTGACCAAATAAAAATTAGAAAAATTAAAAACCACATGCCATTGACTAAGTAATTAATTGACACAATTTAAAATATAATACCACAAAAAATTTAGAATATGTGCAAATTTGTTTCTTGCAAAAAGAATTCAAAACAAAACCATATATATAAATATTTTAGCATGTTTTCACAAAAACATAAGTGGTATAGTGGTCAAGGCGCTGAAGGAGTTAGATGGTAGGGGTTCGAATCCCTCTATGTGCATGTTTGAGACTTTTCAGAAATTTTCAAATATTTTTAGGTTCATCTCGCGGTAATATCGATATTACCGCGATATATTAGCGATAATTAAAGGAATGCTCGCGAAATATCGTTATATGAAAAAAACGATAATATCGGCGATATTTCGCCGATATTATCGATATTTTCATCTATGGTTATAGGGAAAAAATTAGAATTTTTTATTTTTTAAATTTTGTCCCAAAAAAAAAACTTCAAATCCAACGGCTACCTGCCGTCAGGTAGCCGTTGCAATTCAAACCTTGGGGGGGCCTGGAGCTGGCTGGCTAGCTGGATTGGACCAGCCGGTTGGCCTGATTTGGTATTTTTTGCCCGGTGGGGCCCACGAGCCTTTTAGCCTAGCCCTCGGTTGAAGATGGTTTTCATGTCATTTCAGGCTATTTTTAATCTTATAACCCTCTGGCCGGATCGGTTCGAGATGGCCTTAGTGTGAAGTTGGCCACTTCGAGGGAAGGCTAGGCTGGGCAGCTCAGCCCAAACTACTCCGTAGCGACGTAGCTCCTTATGTTCAAATTGAAAAAGCATAGGGCCGGCATGGGATGTCCGTGTAAATAATTTTTTAAGTTGGGATGTGATAGTAAAAAAGAACGTTTCCAATGCAAGTAATAAGGTAGTGTGGGGTAACCCTAAATAGTAAGGGCAGACTTTGGATGCCAATGGGACAGTCACAATGTCCATTAGCTCACGAGGATAGTCCTTGAATATTAAAGGCAGCTTCCTTTTCCCTCTTGCATTTGCAATATTATTATTCTTGTCGACCTCTCTCTCTTTCCAATTTTGCATCCGTTAACGTTTTACATTGATTACACCTTCATTGGGGTCCATAATTTTAATTTTCACTAGTCCTTTATGTTATTTTTATAGATTTAGTGGGTCCTTATGTAAATAAGGTTTTGTTTTCTACACATTTATTTGATATGCCATTTCTTTCATAAGCATTTGAATTCAAGTTTAAAAAAAAATCTAAGTTTTGGAGGTTTTTTAATTCTTTATTTTTTTACCATTTTTAGAAGGAGGGGGAGAGTTAGAAATCTATTACGATAATTTAGGATAAGGCAGAGTTTTGAACACATGACTTACGCTCGAGATTTGTAATTCAAGGTTCCAATAAGACCTTAGCTTACAACGATAGTGTGTTGTTTATATTTTACATTGATTACACTTTTATTGTAGTCTAATATCCTAGTGGATAGGATATTAGGTTTTTCCTCATGCGTCTTGGATTCGGAACTCTTCATTTTCTAAATTATTATAATAATTTTGAACCTTCTTCACACTCCTTAATAATAATAATTAAAAATATAAAATATAAAAAGCTTGACACAAATTTGATTAGATTGGGTATTTCTTAACTTGAGATTGTATTTCGAAAAAGATGAAGGTCTTATTTAGAGTTGGGGTTGAAAACGTTCAAACCAATCCATCGATTCAAGTTGCAACTCTAGATGAGTTGAATTAGTTTGCTTGACATAAGTCGATCAAATTAGAGCAGTTTAGAATAAAATATTATCTTGATAGAAGTCAATATATACCATCTCATATTAATTATTTAAAAGTCATCAACAACATGCACATTTATAGGATAATGTAATGGATATGGCATTGCCACATAGCCATCTTCTCCTCTTCTCCTCAAGTACTTTTTCAAGGAATTGGATCCCATCTAGATCCATTTTGTGAAGATCCTAGGGATTCATACATCTTAGTCATTCATGGTATATCGTGCGGTCAGAAATCATTTGATTTTTTTTATTTAAAATTAAACACAAGGTGGATCCAGAGAGTATCTTTTTTTCCTTTTTCAATATTCTTCAAAAACTTGTGGCCCTATTCCAAAGAGAAATTAAATTCATAAAATTTGAACAATATGATTGGAGATAAACTTGTGTAAGGTTGCGCGATTAGAGTAACTTTCACATCTAATATGATTAGTGTCATTTTCAGTGAAACTAAAATACAAATTAAAAATCTTATATTTTGTGAAGATTTTACGAATGACGTGATCCGAAGAACTTGTATAAAAGTTTGTCCCACTCTAGATGGGGATGGGGACTTTGATTAGTACATTAAATAAAGGTGGGAGGGAGGGTGAATGAACTTGCACTCACACAAAACACAAACTAGACCAAAGGGCAAGGGCAGAGAGAGAAGAGGAAGTAACCGTTGAGCAACCACAAGATCTTGAAAATCCAAAAGAAAGGTGAGTGGGAAAGAAAGGTTTGATTGGGTGGTAGGTGCGGTGAATAGAAAGAAGCTCACGAGATCCTTGGCTTTCTTTCTATTACCTCTGAAAATTATTCCCTCTCTTTCTCTCTGTGTGGCTGCTACTGCTGCAATTCAATTTCAATCCCATCTCTCTCTCTCTCTCTCTCTCTCTCTCTCTCTCTCTTTCTCCTCTTTACTTACTACTACGACTCTTCCTATTCAATTAGTTAATTATGTTTCAACCACATATGCTTGAGATTTGTAATTCAAAGGTCAAATAAGGCCGCCCCTTGGGAGTTCTTAGTAGTAATTGGATACTACAAGTCTATGACGAGTCGTGCGGTAAAAGATGAGTATGAGACGAGCTGTAAACTTAAACAACAATCGAGTAGTATAATGATGAGGATGAAACGAGCTCGTTGAGATGTAGTTCAAACTTTACAAAGGATAAAAACAACAAGCAAGTAGTAAATGGATAAGTGGATAAGTGGATGCATTTGATAAGATGTAAGTCAAACAACAAGCTAGTGTAAATAGAATGAGTATGAAACGAGTTATAAACTAAAAAACAATTCAAAACATTTAAAAAGGGTAAACGAGAGATAAAACAATGAGCATTTGATAAGCTGTAAACTTATATAACAACAGAGTGTTAAAAGATGACCGTACGGCAAGTTGTAAACTTAAATGTAGTTGCAACTTTTGAAAAGGGTAAAAACAAGGGGGAGCGATAAAGGATGGCGGTGAGATAGGATATAAACTTAAACAACAGTCGAGTGGTAAAGGATGAGCATGAGACAAGTTGTAAACTTAATTGTAGTTCAAACTTCGAAAAGGATAAAAACAAAGATCTAATTGTGAAAACGTAAGCATGGGACAGGGTAGAAATTAACATTGGGATTTACCCCAAGAACATAATGTGTTATAGAATATTACCAAGAACATGTAAAACATGCAGCAAACAAACTAGTTGGTGAAACAGCAGCCTCACCTTTATAAGCATTTGTAATTATACTAAGCCACCTTACTTTTGTCTAATAGTTACCTACCTTGTTCAAGAACAGGAAAAACAGTAAAAAAAAGTGGTTCTGCAGCGAGATTAGAAGTAAACTAGGGTTGCAGATACTCCAATTAAAATTTCCCTAATCTGCAATTTCAATATATTCATATTATGTGCAGTGGCGGATCCACAGTGGGGTCAATGGGGTCGCACGACCCCTTGGAAGCCATGGAAACAACCTTAGAGACCCATTGGAGCTGCTGGTGCGACCCCTTGGAGCTGCTGGTGAGACCCCTTGGCTGCACACCAAGTGTTCGACGAAAGGTCTGAAAGAACCAAGGATGTTGTCAAGTTCAAGGTTCGGTGCTCCAAGTACCTTTACACACTTTGTGTGTTTGATTCCGAGAAGGCCGACAAGTTGAAGCAATCTCTTCCTCCAGGTTTGAACGTTCAGGACCTTTGAACAAGGATTTTAAACCCGAGTACAAAATTATGCAGCCAAAGAAGGGCAGGAAACTAGAGGAAGAAGACCAAGATGGCAGCATAATATTCTTATGCGTTTGCACCGAGGTTTGCTGAAGTCGAAGATGTCTCGATGGTAGATAGGATATGACAACAGAAATCCAAACAATAGGCTTATTCATGTGAACTGATGATGGTCGTATAGCCACCAATACAGTTCATCAATGTACAATAAGAGGAGAATATTTGTTTGTAAACGTAACAGAGGGAGTCACCTAGTCGGTAAATATCTGAAACATGTCCACGCCCATAGCTTCTTCCTCCAGGTATGAAATGACGATATGCATGTCATTTCTGTTAAAAAAAAATTGCGCGCTGCGCGCACTATCTTTATTGACCCCCCAAACATTATTTCCTGGATCCGCCACTGATTATGTGTATAGATTGAACAACTATAAAGCACATTTTCTGTGACATGTGATGTTTGATATATGTTGGGGCACGTAGCTGCATGTTCTTGCTCATGATCAATGCAAGACATAAACCCAGAAAAAAAAAAAAAATATATATATATATATATATTGCAGAAAAACATATACAGCTTACTTGTCATGTTGTGAATAGGGACAGGTATCGATTTAGACCACTGACGGAAGATTATAATCACACATCTCAAATAACTTCCCCCATATCTTTTTAATTTTTTAATATTTTTCTATCAAGTGTTATTGATGTGTAGAAAATATTAAAAAATTAAAATAATGTGAGAGAAGTAATTTGAGGTGTGAATATAATCCCTCTAAATACAATTTCAGCCTATCCTTCCAATTGTTGGCATGCATTGGCTTTTATTGACGCAAATTTTGAAGCAAAGGGATAGAACTATCACTATTTTCCTTTATTTACTGCAACACACACACACGCGCGCAGAGAGAGAGACACACACACACGCAGTGGCTTGGCTTTCAGCTGTATTTATGCCTGAGAACAAAATACTTTTGAAACTCTAAGTAGTTTCTTGAATAGTTTGATTCCAAAATAACTTTGGCATCTAGCTATGTTGATCGAATGCAGCGTGTCTTATGAACACATGGGTCGTTTGGTGTCTATATGAGATTGGATTGGATAACATGCTAAATTAATTTCAGGTATATTCAAGAAAGAAATTTTGTCAAAGTTAATATCTCTTTTAGTCCTCAAGAAATGGTAAGATATCAAAACTGCTAAGTCACCTCTACTTTCATTCTTACTTCAACGTACCTTAAACCTAATTGGTTCTTAAATCCAATCTAATCACATCTAAGGCCCTAAACGAGCCCTTTTGGACAAGGCATGGACCTAGACACCAAATAAAAAGAACCGCCTAGGCCCTCACACATGTCCTGCCTAGTCCCCTACATGCCTCTCGACCAGCGTCTAGGACCTTTTAATTAGAACCTAATAGAAGGACTTAAATGACACATGTGCATTATTACTCAGGTATTCAATGCCATGTAAGTTGCTTTTAGTGACAATGGGGTAGGGTAAGTGTGCTGAGCTAGAGTTAGACTATTTGGTAGAATTTTCTCTAATTTAGAGGATCGGAGCACACACTATAGTCAGTCACCTATGATTGATAAGGATACCAGAGAAGTATTTAGGTTAAATATATCTTACCTTCATCACATAACTTACAACAGAGTGTACCATATGTAATATGTGACCTAGCGTAAGACACATGAGAGGCGTGTGTAACGAATAAGAGTTAGGTGCAGAAGAGTACAAAGAGATAAGAATTTCATCAAGAACAATTAAACAAAAAACGTATGATTTGAAGGGAAAGTGCTTATATAGTCTAATCAAGTTAAGGAAAGTACATTAATAGCCATAACCATAACTACAAAGTATTAATGACCTAGCTTAACACACATGTGAGGCGTGTGTAACGCATAAGAGTTAGGTGCATAAGAGTATAACGATTACTTAAGATATAAGAAATTTAGTTGGAACACTAGAAAAACTTACAATTTGGAAGGATGGTGCAGATATGGTCAAAACAAGATATGGTTAAGAAACGTATAGTAGCCGTCACAAACGTTAATACAATATATTAATAACCTAGCTTAACACACATATGAGACATATGTAACGCATAAGAGTGAGGTGCAAAAAATGTGCAAACACCAAGCAAATATTCAACCTTATTTTTGAAAAAAATAATAATAATTGCATTGAAGAACTAAAAACAAATTTTAGAGGGAGAAAGAAGGCTCTCCCTAACACGTGTGAAATATTACCTGTAAATTTGCAATTAACGTTCATATAAAACTCCTCTAATACCAAATGCCATGATTAGAACTCACATAAACCCCTACAAACCTCACACAATCCACCCTCCAAAACCAGTTGAGCTTCTCCTGCAAATCCCGGAATTGCAGAGAAAACCCAGTTCTCCAAAAAGCCGAATAAGCCGAACCGGAAACGAGGAAGGAAACGCCATGAAAGCTTATCCCCAAAGTTTTCAGTTTTTTTTTCTCTCACAGTAGTAATCATCACATAAATCCAAATGGTGATAAGATTATATTAGATTCGATTACAGTGTAACGTTCTCCAGAGGCTATCGTGTCAAGAAATCGCCATAAAGCTATACCCTTTTCCTTCAGCAACCTCCATTTCTTCCTCCCTTAAAAGCTCTCTCACTTTTTGGTTTTTCCTTCAGTCTCAATCGACCCCTTTCGGTTTCTGCTGATTCTGTCTCTTTCCCGAGAAAAACCCAGAAAGGAAAACCCGTTTCAGAATGCTGCCAAGGCTGAACGGTGGTGTTTGGATGGACGACAGGGAGGACAGAGACTCTGTTTCCTGGACTAGAACCTCCGCCACCGCCACCGCCGGTAACACCGAGAACAAGGACGAGATGGGTTCTTCTCTGTCTACCTTCAAGTCGATGCTGGAGGTTGAAGACGACTGGTACATGGCGGCGAATAACAGCATCCAGGGCCATTCAGATGTCGGAGACATCAGCTTCTCGCCGAGCTTTGCCGACCCAGAAAGCTTGCTGCTCAACCCGGTGGACTCTTCCTCCTCCTGCTCACCGTCGTCGTCGGTTTTCAACAATCTCGACCCGAATCAGGTTCATTACTACATGCCTCAAAATCCCAACTTGTCTTCGCTGCTTAATGTTGTTCCTAACAACCCTTTGGATCACGGCTTCGATTTGGGCTGTGACATTGGGTTTCTTGACACTCAAGCTTCGGGTGGCGGTTCGAGTATGATGAACAGGGGAGGTGGGGTTTTATCTGGGTTCAATGATTTAAGCTCGAATAACCAGGTGAATGCTCAGAATTTGGGTTCTAATTTACAGTTTTCGACTACCCGCATGCCTCAAGCTCTTGAAAACAGTTTAAATTTTTCGGGTTTTCGAGGTGTGGATGATGGTTCGGCAAATGCTTTGTTTCCCAATAGGCCTAAGTTACTGAGACCACTTGAATCCTTCCCTTCTGTGGGAGTCCAGCCAACTCTTTTCCAGAAAAGAGCAGCGCTTCGGAAAAACTTAGGCGATGGTGGAGGGAATTTGGGTGTTTTGGGCTCACCAGGGGGCCTGGTTTTTAATGAAGGGGATGAGAGGAAGAGGGAGATGGGTGTGCAGAATGAGAAGAAGAGGAAAATGAGCAGCGGAGATGATGTCGATGATCTGAGTTTCGATGGTTCGGGTTTGAACTATGATTCGGATGAGTTTACTGAGAACACTAAGGTTGATGACGGTGCCAAGAATGGTGGGAACAGCTCGAATGCAAATAGCACTGTTACCGGTGGAGGAGGGGGTCATAAGGGGAAGAAGAAAGGGTTGCCTGCCAAGAATCTGATGGCTGAGAGGCGCCGCCGGAAGAAGCTCAATGATAGGCTGTACATGCTGAGATCCGTTGTTCCAAAGATTAGCAAAGTAAGAATTACTTCACATCGTTTACACAATTTTCTCGTGAATTTGAATATGCAATGATGTTATGTTTTAGGTGATTAATCAGGTCCTAAATATTCATTAGCAAATTGTTTTTAGCCTTTTCATTTGTTGTACAAGTAGCATCATTTAAAACGCTCCAAATTACTTGATTTCAATTTAAGATGGCATTACTTTCTCTCACGTTCAAACTTTAAGCCATTTTAGATGAAAGATTAGTTAGCAAGTCGCTATTTGGAGGATCTACTAAAACGCTTTCGAAGCTTTGTTTTCTTGTGTTTCATGAATATTGTATGATTTGAATGACATTCCGGCATGTGATGTCAGATGGACAGGGCCTCAATCCTTGGGGATGCAATTGAGTACTTGAAGGAACTTCTGCAGAGGATCAACAGCCTCCACAATGAACTGGAGTCGATCCCTCCTGGATCTGCATTGACACCTACCGGAAATACTTTCCACCCTTTGACACCCACTCCGGCTACTCTGCCAAATCGTATAAAGGAAGAACTTTGCCCCAGCTCATTACCTAGCCCAAATGGCCAAGCCGCAAGGGTAACAACCTCTATGCTTGGAAATTTCTTTTTGCACTTCCTCAATCCAATAGTATAAATTAGACTTTACTCTTAACATCCCGAAACTTTTCTAGTAATTTTACTTTTTGCTAAAAACGCGAAAGGAAATGAGTAACTCTGTTCACTTTAGATCGGGTTTAGATCAACTCTGTTCTGATGTTGATGATTATATGCAGGTTGAAGTTAGGCTGCGAGAAGGACGAGCAGTTAACATCCACATGTTCTGCGGCCGAAGGCCAGGTCTCTTGCTCTCAACCATGAGAACTTTGGATAACCTTGGGTTAGACATCCAGCAAGCTGTCATCAGCTGTTTCAATGGTTTTGCTATGGATGTCTTCCGTGCCGAGGTATCATTCGTTACACTCATCAGTTCTTTATACATACAGCATCTCACTAGTAGTATAGTCGCCTAACAGTGGTAAGGAGGGTAATGCTCTCCCACCAGACAGTCTTACATGTTACGTTATCAGAAATCTTGAAACGTAGTCAATAGTTAATATCGACTGTTTAACAACATAACACGCTACACAGTTGGAGGATGAAACATTTCAGCTAACTTCTCGATATCTTTCAGCAATGCAAGGAAGGCCAAGACGTCCACCCGGATCAGATAAAGGCGGTACTTCTGGATTCGATCGGGTTCCATGGCATGATGTAGATTGCAGCAAAACAACAACTTGAAGTTTGATTTAACCAAAGACTGGAAGGAGACATGCAATTTGTATATGTTTTGCCAGAGCTCAATTGTTTCGTTCAATCAAGTGTTTAATTAGCAGCTTTTGAAGGAACTTAAACTTTGTAGCTGTCGGTTTTGCTTTGTACCATCAGAAAATTCAGCTCAGTCAGACCTGGATTTACTGATTGTTTCTTAAATTTTCAGCTATTTCTTTCAAGTTTTTAAATAATTTTGTGACCGAATTACCCCATAAATGTTATGCCCTTTACAATAATTGTGCTATTATCCTACTATTGTGGTGGATGGTTTTCTACAAGCTTTTTTAGGATTGATTTTTTTCTAAAAGAAAACACCGTTACTCATGAGCGCTTTTATTAGATGAATGTCAAATTTTTTGTTAAAAATTAGTGTTTGACGATGAAAAATACATTTTACATCTTTCATGTTTTGTGTGATTTAAAATGGGCCACAAGTTTTCAAGTTTCACATTGGCAGAAATTTTGAAATATTATCATTTACACATGCTTTCTAACTAATTGATCATATGATTTTTCTGTTGAGCTGATGGCGTGGAAGATATTTGACCTATTTTTGGGCCGTGTAAGCCACACTTGCACAAGTTGGACTAATTTACGTGATTGGTTATGGTTTTGATACACGGATTGATTAAGGAAAAGTAAAAGTACCATGATAACTAATTTTGGTCCATGATACGTGACTTCCACGTCAATCTAGAAATAGAACCCACGCTTTTCAGGTCACTAATTTGATGAAAAATTACACAGTTAAACCGTCAGACGACATAAATTGATAAGATTCCAAAATCTCATACCCATTCTAAAAACCGATCGTAACTCAAAAGGGTATAAAATGTACTCAACTCAGAAGCACTCAGCGCACGTGTGTTTCCGGTACCCGGAACCACTGAGAAATAATAACCGTACCCGTACCCGTACCCGCATCATGTATGATCCATAATATAATTGGGCTTCAAAACAAACATAAGTAATTGGGCTTAATGAAAATTAAATAAATGGGCTTCTTCTAGTTCAGAGCAGGCTTTGTGGTAGGCGTGCAACTTGGACGGGTTGGAAGGTCAACCCAATCCTAACCTAACTTTTACAATTTGGGCTCAGGATCGGGTTGGGTTTCATTTGGGTTCATTTGGGCTCGGGTTTAATTGGGGTAGGGTTTACTTGGGTTGGGTTCGGGTTGCCCAACTTTTTCAAATTTAATTTTGTAACAACTTAGTTTCCGAGAATTCCTAAAAAAATTAAGCCAATAGTATCAAAGCTAGCTAACTTTAATTTCATAAATTCATCTACTATAAAGTTTTAGGATTTAGAGACTACAAATATGGGCTGACTAATCAAAACATCTTATTCCCTAAAAGCTTAAGTAATTATAAAGGGTAATTTATTAAAAAATATTAGGAAGCGCGTTGGTTTTTGGACTTGGCCTAATTGGGTGTAGTATAAGTATTAATTGATATGGGTTACAATTTGATTAGATTGGGTTTGTTTAGTCAGGTTGGGGATGGACGGGCAAATGATCAACCCAACTCAACTCAATCAATGAATGAGTTGAAATTAGGTTGGGTCCGGGCGGGTTATAACTGGAAAAAAAATAAAAAAACCCACTTGTTTGGGTTTAAAGTTGGGTTGAACATGCGCGGGTTCAGATTGGTCCAACCCAAGTTGCACCCCTACTTTGTGGTGACGTAATGTGACAATGAGTCTACGAGATCATGAAAACAGAATGAGACCCATAAAATGGTCCCAACGCAACAAATAATAGGGAAGAGGTATGTGAGGTGGGAGATGTTTGTTTGTTCCTTGGTCTTGTATCGTTCTGAATATTCCAAGTACAGTATGTAGGATTAGTATTTCCGGTCGTATCCGTGTCCGTACCCGTATGTCTCTGCCTCTTATCCTTTTCTTACCTTATTTTAATACAGATTTCGTACACAAGACTAGTTCATTTTTGCTTACAACCAACTAGAATTGCAATTTGGAATGGTATTTCCGACTCAAAATTCTTGTATCCGAACCTATAAATTCTGAATCTGATGATTTTTCAAAAAATTTAAACGGGAATCAAAACGCATTTAGAGATTCAGAGAATTCTGAATTTCCGATTCAAATTTTCCGTAGTGTTACAAACTTATTCCAACAAAGAAAACTAAATTTCCAATATGCCTAAAATTCAGAATTTGATGATTGTGATCCGATCCAAATCAATTCCGAACTTTGGAACGCAAATTGGAAACATTTTATCCGATACTATCCTACCGAAGGCACCTCTGATGCCGAGACAGTTTGTATTTTAGCATCACAGTCAAACTTTAACAAAATGGGAGAATTGGGGAAATTATGGCAATGTTGTGGGTGACAAGACAAGCGACAATAAACTCTCTCTCTCTCTCTCTCTCTCTCTCTCTCTCTCTCTCTCTTAAGCAGCACTATCAAAAGGGTCAAATAAACACACCCATTAATTACATAAAATTGACATTCAATGAAAGCTTGCTTGGTTTTGATTCTTGAATGGCATTGTCATTAGTCATAAAGAGGTTGCTTTGCAGCACGAAATTCCTTGCACATTATATATGTCTTTACAAATAAGCGTCTCAAAACTCCGTACCATAGTAGAAATCGTCGTTATCGCCGACTTTATCAAGGACTAAACAAGTCAAGTAGGCTACATGTGGAGTCAAAGCTGTGAACTAGGGGGCGAAAAAACCCTCTCATAGCCGCTCGGAGATTCAAAAGGGTAAGCGGTTTTCACTCCCATTTTCTCCTTCGACACTCCTCTACCTGTACTATCCCTCGATTCTCCTTTGAATTATTCAAGCAAAGGCTGGGAAAAAGAAAAGTCCGGGGGAAGAAAGAGTGCACAACTCGATTCAGCCACGGATCCACTGGTTACTTGAAAACTACTAATTTGTGCTGCTTGCAAAAAATAGCCAAATCTTGACAAGGACAACGAATTCCACAGGATTTCGACTTTTGACAATGCTCGATTTACGACCCGAAAAACAACAACAAAACTGAAAGCAATGGGTTCCTTAACCGCAAACATCATAAACATTAGATAATCTGTGCACTAACTTACATCACAAGGTCGGGAAAATGAGGTTGAACTAGCCTATTGTACAAAGTGGAATTGTTTGACAAGAAGCTAGGCCCACGTCACCTTTGCTCGGACCAAAAGGGTATACATATTTTATCTATCTCTATTATTATAACCAGATCACTTCCAAATTAACTAACTCCAGAACATGTCCAACAAAACTAGATCAATCAGAATCGCCACCTATCCGGGGGACTTCGTCAGCTGAATTTCAAAGTCCAATAGAGAAACGGTCCAACTCCGCTACTTGATATATATTTGAATGGCTTAGTAGGACCCTCACAAAAGCACCATCACTATCATCTCGCCCCCAAAACTCTACACATTTTCAGTAATGACAGGTGATGGAAATGGCCGAAAAGGGGCATAAAATGGACAACAAAAAGAAAATATAATTCAAGGATAATTATATACCTAGTCATATACCTACAAATCTCGAGAACCAGGCTTGACACTTCTATGCATATGGAAGTGGTTGAGACTTCCCCACTCTTGCATCCACACCCTCCGCACCCAATGACAGATTATCCTCCCCATGTGCATTCAAAGTCCCCGGGTTCATCTTTTGGACTTCCTCTCTGGTGTAGATGAAAATCTTCCGAACTATGCTACAAAATTCCCTGAACCAATCATATAACATCGCTACTTAGTAAAACCTCTGAGTCACAAAAGATTCATATAAAATAACTAACCCTACTCATCTTAAAAGGCAACAAATGAGTAATCTTGCAGATTGACGAAAGATAACAACTTACTGCCAGGGATCATCTCCAACAAGCATCATATCACCTTCATCATCAGTATACACGATCATCCAATTCTTTTTCGGGGACCTCAGCTCACCACCAAACTCAAACAACATGTCCAATTCAGCTATCAGCTCCTCGTAGTTGTTGAACTTGGTAAGATCAACAGACCTACCTAGTGCAATACCCTGCTTGTGAACCTGGAACCAACAGCAATTTATTAAGTTCAGTTTTCAATAGGCCTTCGTATTGTCAACAGAGTTCCAAATAAAGCCTAAGAAAATAGTTGGGAAAAAGATAGATACCTTGGTACAACTCCTAGTTGAACCACCCTGTGATTTACCCTGAGCATCTCTGGTATGTTGCTGAGAAGTTTGCAAAGCTGGCTCGCTAACAGCCACTGGATTATCTGTTGATTTTGTGCCCCTTGATTTTTCAGACTTCAGGTCAGACTCAAAAGTATGAGCTTGGTTATTACGAGGTGACTCATTCATCGCATTTCTGTGTGACAATGCAGGATCTGGTGTTATCAGGGGAATACCAAAGAGCTTGTAGTTTCCATCTTTAGGCTTCACAGCTTCATGTTTGTCTAGTAACATCTGTGGTCTCGGCATGATTTCCCTTGCATTCGCCAGATTCTCAAAAGGTGATGGAGGTGGAGGCATCATCCAATTTCCATGTGGGTGCTCAACTCTCTGCCCATTCATAACAGAAGATTCACCAAACCCACCATATCTAGAATTCCCTTGTGCTTGGTATGACATATTTCCAAGACGTCCCTTCTGATTAGAGTCCAAGCTAAGTGACAGAGATGATGGTAACATGGACCACGAATGCAAGTTATATTTCCCTTCCTTATCCAGTGAATGCTTTCTCATTGAATTAGAAGATACTACACCTTGATCGACAAAAGGTGGACAGATACCATTTGAGGAATCAACATTATTCCCGAAGCCTGACAGCAAATCTGTGTAAGTTGGTTCATGCCTCCCTGAGGACATCCAGTTCTCTGAACCGTATCTTCTTGAAGCACATACCCCATCAATCTTCTCTTCATCCATCGACGGTGGCCATGCAACAGATTTCTCAGCAGTATCAGACTCGCTCTCCGCAAAACTGGCTCTCAAGGTCGGCAATTCTTGACCTTGCAAGACTCTTGAAAACCCACCAGGCATCGCAGGGTCTACATTTACTTTTGACAAACCAACTAAAGTAACAAAAGAGGAAAATATTATTTCTTTTTCGAAGGGCAAGAAAAGTAAAAATGTTCTGCATAAAAGAATTTATGGTATCTAAAAATATTACAATGTCAACATGGATATACCTTCCCTAGTAAGGACTGAGGAATCTGGGGATGATGGCACCATATTTGTACGAGGTCTTTTCGTCCTGGGCATTGGAAGTGGATTCAGTGCAGGAGGAGCAAGAGCGGGCTCTATTTTCCAAGGCGAAACTCTCTCAGGACGGGGAATAGTAGAAGTCTCATCCCATCTCACCTTTAAGAAACATAAGAAAGTTCGTTTTAGCTTACCCAAATAAAACTACAGAAGTGCAGCCCTAAGGAATTTTGCCTACCTTAAGGCATCTCCATTTGGAATCTCGCCACCTTTTGGTGTCAGCATCTTCCATTCCAATTATGGTGCCGGTAAACCTATGACAAGATAAACTCATTACACATTTTCAGGTAATTAATATAAACACAGAGGAAGAATTCAGCATCAACCAAACATACCTCTGCTCTGGAGCTTCTTCACCTTCAAATCTCATCTTAAACCTCATGCCTATAGAATAGTTGTTTTTAACAGACTCCATGTATTGATCAAATGGAACAATGAACTCGGCAGGGCTTGTCCTGTAAACAAACATTTGAAACTAGTTCAAAAACAAAATCGAACAAATCATAAAGATCAAATACTATAAACAAAATAAAACACATTTATTACAGTACATTTGAAATAGTAATTTCAAACCTCTAAACTAATTGCTGAGAAATACAAATAGAAAAAATAAACAACACCTTGGCTTGTAGTATACAGTGAACATGGTTCCTGTCATGATGGCATGCCATGCGGTTGCGAGGACACCAAGATGCATACTGTGACTGGATATCACAGAAGATGGAACACTGCCTTGCTGTCTCATAGCACGTCTAACACCAACACGGAGCTCCCCATTCTCACCCCTAGGAAGTTACATGGTGGTCCCATATCAGAACAAAAATAAATAACAACAGCAAGTTCATGGAATCTCAATTTGTGAGAAATCCACTAACCTTAAAAATATAAATGCATCGCCTGCAACAAGCCTCTTGGAGCTAACGAAAACACTCCAACCACTTTGCAGCAAATGCCTCCGTGGTTGACCTGTCATTCCCAACAGTATGTTTATTATGTAACAATTATACTGCCAAAAGTGTCTTGTAAATTTTTCTTTCACATCAGAAACAATGGTCCTAATAGTGTGGTTGGGTAACACCAAAAATACACAGGAATGCAAGGAAGATAAGTATCAAACAAATAGGAAGTTACCTCGAAAGATATGGCGAAAGCGCCATTCATTTCCATGCAAGTCTTTGGCAACCAACTCCTGTGTTGGAGGTTGGCGAGACATGTCCTGCAAAAGCACAAGCCAGAAACAGCCAGAATGAATCAAATTCAGAAATGAAGAAAAAAAGAATAAAACAAACTAAAAGCTGAAAAAAACCAACCAGTGTTGGAAGGCATTCATCTGCATGCCGCCTTAACACTGAAAATCCACCATGGGTGCTTGTATCGGAAGCAGTTAAGGTCTTGCAAAATGAATGTACTTGAAACCGTGGTGGTGGAGGAGGGGGAGGCTCCTTCTCTACTGCATTCTCATCTTGCTAAAATTTAAAAGAACATCAGAATCTCAACCCATAATCAGTTTTACCAGCCCACAATAAATCAGAATCCTCAAGCCGACAACTTACATTTGATTCGGGAAGTAAAGTGACTTGTGCAAATACTTCATCAGTGTCTGGTTCAGCCTATAATTCAGTAGAAAGAAACATATAATTCACTCGCAAAGCTAAATAACTTGAGTACAAAAGACGCAGCTGAACAATTAAATCCAGAGTTCTTAGTTTTCTTCATAAGATCAACCACCACACTACCTTCAATGATACATTGATAACCCGGCAGAGAATCTTCGATGGAAGATTATACACTGGCATCTGCTGATCAGCCACCTGATTAGTCGACGCCTCCACCTATTTTTTCAAACCCAGAAAACCCAATTGACAATTAGTGACAACAGACGAAAACCCAGAAATACAAAACCGCAAATACATCAGCTAAAAAAAACCACAAATAAACAAATAAAACACTCAAAAATCCATGAAAAAATGTACATCTTTTGATCCCAAAACGAAAAATGGTAGAAAATGAAAGCATTTGAAACTATTGACTTATGCCGAAACATGGTTGGTGAAATAGAGAAATTGAAAGCCGACCTGCTCGATGTGTCCTTGAGGGAAGTAAAAGACACGTTCCCGTTCACGCGGCACAGTCACGAGCGGCCCTGCGCAGGAGTGCCAAAGCTCCGTGTAAAGCGCCGTCTCAGCATCTACACATAACCCATAAAAAAAACAATCAGAAACCGCTGCACATGGAATACTGAATAGAACACAATCTGTCGGCGGAAATGAAACCATATTCGCCGGAATTACATCTACCGGCGCCGGAAACAGTAGAATGACCGTTATGCCCCTCACCGGCGTTCCTCGCGTCGTTGTGGTCGCTAAAGCCGGACGAGAAGCTCTCCCCCCTCTGATTGCCGCAATTGTCCCTTATCGAAACCTCCGATGACGTCATTTCTTCAAAGAGCTCAGCACAGATCTCTCATCTGAAACTCTCCGCCGCTGCAATTTCTCAACTTTCACACCCACCCTAAGATCTAAACGCCTAAAACCCAAAGTCCTCAATCCACCACAAACATCCACGTCTCTGCCTCTCTCTCTCTCTCTCTCTCTCTCTCTCTCTCTCTCTCTCTCTCTCTCTCTCTCTCTCTATAACTCTCAGACCTCAATCGAAACCCTAACCCAAAAGCTCAAACCAGATACAAAGGGCTCAAATTTCCACCACTCCAACCCTGTCTCTCTCGTCGTCCATCCACAGCTCGACGAAACCCCTTCGTTTCAGCCGTCAACGCAGAGCTCCGTCAATTCTCAACCAATACTCTCGATTCGACCGTCAATGTCCGTCTCTCTCTCCACTCTCTCTCTCTCTTTCTCTCTGCAACTCACTCCCGCTCTCTGTCTCTCTTTGTGCATGCAGGAAGCAGCTCCAAGCTTTCTCTCTCCTCTTCTCTCTCTCTACTTTCTCTCTCCTCTGTGAGTCGCTGAGTGTCTGAAAAATGGAAAGGCCCAACCCTGAGTGGTCAAAACAGCGTGCAATGATTTTCAACCGCAGTCAAATTCTAACCAAGTACGGGTGATGACCCGTAGTCTCCGGTGACCTTGCCCTTACCAACCGGCTACACCCGGTCGACGCAAGCCCCATGGCCCATGCCAGCGACCGCTCGCTTACGTGTTTCAATTAATAAAAGGCGGCCGGGGGACAGTACGAAACGATGCTCGCGTTTCTCCGTTCCCAGGTGTCGTTTCCTGATTCGTTCGCTCTAGGGCGCGGGGAAGTAACGGCGTCTGGTATGGCTTCCAGGTGTCGGGGAATTATTGGGGATTGGAGCGTGGAGCAGGTAACGGCGTTAGGGAGTGGGAAAAGTTGTGTTTTTATTGGGAAGTGGCGTTGTCGTGCTACTAACGGGCAGGCTTGGATGGATGTAGGAGGGTAGGAGGAGGGGTCCTGTCATAAACCATGGTTACTTTTTCTTTTTCCTTTTTATATTCCTAAATTATTTTTTTACTAGTTTACGAAAAACAATTTTTTTTACTACGGTAAAAATGTAGAAATTGACATGCATAGCAAAATGTGGAATATTTTTTTTCTCAAAAAATAAAAAATAAAAAAAAGAGTTGACGTATTTGGAATTTCACAATCTACTATGAATGATTTATCTGATAATATATATTTTAGTATGCAACTCAAGGAATTAATGAGAAATTTCTAGGTTTTCTCTTTTCATTGCATAAGTATATGGTTTTACTTGCTATCAAATAGAGAATCAACTCAAGGAATTAATGAGAAATTTCTAGGTTTTCTCTATTCCACTTCTATGATGAATGTGAAAAGAAATCAGACGTGGAGGATTGTACGTTTGGTATTTATACAACTCACCCTCAAATCTATTAAAATCCTAATAAATCTTTGGTATTCTCACTACACCTAGAATTGGGTGAACTTATTTAAAAACGTAATTGACTACTTATGAATTTAGATGTATTCTTTAAAATCCTCTTAAATCTTAATTTGACTATACCATGATTTCAAACTTTTTTAAAATCTTCTCTCAAAATCCTAACTGATTACACCTTGATTTTTTTTTTAACAAACGTTATTATCAATACTAAGTGGAGGAAGGGTGAACTTAGCCTCACAATGAGCTACTAATAATGTGGTTCGCTTTCGTCTTTGGTGAGAATCAAACTCTGATCCTAAATTCCATTAAAATCTCATCAAATCCTAATTTGACTATACCCCTTCATCACCCAAATAAAATGATTATACAAGCGACATCGAATTGATAAATAAATGTTCTTTTTCTGTTACATTTGAGGGTTTCCAACTCTTGATCTAGTCTACTCCTACTCATCAACCTACCCACCCTGACAACTATACAAAGAGCATCTCCAAAGGAAGTCCCTATTTAGGGACTCCCACCATCACGTTTGAGTATTCATTTAAGGACTTACAGGGAATCTCTGTGTCCCCAAATAAATATTGCCTCAAATGGGAGAGTCCTTATAGTAGAATCATAAATTTGAAGTTTTTATGATTTTACGTGATAATTTGATTAGGTGTTTATTTTTTTGTTTATGTTAACCCTTTTTTAATTAATTAAAAGTTTTTATTTTTTTGAAAAGAAGTACGATATTCCATTAAAGAGCAAAAAAAGAGTACAGCCACTAATATAGGGTGCAAATAATAGGCCTCGATAAAAACCTTGTCGGGGCTTTCAACCCGATTCAAGGGAAAAAAAGTGTCCCGCACCAGTAAATTAACTAGGAATACTATCCTCAACAAGCAAATCAGAAATTACATCAGGAAGTTCCTCAAACTATGAAATTTGAGAACCCAAAGTCAATCACAATCTCGCTAGCCGATATGCAATCTTGTTCGTCTCACGTCTACCGAACGTAACCTTCCAATTCTGAAATGACTGCAACATTTGCTTGGCATCAAACAAGACATTACCAAATATGCCATTGCATAGTGCTTCCTTGTCATTCTTCAATGCATTAATAACCATTATTGCATCTCTCCACACAGCCTTCCACATGTGTTTCAACTCCCCATGCATTGCAGAACTCATAGTCTCATCCCCTCCAACATTTCCTCCTGTCCTAGCTACCAAATAGGCGCTCTTTATCGAGAATAGACCATCCTTCTCTGCAACCCAAATCAAACGATCTGGTGGCTTGAAATAACTCAAAGGAATACTCTGAATCAGCTGAGCCTCCTCCTCATAAAAAATACTTGTAATTAAATCCTCATTCCAACGGGCACACCCATCATCCATAAGCAAACTATCCACTGTAGTATCATGAGCCACACCCGGAGGAATAGGTCTTAACACTTTAAAGAAATTCTCTCTACGCAGCTAGCTATCCCCTCAAATTTTTATTTTTGTACCATGCCCAACTCTCCATTGAGCACCTCTCCGAATGACCACACGCGCCTCCGCCAAACTTCTCCAGCAATATGACACGTTTGTTCTCACCGGAGCTTGTAGAAAATCAGTCTTCGGGAAATACTTGGCCTTAAAGATACGGGCAACAAGAGAATCCGGGTGTCGGATTAAACGCCATCCTTGTTTAGCAAGTAAATCCAGATTGAAAGCGTATAGATCTTTAAACCCTAAACCCTCCTCACTTTTAGGCTTACACATTTTACTCCACTTCATCCAATGGATTCGACGCTTACCCAATTCACGCCCCCACCAAAACTGAGCAACCATTTGACTGAGCTCTTCACAAAGTGTATTTGGAAGCAAAAACATTTGCATAGTATACAATGACACAGCTTGGGCCACAATTTTTATCAAAATTTCTTTCCCCGCACTAGTCAACAAACTACCTCTCCAGCCATTAAGTTTCTTCCACAATCGATCTTTTAGATAAGAAACCGTTGCCTTTTTTGCTTTGCCCACAAAGACTGGTAAACCAAGATAGCGGTCATGATACTGAACCCTTTTCACACCCAAACAATCCGCTAATAATTGACCATCATACTCAGTAAGGTTTCCACTAAAAGCCACAACATTGCGGGCCTATTTCCACTTGAGGTGCACATTTTTTTGTTTGTCAACTTTATTTTAATTAATTAAAAGCATTATATTTAAAAATATTAAAAGCTTCAATCAAGATTGTAGGCCCTTTTTTTCACTTAAGGTTGTCCCTATACAGTCCATGTATGTGAGGACATACACTATGTATCTAGTAAGTCCCTATACTTTAGGAACTCATCTTCTGATCTGTTAGAGATTCATTTTATCCTTATATTTGTTTTATACCCATTTTATACCGTAATTATCCTTATCCTTATTTAGGAACTCAACTGGAGATGCTTTAACTCCAATAGCTTAAAAATAATGTTCAGAATACTTGAGTTATAAACCTCGTACGAGAAGATAGACATTTGGGTGTATAGGATAAGATTAAATTAAGAGAAAATAAATGGGTTCAAAATCCTAATGGACTTGGCCTTCCCGCCTTGCGTTTCATGTAATCATTTCCTTATTAAGAAGGCTAAACGCCAACCTTAGATTAGGATGACCCTAAATTTGGGTTACGACGCACGCTTATTATGGAATCCCTACTCTATGGAGTCAAAGTACCCAAATCTTGTACTTGTATTGCCATTTTTCTTCTTGGATTGGATTGGATGAGAGTAACTTTTAATAATGTTAGGTATTGATTGTGACATTTTACAACTTAATTTTGTATTATTTATATTTCAGTTATTTATAATTAGGAATTGTTATTGGCACTTCAAAATTCTCATTCTATACTCTAAACTTTCTATATTTAGAAAAAAAAATATACTTGTGAGGAATGTAAAATGAGATTTTTGGAGTGCCAATAACGCTTCTCTTATAATTTTGGGTCCTTTTTTTAATTATTATGTATTGATAGTTGAAGCACAAGAACAAGAGAAACTTAGAATATTGGTTCATGAATTTTGGCTCAACTGGAGTTTTAATCCCTAGACTAAAATTATACGAGTATTGGTCCTTAAAGTTGTTAAAATTTGGGGCGATCATCTTTTGAATAACAAGGTTAGAACGTCCATCCAAAATAAAATTTAAAAGGGCAAATAAGGGACGAAAGTTCTAACGAAATTATCCAAAATGAACACCGTTCACATATAATAAGATCATGAACCAACACTCATTCATTTTTAGTTTTGGAACCAAAGCCCTAAATCAAAGAAAATTCATAAACCAACCCCCCATTTTCTAAAAACACAAATGTGATGCATCTTAAGATTTTCAATTTTATAAAAAAAAATCCAAAAACAGAGATGACTACAATTAGATTTGGGTTGAATAATACAATTTGGCTTGATTTAGAGGTAAAACCTAATTGTTGTCACACCATGTGCTAACATAGGCCAACTAGAACATGAACCTTTCTACATATTCATTCATTTTGCTTGGTGCAATAAATTCCTGCGACCTATGTTGTTTTCAACAAAAGGTTTAGGGTTACACTTTTCCATTAATTTAATTATTTTTTTTAGTGATACAATTTTGTACATGTGTCAAAGCCATAGAGAACTAGGTTTATTTATAAATTTGTTTTCTAAACAAACACATAAACAAAATTAAGAAATGCTCTACTTTTCCACTACTATTGTTCAAAGTGAATGGAATATCATTATGTATTGGATATAAATGAATAAGTTGGTTGCTTAAGTGGAATGATGGTAATATTTACCTTACTTGTAATTGGAAGGATGTAGATTCGTTTCATCGTCCATTGGTTAAAAAAAAAAGTAGTATTATATTTGCAACAAAAGTTTAGGTTTTGCTTAAAAAAAAAAAAAAAAAAAAAAAACTGGTGTGAATCCTTATATATTTTAAACATAAAATTTAAATGTGACATCCTATGTGACAGTTTGACATCTTTTAAAGTTTTGTTCTCCACCCGATATGTCAAATTTTAAACATAAATAAAAATTCATATTTATTTTCTTTGTATTGGTAATGAAAGGTGTTGATGCACAAAATCAGCGAGGACTTTGGTACAACAAAAAGTGTTAAGTTTGTAACATTCGCTAGATTGCTCCGGTCACTAGTGTGGATAAGTAAGTAAATGGATAGGGACATGGAAGCAAACACAAGATGTACGTGGTTCACCCAAATTGGCTACGTCCACGGAGTAGAGGAGTTCTCATTAATTGTGAAGGGTTTACACAAGTACATAGGTTCAAGCTCTCCTTTAGTGAGTACTAGTGAATGATTTAGTACAAATGACATTAGGAAATATTGTGAGAGAATGATCTCTATTTATAGAAGAGAGTTTCTAGTTTCATTCTGACATTGACACTATCGTGTTGTGATTGGCTTATGATATTGACATGTGTCGCGCTATGATTGGCTTCTGATGTCTACAAGTGTCGCGCTGTGATTGGCCTCTTGGTTGGAGGGAAACTCTTCTGGGTCCTTGACGGTATAACGTTGACCGGTGCTCAGTAGTTTCGGGATTGGTCAAGTATGGTACAAACAAAAGGAAATGAGCTAACATGTATAAAAATATTTAAACATTACATTGGTAATGAAAGAAAACGAAAAGGCAATGTTTTTAACTAATAACAAATTAATAAAAAGCATTTCAAAATTAATTAAAAATTACTTGAAGTTTCTTTGCTGCTAATCCACGTCATGCCACATAGGTTTGGTATTTCGGTTGCCAATACATGTCATGCCACATATGAATTTGCATTTCAGTTTAAAAACACTAGTTTTGTCTCGATGTGGACTTTTGACACCTCATTTGAAGATGCTCTTATAAACAAGGCGTAAAATGGATTTCCGAAAACAAAATGAGGAGTGAAATTAAAAAGTAATTGGACCAATATGAAAATCTATTTTTAAACGTTTTATATATGTATTACATGGTTCATTGCATTAAGTAACATTAATCTAAATAAAAATCATATATGATCCACATCAATAATCAAATATAATTATTCATAAAAGAAACAAATTTTCAATCAATTCACTAAAACAATTAGAAATTTAATTTGAATGAGTTATGAAGAACTTACTTTGAAATTTGAAAGATTAAATTAGACCGTCGGAATGAT
Source organism: Malus fusca (assembly GCA_035220775.1). Classification (NCBI taxonomy): domain Eukaryota; kingdom Viridiplantae; phylum Streptophyta; class Magnoliopsida; order Rosales; family Rosaceae; genus Malus; species Malus fusca. The sequence continues at coordinate 25,077,675 of CM069072.1, read as the reverse complement.
CACTGGAGTGGGGTGGTAGGAGTTTGGATGTTAAAGTTTGAGTTTGGTGGGACTGAGATTTGAGAATTGGAATTGGAATTGAGTTTGGGTGTGTTGCAGCTTGTGGGTCTGCTTTTTTGTTTTAATAAAGTGACCTGGACCAAAAGACGTTGTTTTGGCCAAGTAATATTTAAAAAATAATAATAATAAGAAATGACAACTCCTCTTTAAGGCGTTTTATCAAGAATTTGAAGTGCATGTGTGAAGGGCAACTCCAACCTTCAAAGAAGCTGCATTTAAGTTATCCATAGACGTTCACCGAAGTTCGTAGAGTCGGCTTATCCCATTGACCCTTAATGGTTCCCCTCTAAATTTACAATATATACACCATTGTGCACCATCATGGCCCTAATTACAAGGTTAAATATAACTACGATAAATATAGGTTGATGGAAACATAGAATCTAGCCAGCATCGAACCTAGAGACATATATACATACTAGGATTGCATCACAATGACTCTTAAATACAAAACAAAGTATAGATTTACATAAATTTATGTTAGTCAAGCATTGGGTAGAGACCTTCCTAACAACTTGTAAACAAAAGTCTTTAATTCGATTTATGTGAATAACGAGCGGATTCTAATGAATTGTTGAGCTCTTTTTAATGGTTGAGAAGGATGGCAAATCACGTGCTGGGGGACAGGTTGATGTGGGGGAGGGCGTAGGAGTAGAAATTGGAGAAGAAAGTGATCGGAGGCCCACGTGCACAGGGGTGTATGGTCTAAAGCAACAAACGGAGGAATATCAATCTCTGTCCCGGGCAAAAGTGATATCCTGATCCCGTTTAAGAGTAATACCCAAACACCCTTTTTCCATTAATTAAAAAGAACAAAAAATGCATTCATTCGGTTTTAGAATTATTTCAATAAAAATAAAAATACTTAAATAAGTAATTTAAAAAAAAAGTAAATAATGAAAAAGCCAATTCTCACGGACTCACAAACGTAGATGTGTGGCAAGAGATTGGAAAAGGATCCTCCGGATCCTTTTCCTACAGATCCTAAAAATCTCGTGATTATAATCGTTCATCGTATATCGTACAATCAGTTTTCGTTAAGTACTATTCATATTTAATTTTAAATTTTGAATTTTGAAATGATTTCTGACCGCACGATGTACGATAAATGGTTACGATCACGGGATCCTTAGGATTCCCAATAAAATGATCGGCGAGGATCCTTTTCCCCAGAGATTAATCTATATTATTGAACCAGACATGCATGTGGTTCAATATTCTATAAAATATGGTGTTAGGTTTCTATCCATACGTTCCCAGTTCGAAACTTTCCCTTCCTTGATAGTTTCGAACCTTCACTCTCCCATTAATAATGGTAAATTTAAGAATATATATATATATATATATATATATTATTAAGGCGAAATGCCTTATAGTTAGTAACACCCCCGGACTCAGAATGTCCACATAGACACTAAATCGAGCTAAGTTGGCCGATACCTAGAAGGTGGTGCAGCCACAAAGTGATGGAGATGTGGAAAGTGCAACTAATTTTAAACTTAAATAACTCATTCTAGAGTGCGTATGTGAGCAGGGTAGAACTCTTACTACACAAATGATGTCAGAGCATAAGTACGAAGCAAGATATTATCTACCAAGGGAGTGGGGGAGTGCGCTAAGCTTTACAATGGGCAAGTAATAATGTAGTTCAAATTCGCCTTGGGCGAGAATTAAGCTTAAGACATCTCACTTATAATTGAAGAGGAATACCACTAGACTGTAGTACTAGACCCTATTACAAAGCAGTATTAAAGCAGAATAATGACTATACCATCATGAGCAACCTCTTACATGTCAGCTTTTGCCAGAAGTCCTCGTCGTCACTAGAGCTCTGCCCCTAAATCCTGGACGGGAGAAAAACAAAAGTGAGTGAGCCTAGAAAATAAAATTTTGAAAACCTTTTAAAAAAACATATAACTCCTCGTTATAAAACAAGTATATAGTTTTCAAAGTAGTATAATGCTAATATGTAGTAAGATACTCTGCAGCACAAGTACGTCAAATGATATAGGGTACAACTACAATAAGTTTCTCATCATTAAATCTTAATCATCATCACATAAGAAATCAACACTCATTAACAAATGATGGCACACATGTCATGTAGTCTTGTCCTCGATGTCACTTTATGGCTTTATCATCTTTTAGATGTCGGCCAACACAACTCGATTCGAATGTCTAGGTAGACATTTGAGTATGAATCAATCAGTTAAACATTCAAATAAACTTTAAAATGCTTAATAAATTGAAACAAAATCATGCAATAACAATAGTGAGGACAATACTGTAAAAATAATGACACAAAGCACTGAACGTTTTACAAAATTTAAAACGTTTTCTTCCTTTGGGTTGGTACCTTCTGCAGCCTATAACAAAATTATATAGTCTGCCTTCGGATTAGTCTCTCTGATTATACAACTTGGGTAACTTCTGCATCATTTCATCTAAATTATTTATTCTATATTTCATAAAATTAATAGAGAAAAGATGAGTGGAGCAAAAGCAATTGATGTATTTTCTTGGAATGAAAGGAATAATCTAATATTCAGGAACATAAAACCCCATCCCGCAGAAGTTTCAATGCAAGCGGCGTTGGTGGGGAAAGAGTTTGTCCAAGCTAATCAAAAGTTGTAAAGATCAGACTTGAATAAAAGAAGCACAATCATTAATTAAGTGGATTCCGCCTAAACCAAATTTTTTGAAAATCAATTTTGATGAGTCTGTAATTGAATGTATATTAGTTGTGCTTAGTGCGTGATTTAAAAAGGTCTCTCGCATACGCTTTACAGCATGCAAAGAGGTTAATCATTAATAAACCAAAACCTTTTACTCTTTATTTTACTCATGAACAGTTTTCATTCTCAACTTTTTAAGACAAAACCACTAAGCAAAGGTTCCTTCTTGACATTTTCCTTTCTTTTCCACCCTTTTTTTGTTCTGGATCGAAAATTTTGAGCTAACTTTAGGCATCTCTCGTACATACTAGTTGTTAGGTGTGGACTTGTAGTTATGGTTTTGAAATAAAGACCTGCTCTACTAAAGTTTTCATTTTGAGAATTTGAGAACATCAGCTACAAAATTATATTAGTTTAGATCGAAATTTTAAAGGGGAAACTTGATATAACTCCAATTTTTTTAGCCAATAGTAGGAATAGTCCAGTTTATTAAAATAAGTCCAATTCTTTAAATTTAATTATTTAATTATCAATAATTATCTCTTAAAAGAAAAAACTTATTGTAAAAATCAAATTTCTTCCTAATTATCTCTTTGATTATTTCTTTTTATTTATTTTTTTTGTTATTTCTTGTTCTTCCTCCTGCTTTAACCCATTTATAGATTTCTTTTTAATTTTTATAATCAACCTATATCACAGGTTAATTGTATTTATCTACCTATATGACATATTCTTTTTCATAGTCAACCTGTTACAGATTAAAGTGTCTTGCTTGTAGGTATATTATGCTTTTTTCTACCTTTTAGTTAGGTTTCATATCTCACTTATAGGTATAATATACATTCATATATTTGCTACTTGAGTTAGGGTAGTTAGTTTTGCAGATAGATTTATGTTAGTATATTAATTTTTTTTGTTTATAAGATATTAATTAGATATTTTGGAATTGAAAAATGCATAATATTAAAATATTTTAATTGATTTTTAATATTTTTAGAAAATATAAAAGGAGTATAAAAGAAATAAAAACATATAATTAGATAACTGGAGTCACTCCTAAAAACACTTTATGTTTTTGGACCTGGATCTAAAAGCCCCAATTTTAAAATATTTGACAATTTACTAAAGTACGGCCAATTTAAAATTCATGAACCATTAGAAAACTCATTTTCTTGTTTTACTTTATTAAGTCGTCAAAATTTTAAGCCTTTTGGATAGAAACTAATAATCATGTGGTTAATATGCATTTGATCCTCACAGGTCCTCAAAATAAGAACCTTAGGAGAGCAGGACCTTTTTAAAGAATAATTAATTAGGCATTATAAGCTTGACTGCGTAATGGTAAATAACGGATTTATACTTTCCATTATAGTTTGTTTGGGAAAGAGATTATTTTCGGATCCCTTCCTCCTAATCCACAAAATCAGGGAATCCGTGCCATTGAAATTTGATCCAACGGCTAAAGTTATTATAACTTTTAAAGTGGACCCCTGTTTGTAACCGTTGAATCAAATTTCAATGGCATAGATTCTCTGATTTGGTGGACTAGGAGAAAGGGATCCGGAGAGAATCCATTTCCGTTTGTTTGTACCATATTTGACAAATCCCTAAACTACCAAGTACTGGTCAACTTCATACATTCAAGGACCCACTAAGGGGTTCATGTTGAGGCACCCCTACCGAAGCACAAGGTTTTCCTCCACCTCAGAGGCCAATCACAACACAACATGTGTCAACGTCAGAATAAAACTCCTAGAGTCCCTCCCACATCGACCGCAGACTAAAGCTGGAGACTCTCCTCAACTATAAAAGAAGACCTTATCCTGCAATTAAGGATGCATGTCATTACTGTACTTAAACTCGTCATTGGAACCCACTAATGATGATTATGCTTGAACCTATGTATTTGTATAAACTCTTCACTAATAATGAGAACTCCCCTTCCAAACTCGACACTTCAACACAGTTTAATAAACACAATAATATTATAAGTGAGATTGTCCTTATAACAAAAAAGAAAATTTTATTGACTGAAAAAAGTAAGGTAATAATTTGAGATTAAATAAGTTCAAATTTAATTTCCGCCGATGTCGTGCTAATGTACACTAATCTATTGGAAATTAAGTACAATATTTTTTTTTTGGAAATAATATTGTTGTTTAAAATTGCCGTACAAATAGCATGTGATGTAGAAGAGATAAATGGAACCCAAACGTGCATTTGTTGGAGCCAAATTTGCATAAATTGTGAGGTGACAAGTGTGACGAGTCACCTTCCAAATTATAAAGCAATGACAAAAGTGAATAAAACGTGCGTATTTTGAGTCACGCTATAAAACCAACTCTGCCTCCCTCGCTTAACTTGGAGTGAGGTTATTTACGGGCCAACATACTAAAAGTGAAGTGGTGCTCTACTTCCCAATTTATGGTACCATTTCCCATGTAGTGTCACCTCCATTAGGAGAAGTTCAACTTGTATTCAATCGTCTACAAAATTATGGACATGTTAGCTGTTCGACTCAAAGTAAGATGTTGACTTAACTTAATAAAAAAATCTACTCCAAATCTACTCCCCTTCTCGTTTTTCCTCTTGCTTTCCTTTTGTTTTTCTCTCTTTATAAAAAAAATCAATATAAGATGTTGACTTAACTTAATCCTAAGATTTCAAATCGGAGAGAACTGGAGGGAAATGAAGATGAGAGACGAGAGATTCCGGATCTAAGTTTCGGAGTTGGTCATGCCGACATGTTTATGACAGTTATATATATGTTTTTGTACATCTCTTTATTATGGTTGTTTACTAAATTCATTGTAATGTAAGGCTTGTAAGCTAGCCTCTAGGGTTAGTCCAAATAATAAGAGTGGGTAAGGAGATGAGTAAGGATTAAATTAAATAAGTTGAGGGTCGCTTATGTTAAACTATATTATACTATCCAACAAATAAATCTAATATTTGAATTATATAATTTTACTAGAGACACCATCCATATATGGCGGTAGTTGATCAAATAACTGCAATATTTAGTTGCTCATGTGCATATGACAATATTAGGCAAAGTGTCGATATAGACAAAATGAAACATAAACAGCCGTTATCGACACTATAAAAAAATTACACAATACAAAATGAACCAATTTGTTTGTTTCTTCTAATTTTGAAAAACAACGTTATAATTATTTATCTTGAAATCCTAATTCGTCAAATATTTGGTTACTCAAAACAAGAACAAGAGTTCATACTCAAAATTATTCGTTACCGATTCATATAACTTCGTGGTAATGATCGGAACCATTCATATTATAAATCACTCTATAAAAGATCTGAAAAAATCATTTAAAACTAAGGTATTTAGTCATCGAATTGTATAAAAAAATAAACATAATTAGTAAAAGAGTTACAAACTTACTTTTAATTTATTTTTTGCAGAGGTGACTTTTACCAAGTGATAATAATATGAACAGTTCTTATCATAAATATGAAACGCTATGATTCGTGAGATTTTTCAGTATGACCAGTACACGGGATGATACACCAAGTGTTACTATACAAATGATGAGATATATGTGTTAAAAAGTTAATAACTTGAAAAATAAAAATTTTCACAACTTCTATAAAAACACATAGTGTATTATTTGTATTCCGGTCAGAATAAAAATTTCTCCACTAATTCAACACGAAGAATTTTGAAGAAAAGTTTGCATTCATCTTTAAACAGCCAAACATTACTAAAAATTCAAACCGAACGGAAAAAGGAGTTACACACGGTAGTCCAAACGCGAGAGAGGCGGTGAAGGGGAATGGAAAAATGTTTGACTGACGGGTGAAGCTGTAGGAAATCCGGCTTCCCTTTTTCTCACAGTAAAGTAAATGACGGTGGGTCCCATCCCCACAACCACAAGGTGTCTCCTTATTAGCTTACAACTAATCCAAGCTGTGGGCCCGTCCTTTCTCTGCCTCCTATCCGTTAGCAGTTTGGGCACTCCCCTAATCCTCCTCCCTCCTGACCCCTAACCCACAGACCAGACCTCGTCATGTCTTTCTCTCACATCCCAAATTTACCCCTAACCTTTTTTTTTCTTTTTTTTTTTATCCATTTTTTCGCTAAAGTTACCGGGAAATCTCAACCACCTTTATCACAGCCCCAATGGCGGTTACGGACCTCAGACGGAATTAGATTACGGTTTGCGGAATTCAAATGAGTATTCAATCCAGTTAAGGATCTTTATGGGGGGGGGACTGTCCGCTTTTAATGGACGTATCAGGTGTTGACACGTGGATGTGAAGTCAGTTATGGGACACGTGGGTCTCTCAGGTAAATGCCAGCACGCGCAAGCGTTTTTTACGGTTTCTGAAAATTTGGTTACGTCCTATAATCCCCGCACGGGGTTTGCGTGACTCTAGATAGGTGGGGATGGAACGTTACGGGGATACGTCATTAATCAAGAGTAGCACGTCATATTTATCGTTCTAAATTTTTAATGTGTTATTTAATACTATAGTTTATTGATGTTACTCTTCACTTGTAAATGAAAGATTTTATATTCGATTTTCGTTAAAGACGAATTTGAAAATTGATATAAGTAAGTTGAGAGTAATGATATATAATGTGAATAATGGAGATTAGTCCAAATAAAAACCATTCAATCCTTCCTGGTGTGACGAGAACAAACAAATGGAAAGAAAGAAAGACGACCACTGTGACTTGTGATAGTGATGGCCTCTATGTGTTTGGAAAAAATGGTACCTAATCTTTAGTTAATTAATCAAAATTTTAAGGTGTGATTAGAAGGAGATAAACATTAACAACAAATAATTAAAAATTAAATGAAACCTCGTTCATATCCTCTCTCTTCTTGGTGGGTGGCCTAGTGGGGAAAGGACCGTGTCACGTGGATTTGAGAAAACTCTAAGCCATGGACCCTACATGCATGCCCTTCCTTGTTCTTGTGGTATTTAATTATTTTTGGCCATGTGTTGCAAGTGTATTTAGCAATGTCAAAAGTGCTTTCTAATATCCAACCAAACTTGGTAATTTTTACTTTTAAATAGGGTTTTTCTAAATTTAGTAAATGTCATAAGTGCTTTCAAATACGTAGAAAATACTTAGGGTGCGTTTTTTGCACCAGATTGTTTCGGACTGGACTAGCTGCAGGGACTAAGCTGGATTGGATTGGCTTAGACTAAGCAGAATAAAAATAGTGAAGTGTTTGATGCAGTGCTGAACTAAATCTCGAACTAAAATATTTTTGTCCCAATATTTTATTTTTTCCATTTTGCAATGGAACTAGACTTTGTAATTTGCTAGTATCCTACAAAACTTTTCCGTATTACCCTTACCCTCTCCCTCTCTACAAAAAAAAAAACATCACCCACAACCTCTGCACATGCCAAACTGATTCGAATTTCACCTCCAGTTTTTCTGAAGTAATTTGTAGTTTGTAAAACCCATGCCATTTCCGATGAGATCCAACCAATTAATATCGATTCCAAGAATTTGATCGAGCCAAGCCGGGTCGACTTGGCTCAACCCATCTTCAAATCACGGCTCAGGAGGCTCTTTGACCAGCAGTTCCCGAGCGTGCTTAGAATATCTTTTGCGCAGGAGAAGCCGACTGCTATTGAGTCGCCACCCGCATCAGCAGAACTACAATACCAGCAGGATGGAGCAACTGTCGTCATCGCGGCCAAGTTCGAGCCGAGCTCGGATCTCGCAGAGCAGAAAGAGAAGAAAGCGAGGATAGAAGATGAGGGGAAGGGGGAATTGGCGAGGGGGAATGATGGTGGCTCTCGGCGTTTGTGAAAACATAGGAGCAGAGGAAGACGCGAGGGAGTTAGTCCCCGCTAATCCCATGGTTCTCGACGGGTTTGCTAGCGAGGGGAGTTAGTCCTTGCGAGTCCCTTCTAATCTCATTAAACTTAGTCTCGGACTGTTAACAAACATGGGACTAGACTACTACATACTCTAGTCCAAGCCAACGAAAGCTAGCGAGCTCAAACAAACACACCCTTAAAGTTTAAAGCAATATTTAAGTGCTTCTAATAAAAGGATTTTATATGCACCACCATTTAAATACAACGATGGACTCATAATTTTATTTTTGTGAGAATTGACATTAGCAGTAAGTCCTATTAAACCGTGTGTAAGCTTCACTAATGATCAAATAAATACGAAGCCATTAGCTCTTTTTATTTTTCAATTTGTACGATGCACTCATAAGTGACTGTCAGCCGTCAATATAAATAATGAGTTCACAATGTATAATACACTCGCACTCACTACTGCTAGTGCGCACAAGTCAATCATGTACAACACTAATGCTGTTCATATTCAACCTTTGATATTATGTTACAGAAGTAATCGTGGCGTTTTTGTCTTGGTCGCCCCAAGACACCATTCTCTAACTTGGAGGGTCTAAGTCAATGGCCGAAATATTGCAAATGTGATCATGTCATTCAAGAACTGCCCTTCTGCTTGTCTGAAGACTTCTTCTGCTTGTCTGAAGACTCTGAACATAAAGCGGGAAATTTAACATGTGGGGAATTTTGGAGATTTATAAACGTTTTTTTTTGGTTAAAATGGTTTTTGGAATTTGTCATAATTCTTTATTTTGATTATTAATATTGAAAATCGATAGAAGTTGTTTCTGAGTTTCTTCACTGTTAATCATTTTGGTTATTCAATAAAAAAATCTCTGTGAAATTGATGGTATTTTGTCCGATCAATCCCTCCCCTTGCTTTTCCATTTAATGAAGATTTTTCACCAAATGATTCACGGTGTATAAATTCAGAACCACTTCTATCGATTTGCAACATCATGAAAAATAATTATACCAGTCTCATGAACTATTTCAGCTAAAAAGCCGATTTATAAATAAAAGAAACAAAAAGGAAAACCTTTGACAAAAGCCAATATATAAAAATCACCGGCCGTTAAAGCAGACAGCTAGGGAGGCATCCTATAACATTCTACCTCCTCCAACGAAGGAAGAAACTAGGGTTTGATGGGTTTGTAGGCATATTTTTTGTTATCATTTACCTTTAAATCCCATTATTTTATGAAAGGTCTGTGATTAATTATATATAATCACCAGTCACTCAAAGACTCCAACTAATTAAATACGCATTAACAATAAGAACCATAAATTAGAGCTCGACAGCTACAAGATGTGCTGGTAAGATACCATCATTGTTGAGTACTAAATTTGAAGCAAATAATTATTTAAAATATCCATCAGATGCGTAATTTGTTTTTTTTTTTAATCATACAAGTTCCAATCCTTCTCAAATTTCAATGTTTAAGGAGGGCGGTTTGTTCATAAATTGCTGTCTTTCGTGCATGAAAAATTTGTTTATTATTTTTTCCTCATAAAATAATATGCAGATAGAGATTTGAACTGTCAACTTGAGATTATTAGATTAATTATAATTTAATTAATATAAAAAACAAGGTGCAGGAGGCCCAATAATCCTCGAAGTGGCACCTTTTTGGCGTAATTAGTTGTTAATTAACCATCAATATTCTCATATTTCTTGCTTGCATGTACGCCTGAGACAATTCAAATTTAATTGCTGACTTTGCAGCAAAGAATACACGAAAAACCATCTTTAAATGAAACTTCAATGTTGTACTTTTTGAAGGTTTTGTTCACTTGGTATCTTAAAATTAAACTTATTGTTAATTATTTAGTAATGCATATTTTTGTAGCTTTCTTTACTTATTAAGTAATCATATTTGCAATATTGATAATTAGCGTGGATTTTAATCAATATATTGAAATTATTTTTAAAAGACCATCTTAAAATGGCCCCTTATAAATTTACAACAAAATTTTCGAAATCTCAGAGAAAGCTCTGGCTACATGCAATAAACGTATACATATATGCTTGGAAAATCTTAGCAAAAAAAAGTAAAAAGAAAACCCTAAAAAGCAAAAGAAATTTTGTTTCTTGTTTTCCAACATAGTATATATAATAGTGTATATTTATACCATTTGTGTTGAAATTAAACATGGATTATTCTTCGTAGTTTATGAAATGGAGGGAGGGCCAGGGCAGGGCAGGGCCTGGTCAAAGAAAGCATAAAATTTGCAGGCTTTTTGTTTGTTCATATTTGAAGTGATAAACGTGCATGCCTGACCCTTTCTACTTTCTGCAGGGGGAGCATACAGCCATATATCCTTAATTTACCCTAAATACAAAACCCTAATCAACTTAATTTGCATGCTTTCGTACGTCTACCGTATCACGTCGGCTTCTAATAATAATGATATTAATTTTATAAAGTAATAGTGATATAAGTTGATAGGCAGCTTTTAACCGCAGTCGTGCTTGTTGCTAAAGCAGTTTATCTGTCTTTTACATTCGAATTCAGTAAAGTAGAGGATTTTAAATGCAGTTTGTCGTTAATATTTATTGATTTTCTTACATCTCGTTAATATAGGATGAAATTTGCATTTTACTTATCATTTTCATATCGATCCTTGATTTTTCAGATACTTCAACGAAAATATCGACAATTTCATTAATATTTTAAACACTGATCGAGGAAAGACCGAATGAGGGGCTTTTGAGGAGAAAGTTCTTACGATAAAAAGTGCACGCAAATCCGAAAAATTGAATAAAATCTCTTTTCCCTGAACGAGTTGGATTTGCAGTTTGGTTTGGACAGATCTTTTGAGTTTTTGAAAGGGCAAAAATTGAATTCAATTTGAAAGGCTAGTGGCAAACACACAACTCAGTGAAAAAGATGTTGCACACTGACAGTCTTGTCTCCGATTCTTGATCACTCAATTGGCATAATTGCGAATCACTGAGCAAGTGGTAAATTGTCACGGTGAATAAACTTATTGATGTTGGTGGAGGCGGAGGACGGGGCAGGGAGGGGGGCAAGGGGGGGGGGGGGGGAATATATTAGATTTGTGTGCAGAGATCACTGCTCTTCTCTATTTGATCTAGAAACCCTCGCGATCAAATAACTTGCGTACAATGAGAATGTCGTTGTGTTTGCTGGCATCTCAAATCAATGACGCACTGCCATACTAGAAAGTTAAAATCCATGACACCACCTGATTGACTTGAAATACTACCACCGTAACAGCTCAGGCGGGAGGTTTTAGTTTTTACCATGAAGATGGAGATTGGAGAATAAGATAATACTTTATCAGTTGCAGCCCAAGATATCAGAGTTTGCCTTTGGAAAGCAAACATAATACAGCAAATAGGTCCAACAAATTGAACAAAATCGTACACATTTGGCTCTGCAAGCTCTGCCTACCATCACATGGGAGTGTGCAAGCTGAGCGCATGCTTTACCATATGCCTTTGCCACCATTGCTTTGTGATGGTTTTTGGAAGTATATTTTCTACATTAAAGCAGCACAAAATTATACCAGAAACCAAATCCACATGATTGCAAGATGTTCTTTCAGAAGCTCCTCAGAGATGCTAATCTTCGGGAGGCTCATAAGCGCGCAGAATTTAGCCTACATAGGCATTGTGTACGATTGATATCGTATAGAGAATCAAAATGTTGAAAAAATCTGATATTCACTATGTGACATGCTCAAAAGACGGGGAAAAGTCACTTGGAAGTGTGTCTAACACTTTCTTCAACCCGAGCAAATGCATCTGTGAGCACATCAATCGTCCAATCCTTTAAATCCTCCTGCGAAAAACATGTGAACAAACATTCTTTTACTGCTCGGAAGCAAAACATAAGAGAAGCACAAGCATATGCACAAAACATGAAAGCTTTTTCATTCGAGAAAGTGGAATACAAATTTCTGACTAATGTTCTTTAAGAGAATTCCATTAGAATGAAAACGTTTACGATCTATGATTTTCTACATTCTACCGCAGTGTAAGACCCTTCCCCTGTGGGCAATGAACCAGATTATGAAACAAAAAGCACCGAAGTAAAATATCACAGAGATTGCCCGTGCAGAATACTTTCTAAAGCAGTTAAGCATAGCAAGGTCGCAACAGAAAACTTTACGCTGGTTGGAAGCTATTAAGGGTGAGAAACATGATACAACTTAAACTCCTTAGATCAAGAGGCAAAGATATAGTTCAGAACTTGCGAAAAGGTCAGCATGCTATTTTTTATCAGCAGTAACCTAAACATTCAGCAAATTAGTCACCGGTGCAAACCTACACATGTAAATATCCAAGTGCTAAATGGCCAATTGAAAGGTAAAAAATAAAAATCAAAGACGTGGTTGCTTAAGCATTCACGTATGTTAGAAAAACCAGCCGTAACCTAACATTCATGTACATTAGAAAAACAAGCGGTAACCTAACATTCATGTAAGTTAGAAAAACCATGGGTAACGTAACATTAATATGCATTAGAAAAACCAGCAGTATCCTAACATTCACGTGCATTAGAAAAACCAACAGCAACCTAACATTAATGTGCATTAGAAAAACCAGTAGTAACCTAACATTCGTGTACATAAGTAGACCCGCTAAAACTATGACGCAAATTCTGTAAATGGCAGCTTGGGGGAAAATTTCGTGTTCAGCTGGTGCCATTAGTTTTACAACTTGAGATGCTATACCATTTTTAGTTGCATATTACCAAAATAAAACTGCAATTTAGTGTAGGAAAGCAAGACTGATCCTACCCTATTATGCAATGATCAGAATGACTGATATGTAGCACCGTTTAAGAGTAAAAAGTAATTTGTGCCTCACCATGCGTAATGGTTCTCCAGTTCTTAAGCGTGCATTTGGACGAGCAAGCTTGGATTCAAACGGAGTCCTCGGTCTTACTTCGCGAATTTCTTCCCATTCCTCTCGGGAGAGCATCCTAACAGTGCCTTGCCCAGCAGGAGCATTATTTATTTTGCGTTCAATCAATTCTTGTGACCTCGAGTCGTCATACTGCCAGCATGAAACACCAGTTACATTAATCACTAAATGTAATTAACCAACGAAATCCAAAATGTTCTCTAATCAAACGAGGTAAGCTATTCCGTTTATTGCCAGGAAGACAAAAATTAAAACCTTTATATAAAGCTCTATACTTTCAACAAGGTCTAATCCATTTACTTATTTCATCTTCCTCTCGAAAATTAAACACAAAAAACTTATTTCAAGAAGACAAGAATGTTCCAAAAACCACAACAAATTATAAAGCGCAAGGAAAATTTTCTAGCAATACACAAGCAGGATCAATAGGCAGAACAGTGTGCAAAACAATGAAACACAGCTCTGGTAATCATGAATTTCCAAATTTTCAACAAGATGCAAATTCTAGTCGGAGATTACGATACAGCAACAACATTTAGGGAACAGAAAGCAAATAAACAAATGGGGTTGTGAAAACAATGACAGAAAAATATATTCAATTTTACTTACCATCATGAGGAGCTTGGCGAAGAGGGCAATGCCAACGGCGGTGAGAATCTGGGGCATGGTGGCTGTGTCGAGGTAGGTCATCGACTCTGGAACCTCGACGAAAACCGATTGCTTATCTTTCTTTGAGCTTCTTCTCCTCCTCATTTTCCCCAACTCAGCAATCTTCGTCTTCAAGCTTTCTCCCGGCGCATCGAAAGTATGCAGCTGCCTCTGCCTCCCAATTGAAACCAGAACTCTCTGCCTCACCCAATTCATACCTGCTGGCTCGTATCACTTTCCTATGCAGCAACAGTTCAAAGAACAAAGCTTCAAAGCAAATTTCACATTTCTCACTTAAGACATTATAAAATTATAAACTATCCCCTTCAAGAAACGAAAGGACACAAAAATCCATTGAAAAATAAATAAAAGAAAATTGCCCATTAAATATACGATTCGAAATTGCATAACCCATCAAACAATTTGGAAAAAAGAGATTATACCTGATGCTGATTAGATAGGAAAATTACAGAGCATCCATGGCTTTTTGTACAGAATTCAAGGAGGGTTCGTTGTTTGCAGGGCAGTAATGGAGGTTACGAGTTCAAGAAGCTTTGGGTGAGAAGGAAGAAGAAGGAAACCCAGCAGCAGCCAGCGCGGATGAGAATTTGGACCTGAAAAAGTACATGGCCATTTGGGTTCATTGGGTTTTTATGAATTGGGCTTCAAAGTTTAAAACTTTACAAAATAGTCCAGGCCAATCTCTCTCTCTCTCTCTCCCTCTCCTCTTTTTCTCTCTTGGTCAGATGTCTTTGTGTTGCTCTCATCTCATGCCTCCATTGCCATAGCTGAGTAGCTCACAATTTGGGCATCAGGAAAAAAATGGGGTTATTTTCTCATGGACATCTCTTTGCATTTCATCTGAGCAATCGAATTGGTATTGCAAAAGCAAGACTTTTGATTCACATCGAATACTGCACCACCACCTCGCAGCAATCAGAGACGTTCAAACAGGACGATGACGAAACAGTGAGAGAAATCTCCACCGTCCTCAGAAACCACAGCGACTGGCACGTCGTTCTCAACTCAAAGGACCTCCCCAGGAAGCTGAACCCACATGTGGTCCGAGCCGTTCTGCAGCAGAACCACCGGGTTGGTGACCCAAAACGCCTCCTTAGTTTCTTCCTTTGGACCGATACCCACCTGGGTTTTCCCCAAAATTTGCATTCCTTTTCGATTCTTGCTGTTGTTCTGTGCAATTCCAAGATGTTTGAGCAGGCTAAAGCTGTGTTAGATAGAATGGTTAAGACCCGAAAACCAGTTTTCGAAGTTTTGGATTCTGTTGTTAGTTGTTTTAGAGATGGTGAGTGTGGCGGGTCTGATAAGATTGTTTTTGAGTATCTGATTAGAGCTTTTAAGGCGGCGGGGCGGTTGAATGAGGCTGCTGATGTTTTTCTGGGACTTAGGAAAGTTGGGATTTTACCAAGATTGGATTGCTGCAACTCTCTGTTGAATGATTTGTTGAAGTATAATAGAATGGAGTTGTTTTGGAAGGTGTATGATGGGATGTTAGAGGCGAAAATGAAACCTGATTTTTACACTTATTACAATGTGATCCATGCGCATTGTAGGGCAGGGAATGCCGGGCAGGGAAAGAGGTTTCTGTTAGAGATGGAGGAGAAGGGTGGTAATCCAGATTTAAGTACCTATAATGTGGTGATTGGTGGTTTGTGTAGGGCTGGGGATGTCGATGAAGCCTTAGCGGTAAAGAAGTCTATGGTGGAGAAGGGATTGGTCCCGGATAGGTATACTTATTCAGCACTTGTTGACGGGTTGTGCAGACAGAAGAGACCAGAAGAAACAAAATTGATTTTGAAATACATGTATGATGAAGGTTTGAGTCCCGACAGCACCTGCTACACTGCTTTGATTGATGGGTTGATGAAAGAAGGTTACTTGGAAGAGGCTCTGAGGATCAAAGACGAGACAATTGCTCGAGGCTTTAAGTTGTGCGATGCCACATGTAATGCAATTTTTGCTGGGATGTGTAAAGTTAGTAGGATGGAGAAGGCAGAAGTTCTCCTGAATGAGATGAATGTTATGGGCACTAGACCTAATGCCCAGACATACAAGTTTTTAATTGACGGGTATTGTCGAGAGCAAAATATGGTCAAGGCTTGTGAGTTACTTAATGAGATGAAGAAGAGGAACTTTGCACCCGGTGTGTTCACTTATGGAGCGATAATCAATGGCCTAAGCCGGCGTGGAGATATGGAATGGGCTAATCAACTTCTGAAGGAAATGATTACCAGAGTTTTGAAACCAGGTGCCGTTATCTACACAACTGTAATTAGAGGTCACGTCCAGGAAGGAAAATTTGAAGAGGCAATAAAAGTATTAAAAGGAATGACCAAAAAGGGAGTCATGCCTGATGCATTTTGCTACAATTCTCTTATAATTGGCCTCTGTAAAGCCAGGAAAATGGATGAAGCCAGGATTTACTTCGTGGAAATGGTTGACAGAGGATTAAAGCCTAATGCGTATACTTATGGGGCTTTTATTCATGGATACTGTAAGGAGGGGCAAATGCAACTTGCAAATACGTATTTCCAGGAGATGTTGGGTTGCGGTATAGCTCCTAATGATGTTATCTATACAGCCCTGATTGAAGGGCACTGCAAAGACGGTAACTTAACAGAAGCATATTCTACGTTTAGATGTATGCTTGGACGAGGGGTGCTCCCAGATATCAAAACTTATAGTGTCATTATTCATGGTCTCTCAAAGAAGGGAAAAATTCAAGAAGCAATGGGGATATTCTCCGAGCTCCTTGGCAAGGATCTGGTTCCAGATGTTTTTACTTACAGCTCTCTCATATCTGGCTTTTGTAAGCAGGGAAATGTGGATAAGGCTTTCCAACTTCTTGAACAGATGTGCCGGAGAGGCGTTGATCCAAACATTGTTACTTATAATGCCTTGATTAATGGATTGTGTAAGTCAGGTGACACTGATAGAGCCAGAGAACTGTTTGATGGAATCTCCAGAAAGGGTTTGTCTCCTAATGCTGTGACTTATGCTACAATGATGGACGGATATAGCAAATCCGGAAAATTAACCGAGGCATTTCAGTTATTAGATGAGATGCTTCTACGTGGGATCCCTACAGATAGTTTCATCTACTGCATCCTAATTGATGGGTGCTGCAAGGCAGGTGACATGGAGAGGGCCGTGTCTTTATTTCGGGATATAGTGGGGAAGGGTATTGCGGCCACTTCTCCTTTCAATGCATTGATTGATGGCTTCTGCAAATTGGGGAGGATGGTGGAAGCTAACCAGTTGTTGGAAGATATGGTGGATAAGCATGTGACCCCAAATCATGTCACCTACACGATTCTGATTGTTTCCCTCTGCAAAGAGGGGTTGATGAGGGAATCAGAACAGCTCTTTCTGGAAATGCATAAGAGGAATCTGATGCCAAATATTTTAACATATACTTCACTTTTACACGGATACAATAGCACGGGAAGCAGATATAAGATGTTTGCTCTTTTTGATGAGATGGTGGCGAGGGGACTCAAGCCTGATGAAGTTACATATCGTATGATGGTTGATGCTTATTGCAAAGAAGGTGATTTGGTAAAATGTTTAAAGCTGGTGGATGAAACTTTGGTCAATGGTGCAATCTCCAACAGTGTAATGGATGATGTACTGACAAGTACTCTATTCCGAAGGGAAGAATTTTCTGAGATAATGAAGTCACTTGATGAAATGGTAGAACATGGATTTGTGCTCAGTCTTGCTACATGCAGTACATTAGTTCGCGGATTTTACAAATTAGGGAATGCGGAAAAGGCAGCAAGGATTTTTGAGAGCATGCTTAGGTTTGGATGGGTTTCACATTCCACCAGTTTAGATGACTTAATTCATGAGGGCCAAAGTGAGGTTAGCTCCGGAATATGTTGAAAGCAAGGAAAGATGGCAATCAGGGACAAGTCCAGTTGATCGAGACAGAATTTCTGGTTCTCTTCCTATTCATTGCTCCCTCAACCAAATTCAAATGCTGGCCTAAGGGTGGAGTTCGCAAGTTGTGGTGTGGAAAAGCTCGCTTTTGCCAATGCGGAGCTTCCTCATTCTTAACCAGTGATTGTGTTCTCCTTAAAGCAAAGGGGTGGATTCAATGCTTAGAAAGGTAACCTTTTACCTGTGCACCTTAATAGTTAACTGCAGAATTGCCTGGAAAAGTTTATTGGTTTAATTTTAACCTCTTGAGAACTTTATGGAACTTTCTTTTTTGGTTTGAAACAGACATTGATGTAAAGAGGACGGGAAAGGGACAACAGTGGCAGGATATGAAGCAGTCAGTACACTCGAAGGTTGGTGTAGTGGGTTAATCCGGATGATATGAAGACGGGTGATAAAAGCAAGACCAGGTAACAATGCCGTGAGGTGGTCGTACAGGTAACAGACCTAAACTAATGTGGTAACTAGCAATTTTGCTTGTGAAAGAAGCAACTTGGTTTGCTGATATTTTCATGCTGGAAGATTTCTGCTTCTTCGTGCTCATGTGTTTAGAACTTAGTTCTCCTCTTAATGATGACTGATATTACGTAGCAAGCGCCCTTGTATCGTTCAGCTGAAGGCAGATTAGATACAAAAGAAAATATTTTCGAGTCAATGTAAAGAGGATCTATTTTGAACATTCTACTTTCTTGTATCTCAAGTCAGATTAGATAAACATTAGATAAAAGACTAACTTACGTCTTACTCATGATGCATCTCAGCTGTTTACGTATTAAATTTTAATTACCGTTATGCAAATTCTCAAATGATACAGCAGTCTGAACTGTTTCTGGACAGATTGAGTTAAAAAAAGTGCTTCTAAATTGCTTTTATGCTTTTTATTACTAAAACTCTTCTCGGTAATGAGAGTTTATGTGATGTTTTATGTTTACCATAGGTTACATTTTCTGCTCAGATTATTTGATTTATAAACCATCACCAGTATTGTATCGGGAAGGACAGTTCCCGATACAAGGGTCTGGGTTGTTTGCCCATTAAATCGGTACATGAGCTGCATTCGGAATGTCGTGAGACAGTTCGGTTCATATCCAGTGTGGGCGTTAGAGCATTGCGAGGACCTTTCCCTAGTACGAGAGGATCGGGAAGGACGCATCTCTGGTGTACCAGTTATCGTGCCCACGGTACACGCTGGGTAGCCAAGTGCGGAGCACTAACGTAGTGAAAGTGGGCAGTAATGAGTTAGATTTAAGATACATAAAACGGTTTTACAACGAGAAAGAGAAAGCTAAAACGCTCAGTTCCAATCGACAATTCTTTAAATAACCGATCATCTACATACAACAACAAAATAACTTTTGCTAAAACCTCCTAACATTCTATTTTTATACACAACCAAATTATAGAGAACAAAATAGTACATAAACAGATACAAACCAAATCAAACTGCCTCTATATACCTCAACCCACAAAACTAAACTGATCCTACATTTCGATGATGTAAAACGGTCTCACATTTTCGATTAGTTCTCGTGTTAAGTATGCGAACAATTTCGGTTTTAGAACATCATCTGCCGGAGTTTGTTAAAAGAGCCAGCATACCATTGTCTTTCGAGGCGGATTCTGATACAAGCTCACTTGGTGTTTTACCTTCTCTGTCAGTGGCTCGAGGATCAGCTCCCCTGCAATTGAATTAAACGAGCCGAGCATTTAATAAAAGCACTTCTAGAAGAAGCAAGTTTCCTCAGAAGTGCTTCATACAGAAGCAACCCCAAACGAGTCCCAAATGCACAAAGGCTTACCTCGTAAGAAGCAACTTTGCAATAGCAATGTTCCCTCTGATAACGCAATAATGCAGCGGTGTTTGACCTTTTGAATCAGTAGCGTTTACGTGCGCACCATACTGTAAAAGTAGCTCTACCATGCCAATATCGGCACTTTGGCAAGCTAGGTGAAGCAGGGAACAGTCCTCAGCGCCGTCTTCTGCGGGCTGAATTTCACTTCTAGAAACGTAATTTAAGTTACTCGACGAAGGCTTGTCTTCGGAATGATCTGCAAAGCGACCATTCGGTATCAGGTAATTTCTGTTCAACCAGTTGCGTTTCATTTTTCAGATTATAAGAGCATACCCTCTAATGCTTGCACTGATCTAGCATTAACATCTGCTTCATAACCAATAATATAGCGGTAAACTGCTTTCTTGTCATTCGCTCGGACGCTTTTGCACAACTGTTGCCCCGTTACGTGGAGCTTCTGATTGTTTTTCGTATGACGAACAAAAAGTTTTTCTGCGTACTGCAAGTAGAGAGAAATCTCAGAGGTTCCGAACAACAAATCCTATCGAAATTATACAGTTGAAACAAAAGGGTGTGAGCAGACTATTTAGAAGAATACCTTTGCATGAATATACCTCTCCTTTGTCGAAATAAGATCGTCATAACATGGCTTTATCATAAGAAACGGCTCATTTCTATCAGCACTGGAGAAACTACATTGCACGAACTAACGAGTTATTAGCACAACAAGAACATCAGTTCCAATCATATTGATTTACGGAGTACTTAATTACCCTATAGGCATGTTATCAGCCTGCAAAGAACTTCTTGAATACAACATCTCCTCCCAAATCGAGTTTACGAAAGTATTTCCCAGTGATTGAAACAAGGTTAAGACAGAAGGTTCCCATACTTTCACATCAAGTGTCAGTGACCGAACCTGCATCAATGCGTTAATAAACAAACGGAGACATCCATAACCATTTCACAGAATAAATCTTAAACTAGACAACTTGCCTTTGATACATGTACACCGAGATTACGATGGACACCAGAACATTCGATGCAAATAAGAATCCCAAGGTTCAAAGATGCCCAATCTGGTTCAGGCGCACCACAATCAGCACATTTTTCATTACCACACACTCTTCTCAGTAAGTCAATCAGTTTCTCACTTTTCGGTTTGAACTTGTGCGGCTGCAAACTTTTAGACATTCGGAGATAATTACAAGCTGTGATCTTAGGTGAGAGTTCCAGAATAGCTGTCTGCTCAGCATGAGGAGCGCTTTCTAATGAACTACCCTCGTTTCCAGATAATTGATCGTCGCTTCCTGTAGGGCTAGTCGAGAGACGCTGCCAAACAATCGATAACCTTTTCAACAACTATTGATTCAAAGGTTTCATGTTTTAAAGAATGCAGATTCTGAACAATTACCCTCTCAGATGTCTGGAAACTCAATAGTGATGCAATTACTCCAGTGATTTTCTCAATCCAATCCATTTGATCAAGTGCATTCTCTGCCTGCATCGCCGAAAAAATTTAGAATCGACTGCCATATGTTTAAGGCGTCAAATTTGGTAAAAATCCAGCATTACCCTCTCCCAAGAACTTTTTGAAACGAATACCTGCAAAGTGTAGATTTTTATTGGTGATATAATTCTGAAGCAGAACCTTAAGTCTGTCTGGTCTGCATCAACCTTTATCGTTGATGTCAGCAAGTTCACGGTGTGGCGTGCAACAGATTTTTCATCATGTACACCGCCATGGTAGTGAGATGAAAGCCATCGACTCAAAATCCCGGAGCCATTTTCAGAGTAATTATTCTTCTGTGGAGAAGATTGACTCCCATACTGAAACAGTATGATTAACATCAAGTAAGCAGTGGGAGACACACAAAACAAGGTTTATACAACGTATCCTCCGGCAAATGACTTACAGATGGCCGAGTCAATGGTTTGCGATAGTAGTACAGCATCCCTCGACTATCAAGGATGAAATACCTTCGCTTCCAGTCACCTCTCAAATTGGAGGAACGTTTTGATAGATATCCTTGCCGAATGGTTTGTACCTGAAAGCATATTCATACCTACAGGGATGCAACTTCAAACTGTGCCGAAACTAAAAGAAATCTGAAATATATCTGCAACTGCAAGTACCTTCCCCTTTGCAGCAGATTGCATCACTTCCTCGATCACTTTATGTGATTTCCGAGAGAGAGGCTGTGGACCATCTCCACTGGGGGAACCATGGATACCGCTCAAGGACTGCATACTTTCCCGATCAATCTGCCTCCTGTACTCTAGTATCCTTTCATTAAGAGATATCTGTTCCTGTTTGCAACTTTCTCTTGTCTGTTGTGCATAAGCCAAAACCTATACCGGAAAACAGCAAAAACTCTTACAGTTAACAATAACAGATATTAACATTAACTTGACAGTGAAACCATAAAGTTTCCGAAGAGAACTTTGATGCTGTTTATAATCACAAACCTGATGGATATACGGTTCCATTGCATGCAGTAACTCATAACTCTGCAAATGGAAGGGACAATATCGTAAGCAGTGAAGACGTTGCGATGCACAAATTATCAATAGGGTGGTGTAATATACGTGTTTGAAGTAACGGAGATGAGCATCCATCATGCCACTAACAGCTTCAGAAAACTCAAACCTCTTTTTGGCCTCGATATCAGATAGAACGGTAACCTGGATACATAAGTAGACTATGTTGAAAGCCTAACTTCTTCTGCATTGCATTTTATTTGAACCAAATTGTCGTTGTGAAACTTATCTTACCAGGTTGAAGCGGGCTTGCTCAAACGAGGATCTTGCATTCTGCAGTTCCTGGAATGTCTCTCTACCAAGTTAGATTTGAATGGTCACCCATGGAAAACTATCTTAATTCAACCTATACAACAGACTGAATAGTACTTGAATTTGGAGGTGAACCATTTTGGATATACCTCCTCTATACTAGCAGCTATATCCATCCTCGTACTCTTCCTCAACGACAGAAACTTCTCACGTGCCTGTGCAGTGTGCACAGAATACACATTACCCTTATAAGTCTAACAAAAACACATGCTTGCTGCACAAGAAACCATATTTTGATTGAAGAAAAATATTGTATTCTGCAAACTTCGACGCCTAATACGAATGTATGAAATTGTCAGAACAGAAAACCACCTGATCATATACAAGTGAAGTCTTGTCAAAACGCTTTCGGGCTTCCTGCACCAATAAGATACTTTAGCGAAAAAAGGAATTTGTTAGACAATGAGAGGGATGAAAGGGAATACAACAGAACACAGTTCATAATATCGAAACCAATGCCATGTAAACCGGAGCAACTACTGTAAGTATAGTGTATACGTAAACAAGCCTACTTAACCTTTCACCGGACATTGTACCTTGACATCATGGAGGTCAACATGGACAATGTGCATCAGCTTATCATTTAGCATGTGCTCTAACTGAGACCAAACATGAGATTTCAACACAGAAATCATATATAAGCATCATGAGATGAAGAAACGGTTAAGGTTGAAAAAATATGATCGTATCGACAAAAATTGTTCAGATTATGATTTTGTTGAGGACACCGGAACAGATTAGTACCTGTGAACGAAAAACTTCCTTGTACGTCGCGATTTCTCTCAATGCAGTTGTGAATCTGGTCATAACATGGCCTGAGAAAATTAATGCGGAATTTATAAGTACTGACAGAAACTAGGCAGAGATGAACACAATCATACAAAGACATACCTCCTAAATCTGAAAAAATAGGATCATTATGCCCTCCCCCAAAAGTTTCGAGAGCAGTTATAAAAGCGATTTCACCATCATACGCTTCTCCAAGCCCTTCTCTGAAAAATTAAATTGGATAAAAATTATAAGACACATATAACAGCTGCTGATGATTATAAAACCACAAAAACAACTCCACAATTCCGTCTATTTTTCTTAAGAAGTAGTAAACTCCATGGTTTGAACGGGGGAGATTGAGTGGGGAAGTTTTGGTTTAATTCTTCATATGAAGAGGGTTTAGTTTTCCTCTGTGAATTCATGTGTTTGTCGAGTAATCTGTTTATTCTCGGATGCTAAAAAGCTTAAAGATTTGATGTTTTGACGCCACAACAACGACACAACTGCCAAAGAAAGCTGTTCAATGAGAAGGTGTTGTCATTATTCAGACAGAAAGCATAAGGAGATAGAGAGACTTCTCATCGTACGTATGCTTTCGACATCCTTTGTAAAACTTATAACATCTTCCCCTCAGCGACTCTGCACTTTCTTCCAACCCTTGTATCTGTTTCCAAAATAGCATACATCAATAAGCAAACATCAAAACTTCAAGTGTCCAGATTGTGCAGAGTAATGAATATCGAATAAACAACAAATGCAGAGAAAAGTAGTAACTTTCTTCACCCCAAGTAGTTTTAACGACATGGGTTCGAATGCAATGACAGCATCAAGGCTGCTGCATTAGCTATCTTTAACGATCTATATTACATCGAAAATGTTTCACTATACGCGATGCGTTTATTTAAAAAGAAAATCAACCAAACTGGCAAAAGATAAGAGAAGCAAGAATGTCACACCATTGTTAACCATAATCCAAAAATTCAGAAGAAAGAAAAAAATGTGAAATTTGTAAACTAGGACGATAAAATCAGCCTACCAAAACAAACAAGTTGATCTGAGCTTTCAATGGCATAATGTTAGCATACAAAGATAATGACAATATATATAAGCATATAAAAATTTAGAAAATGAAGAAACCTGTTGGCGGAACATAGGCGAATCATCGAGCTTTGCGAAATGCATGTTTGGACGGATACAGAGATCGCCTTGAATTTCTGCACACAGAGAAGAGAGAAGAGAGAGAGAGAGAGAGAGAGAGTTATGGTGGCAATGTGGTCGGCAAAAGCTTCTCTTGTTTTTTTGGTCGACGAAAAAAGCTTCTTGTTTTCCTTTTTTTTCTTGGAAAGGAGAGGGGGTGGGGGATCGAAAGTGCACCAAGTCTGTGGAGGACGAAGGTGTCTGCGATGTTTCATGGCTCTCACCCCGCCTTTTTTTCCTTTTTTACTCTCTCTCTCTCTCTCTCTCTCTCTCTCTCTCTCTCTCTCTCTCTCTCTCTCTCTCTCTCTCTCTCTCTCTCTCTCTCTCTCTCTCTCTCTCTCTCTCTCTCTTAATTTCATTGTGTGATATTTTGAACCAGTTCCCACCACAACGCAACGCCGTAGGTTCCGCAGAATCTTATTTTTTGGTCACCAAACAATTGACACTAATACAACCGTACTCCTCGTTACAAAAGTTTTTATGATTGTCGGTAAGGCCTCGCTTGGTAAGCCGGATGTGATAAGTTGGAATCAGTTAACATTGATTTGAGTTTAGTGTCGATAATATTGTTTGTTAAAAAAAAAAAAAAAAAAAAAAAACTCGAGTTCAATTCATTGTTTGTTATGTCAAAATGTGAGATAACGGACATGATGAGTTACAAATTCACAATAAAGTGGATTATCTAACCTATCATTATACATGAATTGCACTTGTCTTATAAGTCCCTACCAATCAAATCCTATCCTTAAGGCCCCATTCAATCCAGCCCACCAAACACGCCTAAATGTCAGAATTTGCATTTATACGAACGATATTGGAGGAATAAAAATCCAATACAAAACGTCAGGTGCATGAGTAAACGCTCCAACAGTACAACTACTGAAGTTATAAGCCTCTTGCAGAGTTCATAATTACCAACTCACTCTAGCCTTCCAATATTTAAGAGGTTACAATCCCCCTACCGAAAATTATTAAAAAATAATAAATTTGATAGCTGATGGGGTTTATGAAATTCTCCAAGTTTTATAGATAGTTTCGAGATTTAAGCAGCCGATCAATCAGCCCCTACAACTTTTTTCCACCAATTGATGACATTGATAGGAACCTCACTGTCTGTGACACGAGCGTTTGTTGCCAGTTATAACCAAGCTTCTCTAGAGATGGATATTTCCCCGACAAACCTGAACCCGTCCCGAACACTGTGGGTTCGGGCAGACCCACAGAGAAGGCCACAGTCGCATGCATCTTCAGAGACCGAAATAATCTAAAACCCAAAAACTCATCAGAACAACAACCAGCACTTTCCTCTGTAAAATTTCGAGATTTGACAGCAAAAAAGAAAGTTGCATCTCCATATTCCTGTTTGCTAATTTCAAAAACTGTTTCTCAAAGGCCACCGAGGACAAGGTACAAGTAACAGAAATCCTCAACTTCTTCAGAGTGTGTAATGAACCTATCGTATAGAAAAACTCTGAGAACTCATCCCCAAAACCTTTTAAGGAAGCCACCGCTTTTGTCTTTCTTCATCCTATGTTGAAGTGACGAGAAGTCAATATGATTGTAGGCAAGGTCGAGCACAATAGGGTTTCGAGGAATTGATTGAAAGGGAGGAGGGAAAGCTTCAATCCGTGGAGCACTTTTCACGTTTGCATCGCCAAACTGCAGATTCATAGACATCAAGTTTCTCGAGGAGGAACTCCACCTGGAAAATACACAAATCAGCATATCACATCACAAGAGTGTCAGAATATTAGACCTAGGTACATTCTATTCTATTACATGCCCGAACATGAGCATAATCACAGAGAGGCTTACAGACAAATTTGTCAAAAAAAACTCATCCAAAAGATAGTTACTATAGCAAAGTATCACGGGTTAGAAGTCCCGGTTTCTCACAACCTAGAAAACACACAACAGCTTGAGCATCCATAAAGCCTAAGTAGCGCACAAGGAAAAGGCCAGTTCTTAATCTGGAAAGTCTAATGTCTGGGCAGGCCTAGACGGGCCAGAGACAGCCATAACTGGTCCAGAATCAAGTAGACCTCTTCACTTTTGGACCCAAATGGAGAGGATCCTGATCGAGTATGCAAAACACCCTCACCATCTTGCCCGACACATTTATACACAAACCAGATAAACACTGATATGATTAACAGAATTTTTGTGTGTAAAATCATCGAGATTCTGCCTAAAAATGGTTAAAGAAGAGGGAATGACTTAAGTGGTACCTTCTTGTCAACACCGGTTAAGTTGATATTAGATATCTTTTTTGAAAGGTTTTCAGGAGCCTGAAGCTCTTCCAGGATCCCCGTGGCATGTTCTATGCAAATGTTGGATCTGCACTCATCACACAATGTCTTCAACTCTTTGATCATCGCCTGCTATAAAGATAAAACCGATCAAACTTATATTCATCTTAGTGCTCATTCATGAAAACTAGTATATGGTATGATAAGAGGTCAACTAATTGAAGGTTTCAACTCCAAAAGATCAGTCTCCCCAGTTGCGTGGGGAACCAATGGCCAGACTAAACAGATACCTAACGTAGCGCTATACCCAAGATACATCTGACAAAAGGGTATTAATTTAAAGTACAGAGGTCAATATTGTTAACTCAATGTTTATGCAAACACATTGCCAAAAATAAAAGGCCTACAGTAATACGAACCTCATCACCGTTATTCACAGATTGAAATTTCTGTAGGGCATTCTCTGCAAGGGAGCGAGCATGGCAGTACAACACATAAGCTTCTAGCCTCTTACCGGCCAAGCTATATGATTTACCTAGAAAGAAACACCTGCGAAAAATCGGAATGCCTATTAAATTATTGAATAGACAATATCCCTTGACATCCAGAACCTTGGTTGTTTGTTTAAGCAGAAGAAATTTAACAAGCATGAAACCATAAACAAGATATAGTGAATCCTTGACAACATTGCCAAAAAAATTACCAAAGGGGTGAAGAAGACAAAAGACACGTAATTTGGTAACTGCAGAAAATTTAAAGGTCAATCTAAGCACAAGAAAACCACTTTGTGATATTAGTGTTTACGTAAGAGTTCCTGCAATGGCAAGAGAAGTGATCATGATACATGAAAAATTAGTGTTTTAGGCCTTATGGTTTTGTAGAAGATAGGGATCCTGATTCCAATATTTAATGAGATATAGGTGTCATCTGAAAAAACAAACACAGAAGCAATCCCCAGAACATGGCATTCATGAAGACAATTATGCCAAAGTTTATTATTATGTATATAAATAAAATAGAAAGAGAAGTATGCCAAAAAAGACCTCTCTGCCCGGAAAGCCAAACTTTTTAGTTCACAATCGTCAGCAAAAGTCACTTCTTCTGGTTTTCTGTCTCTTCCAGAGCTGACTAGATCTGATAGATCAGATGTATTCTGCCAAATACAACAACATTACACAAAGTATTCTATTTATAACCTGAGATATCAGCATCTAGTAGAATTAACGAAAAGGGCTTGGGCTAACTTTTATTTAATGAAAAACCATCCTAAACTATTATTTAATAAAAAGGGCTTAAGCTTTAATGATAAGGACATAACCCAAGCCCTTAAAAACACAAAAAACGCGGGCTCAACTAAAAGCCCAACCCGCATAACATTTATTATCCCAAAAATGACCCTGACGGAAATAACCCAAGCCCGTTACAAACATAACAGTTACTACATTCAATCCACCACCATTAATTGCACCAACCACCCCTACAATTCGGATTCCTTTCCGCAAAACCCAATTCCAACCAAAATTTACAAGGACCTGCTGAGAACAACAAATTCCGATGAGCAACAATGGCAGAAGAACAACAAATTCCGGCCAAACAAGAAGTTCTCGACGATCAACAACTTCGGAATGAACAATAAGTTGCCTCCAAACAAAAGGTACTAAACTGAAATCCTTGTTTGCACGTTCTTGATTCCATATAATCTATCGATTTTAAATTAGAAACTGCATTTTGATAACTAATCAATTATTTCCGAAACTGAAATTCTATGTGTTCACTACTATTTTTCAATTTCATGTTTAAGTTTAGGATAGTTCAAGCAATATTGTGTGTTATTTTTGCCTCAAATCCACAGTTAGTTTGGGTTATATTGTTTGAGATCAATAAACCATGTATATTTTGTTAGATCTCAAAAAAATCAGGGGTTATTTTTCATCAATTTCACAAAATAGTTAAGTTATTACGCTTAAATTCCAGAAATAATTTTTGGTTTTGATCCCTTTCCACATAAACAGTGTGGGTAATCCATAAACAAACTTAATTGTTATTTCTCATAAATATTGGTGGCTATTTTGGACTAATATTCAGTTTGATCAATTTCATAAATAATGTCGATTGATTTGATTTGATCCCTTTCATAAACAATGTAGGTTGATTTTGTTTTGCTCCCTTTCATTTATAAATAGTGTGATATAATTCATAAACAGTGTGGGTTATATTGTTCTATATCCATAAATAGTGTGAGATATTTCATAAATAGTTTGACATATTTCATAAATACTGAGTTCTATCATTTTTTTGTTACTTTCTGCCATTTGTGTGTAGTTTTTTCCAATGGGGTTTATTTTGGTACATTACATAAAATAGGGTGAGTCTATTTAGCATAGTTTCATAAATAACATGCATTTTTTTTTGTTATAGTTTCAATAAATAGTATCCTAATAATTTTCGTTGTTGAAGATGAAAACAACGAAAAAACCTGTAAACAAGGGTAAAAAGAAGCTAAACAAAAGAATGAATACGTTTAGTACAGATGCAACATGATCGGGTTTGCAGAAGCAATGAAAGTCTACAACCCTCTGTTATAATGGCGTCAAGACATCTGTAATGAACTAACAAAGACGCCATTTTGGAGTCTGAAGATGTACATGGATGAGACTTTGATTACGTCAGAAAGGAAGAGGAAGTCCAACATGAACTTGATCAAAATCATTAACTGCTACAACCCAAAAGTTCAAATTTGGGCGTCATAAAGCACATGGGATTACCAGCAATGATGTTGTCCAAATCTTCGGATTGAATAACGAAGGAATCGATCTGCCGAATACAAACAAATTTGGTGATGATGACCGCCTCATCAAAAAGTACTTCGCAGATGTTAAGGTAGTCAAGAAGAAGCATCTTGCAAAGGCATATGAGAAAGCACTTCAACCTATCTCAGAAATCTACACAACCTCCCCTAAAAACTTACCCCTCGTACTCTATATAATTATCTCATTCACATGACATAATTATGGATACTATGAGAATCAAACTTCCCTAAATGATCATTTTCACTAACAATAATCTTCGAATTTGATGTACAACAAGATGAAGATATGCTTTCCGTAGGTAATTGAACTATAGAACCATCACATTTATCAATAACCAATATTTCTATGATGAATTTTCTAACAACGTCAAGAACCTTCAACATATTCTTAACATCGGCATCACAATCTAGAAGACACGTAGGATCTTCATTCAAAGCATATCGCAACTCAAACTAACCAAGTCTCAAACCCTTAAACCTAGAACAAATATCAATATAAATCTGATCGAATGCAGAAGTTGATGAAATAGAACTAACAACGGATAAGCCACCATATGTAAACTGAGCTAGTTCACAATTCTTCATAACTAATGAACAAAAAAACATACAATTATAAATCAGTACACCAAATATTATATGCAGATAACCAAAAAACGACGACAAAATATAAAACACAACAAAAACTATTTAATAATCTGTTGCAAAACTAAACCCAATACTTGTAAAACAAAAGAATAACTGTTTCAAAAAAATCATATTAATCTAAAATGAACAAAAAACTAACAATATTTCTAAAACAAAACATCACAAACAAATTTAGGAGTGGATGTAATTCTATAATAGTTTATGAAAGATTGTTTGTGTGATGTTTTGTTTTAGAAATATTGTTAATTTTTTGTTCATTTTAGATGAATATGATTTTCTGAAGCAGTTATTGTTTTGTTTTACAAGTATTGGGTTTAGTTTTGCAACAGATTATTAAATAGTTTTTGTAGTGTTATATTTTGTCGTCGTTTTTTTGTTATCTGCATATAATATTTTGTGTACTGTTTTGTAATTGTATGTTTTTTTGTTCATTAGTTATGGAGAATTGTGAACTATCTCAGTTTACATATAATGGTTTATTCGTTGTTAGTTCTATTTCATCAACTTCTACATTTAATTAGATTTGTATTGATATTTGTTCTAGATTTAAGGGTTTGAGACTTGGTCAATTTGAGTTGCGATATGCTTTGAATGAAGATCCTACCTGTCTTCTTGATTGTGATGCCGATGTTAGGAATATGTTGAAGGTTCTTGATATTGTTAGAAAATCCATCATAGAAATATTGGTTATTGATAAATGTGATGGTTCTATAGTTTAGTTACCTACGGAAAACATATTTTCATCTTGCCACACATCAAACTCTAAGATTTTTGTTAGTGAAAATGATCATTTAGGGAAATATGATTCTTATGGTATCCATAATTATATGTCATGTGAATAGGATAGTTATATAGAATCTGAGAGACAAGTTTTTAAGGAAGGTTGTGTTGATTTCCGAGATAGGTTGAAGTGTTTTCTCATATGACTCTGCAAGATTCTTCTTCTTGATTACCTTGACATCTGCGAAGTACTTTTTGATGAGGCGGTCATCATCATCAAATTTGGTTGATTTGTCTGTATTCGGCAGATCGATTCCTTCGTTGTTCAATTCGAAGATTTTAACAACAACATTGCTGGAAATCCCATGTGCTTTATCACGTCCAAATTTGAACTTTTAGGTTGTTGGGTTGTAACAGTTAATGATTTTGATCAAGTCCATGTCGGACCTCCTCTTCCTTTTTGATGTAATCAAAGTCTCATCCATGTACATCTTCAGTAGACTCCAAAATGGCGTCTTTGCTAGTTCATTACAGACGTCTTGATGCCATTGTAACATAGGGTTGTAGACTTCCATTGCTTCTGCAAACCCGATCATGTTGCATGTGTACTGAAGGTATTCCTTCTTCTGTTTAGCTTCCTTTTTGTTCTTTTTACCCTTCTTTCCAGATTTTTTCGTTGTTTTCATCTTCAATAATGAAAATTGTTAGGATACTATTTATTGAATTATAACAAAAAAAAAGGCATGTTATTTATGAAATTACGCTAAATAGACTCACTCGATTTTATGTAATGTACCAAAATAAACCTCATTGGAAAAAACCACACACAAATA
Source organism: Malus fusca (assembly GCA_035220775.1). Lineage (NCBI taxonomy): Eukaryota > Viridiplantae > Streptophyta > Magnoliopsida > Rosales > Rosaceae > Malus > Malus fusca. The sequence goes on along the minus strand of CM069072.1, from coordinate 25,045,709 downwards.
GCAGAAAGTAACCAAAAAAATGAAAGAACTATTTATGAAATATGTCAAACTATTTATGAAATATCTCACACTATTTATGGATATAGAACAATATAATCCATATTGTTTATGAATTATGCCACATTATTTATAAGGAAAGGGAGCAAAACAAACAAAATCAACCTACATTGTTTATGAAAGGGATCAAAACAAAACCAAATCAATTGACATTATTTATGAAATTGAGCAAACTGAATATTAGTCCAAAATAGCCACCAATATTTATGAGAAATAACAATTAAGAACTGTTTATGGATAACCCACATTGTTTATGTGGAAAGGGATCAAAACCAAAAATTATTTCTAGAATTTAAGCGTAATAACCTAACTATTTTGTGCAATTGATGAAAAATAACCCCCGATTTTTATGAGATCTAAGAAAATATACACTGTTTATTGATCTAAAACAATATAACCCAAACTAACTGTGGATTTGAGGCAAAAATAACATACAATATTGCTTGAACTATCCTAAACTTAAACATGAAATTGAAAAATAGTAGTGAACACACAAAATTTCAGTTTCGGAAATAATTGATTAGTTATCAAAATGTAGTTTCTAATTTAAAATTGATAGATTATATGGAATCAAGAACATGCAAACAAGGATTTCAGTTTAGTACCTTTTGTCTGGAGGTAACTTGTTGCTCTTTGGGAGCTGCTTGTTCATTCCAAAGTTGTTGATAGTCGGGAACTTGTTGATCGTTGGGAACTTCTTGTTCAGCCGTAATTTGTTGTTCTTCTGCCATTGTTGTTCGTCAGAATTTGTTGTTCTCGGCAGGTCCTTGTAGATTTTGATTTGAAATTTGCAGTTTGAAGTTGGAATTGGGTTTTGCGGAAAGGAATCTGAATTGTAGGGGTGGTTGGTGCAATTAATGGCGGTGGAGTGATGGATTGAATGTAGTAACCGTTATGTTTGTAACGGGCTTGGGTTATTTCCGTCAGGGTCATTTTTGGGATAATAAATGTTATACGGGTTGGGCTTTTAGTTGAGGCTGTGTTTTTTGTTTTTTAAGGGCTTGGGTTATGTCTTTATGAATAAAACTTAAGCTCTTTTTATTCAATAATAGTTTAGGATGGTTTTTCATTAAATAAAATTTAGCCCAAGTCCTTTTCATTAACGCTCCGTTAAATAAACTTACAACATAGTTTTTGGTTAAAACTCAAAGTTTTGTTTTTGGTTAAAACTCAAAGTTTTGAAGCCCTTTTGGTTAGTTTTCCTTAAAATTAAAGCATTTACACATGATGAAAGGCAAGTAGGAAACAATGCAAAACAGAGGCAACTAACCTGTAAAAGTAGATCATACAACCGAACAAGCTCTTCAGGCTTAGTAGCTTTCTCGTTTTTGTCATCACGTCTTTTGGTAAGTTTACTCTTCGCAATGGCAACCAACAGTTGGTTGCGTTCAATGGTTCGCTGTCCCAATACAGCACTAACAGCTTTATGGAGGCCATTCAAGTCATCCTTCACATTTTCAGAATTAGCTGCACTAGCCTATAAACAGTGTCAGGAACATCAGCATGAGAAAAAAAATGTAGAATAATGTAGCAAGATAAATCCTTGGGGCATCAGAAAAGGAAAATAAATTCTTATATTAAGAAACTTCCATACCAAGTCATTGCGAATGCAACCCCTTGCCTCATGGTATGCGGTAAAAATTTTGTCAAAAATGCCTATTTTTTTCTCTGGTAGGAGTGAATTAGTCGATGACCCAAGCAAATCTTTCTCCAATTCTTGAGCTGAACAATTTTGTCACATCAAACCAAAGCACAGCATTTAGTGGAATTATAAGTATGCAGAAAGAAAGAAAAAATCAAACAAACACAGCACTTTATTGAAATTGTAAATGTGCAAAAAGAAAGAAAGAAAGAAACATGACATGATGAATCACACACCAAATTTGCACAAAAATGTCAGGGAATCTGTAATTTGTGTTATCTAAGCAAGATAAAGGCTGCAAATTCTCAAGTGCAATGACGTATGACAAGTATCCAGTTCTAGCTAGGAAATTGCCCTACCTACAACTTTTTAAAGTCAAATTAAAAGGAAGTCTTCCACATTGCAGTTCCCTTGAAATATGCATCAAAACCTTGTCTAGGATTTTCTTTCCAATTCTGACGATTACAAAGACCCCACCCACCCAACCGTCCTAATGAATGGTGCACTTCTTCAAAGAAGATAGTTCAGTTATGTGATTCTCAGATCCTTTTAGACATACCATCATTTTTTCAGTAAGTAATAAATTTACCATCTTCAGCTAAAGATTTTCATCATACAAACAATCATTCTCAACGAGACCTTACAGGCACAGACATTTACACTCACACACACACACACAGAGCATGAATAACAAGAGACATGATCTGCTCTGCAATGTCCTCTACCAATTAACAAAAACATAAAATCAGGAGGAAAAAAATTGTTGATGAGAACAAGAAAAAACAAAATTCTTTATACTGCTGTCGAGATTTAAAATAGCAAAGAAAGTAAACAAATTACTGACCTTTTAAAATGGAAACTCGAGTTTTTGGATTTGAAATTGGAAATCTATGACCAAGCCAATGAAACTCTGTCATGGAGGCAGCCTGTTGAGATCTTGCCTCGGCCATAACAGCCTATATTTCCAAGTTTCTTCAAGTCATCAGTAAAATAAAAAGAGGCCTCTGAAGGATAAAGGAAGAAGAAGCATCACAGGTATGGTTTACTTTAAATGAACCAACCGTACCTCCAATTTAGCCTTGAAGAGGTCCAGCGCAGGTCCTTCCATCTCCCCAATCTGTAGAAGTTCGGAGGCTTGTAGATTTGACTCTCCAACCTTGTGTAGGCAGTATCGGATACTAGGTTCTAATTCCTCAACACGTTCACGGCACAAAACTTGATTCTCCAGGTCTCCATATTTCGCAAGTTCCTCATAAACAGCCCTAAACATATTGACTAAGTTTATCATACACGATTCATTGAACCAAAAATACTTGACTCCTACATGCATATCTGTCTATTCAAATGCTGTATCTGTTCTATTAGAATTGTATTAATCAAAATTTTAACTTGTAGCAAAAAAAATTCGGGAAATTATATTTCCTTTTGTAGCATGTATTTTAATTGGTTAGTGCTTTTTAACATTAGTAAATGTAGACTTTTTGGGCAAACACAAACTAAAGGCATCAAATGACCCATGCATTTCTAACATAAAAGCAGCATTAATCAATGTAAATAATTTCAGACAAGGTTGAACCTGGCACTTTTGAAATTCATCAATGCAGTGTCCCAATTCTGATCTTGCTCAAACAACAAGCTCCCTTTCATAAAGGAGGCATAAGCCTACATATTAAAATTAAAAGTTAACAAGGTGAGAAGAAAACAAACTATGCGACTTGAAACAAAAGTTATCCTTAATCAATGAAAATCACATGTTAATAGTACCATAAGACTATCATCAGTACCAATGGCAATTAACCATCTAGAACACATCATATTATGACCTCAAAATATTATAAATTTAGGACAGGACATACACTTGAAACTGAAAATACGCACCTCAGCTTCTAATGAAGTTCTGGAATCTCCCTTGACTGCGCACAACTGTGCAAAAAGAGTAGCCCATTTTACTGCCTTCCTCAGCCTACCAATTAGATAGATTCGCTGACGAGCATTTGGACCATCCAGAACCTGTCTCTTTTCCATGGCATGGCTCCATGCTCTCTCTGCCGTATAAAGAACCATATGAAGATACCTATTGCAAACACGGAAAACCAAACTGTTAAGCAAGAAAAATAAATCATGGACTATAAACTAGTGTTCCTGCATACATCAAACTTCGTAACATTTTCACTAGTTCAGCAATAAAACTAGAAGACCAACATATAATTCATTTCCACAAACAAAAATGCATGAGAAAATAACACCCACCTCACTTCGGTGACAGTCGATTCAGTAATGGCCCGGCGGTTGTACTTACCGCGGCCGTGAGTGAACTTCAACGACTTATACAACCTCCTCAACCTTGCAGTGCAATACCTCCTGCAAAAAAAAAGCAATTCCAACAACAAAACAATATCAATTTCTACTTCACAATGCACACAAACACACACCATGAACAACACTGAAACAAAAATTAAGCTAAATGGCAATGAATATGTACCGATAACGAGTGTAATCTCCATGGCGCAAACCGTGCTGCATCTGAGCAGATTTCAAGAGCTGCAACACTGAAAATCAAAATGAAATCAAATTTCAATCAACAATAAAAAAAAACGACGACGGAGATAATGATTTCAGAAACGAAGGGATCAGAGAACGAACCGTTAATGGAGAATTTAGGGGAGATCTGATCGGAGCTGTTGTTCTTTGGATCGTCGATTTCCATGGCCGACGCCTGGTTCTCTTTCCCCATCTCAAAAACCCTTTCATTGAGAAAACCACAGATAAATCAATTGATAAGCAGAACGAATTTCACAGCGAAACGACGGCGTTTGGATGCCGGCCGAATGCCTACCTGGGATAAGGTGATGTCTCGGGTCTCTCTCTCTGGTTCGTACTAATTTGCGGATGGTCTCTTTGCCTTAGGCGCTGTTACAGCATGTGCCTTCACGTGAATGGACAAAAAATTGTATTTCCACTACAAAAATTGGCAACTGTTTGGTATATAACTATGTATTCCCGTGATGATAAATGTATTAAGTAAATGTAAATAGCGTAGTAAATATTTTTGTCAATGAGCTTAATATGTGTGCGCATGTTTTTTATTTTGTCTTTTGAATGAGCAATTTATCGTGTGATTAGTCGTGTCTATGATTTACCACTACATGGCGTATTGATTCGATAATACAATGTGTTTGATAAGAACATTACGATGACAGCAAACATATTTTATATAAGTCATTCTTTAAATAAGAGTCAAGTTTTCCCAATTCCAAAGTGCCCTTATAGACACCTAAATTTTTTTTAGGAATAGTCAAATTTCATATGGATTGTCCCGGTGAAAATGGCATTTATCTTCAGCTTACCACATTCCAAATTTAAATCTTTCATCTTCCCCAAGTCTAACTAAAGTAGCAATAGTGTTTGTAATAAAAAAAACAAAAATTAAATTTCATACTTCCTCTCCTAGCCATGAGTAAAATGACAAAAAAAGGATTGAAGCAATTTAGACAAGACAACCAAACGTTATTGTTGAATGACACAGGAAGGACTGAAGAGTACGCATACGTTGATTTAGGGCGCGTCAAACTCCTACCATCAGCCACCAAATGTGCAGAGATAGGCTTCACCACCATTGAAACCGCGATTAGAGGTGAGTCTTCTAGGGAAGTTATAGAAAAAAAAAGGTTTAAATTCATAAAAAAGAAAAAATTTTGATTACAACGGCTAGTGACTGGCTAGCCGTTGGAATTCAAATTCAAATTAGTGTCGGTTTTAACCGACACTGTTCAAACTGATATTATATTAACATTGCTATTAGTGTCGGTTATAACCGACACTATGCAGCCAGCCCTCCAGCCCTCTCCGATTCTGTGGGGCCCTCCCAGATTCCAAAGCCCTCTGGCCTAGCCCTCGGTTGGAGACGGTTTTCGGGCTATTTTCTGCCTTTTGGACCCTTCGGTTGGAGATGGCCTGTATAGGGATGAAGAGCCCGCCACCCCCGATCTTTCACTATGTTCCTGCATAACCGATGGATTGTCCAAAAGATTAAATATGAGACATTTTGATTAGTAGTCGATTTTTTTCGAAGAAAAACTTACCTATATCTCTATTTCTCTCATCTGTTGAGAGATATAGGTAAAAAAAAAGGGGGGAATACAATATGTTTTATGTGAGTTTCTCTCGATTTTTAGAGTCGCTATAATTTCAGTTGTCATCAGTTAAACAAACTGCAATTCAAGCATTAAGCACATAAGACATAAAGTAGCTACACGTGCTCCCTAACGGGTAGAAATTAAGCTGTATCTCTCTCTCTGTCTTGTCCTACCTGCATCATCACGAATCATGTGAGCACTAAGCAGTATATATATGAACTGTAGAGAGTTTGCTTTCCCGGTAAGAATCCGAAGCCTAGCTAAAGAGCGTATTATTTTGCCTTTCAGTTGCATGTAGATGAACTCATCTCATGCGTGTATGCTGTCATGAGCGTATGTTCATGTGTGTGTGATTGGCCAGCATCTGTCCAGAACAAATTAATATATAGAACATGCATGAGGAATTATGTTCTACATTATCTCACTTGATATGATATTCAAAGGAAAAATAATTTCGATAGGAGTGCGAAAATTATAGAAAAGATAAAAAAAGATTGGATGATATATAACATTGACCACTCTAAATTAAGACCTTCCACTATATGAGAAAAATTAGATTAAGTTTCTCGTAACTTCCAGTAAAACACATAATTACAACTATTTAATCATCATATTTTCATATTTGTAGCTAGGTAAAAAGACACGACGGTCATGATCTGTGGAGTCGTGGACTACTAGCTACTAGTTAGAATTTGTTTGACACGCGCTGTTGTAGTGTTACAGTCTTGACCACTACAATTACTGTGCATGTCAATGTGGGTTGGTCCATATGTATTTATTTTTTCTCTTCTGGAAGGTTTGTCTATGTATTATGTGTCCGTGTCTTCACGTTCATAGCTTATCAAGTGTGTAGCAGGCAGTGCTTTTGTAGTTTTGTACCAGGATATGCTTTTCTCAGATCCACGAATGATAATAAGATGGATCAATTACATTTTACACTCTTCAAATTTTAAGTACTTTGAAATGGATCATTGGGTTCTAAATTCACTTTCTAATTGTTCAATCAATTGTTGAAGATTGATTTAGGAGAAGCCAAAGCTCCAATATTAATGAGATTTTTTTGTCCATAAGAATATAAATGTATCTTACACATTAGCCTATGTATCGAATTACACACTTGCAATGTCATTAATTTAAAGAACCTATATATATTCGAATAATACAAAAATATAAATTAATACGATTCAAAAACCTTATAATATAATATGAGAAAATCAAAACTATGAACCCTAATTCCTTATGTCATGTATGCATGCTGGTATTGTTTGATTGGCAGGACTTAATTAATTAGCACCAAATCCATCGTCTAGATCTTGAACGGTTTATATGAAGAAGACCAGGACCTAAGGATATTTGCCTTTGATCGATCAAATATATATCATGCACGCGGCGGAGAATGAGTAGTGAATTTTTGCTGTTTCTGTCCTTGCCTACTTGAACCTTTCCAATTAGTCTTTTCTAATCTTGATTAGTGAAAACGGTAATGTTAAGGAATACCATCTATTTAAATTATATTTTATAAATCATATGACATGGTTATTGATGATTGAATTATTACTTAAGTGCTGATTAACACACTTATTTCTATTAGTGACACACATAATGTGATCTTAAAAGTTGTTTACTAAGCAATCATCCTTATAATGCAGAAGGTGAAACCTGCTAGGACATTACAAGGATCTCATTTGAAAAAAATTGTTTTGGATATGAGTAATGCTGAGGAAAACTAAATTTTTGCAGACAAAATTTGCAAACCAAATTAAATGATGTATCACCAACAGAAAATAAACACGTTTATCAACGCTTAAATAATAATTCAATATCAACCTCCTTGTTATTTAGCTTATAAAATTTTATTTACAAATTTAATGTCCTTAGCATTTACTCTTTGGATATATAATTGATGAGTGGGCGGTCAGAATACATCGTTGTAACGGGGGCATTCTCTTTTCTTTCTCGTGATCAGTAGTAGTCAATTTTATGTTTACCAAAAAGTGATCATGGAAAAGAACAACATAAAAGACAGATACAGGTGAAAAGAGTTGATTCTGTATATCCATCGTCGTCAAATTAGAATCCGTTCAGTTTAGTGGAAGTCTACAACAAATTATAATGTTGCACTATTTTCGTCCTTATCTTTCTTTTTAGGATAAAGTAATGGTGAAATAAATGACAATTAACTAGTTGAACTAGTCATGATTTCTTTGCAGCATATATTTCACTCCACCCAGCTAATTAGTTACCAACTCTAGTCAAATTAAGGAAAGAAATGTATATACAAGCACTCATACGATAAAAGGTCAATAACTTAAGATGATGTTACATGTTTGGACTAATTCCACAATATTTTTTTTTTTGTCAAAATTGTTTATTTTTTAGATCTTCATTCAATAATCATCTTATAAAAATGATTGTTTATTTTAGATCTTCATTCAATAATCATCTTATAAAAATTCTTCCAAATTAAAAAGTGTTTCTGACAAAGACACAATATGGCTAAAAACAAAGCAAAATGTTTATGACGACGTTGCATATGAAGTGAACAAACATCTCATTTTATGCAACGCATGTGATGAAGATTAGTCATAGAAGGTTAATAGAGATGGGAGTGGTGGGCGACAAGCCAAATTAATCAGGATCCTATCCCCTTCTTTCTTTCAGTTTAGATCGTTCAAAAGAAATCTTTTGGCTTGAAGTTATGCCACATGTTGAATGAGCCTTATTTTATTTTTTTATTGCTTTTATTCAAACCCAATTGAATCAACAAACCATGAACGCCAAATTTTTTTCATCAAATGCTTCGATCAGAGATAGAAGACAGTCAAATCGTGGCCGGTGATTTCAAGAGGAGGAAGGTAAGTGGTGGCGTGAACGGGGGTGAAGAAGAGGAGTGATTGTTGAACAAAAATAATAAAAATAAAATAAAATAACGCTCATTAATTATGTGACACAATTCTAAGCAATCAGATAATTTCTTTTGAACAATTCAGATTAAAAGAGCAGTTGAAAGGAGAGAAATAAGAGGAGAGAAATAAGAAGAGAGAAAATTCAAGTCCAATTAATCAAAGTCGTTGTTTGATTGGTAGACTGGTCACGAAACAACTCTTAGTCTCTCTCTTATGCATCACAAGCCTTATTGCAATTACCTAAACCATTGAAAAGAAAAATGAACAAAATAAATGGTAAATTACACATTATGATTTAAAAAACAATGCAGTTACCATCTCCAAGAGCTAAATAGAATGTACTTGGGTGATTAATGAAACCTCATTTTCTGGTGCTTTGACAGAGCTGCTCTTGGATCGATCCGACCCAGTTGTAATCACCTCCGAACTATTCTTCCATCCCAAAGACATGTCAGATCCAACATTACTATCTCTGAAAAATGCGGGTTGTGAGGGTATTGGAAGTGTGACTGAGTAACTGTTCGCGTCAGGAATTTCCGTCGGGGATGTTTCCTGGCCGACGAGCGCACAGCTCCCCGGGAGGTTGGCGCCAGTTGAGGGCTGCTGTCGGGCCTCTGCTTCACTGTCGGGCTTTGTCGGGCAAGGCTCGTCGGGCAAGGCTTGTCGGGCAGAGCTTGTCGGGAAAGGCTGGAAGAGAAGGACATCGTTAATTTTGAGAGGTGCCTTTGTGGGGCCTTAGGTGTAGGCCTTGATGCTCACAATCAAGATTAACTTTTAAGTACTCAGGCGTGCCACTGCCATCTTTAGCATGGCAGATGTAAAATGGATGTCGAGTTTTGGTTGTATGTATATATATATGCCCGAGAAACCGTGTTAGTTATGACAGGGGCCTTTGTGGGGCCTTGAGGCTCCCCATCAATAACTAAACCAGTGCTCGAACACATAATATTTGTTCCATTGATTGCATGAGTCTTATAACTATTATACTTCTGATTACCCGAATCCGAGAAATAGAACGAACCCAAATAGGTGCTTTTGTGGGGCCTTAGGTGTAGGCCTTGAGGCTTCCCATCAGAATTCGTTCTTTATACTCAAATGTTCTAGACCGCGGAACGGAATGAATCCAAATATGTGCCTTTGTGGGGCCTTAGGTGTAGGCCTTGAGGCTTCCTATCAGAATCCATTCCATGCTTAAGCGTTCTATGATAATCATAATATAATAGAAATAAAACTAGGGGGTAGGTCGATTACTTGCGCCCCAAGTAACTTCAGACTTCTTATTTATCAAGGACTATCATAGATGGGTTAAGTCCACATAAGGTTCTTTTTATGCCTTGAGGCCAAGGACTTTCAACTGATCAAATTTATATGCCCGAGGGCTTAGAACTTAGATCTGGTTTGAACAATGAAGATATATTCAAATCGGATCCAAGTACTGAGAGATTCTTTTAGTAGTCATCTTACTAGCAATAACTTGAATACAACTGAAAGTATACAACATATCGCTAGGCTAATGAATGAAAAGACAAAAGTGATGCGAAAATAAGTTAACACACAAATTAAACCCTATTTGTGACAATTGTAGTAATGATGTAAGTAGGGATCGTTCTAGGCCGGGGATTAACTAGGGATGCTAACCAAAGTAAAATTAAATTAAAAACGTAAAAACAAAATTTAAAACACTAAACTAGACTCAAAACACTTAACTAGAATAACTCAAAATAAAACTAACAAATAATCTAAAACAAATCAAAAGACTCAAAATAATTCAAAACTCAAGAAAACACAAACTAAATTGATTTCTAACAAATCTAACACTTAAAATAAATGGGGGATTGATTTTTGATGAAATTGAACTTAAAACAGAAACTTAAAAACAAACTTCAAAGAAAATATATTTTATAGAATTAAAATGATGAGACGTTAGTTAGAGGGGTCCTTATCCACACATGAACATATGCATATAATTTGATTCCCAGTTATGATTTCAACAAACGAATAAATGACAACGCTCCAAGTTAATTAGGTCCGCTTAAATTAACTTTCATATTTCCCTAAATTCATTGAATTGGACGGAATACGCATGACAACCAAATTATTCTTATCAAGTTCCCTAACTATGGAATAAGCATGATAGAGAGACATATCAAAGATCATTAAGTTTAATGGAAATCATAAACATCGACTAGGCATTCATAACTATGGAATACGCATGTTAATCCAACCTAGGGTTTACTAAACATAATCGTGACTAGCGATTTTTACTACTCATGAATATAAGTTCATAACGATTAGGTGAAATTCCCTTATATCCTAGCATCAAGTCTAAGCATGCAAATAAGTGTCGACCCTCAACCCACATACATAAACAAGTTCTTAATCAACACAGAAAAGTAAACCACATCCAACATTCATAAATTCATAACTGGAGTAAATCAAATCATAATAAACATTTATCCATGGTTTCAAATTCCCCTCTAACTAAACAGAAATTAATTACACATGTTTAATATAATTGAAAAGCAAATTAAATTAAACATGAGTTTTAGAAAAATAAAACCAAATGAGGAAGTGATCCTATGTGCTTAAGCTCGAGGCAGCTGTCCTGCGTCTCCCTTGCTGACTTCCGCGTTGCTCTCCCCTGTGTCCTGACTTCTGACCTGCCTTGCACGTGTCTCGCCAGGCAGCCTTCCTTCTTTCTGTTTCTGCGCTCCCGAGGCCTCCCGTGTCTGACCTGCCTTCCTTCCGCAGCTCCTCAAGGCAGCGCATTCTCCCCGAGGAGCTCCCTTCTCTCGCTGCTCTCCTCGCGTCTGTGTCCTCTGTCCCGCTTGTCTCGCCAGCTCGCCAGCTGCCTAAGGCAGCTCTCCCACGTCTGCCAGCACCTGTCGCGCCAAGGCCCTCCACGCAAGCTGTTTCCCCCTTTTATTCCTTCTTTTTATCCTACCTCACCCCCTGCGCATGCACTCTCCACTGTCTGCCATGATTTCTTTTCTTTTGTTTATTATGGCAGCCCTACTCACTTATGCACCGTCCCATTCTTCTTTTTATATTTTAATTCCCAGCTGCCAAGCAGCTTTCATATTTTCTACAAAACAAACCATGATGATGTTTCAAACATCATCATGAATTATTATTATTATTATATATATATGTATATATATTTTATTTAATTTAAAAGCTAATCTACATCGACAGTTTTAACGAATTTATTACATAAAATCACACTTATGCTATTTTTATTTTCTTAGCTAGATAAATTCGATAAAACACAAAAACAAAGCAAATAACTCAAAAATATAAGAAATTAACTAAGAAAAGACGAGAGAATTTGATGTAAAATATGTATAAATATGAGCTTATCAAATACCCCCACACTTAGCTTTTGCTAGTCCTCGAGCAAAACAAACGAAAACAGAAAAAGTAATAACATGAAAATTATTAGTTTCCCCCTATATGACCCTCATAGAACTTCATTTGAGAACACAAATCATCAAGAACCATAGCTAACAACAACAAACTAATCCAAGTTCATCTTCCTTATTCAAATATTAGCAGTAATCTTTGAAACATCCTTGAAGTGTAGTGTGTGAGATAGCCATGTTAATGCAATTTCAAAAATTTTATTTTTAAAATCACCATATGCAAACTAGCGACATTTTCACGGGATTTACACTCAATCACACATGTGTTTAGTTTTAATGTGTTTCTCTCAAAGAATCAAATGTGAAAGTTCTACCATAAGCTTGCATAAAGATCACTTCTCCACAATCATAATTGCAAAACTTAAATCAAGAGGACTTTTATTGGACGTAATGAGGTTTAGGGCGAGGGTTATTGAAACGAAAGAATAGGTAAACACAAGTTCCAAGCTACATTGCAAGCAATTCTTTTGTTTAGATTTATAAGAACTCAAGCTTTCCAGCTATTCTTCCAGTCACCTCCAACCACAACCTTAAACTGAAACTTTAAACACTTTTTATTTTCTTCGTAAACAAACTTTCTTTCTTTCTCTTTTTTTTTTATTTTTTATTTTTATTTTCAAGCAGAAACAAATATGAAAACCCCCACACTTATTTTTTTGCCAAACACCTTCAAAGTACTTCACAAACATTTCTCATAAGACAATTTCACATTACTCACTAGCTCGCTTGGAAAGGGTAAGGAAAAAAAATATTTCAGGCATAATGGTAGACATATCTGGTGATAAGAAATAAAAGGCTCACAATACGGCTCAAATTGGCAATCTAATGATATCATTTTTCTTTGGGAAACAAAGTTATTTGGGCCATGGTGGTAAACCTAATGCCTCTATCATTTTCAAGTTCATGCAATCAATGACAACTATTTCGAAAGATCGTTATGCAAGTTCTAGAGAAGTATCTCACATAAGTTCATCACACATGAAAGAATAAGAGTGTATGAAAAATGCACACACTTTCAATAGGCTCAAAAACTCACATAGGATGTATATGGTCACTAAATTCACATATGGAGCTTTAAATCATGCTTTAGTTTCACATCAACAAGGCTATGTGCATTTGGTTTTTCAAAGATGATCAAATATGTACAAACTAACACGAGAATTAGGAATTTCACACAACACATGTTAACTAAATTCTTGATCATCATGGTTCAAATTTTATCCAATTATATCATTGGGTCGGGAAACTAACAAAAAACTAATTCAAAACAATAAGGAAAACAAGGAAATATTTTTGGATTTTTTTTAAATTTTCCGAATTTTATTTTTTATTTTTTTATTTTTTTTATTTTTTTATTTTTTTGAAAAAACAACAGCTTAATTAAGAAAACACAAAGCAATAACATGGAAACAAACGAAACCAGTTCAAAGTCGAAGGTACAAAAATTTTCAATTTGGTCATTTTTTATTTTTTTATACTTATACTCTTTACCCCCACACTTAAACTAGACATTGTCCCCAATGTCAGAAAATATAATAAAATGCAAATAAAAATAAAATAAATAAATATAAAGAAACAAAATAAAGCAATAGGACTGAAAACTTCCCTAATTTGCAGAAAAAATCAAGCGATGACCCCCAAGCTAAAATTCTGCAATCAACTTCAAGGGTGGAAATAACCAAAAGTTCCTGCAAAGAAAAGAAATAATTCAGTTAAGTAACACAAGAAAATGTAGAAAATGCAAACGAAAAATTGAAAATGACGATAAAAACAATGAATAGAACTAATAAGTGATCATTGGTCCTATTTGGTGACTTTCCACAGCTTTGAACTTGAAATGGCCTCAGGAACTTCTTAGCAAGGAAAATGAGACTTGATTGGTGGTGTTGTTGAAGCTTCTCGAGCTCTTGGTTTCAACTCGGACTCCTTCTGCCGGGTTGATTGAGTCTGCAGGCTACATTCTTCTCTTTTTGTTTTTTCTGCATGGCAGGTAGGCACGAGGTAGAGGTGGTGGTCTGATTCTTTGTTCAATCTGTCCAAGTGCCGATCGATTGCCTTCTTTCACCTTGTCCCGTAGCCAAGAGCAAGGGTAAAGGAAAAGCATGCCATGAGAAATCTTTGCCTTTAACTCTGATGATATGGGATACTTTTGCTTTTGAAGAAGTATCGTTCCACAGGTGTATGCTTGAACTAGGCTGGGGAACTTCTTAGCAAGGAAAATGAGACATGATCTTGAAGATGAAGCAGCACCTTGTCTCCACATGCTTCAAGTTATCATTTTCACTTGCCTTATCTGTTCTCCAGGCAGATGTGGCGTCTTCTTCGGAAGTACATCAGCGGTTGAAGAAGAGCACTCGAGAGCAATGCTAGGTAAGCAATCAGGAAGGATTTCCAGGCAGTCGGTTCTTAGATCGGAAGATTGACACCGAACGCTGGCTGATTGCTCGCTTTCTCCTTATCACAAAGACAAGGAAAAGGACAAGGAGAAAGCGTGATATGAGATACTCTTGCTTTCAACCTTCATGATATGAAATACTCTAGCTCTTGATGACTTGTTTGCAAAGGTATCCCAGGGAATGAGAAACACAGAGTAACTCGAGAGGGTTTGTTGGAAAGGCATTTTCGGAGATGAAGAAGTGCAGAGAGGGTGTGCCTTTGCTGTGGATGGCGAAGGTAGACGTTTATAGGTGATTCTTCACAACCGAAACTGTTCCTTTACCCCTGTCGGCAGCCGGTGGATGGATGAACAGTACAAGTTACGCGCTTTCTGAAAAAGCTACCCGTAATTTGCGCAAAGCTGACAGCGCGCGTGACGAGAGACGACAAAACTGGAAAAGCTGTTCGCCTCGTGATTCCTGACCGCACCGTCTTTTGAGAGAGGCGCCCGACTTTTGAGAACAGCTTCCGACTTTTGAGAAAAGACGCCGCTTTTGAGAAAAGAATCCGGCTTTTAAGAAAGGAGCCCAGCTCTTCGATTTGCGAGAGGACGCCACTTTGATTTCTGATGAGCGCCTCTTGATTTCTTCTTTTTATAGAGGCGCAATTTTGTTCCACAACACACTTGAGCTCCCTCCTGTAAACACTCCCTCTTGCATTTCTTTTAATCTTGATCAGTCCGACTCTTCATTCTCAACACCTTCAAATATGTCTTGCCCTTCTGACCGTCGCCTTAACTTGAATGTTGGGGAAGATAGTGATATGTCTTCTCCAACCAACATTTGGTAGCCGTCCTTCATATCCCCAAATGGTCCTCTTACAGTTGGGGATTCCATGATGATGAATGAAACAACCGCTTCGGTGGTGGCCAGAAATCTGCTCACTCCTAGAGACACTAGGATACTTTCCAGGCGGTCCGACGAACTGGCTGTTCAGGACTCTATGGCCTACAGCGTCCGAAGTGCAGGCTCAGTATCAAACATGGGCCAGCGCCTTCTTGCACGAACTCGTCAGGTGGAGTCGTTGATGGCTGAAGTGGCTAGTCTTCGGCTAGAGGTCAGAGTGCTTAGGCATGAGAATAAGGAGTTGCACATGCTCGCAACTAATTACTCAACAAGCATGAAGAGGAAGCTGGATCAGATGCAGGAGTCCGAAGTGCGGATTCAGAGTGATCATCAACGGTTTATGGCGTTACTCCCGAGGTTTATGTTGTCTTCGTCCTCGGGAGCTGCACCAAGTATTGAGGCTCCGAATGATCCAACTCTGGCACTTCGTCTTTCTGGGGCTCCGTCGACCTCCGAGGCACCACCTACCAGCGACCAATGAAAGCTATTAGTTCACATTATTGTAAATTCTTGCTTTTAAGTTTATTTAATTATATATATAAATATAAGTTTTTTTTTTTTTTTAAATTATGTGATGTTTATTATTATTATTATTATTATTATTATTTTATATATATATATATATATTTTTTTTAAATATCAATGTAAAATAAGTAAATCAAAGTAAAAAGACTATGTTTAACTTTCTAAACAAAAATCACAACTAAATAAACAAAACAAAATGAAAGCAGTAAATAGAAGGGATTAGGAATGCAAATCTGATTGTGGGTGATTCCTAGGCCTCCCTTCATTATTCAAATGCATGGGCTTATCCTTGAACGGGCGGTGGTACTTGAAATGATCCGACAACGGTCTAAGTTCTAATGACGGTGCCTGAATCATCAAAATTAGATTGTTAGTATAACATAAAATTAAAAATGGAGAAGATGGCTTGCTTTCTTGTTCAAACTCAATTATAAACACCACGTCTTGGAATGTTTCAGGGACTTTGAACTTGGCCAAATTTATTATAATGGTTGTGGCTTGTCCCGTGTCATCAGTCTCAACTTCTTTGGGCTTGATTGTCTCATGCACAACCTCTTTGATATGTTCAACATATTCTCCGGCCACCTCCTTTTCTGGAATCCCTCTTCTTGGTGTGCAAGGTTCTTTGAATGATTCAACATCATTGGGAACATAATTTGGTGCACCAAAAATTGGGATCTCATTTTGCACCTCTGGAAGAGCTTCCACAACGTCTTTTTCATTCACTTCTTCCTTGGGATTTAAAAACCTGCAAGGAAAAAGGACAATTGGCGGAATAATGTTAGAATGAAATGAATTTTGAACCTCCTCACCTGAGTTGGATGGCATAAGGACTTGAGGGGTTTGCGACAAGAATTCTTCTAAACTGCCCAAGTCGTCATCCTCATCTTCTTCTTGAAGCGGTAATTCATCCATGTCCGGGCTATGTTTGGATGGTTCTGGGACAACTTCATCCTCCATATCACTTCCCAAAGTGATGGCTTCATTGATTTCCATTTCTCCCCTTGAATTTGCAAATGTGGAGTTGGAGAGTTCTCTTTGATCTTGAATCTGTGCCATGATCTCCATAATCTGCCCAACTTGCTTCTCCAATGCATCCATCTTGTTGTCTTGATTTTCTACTTCCTGGTTCAAAGAGGTGATTAATTGAATAATATTATCATTATCAACTGACGAACCTGAATTTGGTTGGGGAGATTGTGATGGAGGCTGTGGTGGTGCACATGGCCATTGATAGAACTCATCCGATGGCGGCAATTGTTCTTCTTTTCGCAAGCCCTGTACCAAAGAAATTAATTCTTCAAGCCTTTGATTATAATCCACGGGCATACTTTGATTTGATTGGAATTGTTGTGGGGGATGCTGTGGTGGCTGCATAGATCTTGAATAGAATTCGTCTTGCTGCCAATATCCGCTTTGTTGAAAGTGTTGAGGTTCATCCCACATATAATCTGAATAGTCTCTCCAATCTGAATTGTAAGCGTTGGAAAACATGTTGCCCCTTGATTGGTTATGACCTTGGTATCCCCAAACATCGTCATTTGCATAAAATTGGGGACATTGATGAGTTTGATATCCTTGCCCATACGATGCACCAAATGTAGGGACACTTGGCATTGTGGTCCGTTCGGCATTCTGAGTTAATTGAGACGTGAGATTCGCCAATTGAGCTTGGATGGACCCAAGTGCCATGTCTCGCTCCATTTGTACCTAAAATCAAAGAAAGAAAACTAAATCAAATATCAAAAGTTAAAAGACATAACAAACAAAAACAAATAAAATAAAATAAAATAAAATAAAATAAACACAAATAAAAAAAAATAAAACACAAACAAAAACATAAACAAGGGATTAGCAAATTTGCTAATCCCCGGCAACGGCGCCAAAATTTTGATGCGAAAATAAGTTAACGCACAAATTAAACCCTATTTGTGACAATTGTAGTAATGATGTAAGTAGGGATCGTTCTAGGCCGGGGATTAACTAGGGATGCTAACCAAAGTAAAATTAAATTAAAAACGTAAAAACAAAATTTAAAACACTAAACTAGACTCAAAACACTTAACTAGAATAACTCAAAATAAAACTAACAAATAATCTAAAACAAATCAAAAGACTCAAAATAATTCAAAACTCAAGAAAACACAAACTAAATTGATTTCTAACAAATCTAACACTTAAAATAAATGGGGGATTGATTTTTGATGAAATTGAACTTAAAACAGAAACTTAAAAACAAACTTCAAAGAAAATATATTTTATAGAATTAAAATGATGAGACGTTAGTTAGAGGGGTCCTTATCCACACATGAACATATGCATATAATTTGATTCCCAGTTATGATTTCAACAAACGAATAAATGACAACGCTCCAAGTTAATTAGGTCCGCTTAAATTAACTTTCATATTTCCCTAAATTCATTGAATTGGACGGAATACGCATGACAACCAAATTATTCTTATCAAGTTCCCTAACTATGGAATAAGCATGATAGAGAGACATATCAAAGATCATTAAGTTTAATGGAAATCATAAACATCGACTAGGCATTCATAACTATGGAATACGCATGTTAATCCAACCTAGGGTTTACTAAACACAATCGTGACTAGCGATTTTTACTACTCATGAATATAAGTTCATAACGATTAGGTGAAATTCCCTTATATCCTAGCATCAAGTCTAAGCATGCAAATTAAGTGTCGACCCTCAACCCACATACATAAACAAGTTCTTAATCAACACAGAAAAGTAAACCACATCCAACATTCATAAATTCATAACTGGAGTAAATCAAATCATAATAAACATTTATCCATGGTTTCAAATTCCCCTCTAACTAAACAGAAATTAATTACACATGTTTAATATAATTGAAAAGCAAATTAAATTAAACATGAGTTTTAGAAAAATAAAACCAAATGAGGAAGTGATCATCTGTGCTTAAGCTCGAGGCAGCTGTCCTGCGTCTCCCTTGCTGACTTCCGCGTTGCTCTCCCCTGTGTCCTGACTTCTGACCTGCCTTGCACGTGTCTCGCCAGGCAGCCTTCCTTCTTTCTGTTTCTGCGCTCCCGAGGCCTCCCGTGTCTGACCTGCCTTCCTTCCGCAGCTCCTCAAGGCAGCGCATTCTCCCCTAGGAGCTCCCTTCTCTCGCTGCTCTCCTCGCGTCTGTGTCATCTGTCCCGATTGTCTCGCCAGCTCGCCAGCTGCCTAAGGCAGCTCTCCCACGTCTGCCAGCACCTGTCGCGCCAAGGCCCTCCACGCAAGCTGTTTCCCCCTTTTATTCCTTCTTTTTGTCCTACCTCACCCCCTGCGCATGCACTCTCCACTGTCTGCCATGATTTCTTTTCTTTTGTTTATTATGGCAGCCCTACTCACTTATGCACCGTCCCATTCTTCTTTTTATATTTTAATTCCCAGCTGCCAAGCAGCTTTCATATTTTCTACAAAACAAACCATGATGATGTTTCAAACATCATCATGAATTATTATTATTATTATATATATATGTATATATATTTTATTTAATTTAAAAGCTAATCTACATCGACAGTTTTAACGAATTTATTACATAAAATCACACTTATGCTATTTTTATTTTCTTAGCTAGATAATTCGATAAAACACAAAAACAAAGCAAATAACTCAAAAATATAAGAAATTAACTAAGAAAAGACGAGAGAATTTGATGTAAAATATGTATAAATATGAGCTTATCAAAAAGCAAACAAAGAAGGTCGGGCAAGGTTTAACCTTGTCAGGCAAGCCTGATCGTCTTGCAGGTCCCTATCTTTGTGGCTTATAAGGGTCTGAGAGCTTTAGAGGGAGGTACGGATATGAGTTTACAAAGAGAAATCGATACTACAGCAAGGTTGAACAGGGCAGCAGAGCTATTACAAAGGTTTGAGTGAAGGCTTGTCCCGAGAGGGATGAAGGCTTGGGCTGACTACAACTTCGTTTTGAAGGCAAATCTGGCTTTGAGCAGAGTTTGTGCTTGCATTTGTTTGTTTGATTGAGTGTCCTTATTCCTGATTTTCATTTCTTCTTTTATAGACAACTCAGCTTGGCCTCTTGTAGCAGCAGCCTTGCCCGAATGCAATTTGAGGGGCAGTGACTCATCAGCTATTTTACTTGTTCTGCCATTATAAAGTACTTTATGAGCTGTATAGCTGGTCAGTCTATACCACTTGGCCTTTGGGTAGGTGAGCAAATGGTCTTCATGAGCTGCACCAAGTCAGAAAAACCCTTTTCTGCTTTTCTGGGTTTCGGTTGGGCTTCGGCCAATTTGCTGGGCTTCGACCGACTCTTCCTTTAGGCATCTTTTTGGGCCAGCCCCTTTCTTGAGCCCAAAATTCAAGTTTTGATCCAAACAGTGCCCCCTTCAATTGATATTTAGCCTGGAATTCCAGGCGCCAATATTAATTGAATAGCTGCATGCGGCTGCACCTTTGCCCTTGGAACTTGTATCTTCTGGATGAGATTAACGGCACCCGGAGTCTCTTGATCTTCCCACAACCCTTGAACTACTCTCTGATATTCTTTATAAATGTCAGCTTTCTTAACAAACCATCCTCAAACTTATCTTTCATTCTCCCAAGTGTTTCTTCTTTTTGAGTTTCCTCCCAAAACTATGAAATGAGTTCTTCATATTTTAAGTGGAGTTTCCTAAAATTCCCTTTCCGTGAGAAAAAGAGTTTTCATCAGATAATCGCTATCTCCAACACCTTTGGTCGAACATCCCGCTATCTCCAACACCCTTGGTCAGGCGGTTTCCTCACGAAGGCTTGCTTTCCTGCTTGCTACCGTAATAAATCAGGCTTCACCATCACATATGGTGATGGTCCTGATTGAGGATGCTCTACCAGGCGTGCCTTGGCCGCACAACTCGATCACCTGATCGGGTTCCATCTATGAAGACATCGGAAAACCAGCTGAAGATATCATTGCATCCAGAATGAGAATTGATTGTAATACCTCGGCCTTGAATCCGTTGTGAATTTTACCAATTTTTTGAAATGAAATATACATTATTTTAGCAACTCTTGTCTTTCTGTCTTTTTGAATGATTGATAAGTATACACTGCACATTGATATCCTGAAGCTTGCTTTACCTTGCATCATCTTCAATATAACAATCTCTAACATCCCACAACGTACGACAATATTTCTTTAAGAATTAACATTAATGGGATGTTTCTGCCTATTTCCTTCAAGGTCCGCCAAGTAGTATCCTCCCCTATCCAAAACGCGACTAATAATGAAAGGACCTTCCCATGTCGGGCTCCATTTTCCAAAGCCCCTGAGCTGAGCTCCTAGAGGGAGGACTGTCTTCCATACTAAATCCCCTTCCTTGAAAGATTTCATCTTTACCTTTTTGTTATAAGTTAGGGCAACGACTTTCTTCCTTTCCTGAATCTGGTTCAAGGCTTCAATTCGGGCTACATCCAAGTCTTCAATTCCTTGACACATGGCTTCGATGTACTCTTCACTGTGTAATCCAAATTGATTTTGAATTCTGACAGAACTTACATTGATCTCCACGGGGAGCACTGCATCTTGCCCGAAAGTTAAAGCATAAGGAGTTGTCCCTGTTCCTGCCCTCTTGGAAGTTCTGTATGCCCACAAAGTGTTCCCCAGCTTTTCATGCCACTTTTCTGGACTATTTATCACCATTCTTTTGATAATGTTGACCAGGATCTTGTTGCTGGCCTCTGCCTGGCCATTTGATTGAGGGTGGTACGGACTGGACTGGATCATCTTTATTTTGTATTTGCTTGCAAACTCCTCAACTTCTTTTGAAATAAAGGATGGTCCACGATCCGTTACTATAGTTTCAGGCACTCCATATCTGTGCAGAATCTTGGTCTCGATAAAATTCTTGACTGCGGCTGAGATTATGGATTTTACTGCTGAAGCTTTCACCCACTTGGTGAAATAATCCGTTGCTACATCCTCTGAAGGGCCAATGCTTGACTACTGGATTTAAAGGTACTGAGGGCATATGCTGGAGAGGTCCGTGCCTTTGACATTCTTCACAACCTCGGGCATAAGACTTGCAATCTTTTTCCATGTCGGGCCAGAAATAACCATACCTTCTAAGCAACCATCTCATCTTCGTTCCAGCCTGATGTGCTCCACATACTCCTTCATGTACTTCGGCCATTACCCTCATGGATTCTTCTTGGCCCAAGCATTTCAATAGTAACCCATCTGGAGTTTTCCTTAGCAAGTTCTTCGCCCATAAGACATACTTGGTTGCCTGCTGTCTATTCTTCTTGCTTGTAGGTGAAGAGGGATCCTTTAAATGATGCATGATAGGTGACCTCCAATCTTCTATCTCGGTCTCTAGAACCATTATATCCAGACTGAATCCCTTTTCTAAGATAGAAGGAAGGTTTCTTATTTGGATCTCGACATCTACCCCATATTTTCTCTCCTGTATCGGCACTCTTGAGGCTAGTTGTGCCATCTCATTGGCCGTTAAGTTAGATCCCCTGGGAACATGATTGACTGATATCTCAGAATCCCAGAAACTCAGTAATTGCGTAGCCGCCAAGTAATACCCCGCAATGGTAATATGTCTGCACTTGAACTCCCTATTTAGCTGGTTTATTACTAACTCTGAATCTCCAAAGACCTCTACCTCTACTGCCCCTAGATCCATCAAGATTTCCAGACCAATTATTAAAGCCTCATACTCTGCCCGATTATTAGTATTTCCTTGGTAGTCCAGGAGAAATGAGTAATAATGATTAACCCCTTGAGGGTTTACAATCACAATCCCTGCTCCTGAAGCCTTCTAAGTGTGAGATCCATCAAAATACAGCTTCCAATGAGTGATCCAGAGACCAGTCACTATTCTTATCTCTTGCTGGACCCAATCTTCTTTGCCCGAGATATCTTTTCTCGGCGGGATCCAAATGCTAGTGACCTCCAGGCTTCCTGGGATATTGATTACCTCATCTTGAGATTCTTGATGCTCGGCCAGGAAGTCAGCAATTGCTTGGCCTTTGACTGCCCTTTGGGGTACATACTGAAAACTGAACTCTGATAATGCTAGAATCCACTTCCCAATCCTTCCTGTTAGCATTGGCTTTGACAACATGTACTTTATCACATCTGTCTTGGCGATGATGTGCACGTGACAAGGTAACATGTAATGCCTTAGCTTACTGGCAGTGAAATATAGAGCCAAACATAATCTCTCTACTGGGGAATATCTTGTTTCTACCTCGGTCAGTATTCTACTGAGGTAGTACACTGCCTGCTCATTCCCGCCTTCATTATTTTGGGCTAGCAAACTCCCGATTGACTCTTCTGAGGCAGAAATATACAGTTTTAAGGGTTTTCCCCTTTGAGGTGGCACCAACACTGGTGGAGAAGTCAAATAGGCCTTGATGCTGTCAAAGGCCTGTTGGTGTGGTGGTCCCCACTCGAAGTTTTCTTTATCTTTCAATCTTAATAAAGGAGTCAGCGGCTGGATCTTGCCCGCTAAATTGGCAATGAATCTCATTAAGAAGTTAATTTTGCCCAGTAGCCTCTGGAGTTGCACCTTGTTGGTGGGTGAAAGTGACTCCATTATTGCCCGAGATTTGTTCTTGTTCACTTCTACACCTCTTTGATGCACCAGGAATCCCAAGAAGTTGCCCGCTTGATAAGCTAATATTTATATATATTTTACATCAAATTCTCTTGTCTTTTCTTAGTTATTTCCTCATATTTTTGTGTTATTTACTTTGTTTTTTTGTTTTATAGAATTTATCTAGCTAAGAAAATAAAAATAGCACAAGTGTGATTTTAAGTAATAAATTCGTCATTTCTACATTGCTCACTTATTTTATTAACTTAAGAAAACATTTTGGCAGACAAAATGGTGAGCACGAAAGAAAAGAAGAAAAATAAAAAATAAAAAAGAAAGGTGCACTCAGACGTAGAGGTCAGGGAATACAAAAGAATAATAGAAAGGCAGCTAGAAGGTGGGACGAAAAGCAAGGAAGGCAGTGGGGAGAGCACTTAAGGCACTGAGAAAAAGAAAACAAAGGAGCTGTGCTTGGCAGCGTGGAAAGACAGCAGAACAGAAATAAGAAAAGCTATAAAGGAATAAGGAGGAAAAACAAATAGAAAAGAGAAGCAGGAGGGCGGGTGCCTTAAGGCACGGAAATAGGAAAGAGTTGAAACAACAGCTGCCTTGCGCAGCTAAGGAGAAGGCTGCACGTGGGCAGCAAGCAGGGAGAAGCTGCTCTCACGGGATTGGGTGCAGGAAGCTGCCTTGGTAGCTGAGGAATAAGGCTGCCCGAGGACAGCTGCCTTGTGGAGCTAAGGATAGGACAAGCGGAAATTGGGAAGGCGAGCTGCCTTTGCAGCTGGGAGGCGCGCAAGTCAGTACGAGAGGAATAAGAGCTGCCTTATGCAGCGAGACTGACGTGAGGGCGCGCGGAGAAGTCAACTACGGGGAAGGACTGGCTGAAGCAGCAGAGCACAAAGAGGAAGAAATTCCTCATTCGGTGTTATTCTTCCTCAAACTTATGTTTTATTTTATGTTTTAATTTGATAATTATGTGTAACTAATTTTTAGTAGTTAGGGGCTGTTTTGAAGCCCCGAATATGATTGTAAGTTTGTTGTGATATTTTGTTTGAATGAATTTTATGGAAGGATGAAAATTGTTTCACTACTTATCTCATTGATAAATTCTTTATGTGTTTCTATGGATGCATACATAGTGAGCATATCTAGGATTTTAATGCTATGAATATATGTCTGCCTGCCCTTGTTGAATGAGGACCTACATATGTTCTACAGTAGCAATTGTTAATTGTGGTTAACATGTGAATCGATTTCTAAGATAAGTAAGACAACACCAGTACTTACGATGCCTTGTGATGACTCAAACTCTTTTTATTCTTAATGATTTCTACTTGTTAAATCTATGAACACACCATTCTAGATTGCATGCTAGGAACTAAGTTAAGTTGAAAACATCATTCTCTTAACATACTACGTAAGAAAGAGTAATAGGTTGTGTTCTAACATTGAGCCAACTTGAGCATCTTCATCCGGAAATAAAAGGGATTTGAATGAAACATAACATACTTGCATGATTATTTGGTGGTGGATAGCATGTCCCCTAACTCATTTTCTTAACTTGTGAATTAAAATCTATTGGTATTATTTAAAATTGGTTTCTGTACTGTTTTTGTACGATTTAATTTAAATAGCAAATCAACTCCAAAAATCCCAAATATTTGTGTGAACATAGCTCAGTGTGTCTAGTTTATGTGTATAAAATTTCGTTGCATTTGGATAAGTATAAGTTAGTCTAATAATTATTGTTCGGTGGCTGGTCAGTGGAGACAGCCACCCTGTTTTGGTGACATTTTTAAGTATTTGGATAAAACAATCTTCTGCGGGAAAGACCCTTATTTTCATATGCTACAATCGACACATTTTAGTGTTAATAAGGAAAATCAATAGGATTATTGTGTGCTACTTTGTGGTGCGTTATAATTACTATCAAATTTTTGGCGCCGTGTCGCCGGGGATTGTTATTTCTGATTGCTTATATTTTATTTTTATTATTTTTATTTTATTTTTAGTGTTATTTATTTTTATTAATTTCTATTTATTGTCTATTTAGTGTTTTTGGTTTTGGGTTTATTTCAGGTACTTTTTGTAGTATATGCAGACGTGAAGGTCCAAGAGCATTGATATAGCTCCCTACAATCCTAAGCATGAACAAATACTTCGAAAGGTACTAGAGAAGTAAGACATGAATTTTGCTAGCATTCAAGCTCAATTGGCAAATCTTACTTCTCAATTGTCACAATATGCCGAAAGGACCACAATGCAAAGTGCCTCTACATTTGATGTGCCCTATGGGCAAGGATATCAAAGTCCTCAATTTTCTACAAATGAAGATGTTTGGGGATATCAAGGTCATAACCAATCAAGGGGCAACATGTTTTCCAACGCTTGCAATTCAGATTGGAAAGGTAATTCAGATTATATGTGGGATGAACCTCAACAATTTCAACAAGGTGGATATTGGCAGCAAGACGAGTTCTATTCAAGACCTATGCAGCCACCACATCATCCCCCACAACAATTCCAATCAAATCAAAGTATGCCCGTAAATTATAATGAAATTCTTGAAGGACTAATTTCTTTGACGCAGGGTTCACAAAAGAAGAACAATTGCTGCCATCGGAAGAGTTCTATCAGTGGCCATATGAACCATTTCAGCCTCAACAACAACAAGCTCCAAGTAAGTCTCTTGAGGATTTAATTGCTTCTTTAGCTAACTCTACTCAATCTCATCAACAGAAAACAGACAAAGCAATTGAAAACCTTGAGCGCCAAATGAGTCAGTTAGCAAGTTTGATGGGACAACAACACCAACCAGGAAGGTTACCTAGCCAAATTGTGGCAAATCCAAATGCGGAGCAGTTAAATGCTATGACTTTAAGGAGTGGAAAAGAAGTTTTTGAGCAGCCAAAGATGCAACAAGGAGAGTTACAAACCAAAAATCTTGAGCAAGATGAAGCTTCAACAGAAATTGAAAAGTTTTTAATTCCCATGACAGATGAGAGTGAAAAAGAAATTCTGGAAGCCATTCCAAAGGTGCAAAATGAGATCCCAATTCTTGGCACACCAAATCAAGTTCCAGATGATGTTGAAACATTCAAAGAGACTTGTACACCAAGAAGAACTATTCAAGAAAAGGAAGTGGCCGGAGAATATGTTGAATGCATCAAAGAGGATGTAGTTGAGACAACCAATGCCAAAGAAATTGAGTTTGATAACAAGGGCCATGTCACAATCATCATATGCAATCTGGCTAAGTGCAAAGTCCCTGAAACTTTCAAGGACGTGGTGTTTGTGATTGAGTTTGAACGAGATAGTAAGCCATCTTCTCCATTTTTAATTTTGTTTTTTACTAACAATCTAATTTTGATGATTCAGACACCGTCATTAGAACTTAGACCATTGTCGGATCATTTCAAGTACCACCGTCCGTTCAAGGATAAACCCATGCATTTGAATAATGAAGGGAGGCCTAGGAATCGCCCACACTCAGATTTGCATTCCTAATCCCTTCTCTTTACTGCTTTCATTTTATTTTGTTTAGTTAGTTGTGTTATTTGGTTGATTTCTGTGAGTTTGTGTTATTTAGTTTAAGTGTAGGGGAAGGTTAAACAAAGTCTTTTTACATTGATTTACATATTTAACATTGATTTAAAAATAAAAATAAAATAATAATAATAATAATAATAAATAAATAAAAAAAATTACTTATATTTATATATATAATTAAATAAACTTAAAAGCATAAATATTTTACAATAATGTGAACTAATAGTTTTCATTGGTCGTTGGTAGGTGGTGCCTCGGAGGTCGACGGAGCCCCAGAAAGACGAAGCGCCAGAGTTGGATCATTCGGAGCCTCAATACTTGGTGCAGCTCCCGAGGACGAAGGCAACACAAACCTCGGGAGTAACGCCATAAACCGCTGATGATCACTCTGAATCCGCACTTCGGACTCCTGCAGCTGATCAAGCTTCCTCTTCATGCTTGTTGAGTAATTAGTTGCGAGCATATGCAACTCTTTATTCTCATGCCTAAGCACTCTGACCTCTTGCCGAAGACTAGCCACTTCAGCCATCAACGACTCCACTTGACGAGTTCGTGCAAGAAGGCGCTGGCCCATGTTTGATACTGAGCCTGCACTTCGGACGCTGTAGGCCATAGAGTCCTGAACAGCCAGTTCGTCGGACCGCCTAGAAAGTATCCTAGTGTCTCTAGGAGTGAGCAGATTTCTGGCCACCACCGATGCGGTTGTTTCATTCATCATCATGGAATCCCCAACTGTAAGAGGACCATTTGGGGATATGAAGGACGGCTGCCAAATGTTGGTTGGAGAAGACATATCAATATCTTCCCCAACATTCAAGTTAAGGCGACGGTCAGAGGGGCAAGACATTTTCTGAAGGTGTTGAGAAAGAAGAGTCGGACTGATCAAGATTAAACAAATGCAAGAAGGGAGTGTTTACAGGAGGGAGCTCAAGTGTGTTGTGGAACAAACTTAGCGCCTCTATAAAAAGAAGAAATCAAGATGCGCTCATCAGAAATCAAAGTGGCGTCCTCTCACAAATCGAAGAGCCGGGTTCCTTTCTTAAAAGACGGACTCTCTCTCAAAAGTCGGACGCCGTTCTCAAAAGTCGGGCGTCTCTCTCAAAAGACGGAGCGGTCATGAATCACGAGGCGAACAGTTTTTCCAGAATTGTCGTCTCTCGTCACGCGCGCTGTCAGCTTTGCGCAAATTACGGGTAGCTTTTTCAGAAAGCGCGTAACCTGTACTGTTCATCCATCCACCGGCTGCCGACAGGGGTAAAAGAATAGTTTCGGTTGTGAAGAATCACCTATAAGTTTCTACCTTCGCCTTCCACAGCAAAGGTACACCCTCTCAGCACTTCTTCATCTCCGAAAATGCCTTTCCAACAAACCCTCTCGAGTTACTCTGTGTTTCTCATTCCCTGGGATACCTTTGCAAATAAGTCATCAAGAGCTAGAGTATTTCATATCATGAAGGTTGAAAGCAAGAGTATCTCATATCATGCTTTCTCCCTGTCATTTTCCTTGTCTTTGTGACAAGGAGAAAGCGAGCAATCAGCCAGCACTCGGTGTCAATCTTCCGATCTAAGAACCGACTGCCTGGAAATCCTTCCTGATTGCTTACCTAGCATTGCTCTCGAGTGCTCATCTTCAACCGCTGATGTACTTCCGAAGAAGACGCCACATCTGCCTGGAGAACCGATAAGGCAAGTGAAAATGATAACTTGAAGCATGTGGAGACAAGGTGCTGCTTTATCTTCAAGATCAAGTCTCATTTTCCTTGCTAAGAAGTTCCCCAGCCCAGTTCAAGAATACACCTGTGGAACGATACTTCTTCAAAAGCAAAAGTATCCCATATCATCAGAGTCAGAGGCAAAGATATCTCATGGCATGCTTTTCCTTTACCCTTGCTCTTGGCTACGGGACAAGGTGAAAGAAGGCAAACGGTCGGCACTTGGACAGATTGAACAAAGAAACAGACCACCACCTCTACCTCGTGCCTACCTGCCATGCAGAAGAAACAAGCAGAGAAGAATGCAGCCTGCAGACTCAATCAACCCGGCAGAAGGAGTCCGAGTTGAAATCAAGAGCTCGAGAAGCTTCAACAACATATGGACGCATCAGTCACCACCACCAATCAAGTCTCATTTTCCTTGCTAAGAAGTTCCCGAGGCCAGTTCAAGTTCAAAGCTGTGGAAAGTCACCAAACAGGACCAATGATCACTTATTAGTTTTATTCATTGTCTTTTATTTTCATTTTCAATTTTTCGTTTATTTTTTTTTATATATTTTCTTGCGTGCTTAACTGAATTATTTCTTTTCTTTGCAGGAACTTTTGGTTATTTCCACCCTTGAGGTTGATTGCAGAATTTAAGCTTCGGGGTCATCGCTTGATTTTACTGCAAATTAGGGAAGTTTTCAGTCCTATTGCTTTATTTTGTTTCTTTATATTTATTTATTTTATATTTATTTGCATTTTATTATATTTTCTGACATTGGGGACAATGTCTAGTTTAAGTGTGGGGGTAAAGAGTATAAAAATGACCAAATTGAAAATTTTTGTACCTTCGACTTTGAACTGGTTTCATTTGTTTCCATGTTATTGCTTTGTATTTTCTTAATTAAGTTGTTGTTTAAAAAAAAAAATTAAAAAAAAAAAAATCGGAAAATTAAAAAAAAAATCCAAAAATATTTCCTTGTTTTCCTTATTGTTTTGAATTAGATTTTTGTTAGTTTCCCGACCCAATGATATAATTGGATAAAATTGGAACCATGATGATCAAGAACTTAGTTAACATGTGTTGTGTGAAATTCCTAATTCTCGTGTTAGTTTTGTACATATTTGATCATCTTTGAAAACTAAACGCACATAGCCTTGTTGATGTGAAACTAAAGCATGATTTAAAGCTCCATATGTGAATTTAGTGACCATATACATCCTATGTGAGTTTTTGAGCCTATTGAAAGTGTGTGCATTTTTCATACACTCCTATTCTTTCATGTGTGATGAACTTATGTGAGATACTTCTCTAGAACTTGCATAACGATCTTTCGAAATATTTGTCATTGATTGCATGAACTTGAAAATGATAGAGGCATTAGGTTTACCACCATGGCCCAAATAACCTTGTTTCCCAAAGAAAAATGATATCATTAGATTGCCAATTTGAGCCGTATATGTGAGCCTTTTATTTCTTATCACCAGATATGTCTACCCTTATGCCTGAAATATTTTTCCTTACCCTTTCCAAGCGAGCTAATGAGTAATGTGAAATTGTCTTATGAGAAGTGTTTGTGAAGTACTCGGAGGGTGTTTGGCAAAAGAATAAGTGTGGGGGTTTTTCCTATTTGTTTCTGGTTTTTTAAAAAAAAAAAAAAAAAAAAAAAAAATCAAGAAAGAAAGAAAGTTTGTTTACGGAAAAAATAAAAAGTGTTTAAAGTTTCAGTTTAAGGTTGTGGTTGGAGGTGACTAGAAGAATAGCTGGAAAGCTTGAGTTCTTATAAATCTAAACAAAAGAATTGCTTGCAATGTAGCTTGGAACTTGTGTTTACCTATTCTTTCGTTTCAATAACCCTCGTCCTAAACCTCATTACGTCCAATAAAAGTCCTCTTGATTTAAGTTTTGCAATTATGATTGTGGAGAAGTGATCTTTATGCAAGCTTATGGTAGAACTTTCACATTTGATTCTTTGAGCGAAACACATTAAAACTAAACACATGTGTGATTGAGTGCATATCCCGTAAGAAGGTCGCTAGTTTGCATATGATGATTTTAAAAATAAAAATTTGAAATTGCATTAACATGGCTATCTCACACACTACACTTCAAGGATGTTTCAAAGATTACTGCTAATATTTGAATAAGGAAGATGAACTTGGATTAGTTTGTTTGATGCTAGCTATGGTTCTTGATGATTTGTGTTCTCGAATGAAGTTCTATGAGGGTCACATAGGAGAAACTAATGTTTTTCATATTATTACTTTTTCATGTTTTCGTTGTTTTGCTCGAGGACTAGCAAAAGCTAAGTGTGGGGGTATTTTGATAAGCTAATATTTATATATATTTTACATCAAATTCTCTTGTCTTTTCTTAGTTATTTCCTCATATTTTTGTGTTATTTACTTTGTTTTTGTGTTTTATAGAATTTATCTAGCTAAGAAAATAAAAATAGCAAAAGTGTGATTTTAAGTAATAAATTCGTCATTTCTACATTGCTCACTTATTTTATTAACTTAAGAAAACATTTTGGCAGACAAAATGGTGAGCACGAAAGAAAAGAAGAAAAATAAAAAATAAAAAATAAAAAAGAAAGGTGCACTCAGACGTAGAGGTCAGGGAATACAAAAGAATAATAGAAAGGCAGCTAGAAGGTGGGACGGAAAGCAAGGAAGGCAGTGGGGAGAGCACTTAAGGCACTGAGAAAAAGAAAACAAAGGAGCTGTGCTTGGCAGCGTGGAAAGACAGCAGAACAGAAATAAGAAAAGCTATAAAGGAAGAAGGAGGAAAAACAAATAGAAAAGAGAAGCAGGAGGGGGGGTGCCTTAAGGCACGGAAATAGGAAAGAGTTGAAACAACAGCTGCCTTGCGCAGCTAAGGAGAAGGCTGCACGTGGGCAGCAAGCAGGGAGAAGCTGCTCTCACGGGATTGGGTGCAGGAAGCTGCCTTGGTAGCTGAGGAATAAGGCTGCCCGAGGACAGCTGCCTTGTGGAGCTAAGGATAGGACAAGCGGAAATTGGGAAGGCGAGCTGCCTTTGCAGCTGGGAGGCGCGCAAGTCAGTACGAGAGGAATAAGAGCTGCCTTATGCAGCGAGACTGACGTGAGGGCGCGCGGAGAAGTCAACTACGGGGAAGGACTGGCTGAAGCAGCAGAGCACAGAGAGGAAGAAATTCCTCATTCGGTGTTATTCTTCCTCAAACTTATGTTTTATTTTATGTTTTAATTTGATAATTATGTGTAACTAATTTTTAGTAGTTAGGGGCTGTTTTGAAGCCCCGAATATGATTGTGAGTTTGTTGTGATATTTTGTTTGAATGAATTTTATGGAAGGATGAAAATTGTTTCACTACTTATCTCATTGATAAATTCTTTATGTGTTTCTATGGATGCATACATAGTGAGCATATCTAGGATTTTAATGCTATGAATATATGTCTGCCTGCCCTTGTTGAATGAGGACCTACATATGTTCTACAGTAGCAATTGTTAATTGTGGTTAACATGTGAATCGATTTCTAAGATAAGTAAGACAACACCAGTACTTACGATGCCTTGTGATGACTCAAACTCTTTTTATTCTTAATGATTTCTACTTGTTAAATCTATGAACACACCATTCTAGATTGCATGCTAGGAACTAAGTTAAGTTGAAAACATCATTCTCTTAACATACTACGTAAGAAAGAGTAATAGGTTGTGTTCTAACATTGAGCCAACTTGAGCATCTTCATCCAGAAATAAAAGGGATTTGAATGAAACATAACATACTTGCATGATTATTTGGTGGTGGATAGCATGTCCCCTAACTCATTTTCTTAACTTGTGAATTAAAATCTATTGGTATTATTTAAAATTGGTTTCTGTACTGTTTTTGTACGATTTAATTTAAATAGCAAATCAACTCCAAAATCCCAAATATTTGTGTGAACATAGCTCAGTGTGTCTAGTTTATGTGTATAAAATTTCGTTTCATTTGGATAAGTATAAGTTAGTCTAATAATTATTGTTCGGTGGCTGGTCAGTGGAGACAGCCACCCTGTTTTTGTGACATTTTTAAGTATTTGGATAAAACAATCTTCTGCGGGAAAGACCCTTATTTTCATATGCTACAATCGACACATTTTAGTGTTAATAAGGAAAATCAATAGGATTATTGTGTGCTACTTTGTGGTGCGTTATAATTACTATCACCGCTCTTACTCCAAACGAGCACTTCTTTGGATTCATCTTTAATTTGTGGATCCTCATCCTTGTTAATGCTTGTCTGAGGTCTACCAGATGCTGCTCTTCTGTTTTAGATTTCACCACTATGTCATCGATGTATACTTCCATGCTCTGGCCAATCAGATCGTGAAAGATGGCATTCATTGCCCTTTGGTAGGTTGCACCAGCATTCTTGAGCCCGAATGGCATGACCAGATATTCATATGCCCCCACATGACCGGGACACCTAAAAGCTGTCTTATGTATATCTTCTGGAGCCATCTTTATTTGATTATACCCGGCATTCCCATCCATAAAAGATAAGACTTTATGTTTTGCTACTGCATCTATAGATAGATCGGCCATAGGCATAAGATACTCATCTTTTGGTGTAGCACCATTAATATTTCTGTAATCAACACAACATCGTACTGCTTTTGTTATAGCTTTTAAAACGGGTACAATGTTGGCTAACCACTGTACATATTTGGTTGGTCTGATAAAGCCAGCTTTTACTAGCCTTTCAATCTCTTCTTTGACCTTTTCTTCTATCTCCTTTGACATCCTTCGTGGTGCTTGCTTAACAGGTTTATATCCCTCCTTGATGGGCATTCTATGTTCCACCAAGGCTGAATCTAAACCTGGCATCTCAGTATAATGCCAAGCAAAACAATCCTTGAATTCTTGTAAAAGGCAGATAATCTTTGCCCGATCATCAACCCCCAATAAACCACTGATTTGTATTGGTCTTGGATCCTCATCTGTCCCTAGATCAATAATTTCTAGAGGATCCTGAACTTCTGGTGGTGGCTTATTCGGTTCTGCACATAAAAATTCAACCAGCTCCGGGCTCTCGGGCAAGTCGTCTGGCCTATCTAGGTCATATATGCACTCGGCCATTTGAATGGCCCTATCCAATTCTTCTCTGCAAGATTCCTCATTGCTTTCATACTGGCTGGTCGAAGCTCTCACCTGCCATTCCTGCTCTTCTTTGTCCAAGATCTCTCTTTCTTGCCTTCTTCCCTTCCCATACACCAACAGTCTTTTAATCAGGGATCTGACTGCCATTACCTGATCTTTCTTATTCTGTTTAGTCATTGATGATGTAGGGGATTTGGGATGACACAGGTCTATCCCATTCATCTCTAGTAAGGAGCATTCCTTGTTCCAAAAGCTTTTGTCCGTCACCTTGGTAGGGCGGCCGTTCTTATCAGCTCATGAACATTTCAAGATTCCTACGTTGGGGTTGTAGAAACTTGCTTCCGCAACGTTGGCTGTGGGGAGAAATGGCCGTGATTCGGCCTCTACCATCTCCCAAAAGCCTGGTCCTTCTGTGCCCGCCTCATGATAAACAACCACTTGTTGATGAAGAGTGAATGGTATGGCCAGACTTTGGTGGATCCAATCTCTTCCGAGTAAGGCTCCATAAGTGGAGGTGCAATCCACTACAAAGAATGCCAGCATGATCTGTTTAGATCCCAAATCCACTTCTAAAGGCAATATCCCATGAGTCTTGGTGATAGCGTCCGAGAAGCTAGAGACCGTGAGGTCTGTAGGAATAAGATCCTCCGTGCCTCTTCCCATTTTCTTCATTTGCTTGGCTGGTAACACATTAACAGCTGCTCCTCCATCAGTTAAAATTCTTTTGAAAGACACCCCTTCCAAATGAGCTGTAACATATTTCGTCTGTATAAATCCTTAAAGGACCACCTTTGGACGCTTCAGAAGATTCAGCCTTGCCCGATTCTCCTTCTTCGACTACCTCCACATTGACATGTGCCATCATTGGCTCAGTCGTCAAGTAATCACCCTCCATAGTAGCGGGCTGATCAGGTCTGGCACCAAACATGGCAGATAATACATATGTCATGTTGATATGAAAATTACTAGGCTTGAGCAAATCTTCTTTCTTGCTCCCAATCTGGTCCATGAATTCATCCAACCAGGCCATTGCATCGGCCGGAAGTAATGGTTCTGGTGCCCCCTCATGTTGATTCATGCCCGCATACAGCGTTTGCTTTGGGACTTCACCAAAAGGATCCACCAATGGCAGAGAAGGTGGTTTCCTTTCAGATGAAACAGTTCCAAAATAAATAGGCTCTGGCTTCCATCCGGGAGTTGGTACCATGATTAGATTTTCTTGAGCCCGCCTCAAGATCCTATACTTCCCAGGGTGTTGGTTCTGCGGCACGTGATTCCCCTCGCATTCTGTCTTGTTATTGGCCTTTTCCACCTCTTTCTTACTTCTCTAGCGGAGCTGACTACTTCCCCCAGATGATGTCTTCTCCAATTTTTGGTTTTGGGAGGCTTCAGATGTTGCGGGGGTTTTTAGGGAATTCATCTAGGCTTTGTGCTGCCTTTGAACTCTCCTGACCATGGAGGCTCCTATTTGTTTGGTAGGCTGTCCATTCTTTCCGACTACGTACTATTTTCGCCCGAGGTGGGTAGGATTTCCTTTTCTGACAGGATTTGTTATCCCATCAATCCTCTTGATTTCCCTCCCTATATGGTCATATTGAGGATGATCTGCGTCCCTCCGTGTTTTGGCCTCCATATCTTCTGCCTCTTCAGAAGCTTCATGGTTTCGAAATACTTCTGATAAAGCTTTGGGTTGGGAATCACCTCCTAATCGTTGAAAAACGCTTCGGGAAGTGTCTTTTCTTGTTGCCTTTTTAATTTTTTCGTGGGCTTCCCTCATTTCATCTTCTTATTTCCTCCTGATCAGTTCATGATCGATAAGGATTCCAGCTGGAGGAATTTCGAGCTCACACTCGTATTGGCACTTACTACACATAACCATCCCCTTGATTATGACTGCTTTTGGATATTCGGGCGACTTGATTACCCCTCCTGTAGGTTTTTCAGCCAGTCTTCCTTCCTTTACTTCCCTTGTGATTTTTTCTTTTCCCTTTTCAGCCCATGCCATACTGATCATATTTATAGGGGCATCTGAGAAGGGAACTGCAGGTTTGTCCACCACTACTTCTTCTAGCTGGCTGGTTTTAAGTCTCTTTCCCTCGGGAGGAACCAAGTCTGTTTCTTTTCTGGAGCCTGTGGATGCTTTCTCCAATCTTTGCAACATCTGCAACAATGTGGTTTGCAAATCTTCTGGCATTTTTGACATATATCTTCTGATCAAATGTATCCCACCGGGCGTGCCAAAACTATGTTCGCATCAGGAATTTCCATCGGGGATGTTTCCTGGCCGACGAGCGCACAGCTCCCAAGGAGGTTGGCGCCGGTTGAGGGCTGCTGTCGGGCCTATGCTTCACTGTCGGGCTTTGTCGGGCAAGGCTCGTCGGGCAGGGCTTGTAGGGCAGAGCTTGTCAGGAAAGGCTGGAAGAGAAGGACAACGTTAATTTTGAGAGGTGCCTTTGTGGGGCCTTAGGTGTAGGCCTTGAGGCTCACAATTAAGATTAACTTCTAAGTACTCAGGCGTGCCACTACCATCTTTAGCATGGCAGATGTAAAATGGATGTCGAGTTTTGGTTGTATGTATATATATATATATATATATATATATATATATATATATATATATATATATATATATGCCCGAGAAACCGTGTTAGTTATGACAGGGGCCTTTGTGGGGCCTTAGGTGTAGGCCTTGAGGCTCCCCATCAATAACTAAACCAGTGCTCGAACACATAATATTTGTTCCATTGATTGCAGGAGTCTTATAATTATTATACTTTTGATTACCCGAATCCGAGAAATAGAACGAACCCAAATAGGTGCCTTTGTGGGGCCTTAGGTGTAGGCCTTGAGGCTTCCCATCAGAATTCGTTCTTTATACTCAAACGTTCTAGACCGCGGAACAGAATGAATCCAAATAGGTGCCTTTGTGGGGCCTTAGGTGTAGGCATTGAGGCTTCCTATCAGAATCCATTCCATGCTTAAGCGTTCTATGATAATCATAATATAATAGAAATAAAACTAGGGGGTAGGTCGATTACTTGCGCCCCAAGTAACTTCGGACTTCTTGTTTATCAAGGATTATCATGGATGGGTTAAGTCCACATAAGGTTCTTTTTTATGCCTTGAGGCCAATGACTTTCAACTGATCAAATTTATATGCCCGAGGGCTTAGAACTTAGATCTGGTTTGAACAATGAATATATATTCAAATCGGATCCAAGTACTGAGAGATTCTTTTAGTAGTCATCTTACTAGCAATAAGTTGAATACAACTGAAAGTATACAACATATCGCTAGGCTAATGAATGAAAAGACAAAAGCAAACAAAGAAGGTCGGGCAAGGTTTAACCTTGTCGGGCAAGCCTGATCGTCTTGCATGTCCCTATTTTTGTGGCTTATCAAGGGTCTGAGAGCTTTAGAGGGAGGTAGGGAGAGGAGTTTACAAAGAGAAATCGATACTACATCAAGGTTGAACAGGGTAGCAGAGCTATTACAAAGGTTTGAGTGAAGGCTTGTCCCGAGAGGGATGAAGGCTTGGGCTGACTACAGCTTCGTTTTGAAGGCAAATCTGGCTTTGAGCATAGTTTGTGCTTGCATTTGTTTGTTTGATTGAGTGTCCTTATTCCTGATTTTCCTTTCTTTTTTTATAGACAACTCAGCTTGGCCTCTTGTAGCAACAACCTTGCCCGAATGCAATTTGAGGGGCAGTGACTCATCAGCTATTTTACTTGTTATGCCATTATAAAGTACTTTATGGGCTGTATAGCTGGTCAGTCTATACCACTTGGCCTTTGGGTAGGTGAGTAAGTGGTCTTCATGAGCTGCACCAAGTCAGAAAAACCCTTTTTTGCTTTTCTGGGTTTCGGCTGGGCTTCGGCCAATTTGCTGGGCTTCGGTCGACTCTTCCTTTAGGCATCTTTTTGGGCCAGCCCCTTTCTTGAGCCCAAAATTCAAGTTTTGATCCAAACAGTGCCCCCTTCAATTGATATTTAGCCTGGAATTCCAGGCGCCAATATTAATTGAATAGCTGCATGCGGCTGCACCTTTGCCCTTGGAACTTGTATCTTCTGGATGAGATTAACGGCACCCGGAGTCTCTTGATCTTCCCACAACCCTTGAACTATTCTCTGATATTCTTTATAAATGTCAGCTTTCTTAACAAACCACCCTCAAACTTATCTTTCATTCTCCCAAGTGTTTCTTCTTTCTGAGTTTCCTCCCAAAACTATGAAATGAGTTCTTCATATTTTAAGTGGAGTTTCCTAAAATTCCCTTTCCATGAGAAAAAGAGTTTTCATCAGATAATCGCTATCTCCAACACCTTTGGTCGAACATCCCGCTATCTCCAACACCCTTGGTCAGGCGGTTTCCTCACGAAGGCTTGCTTTCCTGCTTGCTACCGTAATAAATCAGGCTTCACCATCACATATGGTGATGGTCCTGATTGAGGATGCTCTACCAGGCGTGCCTTGGCCGCACAACTCGATCACCTGATCGGGTTCCATCCATGAAGGCATCGGAAAACCAGCTGAAGATATCATTGCATCCAAAAGGAGAATTGATTGTAATACGTCGGCCTTGAATCCGTTGTGAATTTTACCAATTTGTCGAAATGAAATATACATTATTTTAGCAACTCTTGTCTTTCTGTCTTTTTGAATGATTGATAAGTATACACTGCACATTGATATCCTGAAGCTTGCTTTACCTTGCATCCTCTTCAATATAACAATCTCTAACATCCCACAACGTATGACAATATTTCTTTAAGAATTTAACATTAATGGGATGTTTCTGCCTATTTCCTTCAAGGTTCGCCAAGTAGTATCCTCCCCTATCCACAACGCGACTAATAATGAAAGGACCTTCCTATGTCGGGCTCCATTTTCCAAAGCCCCTGAGCTGAGCTCCTAGAGGGAGGATTGTCTTCCATACTAAATCCCCTTCCTTGAAAGATTTCATCTTTACCTTTTTGTTATAAGCTCGGGCAACGGCTTTCTTCCCTTCCTGAATCTGGTTCAAGGCTTCAATTCGGGCTACATCCAAGTCTTCAATTCCTTGACACATGGCTTCGATGTACTCTTCACTACAAAGTCCGGTTGCATAAATGTGCTCGTTCGATGAGTTTAGGCGATAGGATGCATTGTAAAAGCCATACCCGTTGCCGCTTTCGTTGGAGGGCAGGGAGGAGAGGAGGCGGTTGAGGTTTGTCTGATAGGTACTATTGGTGGTATAGTTTCCACTTTCGTTTATGCAGAAGTGGTATAGAAAACCTGGAACTTGACCATGGGCTTGATTAATCATGAGAAACAGAATGGGAAAGAGGCAGAATAGAAATCTTGAGGAATCCATTGCTGGCATTATTTGATATTTTTGCTAAAATTGGTTTGTAAAAGAGGATTATAGTTATGATGGAAAACTTGCACGCGTCTATTTATGAAGAATAAAGTCAACGAATATCTCACTTTACGCAAGACGCGGTGGTGGAAATACCAGACTTTCAATAATAGCTCTAGCTACGATATGGTATTAGTACCTGCTTCCATTCGTCTAAACATGCATGTTTAAGTGTTCTACATGATCTCTAATTATCTGGCTTTTCGTTTACAACTTTTTCACGTATCAAGCCTACGCAACTCTTATGAAAAAATGATGTCATTATGGCGGTCTCAAGCCAATAACATTCTGATATTGATAAGTTGAAATTTAAAATACATAATAATTTTAAATCAAATACTACGTGATTAGTCTGAAATGCCGCTACAATGATATCATAGTATAAGCAAGTTTCTTTTTTATATTACATCTTTGTAGGTATTCTTTCATCAGCGAGATGCTGATAGACGGGAGTGCTAAATTAAATATTTAAGGAAGGTTCTTCCGAGACTTATACTATTCAACCATTGAAATGAAGTAAACCACGGATTGGAACAGAAGTGGTTGTTTGGGCCAACTTCTCCTTGCTTCTCGGTGCATGCATTCTCTCAGTCAACAAGGTAAATAATTATAATATGCAATTCTGACAATTATTTACTCGTTTCGTTCGATGTACCTTTCAACTTTGTGGTCAGAATACAATTGTCGATTTGTGACTGATTGTTTCTTAGTTCCTTTCGTCTTGGCTTAGATTGATTGTAATCGGAAAATACATGGTGGTTACTACGATGAGCAAGAAAAGTTACAATAGTTGATATTGCCGCACACCTTACACTTTACTATAGTTGATACTAGCAAAAATGTCCGCACTCCGTTACGGGTTTTGAATTCGTAATCATAGTTTAACACACCAATTTTTAAATTATTCAGAAATCAATCAAAGCCTATGTACAAACAAAATGATGAATTTTTTAAAGTCCCAACTATATACAAAGTATACGAGTTTTTCACATGAATTGGAGAATGATGGTTGTTTAATTGTACCTAAAGTGCAGCAGTAGCTGTCAATGTGTGGCTAAAAAAATGCACCTGCACAGTGATTCCAAAAAGGGAAAATTTGAAAGAGATTCAATTTTATAGCCCATCTTTTGAAATAGGTCAAATTTTAAGTGACTTTTAACTTTTGACTTTTGAAATATGTCAAATTTTTAGTCCAATTGGACCCATATCAAAAGTACCCTTCAAAAAATTGAGTCATGATTCCTTGTAGCATAAGTAGAAGATCAGGTGCTGCAAGACAATCTATCAATGATAAATAACTCTTATCAAAGCTCTACTCATAATTTACCACGTGTATCACCAATGACTATGCATATTTGAGACAAAGCTGAACCTGATTTACAGGATTTTCCGTGCACAAACTTGGGATTTAAAAATTATAATTTTACCCAAAAATTATTCAAATTCATTTAATAGGTAACTTTCATGCTCCTTCACTTTAA
Source organism: Malus fusca (assembly GCA_035220775.1). Classification (NCBI taxonomy): domain Eukaryota; kingdom Viridiplantae; phylum Streptophyta; class Magnoliopsida; order Rosales; family Rosaceae; genus Malus; species Malus fusca. The sequence goes on along the minus strand of CM069072.1, from coordinate 25,004,907 downwards.
TTTCTATTTGGCTAGTTCACTTTTGTACTCGAATCTTTTCATATTTTTTTAGCTTTTTTGTTTGAATGTCTGCTTCTCTCTTTGTATTACAATGAGATTACTCTTGAATGGAAACTTACAACCAAGCATGACCAGATTTTACTCACCAATGTGCTTCTATGAAGATAATTGAAAACTAAAAAGATAACAACTTATATTCAGCAAGTCAGTACTATATTTCCAAATAGTCAGTATCCAAATAGTCAATGCACTATCCAAATAGATGACAACTTGTATTCAGCAAGTCAGTACTATACAAATACTATCCAAATAGTCAATGCACTCAATTATAGCACACAGAAGTTTGTAAACAAATTAATATTTCCAAACCACCATGAGATTACTTACAATAAACTTATCTAGAAGTTGAAATTCAACCCAACATAAACATCAGGCACATCAGAAAGATGGCAGCAGTTTAAGTCTTGAAGGTTCTCTTTATTTATGTCCTAGTTCATCGGAAAAACAAAAAATGTGATTCCCAACAACAAATCCTACCAAAATCTGATCCTTTCACCAGTACCTACCACCAATTGAATATCCCACCAACACTCCAAATTTTGACAGCCTTTAAGAACAAAACTGATCTATGAAGCACAAAACTCTGCCAACACATTGCTTGCAAGATTTACTATGTTTAAACCTCTGATTTATTGGTATCATGCGATTTCCTTCAAAATTTACATAAATCTCAAAAGTAGTAAAAGTGCTTCAGCAGCATGAGGGGTTTTATAACAAAGTAGTCATTCATTTTTGCTGATAAACTGAAACAATGATTAATATAAAGGTAAAAATGACGGACTAAGAAGAATTCAAGTGCAAAATGACCGACCAAGAAGACTTCTATTATTCTATTTTGCAGTTCGAATAATAGAATTATAAGTTCACAACACCGCAAATAAACTTCACCCAACCAACCTGAAATGACACAAAAAAACAGTCGATTACATAAGTTTTATATAAGCTTGTGCCAAACAGCTTATGCCACTACGCCCTCTCATGTTTAAGGAGGAATTGAAAGAAAATAGTTCATGAATGTCGCGCTTCTGCTGGTTGTGCACTGCATCGAACATCGATTTCACAGCAGCAATAACAAATAAATCGAATAATGTAACGGAAGAAAACAAGGATTAATAATCATATCATGCTTGTTTAGAGATATAATCATAGCAAATAGAGAGACTCAATCCATTGCAAAAATCAGCAACCATTATTTCCCAACACACAGGTGCAAATATGATCATTAGGTCAGTTCGTTTAGTGTCATTTTTGTACTCGAATTCGACTCTCCCTCCTTGAGGATTAATAGCTTAGTTTAGAATATCATTTTGTTAACAAAAACTTAAATCAGGCAACTAATTAAGTTTGGTTGCAATATTCGGATGTACACATATATAGGGCACATGGTTCCGTATATATGCTGATTCCACAAGCATTACTAATCTGAAATTCTGGTGTTTGCCATCCCCTTTCCAGCTAAGCTCTCTCTCCCCACGGTTCTTGGCATCAGATTTTTTGGGTTGCGTCACTCCCAGTTGTTAGTCAACCCTAAACTCTAAACTTCAATTGTACACCGGCAAAGCATCTTTAGTATCCATTCCTCTCTGCCATATACTCTCGCAATCACAGAGAAATATCCGTTGCACATAGATTTCAATAGATAAGCATAAAGCATGCATAGCTATAAATCAAAAGTAAAGGTCAGTTGTAGTAGACGTTATGTACCATATAGAAGGTAAGGATGCGATGAGAGAGAGATGACACATTATTATTTCACTTTTTAGGTTTTGAGATCACGCTCCATCCTTTGATCAAAAAACTTTTGATACTTAAATTAAGCGAACAAATCGAACTAAGGATTTCATCTGCACGTGCAACTGCACCTTCAGTTTGTTAGGTACTCAAGCCCAAGGAAGAGCCCAACCCAAAAGACTAGTCCAATAGGTGGGAGGACCCCAAGGACTTAAGTACCACTACATTATTTCTGATGTAGCCGATGTGGGATCATAACATTGCCTACCCCTTCGGAAGCCGACGACTACGGCGGCCCTTACTCTGGTGGCTTTCACTCTTAACGACGACGCCCCGCTAAGGTAGCCATTTCCAGGTCGTCCCCTCAATAGCGTCGGTTCATCTGAGGCCGAAGCCCACGGCGACCTTTACTCTAGTGGCTTTCACTCTTAATGGCAGCGCACCCTTTTTGGTCGTCCCGTTAAAGTAGCATTTTCCAGGTTGCCCCCTCCGTAGCGTCGGGAATCTAGACTTTGATACCAATGTTAGGTACTCAAGCCCAAGGGAAGAGCCCAACCCAAAAGACTAGTCCAATAGGTGGGAGGACCCCAAGGACTTAAGTACCACTACACCATTTCTGGTGTAGCCGATGTGGGATCATAACATTGCCCACCCTTTCGGAAGCCGACGACCCAATTGTTATGATCCAAACTCGGAACCTTAACTCAAACCTGCAAGTATGTAACAATGGAGGATGAAGGTATACAGACAAGAACTAGAGAGAGAGAAGAGTATTTTTAATATATATTTCTTTTTTTAATATTCTTTCCTTTCACAAGTGGCTACATATATGGTCCCCAAAACTCTCAAAGCTAGCTAGCATAACTAATCGCCATACAACTTAGTCAAAATGCTTATTTAATTGCTAAACTATGATTAAGATAATCACATATATAACATTACCTCACCCTTAAATTAAACATTGTCCTCAAGGTTGCTGTTAAAACTTGAATCCTGGAAATTTTGCAGTGAACTCATCATAATCTTCCCAGGTAGATTCATCAGCATTCTTGTCCTTCCACTGAATGAGCAGTTGAACACCAGCTGCATTGTTCTTCTTGTAGACATTTCTTTGTAGCACTGCTGCTGGTTCTTGAGGTTGTAGTCCATCATAAGTCACTAGTAGTAACAGTGGCACAAGATTAACATCAGGACCCATATGTTTCTTCAAGCAACTGACATGGAAGACGGGATGTATCTTAGAAGTCACAGGAAGCTTTAGCTTGTAGGACACATTACCAACTTTCTCCAATACTTCGAAGGGGCCATAGAATATAGGGTGAAGTTTGTGATAGGCATGAGTTTCCAGTGATTGCAACTGGTAGGGAATAAGCTTTAAGTAGACCAAATCTCCCACCTCAAAGGTTCTTTCACTCCTATGTTTATACGCCTGCATCTTCATTCTGTTTTGAGCAATGATCAGATTAGTTTTAAGCATTGTCAACATTCTGTCTCTTGCAACCAATCCTTGTTCGACACTCTCCAGTTTAGCAGAACCAAGCTCATAGAAGGCAGTGTGTGGAGGAGGAAAACCATATACAATTTCGAAAGGTGTGAACTTTGAGGCAGTGTGAAATGAAGTTTTGTAACTCTATTTAGCCCAAGGAAGCCACTGGAGCCACTTCTTGGGTTGGCAGTTAGTGAAGCATCTCAGATAGGTTTCTAAACATCTGTTGACCACCTCTGTCTGTCCATCACTTTGGGGGTGATAACCTGAACTCATGCATAACTTCGATCCTTGTAGTCTAAAAAACTCCCTCCAAAAAGCACTAAGGAAAATGGGATCTCTGTCACTCACTATGGTCAATGGCATACCATGCAACTTGAAGATGTTCTTCACAAATTCTTGTGCTACCATGCTAGTAGTGTATGGGTGCCCCAATGCTATGAAATGCCCATACTAAGAAAACATGTCCACCACCACTAAAATGACTGACTTTCCCTTGCATGGAGGCAATCCACAAATGAAATCCATGCTTATATCTGTCCAGGCTTGCTGTGGAATTGGAAGGGGTTGCAGTAACCTAGGTGGTGATATTGTTTCATACTTATTTTGTTAACAAGTCCTGCATTCAGCCACCCAAGTTTTTATATCTTTTTTCATCCCCACCCAATAAAAGCCTTTTTCAATCTTTGATACGTCTTCAATACCCTTTCATGACCTGCTGTGGGAGTAGAGCGATGTTCCTCGAAAACTTTTCTCCTCCAGTTAGAATCAACCCCCAATACAATCATATGCTTGTATTTCAAGAAGCCAATATCCAGGTGATACTTAGAAGCAATGATAGTAGTTCTAGGATCTTGACCTTGTGCCTCAACTTCTTGTTTCTTTGATCTAACCCATAGATCATGTTCTAAATCTCTCCCGAGGTCATCCAACTAGCCGAAATAGGGATAAGTAACAGCCAGTAATTCTCCCTTATCTTCTAAAGGTAGCTCAGAGAGAGGTGGTGAACCTGGAACTCGAGAGAGAGCATCTGGCAAAATGTTTTCCTTGCCATTCTATATTGCACCTCATAATCAAATCCCAACAGTTTTGAGACCCATTTTTGTTGGAATGAGGTGTTGGTTCTTTGACTCAAGAAATATTTCAGACTGTTATGGTATGTTTTGATAATGAAATGGCGCCCTTGTAAGTAATTTTGCCACTTTTTAACTGCATAAACGATGGCAATTAGGTCCCTTTCATAAGTGGACAATGCCTGGTTTCTTGGACCTAAAGCTTGGCTAGCAAAAGCAATAGGCCTTCCATGTTGCTGCAAAACTGCTCCAATACCTAAACTAGAATCATCACACTCAACTATAAATGGTTCTGCAAAGTTGAGTAGAGTTAGTAATTGGGGTGAAGTCATAGCTTGTTTCAAGTTCTGGAAAGCTGCCTCAATTGCTTTTGTCCACAGGAACCCCTCACTTCCAGTGAATTTGTACAATGGCTGGCAGATTTTGCTGTATCCAGGTACAAATTTTCTGTAGTATCCTGTTAACCCCCAAAACCCCTCTTAACTCATTCACATTCTTAGGAGTAGGCCACTCCAATATAGCTTGGATTTTTGCAGGATCCGCAGAGACTCCCTTACTGGATACTATGTGGCCGAGGTATTCCACTTGGTGCTGCCCAAAGGAACACTTTTGTTTCTTGACAAAAAGTTGATGTTGTTGCAACAATTCCAAAGTTTTTTCCAAATGCACTAAGTGCTCTTCCCAAGACGGACTATAGATCAATATGTCGTCGAAGAACACAAGGATAAACTTCCTTAAGTAAGGCTTAAAAATGTCATTCATAAGGCTTTGAAATGTTACAGGGGCATTAGTGAGGCCAAAGGGCATAACCAGGAACTCATAGTGGCCCTCATGAGTTCTAAAGGCTGTTTTTTCAATTTCATCCTTATGCATTCGAATTTGGTGATAGCCGGACCTTAGATCAAGCTTTGAGAAATAGTGAGCTCCATATAATTCATCCAAAATATCATCAATCAGTGGAATATGATACTTATCCTTGATTGTGAGTCTGTCCAATTCCCTGTAATCTATGCATAACCTTCATGTCTCGTCATTTTTCTTCACCAACAGCATAGGGAATGAGAATGGACTGTGACTAGGCCTGATGAACCCTAATTTTAGAAGTTCCTGCACTGCTTTCTCAATTTCATCTTCTGGGCAGGCCCATAATGGTAAGGCCTAATGCTTGGAAGCTTAGACCTTTGGACAAGTGGGATTTTGTGATCCTGTGCTCTCTGTGGAGGAAACTGGGAAGGAATCTGAAACACTGCATCAAATCTCATTAAGACTGTCTGTAACTCTTCCAACTGTTGAGCACTGAGTGTGCTAGCATCCTTTGGTGCAGACTCTAATGAATACAATAGAACCCCCAAGTTAAAATCATATAATTTCTTGTTGAGCTGCTGCAATGACATTTCGTGGACATCAAGCTTTGGTGGTATATTATGGGACAATTTATACTTGTTTTGGCCCACTTGAAACTCCATTGTGAGTAATTGAAAATCCCAGAGTACCGGACTCACAGTAGACAACCATTGCACTCCCAACACCAAGTCACAACCCCTAAAGGCAATTCAAACAAATCAATGTGACAGTGGTATCCTCCCAATTCCAACGGAATGTGTCTACAACAACCCTGACTTTTGATTTTGCCTACATATGCGATCATTACTTCAAATGTTTTGGTTGTTTGTAAAGACCACCCCAATTTCTTAGTGAACCTAGAATTAATAAAGTTGTGGGTACTATCCAAGTCGAGGAGGATTCGCATAGGTTGGCCCTTAACACTACCTAAAACCTTCATAGTTTGTATGGAGGGCTTAGCATGCATGCCATAAAATGCACATTCACTTAGTGTCATTCCTTGCAACTCAGCTTGCACAACCTCGTCATTCTCCTCACATAAGTCCCCATCATCACACATATCTAACAAAAGCAACTGTTTATGCATGCATTTATGCCCATTGACCCATTTCTCAATGCAAAACCAACATTCCCCCCGATCTTTCTTTCTCTGTACTTCCTTAGGGGTGAGCTTACGATATGGTAAATTGGTAGTTTTAGGTCTATGAGGCATGATGGGTAGGGGAGTGACTTTAGCTGCAGGGAGGGTTCTAGGATTGTGAACACGCAACTCAGAAAGTTTAGCATCAACCTGAACAACTATAGATATTGCATCATGAACGAACGCATGCCTCAATAATTTGACATCATAAACCAATTCCCGTTTTAAACCCCCAAGGAAACAACTCTTGAGAAGTACAGAACCAACACCGGAAACGTGATTTGCAAGCCGACGAAATTCAGTCACATATTCTTTCAGAGTACCTGTTTGGCGCAATTTGAATAACGACTCAGTACAATCCTTAAACTCAAAGGGCCCAAACTCCCTACAAAGTGCACTGGTAAATTCCTTCCAAGTAGGAGTAGTGAGGATGCAATTACGCCATCTTAACCACTGCATCGCTTTGTTTTCCAAGTAGAATGAGGCTGAAAGGACCTTCTGTGGATCTGGAGTATTGTAACAAGCAAAATATTGCTCAGCCTTGTAGATCCAAGTGATAGGATCATCGTCATTCGAGAATCGGGGAAAATCTACCCAATGCTGCTACGGAAGTTTAGGAGTCCCTCCCCCAGGCTCATACGGATTACGACGAGGGGGTCGAAGAGTCTCCAAAGAATGGAAATCAGCATCATCCGTGACTGAAACTGGCGGTGAAACTAAATCGGGGGCGAGTGGAGCTGGATTGGAAGATCCGGAACCACCGACAAAGGACTGCTCACGACGAAATTGCTCGAAGGAGAAAGCTAACTTAGCATCGAAGTCAGCAGAGATCGCGGCCAAGTGATCAGCATTCACGGCGGCGATGGATGAGCAAAGGAGGTTGGGAAGGTGTCACGCCCCAGACCCGGAGTTGGTAATAAAACTCGAACCTGAATCCGAAACGTGAGTTAAAAGCTCAATCAATAAATAAAAATTGACACGGGTTGGAAAATAAACTCCTCTTATTAAAATAATTCATGATTATCAAACAAATCAAGAATTCTTTACAACCTACAGTAAAGAGATGAATAAACTTTTTATTCTCCAATCTAATATGATCTCGTCTTGCCTATTCTCTTGAACGTCTAGTTCATAAACCTGCATAATAATAAAGGGATGAGCTTCAACAGCTCAGTAGGGACATAACCTTATCATAGTAAATTGACAATATTAAATTAAGTATCATGAAATCATATAGCCAAATCTCAAAGCAGCAATTATAACGATGCATGAATGCCATGCAACCTCTTCAGTTACCCCCGTTAATTTATAAAATAAAACACGCGGACCTGCACGTCCCATACCATGCATTTTACCCCTGCAGAGGTGGTTCGAATGTTCTATTATAGAAACTAACCCCATATGATATCCCAAGTTCATAAACCCCTTTTGCTAGTCATCTTATCTAATTCATTGATCTCCAGCCCAAATCACCCACATCGACAATTCACGTCGATATCCTATTCTACTGTGCACATCGGGCTCGCCTGGAACTAGTTTCACAATGAATAGATTCAACTACACAAAAGATCCTTTCCAACTACCCTCATTTCCATACTTCCAATATGAATATTGAAATTCCCACCACATCAACATGAATGATGCACAAATAATATCAATTCATCTTCCATATGTATCATAGTATATTCTCAACAAATAACATTTCAGCAATAATTCCATAACCAATCACAAGTAAACACTTAACGGAAGCAATTAGTCAATAACTATTCAACCACATTAATCAACCAAAAAGATTAAGAATATTATCACTTCACGAAATTTAATAAAATCAATTTCCGTAAAGGTTTACCTTATTTCCCCTACCTGGATTCCAAAGCTAAAACGAAGATCCACATCACTACTGGAAATAACTAATTGTCCACGTACTTATCCACGTCACCACGAAATAGTTAAGCTCCACGTACTTGAATAAAGTCCTTGATTACTCCGAACGCCATATATTTCTTCCACTCTCTCTCTCTCTCTCTCTCTCTCTCTCTCTATATATATATATATATATATATATATATATATGCGCGTAGGTATGCATACAAGTATATGCAAACATATATATCATATAATATAAATATATAGACATATATACACGCACACATGAGCTGCAGAGCCTGCATTGCGTGCTAGCTCTCCTTCGAAAGCAAATGGAGATGATCTCCTATTTATAGTAATAGGAGGCGGCTACAAACTACATGCCAATTAGATAAAGGCTTGGGCATTAAGCAAGCCACCTGCTGGATATTTTTATCTCCACTTTGGATAATAGTTTCTCTGATACAAACACGTCCTACTAATAAAACCATGAGTCACTTGCATCTCCTTTGCATGCATGTAAACTTACTTCCACCTGTAGTTTGTAGAAAGTTTGATTAACTTATAGACTTCCACGTGTAAAGAAAGGCCACCTCCTGCTTAATATTGGTGTAGCAATTTGACTACCTCATCTAATCACTTTCCACCTAGCATGCTACTAACATGACAAATGTCTGTGCTGGCATGTTGGTTGATCCCATGTGGCAAACTTAGCCACTCAGCTGCTGCCATGTGTCATCAATTCATTGGTCCAGCTGTAAATTCTATATTCATATGAACTCCGAAATGTATTTCAAAAATGCCACGAGCTCATAATAATTCCTACCATCTTCATATAATGACCTTTTCGATAAACAGTTTCCAAATAATTTTCTTCTTTGGTAATAAATTCTTGGGATCTCACAGAAGGTCCGCCAAGGTAGCTTCAACGGTAGTGAAACGTGCATCCATGGTTGTTAAACGAGTCGTCGGAACGTGAAGGGGCATACAAGAGGGAATCGAGGATCGAGAAGGATGATACCAATTGTTATGATCCCAACTCGGAACCTTAACTCAAACCTGCAAGTATGTAACAATGGAGGATGGAGGTATACAGAGAAGAGCTAGAGAGAGAGAGAAGAGTATTTTTAATATATATTTCTTTTTTTAATATCCTTTCCTTCCGCAAGTGGCTACATATATGGTCCCCAAAACACTCAAAGTCAGCTGGCATAACTAATCGCCAAACAACTTAATCAAAATGCTTATTTAATTGCTAAACTATGATTAAGATAATCACATATATAACACAGTTGCCGACACCAAAAATTTCTGTGTATTACTCTAAGAATATCATGCCAGCCCAGCAAGGCAATCCTGCGGCTTTTTACACTATCGTTTGAAATTTATTCATTGTAGAAAGCTGAAAGCAAAAAGATACGATTACAACTCCGTATATAATTAACATCACTTCATCACGTTACTCAACATATAATATTTAATATGTTACAAATATGTAGGGGTTAGGGTTATGAATGGTTCTCTGACACTGGGACTCACAAAAACCTAGGTGCAACCGAGTTTGTATCTCTTTTATTATGTGTTTCTATCTGTTGCCCAGTTTATTGCCATCATTTATAGTAAGAGTAAGGCCCCGTTTGGGATTGAGGTGATTTTAAAAAAAGCCACTCTGAAAAAAAGCTGAGGGTCATTTTTGTGTTTGGTAAACTGAAAAAAAATGGCTTATTTTGGAAGCTGCTGTGAGAATAAGCTGAAAATCAAAGGAAAAGCTGAAGCTGCTATTTGCTGCTTTGAAAAAAAACCAGTTTTTTCAAAGCACACGGAGCTACAATGCTCCTTTAATGAAAAGACACACTATCATCCTGCTTTTTTTTCCAAAAACACTTTCACAAAAAAGTTTACCAAACACTCTACTGGCTTTATTTCACAGCCGCTTATTCTCACAGCACAGCCGCTTATTCTCACAGCAGCTTTTTTTCAAAGCACAGCAATACCAAACCAGCCCAAGCATCACTGTTTTGCCACGCATAGATCCATCAGTCTGAAATATATATTACAGTAGTTGGCACATGCAAATTACAAACTCTTCTCTATACATGACTGGCAAGCAGAAAATATATGAGAATATAACAGAGGACCCTAACAGTTAAGATTAGAGAGAATAAGAGTCTGCATTCGAACACAGTTAAGAGATTTGTATTACAAATCCTTTTGTCCAACACCTAACAAAATTAGGAATGGATAAACAAATACCTCAATGATGGTCTCTTTGGCGCCTGCTCTGTGAATGCATGGTTTGATGTGTATGCTTGTGTTTGATCTACATACATGTCAAGAAGAAAATGAAAAAGTGCATCATAGAAATACATAAGCAACCAAAATTTGGAAAAACAATCTACCGACAGAGGAGCTATACAGTTACTAAAATAGCCTAATCTCCCTAACACCCTCATCACAGAAATACAGAAGCAACAAAGTATGGAGAAACAATCTAGCAACAGAGGGATATTCAAACAATGTGAAGCGGAAAATCAACCTCAATTTGATTTGGTGAGAAGGAAACAGCAGGAAAGCATGAAGAAACACAGAAATGAGCACAGTGCAACCCCCTAATTTATAAAGACACAAACCTGACTCTAACTGTGTACGGAACAGTGCACTCAACAGCCTGATCTCCCTAACACCTAACTAAACAGCCTATAAACATCCATTACAATTTTAATGGAGGGCAACTTGATTCCACTGATAAAATTTAAGATAAGGTTTTTTTATAGAGGGCAACTTGATTCCACTGCCTGATATCTCCAAAAAACTTTCATTAAACATTGATAACTTTTATGGTTTTAATTTAAGCTATGTTAGGAAGATTAAATTTTGTAAACCAAATGACATAGAAGTTGATGATTGGTGTTGACTAACGTGCTTATTTCTTATCGGTGACACGTCAATTTTTTGCAAATTTTGTCTACAAATTTGATGTACCTTACATTACTCTTTTATTAACCATATTTTGAAATGAGTCCAATTTTGTGAGCCTTTATGAGGTATAGTCCAATTTTGCTTGATTGTTGAGTTAGGTCCAATGACTCATTGTACACATCAAGCTTATTTTTACCATTCCAAAAATCTCATTCTACACTCCAAACTTTCTATATTAGGAAAGAAAAATACATTTGTGAGGAGTGTAGAATGAGATTTTTGGAATGACAATAACACTTCCCATTTTTTTTCTCCTGCCAAATTTATCTCTAAACTGACCAATTAAGTAATTAATATACATTAATTTTTTTATGATGATTTTTAATCCTTATTCATAGGATTGTCTTATGCTTAATGATCGGATTAAGTATAGGAATTTAAATCTCTTTAATATTTTTTCATCCTCCAAAACGTTTCCTATTCTTCATTCTCTTTCTCCCTCACGGTGCCTCTTTCTCATCCCTCACGACATCTTCTTTTTTTCCCTCCTCGCTGCTCCCAAGCATAGATGATCAAAGATGTCCACCTATAATTTCTATTGTTGGTTTGATTTGTACAATTTGGCCAATTTTGTATACTTTAATTTTTTTTTTTCATGTTTCTCTGTTCTTTTTTTTTCTATTCTAAAACTCTTTATTTCCTCTTCGTGTTTTACTCCCTCGGTATCATTCTTTTATTCATCATTTTCTATGGATCTTGTTGGTATATATATCACTTTTTTTTTTCTAATCTACCTTTGTGTGTTTTATACTACCTGTATCATGGATAAATTGTATTATCAACCTATCACACATTATTGATAATCTATCTCAAGTTAATTGTGTTTATTTATTTGTATCATAGGCTATCTTGTTCTGTCTACCTTATACCATGGATTAATAGTGCACACACACATCATTTCTTGATATTCTAATTCAAATTAAAAGTATTTATCTACCTATACCATAGGTTTTTGTTCATAGTCTGCTTATATTACAATGCACTTACTTTTAACTTTTTTCATAGTCTACCTATAGTCATACACATGAACTTACTTTTAACTTTTTTCCTTAAATAGTGGCTAGACTGAGGAATTTGAAGATTCAAATTTGAGTAAATAATCCATAAATTAGGAAATTTAAATATATTTTTATTTTTACTATAAAGGGCAAAACGGGAATAAGATGAGATCAATTAGACCTAAATTGGTAAGAACATCTAACTGGACTCAATCCAAAAGTAGCTGATTTTTTTGGACCTGGATCTAAATTCCCCTTGTTAACTTACTCTTTTATTAACCATATTTTTTTTGAATCACTCTGCCAATAACTGATCCAAACTAAAAAAAATAAAAAGATAAGATAGTTGTGCTTGTTCTATTACAATTTGATGTTTATTTAGTTGGTAAGACTCTTGTTTTGAAAGGAACTTGAAACTTATCTAAGAAAAAACGAAGAAAAAGGGACCTTCAACTTTACCTCACAACCATAAGAAACTATGGTGGGGCAAATTAATGGTCACAAAAAATATGTCATCACCTCCCCATCTTTCCCTATGTTCCTGCATAACCGATGGATTGTCCAAAAGATTAAACACGAGAGACATTTTGATTAGTGGTCGATTTTTTTTCAAAGAAAAACTTACCTATATCTCTATTTCTCTCATCTGTTGAGAGATATAGGTAAAAAAAAAAGACGGGAATACAATATGTTTTATGTGAGTTTCTCTTGATTTTTACAATCGCTATAATTTCAGTTGTCATCAGTTAAACAAGCTGCAATTCAAGCATTAAGCACATAAGACACAAAGTAGCTTCACGTGTTCCCTAACAGGTAGAAATTAAGCTGTATCTCTCTCTCTCTGTCTTGTCCTACCTGCATCATCACGATTCATGTGAGCACTAAGCAGTATATATATGAACTGTAGAGAATTTGCTTTCCCCGTAAGAATCCGAAGCCTAGCTAAAGAGCGTATTATTTTGCCTTTCAGTTGCATGCAGATGAACTCATCTCATGTGCTGTCATGAGCATATTCATGTGTGTGTGATTGGCAAGCATCCGTCCAGAACAAATTAATATGTAGAACATGCATGAGGAATTATGTTCTACATTATCTCACTTGATATGATATTCAAAGGAAAAATAATTTCGATAGGAGTGCGAAAATTATAGAAAAGATAAAAGAAGATTGGATGATCTATAACATTGATCACTCTAAATTAAGACCTTCCACTATATGAGAAAAATTAGATTAAGTTTCTCGTAACTTTAAGTAAAACACATAATTACAACCATTTATTCATCATATTTTCATATATGTAGCTAGGTAAAAAGACATGACGGTCATGATCTGCGGAGTCGTGGACTACTAGCTACTAGTTAGAATTTGTTTGACACGAACTGTTGCTGTGTTACAGTCTTGACCACTGCAATTACTACGCATGTCAATGTGGGTTGGTCCATATGTATTTATTTTTTCTTTTCTAGAAGGTTTGTCTATGTATTATGTGTCTGTGTCTTCATGTTCACAGCTTATCTAGTGTGTGGCGGACAATGCTTCTGTAGTTTTGTACCAAGATATGCTTTTCTCAGATCCATGAATGATAATAAGATGGATCAATTACATTTTACACTCTTCAAATTTTAAGTACTTTGAAATGGATCGTTGGGTTCTAAATTCACTTTCTAATTGTTCAATCAGTTGTTGAAGATTGATTTAGGAGAAGCCGAAACTCCAATATTAATGAGATTTTTTTTGTCCATAATAATATAAATGTGACCTACACATTAGCCTATGTATCGAATTACACACTTACAACGTCACTAATTTAAAGTACCTATATATGTTCAAATAATACGAAAATATAAATTAATACGATTCAAAAACCTTATAATATAATATGAGAAAATCAAAACCATGAACCATTTTGAATGTCACTGTCAATGGGCAAAAGCGGAAGTCCAGATATGGCTGATAGATTAACTTGATAAACCCTAATTCCTTATGTCATGTTTGCATGCTGGTATTGTTTGATTGGCAGGACTTAATTAATTAGCACCAAATCCATCGTCTAGATCTTGAACGCCTTATATTAAGAAGACCAAGACCTAAGGAGATTTGTTTTTGGTAGGTCAAATATACACCATGCACGCGGCGGAGAATGAGTAGTGAATTTTTGCTGTTTGGATCCTTGCCTACTTGAACCTTTCCAATTAGTCTTTCCTAATCTTGATTAGTGAAAACGGTAATGTTAAAGGAATACCATCTATTTAAATTATATTTTGTAAATCATATGACGTGGTTATTGATGATTGAATTATTACTTAAGTGTTGATTAACATGTTTATTTCTATTAGTGACACACATAATGTGATCTTAAAAGTTGTTTACTAAGCAATCATCCTTAAAATGTAGAAGGTGAAACCTGCTAGGACATTACAAGGATCTCATTTGAAAAAAAAAATTGTTTTGGATATGAGTAATGCGAGGAAGGCTAAATTTTTGTAGATAAAATTTGCAAACCAAATTAATTAATGATGTGTTACCAACAGAAAATTAATATGTTTATTAACGCTTAAGTAATAATTCAATCATCAACTTCTATGTCATTTAACTTATCAAATTTTGTTTATAAATTTAATCTCCTTACCATTTACCCCAGAAGACGTCTTTGTAATGGGAGCATTCTTTTTTCTTTCTCTTGATCAGTAGTAGTCAATTTTATGTTTACCAAAAAGTGATCATGGAAAATAACCATAAAAGACAGATACAGGTGACAAGCGATCAAACGAAAGTTGATTCTGGATATTCATCGTCGTCAAATTATAATCCGTTCAGTTTAGTGGAAGTCTGCACCAAATTATAATGCTTGACTATTTTCGTCCTCGTCTTTCTTTTTTAGGGTAAAGTAATGATGAAGGTAAATGACATTTAACCAGTTGAACTAGTCATTATTTCTTTGCAGCATATATTTCACTCCACCCAGCTAATTAGTTACTAACTCTAGTCAAATCAAGGAAAGAAATGTACATATAGGCGCTCATGCGATCAAAGGTCAATAACTTAAGATGACGTTACATGTTTGGACTAATTCCACAATATATTTTTAATAGTCAAATCCGTTTATTTTTTAGATCTTCATTCAATAACCATTCTTATAAAAAGTCTTCCAAATTAAAAACAGTTTCTGACAAAGACACAGTGGCTAAAAACACAGTAAAATATTTATGACAATGTTGCATATGAAGTGAACAAACATCTCATTTTATGCAACGCATGCGATGAAGATTAGTCATAGAAGGTTGATAGAGATGGGAGTGGTCGGCGACATGCCAAATTAATCAGGATCCTATCCCTTCCTTTCAGTTTAGACCGTTCAAAAGAAATCTTTTGGCTTGAAGTTGTGCCACATGTTTGATGAGCCTTTTTTTTTTATTATTGCTTTTATTCAAACCCAATTGAATCAACAAACCATGAACGCCAAATTTTTTTCATCAAATGCTTGGATCTTTTACACACTGATAGGGAGAGAAGATGGTCAAACCGTGGTCGGTGTGTGCAAGAGGAGGAAGGTAAGTGGTGGCGTGAACGGGGTGAAGAAGAGGAATGATTGTTGAACAAAAACAATAAAAATAAAATAAAATAACGCTCATTAAATATATGACACAACTCTAAGCAGTTAGAGAATTTCTTTTGAATAGGTCAAATTAAAAGTGTAGGATGAAAGACAAGAAATAAGGGGGGAGAGAATTCAAGTCCAATTAATCAAAGTCGTCATTTGATTGGTATACTGATCCCAAAACAACTCTTAGTCTATCTCTTATACATCACAAGCCTTATTGCAATTACCTAAACCATTGAAAAGAAAAATGAACAAAATAAATGATAAATTACACATTATGATTTTAAAAACATTGCAGTTTCCATCTTATAGTGCTATCTAGGATATACTTCGGTGATCAATGAAACCTCATTTTCTGGTGCTTTGACAGAGCTGCTCTTGGATCGATCCGACCCTGTTGTAATCACCTCCGAACTATTTTTCCATCCTGAAGTCATGTCGGATCCAACGTTACTATCTCTGAAAAATGCTGGTTGTGAGGGTACTGGAAGTGTGACTGAGTAACTGTTAAGCATTAGAACAATAGCATTCATGGTTGGCCTATCGGCTATATTTTCTTGCACACATAGCAACCCAATATGGATGCATCTCATTATTTCATTTCTTGAACCGTTGATCAATGCGGGATCTATTAGATTTGAAGCTGTCCCTTCCCTCCAACATTTCCATGCCTACGTTATGAAATTCGTTGAAATATAGTTAGAGATAAATTATTTTCTTGGTTACATTATGCATATAGTTTAAGTACTTACGTAGCTTAGAAGATCCTCCACGTTCTCGCCATGACGAAAGGAATTATTTTTCTGTCCGCTCACTATCTCCAAAACTAAGACACCAAAACTATAGACATCCGACTTAACAGAAAAGTGTCCATGCATCGCATATTCCGGAGCCATATATCCACTACATATCGAAACAAGAATAATATATGTTGGTTTTATGATCACTAACTTAGATGAGAGCTTTGGATTATTGATATAGATTAACACAATTATAATATAAGCCATGTAGCCCCATCGAGTACTTACTAGGTCCCCACAATTCGACTGGTATTGCCTTGTGTTTGATCAACCCCAAACAATTTTGCCATGCCAAAATCTGATATCTTGGGACTCATTTCTTCATCTATCAAGATATTACTAGCTTTAAGATCACGATGAATAATTCTAAGCCGTGAATCCTCATGAAGGTAAATGAGCCCTCGAGTAATGCCTACTATGATTTTGTAGCGCCTATCCCAATCCAATTGTGCGCGCTTGATTGGGTCTGCATGTTCAATTCAAACCAAGGTTACAATGTTTCTTGTATGTTACAAGAATGAGATTTTATGGTAAAATTTTGAAGTTAAAGCTAAAATTGTACAAAAAGAACATTGAAGCATAAATACCAAATATGATGTGGTCCAGACTTGCATTAGGGACAAACTCATAAATAAGAAGCCTTTCAACTCCTTCCAAGCAGAAACCCAAGAGCCTAACTAAGTTTCGGTGTTGAAGCTTTGCCACTAACAAGACCTCATTTTTAAACTCCAAATCTCCTTGTCCAGAATTTACGGATAGCCTTTTCACTGCTATTTCTTCTCCATTGAATAACCTACCCTGAAAGAGTATCAAAACAAAAAAGGTTGCATTCAAGGAATATATACATGAAATTGGTGATGTTGCCCATATATATCATGATGTTGTTAAGATTGGCAGGTTAGGTTTTTTCACAATAAAGCCGGCCTCTGTGTTATGATCAATAGTGGAACAATCACTATATATTGTATTTTATTTCGTAAGGTATGATGTGAGAATGTTATCTTCAATAGATGTGTTATATATTACCTTGTAAACAGAACCAAATCCGCCTTGTCCTAGTTTATTGGCTTCAGAATAGTCATCTGTGGCCATTCTAATGGTGTCAAAATTGAATTGCAAGGATTCTGCACTTCCAATTTCGTCCACGTCTTCGCTTGCGGTACAATTTTAACAAAAAATTGATATGTAACATAATTAGATCTAGATGACGTAACAATACTAGGCTTCCCACTAGAAGCAAATTGAGTTAAATTAATGTTACTGTGCCTATTTTGTTACAGTACGTACCTGGAATTAAATTACTTTGATGCTTTTTCTTTGCCTCCCGTACTCTTAGACAAATGCCCATGAACATTACTAGTACCAAAGAAGCAATAATTGGCACAACAATAACGATGACAGTCCGAGATTTTTTGCCCTTCGATCCTGCAAAGTAAAATCAGAAATATATCTTCTCTAATCACATGAGATTCTAAATAACATGTTTAAGTGATTGATCTATTAGAGAGAGGAGTTACCATTGATCAATTAAATTTTGAGATCAGTGTCAAGCAAATATACAGTCATCGGCGTATGTAATGGAGTGTACATATATATACGTTGTGCGTACGTACCTTGTGAAGTGTTTGTGGTATTGGTTGATGGTGGAGGAGACTGTATTGGTGGCGGAGATGGCAGTTGTGTGACAGTTGTAGGGTCAATGAAGCGGTAAACCTCGAATCTAAAGTAACAGCTAGGTCTATAAACTCTCCCACCTTCTTTCCCGTCACAACATTTGGGGATATCTCCAAAAGCCCCAACTAAGCAATCACTGCACTCTTGCTCTGATATGTCTGGCGTGCATTGCGAGAGTGCAAATATTGTTTGGAAAGTTGGGGCACTTGTGTTTCTGAACGCAAATTTCCGAAGAGAACCGTCAGCTGCAGCTTCACTTCTTATGCTGTCCAGTAACTTATTCAGCTCTTGGTTGAATCCATCCAGGCCTGACGACGATATGTTATTCATGTTCCACATATAGAAAGAAGGACTAGTTTCCATGACGCCATAGAGGGAGCTGTTTGAGTAGCGTAACATGCAATTGTCATACCAACCGATTGCTTCCTTCTGATTAGGGCAAAGCTGAGGGAGAGCATATCGGGAATTATTTAGGCAGCTACGGCAATCTTCCTCCTTGACATCTCCTCTACAAAGTCCGGTTGCATAAATGTGCTCGTTCGACGAGTTTAGGCGATAGGATGCATTGTAAAAGCCATACCCGTTGCCGCTTTCGTTGGAGGGCAGGGAGGAGAGGAGGCGGTTGAGGTTTGTCTGATAGGTACTATTGGTGGTATAGTTTCCACTTTCGTTTATGCAGAAGTGGTATAGAAAACCTGGAACTTGACCATGGGCTTGATTAATCATGAGAAATAGAATGGGAAAGAGGCAGAATAGAAATCTTGAGGAATACATTGCTGGCATTATTTGATATTTTTGCTAAAATTGGTTTGTAAAAGAGGATTATAGTTATGATGGAAAACTTGCTACGCGTCTATTTATGAAGAATGAAGTCAACGAATATCACTTTACGCAAGACGCGGTGGTGGAAATACCAGATTTTTAATAATAGCTCTAGCTACGATATGGTATTAGTACTTGCTACCATTCGTCTATACATGCATGTTTAAGTGTTCTACATGATCTCTAATTATGGTGGTCTCAAGCCAATAACATTCTCATATTGATAAGTTGAAATTTAAAATGCATAATAATTTTAAATTAAATACTACGTGATTAGTCTGAAATGCCGCTACAATGATATTATAGTATAAGCAAGTTTCTTTTTTATATTACATCTTTGTAGGTATTCTTTCATCAGCGAGATGCTGATAGACGGGAGTGCTAAATTAAATATTTAAGGAAGGTTCTTCCGAGACTTAGGGCTGGTTTGGTATTGCTGTGCTTTGAAAAAAAGCTGCTGTGAGAATAAGCGGTTGTGCTGTGAGAATAAGCGGCTGTGAAATAAAGCCAGTAGAGTGTTTGGTAAACTTTTTTGTGAAAGTGCTTTTGGAAAAAAAAAAGCAGGATGATAGTGTGTCTTTTCATTAAAGGAGCACTGTAGCTCCGTGTGCTTTGAAAAAACTGGCTTTTTTTCAAAGCAGCAAATAGCAGCTTCAGCTTTTCCTTTGATTTTCAGCTTATTCTCACAACAGCTTCCAAAATAAGCCATTTTTTTTCAGTTTACCAAACACAAAAATGACCCTCAGCTTTTTTTCACAGTGGCTTTTTTTAAAATCACCTCAATCTCAAACGGGACCTTATACTATTCAACCATTGAAATAAAGTAAACCACGGATTGGAACAGAAGTGGTTGTTTGGGCCAACTTCTCCTTGCTTCTCGGTGCATGCATTCTCTCCGTCAACAAAGTAAATAATTATAATATGCAAT
Organism: Malus fusca; assembly: GCA_035220775.1. NCBI lineage: Eukaryota > Viridiplantae > Streptophyta > Magnoliopsida > Rosales > Rosaceae > Malus > Malus fusca. The sequence goes on along the minus strand of CM069072.1, from coordinate 24,984,904 downwards.
TCTGACAATTATTTACTCGTTTAGTTCGATATACCTTTCTACTTTGTGGTCAGAATACAATTGTCGATTTGTGACTGATTGTTTCTTAGTTCCTTTCGTCTCGGCTTAGATTGATTGTAATCGGAAAATACATGGTGATAACTACGATGAGCAAGAAAAGTTACAATAGTTGATATTGCCGCACAACTTACTCTTTACTATAGTTGATACTAGCAAAAATGTCCGTGCTCCGTTGCGGGTTTTGCTCATAGTTTAACACATCAATTTTTAAATTATTCAAAAACCAATCAAAGCAGATGAATCGACATGGTAAAATAAGTCTTTCAGTTGGATTGAATTTACATTAAAAACCTATGTACAAACAAAATGATGGATTTTTTAAAGTCCCAACTATATACAAAGTATATGAGTTTTTCACATGAATTGGAGAATGATGGTTGTTTAAGGGGTGTGATATCCACACACCCCATTTTACTTCTCACACACATTTTTAATTTTCGGCTGTCGGATCGGATGAATTGAAGAAGATCAACGGACATAAACTATCAAGGGTGTGTGAGAAGTAAAATGGGGTGTGTGGATAACACACCCCGTTGTTTAATTGTACCTAAAGTGCAGCAGTAGCTGTCAGTGTGTGGCTAAAAAAATGCACCTGCACAGTGATTCAAAAGAGGGAAAATTTGAAAGAGATCCAATTTTAGTGACTTTTTACTTTTGAAATATGTCCAATTTTTAGTACAATTGGACCCATATCAAAAGACCCCTTCAAAAAATGGAGTCATGATTCCTTGTAGCATAAGTAGAAGATCAGGTGCTGCAAGACAATCTATCAATGATAAATAACTCTTATCAAAGCTCTACTCATAATTTACCACATGTATCACCAATGACTATGCATATTTGAGACAAAGTTGAACCTGATTTACAGGATTCTCCGTGCACAAACTTGGGATTTAAAAATTATAATTTACCCAAAAATTATTCAATTCACTTAAAAGGTAACTTTCATGCTCCTTCACTTTAATTTCTATTTGGCTAGTTCACTTTTGTACTCGAATATTTTCATATTTTTTTAGCTTTTTTGTTTGAATGTCTGCTTCTCTCTTTGTATTACAATGAGATTACTCTTGAATGGAAACTTACAACCAAGCATGACCAGATTTTACTCACCAATGTGCTTCTTTGAAGATAATTGAAAACTAAAAAGATAGCAACTTCTATTCAGCAAGTCAGTACTATATTTCCAAATAGTCAGTATCCAAATAGTCAATGCACTATCCAAATAGATGACAACTTGTATTCAGCAAGTCAGTACTATACAAATAGTACACAAAAGTTTGTACTATCCAAATAGTCAATGCACTCAATTATAGCACACAGAAGTTTGTAAACAAATTAATATTTCCAAACCACCATGAGATTACTTACAATAAACTTATCTAGAAGTTGAAATTCAACCCAACATAAACATCAGGCACATCAGAAAGATGGCAGCAGTTTAAGTCTTGAAGGTTCTCTTCATTTATGTCCTAGTTCATGGGAAAAACAAAAAATGTGATTCCCAACAACAAATCCTACCAAAATCTGATCCTTTCACCCAGTACCTACCACCAATTGAATATCCCACCAACACTCCAAATTTTGACAGCCTTTAAGAACAAAACTGATCTACGAAGCACAAAACAAAACTCTGCCAACACATTGCTTGCAAGATTTATTATGTTTAAACCTCTGATTATTGGTATCATGCGATTTCCTTGAAAAATTACATAAATCTCATTTGAACTCATGTTCTTTTAGTGTTAGATTATACTAAATTACAAGATATTTTGCACCGAAGAGTACATTTTATAGAATATAAAGACGATAATTCAGTAAAAAAAGAAAAACGCACAAATAAATAAATAAGTTGAGAAAGGGAGGATTAGTATGGCGTTCCCCACCCACCTGAGTGAGAATCACTAATACGGTAATACCCCACTGACTGTCCAATAGAGAAAACGGTAACGTCATACCGATTCTTCCCTACTTCAACTTTTTTACCGAATTATCATCTTTCTTTCTTATAAATAATTGTAGTCCTTATTTATATGTTTGTATTGTTATATAATAAATTTAATTAAAATTAAAAAAACCCACCTATGTCCCTTAGCCTTTTAGGTGCTAGATGTTTACTTGCCGCTTGATTATCGCCTAGCGCTTTTTAGAACTTGGCTTTAGGTTTTATACCATTATTTTTAGAGAGTTTAAACCTGAATTATAAGAGGTTTTGCACCGAAAAGTATATTTTGTAGAATATAAAGATGATAATTCGGTGTTTGGAAAGAAAAAAACAAATAAAACAAAAATAATAAATTGTTGTGGCCTATATTTAACTGATAGGGGAAGGGGGGCTGGCGGCACAGAGAGAGAATAGAGAGAGATGTGTTTGTAGGGTTGTATAGAGGATGTGTGTTTTTCCCCTACGCAGTGCCTTTATTTATAGTAATACGAGAGAGAAGAAAATCCTTCTCCTTCAAGGAATACAAGTCCTAATAAGGAAAAATAACTAGAATAAAATATAATCTAGAATTTACACAATCACACTTAAACAAGAAGATTATAACACTCCTCATTGAGTGCGTAAATACTCAAGTAGATTCAGCATCATGTCAAGGTTAAGGAAGTCGACTCGTCGGCACTAATTCTGGGAACACGCTGTTCTCAAATAAGGTAGGAACTTGCATAAGGAAGTAAGTCTCACAAAAAACCTATGGCTATGGTAAAAACCCAAGTAGGGACAAAATCCATAATCTAAGGAAAAATGAGTGAGTAATGCAAAATCAAATGAAACATCTACGGGACATCATCAGGGATATGATCAACCCAAGGTGGGTGCTTCGTCAAAACCTCGTTAGGTAGCAAAAACCCAGTGGGAAAAATGCTCTTAATCGTAGGGAAAAAGAGTACTTTAAGATCAAGCAAGTATACTTCAGGATACTCCCATGAAGTTTGACACAATTCCAAAGAGAACTAACAATGTTACAACTCAAAAAGTTTACGCATACCAATTTCTTGAACAAGCTTCTGAAACGTCGTTTTCGGTAGTGATTTGGTGTGTTAGTACCATATTATATTGGGCCTCGTTACTTGGGCTTCCAAACATTGAGCCCATGATCTATGTAAAAGGGGAGGAGCCCTTAGTCTATAAAAGGGACTCCTCACCCTCACAATCAGGAGGCCTCATATCCCCTAAATAGAAGTCTCATCCTCACCACAGTCCATGTTTTCAAACTCTCTCTTTCTCTAGGGGACTCCCCCTCACACTTGTAACCTATACATACAATTAGAGAGAAATACAATCAACATCAGTGTGGACGTAGCCCAAACATTGGGGTGAACCATGATACATCTTGTGTTCTTTACTTTCTTGAAGATTCACGGTCGGATTTACGTTGTTCCAAGACCCATCCGGTTTTGTGCATCAACATTTGGCGCCGTCTGTGGGAATCGATACGAAAAGTTGTGTCGGTTCTCTTTCATTTTTTCACCTCCGTCGTGAATCTGCAAAATCACAGAAACCTAGGAACCAAAGTCATTGCAAAACCCATATCTCAAAAATGCAGAAATGAAAACTCTGAAACTCAACCACAGTTTCTTCTTCTCTCTCTCCCCCTAATTCCTGCAAGTCTGCATCTTTTTCTCTCTACTTCTATTGCAATACATACCTCAAGGTTTCTTTAATTAACGGGTCCTTGTTTATCTTCTACTTCTAGCTACTTTTTCTCTCATCTCTTCCTCTCTCTAAACGCAGATATAAATTTCAGCAACATCAGCAGCTACCTTTTCCGTCGGAACTAATTGTTCCCTCAGCCACAAAGGGCGGCGTTTCAGCAGTCAAAGCCTTGTGTTTTGAGGCTCAACTCCCAAAACCCTCTCAAGAGCTCTTTCAATGGGCTCAAGGCAACCCATCTTTCAATTGTGAAACCAATACCTCGTTCTTCGGCAAAGAAACTGCATCGGCTCTTCGAGTTTCTTTCGCTCGAAAAGCCCACAAGGAAGCGCTGGTGGTTCAGTCTCAGTTCCAGCCCCATGCCTCATACAAAGTAGCTGTTCTTGGAGCTGCCGGTGGGATCGGTCAGCCACTGGCTCTTCTGATCAAGATGTCGCATTTGGTCTCCTCTCTGTATCTTTACGATATTGCTAATGTCAAGGGTGTTGCTGTTGACTTGAGTCACTGCAATGCTCATTCTGAAGTTCTTGATTTCACCGGAGCTGCCAAGTTGCCCAATTCCTTGAAAGGTGTGGATGTGGTGGTCATTCCTGCCGCTGTTCCAAGAAAGCCCGGTATGACCTGCGATGACCTCTTCAACATCAATGCCGGCATTGTGAAGAACTTGTTCGATGGTCGACGTTCAGATGCACGACACTGAGACCTTCGCCTTTCAGGCCGAGATCAACCAGCTTCTGAGCTTGATCATCAACACTTTCTACAGCAACAATGAGATCTTCCTTCGTGAGCTTATCAACATTTCATCTTATGCTTTGGACAAAATTCGTTTCGAGAGCCTCACAGACAAAAGCAAGCTCGATGCTCAGTCGGAGCTTTTTATCAGGCTGGTGCCTGACAAGGTTAATAAGACCCTCTCAATCATCGACAGTGGGATCGGCATGACCAAACCAGATTTGGTGAACAACTTGGGTACAATTGCAAGGTCAGGAACCAAATAATTCATGGAGGCATTGCAAACCGGAGCCGATGTGATCATGATTGGTCAGTTTGGTGTCGATTTCTACTCGGCCTATCTCGTTGCTGAGAAGGTCATTATGACCACCAAGCACAATGACGACGAGCAGTACGTTTGGGAGTCACAGGCTGGTAGTTCCTTCACTGTCACAAGGGATGTCAATGGCGAACCGCTCGACAGGGGCACCAAGATCACCTTCTTCCTCAAGGAGAATCAATTGGAGTATTTGGAAGAGAGGAAGATCAATGATCTTGTGAAGAAGCACTCTGAGTTCATCAGCTATCCAATCTATCTCTGGACCGAGAAGGAAATCAGTTCAAGAAGACCAGACCGACAGTAGAGAGGAAGAAGATAAGCTTTCTCAATAATCAGTCTATTACTATTCCTTTTGTCTGTCATCTGCCAAAATAAAGAAAAACAAAGAGAAATCAAAAGAAAAAAATAGAAAAGAAGAAGTAATGATGGTGCCAGATACACCGAAAAAAAAATGGAATTATAGTGGCAGACACCACTCTAAAAAAGAAAGAGCAAGAAAGAAAATAAATAAATAAAAAGGAAAAGAGGAAGAGTGGAATCAAAAAGAAAAGATGAAGTAAAGATGGTGCCAGGTGCACCGAAAACAATTCAAACTCCAACCTTCATCCCTCCACTTAAAGTTCACCCTCTATTATCACCAACCAGGTGATCAAAAGTACGTCTAGTACTCCAAAATTATTCGGCAGCCTGCCCGCTATTATCACCCACTAGGTGATCAAAAGTACGTCCAGTACTCCAAAATTATTCGGCAGCTTGCCGCTATTATCACCCCACTAGGTGATCAAAAGTATGTCCAGTACTCCAAAATTATTTGGCAGCCTGCCGCTATTATCACCAACCAGGTGATCAAAAGTACGTACAATACTCTAAAATTATACATGAACATCACTCATGTCAATCATGCATAAACATTCATGAGCATCACTCATGTCAATCATACATAAACATTCATGAACATCACTCATGTCAACATTCATGAGCACTCATGTCATCATTCATGAGCATCACTTATGTCAACATCCATGAGCATCACTCATGTCAATCAACATAAACATTCATGAGCATCACTCATGACAATCAGCTTCGAAAGCTTCATTTACAGAGCTCTACTTCAAAGCTTCATTTACAAAAGCTCCAGTTTCAAAGCTTCACCTATAAAGCTTCAGTGCAGGGTATAAAAATATTGCCCCCGAACAACCGCCACTTCGGCCCATACATGGATTCAATTTGAAGTCTCCAGCCAACAGACTCTATTGACTGAAGACTTGGGGATTACACTATGTACCATATATTGGGCTTCCACAACTGGGCCTCATGAAAAATATTTACGGGACTTAGCCCATTATTTATGTATTGAGGAGCGAGCCCTTATTCTATCAAAGGGACTCCCTCACTTTCATTAGAGAGCACCCATTATTCATGTTGTTTGTACCATACTTGACCAATCCCGAAACTACTTAGCACCGGTCAAAGTTATAATGTCAAGGACCCAGAAGAGTTTCCCTACAACCAGAAGGCCAATCACAGCGCGACACGTGTCAACATCAGAAGCTAATCACAACACAACACGTGTCAATGTCAGAATGAAACTAGAAACTCTCTTCTATAAATAGAGATAATTCTCTCACAATATTTCCTAATGTCATTTGTACTAAATCATTCACTTGTACTCACTAAAGGAGAGCTTGAACCTATGTACTTGTGTAAACCCTTCACAATTAATGAGAACTCCTCTACTCCGTGGACGTAGCCAATCTAGGTGAACCACATATATCTTGTGTTTGCTTCCCTGTCTCTATCCATTTACATACTTATCCACACTAGTGACCGGAGCAATCTAGCGAAGGTCACAAACTTAACATTTTCTGTTGTACCAAAGTCCTCACTGATTTTGTGCATCAACATTTGGCGCCGTCTGTGGGAACGACACTTATTCCCACTCTCTTCAGCTTTGTCAAGCTGGTTTCCACCATTCGTACACTCTCTTTCTACCAGGCATCCCTCTCCAACATGGGGAGCGAAGGAAGCCACAGCACACAGAATGACACCCTTCTTGCACCTAGTGCGAAGCAACGAAAGAAGGAAGGAAAGAGGTTTGCTCTTCAAGCTAAAGTCGATGAGCTAGAAACTCAAAACAACAAGATAGCAATGAAGAATGAGATCCTCCAAGAGCAGTATGCGAAGCTCTTTGAGACACTCCATGAAACAAGGCGTACTCAAACACACAAGCTCGTTGCCCCTGTGGACATCAACCATCATCTGGGTGCCCTCCAACATGGAGGGTCACCTTCCTTCGACATGGGCATCCCTGATGAAGAGCGAGCTAATCATCAAAACATTTATCAAAATGAGACATCTCACAACCCAGCTGTTTCGACCCGAAGCAGGAGAAGTGGAGGAAGACATCTCCTTGCAGAAGGGTTGGAAGGATCGAAAGTCGTTTATCGTGACTGCCGAGACTTCTTAAAGCAACGTCGAGAGAATCCCCTCCATATATGCTCGAAGATCAATGACCCAAGGGTTCCTGAAAGACTCGGTCCCCTCCCACGACCCAGGCTAGCTGCCAATCTAGGAAGGGAACGACAGGTCCCAGAGGAACATGAAGGTACATGAGACTCTGAGGTATTCCGACAGACTCGCCCTAGAAGTCAGTACGGCGAGTCCAAGGAAAAATCACACGCCTTTGCTCAAACTTTACTACTTCCAAGAGGCGATGGAGACTTACGAAAGAAAATACCAGTGGTACATGACACCATTTAGGACCCATTTGTCCTACAGCTTTTCGAGGAAGTTAACAAGTTGAAGGCCGAACGTCAGGTCGAGATACCTGACTGGAACCAACTCAGGCCTGGCCCTCTCACAAGGAGGATCATCGACACCCCCTTCAAGCAAAGATAAAACAAAAGCTTGGTTTACAACTCTATATTGGAAGGGAAAACCCAATTGAACACCTTAACCTCTTTGAGTCTACCATGGCATATCGGATGCACACTGACGAAGAACGATGTCTTCTTTTCCCCTCCACCCTCTCTGGCAGAGCTCTAAAGTGGTATTGCCGTCTTCCACCTGAGACAGTAGACTCATTTGAGGAACTGAGGAAACTGTTTGTCTCTCAACACATCTTCCAGACCGATCGCTTGCATTCTGCAGATGACTTGTACACTATTCACCAGAAGTCGGACGAGTCACTACGAGAGTATGCTGGTCGTTTCAGCCATGAGTATTCTCGCTGCGCTGAGGCAGATGACAAGACCGCCCTCAAGGCCTACGTGATTGTTTCTTCAAGTACATGATCAATGCCAACACTTGGAAGACTTACTCTGAGGTGATGGCACATGCGTACAACCATGCATCCGCCGAGGCAAAGACATATCAAGGGAAACCCCCCACAACCACCCCTTATCAGCAAGTAGGAAGTGGAATAGACCTCGACCTTCCAAACTGCAGTGGTGCCTCCCCCTGCCTTACTTAATACTTTGCCAAGTCAACAGACATATCAATCTCAGGGCAAAAGGAAAGATTTCCATCCTCACCGGTCTCATTTTAGTAAAAAGAATAAGGGACACTACCGCGATAACCAAGGGTATCGCCATGATAATCCTCGACCCCAGGCAGTCAACACAGTGGGTCAAGCATGTGTCAGGACAGCCCCTACCCCGAGGTATGAGGCATACACACCTTTGAATGCCACATGTGTGGCCATTTACCCTAGCATACACCTGATACCGAAGCCAAAGCCGAGACACCCGGATTACAAGCCCACGAAGAACATGGGCACGTTTTGCTGCTACCACGAGCATAATGGCTATGACAGCGAGAAATGTATCACCCTTCGTAATCATGTTGAAGCTTTGGCACGTGAAGGAAAAATTGATCAATTCTTCCTTCACCCTCCAAGGGGTAACCGTAACCAACGCCAGGTGAATGTGATATATTCCATAAGTGGTGGCACAACCATATCTAAATCTTCCAACAGGGCCATGAAAAATAGTGAACGAGCTTTAAGGTCTGGCCACCAAGTGTTTCACGTGGAAAACATCAGGGGAGGTAAACATCAAAAGCCTAACTGATGCGAAAATAAATTAACGCACAAATTTAAACCCTATTTGTGACAGTTGTAGTAATGATGTAAGTAGGGATCGTTCTAGGCCGGGGATTAACTAGGGATGCTAACCAAAGTAAAATTAAATTAAAAACGTAAAAACAAAATTTAAAATATTAAACTAGACTCAAAACACTTAAATAGAATAACTCAAAATAAAACTAACAAATAAACTAAAATAAATCAAAAGACTCAAAACAACTCAAGATTTAAGAAAACACAAACTAAAATGATTTCTAATAAATCTAACACTTTAAAATAAAATGGGGGATTGATTTTGACGAGAAGTAAATTAACTTAAATAAATTACAGAATTGACAAAAACATAAAATTAAGGTAAAATGATAAATGACGGACTGGCTAGAGGATTCTTCTCCACACATGACACATATGCAACCTAAATTGATTTTCAGTTGTTCTTTCAATAAATTGTAAATTCTCAACGCCCCAAGTTAATTAGGTCCGCTTAAATTAACCTTCAGATTTTCCTACTTTTATTAGGTTGGATGATTGCATACGACAACCCAAAACATTCCCTACAAGTTCCCTACATGAATTGCATAATAGAGATACAAGCAAGAATCATTAAGTTTTATGAAAATCATAAGCATTGACGAGGCACTTGTTACTATGAATTGCATGAAACTTATGCCAAGAATTTACCTAACGCGATCGTTTATAAGCGACCTTCACTACTTGTGAATATAAGTTCATAACGATTAGGTGAAATTTACTTATATTCTAGCATCAAATTCATGCATGTAAATTAAGTATGCATCCTTAATCGACAAACAAAAATAAGTTATCAATCAAGCAGTTAAGCAAATTAAATCACAACTCAGAAATCACAACTGAAGGTAATCAATTCAAATTACAAATATATTCATGGTTTTGAATTAAACTCTAGCCAAAATAAAATTAGTTATACATTATTTAAATTAAAACAGGAATAAAACTTGAGTTTAGGAACGTTAAACCGAGAGAGAGATTGCAGTGAATCTGTTCGAGCTGACTTTGCTGCACAGTCCACCTCGCCGTGCTGACCTCCAGGCCGTGCTGACCTCTCCGGTGCTGACTCGTGCTGACTCCTTCATTTCCACGTCAGCGCCTCGCTAGCTGCCAAGCGCAGCCTGCCTTGGTTCCGAGCTTCCTCCCGCGCTTCCTCCTTCTGCACGTCGCGTCAGACTCTGCTTCCGCCTTCTCGCGTCCTTGTGCTTCGCCAGCTGCCAAAGCAGCTTTGCTGCTTTCCCTCCTTCTTTCCAAGCTGCCAAAGGCAGCGTCCCGTCCTAGCTGCCCTGCGACTGACCTCCCTTCTTTTCTCGCTGGCCTTCCCGCGTGTCTCTCTTCGCAACTGCACTAGTCCCGTGCTGACTTCTCCCCTATCGCCTTGTCCCTCACGTCTGCCCTTTCCTGTCCCTCACGTCAGCCCTCTCCTCAGTCAACCCATCCCTTTCCTTCTTTAGCTAAGCTCAAGGCAGCATGCTGCCTTGTTTTCTGTTCTCCCCCCTCTGTTTATTTCTTTGAGGCCCTCGTGTCTCTCCCAAGCTGCCACAAGGCAGCGACCTCCTTCCTTTCAGTCCTCACTGTCTAAATCAGCAAAACCAGGCAGCGTCCTTGTCTGCCTTCCAATCTCTGCCCGCGTTTTCTTTCCGCTGCACAAGCTGCCACGTCGCCGAGGCCTTGCTTGTTCTCTGTGCAGCTGCTGCAAGGCAGCAACCTATCCTCTGCGAACTTCTTTCCTTCTCCCCCTCTTGTATTCTTTTAACCTTTCTGCTCCACTTTCCCTTATTCTACAAAACAAACAATTATTATTATTATATATATATATATTTTTTTTTTATTTAATTTAAAAGCTAAACAGTTTTGACACGAATTTATTACATAAAATCACACTTATGCTATTTTTATTTTCTTAGCTAGATAAATTCTATAAAACACAAAAACAAAGTAAATAGCATAAAAATATGAGGAAATAACTAAGAAAAGACAAGAGAATTTGATGTAAAATATGTATAAATATTAGCTTATCAAATACCCCCACACTTAGCTTTTGCTAGTCCTCGAGCAAAACAGAGAAAACAGAAAAAGTAATAACATGAAAATTATTAGTTTCCCCCTATATGACCCTCATAGAATTTCATTTGAGAACACAAACATCAAAAACCATAGCTAACACCAACAAGCTAATCCAAATTCATTTTCCTTATTCAAATATTAGCATTAATCTTTGAAACATCCTTGAAGTGTAGTGTGTGAGATAGCCATGCTCATGCAATTTCAAATTTTTATTTTTAAAATCACCATATGCCAACTAACATTCTCACTGGATATACTCACAATCACACATGTGTTTAGTTTTAATGTGTTTCGCTCAAAGAAACAAATGTGAAAGTTCTGCCATAAGCTTGCATAAAGATCACTTCTCCACAGTCATAATTGCAAAACTTAAATCAAGAGGACTTTTATTGGATGTAATGAGGCTTAGGGATAGGGTTATTGAAACGAAAGAATAGGAAAACAAAAGTTCCAAGCTACATTACAAGCAATTCTTTTCTTTAGATTTATAAGAACTCAAGCTCTCCAACTATTCTACAAGTCACCTCCAACCACACCCATAAACTGAAACTTTAAAAACTTTTTATTTTCTTTGTATACAATCTTTCTTTTTCTTTTCCTTTTCTTTTCTTTTCTTTTTTTCTTTTTTCTTTTTTTTTTTTTTTTTTTTTTTTTCAAACAGAAACAAATATGAAAAACCCCCACACTTATTCTTTTGCCAAACACCCTCCAAAGTACTTCACAAACATTTCTCATAAGATAATCTCGCATTGCTCGCTTGGAAAGGGTAAGGAAAAATATTTATTTCAGGCATAAGGGTAGACATATCTGGTGATAAGAAATAAAAGGCTCACAAATACGGCTCAAATTGGCAATCTAATGATATCATTTTTCTTTGGGAAACAAGGTTATTTGGGCCATGGTGGTAAACCTAATGCCTCTATCATTTTCAAGTTCATGCAATCAATGACAAATATTTCGAAAGATCGTTATGCAAGTTCTAGAGAAGTATCTCACATAAGTTCATCACACATGAAAAAATAGGAGTGTATGAAAAATGCACACACTTTCAATAGGCTCAAAAACTCACATAGGATGTATATGGTCACTAAATTCACATATGGAGCTTTAAATCATGCTTTAGTTTCACATCAACAAGGCTATGTGCATTTGGTTTTTCAAAGATAATCAAATATGTACAAACTAACACGAGAATTAGGAATTTCACACAACACATGTTAACTAAGTTCTTGATGATCATGGTTCAAATTTTATCCAATTATATCATTGGGTCGGGAAACTAACAAAAATCTAATTCAAAACAATAAGGAAAACAAGGAAATATTTTTGGATTTTTAAAATTTTCCGAATTTTTTTTTTTTTTTTTTAAAATAAAACAAAACTAATTAAGAAAACAAAGCAATAACATGGAAACAAATGAAACCAGTTCAAAGTCGAAGGTACAAAAATTTTCAATTTGGTCATTTTTCATACTCTTTACCCCCACACTTAAACTAGACATTGTCCCCAATGTCAGAAAATATAATAATATGCAAATAAAAATAAAGTAGATAAATATAACGAAATAAAATAAAGCAATAGGACTGAAAACTTCCCTAATTTGCAGTAAAATCAAGCGATGACCCCCCAAGCTAAAATTCAGCAATCAACTTCAAGGGTGGAAATAGCCAAAAGTTCCTGCAAAGAAAAGAAATAAATCAGTTAAGCACGCAAGAAAATGTAGAAAATGCAAACGAAAAATTAAAAATGAAAATAAAAGACAATGAATAAAACTAAAAAGTGATCATTGGTCCTGTTTGGTGACTTTCCACAGCTTTGAACTCGAACTGGCCTCGGAACTTCTTAGCAAGGAAAATGAGACTTGATCGGTGGTGTTGTTGAGGCTTCTCGAGCTCTTGGTTTCAACTCGGACTCCTTATGCCGGGTTGATTGAGTCTGCAGGCTACATTCTTCTCTTTTTGTTCTTCTGCATGGCAGGTAGGCACGAGGAATAGGTGGTGGTCTGCTTCTTTGTTCAATCTGTCCAAGTGCCGACCGATTGCCTTTCTTTCACCTTGCCCCGTAGCCAAGAGCAAGGGTAAAGGAAAAGCATGCCATGAGAAATCTTTGCCTCTGACTCTGATGATATGGGATACTTTTGCTTTTGAAGAAGTATCGTTCCACAGGTGTATGCTTGAACTGGGCTGGGGAACTTCTTAGCAAGGAAAATGAGACTTGATCTTGAAGATGAAACAGCACCTTGTCTCCACATGCTTCAAGTATCATTTTCACTTGCCTTTTCTGTTCTCCAGGCAGATGTGGCGACTTCTTCGGAAGTACATCAGTGGTTGATGAAGAGCACTCGAGAGCAATGCTAGGTAAGCAATCAGGAAGGATTTCCAGGCAGTCGGTTCTTAGATTGGAAGATTGACACCGAGTGCTGGCTGATTGCCCGCTTTCTCCTTGCCACAAAGACAAGGACAAGGACAGGAAGAAAGCGTGATATGAGATACTCTTGCTTTCAACCTTCATGATATGAAATACTCTAGCTCTAGATGATTTATTTGCAAAGGTATCCCAGGGAATGAGAAACACAGAGAAACTCGAGAGGGTTTGTTGGAAAGGCATTTTCGGAGATGAAAAATTTCGGAGATGAAGAAGTGTTGAGAGAGTTTGCCTTTGCTGTTGAAGGCAAAGGTAGACGTTTATAGGACTTTTCTTCACAACCGAAACTATTCTTTTACCCCTGTCGGCAGCCGGTGGATGGATGAACAGTACAGGTCACGCGCTTTCTGAAAAAACCACCCGTAATTTGCGCAAAGCTGACAGCGCGTGACGAGTGACGACAAAATTGGAAAAATCAGGGAGCGGCTCGTGGTTTCTGAGCAATCCCGACTTTTGAGAAAGGAATTGCATGTGACACGTCTGGACAAATCAGGGAGCGGCTCGCCTCGTGATTCCTGACTGCTCCGGCTTTTGAGAGAGACGCCCGACTTTTGAGAGAACGGCGTCCGACTTTTGAGAAAGGAACCGACTTTTGAGACGGAGACGCCGCTTTTGAGAAAAGAATCCGGCTTTTGAGAAAGGAGCCCGGCTCTTCGATTTGCGAGAGGGCGTCTCTTCGACTGCTGAGTGATGCCTCTTGATTTCTTCTTCTTATAAGAACGCTCATTTTTGTTCCACAACAAACTTAAGCTCCCATGTAAACACTCCCTCCTGTAAACACTCACACTTGCACTTCTTTTAATCTTGATCATTCCGACTCTTCATTCTCAACACCTTCAGAAAATGTCTTGCCCTTCTGACCGTCGCCTTAACTTGAATGTTGGGGAAGATAGTGATATATCTTCTCCAACCAACATTTGGCAGCCGTCCTTCATATCCCCGAATGGTCCTCTTACAGTTGGGGATTCCATGATGATGAATGAAACAACCGCATCGGTGGTGGCCAGAAATCTGCTCACTCCTAGAGACACTAGGATACTTTCTAGGCGGTCCGACGAACTGGCTGTTCAGGACTCTATGGCCTACAGCGTCCGATGCGCAGGCTCAGTATCAAACATGGGCCAGCGCCTTCTTGCACGAACCCGTCAGGTGGAGTCGTTGATGGCTGAAGTGGCTAGTCTTCGGCAGGAGGTCAGAGTGCTCAGGCATGAGAACAGGGATTTGCACATGCTCGCAACCAATTACTCCACAAGCATGAAGAGGAAGCTGGATCAGATGCAGGAGTCCGAAGTGCGGATTCAGAGTGATCATCAACGGTTTATGGCGTTACTCCCGAGGTTTGTGTTGCCTTCGTCCTCGGGAGCAGCACCAAGTATTGATGCTCCGAATGATCCAACTCTGGCGCTTCGTCTTTCTGGGGCTCCGTCGACCACCGAGGCACCACCAACCAACGACCAATGAACGAAATTAGTTTACAAGTTATTGTAAATTATTTATGCATAAATTTTTTTTTTTTTTTTTAAATAACAATGTAAAATAAGTAAAACAAAGTAAAAAGACTAAGTTTAACTTTCTAAACAAAAATCACAACTAAATAAACAAAACAAAATGAAATCAACGTAAAAAAAAAATCAACGTAAAATAAATTCACACAAAAGCCAACAAACAATGAAAGAACTAAATAGAGTAAAATAAATTTAGTAAGGAGAAGGGATTAGGAATGCAAATCTGATTGTGGGTGATTCCTAGGCCTCCCTTCATTATTCAAATGCATGGGCTTATCATTAAACGGACGGTGGTACTTGAAATGATCCGACAACGGTCTAAGTTCTAATGACGGTGCCTGAATCATCAAAATTAGATTGTTAGTATAACAAAAAATTAAAAATGGAGAAGATGGCTTACTATCACGTTCAAACTCAATTATAAACACCACGTCTTTGAACGTTTCCGGGACTTTGAACTTGGCCAGGTTTACTATGATGGTTGTGGCTTGTCCCGTGTCATCAAACTCAACTGCTTTGGGCTCGATTATCTCATGCACAGCCTCTTTGATAAGTTCAACAAATTCTCCGGCCACCTCATTTTCTGGAATCCCTCTTCTTGGTGTAGAAATCTCTTTGAATGTTTCAACGTCATCGGGAACATGATTTGGTGCACCAAGAATTGGGATCTCATTTTGCACCTCTGGAATTCATTCACTTCTTCCTTGGGATTTAAAAAACTGCAAGGAAAAATGACATTTGGTGGAACGATGTTAGAATGAATTGAATTTTGAACCTCCTCACCTGAGTTGGATGACATAAGGACTTGGGGGGTTTGCGATAAGAATTCTTCTAAACTGCCCAAGTCGTCATCCTCGTCTTCTTCTTGAATTGGCAATTCATCCATGTTCGGGCTATGTTTGGATGGTTCTGGAACAACATCATCCTCCATATCACTTCCCAAAGTGATGGCTTCATCGATTTCCATTTCTCCCCTTGAATTTGCAAATGTGGAGTTGGAGAGTTCTCTTTGATCTTGAATTTGTGCCATGATTTCCAAAATCTGCCCAACTTGCTCCTCCAATTCGTCCACTCTTCTGACTCGGTCTTGCATCTCCTGGTTTTGATTTTCTACTCCCTGATTCAAAGAGGCGAGTAAATTATTAAGTGTATCATTATCCAATGATGTACCTGAATTGAATTGGGGAGATTGTTGTGGTGGATGTGGTGGTGCACATGGCCATTGATAGTACTCCTCTGATGGCTGTAATTGTTCTTCGTTTTGTGAGCCCTGCACCAAAGAAATTAATTCTTCAAGCATTTGATTATAATCCACGGGCATACTTTGATTCGATTGGAATTGTTGTGGGGGATGCTGTGGTAGCTGCATAGGTCTTGAATAGAATTCGTCTTGCTGCCAATATCCACTTTGTTGAAAGTGTTAAGGTTCATCCCACATATAATCTGAGTAGTCTCTCCAATCCGAATTGTAAGCGTTGGAAAACATGTTGCCCCTTGATTGGTTATAGCCTTGATATCCCCAAATGTCTTCATTTGCAGAAAATTGAGGACCTTGATATCGTTGCCCATATGGCACATCAAGTGTAGGGACACTTGGCATTGTGGTCCGTTCGGCATTATGAGTTAATTGAGCAGTGAGCTGTGCCAATAGATCTTGAATGCTAGTAGAATCCAAGTCTTGCTCCATTTGTACCTCAATTCAAAGAAAGAAAAATAAATCAAATATCAAAAGTAACATACACAAACACAAATAAACATAAGCAAAAACAAAAATAAAAGGATTAGCAAATTTGCTATTCCCCGGCAACAGCGCCAAAAATTTGATGCGAAAATAAATTAACGCACAAATTTAAACCCTATTTGTGACAGTTGTAGTAATGATGTAAGTAGGGATCGTTCTAGGCCGGGGATTAACTAGGGATGCTAACCAAAGTAAAATTAAATTAAAAACGTAAAAACAAAATTTAAAATATTAAACTAGACTCAAAACACTTAAATAGAATAACTCAAAATAAAACTAACAAATAAACTAAAATAAATCAAAAGACTCAAAACAACTCAAGATTTAAGAAAACACAAACTAAAATGATTTCTAATAAATCTAACACTTTAAAATAAAATGGGGGATTGATTTTGACGAGAAGTAAATTAACTTAAATAAATTACAGAATTGACAAAAACATAAAATTAAGGTAAAATGATAAATGACGGACTGGCTAGAGGATTCTTCTCCACACATGACACATATGCAACCTAAATTGATTTTCAGTTGTTCTTTCAATAAATTGTAAATTCTCAACGCCCCAAGTTAATTAGGTCCGCTTAAATTAACCTTCAGATTTTCCTACTTTTATTAGGTTGGATGATTGCATACGACAACCCAAAACATTCCCTACAAGTTCCCTACATGAATTGCATAATAGAGATACAAGCAAGAATCATTAAGTTTTATGAAAATCATAAGCATTGACGAGGCACTTGTTACTATGAATTGCATGAAACTTATGCCAAGAATTTACCTAACGCGATCGTTTATAAGCGACCTTCACTACTTGTGAATATAAGTTCATAACGATTAGGTGAAATTTACTTATATTCTAGCATCAAATTCATGCATGTAAATTAAGTATGCATCCTTAATCGACAAACAAAAATAAGTTATCAATCAAGCAGTTAAGCAAATTAAATCACAACTCAGAAATCACAACTGAAGGTAATCAATTCAAATTACAAATATATTCATGGTTTTGAATTAAACTCTAGCCAAAATAAAATTAGTTATACATTATTTAAATTAAAACAGGAATAAAACTTGAGTTTAGGAACGTTAAACCGAGAGAGAGATTGCAGTGAATCTGTTCGAGCTGACTTTGCTGCACAGTCCACCTCGCCGTGCTGACCTCCAGGCCGTGCTGACCTCTCCGGTGCTGACTCGTGCTGACTCCTTCATTTCCACGTCAGCGCCTCGCTAGCTGCCAAGCGCAGCCTGCCTTGGTTCCGAGCTTCCTCCCGCGCTTCCTCCTTCTGCACGTCGCGTCAGACTTTGCTTCCGCCTTCTCGCGTCCTTGTGCTTCGCCAGCTGCCAAAGCAGCTTTGCTGCTTTCCCTCCTTCTTTCCAAGCTGCCAAAGGCAGCGTCCCGTCCTAGCTGCCCTGCGACTGACCTCCCTTCTTTTCTCGCTGGCCTTCCCGCGTGTCTCTCTTCGCAACTGCACTAGTCCCGTGCTGACTTCTCCCCTATCGCCTTGTCCCTCACGTCTGCCCTTCCCTGTCCCTCACGTCAGCCCTCTCCTCAGTCAACCCATCCCTTTCCTTCTTTAGCTAAGCTCAAGGCAGCATGCTGCCTTGTTTTCTGTTCTCCCCCCTCTGTTTATTTCTTTGAGGCCCTCGTGTCTCTCCCAAGCTGCCACAAGGCAGCGACCTCCTTCCTTTCAGTCCTCACTGTCTAAATCAGCAAAACCAGGCAGCGTCCTTGTCTGCCTTCCAATCTCTGCCCGCGTTTTCTTTCCGCTGCACAAGCTGCCACGTCGCCGAGGCCTTGCTTGTTCTCTGTGCAGCTGCTGCAAGGCAGCAACCTATCCTCTGCGAACTTCTTTCCTTCTCCCCCTCTTGTATTCTTTTAACCTTTCTGCTCCACTTTCCCTTATTCTACAAAACAAACAATTATTATTATATATATATATATATATATATTTTTTTTTTATTTAATTTAAAAGCTAAACAGTTTTGACACGAATTTATTACATAAAATCACACTTATGCTATTTTTATTTTCTTAGCTAGATAAATTCTATAAAACACAAAAACAAAGTAAATAGCATAAAAATATGAGGAAATAACTAAGAAAAGACAAGAGAATTTGATGTAAAATATGTATAAATATTAGCTTATCACTAACTGGGATCCAATATGTTTCTACCCTGAGGAAGAAATAGGTATCATCTACCCTCACAACGACCCACTGATCGTGGAAGCTCACATAGCTAACTTTGAAGTACGACGAATCCTGGTAGACACGGGGGCTTCGGTCAATATCATGTTTGCTGAAGCTTTCAGGGCACTTAATATAGCTGAACATTTGCTCGATCGCTCGATTTCCCCTCTGATAAGCTTTTCCGGTGATATCGTGCAACCTTTGGGAAGCATACACTTACCTTTCACCATTGGTACAGGCCTTTACACAACTACCATTACCACTAACTTCCTGGTGGTTGATTGCCCAACGACATACAATGTCATCTTCAGACGCACATGCATCAATGATCTCAAGGCCATGGTATCCACACATATGTTGTTGATGAAATTTCCAACCCCCTATGGCAATGGTTACATCAGAGGAGATTAACTTAGTGCACGATCGTGTTACAACACTTCCGTTAAGCAACAGCACCTGCCTGTGCCCAAGGAAACCTTTTCTATACATGACCAAGTCATAAAGACCAGCCCAGACGAAGCCAACTTGGATCTTCATAGTGGCAACAGTCAACCCGACGATCATCGAGATGACTCTTTCACCCAGCAAGCACAACGCGCTGAAGAGTTGGAGAATGTCTCTATCTCAAAAGATTATCCGGATCGCATGGTGAAGATTGGCACCACCTTGTCACCACCCATTCGGTTGGCATTGATCTCTTTTTTGCAAGAGAACACTGAGGTCTTCGCCTAGTCATACGAGGACATGTCAGGCATCTCTCCTGATATCATCTGTCATCGTTTAAGTATTGATCCCGAGACCAAGCCAGTGAGACAGAAGCGAAGATCTTATGACGCTGAACGGTACGAGGCAATGAAGGCAGAAGTTGAAAAACTCAAAGGCATAGGCTTCGTCCGGGAAGTCAATTATCCAATGTGGGTAGCAAATGTTGTCCTTGTTAGGAAGAATCCGACCAAGGAAAGTCTCATGCTTCAAAGGGTCTTGTAGAGAATGTGTGTCGATTACACCTACCTAAACAAAGGATGCCCGAATGATAGCTTTCCTCTTCCTCTCATAAACAGACTTATAGACTCTACGGCGGGGTGTGAACTTCTGAGCTTCATGGATGCTTACTCAGGATACAACTAAATCCTCATGAACCCTCCGGACCAAGAACACACATCCTTCACTACTGACAGGGGACTATATTGCTATAAAGTCATGCCTTTCGACCTAAAGAATGCAGGAGCAACTTATCAGAGACTGGTCAATTAAATGTTCGCCGAACAGATTGGGAAGAGCATAGAAGTTTACGTTGATGATATGCTAGTCAAGAGCAAACATGCTGACCAACACATCACCAACCTATCTGAAACTTTCACCATTCTAAAGAGGTATCGAATGAGGTTGAACCCCAACAAATGTGCCTTTGGCGTAGGCTCTGGCAAATTCTTAGGCTTCATGATAAGCCAACGAGGCATTGAGGCTAATCCCAAGAAGATCAAAGCAATCATCGACATGAAGGAACCGGTAACTTCAAAAGACATCCAGAGCCTTACTGGCAAGGTGGCAGCCTTAACTAGGTTCATCTCTCAGGCCACAGACAGATGTGCTCCTTTCTTCAAAGCACTTAAGGGAAGTAAGAAGTACATTACATGGACTGATGAATGTGCTGAGACATTCAAGAACCTCAAAGACTACATGAGTAAAGCCTTTTTGCTCTCCAAACATGACGTTGGTGACACTCTCATTATCTATTTGTCGGTATCGGCTTCAACAGTAAGTTCCGTTCTCATTCGAATGGATGGTAATGTCGAACGGCCTGTCTACTACGCTAGCAAGGCCTTACAAGATGCGAAGACACGATACTCCAACATTGAGAAATTGGCTCTAGCATTGGTCATGTCTGCTCGAAAACTTCGCCCTTACTTCCAAGCACATTCCATCATTGTGATTACCAATCATCCTCTTCGACAGATACTCCAAAGTCCTGACACTTCTGGGCGAATGATCAAATGGGCAATAGCATTGGGTGAGTTTGACATCTCCTACCAACCAAAGCCAGCTGAGAATGGCCAAGCAGTGGCAGACTTCATCGCCGATTTTACATATCATGTTGACATTGTTTCTACACCTAAAGAAGTGGTTTCATTACCCTCGGAAACTCAGAAAATAGAACCAACAGCCCCAGCATGGAGTCTATATGTTAATGGCTTGTCCAACCAACAGGGTTGTGGAGCAGGACTAGTCCTTATGACCCCTGACAAAGTGGCAATGGAGTATGCTCTTCGTTTCAAATTCAAGGCGTCGAACAATGAGGCCGAATATGAAGCTCTCCTAGCAGGCTTACATTTGGCCAAACACCTTGGGGTTAAACGAATTTATATCTTCAGTGACTCCTAATTGGTGGTTAACCAGGTCACCAACAACTTTGACGCTAAGGATAGCTCCACGGCTGCATATCTGGCACAAACACAATTGTTGCTTAAGCACTTCCACTACCAGATCACCCAAATTCCTCGAGCGGTAAATAGTCATGCAGATGCTTTGGCTAGCCTCGCCTCAACGGTGGAAGACAAGATTAGGAGAAAAATTCAGGTCGAATTGTTGGTAGCACCAAGCACCATGGCTGCGGAAGTGTGCAACTTACAACAGGGGGATAGTTGGATTACCCCGATTTATAGATTCCTTGCTCATGGCACCCTTCCAAATGACAAAGTCCAAGCTAAGCAGATTCGATACAAGGCTACCCGTTACTTGATCATTAATGATCAACTCTACAAGCGGGGTTTTAACCTACCATACCTAAGATGCCTTACGCCCGCATAGGCGGAAACTATCATTCGGGAAATACATGAAGGAGTCTGCGGAGATCATGCTGGATCTCGATCCCTAGCACACAAGGCTTTTCACCAATCATATTACTGGTCAACACTCCACCAAGATGCCATCAGAATATCCCGCTCATGTGATAAGTGTCAACGCTACGCAACTATTCCTCACTCCCCTCCCAAGCCGCTCACTCCTATAATCAGCCCTTGGCCCTTCGCCCAATGGGGACTTGGTTTGATCGGCCCAATGCCTGCAGGGAAGGGCAAGGTTTGCTATGCAATCGTTGCAGTTGACTACTTCACAAAGTGGGCCGAAGTAGAACCCTTGGCAGCCATTACTGAGGCAAAAATAGAAGACTTCATATGGAAGAACATCCTTTGCAGATTCGGCATTCCCAATGCGATAGTCACTGACAACAGGCGACAGTTCGACAACAATAAGTTCAGGATGTTCTGCTCTAAGTTCAACATCAACTTATGTTTTGCCTCCCCAACTCATCCCCAATCTAATGGACAAGTTGAAGCCATCAACAAAATAATCAAGCGAACGTTGAAAACCAGCTTGGACAAGGCTAAAGGTTGTTGGCCAGAATTTGTACCTCAAGTTCTTTGGTCATACCGCACTTCATATCGGACATCAATAGGAGAAACCTCATTCTCACTTGCCTTTGGTACAGAGGCAGTTGTCCCAGTTGAGCTTGAGCAAGCAACGTTCCGAGTCCAGAACTACGTGCAAAGCGAAAATGACAAGCAACTTACCCTCAACTTAGATCTAGTCGAGGAACACAGAAACCAGGCTCACTTGAGGAATGTCGCCTACAAGCAGCAACTACTATGACTCTAGGGTCAAACCTCGTTCTTTCAAAGTAGGGGACTGGGTATTGAAGAAAAGATTACTCTGTGACAGAGTCCCGAGTGAAGGAACACTTAGTCCAAACTGGGATGAACCATTTGAAGTTGTTGGCATCAGTCGCCCTGGCTCTTACAAGCTTAGAAGCTCCGATGGCAAAACCCTTGGCCATCCATGGAACGCTGATCACTTGAAGTACTATTACAAGTAAACTCACATTGTACAAATGTTAAGCTTCAGCCGTTCGGCATCCTATGTAATGAAAACTATTTAGCATGAATTCAATAAATAGGTGATTTAGACAACTCGGTCATAATCCTCTTACATTCATAGCAATGAAACACTCGGGTTCAAAGCTTCAACATGAATGCTTCCAACATGAAATCAAGTCTAAGTATATGTCAACAAGACTATACAAATAAACAAACAGTACTGGACAGAACTAGTACATCCAAGTTATGGTTTATATCTAAACAAAAGATTTGCTCAAACATAGCCAGGCATTCATCAATGATAGTGCAAATATTTGGTAATTAGCAACAAACTGGTACATCCAGAGTACATGGCACATGCCACACAAACAACAAACTAGTACATCCAGAGTACATGGCACAAGCCACACAAACAACAAACTAGTACATCCAGAGTACATGGCACATGCCACACAAACAACAAACTAGTACATCCAGAGTACATGGCACAAGCCACACAAACAACAAACTAGTACATCCAGAGTACATGGCACAAGCTACACAAACAACAAACTAGTACATCCAGAGTACATGGCACATGCCACACAAACAACAAACTCGTACATTCGGAGTACATGCAGAAAAAGAGGGCACTACGAGTCATCCTCATCTGAGGCCGAACCCCTGACAATATCACTTTGCGTTTCAACCCCATTGTCATCACCACCTTCCTCAGCATCTCCAGGACCATCCTCACTCTCCTGAGACTGCTCACTGATACTAGCCTCATTATCAGAGTCATCATCACTACTAGGATCAAATGCGAGGACGAAGGCTTCACCCTTTTGTCGGTACTCATCCATCTCATCACGGTACTTTCGGATAATGCTTCCTTTTCTCAAAATTAGCCGCTCGGATGCAGTGAGGTCTAAAAGCATCATGAAAGGCATGGGAACCTAAGAACTCATGCGCAACAACATCCCTCTCAGTTGGGATACTCCTCTTCAACCCAGAAACCTCAACCAAGGTACTATCCAACTCCCCTTTAACCTTAGAAACCTCAAGGATGGTTGTCTCCAACTGTTCCTTAGTCGCTTCCAATTGTTTCTTGAGCCTCACGTTCTCACCATTCCGCCTCTTTAAACTCTCAAAGTTTTCATCCTTAAGGCGGATGGCATCAGCCAAAGCTTTGCTCGTTTTTCTGGCGTCATTCACAAACTGCTTATTCTCTTTAAACTTTGCCTTGTACCGCTCGACTTCTCGCAATCTGTCATCGTACTCGGTCATGACCTACATGACAAGATAATCGTCACTACCAGGAAAAAGAGGGGAGAAAGCAGAGAAATGACAAAGTAACACTTACAGAAGAAGATAGCCTCATCATCCGGTCACGATCTGATTCGTTCTCATCTAGCGGTTCGCCAAGCTCATCAACAGTGGATCGACGTCTTGCCAGGCAATTATTGACATACCTAAAACTACTTGGCTGCATGGCAACCTTCAAGTCCTTCCAATGAATGCTGCCAACCTCTTCCTTGTACTTTCTCTTATGGCTACAGCTAGGGCCATATTCTTGGTCAGTAGACTCCATGGTTGGAGGAAATATGGGATTGATAGTAGGAAGAGGAGGCAACAGTCGTCTCTCCTCCCCTGCAACTATGGTAGCAGCACACCCAATGGCCTCAGCTTCAGCCTGCTTTGAGGTAGCAATCTTGAGAACCTCATTTTGCGACTTAGGTTTAGGGGTTGGCCTCACCCGGTGTTTACGAGCTCCCTTGTGAAACAAAATGTCGTCTACAGGAACTAACATGGGTGATTTCCCTTTCTTGGCGTTAATCTCCCTTTTCTTGCCCACTTTCTCCACTGAATAAGAAAAATCAAAGTAAGGAATGCAACTTTGTAAAAGAAAGAGGGGGCGAAATGAAAGACACAACTTACTTGCTCGTCTCTGGCACTCCGACACTAGGGGCTGGAAACCGTACTTTCAAAATAAGGGTCGTAGCTTACCCAAGTGTCTATCCTCTTTGGGCACCCTCAACACCTTCTCTACGTCAGCTAGCTCTCGTCCAGACAGTTTGATGGTCATTCGCGTCACTGCACGAAGAAAAAATGTTAGAAGCAAGAGAAAATCACAACAAATAGCAAATAATGCAAACAATGGATACATTACAACCTACAGTCTGGAAGTGAGTAGGAACACGTCGCTCAGGCGTGACACCTTTAGCATACTCCCAATCATTATAAAGAAAGCACCAACGGTTTTTCCAAGTGCAGTACGCCTTTTTCTTACCAAAGACAATACGCTCTCTCTCACTACGACATGCACACTCGGCATACCCAGTGCATGCTTTCACCGGGAGCATCTTATAGCAGTAGCGCCATTGATGAAAGGAAGGCTCACCTAACCCACATTCCATCCACATAATATAAAACCCATCAAGGTATCCCAAAAACCAGGGTAGAGTTGCCCATGCTCATATCCAATAAAAGACAGCATATGTTGCAACCACGGGTGCAAAGGCAGCTTCACCCCTAAAGTCAATAATATCTGGGTATAGAACATAACATGACCCTTGGGTGGTTTAGAGGACAATTCTTCGTGATGCACCAAACGCATTCCTACACTACGGGGGATACTGCATGTTTGCCTTAGGGCCTCAAGCTGCTTTTCGCTATCTAACAAGTTTTGCACTAAATGGTCTGCTGTGAACTCAGAGCGAAATATGGGTATGTCGTCACAAACAACCACCTCACCCACTGACATGAAGGAGGAAGAACCAATATTGGCTAAGGCATGGCAATTGCGAAGATCACCCAATCTTGAATTTTTTGTACAAGACTCCAACAAAGGCCTTGAAGACTCCAACATTGCAAGCTCAAACCTAGAGTTAGAGTTAGGGGAGCCCCCATCACTAGGACTTCCAAACTCTGACATCTACAACAAACAAAAACAAACTCTATCACCACATGAAAGATCGAAACATAAGGAAGTTCCTAGGGCGTGGAGAAAAGCTCAATCAGTTCATTATGTTCTCAACCAAATACATGAACACTCAAACAATTCAACAAGAATGAAATCATGTGATCTAGTGGAAAAGACTACCAACCTGAAGATGGTGCAAAGCAATGTCAGAATCCCTATCAACTATAAGAGCACTCTATCTCCAAAAATCACTACAAAATGAGCAAATGAAGACAATGAAAAGAGTGGAAACTTCTCATTCTTATAGGGTTCAACATGGCCAAATAAATTCAAAATTCAAAATTCAAACCATGAGAAAACCCCACATGGAAAGTCTTCAAACTTCCACACAAGCTAATGGGTTTTCAAATTTCAAACTTGCAGCACCCATTCTCTCCCTAAAAAAAATCCGAAAAAATGGGGGGAAGAGCTTAACACATTAGCTTCATCAATTTATGGTGTCAACAAGAGCTTCATCAAAGGAGGGCAACCACAATTCTCAAAAGCTTCACACACTCTTGATCAAGACAGTGTGAAGCAAAACCAATTTATGGTGCCAACAAGAGCTTCATCAATGGAGGGCAACCACAATTCTCAAAAGTTTCACACACTGTTGATCAAGACAGTGTGAAGCAAAACCAATTTATGGTGCCAACAAAAGCTTCATCAATGGAGGGCAACCACAATTCTCAAAAGCTTCACACGCTCTTGATCAAGACAATGTGAAGCAAAATCAATTTATGGTGCCAACAAGAGCTTCATCAATGGAGGGCAACCATAATTCTCAAAAGCTTCACACACTCTTGATCAAGACAGTGTGAAGCAAAACCAATTTATGGTGCCAACAAGAGCTTCATCAATAGAGGGCAACCATAATTCTCAAACATTCGAAGCAAATTCAAGACTGTTCGAAGCAATTTCAATTTATATAGTTCATCCAAACCTTCGACTACTACAAGGTGTGGCTTGCATCACAATCTCTTGCTCAACAGTGTGGAAGCAAAATTTGTATATGTTGTCTCTCCCACATTTTCAAATTTCTAGTTTCCCAAAAAAAAAAAAAAAAAAAAAAGGAAATTCAACAAAAGCTTCAACTCCAAAGCTTCACCCATAAAAGCTTAATCCATAAAAGCTTCACCAACAAAAGCTTCATCAATGGAGGACAACTACAAATTCTCAAAAGCTTCACACTATCTTGATTAAGATAGTGTGAAGCAAAATCAATTCATGGTACCCAACAAAAGCTTCAACTCCAAAGCTTGACCCACAAAAGTTTTACCTACAAAGCTTCAACTCCAAAGCTTCACCTACAAAAGCTTCACACTATCTTGATCAAGATAGTGTGAAGCAAAATCAATTCATGGTGCCCAACAAAGCTTGACCTACAAAAGCTTCACCCACAAAAGCTTGACCCATAAAAGTTTGACCCACAAAAGCTTCACCTACAAAAGCTTGACCCACAAAAGCTTCACCCATAAAAGCTTGACCTACAAAAGCTTCACCCACAAAAGCTTCACCTACAAAACTTCAACACAAAAGCTTCACCTACAAAAGCTTCACATTATCTTCATCAAGATAGTGTGAAGCAAAATCAATTCATGGTGCCCAACAAAGCTTGACCTACAAAAGCTTCACCCACAAAAGCTTCACCCATAAAAGCTTGACCCACAAAAGTTTCACCTACAAAAGCTTGACCCACAAAAGCTTGACCTACAAAAGCTTGACCCACAAAAGCTTCACCTACAAAACTTCAATACAAAAGCTTCACCTACAAAAGCTTCACATTATCTTGATCAAGATAGTGTGAAGCAAAATCAATTCATGGTGCCCAACAAAGCTTCAACCTCAAAGCTTCACCTACAAAGCTTCAACACCAAAGCTTCACCTACAAAGCTTTAAAATATATATATATATATATATATATATTTTTTCTGAAATTCGAAAATTCAAAAATTTGGAAATTCGAAAATTCAAAAAATAAAATAAAATTGAAAAAAAAATAAAATTTGCCTAGGCCTCCTCTTCTTTGGGCCTAACAACTTTCATAACAAATATATATGAAGAATGAGTTTTGGGCTACCACTTAGAAAGGAAATGCCTCATTCGTCAACTCCCTCGACCGGAGACTTGGGGACTCTTACCATATGCTACTGCACCTTGATACTCGGAAGTCTCACGACCACTCGGTGACTTGGATTTTTCAAGTCTCCAAACGAGAAGTTTTCCTCATTCGGGAAATTAAGGGAGCACTACCTCAACCTACATGCTTCACTCACAAAGCTTCAACATACAAGCTTCAACAAAAGGAAAAATTCAAAGAACTTAGTGAAGAAGGCCTTGGTGTATTTAACACAATACGTTGAAATGAAGCAAAGCTTGTTTATTGATATCTCCGATAAGTTACAAATATGTACATATACATGAATCAAAATAAACAAACAAGAGGGAGCCTTCACAAAGGTTGCTCAGGAGAAGTCTCAGCAGTTGGCAGAGCCCCAGATCGAGGAGGCACCAGAGGGTGATTATTCGGAGCCTCAGTACTAGGCAGAACCCCAGAAGGATGAGGCACCGAAGGTTGATCATTTGGAGCTTCATTACGCGGTACAGCCCCAGAAGACGAAGGCAATAAATGCCTTTGGAACAAACCCATAAACCTCTGATGATCAAGTAAAATCTGACCATCAGATTCCTGCAGCTGGTCGAGCTTCATCTTCATGTTTGTAGCATAGTCATGTGCGAGCCTGTGCAACTGTTTATTCTCATGCTTAAGCCATCTGATCTCCTGTTTGAGACTTATCACTTCAGCCGCCAATGATTCAACTTGGCGGGTTCGAGCAAATAGGCGTTGGGCCATATTAGACACAGAACCTGCACACTGAACACTGAGTGCCAAAGAATCCTTAACGGCCAACTCATCAGACCGTTTGGAAAGTAGTCTGTTATCTTTGGGAGTGAGAAGGTTCCTGGCCACCACCGCAGCGGTCAAATCATTTTTCATCACAGAGTCCCCAATGGTAAGAGGACCAGTAGAGGATAAGAAGGATGGGCGTCATATGTTGTCTTGAAAAGGCATGGCTGCCTCTTCACCAAAGTTCAAGTCAAAACGACGGTCGGATGGGCCAGACATTCTCAGAAATGATGAAGGAGAAATGAGGTGCAATAAATCTCTGAAATAAGGAGAAAATTCCTACAAGCAATAACTCTTTGAATGTACTCCTTGCACACAATTGGTGCCCTTATAAAAGAAAGGGCAACAGGGCCGTTGATTCAAAAATTGAAGTGCCACCACTTTCCGGATTCCGAAGAGGCACCACTCTCCGGATTTCGAAGAGGCACCACTTTCCACACGCAACGTCAGCTCATCAGGTACCACAGATAACTTTGCCAAAAATCTTTGACAAAGTTTAGACACATAAATTTTGAAGGTCCAGCTACCCTACTATTACCCACAAGGGTAAAGGAACAGCACCACTGCTTGATAACTAAAAAGTCCCAATGTGTGTCAACCTCCGTGCTCCGTGGCAAGGAAGACTGGCAAAAATGCCCAACCTTTACTCACATTCGAGAAAACACTCCCAACAGGATTGCTTTCTCAAAAATTGAAGAGGCACCGTTCTCTGAATCTCGAGAGCCAGATCCCCGACAGGATTGCTTGTTCGAAAACCGAAGAGGCACCGCTCTCTGAACTTCGAGAGCCAGATTTCCTTGGATAAAGCTTGTCTGCAATCTTCACACGCAACATCAGCTTTCCAGATACCACATACCACTTTTTCAAAGCGCTCTGACAAAGTTAAAACATGTGAAGCTTGCAGCTCCCACTACATTGCTATGACCAAGAATGGTAAAGGAATAGCATTATTACTTGCTCAAAAATCGAAGAGGCACCGCCCTCCGAATCTCGAGAGCCAGACTCCCAACATGATTACTTTCTCAAAAATCGAAGAGGCACCGCTCTCTGAATCTCAAGAGCCAGACTCCCAACAGGATTGCTTTCTCAAAAATCGAAGAGGCACCGTTCTCCGAATCTCGAGAGCCAGATCCCCGACAGGATTGCTTGTTTGAAAACCGAAGAGGCATCGCTCTCCGAACTTCGAGAGCCAGATTTCCTTGGATAAAGCTTTTCTGCAATCTTCACATGCAACATCAGCTTTCCAGATACCAGATACCACTTTTTCAAAGTGTTCTGACAAAGTTAAAACACGTGAAACTTGCAGCTCCCACTACATTGCTATGACCAAGAAGGGTAAAGGAATAACACTACTACTTGTTGTTAATGAGACTCCTATATATGTCGACCTTCATCCTCCACAGCCAGGCAAACCTGCAAATAAAAAAAATGCTCAACTTTTCTTCACATCCGAGATGGCACTCTCAGCAGAGTCTCTCGAAATACTCAGCTTCTTTTCCTCCCGATAATACCTCTGCAAACAAGCCACGCCAGAGCAAGAGTATCTCATATCATCAGGGTTAAAAGCAAGAGTATCCCATATCATGCTTTTTCCCTGTCTTTTCCTTTGACCTTGTTCTTACCTGCAAGACAAAGAGAAAGATAGCAATCAGTCAGCACTTGGAATCAAGCTTCCAGTCAGGAACTGACTGCCTGGAACCTCTTGCCTGATTACTTACCTGGCATTGCTCTCGAGTACTCATCTTCAACATCCTATGCCTCCAGTGAAGAAACCACATCTGCCTGATGAACAAATAGGGCAAGTGAGAAGGACACAAGGAAGCATGTGGAGACAAGCATAACAGAACACATGCCGATACATCCACTACTTTGTCAACAACAAAAGTATCACATATCATCATGGTCGAACGTACTCTAGATTTGATGGACTTGTTTTGACCCTCAAATTCTTGAGTCGGCCTTATACTCTGAAGGAAACCAGAAAACCCTCCAACCCAGTTCAAGAATAAGCATGTGGAAAGTTACTTCTTCAAAAGCAAAAGTATCTCATATCATATCTTCTCCATTTGCTTCTCCTTATCCTTGGTGCTATTTACGACACAATGAGAAAGAGAACAATCAACCGGAAGCCGAAATTGAACCTCCAATCTAGGTTGCTTGCTTGGAAGTCTGATTGCTTACCTTGTCTGTTACCTCCTTCGGCAAATCTCCTAGCTCGGCGACTTGGGGGACTCCTACTATATGGTTTTGTATCGCACTTGACCAAGCCCGAAACTACAAGTAAGCTTCAAGTGAAATTGATACATTACCTTATGCATCTTTATCGGTTAAAGATACCACCCTTGGATAGAGGAAAAGTACTTCCAGAGAAGATGCCACATCTACGTATGAGACAGATAAGGCAAGTGAAAATGATACCACATTTCGGTACTTAGAAGTTTCGTGATTACTCAATGGCTTGGATCTTGCAAGTTCCCAACCGAGGAGCTTCCCTCACTCGGGAACTTAAGGGAGCACTGTTTGTACCATACTTGACCAATCCCGAAACTACTTAGCACCGGTCAACGTTATACCGTCAAGGACCCAAAAGAGTTTCCCTACCACCAGAAGGCCAATCACAGCGCGACATGTGTCAACATCAGAAGCCAATCACAACACGACACGTGTCAATGTCAGAATGAAACTAGAAACTCTCTTCTATAAATAGAGATCATTCTCTCACAATATTTCCTAATGTCATTTGTACTAAATCATTCACTTGTACTCACTAAAGAAGAGCTTGAACCTATGTACTTGTGTAAACCATTCACAATTAATGAGAACTCTTCTACTCCGTGGACGTAGCCAATCTGGGTGAACCACGTACATCTTGTGTTTGCTTCCCTGTCTCTATCCATTTACATACTTATCCACACTAGTGACCGGAGCAATCTAGCGAAGGTCACAAACTTAACATTTTCTGTTGTACCAGAGTCCTCACTGATTTTGTGCATCAACACATGTAATGAAGAGCGAGCCCTTATTTTATAAAAGGAACTTTTTTACCTTCATTAGAACGCATCGCCGCCAACTGAACAACCGCCTCGCCGCGAGCATCACTCCTAACCCATCACTTATGTATTGAGGAGCGAGTCCTTATTCTATAAAAGGGACTCCCTCACCATCATTAGAAAGCATCGCCGCCTACTGAGTAACCGCCTCGCCGCGAGCATCAACTCTAGCCCAATATTTATGTATTGAAGAGCGAGCCCTTATTCTATAAAATGGACTCTCTCACCTTCACCACAAGCCAAGCCAACCAAGGCAACATAAGCCACAAGCCGAGCAGCCTCGCAACATGTGCTACTTCTGGTTGAGCATCATTTCAAATTGGGCACTGCCTCATATCGAGTATCAGTTATAGACGACATCTAGTTACTTCGGCCCACACATGGGCTGAATTTCAAGTCTCCAGCCAAAAGACTCTCTTGACTGAAGACTTGGGAAACTACTGTTAGTACCATATTATATTGGGTCTCATTACTTGGGTTTCCAAACATTGAGCCCATGATCTATGTAAAAGGGGATGAGCCCTTAGTCTATAAAAGGGACTCCTCACCCTCACAATCAGGAGGCCTCATATCCCCTAAACATATGTCTCATCCTCACCACAGTCTCTGCTCTTAAACTCTCTCTTTCTCTGGGGGACTCCCCCTCACACTTGTAACGCATACATACAGTTGGAGAGAAATACAATCAACATCAGTGTGAACATAGCCCAAACATTGGGGTGAACCACGATACATCTTGTGTTCTTTACTTTCTTGCAGATTCACGGTCGGATTTACGTTGTTCCAAGACTCATCCAGTTTTGTGCATCAACATGGTGAAGAGGTCAGCCAAATTGTCTTGTGAACGAATTTGTGTGACTTCAATCTTTTGATGCTCTTGTTGTTGATGTGAGAAGAAGAACTTCAACGCAATGTGCTTGCTGTTGTCTCATTTGATGTAACCTTTCTTGAACTCTTCGATTGTCTTCATAGATTGTCGTCGGGACATCAACAACGAGGTAAAGATCGAATGAGCTTCGAATATGGCCCATAACTGTTCTCAACCAAAAGCATTCCCGAGTTGCTTCATGCAAGGCAAGAATTTCAGCATGGTTAGACGAAGTGGCAACTAAGGTCTGTTTAGTTGACCTGCAAGAGATTGCGGTGCCTCCAACGGTAAAGACATACCCTATTTGAGAATGCGCCTTGTGCAGATTGGATAAGTATCATGTGTCGGCATAACCAACAAGGCGAGAATCGACTCAAGATAAAGGAGTGCGACATCACTCGAGGATCCATAGGGATAGAACAAGCCCAGATCCGTAGTACCCTTAAGGTAACAGAAAATATCTTTAACACCAATCCAATGTAGACGTGTTGGTGATTTACTGCATTTTACCAAAAGATTAACAGCAAAGGAAATGTCGGGTCTAGTGCATTGAGCTAAGTACAATAAAGCGCCTATCGCACTTAGATAAGGAACTTCAGGCTCTAAAATCTCTTCATCATCCTCATTCGGATGAAAGGGATCTTGTTTTGCATCTAGAGATTGAACAACCATATAAGTACTCGAATGCTTCACTTTATCCTCGTTAAAGCGGTGCAACATTTTCTAGGTGTAGTTCGATTGATGTATTAAGATTCCATCTAAATTGTGCTCTATCTCGATACCTAGACAGTATCGAGTCTTTCCTTGATCTTTCATCTCAAATTTTGACTTCAGGTGCGTGGCAGTTCTCGCGAGCTCTTCAGGAGTTCCAATGAGATTCATGTCATTGACATACATTACAACAATCGCAAAACCAAAATGTGACTTCTTAATGAACACACAAAGGCATAGTTCGTTATTCACATATCCTTGACTAGTCAAATACTCACTCAGACGGTTATACCAGATTGTTTCAAACCATAGAGTGAACGCCTCAGCCGAATTGAGAGCGTGTTTCAAGGTTTGGAAATATTTGATCCAGTTAATGTAAGTCATTCGGGAACTTTCATATAAATTTTCGTATCAAAATCCTCATAAAGATACGCAGTTACTACATCTATAAGATGCATACTCAGTTTTTTTTCAGAAATTACGAAAATGATAAGGTAGCGAAAAGTAATCACATCCATAACGGGTGAATAAGTTTCGTCATAGTCAATCTTGGGGCGTTGTGAGAAGCCCTGTGCAACAAGACGAGCTTTGTAACGCATAATTTTGTTCTTCTCATTATGCTTCCGAACGAAAACTCATTTGTAGCCAACGAGCTTCACATGTGGAGGAGTATGAGCTACAGGTCCAAACACTTAGATTACTTGTTTCCAGTTTGACTAATCAGTTCTATGTCGACATTCATCAACGGAATGGAGTTCAATGTCATCGCTCAACATGATCTCAGTAGCTACTGCATATGCCAATGCATCGTCGACGACATCTCATTTCTACACCAAACATCATCCAAGCTAGCATAATAGACCAAAATCTCACGATTCTCGAGAGGTGGATTCGTCTCTTTAAGGACACTTCTGTAATCTAGAATTTCCTCATGAGTTAGATATAATGAATAGGCGACAGTCGGATTCAAGGTAGGCTCTTCAGGTGCCTGTTTTGTGGGTTTCCTCTACCGGATGTGTGAATCCTTTAAACCAAATGGTCTGCCACGTTTGTGTGTAAGGGCAGATGATTGGCTAGCCGCTAATGTATGTGAATCAACCAAAATGACGTCTCGGGCCTCCAGGAAGGAAGTCTGTCGTACATTTGGTAAATCCATCTTTGCATGCACATTCACAACTGGAATATGTGATCTTGTCACTCGTGCTAAATCAGTAGAAACATGTAGCATGATTTGAGCTATGCTATGAAGATCTAATATGAGCTGCACTTCAATCTCAGACTGAGTGGTGCGGGTATCTAAATGAGACAACGTGGGAGTCGTCTATGATAATTTACGTCGTTCTTCAAGAACGTTGACGTTCTTATCCCCCCTAACGACGGGAAGACTATCTCATAGAAGTGACAATCCGTGAAACGAGCAGTAAAGATCGCCTGTCAAAGGTTCTAAGTAATGAAATCGGCACATAGACAGCATAACCAAAAATGCGCAGATGCGATATGTCAGGTTCGTATTTGGTAACCAAATGAAAGGGTACTATATGGTTGGGTCACAATAGGCCTCAGGTGGACTAACATGGTTGCATGCAATATTGCATGGCCCAAAGCAGCGATTAGGAACTTGGTACGTATGACCAACGATCGAGCAATCATCTGTAAACGCTTAATGAATGCCTTTACCAGGCTGTTTTGGGTGTGAACATGGGGTACTGGATGTTTAACTTCAACCCCAACCGACATGCAATAGTCATCAAAAGTTTTAGATGTGAATTCTCCAGCATTATCCAATCGAATAGATTTGATCGGATAATCAGGGAGGTGAGCCCTGAGCTTGATAACCTGAGCCAATAGTTTGTAGAATGTAGTATTCCTTGTGAACAACAAGCACATGTGCGACCAACCAAAACCATAAAATATCTAAATGGTCTGCATGAAGGGTGAATCGGTTCACAAATGTCCCCTTGAATCATTTGTATAAAAATAGGACGATTTGAACGAATCTTGTCATAAGAAGGCTTAATAATAAGTTTTCTCATGGAGCATGTTTGACATGCGATTCCTTGAATCAAACCTAAACTTCGGGTTAGTGGATGCTCATGTGATGATTTGAGGATACAGCGCATCACTGTTTGTCCAGGGCCTCTCAAACAATCATGTCAAAGTGTAATTTCGTGCACGGTCCCAGAGGTAAGGTCGGCCACATAGTGGCTTTCTATAGGGCGTATGGTCGTAGTATACAAACCACTCGAGATACGATTCATCTTCTCTAGAATACGCTTCTGGCCACATTCGTAGGAAGTTATGCACAAAAATTCAACTCTGTTTTCTATATAGGTTTCAGCGTGGTAATTATTATCTCTAATGTCCTTGAAATTCAACAACATTCTTCCGGAACGCGGAGAATAAAGTGCCTCTTCAATAGTCAAAATTGTACCATTAGACAACCTTATATGTGCCTTACCATATCCTTCGATCAGGTTGGATAGGCTTGAAAGGGTTGTCAGATGTGCATTCTTAGGTATGAAATTAGTGAAATAGATGTTGTGGATGCAAATTTCTTCCTCCTTGTTATTGGACAAACTTGCACCTACAAAACAAATAACACCTTAGGTTAAGGCCAAGAGCCTCACACGCCCACGATGAATGGAGGGCTTTGGCCGAAAAACCTTCGATGTCAAAATTAGAATTTTGAGGGAAAAATGTTTGGAGAATTTAGAGAATTTAGCAAGAGAATTGGAATTGAGTTTTGGAGAGAATGAGATGACTTATATAGGGATGTGGCCGGCCACCTTAGGAGGAGATGGACCGGCCACTTGGATGGTTTTGTGGGTTAGGTTCTTGATTTGTGGTTAATTAGCTAATTAATGGAATAATTATTTAATTAATTAGCTAATTATTATAATAAAAGAGGAAGGATTTGGGGATTACCTTATAGAGAAGATATGATGAGGATGGATGAAATAGGTTGTAAATAAATACACATTTGGGCACTTTTGACTTGATTGAGTGATGATTGTCCACTCTCCCGTGTAGGAGTTCCGGTGTGCCTTGAGGGTAATTTTGTCATTTTCTACCCAAAAATCCACGTGTCACCTCTTGATTATTTTTGGCTCCACAAATGCATTCACACAAAACGGTGTGCATGGTTGCACTATCTGCCAGACAACTAACTTTCCCACTAGACATACTTAGAAATAAAAATTAATTTGAATCGGTCACATGCATAAAAGTTTGTTCATTCAAAATAATTTAAATATTCAAGGATGGTAATTAATTAAAAACTTAATATCCAAAAAATAAATCATCCAAACATAAAAGGGAAATTGATCAAAATTAAACCAAAAAACAAGAGGGGGTTCGGCCACTAGGTGGAATTCGGCCCCATTGTTTAAATTTCAACTATAAAAATAGTTTATGTCTAAGATTCTAATCTTTCATAGGGGTGGTATCCTCCTGAAAGTCAGAAACCTCCATCTTGGTACTTTCCGGTTCATCCACTTGCACAAAGTTTGATTTAAACTTCTTACGACAAGAATGATATTCAGCTACAACCTTTTGGGGAGCTCCGCAAACATGAGACTAATGGTCCTTGGAACCACAGCGATAGCACATGTCTGCATCCATGGTTTCAAGTGCTTGCCCTTATTCTTGAAGTTTGAGGCCTTGGGAGCGAGGTTATGGCGCTTCTGGGCTAGATTTCCTTCCTTAGATGGGCCTTGGCTCTGTTGACCTTGACGGGGAGGCTTCTGGCTGCCCCTACCACGCCTATGTTGGCGTTTTGGGTGTTTGTTTGTGCTATAATGTGCTTTAAGCACAACAGTCGCCCTAGTAGGTTGAGCTTGATGATTTTTCATCAATAGTTGATTCTGCTTTTCAATGAGAAGTAAAACATATATCAAATATGAAAACTTAGTGAACTTTTGAGCCTTATATTGTTGTTGCAGGACAATTTTAGTAGCAGAGAAGGTCGAATAGGTCTTCTCCAAGAGATCTTCTTCGGTTAAGGTCTCGTTACAGAACTTGAGAAGTGATCGGATTCGACAAACTTCATAATTATACTCATTCACAAACTGAAAGTCTTGGAAGCGCAAATGCTGCTAGTCATGTCTTGCTTCAGGCAAGAAGATGTCTTTTTGGTGATCAAAACGATCAACCAAAGCGACCCAGAGTGCTCGTGGATCCTCCTCAGCAAGGTACTTGGTTTGCAGTGCCTATATTTAATTGACAAGGGAAGGCAGGCTGGCGGCACAGAGAGAGAATAAAGAGAGATGTGTTTGTAAGGTTGTGTAGAGGATGTGTGTTATTCCCCTATGCAGTGCCTTTATTTATAGTAATAAGAGAGAGAATAAAATCATTCTCCTCCAATGAATACAAGTCCTAATAGAGAAGAATAACTAGAATCAAATCTAATCTAAAATTTATACAATCACACTTAAACAATAAGTTTATAACATAAATAAATAATTAGAGAAGGGGAGAATTGGAGTGACATTACTGACCCACCCCAGTGAGGATCACTTCTATCCTGACTTTCCAGTAGATAATCAGTAATGAAGTATCGATCCTCCCCTACTTCAATTTTTTTTAAATCTTTGGTTTTTGGTTTTTTTTTTCTTCTTGAGACGTTACTTTATTTGAATTAGTTTGGTTTTCATTCTTTTCATGTTATAGGCTACCTGAAGCACACGATCACCGTGTTATAACTTATAAGTTAATACTATAAATGCCTAAACATACAGGGATCCAATTCCATCACAACTCAAATTCACTTTGATGGAGTGAATGCAAGAACAGGGTGATGTGGCACGGCCGGCGCACCCAAAAATTTCTCAAACCAAACACAGCCCGACATTTTAATAGGTATCCAAGAAGTTTTCGTCAAAATATCGCGATATTATCGATAATATCGATAATATCGCGATATTACCGATAATATCACGAAATACTTCAAAAATACTTAAAATACTGAAAATATTAAACTAACAAGAACAGATACCACATCTGATCTTAGCCAAAAGAACGAGAAAAGAATGCCTTCGTCAATTTTGGAATGTGGCTTTTATAGACCTGTTTGCTTGCTCACTTCTATTGCACGACCGATGTGGGATGCAAACTAGCTTTTATAGACCTGTTTGTTTGCTCAGTTCTATTGCACAGCCGATGTGGGATAACTACTAGAAGCAGCTTTCTTTTGTCCTCATCTTACTGCATGGATGTAAGAAAAGTTCCAAATCAGAGAGTTAATTAAGAAATTCCTCACAAAGTTTATTAGGAGTTGTGTCATAACTCTTATTGCCAATTAATTTTGGGGTTGAAACCTTAGTTTTCTTCATGGATCTGGAGCATATATGCTTGCATATTAAAGGAAGTTGAGTTTCCACTGTAAAAAAGTTATTACAAATAGTTACCACACCCAATACTACATGTATGTTTGGGTGAGAGACTCCCAAACTACAAGGCATGCATTTTAGGCAAATGAAGAAGAAATCTGTCGCACAAAGTTAAGTAGGAGGAATTAGAAATGTATCACATGAACATTACAAAGATATGTAAAAGAAATTTGTTAATGACTCATTTTAAGCAGTCATTTGCAAATCCCTCACGTGTTGCATTTCTAATCTAGCATATCTATCTTTTTGTGATTCATTTCTTCATGACTATGTCTAAATTCTCCTAAAATTCCTCTCTTAGATCTTAAGTGCCCCTCTTTTTTTTGTTTCTCACTCACTCATGTCTAAATCTTGTCGAGTTGCATATATTTAGTTGTACAAATGAGCATTAAATTGTTAATATCATGCAATGTATAAAGTGTACAATATTGTACTAATTCATTATATATAAATGATTATGATGTGTTTAGACTTCTTTCATTAATTACTACATATTTTCTACACTCACAATGTTTGTCAGCTCGCTATATAATCAACTTGATAATATTAAATCCATCATGCAATGCATTTCCTTCCAATTTTTTATGATAAACTAATAGATAATTGACTAAATAAACATCATGAAAAGTTTCAATAAAAATTTCCAAGTTTTTCTTACAATTTCCGTGGTTTCCATGTAATTTTTATCGATATCGATATTATCCCGATATTTTCATCGATATTTCCGTGTTTTCGGACTACCGATATTACCGATATTTTCTTTCTCGACTCTTATCCTATCGAGGATAAGCTCATCAACTGCCCAGCGGACGCACAGTCACACTCCCACGCTCTCTCTCGCCTGTCGGAGAGAGAAGAACACCCAAAAAAAGGACAAAAAATGGCATCCTCCGCCGCCTCACTATCCTCCCCACTCCACTTCCGCAACCCAAATCCCAGGCCCATATTCTCCCCAAAGCCAACAAAACCTACCACCCTAAAACCCCCCACCACCGTCGTCAAGCCACTCTTCGCCCTCCCGCCTCCTGCCGAAGTCGACAGCGCCACAATTGCCGCCATTGGCGGCGGATCGGTGGCCGCCCTCGCCGCCGCGCTTTCCTTATCCGACCCGGAAAAGCGTCGCCGCCTCCAGGCCGAAGAGGTCGGCGGCGGCGACAAGGAGGTGGTGAAGGACTACTTCAACAAGTCCGGGTTCGAGCGGTGGAAGAAGATATACGGAGAGACGGATGACGTGAACAGAGTTCAGAGGGACATCAGGCTCGGGCACTCCAAGACCGTTGAGAATGTGATGAAGATGTTGACCGATGAGGGCCCACTTCAGGGGGTCTCTGTGTGCGACGCCGGGTGTGGGACTGGGTGCTTGGCGATTCCGTTGGCGAAGGAAGGGGCGGTTGTCACGGCTGCTGATATTTCAGCTGCCATGGTTGCGGAGGCTGAGAAGCAGGTGAGTTTTGAAATAGTGACTTTGAAAAAAGCTGCTTTTTTTTGGGTTTTGGGTTTTGGAGGGAAGTGTTGGTTTGATGGACTTGGGGAAATTGGCAATGTGGGTTTTGGTGGAATCGGAAATTGCTAGCCTGGGTTGGTGATGGTTTTGCTCGAATGTGAATTTCTAACCAAGTAATTTTTGAAAAAAAAGACTGCTTTTTTGGATGTGGGTTTTGAATTCGATGGAACGAAGCCCATTGGCAATGTGGGTTTTAGTGGAATCGGAATTTGCTAATCCGGGTCAGTGTTGGTGATTGTTTTGCTTGAAATGTGAGATTTAAATAAGTGAATTTGGAAAAAGCTGCTTTTTTGGATGTGGGTTTTGGAGTTGGAGTTTTATAATCTGGGTTGTGTTGGTTGATTGTTTTGCTTGAATGTAAATTGCTGGTGGCTGTGGTTTAATCTCAAACTTTTGATTTTTATGCAGGCAAAAGAGCAGCTTCAGTTAAGCAATGGCTTCTCGGCAGGACCAGTACTGCCAAAATTCGAAGTGAAGGATTTAGAGAGCTTGGATGGGAAGTACGACACGGTGGTCTGTCTAGATGTTTTGATTCATTACCCGCAGAGCAAGGCTGACGGGATGATTGCGCATCTTGCCTCATTGGCGGAGAATCGGTTGCTTATAAGTTTTGCACCAAAGACATTGTATTATGATGTGCTAAAGAGGATAGGAGAGTTGTTCCCGGGGCCTTCGAAGGCAACAAGAGCGTATCTACACGCAGAGGCAGATGTGGAGAGGGCTTTGAAGAAGGTTGGATGGAGGATAAGGAAGAGAGGACTAACCACTACACAATTTTATTTTTCGAGGCTGGTCGAGGCTGTTCCTGCTAAGTGAGGAAGAAAAGGCCATATTTGAGTTCTGCCTTTTGCTCTAACTGGTTGTAAAGCTTGTTTACATGTACGTTCTCATGAATCTCATCCTCTTCGTGTATGTATGGTTTTGTACTCTTTATACTAGATGTTCATGTATCAATCTTATATGTATGATGACAATTTTGTGTTCTTCATATGAAATTTAAATTCATTGCCATCGATCCCAAGAAACTATTCTGAAATTTTAGCATCCTGGTTTCGATTTGCATAGCTAGATGGCAAAAATTTGCTAATTATAACAGTAAGCAGATGAAACGATCAAGTTTACAAAGCTAACAATGATATTTGTATCTCTTATGGAGTCTGATGTCGTCTCTAATTAACTACTTAAGATTAGAAGATATAAATTCGATAGCTTTATGTCAATAACTGGTACAAGAAGAAAATAAAAATGAGCCTAGGATAAAGATATGTATGCAGCTTCCTAAGTTTTTCGCTTTACCACAAAGGTTGATCATAATCTGTCGGCGATTCTTGCTAGAACATCTGTGACCTTGCCGAGAGCAGCAAGTATGCTATTGTTTTGCTCCTTCCTTTGTTCCCTCTCAAAATGGCAATTTATGTTATGAGCTTCAAGTTGCGCATTCAGCATGTTGCTGCTCCTTTCCAGAACTTTGATCAGCTGGGCAATGTTGCGGTGTTCGCTTTCATCTGTTGACACCCGCCTCTGCTTCCATTTCTCCTGATAAACATTTTTTCCGGAAGTCTTTGAGCCTAGACTTCGTTTCTCCTTTATCACACCTGGAAGATAGAACACAACAAATAAACAAAATACAAGTTGTAAGTTTGCTTCAATTCCAATGTATTATGTTTGAATAGCTATTCAGATAGATCTTTGCATTTAGATGAAGAATCATAAACCCGAAAGCTTATATGATCATGATTGACGATTGTAATGAAAAACGATTTCAGTGCAAAGAAAATAAATCACCTGAATTAGGCATTGGAGTTGTGACTGTTTTAGTTGGACTGCCTTGCATAAGGTTTTCGTTCTTTGATATCTTGGCTGTCTCGTCTTGCCCAGACTCCTCAAAATCTGAACTTAATCTATCTTCTGCCATATCATCTCGACCGCCATTTAAATCTTTCTCAGGTCCCTCCTCATCCTCTTCCTCTGCAGCCGCGTCCTCTGTCCCATCACCATCCTTCGCATCTGTTTGTCCCGGCATAAACAATGCGAGGGGACAGGCTTCCATTGCAGTCACTTCCTTTCCATCCAACACATTGTAAACCTCCCGATCAAAGAAACCAGGCAGCCTCCTCTCCCTCCTCACATCATTCCTCATCACCCAAAAAGACTCGGCCTCCTGCTTTATCTGAGCCTCCCAGTTCCTGACTTTCTTAAAATCCACAAGCAGATTGCTCCATCTTTTCCTGCACTGAACCGGCCATCTGCTCACACCACGCTGCCTGCAGTAAGATGAGACCAAATCCCACTTGGATTCGAAATTTTCTGTCCCCAACGCTGAAGTAGATCGCCGGCCCCTCTGGACCACATTCTCCACGACCCTCTTGCCTTCTACGAGGACAAAGGTCTCGTGTCGGGTCCATCGAGGGTGCCTCGTGATTTTGGTTTTGTCTTCGCTGACCAAGCTGCCAGTCCCGTCCGGCGTTCGCTGTTTGTCAGCTTGCTCAGGTCTAGGACTGGCAGCTTCATGTTTCATAGACTCCAATTCCATCAGGAGACAAAAGGGTCTTCTTATCACACAAAGTTTTGGTTACAAAAGATGAGGACTCTGCTTTTTGGACAATGGCTTCTCTTCCTATAAGTATTTACAGCCATATATTGGAACTAAATCCTACAAATTAAGTAAAATTTACAGCCTAATCTTCTGGCTAATGGCGAATTAATTGTGTGCAACATCCCCCTTACACA
The DNA here is from genome assembly GCA_035220775.1 of Malus fusca. Taxonomy (NCBI): domain Eukaryota; kingdom Viridiplantae; phylum Streptophyta; class Magnoliopsida; order Rosales; family Rosaceae; genus Malus; species Malus fusca. The sequence continues at coordinate 24,942,131 of CM069072.1, read as the reverse complement.
GGTCACAGGTGCATCACGTGTATACGCGCTCTTAACGGAGAAATTATTCAATGTAATCGTAACTCTGCTGCTTCGGATTACCAATCTAGTCATTTTGTAACACGTATATATTTATTAAAATTATACGTTAAACACAATGAGGGTAGAAGTTTGTCGTCCACTAATGTGAATGAGGATCCTCTCCGGATCCTCAAATCGTGTCCGTTCATTGTACATCGTGTGCCAAAAATTATTTTAAATACTTTTATTTTAAATTAAATATTAATAATATATGATGAAAACTAGTCTTATGATGTATAATGAACAGATACGATTTGAGGATCCCAGCATCCTCACAAAGAGGATCCGGAGAGGATCCTCACAAAGAGGATCCGGAGAGGATCCTCATTCCACTAATGTTATGGCACGTGGTTTAGTATCATTGTTACGGTCACCATATGTGTACCTCATTTGCTTTTTGAGTAAGGAAAATGATTTCCGAGTGTTAAGTAAATCAAGGATTTTGGTGATTAATTATTTGGTATATCATTAATTTTGTGATATGCAAAGATCTGGGTTTGGAGACGAAAGGAAGATGCAAAAATGATATCACTTTTTTTGGACCATCATTACATGGGCATAATACAAGGATAAACTTAATTATGGAAATATTAGCAGCTGTCCTAAAATTATCAGTTTAATTTGCCGACGTTACCCGCAAAAGACATACGTTGTTGGAATTTATATTGAATCTAAAGGCGGGAAAATATCGCTTAGTACTATGGTCTAGTGATTTGTTAGAAAATAAAAAGAAAAAAAAGGGAAATAAATATGTGCTGCAAAATTTCTTTAACCCATTTCAATATAAGAAACGCTGCGTTTGATCCGTTTTCGCGCGCAATTGGTACAAAGTAACGGATCCCTAGAATTTCCCAGAGAGCAAGAAGAGTAAAAAATGGAGAGGGAGGAAGACGACTCAGAGAGCGAGCTTCTCATAGATCGATTCAGAATCTCAGACTCTCCACCATCCACATAGCCGAAGCCGAAGGTAAACCCACGCACGCACTCTCCAAATTTCCATAATATTTCATTAATTTGAACTGCCCTGATTTCGTTTCCGGTTCTCACTTCTCCAAATTCCCCATTCGCTGCAGCAAAGCGAAACGCCATGGAGATTTCCGGCCCCGTGATTGCTTGCTTTGCCGATTTGGCCATCAAGTATACAGGTATTTTGTCCTTAGCTTTGATCTTTTTGCTTTCTGCTAGGCAATTAAGAATTTTGGGAAAATTGCGATGACCTTACAGTTTCGTTTAATCGATGATAGCACTGGCTGGAACAGAGTGGTGAGATTCTTGTGCTTGTGTGATTGAAAATCGAATCGGGAATGCTTGGTAGAAATTTTAGTTTTGGAATTGGGTTTTTGAATTTTGATTGGAAAATGGAATGTCTGATTAGGAATTGGGTTACTGGGTGTAGAAATGAATTTTGATGCAAATGAATGTCATTTGCGTGGACCGAAGCAATTCCAGTTAGATTCGTTAGTAGGAGGTGATTGAAACTCCAAAATGGACTGCCTCTTTTGGTAGGAATATTAGTTTCTGAATTGGGTTTTTGGAGTTCGATTGATAAATGATAGGTCTGATTTGGAAGTGGGATTTGAAGAAAGTTCTCACAGGATTAATGGGAGGAGAAATTTCTTTAAGGAATGCATTTCGTTTGAATGGACCGAAGAAATCCGATTAGATTTGTTGGTAGGAAGGATGGTGAGAGATAATGTGATGAATTTAAAATTGTGACATTGCGTTTGATGTGTCGAAAAAATTCCAATCAGATTTGTTGGTGGGAGAGATTGTGAGAGATATTATGTGATGGTTTGAAAATTGTGACATTTCTTTTGATGCATCATACAATTCTTTCACCCTGAGAATTTTTATGCCATGCATAAATTTCCTGAGCTTAACAGTTCTTCTGAAAGATAGTTTAGATTGCTGCTGTGTCCTGTATGTTAAATTTCAATCATGGGTTACTAATGGAAGATTTGCAATTTTGCAAAGCAGAACAGCTGGCAAAGGACCTCGAGTTATTTTCTCAACACGGTGGTCGTAAAACTGCAAACATGGAAGACGTCATACTTTCTGGTGAGTCTTCATTCTTCAAGCCTTAGATTTCTCATTGATGTCACCCCCACCGAGATTGAATGGTATAACAATGTGTCCCAAATTCTTATGAACCTAGTTATTCTGTTCCGTCTTCTACAATTTTTTGTTTGAACTTTTTTCTTTGGACTCTGGATGTACTGATTCTTCATGGAAAACACGGTTTCAGCACACAGAAACGAACATCTGGCCGCCTTGTTGAGGTCCTTCTGCAACGATCTGAAAGCCAAAGAACCACAATCCGAGAGGAAGAGAAAGAAATCATCAAAGAGGGAAGACCAAGCAACTACCAGTGTAGTACATATTCCAGATTCTTAGCTTGGGTATGTCTCTGCCTTAACATGATTTACTAATGCACACCCGAAAATCGGATAGAGAGATGAATCCTTGTTGTCCAAAGTTTGATGTCTATGTAGGAAGAGCTGCGACTTGTTTGACCTTTTAGTAGCCTCCAACTTCTCCATCATGTGAATTTCTCAAGAATCCTGAGTAAAAATGTATGAAAAGCTAAAGCCATTTCAGATTATCTTGTGTGCATTGCTGTTTAATGTATCTCTCTCTATTGTTCAACTTTGTGGTGACGAATTGCGATAGGTGGGGTTAGGATTGCAATCACATTATCCATGTTCAATGTAGGGCCCGTTCGGGAGTGATTTATGCGCGAACGAAAATCGCTTACGGAATATGGAGTGTTTAGCAAATTTTAAAAACGCTTTACATGATAATTGAGGGCTTGTTTGAGACTGGCTTCTGGAAAGGGCAAAAAGCGTTTTAGATTGCATTTGATAGAAAAAACTAGGAATTGCATATGTCATAGCATAACTTTCTAGAGAAGCACATAGCTGGTGATTCTTTAGGAAGCATTTTAAAATGATTTTCAAGAAACACTTGAACTTTTAATAAATTCTTTTTAACGTATTTCTAATAAAAGATTAAAACGCCTTAAATGATAATCAATGACTTGTTTGAGATTGCTTATGGAATGTCATAAAGTGTTTGTGAGAACATTTCGGGTTGTATTGGGAGAAAAACTTAAAAAGTGCTTATAAGTCATAGAGAGACTTTCTCGAGAAGCACATAGCTGGTGCTTTCAAATAATTTTTAGGAAACACTTTGATTTTCAAATTTTCTTTTTTTACCATATTTCTAATAAAAGCACTTTTGCTCCTAATTTGGTAAAATCATTTCTACATAAACACTCCCAAATGAGTCATTAGTTGACTCTAGGTATGACCCAGACTTGGCCCAAGTTTGGCTTATAGTGGGACAGCCCAATCTGAATTTGGTTACTTTTCCACTGGCCTAATGGAAAATACATCATTTCACCCACTAAGACCATCTCCAACCCATGGAATAAAACTTAAAATATAAGCTTTAACCCCTCCCCACCCCCCAAAAAAAAAAAAAACCATCTCTAAACATGGGCTCATGGGGAAAAAATATAGCTAGGGTAGATTCTTCCTAGGATTTAAACCAATATTAGTGTTTATTAGTGTCGACTAAAAATGGGGCGTGGCCAATTTTAAACTTTTTTTTTGTTTTTAACTTATAATCTAAAGGCGATGATAAAATGAGATCAAATCTAATAGTAAAAAAAAAGATTTGACGATCCAAAATTAAATCTAACGTCTAAAATAATTTAAGAAAATTATTTAAATCAAATTTAACTTAAAATTTTATAAATACCTATGTATTTGTATGATTTTTAATTACTTATTGGAATTTAAATATTTTTAGACTAAAATGTTCATAAAAATAAATTAACATAACCTACATAAATTTTACTTTAAAAAAAAGTTACTGAAAACAAAAAGTTAGGTTAAAATCATTATTTAATCATTACGGGATAAAATTTTAAGTCATAAGGGTTTGAGGAGAAAAACAATTAAAATTTATAGCTTAAATTTTTAAGCTTTTATCTCCGAGGGCTGGAGATGGTCTAAAGAGAATTTTATCTTTATCTTCTTCTTCTTTTTTCCAAATAAAGGGAATTTTATTTAATGTGAGTAGTAATCATATGCAAATGTCCCCACTTAACCGATTTTCAATTTTGTAGCGGGCACGGACATTGCCTAGTTAGGCATACTTAGGCTAACTACCAGGAAAGGTTGTTGCATACAAAAGGGTGAGCATGCCATCTACTTACAAATTTACAATATTTGTTCTAAGTGACGATCGCAACTCACAGGAACAACTACCGTAAGAAACGTTATATATACATTTCTTGTACGCAAAAATAAATCTCTTGGATCAAAATCATAAGAGTTGGTTAGTTGAATGAATAGTACGAAGGGGGAAAGATTTTAACCTTGTGTTAATATTTTAGATTCGTTTTAGTTTTTAGAGTGCAATTTATATAAAACGGGTTAACTGTTACGTGATGTTTCGATTTAAGGAAAACTAATGAAAATGAGTTGAAAACTTTGAGTTTTAACAAAAATGACAAAATAAAATGTAAAATGAATAGTATCAGAATTTACTTTTTAGTGTAAAAATATAATTTTTTATTAAAATAAACAGTATCGAGAATTTTTCGTTAAAATTTCTTTAATTTTATGGTACAAAGGACCAGAGATATTTTCGAAACAAAAAGTAGTCAGTTATCGGTCAGGAATTCTTGAAACCTTTGTCCTTGGTGGCCAAGTAAAAAATTAAATAAAATCAAAATTAAAAAATAAAATTTATAAAAATAAAAGGGTCCCTTTGTGGTTCACTTGTCCCATCTGTGTCTCTTGCAGCGGAAGCACGCGCCTTTTTAATGTGTAGTTTCTTCATCTGGATTCTGGAAACCTGCAAAGAAGTATATACATATTTACTTTTGCAGAAGAATAAATAGTAAATATAATTATTTAATTATCTTTAATTTTGTTGATGGCTGATTGGTGGACGTATTTTGCGCTGCAATGCAATAACAATCATTAATCGCAATCTCAGGCTCAGGATTCCTTCAGGAATCGGATTCAAAGTAATAATAACTAGTGCCGCAGAAATTAACAGTAATATAAATGCACGCGTGTGGAATTTACTCCTCCTCCTTGCACTTCAAGACTCCCTGTGCAACTGTGCAATGCACGACGGATTCATTGTTATCGTAACGTTCAACTTTAACAATATATTGTCGTATGACAAGAATTTGTATATAACAATGTATTATTGAACTGAAACATAATGTTGTAGTGGTACCGATGAATTTGTTGTTTCATATCAATGTGTAAAAGATGTTAGTCGTACTTGTTAGTTAAGAATTTTATTGACACGTATACATCGTCGCAATAATTATCTATCTGCATTATAAAAATTTATCTCTTATTGTTAGTTTTATCTTCTCCTATCTCTGGACCCCGTTTGTCTAAGTAATGAATTTCTGGTCACATTGAATAATCCTAAACCCTATCTCTTCATCAAAATATATTTATGGTTCCACTTTTTCTCTAACATGTCCTTCCTAATTATTTCAAGAAAATTTTTCTTGGTCTTTTTATACAATATATGTCTAGCAATAATTAGTCATATGACCGATGTTTAAAGTGTTACAACTTACATGAGGTACCGTATGAAATTGCAATGCATGTGGATCAGTTGCCAATGACACGTATCTTTCATCTTGCTCCCGAATTTAGATTCCCTTCTTGTAAATTTGAATATGTTAGAGTATCGCATTGAAAAAGATACTACACTGATGAGAAAATTCAAAGTCGATAACGCTAAGTAGTTGGCTTGATAATAAATTCTAAATTGAGCAATCACAACGAAATTCAAATTCACTTATTGCTGAATCTCGAAAGATATTTTTGAATAGAAAATAATCGTGCAATCTATGCGCAAACAAATAAATTAGAAGTGCCCCTGACTCAACTTAGGGCTATATGTCAATTGTAGTGAGATTTCCTTGCGTGCCGCTTCTTAAACGGGGTCTCGTAATGCCCAATATTAGATACCAGTCAATCAAAAAAGCATATTCGAGACCGATCATCCCCTTACATTGGTCATTGTATTTGAGGTATCCCGTTTAAGATTTTTATTTTTGTTTTTCTTCACAAAAAAACATGTATACATCAATTATTTCATTCAAATTGGACAAACTAAATTGTCTTTGGCAATGTGACATATGCACAAAAATGAAAGCAAATGCATTATTCAAAGGGAGAGAGTTATGAACGTGCAAAATAGTCAAAACATCCCCGAATTGTTTTTCTCCAAAGACATCTCTATCTACACCACGTAATCAAATGTTCACTCCAAAGATTATAAGTGCTTTTGCAGAAAAGCACCCAAAATTCAAAAGCACTTGTGGATTTTCACATTTTGTGAACCGCAGCCACACAAAAAAGCCACAAGCAGTTGCGTGGTCCTAAAACAAAAGAGAAGAAATAAGTAGCTTCGAGTGTGGAAGCCCATGCTTAATTATCCTTTAACTTTGTTGGTACGTACAAGAAACAGCTTTGGCCTGCCACGTGTCCCTCTATTATTCTCTTTTTTGTTTTTATTTCCTAACTTTTCTTTGGAGAATACTTCTCTCATTTTCATGAGTAACGTGACATTGCGAATTAGACCATACATACGTTATAATCTAAATAGTTTATTGTCTTTATTATCTCTAAAGATCATTTTTAAATACATTCGATTCAGATATTGTTTCATATGAACTTATTTACGGTTCATTATGAGGATACTACTTATAACTAAAATCGTCGATTTGTTTGATATATTTGGTGGCAAAACAGTCTCCAAAATAATTGAGATTTCTAAAGATGATCATTAGTGCGTGTTTACATATGTGGAAAGGGAATGAGTGGAATGAGAGTAATTCCCATTCTTAATTATTCCTTCGTTTACCAACTTAAGCAAAATGAAAAGTAGTGCAGGCCTGAAATTTGACAAAATCAAAATTTGGAGGGGTTAGGTCTAGTCGTATTGGATTAGGCGTAAACATAATCATGTTTATCCTGGTTCCTTTTCCCTCTGATTCCAATTTAATAAACACGTTTTTTTTTAATAAACGATATTATGTACACTAAGGGAAATTGATGAGTTTAGGTTTAGTCTCATAATGGGCTAGCAATAATGTGGTTCGAATTCGCCTTTGACGAGAATTGAACATAAGACCTCTCATTTACTAGTGAATAAGAATACCTGTAGTAAAAATGATGGATGTATTATCAATTTTTATTTGTTATTATTAATTTATTACGATGTTTTTCAGTTTTGCTTTGGTTGCCGTAATTTATTACGATGTTTTTCAATTTCACGAGGCCTCCCATACCCCGTGAACCTTTTACCTTTAACCGTTTTCCTTCTAGTTTCTCCGTTTGCCGGAAACTTGCCAGAAGCTGCAAAACCGATTATTTTTGTTTTACTTTATAAAACAATGAGCAGTAAATTAATTAACTAACAAATTCGATTAGATTTTCAAGCCAACTCTTTTATTGGCCTTTAAAAATCGAACCCGAATTGCCCAAATTCTGCCTAACCATTTGTACAAGTTCAAATTAGATCATAAGTTAATAATCAAGCACAAACTTTTAACCCTAAAGGATAATTAATAAAAGAATTACTCCTCTTTTTCGCTAGTAGCTTCTATCAAACAGGACGGTAGTTTTCGACATGGCACAATGAATACGAGATTAACAGATTAAAATTTAATATTACTTGACAAGAGATTATTTAACAATTAAGTTAATGTGAAATGTTCGATGCTAACGCTATAAACTTGTTTAAATTAAATTCATAGATGATAATTTTTAAAACAAAAAAGTATGTCAATCAAATAAAAGAAAAAGTATGTCATTTCCATTGGTTTTGAGTATGACATACCTGAAAAATAAAGATAAGAGAGTTGTAAATCTTATACGGCCCCCCGTACCCATACACCTTCCTCGTCATCTTCGTACCAAATAAGTAAGCATTCCATTGTGAATATTGACAATGTTTGGTAACTCTAGGCTTGAGAAATTAATATTGACAAATGCGAATTTGAATCACATTATTACTAGCTCATTATGAAGCTAAGCCTAACCTCATTCGTCTTAGTGTAGATAATATCATTTGTTCAAAAAAAAAGAAAAAAAGAAGAAGGACCAGCTGGTGGCTTCGTCACAGCAGTCCACATTTTTAAAGGTCAGGAAGACTCAAATAGTCATTTCAGCCTCCTCTGATCACATCGTGCGATTCACTAACACAAAGAATCAAACCCAAAATATACTGCTTGAAAAACGATCGTGAAATGCGTCTCCAATTACTGAGCAATCCTAATGGTGGTTGTCGTCCTTTTATTGTTCAATTTGTGCGGATATGGATTTTGGTGTACATTATTTTCACATGTACCATTCAGCATGTGTCCCCCACTGCGGGACCCATCCAACTCCATCTCGTATTTGTGGCTACTGGTTAAGATGTTATCCACGTGTCATCCGTTGACACCTAGTTAATTAATTAATTTTGGTTGTTAGAGCTATTGCCTATTGAATGTTCGGGGAAGAAAAAGATTTTAAAATAAATGTGGAACATTACAAAATCATTTTTGCTCCATTCTCCCACTTTATTTTACTTCTTTTGTTCGTTTTCCGTCATGTGTCATTCTTTTATTATACAATATTTCCTTGTACAATATAAAATTAAGTTTAGTCAATTTTTTTTTGTTAATGGGAATTTTTATAACAAAGTCAAAAAAAGCATAGTGCAAAGGGCTCCGACGATGAAAGTAAGGAAATAACAACCGTCTCATAAATTGGGTAAGTACAAACGGGATTTTGCTTATGCATTCAACGCATAGTTAAGTTTTTTTTTTTGGTCAATGATGAGTTTTATAACAAAGTCCAAAAGAACGTAGTACGTAGACTTCTTATATGAAGGTGAGAAAATAAGAACCGCCCCATGAATGATTTAAACAAACGAAACTCCACTTATGCATTCAACATATAGTCAAGTTTTTTTTTTTTTGGTCAATTGGAATTTTATAACAAAATCCAAAAGAAGATAGTACAAAGATTCCGTGACACACCCCGACCCGAATCAGGGCATGCTGGCTGTCACGTGAGGATAACGTAGCCATGTGCACAGTGCAGAAGCGATAATGATAATAGAGCATACGAATAATTAAAAACCAATTCATAAGAGTGCTAGTTAAGATGAGTACTGGAATATGTGTGAATACACAATCAGAGTGTAAGTAGCCTAAGTTCAGTCCAGAAAACAAGTACTAATTAAACGACACCCAAAGATGCCCTACGTTTGTGATAGTTTGTCAGAACCTCCAATCAATCCTCGTGAGCCACCAACGAACAAAGCTTATCTAAAACCTGGAGGGGCGCAAAACAGAAAGTGTGAGTGGGTAAAAACAAAGCTTTTCAAAACCATTTCCTTATCAAATGCTCTAACCCATCGCCGTAAAACATGTATAATTTTCCCATAATAGAATATATATATATATATATATATATATATATATATATATATATATATAACAATTCATGCTTCACATATCCATATTCATAAGTATGCCATGCCAAAAATGTAAAAGAGAATAAGTAACTCAGGTGAAAATAAATTCATGGAAATTAACATATTAGCCGGAACCCCTGTAGAGGTATGTACTGCTGAATTCATAGCTCATTAGTCAATCTAGCCGAAGTCACCACAAGTGACCTATACGGCACTACACTGCACATGAGTTGGAACCACTGTAAAGGTCTGTACGACAAGACTGAGTGTAATATAGTTATGCTCAATGCTACGCTCTCATGATAGCTGTGTGATAAATCGCTAGTCACCTACGAGTCGGAACCACATATAATGGTCTGTACGACAAGACTGTGCACCTAAATTGGATCCAATGTGAGCATAGGGTGCGGGATGTGACATCATAAACAGGCCTGAACCATATCTCTGGCTAAATCACAATCACCCAGGGTGCAGGTTTATGAGCTTTCAATCACATCTCATATTATCAATATCTCATATAACAAAACATAACTCACCTGGTACTTACCTGAGCGTCCACATAACCAATTCATATTATGCATCATATACTAATTTATATGCTGAATATAAATTTATATGCATGGCATTTCAAAACATACTTTCATTTAAACGCATTTTCTGGGAAAATATCAAGTATATAAGTATATACTGAAAACCAAAAGCCCACTCACTGGTATGTCGAAGGGTCGTAGCCCCCGAGTCGCCCTTGACTGCGCTTGTCCTCGGGATAAGTCTCCCCTATATGCGAAACAACTATAAAAACGTTAATTTAAAACACATAACCAATACTGACTAATAACTTCTCATACATTGCTCAAATGAGGTATATAAATATACCATCGTGACCTACACAACTCCATAAACATGCCCAAAATTTTAAAATAATTTTTGGAGCCCTCACGCACCGTCACGCGCCGACAAAGGCACAGCCCTACGCGCCCCTATGCGTGGCCAAACCTTAACTGAGGCCTAACGGCCGTTATGAATATTCCGTTAAAATTAACTAACGCCGTTAGTTGCCATTAGGAATATTCCGTCAAAATTGACGGAATATTCCGTCATCTCCTACCTTCGAACTCTGGCGATCGCTGCCGTCGCTGGAAATTAGAAAATCTAAAAATCCTTATAACTTCTTCATTTTTGCACCAAAATTCATGACACTTATACCAAATTGAAGCTTACAACGAGTAGAACACATTCTTACCAATTTCAAGCTCCAAAAATCACGGGATCTCGATGGAGAAAGCACGATAATTCTGGCCAAATTTCAAACCCGCCAAACTCGACTTCCCGACGTCCAATTTGCTTGGTTTTTCTTCTCCGAGCTTCGTAAGAACGGCCTAAAACTTCCTACGAGCTTAAAATCCCCTGAAACATCCATAATTACGACCACATGAACAGTACTCAAATCGGGGGTGATGGTTTTGAGGGGTTTTGAGGGTTTCACGATCTAAAAATGGCATATATGAACTCAGAGACTTGCAAGGAGTTTGAATCTTACCTTCCTGACGTCGATCCGTGCGTGAAATATGAGTTTGGTGTTCGTCTATACGTTTTGTACGGAAATGGTAGGAAGGCCGAGAGAAGGAGAGAGAGAGTGCACGAGGTGCTTTTGTGTGTGTGTGTGTGTCCTCACTTGGTCACCAACCAAAACAAACAAAAGTTTAACTTTTAATTGAGTCCAAAACTTAGGAACTCAACATATTGGTCTACATCCTAAAAGCATGTCACACACATCACAATCTCAACGTCCAATGGTAAAACTGTCATTTCACACCGTCGAAACTAAATATTTCGGGACAGGCTGTGACATTCTGCATATGAAGGTGAGAAAATAACAACCGCCCCATAAATAGGTTAGGTACAAACAGGACGCCACTTACGCATTCAACGCATAGTCAAGTGTTTTTTTTTTTTTTTCTGTCAATGAGAATTTTTATTACAAAGACCAAAGAGGCATAGTACAATGACTCCGCATATGAAGGTAATAAAATAACAGCCATCCCATAAATGGACTAAGTTCAAATGGGACGTCACTTATGCATTCAACGCATAAAGTTAGCTAAGTTGGTTTGAGTAGTGTGCTGCATTTAAATTTGAATATTCTTTCTTGTAGTTTAAGTTAATTTAATAAAAACTATTGTTTGAAAAAACCTTTCATTCCACACTAACTAGCAATATTCCAGTTTTATCATGGCAAACATTTTATTTACATTAAATTCATTAAAACAATGTGGAATGAGATTCGAACACGGGACTTTAGGTGCATATGAGTGAATGTTCTTAATTAATTAAGGTACAAGCCACCTGCTTATTCTATTGTGTTTGGAAAATAAATCTTCTTGTCATTGATATAAGGAGATTATTTGCGACATATAGATAAAGAAAAAGTTTGTAAGTTTTTATTTTTGTAATGCATAATAAAAGTTTAAAAGAATTTCAAGTCATGTTGTATGATAATCGAAAAATAACTTCTTCTTTTTTTTTTGTGGCAATTACAAATAATTTTTTAAAGTGATTATTAATTGCATCATCTGACAATGATTATATGGCACACAAGTCGCATAGGTTGGCCAAATTATCTGCGAATTGTGATGTTTACTTGCCAACTCTCGTTAAGGACGTGACACCTTGATATTCTAAAAATCTTAATCTTAGGAAGATGAGCTTTTGATTACCAAATTCGTCAATGATTGGGACTTTGATTCTTTTATTTATTTATATTGTACAATATAAACCTTTTCAACAAGTTTTTTTTTTTTGACAAAATATATTATCTCACAATGCGCTAGCAATAATGTAGTTTAAAATTGCATTTGGTAAGAATCGAACCTAAGACCTCTCACTTACAAATGAAGAGGAATATCATTATATTGTAGTACTAAACGGCCATTTTCAACAAGTTTTTAGTTTTTGTATATTTTACGCAAAATTTACTAATTTTCAATCTAGTTGTACATAGATTTAAAAGTAAGAACAAAGATGAATAATTAGATTTGAATTGGAAGAGAGAACCTTAATTTTGATTCAATGAGGGGTTTAATTAACGTTTTAATTTTAAATTTTTGTGTTCTTGAAAGAACTTGATGTAGCTTACACATATGAAAAAAAAAGTAAGAAAGAATTTGAAATTTTTTGGCTTTTACTTTTTTTTATTTTGATGAAATCGATATATAAAAAAAGATAATCGAACATAGAACATCTTGTCATAATAACCATTTGAGTTTGAAAGTTTTGAAAAAACTAAAAACGAAACACCAAAAACAAGAAGTTGTAGATAACAATTAAGCAAATAGTTGAATGTTGATCATAACTCTTAGTTTCATAACCAATTTTTGAACCAATTAATTAAACATTTGAATAATCGATTAGTCTTTTGTTTAATTGTATTTGTCTCACTTCAGTTGAAAGAGGATATTGAGTCTGCAGATAAAATATATGAATTCTTAATAAATAATATCGAAGGTTTAGGAACTTAAACCCTAAACTCTAAACCAATAAGATTGAATCTTTGCTCCATTGGGAAGCTCCTCCTTCATATTGGTTTAAGCTTAATGTTGATGGTTGCAAAAAGGGAAATAATAATTCTAGTAGAGCATGTGATGTTTTAAGAGATTTTGATGGCAAATGGATTTTTGAATTTTGTGCCAATTTGGGTACATATGAGATTCTCACTGCTTAGTTATGGGGTGGCATGGAGATTATGGATTGATAAACTACTGGTAAAATCAGACTATGCACCCACAATTCATTTGATGTTGCAAGCTGCTGGCAATAATTATCTTTTGGGTCCTCTTGTTTTGGCTTGTCGTGAGTTGCTTTAAATATCTTGGCAATGTGATCTTCCACATGTCTACATAAAAAAAAATTTATGGATAGATTAGCGAACTATATTCTTAATTTAGATTTAAGCGATTTTTACTTGATAATTCTCCTTATTTAGTTAGTTTTGTTCGTAAATATCAACTTGAATGTTCCAATCTAAATTTATTATTAATTAGTTTTATTTGGGGTTTTATTATCACCCTTATTTAAAAAAAAAAGAAAAAAATATTATATATCGATTCAACTCACGTAAAGAAAATTATATATTTATAATAAAGTAACATTTTTGTGATAAAGTAGCCTTTGTTTTTATATGATACTTCCTCAAAACCTCGCACATTTAAATGATCATGCCGGACCCTCCCACGCCGACAATCAAGTCACTTGCTATTTCAATCGGCTCGGCTTTGAACATGAGGTCCGCCCAAAAATATCCACATCGGCCATGATACAATATTTTTATAGGAAAATTAATAAAAATGGTTTGAAAATTTTGAGTTTTAATAAATAAATAAAAAAAGGTGATGTAAGTGAATAATACTAAGAGTGACTTTTTAGTATTAAAATGTCATTTTCGTTAAAAGCGAACAGTATCAGGAGTGTTTCGTTAAATTTTTTTTTTTCCTCAAGCAACTAATTTCATTAAAAATAATAGTATACAAAGTGAGACAAGTTAGAAGATAATTTACAACACTAAAGTAAAAGTGCTGCCCAATACCAAGGTTCTAAAAGACGCTAGGCGCTAGTCGGGCGGCGGGCTGGGGCCTAGCGCCTAGGCGGCTAGGCGGGGTCTAGGCGGACTAGGCGGATTTAAGTAAATCCATTATATTTCGTGTAAATAAGTGTCTGTTTATACTTAAAATATATATAATTTCATCATAAACTACAAAATAGAATGACATATGTATTATAAAGTATTGGAACATAATGAAAACATGGGGAACAAGCATATAGTGTGTGCCCATTTAAGTATTCAACAAGTCTATTACAATTTATTGAAAAAAATTAAATGCAAATTGAAAGTTATTTATTTTCTATCAAAGTGAGTCGCAACCTAAGCAGGTGCCTAGGCGGTTCTGGGCGGGCTAGGCGGCCTAGGCGGGCGCCTCAACTGGTCTAGGCGCCCTTTATTAATTTTCAAACGCCTAGGCATTAATCGGGGCGGTGACCAGCCGCCTAGCGCCTAGGCGGGGCCTAGGCGGCGCTAGGCGGGGATTTTTAGAACAGTGCCCAATACTAAAGTAAAATAAAAAAACAAGCTCCAAAAGTGAGTCCATAACAATGCCTAAGTTGAAGGCTCTAGATCTGAAAACGAGAACCAACTTCCTCCACCGAAATAGTTGCACCACCATCGCCAAACAGCCACAACCAGGAAGGAGAACCAACGAACCAAAAAAATGAATAGAAAACGGGGGTGTCCAAGCAACCCGTGCTAAAAACACTCTTATAATCCTACCAAATAATGCGAATTGTACTTTAAATTTTTACAATATTTAAGTATTAAAATTATCGATGCACCATTATTAACATTTGACATTTCGTATAATTTTTAAACAATAATAGAATGAGATATTTTATTTTATTTGCTGGTTGGATGAGAATGGAACTAGCTGGCATAATTATGATTAAAAGTTTGATTATCATTTGATTAAAAAATAAAAAGTTCATTTGGATATTTGGAATGTAAAATCACATTATGCTCTTATAAATATAGGTTCATTTTTAATAGTTTCTGTGTATAGGTTACATGTGAACGGGTTGTTTTTTGGTAGGCGAACCGATCAAGTAGTCCAACTTTTTGAAGGAATAGGATTCTTTACGAATTCTCTTTGTGGGGATCCGGAAGATCAATAAATCGTGTCCGTTAATTATATATCATGTTGTTAGAAATTACTTTTTATTTTTAATTTAAAATTGAATATAAATAGTATCTAACGAAAATTAGCCGTACGATGTACAAAGAACTGAAACGATTGATTGATCACCAGATAACCACAAAGATTGTCACATCCCGGCCCGGGCCCCCATCACATCTCGGGCTCAACTCCACCGTAGCACGATATTGTCCGCTTTGGGCCCCGACCACGCCCTCACGGTTTTGTTTTTGGGAATTCACACGAGAACTTCCTAGTGGATCACCCATCATTGGATTGCTCTCGCGCAAACTCGCTTAACTTCGGAGTTCCTACGGA
This sequence comes from Malus fusca, assembly GCA_035220775.1. NCBI lineage: Eukaryota > Viridiplantae > Streptophyta > Magnoliopsida > Rosales > Rosaceae > Malus > Malus fusca. The sequence continues at coordinate 24,926,499 of CM069072.1, read as the reverse complement.
ATCTAAAGCCAATGAGCTCCCAAAAGGTCACGTGCTATATGAAGATGGGAATATACATATAAGGCTTACATGATCCTCACCCTTGGACGATGTGGGATCTTACAAAGAGGATCCGCAGATGATCCTTGTCCCTTTTTGAATAATTCTTATGTTCAATTTCTTAAGAGTTATTTTTCACTGTTCATTTCCCCAACTACTTGGTAGTATGAAATTATTGAAGAAAAATTACATGTAAACATCCAAATTATCATGTCAAAAATTTAGTGTTCACAACCCACATCGAAATGGTTATGATTTGTGTAACGAAATTAGTTAATTTATTAGTCATTAGTGAATATAATACAAATTAAACATGATTTGTAAACATCTTAATTTGCGCGTGCATGAGATTTCATCAAATTACACGAATCATGTTATTTATGATTTAGTCAATTGGTCATCATCATACTTATTTTGGTTATTAAATTATGTATTATAATATAGACATACGATGTTTTTATGTCTTTAAATACAATATTACTTGATAAAACACATTTTACAAAACATAGTGGACTATAATCACTACGCGAAGCGTGAATGTAAAATGAAATGTCACACATAATAATTTTCTTAATGAACTTACATTAGTTGTAAAATTTCCATAATTAAGTATAATTTAAAACCTCAACTGTAGCTTAAGTTGTAATTGCTGGATTGTCCTAGTGGTTAGGGCATATCTATTTAACATATTACGTTCCGGATTTAAACTTTCCAACTCTTCAATAATGTAATTTTTTTTACAGGCAATAAAATATCTACATTAAAATAAGGGGAGATGAATTTAGACACGAAGCATTGAGTGCAAAGATAAATGCTCTTAATCAACCGAGCTACGATCGAGTTATCCTTATCGGGTAATGTTAGAAAGACCAATTTTTTAAACCAAAATTTTAAACCAAATGATGCGTCACTAATAATAAATAAGCACATTAATTAACACTTAATTAATAATCAAATCATCTACAACCGCATAATTTGATTTACAAATTTAGTTTCCTAATATTACCTTTATCCTTATCCTAATAGTGTAAATTAATATAAAAGCTATATCAAAAATAAATAAATAAATAAATAAAAGAAATGCCAAAAGCAAAAGGACAAAAGACGCTGAAAGTAAATGATTGGCCATGTGATTGATTAGTATAATGTAAACTAGCATTTGCCTACACACTTTGTGTTTATGAACATATTTTTTTAGAAAATGAGAAGGAGAGAGGGAGAGAGAGAACGTGGGGGGAGTGAGAGGTTTTTGTTTTTGGGTGTTTTTTTATTTTTTTATTTTAATATTGAAGGTATTTTAACATCACCTCTAGGTGAAGTTTCAATAAAAAAACAGTAAAATTTAAACCTGTAAAATTACATTATTGCCCATCATTTTTTGTGTGTGATAGAATACTAATTTGCCTTTTCATCATCTTTTGGTTGACAAAGAGAGTTTCATTAATTAGTAGAGATAAATAAAAGGAGTAAAATCCTGATTTGCTGCTAATCTGTATTGTATTTTTCCTTATCGTTAAAATAAGCATATATATTATTGTTTAAGTATAATGTAGACAATTTTAATTTAATTTAATGTAATTTAATTTTTCAGATATATTTTCAGGCATTGTATACGACTTTTAAATTTCAGAGGACAAAATAAGATTAAAGTCGAGTTCTAGTGATAAGGTGAAACGAGCTTTGTGTTTAAGAAGTAAAGTGACGATTTTTAAGTTACATAAAAGTAAAGTGAGATTAAAATCAAGTTACAGAGAGCGTAGCTAAAAATAATTTTTAATTTAATCAAGTGAGCCTAATCTAATATTATACTTTGAGTAAAATGTAGAAAATTGTTAGCACATTTTAATTTAATTTAATTTAAAATTTTCAGATATTATTTTCAGGCATTGAATACGCAGTACAAGTTATTAGGTGAAGTTTGTATTTGTTCTTGAAAGTTAAAACCAAAACATTTCGTACACAACACCTCACCTCGACCTATCCGACTAGAGAAGACGGTACATAACGGAATATACCGTTTCTTATGAATATTTGATTCTTGAAGCTAATTAAATTTAATTTTCCTAACTAATATTAACAAACCAATTAATCCATATACTACGCATGTAGATGTTGTTTAACTACCTACACCCTTCTTCGACCAAAAAAAAAAAAAAAAACTACCTACACCCTTCCTCTTCCTAGTAGTCAACCTTAAGAGAGGATCCTTGTGAAATCCTCTTTGTGAAGATCCCAGGGATCCTCCAATTACATTCGTTCATTATGTATCATGCGGTCAGTTTTCGTCAGGTACTGTTTATATTCAATTTTAAATAAAAAAAATTACAATGATTTCTAACCGCACAATGTACGATCATCGGATGTGATTTGAGAATCCCCAGAATCCTCTAAAAAAGGATCCGGGAAGGATCCTCTCTCGTCAATCATTTTCTTAATTCTTGGAGTATTCCACTTTCCAATTGCATGTTTTTAGGGTTTTTTTCTTTCTTTTTTTTTGTTATTTTTTTAAGAATTAATTAATATGGTAAATGATTAAATTTTATGTTAATAATTTACTTTATAAGAGTAATGAATTTCAAAGTGTGACAATGTTGACCCTAAAAACTACTAAACCTACGTGGCGCGCAGGCCGAGTAATTAGTAAGCTAACTACGTCATTCGGTTGTATGCGGGGCGTGTCAACTCGTCGGCCAAGCTCGACCGAGGAGTAAAATTTGTTGATGTTGCGTTGAGCGCACATCTGACTTCTCAATCTTGCGACTGCGGCCGAGGAAGGAACAATCTCGGCCTTCGGGTTCTAGAGCCTAAAGATAAGGCTGCTAGTCTGCGAAGTTCACAAATCGTCGGCGCCAGATTCGGTCACGGTGATTATGTTCGTGAGAGTATAAGCACGCCGAATCGACACCAGAGTATAGAGACACAAATACTAAAAACAAATGTACATCTTGATTGTGAAAGTGGTTCGGCCGTCAGAATGCCGAACTCTAAAACCTACTTGGGAATACCTAATCATAAACAACTCGGCGTTCGATGTGCCGAGCACTAGTAACACCTCACTTCGCCGAGAAGGCTGATGAGATGACCTCTGCCAACAAGGATCCAAAAATCCTTCTCGACCGAGACTTAGATAGATAACCAGTCGACCCTGTTGCAGTGCTGTTTATCCAAACTGAAGGTGCTTCACGGTCGGCTGATTCTACGGCAACAATGTTGTTTATCCAAACTGAAGATGTTCGCTGGTTGCCTCCACAATGCTGTTTATCCAAACTGAAGGTATGTCGGCGGAAAAAGAAAGTAAAAATCTCAAAGTTGTTGAGAGGTTTCGCGTAGAGCGAGAGTTTGCACATGGCAGTTTTTATGTTGAATTGGAGGGGGCTTGTTCGATGTCCTCCCTCCCTATTTATAGTAGCCAACCTGCATTGAATCCCAATCATTCTCGGATTAGAACTCCTTTCCCCGATCCAACCTTATCTCGGCCAATCCTACTCTTACTAGGACTTTGAACTTAACTCGTTATCAGGCCCCATTAAATCTCAAACTCCATCATCCTTATCTTGTCGAAACTCCTTCTTGTAATAGGACTCACCCGCATCCCACAGGTTCCCGACGGGATATGGCCAGCTTCGACTGTGCGGCCCATGAGCTGGACAACCCCCAATGACACCTAAACACGGCCTCTGGGCCGAGAACAATTCTAAACTCGGCCCAAACCAATATTTTTGGGCCCAAACAGACAATATATAAAGAAAAGGAATATTATCATATTAATTGGTAGTTGAGACTAATTTTAGAAGTAATTTAGCGATAGTGTTTGTGTATTAGAAAATGAAATTAAAAAAGCTACGATATATATGATTTGTTATGGCATAAGGTAAGCTCTCATATTCAATTCGGAACTCCAACTTATTGTTTATTTGTAGTAAAGAGATGGCGGCAATTTGAGATAATGCAGCGACTACTATGTAACTTATGTGGTAAGTTCGTTATTCAGTTACTTCGTAACAAGCTTACATGCAACTACTATCAGGATTTAAATAAACTCGATAATTACTTCGTTGGCATGATGTTAACAATGTTATACCTACTGGCTACTCCTATCCCGCTGAGGATTAGGATGAACTCTTTGTTTGAGGTCATGACATTTTTGCAAGGTAAAATTGTGGGACAATACTCTCAAAATCATCACCCTTAAATCTTTAGTATATGTGCTATGTTAGCTGAACTCGTTAGATCCCGTAAGGTTTTGGTTCATTTGTTAACAATTTTAGAGTGCGAAAATCATGACTTTTTAAGCAATCTCAATCTCATCATTATGCTCGTACGATAGGTCTTATTTCGAACTTAACTTTTATGGTTCACTCCTTATAAGCCTTGAGCTTTTCAATTCAAAATGTGTATGTAGCACCAGTGTATGTGATAGCACATACAAAAGACACTTATAATGTTCTAGGACAAACTCTCGTTGATAGATTAAAGTTTGTTATTAGCAAACAGGTTTAGAGACACTTACGGTTGAAGAGGATTCTAAAATTCTAAATTCATGTTATTAATCTTAGGTTTGAGGTTCTTTGGCGTCTCAATACCTTAGTGAAAGACATTCATTGTGTAGCTTGCTCTTTTGAGCATATTTCTTCTATGACATTATTCGGCAAACCAACTTTGTGCAACTGTTGTAGCTTAAGAGCATAATTTAAAAGGAAAAGTAATGAAAAATGCTTGAAAACTTTGAGTTTTAACGATAAGGACAAAATAAAGGGTAAAGTGAATAGTAACAGAATTGACTTTTTAGTGTAAAAATGTGGTTTTTCGTTAAAGTGAACAATACCGGGAATTTTTCGTTAAAGTTCCATAATTTAAATGGAATCCTAGTTTCGTTTCAAACTCTCCTTCCAAATTCGGTAAACCAACTTTGTAACAGCTGTTGTAACTCGTGTGTACTCCAGAGTCTCTCTTGCTCTAGATTGCCCCAGGGGTATCGTAAATTTCCATTTTCCTAAAATTAAAAAAGAAAAGACAAGAAAATAGAAGCCGAGGTTGCAAGTAGCAAGCCAAGAGTAGTAACCAAGTAACCCGAACAAAAAGTGAAAGTGGAAAATGGGTCGGATCACAAACGTCAAAACAAAACTGAAAGGTAAACACTCAAAACTGGTTCAGAAGAGAAGAAAGGTCACAGACTGGTGATTTTTGTTTGTCCAATCCAATCCAACCCTACACAACTCAACCCCACTCTGGCACTTCCCACCGGGTTTTAAATCCCCTCGTGGTTCTCTCTCTTTTGAGTTGAGTTTTGTGTCTTCAGTTCGGTTTCCATTTCATGTTTTTCTTTTGATTTTATCCGCAAAACCCCAACACATACACTCTCTCTCTCTCTCTCACACACACAAGGAAACCCGCTTCCATTTCTTTCTCTCTCTTGTCTTTGTCTTCTTCTTCCTCCTTCCTCTTCCTTTTTTCTTCTTTTTTATTTCAAACCCTCAAAAGCCAACCAACTCTCTCTCTCTCTGACCTCCCAGATTAAACAAATCCGTAAAACAGCTTTCTGTATGTATTATCTTCCTCCACAGTAACTGACCCACCGGCGGGACCCCTCTCCCTCGCCGGAATTCCCCTCCTTTTCCGGCTACAAGCTCTATTTTTTGGGGGCTGGAAAAAGGATTAGGTAGAAGCAAGCACTTAAGAAAAAGGAAGAGAATTTTGGGTTTTTGTTCTCATATTCTCTCTCTCTCTCCAATCTTGTGGTGAGTGTGACAACTTGCAATGCTGCAAAAGGAGAAGAGGGTTCAGATGCATAGGTGCTGAGATCCATTGTTGTTTCACAAGTTTCCATTTTTTTGTGATAAAGTGATGATCTTTGTCTGAATTTTGGAGCTGAATTTTGGACATGGTGAACAATTGTGCTGGTGAGCCTTCTGTTTTACTAGGTCAGACCTTTTTCTTTATTTTTTCAATTTTTGATGTGAATTTTACCATTTTTTGGGGTTATAATTTGCTGTTTAATTTCCTCTAATCTGTGTAAATTTTGAAACTTAGAGTTAAATTTTATCATTTTTCTTATAACTTTCAAGGGTTAAACTCCAACTGCTTTCATGTTCTTCCTGATCTTTTGCTCTTTGCCTTTTCTCCATTTTTTCAAGGGTTTAAACTCCAATTTTGATGCATTTTAGGTTGATGAGGAACTTAGGAAAACATAATTATTAAATTTTGATTTTGTTTTCCTATATTTTTCTCTGCAATCAAATGGGGTAATTGTGTTTGGTTGTTGGTAGGTAAGCAAACATTTTCACTTTATTACTATTTTCCCCACTTCCTTCATCTTTCTGAGGTTGTAAGGAAAGAAAAAACATCTTAAATTCTTCCAAATTTTAGACCCTAATGAGTAAATTTTCATGCTTTGTGTAATTTGATCTCGGTTTTCTTTGAATTCCTAAATGCCATTCTCAATTTCGCTTTAGAAATTTATGGTTAGGTAATAATCCGAGGATAATCTTAGTTTCTAAATTTTTGTTAATTTTCAGGTAAGGAGTCATGTAACATAGACAAATTCGGCAATTGAGAAAGCTCGAAAATTTACTATATTCTTCGGTTTTGTTTGGTAATGTTCTCTGGTTTCGGAGTGCTGCACGATGCCATTTGAAATAATGGATCAAAGGGGTGTATCTGTCTCTTCTCACTTCTTTGAAGAAATCCCTTTTCCTTCTGAGGTAATTCTTTGTCTTGTTACCATGAAAGTTGTTCCATTTTTAGTAATTCGTGAAGTTTTCACAACGTTTCATTCAACATATCGCACGTTATTTTTTGCTCTGTTTAACTCTATCATTATTTTTTGCCTCATTTTTAGCACATCATACCTTTTTGCCATTGTCTTAATATATATCACTTTGCCAACTTTGATTCATCAGAGACAAGTCGGATTTCAGAAGCTGAAAACCATGCCCGATTACCAAGGTGAGCATCCTGTTAGGAAACTTGCCTGAGAAAGTCTATTAGCTTATTTGTCGTGTCTGGTTATCTTATGCTTTCGGTGGTTATCTGGGTTTAGTTATACCACATTATCTGTTGCAATAATTTCCCAACCAAACAGATGCCCCTAACTTATTAACAACTGCTGTGACGTGTTGTGTGATGCTAAGTTAACCAGTCTCTCTCACTCAATGCTTAGGTTTGAGTTGCCACACGTGTCTACATAGTTAGATCACGCCTCGTAAAGAGGGAATTAACATAAATAGTAGTTGTGATAAAATTAATCCGAAGATTTTGAAGTATGTTGTCTTCATTTTGGTCAAATGGATGACAACTGGTTGCTCGAAATCCCAACTTCAAAACAGAAGTTCTTACTGCTCTATAAAGTAATCGGTTTAACGCACTTCTTTTGATTGAAAGCAAATAAATGTGCCATGGATCACAAATTGGTTCTCTTCTGGTACCTTGTCTGCCAGAAGTTCTGAATGCCATAACTTGTTTTTATGGAAATTGTATTTTTGTTGATTTCATACCATACCCTTGATCCATTCTCATACTTTGAATTTGAATTACTCTATTTTACGGTAAGAACCATAACTTTTCCTAATCTTCTGTGTAAATATTGTCCTACAGCGGGAGTCAGTGGAATGGTACCGATACCTGGCAGCATGTTGGGTTCTTCAATGCCATCAAAAAAGTATTTACCAAACGGGGCACAGTCGGTGGATTACTTGGATCCACCACAATCCAATCTGGCTGGGGAGCAAATTGGTGAAGGAATTCCCAACATCTCCAAGGTCTTGTTGAAACCTATGGATCACCAACCAAAATTGTGGTCAGACTTGTCCGCAAAGCCAACACCTTATAGCTCAGTTGGCGGGAAAACTCTTATTCCTGGCACCCAGCTTGAAAGTAGTCTGTTCTCAAGCTCTTTGTCCGAAGCTTTTAGCAAAAAGTGTAAGTTTTCCTTCTGAAGTCTATTAAATGCTTGTCTATATGTTGCATGAGGTTAATGTTACCTTCTGTATTCACGAATCAGATACTTATGTTGACCGTACTCTTTAGTTTTGTCGGTAGATATATCAATCTGCAGTTCTATCATTCATAAAAAGCATGCAGAAGAAGCAGCAAAATTTAATTTTCTCACAAAAAGTTTTTCTTCAATTCTATGTCTAAGAAGTTTCGACATCAAATGTTATTTTGCATAAAGTTTCCGCATTTGAATTATCTGGCTCCAAAATATTTCTTAAACTTCTTGTCCATGTATAACACATGTTCTAATTTGTTTGCTACTTCTAATTTATGTACTAATGGTTAGTCGTCACATTTGCAGTTGTTGGGATAAGTCGTGGTTGAGTCGACTTAAGCTGACTACTACTTGATTGATGTATTACTCTGCACATTTTTCCACAAATATGCATATATTTATTATCTTAACATCCTTTTTTTTTTTTTTTTCTTTTTCAATATGCAGTGCGATTACTGAAGAATGATTTTATATCTCATCAGTCTACTCTTAACGGTGCCTCCCAACATGAGGAAGAACCCATTGAATCTCTTGAAGAAATTGAGGCGCAAACAATTGGAAATCTCCTTCCAGATGAAAATGACTTGTTTTCTGGCATGACAGATGAGCCGGGTTATAAGGCTTATGCTAATATTGGTGATGGATTTGAAGATTTTGATCTCTTTAGCAGCGGCGGTGGCTTGGAAATGGAAGGAGATGATCAAGGGGCTTATAATAGCTCAATTGCGGGTGAACACCCTAATATCGAACACCCTTCCCGTACACTTTTTGTTCGCAATATTAATAGCAACATTGAAGATTTGGAATTGAAGGCTCTTTTTGAGGTGCTTATGCCTCCTTTTCAAGTTTTTTACTTTTTTATTATTTTTTCATGTATTTTATTTTAGTTTGAGAGTTCCATGCAAGCCAGTTAAATTGACATTTGTACTTTGTTCTGTTAGCGATATGGAGATATCCGGGCACTTTACACTGCCTGCAAGCATCGTGGGTTTGTTATGATTTCTTATTATGATATAAGGGCTGCCCAAAATGCACTAAGAGCACTTCAAAGTAACACACTGAGGCATAGGAAGCTTGACATACATTATTCAATACCCAAGGTATGATGATCACTTGCTTTTCACTTTTGTTGTATCCGCTAAATTCGCGACCTTGTTCTTCTCGTCTTGTTTTATACATTCTCATGCTGCATTGTTCCATCATGCTTTTATACTTTGCCAATATGTCAGGACAATCCTTCTGATAAAGATATTAACCAAGGAACGCTAGTATTATTCAACCTTGATTCTTCTGTTTCTAGTGACGAGCTTTCTAAAATTTTTGGATCTTATGGAGAAATTAAAGAAGTAAGGCATCCAATTTTCCCCTCTCCTATCTTGCTTTGCTTCTAAGAGAAAGAAAGAACTTTGTATCTTATGTGGTTGTTATTTTTGTTTTCAGATCCGTGAGACTCCACACAAGCCTCATAACAAGTTCATAGAGTTTTATGATGTTAGAGCCGCAGAAGCTGCTCTCCATGCATTGAATAGGAGTGAGATTGGAGGAAAGCAGATCAAGCTTGAGCCGAGCCGTCCAGGGGGCACAAGGAGGGGGTATTGATAAGCTACTCTTGCTATTGATTACAATATCTCGTTTTCTCATTTAAGTTTGAAATTCTTAATTTTCTCCTTTGTAAGAAAGAACATTCCTTGTGCAGTTTGGCTCAAGTTTCCGAGCAGGACCGGGATGAATTCAAATTTTGTAATGGTTTGTCTGACAATTTATCAACAGGCACCAAGGGTATGAATCTGTTTGCTATGAACTGTTGCTTCAATTTGTGTTTATCTTGTTATACAATTGCTTACCTTTCTTTTAATACAGCGACGCTTCATCCTGGAATAGTCACATCAAGCAGCATGGTTAATGGATCTAGCCTGGGCTTACATTCTGCAGTCCGTTCACCTGTGAGTGCATTTATTGAAAACGCTTTATCTCATCAGAGTTCAAGTGTTCCAGATGCCTTTCCCGCTCCAGTGACATTGGCATCTATAGGGAAAAAGTTTAGCCTTCGTGACACCGAACAGTCTCTGGATGACATGAGTTTTGGTAATCAGAGTGCTCCCGGCTTACATCCTCATTCACTTCCTGAGTATAATGACAGTTTAGCCCATGGTATTCCATGCAACACTTCTGGTGCTATCAGAATCATAAATGGCAATCTGGGACTTAGAATGAGAGAAGGAACAGACCGAAGATCCACTGTCAGTGCAAATGGTCACCTAATGGAACTGAACGGAGGAGGTACTGTTTAACCGAAATATTACTTGTAATGCGGATTTTAAAGTAGCATTATTCTGGTGAATTTGTTGTTTACAAGTTGTTTTCTTACACAGCTTTTGGATCTCCTGGAAATGGGAGCTGCCCGGTTCATGCTCATCCCTATCTTTGGAATAACTCCAACTCATACCAGCAGCATCCTTCAAGTCCCATGATGTGGCAGAATTCACCATCATTTATCAGTGGTCATAGTGCGCATCGCTTTCCCCAAATGCCAGGATTCCACAGGACACCACCTCATATGCTGAGTGGTACATCGCCTGTGCACCACCATGTAGGATCAGCTCCAGCTGTTAATCCTTCCATTTGGGAAAAGCATGCCTTTTCAGGGGAGTCTCCTGACACTTCTAATCTTCACTTGGGATCTCTTGGCTTTGCACGTTTTGCTGGTAGTCCACAGATGCATCCTATGGAGATTTCTTCACAAAACCTCTTTTCTCTTACTGGTGGAAATTTCTTGGACATGACTACCAGTACCCGGCAGCGCTCTTCACAGGAGATGGGCCACATGTTTCCTGGTAGGAATTCGATGAGTTCAATGCCTACCTCTTTTGATTCTCAAAATGAACGTGGTGTTAGAAACCTGTCTCACCGAAGAAATGAAGCAAATTCTAACAATGCTGATAAGAGACAATATGAGCTTGATGTTGAACGTATACTCCGTGGGGAAGACAGACGCACCACATTGATGATCAAGAACATTCCCAACAAGTATGTATATTGTCCCCCAACTGTTCTGATTTATTGCCATCTTCTATTTGTTATTTTACACTCATCTGCTACAGTACTGTGATAACGATGGATTCTTGAAACTGCATATTTTCGTAAAAATTGCTATCCAGTTGTACATAGTGATTTTGCCATTTTGCTAAACTAATTAACGGTTGTTACAGATATACTTCAAAGATGCTTCTTGCTGCAATTGATGAGCAGTGTCGAGGAATTTATGACTTTCTTTATTTGCCAATCGACTTCAAGGCAAGGAAATTGTTTAGAATATCATCTTTTGTTGGGTATAGAACTTAGAATTTTTCTAATCCAAAATTTGTCTGTTTAACCTCTCACAGAACAAATGCAATGTGGGATATGCGTTCATCAACATGATCGATCCTCATCAGATTGTTCCGTTCTATAAGGTTTGACCGCATGAGAGCTATCTGCTCAATATGAACAAATGCTTTTATATCTGTGATATTTAAATTTTTTCTTTGTTTTGGCCTTTTCATAGCCCTACTGAAACTAGATTGCACGTCTGTTAACAGGCATTCAATGGAAAAAAATGGGAGAAGTTTAACAGTGAAAAGGTGGCATCACTTGCATATGCTCGTATTCAGGGTAAAGCTGCTCTTATTGCGCATTTCCAGAACTCAAGCTTAATGAACGAGGACAAACGCTGCCGTCCCATACTTTTCCACACAGAGGGTCCAAATGCTGGTGATCCGGTAAGATATCGTGAGATGAACAGTCGTCTAATTCCCCTTTTTTATACTACATTAATCTAATTGGTCGTCTTTTTTGGAACTTGTGTCTTTCATTTCCAAAATTCATGGTACGAGGAAAGTTTTAGTTCTGAGAATGTTTGTCCCAGTTAAGTGACAACTTCTGCGTGCAAGGGGATAGAATGTCTTTGAGTTATCTTAAATTGGGTTTTCGGTCGATAGGATCCCACGTTACGTTGGTTATCTCCCCACATTACCAAGACTGACCTATTTTTTTTCTCTCTCAACAGGAACCCTTCCCCATGGGTACCAACATCAGATCAAGACCAGGAAAGCCTCGAACAGCTGGCTACGATGATAACCATAATCACGGGAATCCTTCAGCAACTGCAAGCGGAGAGGAAAATTCCAAGGAATCCGACCGAGACTTGTTCTACCAAGATTTCTAACCATTCAACCTAATACCGGCGTACAACGAGTATAACCACTCCAATTCTCTACAGCAGGGGTGGTCTATTGACTTCATTTTTGACTATAGAGGAGTGCTTCTACTAGGTTTCGGATTTACCTCAACCGAGAGGGTTACTTCACAACCGTTTTGGTATTTTCTCTGGTATTAAGCCAACTTATGGGCAGAGAGAATGTCTTGACAAAGCTTAAAATTTTGGAGTCTTGTTTGTTGAACAATGTCTCAGTGTATAGGCAGGCACTCACAGAACCTTGTGCTAAGGCTTTTTTTAACCTTGGTTTAACTTTCACCTTTTACTCGTGTGACCTTTTTCTGGTTGGCCAATGATGGAGACACATGTACTTTTTGAGTACTCCAGTTGCCGAAATTTTTGAAATTCCAATCTTGCTTTGATGCTATGTGAGTGTGTTCTCTTGCAATCTTTCTTGTTGAATGTTTTCCTGTATTTTGATACTTCTTTGGAACCCCAGAGGGAAAAAATTCCTGCTCCTTGGATCATCCTCTTTTTGGAACCACTGCCTTTGGCGTTGGGGTTGGCGTCAATCCTTCTTGATCTCTCCCTCTTTTTTCCCTCTTTGTTTCTCGTTGTAGTCGCTCTATCAATGTGTCGAGTGTAGCCTTCAGTTTCTGGTTGTGATAGCTCTCTCACTTTGCCGATGTGAGCTTTCGTGATTGTGGCCATGGAGAGCGGTTTGTTTAATCTCGGACTTTGGAGCGGCGATTATTGTTTAGACCTATGAGAAAGAAACTAGACGTTTGGTGGGTGAGACTCATAGCAAGGCTTCTTTGCCGACGATTGCAAATCATCAGAGCTAGGTGTGGTCTTTTTCCTCGTGGGGCCTCTACGATAGTTCAATGTTTTAGCGCTCATGATTATGGTTTAGGGTTTAGCACCAAGGTTCTCCATGATTTTTTTAATATGTTTGTAATTGTAGGGTTGTGATGTTCTTTCTGACACATGTAGTCTCTTCAATTGTTCTAAGAGGCACATTTATCTAATTTTTTTTTATGAAAAAAGCCATTAAAAAGAGATACGTTTAACATAACTATTGTATGTACAATTCTTTTTAGAACAAACAATATTATCTACACTAAGGATGTGTAGAAGTGACTAAGACTCATAATGGGCTAGCAATAATGTGGTTCAAATTCGTTTTTGGCGAGAACTGAGCCTAAAACCTCTCACTTACAAGTGAAGATGAATACTATTAAACCGTATTACGAAGTAGCATTATATTTACGTTTTTAACTATTCTTAAAAAATTACCATAAATTTGGAAAACTAATGAAAATTGTTTGAAAACTTTGAGTTTTAACTATAAGGTGAACATTACAATGATTGACTTTTTAGTGTAAAAATGTGGTTTTTCGTTAAAGTGAACAGCACCCGGAGCTTTCGTTAAAGTTTACTAAAATTTAACAATGTGACATGTTATTAGCACTTTGAAATCATCAATTACTCTTTAGCATTTGTCATGCTTTTATTATTTCATTAAATTACCAATCAACATAAATAAAAATACCAGTCAATATCATTAAGAAAATCCCGATAAAGTTCATTAATGAAATATAAATCATTTTCTTTTTGTTTCCATAAAATAGATCATCCACCATGTAACACTTTGTAGTTTTAATTGAAAGTCATTAAAAATGAGGATCACGTTCGAATAGCTACTTAATTTTTAGAGGTAATTTCAAATTGGTCATAACTTTTTAAAATATTTTAAATAACTACCTAACGATTTGAAAAGTGAAAATTTATTAGAAACACTTGTTTTAAGTGATGGTGCAGACAATCATTAAAGCGGGGTTTTATTCTCAAGTTGTCTACGAAGCTTTGGATTTCTAAATCAACACAATTTGGCAAAGCCAGTTTACGGCTTAACTTGGTTGAAAAGAGTCGATTTGAGAATTAGAGCTCCAAAGACGAGCATTAATAGAGACCAAGTTTAATTATTTGTCTACCTCATCATTTAATGCTAAAAACATCATCACTTAATGTTGATAAAGTCATTACTTAACGTTGTTGACCTAACAAATGTCTAATTTTTTTAACATTTAAGTAGTTGTTCGAAATGCTTTACAAATTTGGGACTAATTTGAAATAACCCCTAAAATATTGGGTAGTTATCCTACTTAACTTACAAAAACAAAATAAATTTAGATTTTTGAATATTAAATTATATTTGATTATTTAAAATTAATTTTTTAGTGAAAAATGAAGAAAGTTCAAAATTTGTTTGGGTTTTCCTACTGCCCCAAAATATTTGATTGCAGCAGACAAAGAAATATTGAACGAGTGCTCTGAAGAAGCCCAAGACAGAGGAGGTGGAAAACACAGACGACGACGGCGGTGGCGGCAAACAAACAGCAAACAAGACGAATATGGCGGAAGAGGAGGACGGCTATCCAGATAGCAGGCAAGAGCAAGAAGAAGCCCTCGTCGCTCTGATCGAGCATCGCACCCGGGAAGTCCACCATCTCCGCCAGCGCGTCAGCTATTACAAAACTCAGGTTGCACCCCACCATCCCCCTCCCTCCCTCCCTCTCTCTCTGGTCATTTCGATGGTGACATATTGGGGTTTTTAGAAATGTTGGTTTCCTTGTTTGTTTGTATTCATTTGGTATGCTTCTGCTGCTGCTATAAAGTTATAAACTTTGAATTATGGGTTTTCAGTCTTTTGATTAACCTGCTGCTGCAAGGCTTTTTTAGCTTGAAAGTTTTAATCTTTTTGCTAATCCCAAATTAGAACGGTTTACAAAGTTTAATTAGGACTGCTTTTTGATTAATTAAATGTATTGGTTTTATGCCCTAAGCTAATATCATGGCAAATGCACACCCGGGTTTGATCACAGCACAAGAAATCTTTTTAGGGTTCTTGAGATGAAGTTAGAAATAAAAAACTCATTGATTTTGAGTCTGATCATAAACACTGCTATTTATAACTTTGCTTTAATGTATGGAGTTGCCTTGATGACCATTGATTAGCCGAATGGCCTTGTTTAAACTCACTGTATATGAAGTTAATTGCTGCAAATTCAAATCACCAAGGGAAGACAATATACCATTTTCTTAGGGGTAATGCTAGGGAGACCAAATTTCTAACCCAAATTTTGTAAGCCAAATGATGTGGACATTGACGATTGGATTATCACAAGTGTTGATTAACGTGCTTATTTCTTTTTGGTGACACATCATTTGTTGTAAAAATTTGGTCTCCCTAGCATTAACCTTTTCTTAGATATGCCCGAAATTATGAGTGTTTCTATGTGTTTTAACTTATGAGATGCCTTCCGAAGGGAATTATCCACTAATTATTTATTTGGAAAAGGCACGCAGCTTGGAGAAACGGAGAAGAGGTTAACTGATGCCGAAATTAAGTTGGCTCGACTTCGACGCCAAGACAAAGTAGGGTCAACCAGGAGTTCTCCAGGTGGTGGAACGAGAAGTCCAAAGGTGGAGCGCAGATCAACAAGTCCTATACATTTAAATGAAGGTTCTTCTAGACACCAGCATCAATCGAAAACAGAACTTTTCATTCCTGCAGTCAGCCCAAAAGTTTCCCATCCTACAATGGTGGCAGGGTCTAGTGGGAAAAATCCAGTTAATTCTAGTGCTCAAGCAAGTCCATCAGTTTCTTGTCAGTCTATTAGTGCTAACAGAACGAAAGGCGACAAATCGTATAGAATTTCTTCAAAGCAGGACGTTGAAGTTCAAGATAATGGGAAAAAACGGAAATTTGGTAAGACTCTAGCATGTTGACTGGCCTCATTGTCCATATTGTGTTTCTTGACTTTCTGTTTCTAGGCCACATATTTCAGCTTTTCTTTGTGTGTGATGCTAAAATTGTATGTATTTCAGAACAGAAAGAACACAAAGAATTAGTCCCATTGGTTCGCACTAGCTCTCAACCATGTAAAATCAACTGCTATGCGAGCAGTCACATCTCAAGTCAGCACAAGAGAAAGTTGAGAAGTCTTTCTTTGTGTCCAGTGAATGATCAGCTTTTTGTGACCAGGTAATTAACATGTTTGCTGTCCGAGGAAGAAGGATATGTTCTTTATTATAATCGTAACATTTTTTTACTTGTCATCAATATCCATGATATCTGTTGTGTTTATTTCACTCTTTCAGGATTTCACCTTTGAATATGTGGGGGTACATATATTATATGGTTATATCCTCGGGTTATAAGATTAACCCGTGTTTTCTTGTGTCCACATCTTTTGGTTAGTAGTTGTCTTTGGGCTAGAAATGGCCTCTAACTTTAAATCTGTAACGTATATATCAAATTCTCAAAATATCAGGTATCTTTAACCCTTTCAGGTAGTTGTACATATTAATGTGTATTGAATTATAAATTACAGATTATGGTCCTGCTTCGGAATATGTATATGTCTTTCTTTTTCATAAGCTGGTAGTATTCTCTTGTACTCTGTTAAATGAAATTGAATCCTCATCCTGATATTTTATGTTAATAAGAAAAATAATGGTAAAAGAATTTGTGTAAGCAGCCCAACAGGAGGCAACGACATAAATTTACACTTAGAATTTAAGTTTAAAAGAAAGCTTGAAGTATATTGCTTACTGTGTCCTACAATTGGTAACTACAAGATGCATCAAATGCTAGCAAACCTGATCAATTTTAACAAGTGCTTTGGAATGTTTGCAGTGCTTTGGATGGAGTAGTCAACTTCTGGCAAGTTCAGTCCAAAGGGTAAAGTTCAAATTCATCATGTTACATTATTATTTCTTAACTTCACAATTGTGTTGTCGGTAGCAATATAAAGTGGATTGAAATGAGCATAAGGTCATATAGTCGAGCTTTCTCCTTTTCTATTTTTTTTTTTTTTTTATAATATATTTAGGAAAAGCATGTATTTGAGCTTATAGTTATATGATTACATGCCTTTGATAGAGATGTATTCTGACTGGTGGACTGTATTTCCTAAATTGACTGAGGAGGTGCAGTATCTCTGTGTTTCAAAACCGGTGTTTATCTATGTGGCTGTGATTCCTTGGTCTGTTTAGAAAGGCAGACCTGTGATTATGTTTTCTTGTCATGACCTCTGGATTTGTAAATTCTTGCAGTTTCAATTTTTCATCTCATGTCTTAAATATTAGTTGCTTAGCCACTTTTGCAGTGCTCTTAAATTTGCATTCATGCGCTTCTACTTTGCACAACTGATCGGGCGTCCCTTTTGTTTCTTTTAATTGCAGGTCTAGTGCTTCTCGACTTAGTTCTACTGATTGTGCATCTCCAAACAGGAGATGGCCAGAAGATATCGCCTGGCACCCTGATGGAAACAGACTATTTTCTGTGTATATTGCTGATGGTGGCGACTCGCAAGTATCAGTCCTAGATTTAAATAGAACACAAGGGGTAAGGGCCACCTTTAAAATTAATTGCTCCAATTGTGTGGGGTACACTGAGCCCTGAGCAGCATGCCCTCAGCCCATGAGTTTCCCAAATTTAGAGAATTGACATGCCGATTCTTGGCTTTTTGTGCATTGACAGAAAGGTCGTGTTACTTTCTTCAAAGATAAGCCTCATGTGAGAGGGATCATTAACAACATAGTTTTCCCACCCTGGGAGGATACCTGTTTTGTCACTGGTGGTAGTGATCATGCTGTTATAATCTGGAAAGAGGCTGATGCGGAGAATGTATGGAAACCAAAGACACTGCATAGGAATATGCACTCATCTGCTGTTATGGGAGTTGCCGGGATGTTCCAAAAGCAGATAATACTATCAGCCGGAGCAGACAAGAGAATTGTTGGGTTTGACGCTAACACAGGAAGAGCAGAGTTTAAGCATCAGATAGAAAGTAAATGCATGAGTGTCTTGCCAAATCCTTGCGACTTCAATATCTTCATGGTTCAATCAGGGTGAGAAACACTGATTTTTTCATCTAGAATTTTCATATCATCAACTCGTGTGCTGTCTTAATATTCGCCTTGTCAGTGCTCCTAGAACTGAATGCCGTTTTGTTCACCTCATGCATTTGCATGCTGCATCATATTATTTGTTAAGATGCCTCACGGTTTTTGACATGTGTTTGTGTTGTTAACCATCAGAAATCTTTTGGAAGAACCCTTGGCTTTCTAGACTTGATTAATAATCATTTATTAGAATAACTTGATATGAGTGTACATTTTGGACGAAGGGCTTTTCTTCAGTTACGATTTCTATGTATTCTTTTACGAGCTTGAAGTTATTAACGTTAACCTGTTTTATAACACGCAGGACCCATGAGAAGCAGCTCCGACTATTTGATATCAGACTGAGGCAAACAGAGATACATGCTTTTGGGTGGAAGCAAGAGAGCAGTGAATCTCAGTCAGCTCTGATCAATCAGGCTTGGTCTCCTGATGGCTTATACATCTCATCTGGTACAGCAGATCCATTGATCCACATATTCGATATCAGATACAACGCCAACAAGCCTTCTCAATCCATAAGCGCTCATCAGAAACGGGTTTTCAAAGCTGTATGGCTCCACTCATGCCCCCTTCTCATTTCCATATCTTCTGATTTGAACATTGGTTTACACAAAACCACGTAGGTGGTTATAAAACGTTCCAGCTGACAGATACTACTAGCCCGGAAATGAAATTCCCTATCTAGTACTCCGTTCTCATTTTACTTCGGTGCTCAAAGATCTGTTACTTGTTTTCAAGAGTAACAACTTTTCATAGGGCATTTTTGTAAGAGTCGAGCGTAGGCACGCTGTCGAGATGTCGGAGAATTGTACGTAGTTTTTCCGACGGGACGGTGCTGATAAGTGGATTAGAGTATATTTTAGATGCAAATTTCTTTGAGGAAATGGAGGACATGATGCTAAGTGTATTTTTAAGTACGCAATGGCTGCCTTGATTTTCGATGTGCCTGTGGAAATCAAACGCTAACCTTCATCTCATACACGACATGTCGTTTTACAGAATTGAGCCCATGGACCGGATGATAGATAATTCGGCAGTTCAAAGTTTGCAGAATTGGGCCCATGAACCGGATGATAGAAACACTTTTATTTATTTGAGCTGTTCGCCACTTCTTATCGATTGTATTAAAAAAACACTTGCGAGGACGATTTAAACTTGAGTGGAATGGATCAGACACTATTCTAATTAACTTGACAAAATTCTACACACGTACGTTTTAAGTTATCGTAAAATTTTCTCGTAACTCCATCATCAAAGTTCTAAGTATTTACTAATTAAATTGTGTTTAACATTTTTTATGACATTGATCCTTTGAACATTGGTCATGTGCATTACACGTGATGAGACGGAAAATTGTGACAAATTGATATTCGTGGTAAAAAATTCAGTAGGCTCGAGCGAAATTGAAAATTCGAAAGAGAACCACAGTTCAAAGATCAAAAGGAACACAATTTTTTTCTACCCCAAATTATGAAATATTGCTTCGTTATTAAAAGTCAGAAACCTACGGGAAATGTCATCATTAAAATTAATTTATTATGTTGTTGTACGTTCTTTTAATCACAAATAATCACCTAGCAGTACGGTCCAATGATATATTTCTTCAGTTGTAAGTAAAATGTTGTAATTCGTTTTCCGTGGATAGCAAGTTCAATACCAAATTATTAGAGAATATATTTGCTCACCGATCACTACCCTCAAGTGATGGTGATGCTTACCACCATATTTATCACCGTTAGATAAGTTTAAATTTTGAGATCTATGCAGTGGATAGACACAAATATCAAAGTTTAAACCTCATCCAACAAAGATAAATAGGGTATAAGCATTATCGCCACTTGAGAGTGTAGAGCAAAAATGCACTGTGACTCGCACAACTCCTTACTTTTAACGTAAATACATCGTCTTACGAAAATTTTAATATGAATAAGCATTCTCTTAAATAATTCCGAGAGGAATAAAAAAACAAAATAAATTGCAAGCAAGTGTTTTTAGTGGAGATCAACTTACTTGAAACAAGTTTACCGTCATGTAATATTTCGATCCTACATTACATATCACATGTTAATTTTTTTACTCATATCATTGTTTTATTGAACCAAAACGTCATTGTCAATTCGTTGTCTGTAGATTCGAGTAATGCTAGGAGACTAAGGCATGAAAGTTGATAATTTGTTTATTATTTAAGCGTTGATAAATATGCTCATTTCTATTAGTGAGACATCATTTAGTTTACAAATTTAGTCTCCCTATCATTATTTCAGTAGATTCTTTTCAGTTCTAGTGACAAAATTTAGTTTTGGTGGGAAGCCCATAATGACACGTAAAGTAGGGGTTTCACCTTCTCCTGCCACGCGCAAATTTTCCGACTCCTAAAAATTTCCAATTCTCCAGAGACGCTCCAAGTTTCCTCTCCTTTGCATTTGGTGAGTCCCAATTTTTCATTTTTCTGAGTTTTTTATTTTTATTTTTTTGGGTACGATTTATGCATTGCTCTGATTTCTTTCAGTGTTTAAATGCTCGTCCAACTGGTTTTTTTGTTCACCTTAAATTTTAGCCTTTTTAGTGACTTTTGAGCTGGGTTGGTGAATTCCTGTGTCGAATTGCGTTAAATTGGACATAAAGTTTTGGGTTGATGTTGTTCTGAGCTGTGATTAACATTGATGCATTTGTTGGTTTTTGAGTGTTACCTGGTAACTTTTTTTTATATATAATTTATATTTATTTTATAGAAAAGGGAAAATGTAGGTCAAGAAATTGGGTTGGAGATATTTCACATCATGATTTTGTTGAATTTGGGTGATTGGCTGAAGGGAAGATGCAAGCAAAGCTTTCATAAAACCACAACAAGATTTTTCTTGTAGTGCAATCTAGGGTGAAATGTGACACTTTTTAGTACTCTAGATGTAGATATCTGAAACCACAATAGGCAGGGTTTACTTTTCAGATGGGATTCCCTGCCTATCCCCGAGCGGATTCATACGAGGCGATGTGAGGAAAATTGGGTTGGAAGTTGTTTAGAGAGCTGTGAAATAGTGGTAGAGTTGTTGAATTGCAATTATTATGCCAGTTTAGATTTCCCTCCAACACTGATTCAAGGAGTTTTGCTATGAATTTCGCTAATTTAGTTTCAGATTTTTTACATCTGTTTGCTTTGTCTGGCACTGCCGAAATGGTGGCTTGCTACTTTCCTATTAGTCTTCAACATGACTGAGAGAAGATATGACGGATTTGAAAACAAGGGGCCGATTGTATACCACACGAGTGCCAAGTATTACCCTGCTCCTGCCCCTTCAAATTATGCGTATGACCATGTTTCTGCTTCTGCTTGTGCTAACGAGGATCATGGGGTGCATAAGGACCCTCTGGGTCTGGAAGACTTTTCCGGGTATATATTTATGTGCAATGGAAGAACAAAACCGGAATGCTACCTATACCGTGTGTTTGGACTTCCTGCTGGAAGAAGGGAAGTTATAGAGAGGATCCGGCCAGGCACAAAGCTGTTTCTGTTTGATTATGATGTCAAGTTTCTTTATGGGGTGTATGAAGCAGCCACTGCTGGAAAGATGAACTTGGAAAGAATGGCTTTTGGTGGAAGCTTTCCCGCGCAGGTGAGTTTAGTATTGCTTTTCGTATCATCTCCTACTGCAAAAAGGGTCTTTGTTTAAGTTAAATGGGAAGAGAAAATAAGCTTTCGAACCATGAAACTCTAGAGAGTTTTACAGTGCACATTGTTTTAAACCACCACTGACATAATAATATGCTTGATGAGTTGTCTTTTAGAATTTCCCGCCTTAATATAATGTTCAGTAAGAACTAATTAGTATTCACTTGAATTCTGTGTATAGGTAAGATTCAGAATTTACAAGGAATGTCTCCCCTTGCCTGAGAGTGATTTTAAACATGCTATTCTAGATAACTACCAGAAAGGCTCCAAGAAGTTTAACCCCATTCTCAATTGCCAACAAGTAAGTTTCTTTGGTATCGGAATCAGTTCCATTTCATCCTTCTCGATTGGATTGCCGTCACTTGATCAACCGTACTTATTTTCCAGTTGATTTTATTGTGCAGGTAAGCCATTTGTTATCACTGTTTCATCCTCTTACCACACAATCACCTGTCAAATATGACAACTCCTATATAAAGGATCAATACCCAAGGTTGCCTCCTTCAGGCACTACATACTATAACTCAATGCGTCTCAGTCAAGCCCCACAAGTGTTGGTTCCTCAATATGTTCCACAGGCAGTCCTAGTTCAGCAGTGGGATGGTCGTGGATCCACATGGAACACGGGTCTTTTTCATCATGCAGGCCAACCTGCTGTGCCAAATGCAGGTTCACAATCAGCAATGCCAACTCAATCTACGGAGGAACAGTTTCAGTCCCCAGCAAGCCTGCCTTCCATGAAGGATCCAACTGCATCTTCGATATATGGCAGTCTTACTTCACCAATGTTGGAGCCTCAGCCTCAGTATATTCAATCGAGTGTCATACACCAACAGCCTGCTAGCTATGGATACATGTCATACATGGGCTACATTTATCCTGCTGTGCAACAGCAAGCTATGCCAGCTCCAAATCAGACATATTATTCTGCACAAGTGGCGCACAGTTACTCGGCTGAACTTTCTGCCTCACAAGCACCCACATCATATGAAAGGTACTATTATCCTTAGGTAGTTTGATTCCCCTATTGCAACTTGCAACCCAAAGGAAGCTCTTTATTTTTTGTTGGATAATGTATGCCAAAAGTTATATTATTTTAGATTATTATTATTATTATTATTATTATTATTATTATTATTATTATTATTTTAAACTTGGAGTTTCCCTGCTCCACCAAGCAAATTGCATCGCTAAATGGAGATGCTAATCAAAGAGTATTTTTTGAGAAGTTACAGTACATGTTCTTAAAGATACAAATATTTACTAATGCAGGAAAGGTTTGGGTGACTTTCCTTTGAAAGAAACAAAACATATTACGCAATTTGGGAACTGTTATATTTGATTTGTTAAGCGGAGAGTTTCATTGCATGTGATCATGCTTAAAAACAACATCCCGGATATTTGCTCCACACTCTCTTTTCAATTTCTTAACTTTGTTGTTAGTTCTTAGAACATCTCTTCGTTTTGACTAGTCTTTATTATATAAACTGAAATTATCATGGTCCTTGTGTTGCAGCTATCACAGGCACAAGGCCACACATGATGAAGTTCCTACTGATCAACAAACGAGCTTGGGATATGGGTACAATCAGTTACCTTTGAAGACGGAGACTGGAACTAATTTACAGCAGGGGAATGCTGCCGAATACTACATCTACCAAGTGCCTACAGTCCAGTATGTTTCATCACCTACACAAACCATGCACCTCAACAACATTGGAAGCACCTGAGCTTCCAGCAGGGACTCTTCATCATTGAACGCCGCCCCAACCTACTAACCTAGTGTCAAACCGGTTAATTGGACATCTCAAACATGCTGGTAAAATGAGCATAGCTTTGCCTGTTTGTTATCACTTCACCTATTTAGTTCAGGTTCTCGGTTTAGAACGATATATCAGTTGGTTATAAATAGTTACTAGGAATGATGCATTAGCATTGTAGCTCAGGTGGTAAAGGCTGCTAATGTACCCTTGCAGAATAGTTGGTCTTGAATCTTTAAGATGCAAAAAACTACATTTAAACGAATGCTTCGTGTTTAAGATGGAAACTGCAACCAGTAGATGATTCGTTCTTCTCGTAATTGCATTATTGCAGGATGATTTGTGGATCAGCTTAGAAGTGATGCTGCTGAATTCAACCCGAAATCGAATTCCCATTCTAGTACTCATTTTACTTGCCTAGCAGATGGATCTCTACTTTTGTTTTGAATTCGTTCGATTGTTGATGAAAACAAAAAAAGCGGATTTCGTATGAGGTCAAAAAATATTCTCAACATCAGCATTATTTCGTATCATTTCGATTAGCATGTGGGAGGGAGGCATCTTCAATCCCTGTTTTCACCAACTGCTATGGTATCGTGCAAGCATGGATCATTTGGAAATGGGAAAATTGACCTTGACCTTGACCTTGACCTAGACCTATCCATTGTATTTCCACTCTCCAGCCATCTTGTCATGGAGAAAAACTTGCGGAACGGTACTTCGACCATGTTATATGCACGACACTTTTTACAAGTTGTATTTATTTTCGTCTCACTCGACCTTCCACTGTTCATTCAGTATAGATATGTCATAATCAGACAGCTTTACTAATTAGACAACTTTACTGAATATCTTCTGCGACGGCATCAGGAAGACTGAACCAATGAGGAACCATGGTTGGGAAGAGGAAGTGGATTCACATGTAGTATGTGAAATGGGGTCAGAGTCAGACAGAGAAGTAGATCATCCACCATCCATGGTCTGGTGGTTGACCTCAATGCTCGTTGACTCCAAGACACTCTTTCTAGCCAGGAGGATTAGGAATGTCATGTCGCCACGCTTTCATTCCACTCTTTTGTGGAATAGCAACTTATATGAAACGGATTTGCTGTCGTCATGGTGTTTCAGGTCAATCATGTATTGTAAAGAAAAAATTATATAGACATGACAATGCATTATTGAATCGAGACGTTATATTATGTTAAACTTGTTTCATCTAAGTCATTCTCCTTTCATACTGATCAAAATTTCTCTCACTTTAATCACGTGATCTAACACGAGATGATAAAATTTCATTATCCTCTAATCATATGATCATGTGTGATATAAATCATATAATGAGAAAGAAACACATCGAAATTTAAAACACAATAGGGCAAATGTCCACCACCTTGGATCATGTGTATCCAACTAAAATTCCAGGATGAAATGGACCAAAAAGGCTTTTGTCAAGTTCGATGCCATTTTTTAATTTTTGTTTGTTGTTTTGGATAGTCGGATGGTCCGATTCTCATATAAGAATATATGATTGGTTAGGACACTGTCACAATATCATTTATCTTGCGATCTTATCAACTTTTGATGTCCTAAGTTTAGCATTGCAATAGTCTTTTTCTATTAGTGGGGTGCGCCGTACACATTTAATATATTCTCTTATCAAGATTGAGTCTCAGTAGCATTATTGTTCAATAAATATTTGTCATGTATTTAAAAAGGCACCATCAATAATTGGGATGTGATCAATTGAAAACATAAGAGAATTCACAGTAATAGACTCCAAGAAATTCCACAAAACTAAAGTTGAAGTGCCACATAGGATTTTCTGTGCTCTAACAAAGTTATCAAATAAGTCTTCAAATTTAGAAAATGTCATACACTCTATATATTTAGAGACTCTCTCTATCCCACTCTTCAATTGTAAATTTTTTTTTTCTTCCAAAGATGAAAGTAATAAAGAAGTACTAAGATTTGCGGAGTCTGCTGAAGCAAAGTTGTGAATCAACAAATTTTAGTTTTTAAATTGTCATGTGAGCAAACAAATTGTATTTGAAGAGTTACATTTAAAGAAACTGTTGGAGATGCTTTAAAGATATTAACTTAGAGCATTTCCAATAGCTCCCCTAAATATGACTTTTCGAATACAAATTTGTGGACTTGTGTGACAATTTGAAGACCAAAATTTGTTTTAGCAGTCAGCAGACCTCCAATTAAACAGCTATGCATGCCCCAACAGGATCCTCTCCGGATCCTTTTAGTGAGGATTCTGAGAATCCTTAAATCGTGTACGTTTATCGTACATAATGCGGTTAGTTTTTCTCAGATACTATTTGTATTTAATTTTAAACAAAAATATTTAAAATGATTTTTGACCGTACGATTCACAATAAACGGATATGATTCACGGATCCTCAGGATCCCGTAAAGAGGATCCGGATTCATGCACGCCAGCATCCCCTTTTCACTTTTGCTGGCCATGTCTACTTGGTATCTCTGCCTTCTCTTTTTCTTCTTGTTTAATAAAAACAAAAATTTATTGACTTTAATTAGTGTAATCATTTAATTAGTTTTGCTTATTGAATCATTATTCCTCGTCTATATGTATCATTATTCGTAGTGTGTTCTTAAAGAAACAAAGCCGCCATTATATACAATCTTTAAATTTCATGATTACAACTATTTTATATATGCATTAAAACTAAACCCATTTTAAACGCCAGCTTTCGCAGTTCAATTCAAAATTCGAAAGCAAATTAATAATCTAAAGTTTAAGAGCTTGTGCAATATTTTCACATGTAACCTGCCCTGCTAGATTAGATTCGAGAGAATACATACAACGTGTCACGTAAAGAGAGATAAATAAAACGAGACATACATTACGTTTTAAGTAACGTTATAGTTTTGTACCCATTAAACGATAGTCAATACATGAATTATGATTGATCATGTTAGCTAATATCAATATAATTAGTTTATATTAATCTATCCTAAAAGTGGCAAACATCACATGTGATGAATTCGGATATCCAGTCGTATGCTCGGACATTTTTCAAAAATCTCAACGGCGAAGGCTTTGTTTTTTTATTTTTTATTTGGTTTAAATGGAAATATAGTTTTATTATTGTAAATTTAATATATTGACTCGGTATTTTCCAAGTCCGTCCCAACTCCCAACAAGAAAAACAGAAGAGAAAAATAATGAAAAGTTGGTATACCAGCCGGAAAAGAACTTCTCCGTGATTTCTAACTTTTTCAGTTTTTGTGTCTTCTCTCGTTCAAATTTGTCGGAAATAATTTTCGCACTCTATTTTTCTGTGCTTAAAGCAAAGGTGAATAGGATAACATAAACAAGAGGAGGAATACACATTAGAGAATGAGAAAACAGAAGTGTAAAAAAATCACCAACATGCAAATAATTGCGGATTAGGTCGTAGTTCATGAGTGCTATGATCTTCTTGATACTCGAATGAGTCTTAAGTTCGAATTTCTCACTATCAAATTATAAATGAACCGTTAATAATTTGTAGCAATAATGTAATAAGTCGTATATGAATAAGATGTACTTAATTCATCTCGGAATTGAAATATGTGCTGAAGTTAGAAAAAAAAATCTTTAATTACACACCGTTCAGTTCGGAATTTTGAATTTCTTTTGTCATGGTAAAACTACGTGACATTCATGCAAGCTCACAATTATAATTTATTCATACATGTAAATATAAGACACAATAGTAAACTCCAAAGAGAAAATTAGAGTAATAGTCCTTGAACTTTTGCCCAATTGAAGTTTTGATCTATGAGTATTGCTATCTTAACTTGTTTTAATGTGGAGCACTGATCGTTTTGACTAACTCTGTTAAAACTTCAATTTATTTTTTTTCCTTTTAAATCCTTCATTTTGAATGAAAGTTTTAACGAAGTTAGTAAAAAGAGTCATTTAAACACATTATAACAAGTTCATAGACAAATACTCACGAATTTTTAGTTTAAGGGACTAAAACTCCAATTGAGCTAAAATTCAGGAATCATTACTCAAATTACCTGAGCTCCAAATGCAGTTTATTTTCGTAAACTTGTAATATTATGTCAACATATCACGTTATATTACAGTCACACGCTAATTTTCCTATTTGAAAAAGTGTTCACATCAACTTCCTAGTGGATTCAAGAGAAAAGACCATTCCACTCCCATGAAAAAAGAAGAAGAAAAAGGACAGCAGTCGCAATATCTTCCTCCTTCTGGAATTCAGTCTTTGATCATCGCTAGTTTTCGGTTTTTCCGTTAACAGAAAAACGCGGCTTATTCAAGTAAATCTCATTTAATCTAATTTCTAAAGCAAAAAACGCGTTTATTCCCTTTTTCCTTCCCTAAATTATCAACGGAACAAAATGTGGGGCCAACCAATGCATGAATAAAATAGTGTTTAAATAAGTTGGGAGCAAGCTGCAAAATCATAGACTGGAGAGATTTTCTGGAGACTTCAAATTTTAATTTCATTTTTCTGGAAATATAGTTATTGCAGCGGAGCTGAGGGAGGGCGGAGGAGGAGGAGGCTGAGCTTTTTGGAGTCTTTTGGAATGGGAAACTGCTTTTCCAACGACGCCGGCGGCATGTCGGCGGTGGGCGGCACCGCAGCCTCTCACGCCAATCCCTACGACGCGCCGAACGAAGCCGTCGATCTCTTCCTCAGGTCGCGCGGCTACCACGGCCTCTTCTCTCAGATCGAGGTTACTTCTCTCTGCTTCTCTTGAATCTTCTGAGCCAAATTTGTAACTGTTAACTGTAATTAGTAATTAGTAATTAGCAATTAGCAGCAAGTAATTAGCAATTAGCAGGTAGCAGTTTGGATTGGACTTTTGAGTTTTGTTAACTTAAATATGATGGCGCTAGAGCTTAAGACTGTTGTTATACACGCCATTGACGCTAATGTAGTCAAGAACATTAAGAAAGAGCTTGAATTAGTAAGATTATTTTGCAAAATTGGTGCTCAAGAATTGGATGTTCATGAAAAATCTGGATTGTTCACTTGGATTCACAATCGAAGTCATTCGAAATGTAATGTTTGTTTAATGACTTCTACTGCAGCCAAAGCTAGAATTTACGATTTTTATGGAATTTTGTGGTGTTTTTTTTTGTTAACTAATGAATTCGTTCCCATTTTGAGGTCTGTCAATGTTTGCATCTGGTATACTGAATTTTCTTGTTAACAATTTGCATGCAGATATCACTTGCTGCTATAGACCTGCGTGATCGGGATGTTCTCTCCAAGGTTTGTCGCTCTAATGAATAGGAGTAGCCATTCCTTGCATTTCTACTGTTAAATCCTTAGGAGTCTTGATCATTGATGTTTGTATGGTACCCTTGCCTCATACTCTTATTCCGATTATGTTGAATCACAATGTTGATTTACTCAACACTGCATTGTGCTTAAATTTACTTCTGTATTTTCTATTTACTTAATCATATTGTTTATGAATTCAAAACCTGATGGTAAAATCATTACTCTGACACTTTTCTGCCTTAGAAATGAGTACTTCTTTTCACTGGTGATGGCAGCTCGTTTTGGATGTGACACTGCTCGTAGCTAGTTATTTCGTTATTTATATTTTGCTCTCATGCTAGATATTTTTTGGTTGTGTAAATCTTTCCTTTGTTTCAAGGATGTCAATCTGTTATTCATGAATTTTATTTTCTATAGAGTGATCCGATGGTGGTTATCTATACAAAAGGAAGAGATGGAGGACTTTCAGAGCTTGGTCGCACTGAAGTAGTTCTAAATTCATTAAATCCGAAATGGATCACAAAGCAAAACATCACTTATCATTTTGAGGTTGTGCAGACTCTGGTGTAAGTTTAAAGCTTTTATCTCCGTTTTAATTAAAAAAATGTTTTTGGTCCCACATTTATGTGCAACGATTCCATGGTGGCTAACTATATTTTCGTAACAGCTTTCGTGTGTATGACGTTGACACTCAGTTTCATAATGTGGAAGTGAAGGTACAAAATTTTACGATGTTGTGCCTACATGTAAAGTTATTCCTTTTCTTAAGCGACTTGACCATCCATGTATCCTCTTATAACTCTCTATGCAAGAGGCAAGGAAATATGGTTATTTTCTCATTCGGCTAAAGGCCATATCATAGTATTTGTTTGCTCCTCATATTTCTGGATGAACACTGTTCTGCTTTGCACATATTTCTAGGTGGACACATTGGTAGGGGTAGCTTCATATTATATGTATTAAAACAAAGATTTGCTGCATCTCATTCAAGTGCTTGTAAGCATAACTGGTTCATAATGGACGGTTTTACTTGTGCAGATGCTTCAGCTAGAGGAGCAACAATTTCTTGGCGAGGCAACCTGCGCATTGTCTGAGGTGTGACATAGTGACCATTTTCTGTGGACTCACTGAACTACTGAATCTCTATGCTATTCTATCTAAACTTGTCAAAGTTGACCAATGTGCGTAAAGCCTGCTTGAACCAAACCACCTCTTAGCTACTAAGTGGGTGGTTTTGTGGTCTGTGAAACAGGGCAAGCCTAAACATGAACCATAAAATTAAAGGTTGAATCAAGGTTTACTCATTGGACCTAACAAGTCAAAGACAAGAGTATTCTACTTTTGGCTTGCTTGATCTAATCCTCACCTCTCAGGCGCACCACACACAACACCAGATATAATACAATCAATGGACATTTGATATCTCTAATCTAAGAAGTAACTTAATTTACCTTTCTAGTGTATCTGGTTACCAATATACACTAGTGGAATTATTTATTTGAAGGACCACCTTAAGCTCTGGCGTCTGATTCTTTTACCCATTAATTTGCCTTTCTACTTTTGCAGATAGTTACTAAATCAGACAGGTTACTAACCCTCAATCTTGAATATAGAGAAGAGTTGGACAGACCAAATCCTCACCGAGACTGTGGAAAACTCATTGTGCACGCTGAGGAATCTGTTAGCTCTAAGACAGCGATAGAGATGAGTTTAAGGTGTTTAGATTTGGAATACAAGGATCTCTTCTCAAAAAGTGTAGGGGCTTCTGACTTATTATTCTTTCTCTTTGGTTATCTATGATGAGCATTACTAGTTATGCATGCATGGCCAAATGAAAAACAGTTCATGTTTTGACACATTTTCGGACTGGTCTTTCAGGACCCCTTTTTGGTAATATCAAATCTTGCGGAGAATGGGATCACAATTCCAGTTTGCAAAACAGAAGTCATAAAGAATGAGCTCAAACCCTCATGGAAACCAGTATACATAAATATTCAACAAGTTGGAAGCAAGGTATAAACATGTTTCTTTTTTGCAGCTATATGTGTAAATTAGTGGAGGTCGAGTTTGCTGGAATGTGCTTTGTTTCTTTACTTCCCATGGAAAGTTCAGGGGTTTGGTCCATGGCTGTATTTCCTGTTTTTCTTGCTAAACTCAAAAAGTTAACTCAACTTGTTCATTTGGCTGCTGTCACTAAAAAATGTGCTGACATTAATAACCATGTAGTCAAACATGCGGATTTGGTTGTTAAAGATTTATGTGCACCTTTGCAGATAAGAAGCAGTGCTTCTTCATCTGTTTGTTGATAGTTGGATCATATTGTGCTTCTCCTATTGTTTCTAATAGTTTTCCCATTTTAATATTTATTTTGTTAATCTGCAGGACAGCCCATTGATAATGGAGTGTTTTAATTTCAATAACAATGGCAAGCATGATCTGATTGGGTAATTCCTATAGAGTGGACGAGCGACTGCTTTTATCGGCTTTCTTTTCCTTTTCTCCTATTACAGTATTATGATTTCGTTGAATATACAGAAAAATTCAGAAATCACTGGCAGAGTTGGAAAAGCTTCATAGCAGCGGACAAGGAGAGAATTTATTTTTACCAACTGCTGTTGGGCATGATTTCCACAACAAGGTAATATTATATTATGGTAATATATTATTAAGTGGATTTCCATCCCACTTTCTCTTAATTTAGAAGTTCTCTGACTTCATTGCAGGTACTAAAGAGCCAACTATTTGTCGACAAGTTTACCGAGACTGTCCAGCACACCTTCCTTGATTACTTGACTGGGGGCTATGAGCTGAACTTCATGGTTGCTGTTGATTTTACAGGTGCTTATCTAGACATAAATGTTACTGTACAACATAATTTGTTGGGTGCAAATGCATATCATGATAGAAGTGATTGTTACTAGAAGTTGAGCCTTGCAAAGCTAGAAGTGCAGTTGCATGGCTTCAGTTGTCTGCTATAGAAAAGTGTTGCGGCACTGTACTTGTGCCCTGATCATTGTTATTTCTAGCTTATTGCTTTAAACTTTTCTTACTGTTGCCCTCTTATAAATGCAAACTTGTTCACAATGACTCTTTTAATACGTCTTAAATTGTCTTATCAAATTCACTCATATTCCTTGCTTACCAGCTTCAAATGGAAATTCTCGCCTGCCCGATTCTTTGCATTATATAGATCCTACAGGACGGCCAAATGCATATCAGAGAGTGAGAATTACATCCCTTGTAATTTAATCCCCACAATTATTTTCCTTTCTTTGGACCCATATGATTGTGACATTGTTTTCCAGGCAATCATCGAAGTTGTGGAGGTGTTACAGTTTTATGATTCAGACAAGCGCTTTCCTGCCTGGGGATTTGGAGCCCGACCAATTGATGGTCCAGTTTCTCATTGTTTCAATTTGAACGGGAGTAGTCATCACTGTGAGGTGAAAAACTTATGGCCAGAACTTGCTTTTGTAACCTTAAACTTTGTAGTTGCTTTCTGTATTAAGGATTATGTAACTCTACTTCTTTCAGGTTGAAGGAATCCAAGGAATTATGACGGCATACGCAAGTGCCCTCCAAAATGTGTCTCTTGCAGGACCAACCCTTTTTGGACCTGTAATCACAAATGCTGCACTGAATGCCAGCCAGTCTGTTGCAGATGGTGGACGAAAATACTTTGTTTTGTTAATAATCACGGTATGCATAATGGGGTTGGATGTGCTCTCTAGTTGTTTTACTTTTACTTCACTCAAATTTTCCCAGCTTCTTTAGTTTGTATGATTTTATCAGAACTTTGGTCTAAATTTTACTGCCGTAGGATGGAGTAGTGACAGATCACCAAGAAACCAAAGATGCCCTTGTGAAAGCGTCCGACCTGCCATTGTCTATCTTGATTGTTGGAGTAGGAGGAGCTGACTTCAAAGAAATGGAGGTATCTCCTTCCCTTGTGTTTGCAGCGCTGGAATGTCTTATGTTAGAGAACTGATAATTTTCATTGAACAGTCATACTTGAATAATAAGCCCGAACGCTACATAACTAATTATCTTTATTTTTCGTTGTGAAGATTTTGGATGCTGACAAGGGCGAGAGACTTGAAAGTTCTACTGGACATGTGGCTTCACGTGATATAGTACAGTTTGTTCCATTCCGAGATGTACAAAGTAAGACTTTTCATATTCTTTTACCATATCCGCTTACCAACTTTAATTAGTAGGCAGTAACTTCCCTTTCACCACCAGGTGGAGAAATTTCTATTGTTCAGGCACTCTTAGCAGAACTACCGGCTCAATTTCTGACTTACATGCGATCGAGAGATGACAAACCAATTTTGTGATCATGTAAAGAACCGTACATATGAAGGTTGATATTCTCCTCTTGATCCTCTTGCAATATGAGCCTGAATGTTTTTTGTTTCTTCCCCTCTTTGGCTGCATGGAAACCCTAATGCAATTTTGTCATGAAGAACAATTTAATGTTGCATTATCACATTCGAGACTTGGGATGGCTGCAGCTGCACAGTCCTCGCGGCCGCCTTTGTGAGACTGCAAGTTCTCTCTACCAGGCTTGCGTTCTACAATTGGATGCGGTAAGCATGGAGAACCGGTTATCTTTTGAAATTAACAATTTGGAGAAAGATGCGAAGAACGGTTTCAGAATACAAGTACAAGTACTTTCAGCTTTTGGAAATGGAGGTTTATCAAGAGTTCAAAATGTTGCTTAATCTTTTGTTTTCTTCTTTTCTGTTTCCCCCTGCTTTTTCGTTTCCGAATTTCGCTGCACTGCTGCGAATTATATTGTTTTATGAAGCACTTAACATGAACGATGAATGAAAGTACAAGATTGTTTTGAAACAAATAGAGCCCTTTTTTTCTCCGGCGTTGCGGTTTAGCAGACTAAGGTCCCGTTTGGGATTGAGGTGATTTAAAAAAAAGCCACTGTGAAAAAAAGCTGAGGGTCATTTTTGTGTTTGGTAAACTGAAAAAAAAAGGCTTATTTTGGAAGCTGCTGTGAGAATAAGCTGAAAATCAAAGAAAAAGCTGAAGCTGCTATTTGCTGCTTTGAAAAAAAGCCAGTTTTTTCAAAGCACACGAAGCTACAGTGCTCTTTTAATGAAAAGACATACTATCATTTTGCTTTTTTTTCCAAAAGCACTTTCACAAAAAAGTTTACCAAACACTCTACTGGCTTTATTTCACAGCACAGCCGCTTATTCTCACAGCAGCTTTTTTTCAAAGCACAACAATACCAAACCAGCCATAACGTTTCTCTACGTACCAGGCCCATGGATGCCTTCTTCTTTCTTTTCCAGTGAAAACTTGCATTGGTCTTTAATTTGCTAGGCTCTTCACTCGGGACAAATTTATGTTCATATGGTGGCTGGTCTCAACGCTTGTTTGAGGCTGCTTTCGAAATGATTAAAAACGTTTCTACTACATCTCATAGAAAAAATGAGAGAGAAAAAGAGAGAGAGGGCATAGCAGTGTTGGTGTAAAACAAGGGTTGTGATTTTCACACCCTTAATTACTTTTTCCACACTTCTTCCTATTTTTTAATAGTTAATTGGTATCCTACTATTTAGTATTCCATATATACCCTTTCTACTTTTTGATGGTAATTAATGAAATATTAAATAGGAAAGGGTATATATGGAAGATTAAATAGTATGATACCAATTAAGTACTAAAAAATAGGGAAGGGTGTGGGAAAAGTAGTGAAGGGTGTGTGAAAATCACAACCCTAAAACAATAGAGAAGGAATGGTATTTTTTTAAATAACGATATTATTTACAATTAGTCTCATAATGGTTAACAATAACGTCGTTCAAATTCGCATTTGATAATAATTAAATATAAAGCTTTTTACTTACAAATTCAAATATTTTAAAATTTTAATTCCTGACGGCAAATATTTCGTCGGTAATTAAAGATGCTACAAAGTACCCTGGGTGTATAGCTAGGCTGCGTGGTACTTTGCTTAGGCAACTGCAGCGGCTACCGAACTATGAAAATATCCATATAATAAGGGTGGGTATAAAAACCGTCAAAGAATCAGATCAACCTAAAGCCAAAAAATAAAAAATAAAAAACGTAAAAAAACCAAATTGATTAAAAAGAATAAAATACTGAACCGAAATTGAACCGGACTGTTTTGATTCTGTTTATTTCCGATTTCACGACACAAACCGGTTCAGATTTTCATTAAATTTAGCCCAATAACCCATTAGTCTAATAATTACAAGCCCAATTCAATTTTTTATTGTCATGTTTGTAGATGTAGGCGATCTTAAATTATTCACACGTTTATTTATCCAAAAAGAATATATAAATTATTCGTTCTCTGACCTATATAGAATTAAAATGTATGTGAGCTCATAGTACAATCATTTAGCAGTGGATTTCACATCTAATTTACATTTTTTTTAATATTATGACGTTTTTTATTCTTGATTTGTCGCATTTCAAGTATGAAACATGCCATCAATTGAGCATGAAAATGCATGCTATGATTTGTAAATACAAGATAATACTTTACCATTCATGCATGATGCATGCTTTGACATACGCAAATTCAATCCTATTTTTCTTCTTTGGATAAGTCCAACCATCTATTCATTTCCCTTTCTATGACTCCACCATGACATTTTAGGTAAATAAAGTTTTTTAGATCACATTTGTAAACTATGTGATGTGTTACAAATAGAAAATAAGAACGTTAATCAATATTTAAATGATAATCTAATCATCAACAATTACGTCATATAATTTATAAAATACGGTTTAAATAAATAGCCTCCTTAGCATTATTTCAAATTTAAACTATCCAGAATAATTAGCCTCAAAAGTAAACGCAGTTAGTTCAAAAAGAAGAAAAAGATGGAATAGAAGGCCATAAAGTTGGACCATTTGCTTTTTCAATTCAGCTCCCAAAATTTGACACCATCAAAGAGCTAGGCTAGGAAACAAATATTAAATGACTGTATCAAACCCTAGCATTCTCCTTCTTCTCTCCTCCTTCTCTTTTGCGCTATTGTCCTCTCTCGTCTCTTCTTCTCTTGATTTTGCCTGATTCATACTTTTTTCTTAGCAAATTGATATTCTATACTAAATTCATCTAAATCACGAAAAGAAGGATTCGAACTTGGGTGCATAAAAGAAAGCACACTGCTATATCTACTGATTTTGATTCATATTTATATAGTAATACAAAACAAGATAGTTAATTGCTAGCTAGTAAGAACAATACTTGTGGTGCATGTTTGCTTGATGATTTAGCACAAGAATATCTTATATATAAATTTTCAAAGGGTTTTAACAAGGCCATAAAGTGGATCGAAAGCATGGGAAGAGGTCCTTTCCTGGTGATGAACCAGAGGCGAAAGAAGAGGATCATCGAATGATCTTCGAGCCGTTTTGCTCATCAGCTCGATCTCAACATGAGATGTCTGCCATGGTCTCAGCTCTATCTCAAGTTCTTGGAAGCACTAACAACCAGACCCCAGCTGTTCAAGTGCCGATGGAGCCACCACTGATTGCTCCCCAGTCCATCGCCATGGAGTCGCATGATGATCAATCTCCTCAACAGGCTCGAGATCAAGGTTTAATATAGACCAACAGTACTATTGATCATGATTATTATTGCTAGTACTTGAGCAATTTCATTATTTACTTCCACTTTTAATTGATTTAGTTCCCCCGTGTAGCTAGACTTAAATATTCATAGGGATCGATTCCAGTTTATACGTTGTGACAGTTTTTTACCTGCAAAAGGAAGCATGAACTTGAAGTTGTGTAGTCTTGTATATTCTTATATCAATTTTCTCTCTCAACAGGTAGTGCCCTAATTAATCATGCATGATTCGGCTTATGATATGGATTTAGGGTTTACTGTGCAGATTTAGAATCAAATCCTCTATATTGTTCCGTTTCCATCTTCATATAGCTGATGTTTTTAGTTAGGTTTAATGTTTTTATCTGCAAAAGCAGCCTGGGTACCCTAATAACAGTTTTTTTTTCTGAACAAACGATATTATATATACTAAAGGGTTAAGGGAGTGGCTAAGCTTCAAAATGAGCTAACAATAATATGGTTTAAATTCATCTTAGGTGAGAATCAAACCTAAGTCCTATCACTTACAAATGAAGAGAAATACCACTAAACCGTAGTACTAAGTGGCTTTAGAGTGACATGATAACCAACTACACCACGAAACCTTGTTCCCTAATAACAGTTTAAATAACTGAAGTTCGTCCGTTGTATTTTGGGCCTAATTTGTTTCATGTTTGCCATAGCTCATTTGTGTTGACTGTCTATATGGTTACTTTCTTTTTGCTACTTGTTTCCTAGCTACAATTGTTTTCCATGTAGCTATTCTACCAAATAAAGATGAATATTAGAGTGGGTATAGTTGATATATACAATTAACAATAACAATTCAATATGCAGATTTGAACTTAAGCCAATTGGTTAGAGCTGTGTGTTACTCTTTATGCACCTAAATCCCCTTGCTCGTAGTTAGATGAATTGAGTGTGTTGAATATCTTATTAACATACCATTTATTCTGTTTGAATGCACGTAATTAGGGTACTGTTTTAATAAATTTGGAAACATACATGTAGACCTGGCATTTTGAATCCGACCCGACCCAACCCGTTAATATTAGTATTTGGGTGGATGCTTAACGGGTCGGATCGTTAACGAGTCATTTTGGGTCAACCCGTTAGACCCGTTAGCATCCGTTAGTTGATGATGTTTTAGTAATTTCAGTAAAGTCTTAACAACAAAAAATAAACTCTATGCAAAAAAAAAAAAAAAAAAAAATTGTTAACGGATGATCCGTTAGCTTAACAGGTCGGATTGAACCCGACTCAAACCCAATAAATCGGACCTGTTTACAGGTCTAGATACATGCATAACATTGTTAATTTGTGAAGGGACTGCGAGGAGAAGGCACTATAGAGGAGTGAGGCAGAGACCATGGGGGAAGTGGGCAGCTGAGATTCGTGACCCGAAGAAGGCAGCTCGGGTGTGGCTCGGCACCTTTGAAACCGACGAGGCAGCGGCACTTGCTTATGATGAAGCAGCTCTCAGGTTTAAAGGAAGCAAAGCTAAGCTCAACTTTCCCGAAAGAGTTCAAGGAAGAATTACTGAATTAGGTTCCCTCACTGCCACTAGTACTCAACAAAACTTGCCAGCTGGGACATCTCAAAGAGTAATTACTGACCACCATCACCCTCTTTCTGATCATCAATATCAACTGCAGGCATTCCCTAATAATGTTGTTACTCCTCCTCATGATCAATATGCACAATATTTTCGGAGTGGTAACGAGTGCATAAGTTATGATTTACCAGCTACTCTTTATGAAAGAGAGATATTTGCTACCCAGACATCAGAAACTACTACATCGTCATCATCTTTATTACCTTTCTTACCATCTCATCAACAAGAAGATCAACAACATCCCTTAAGCTATTCTATGCCGGGGTTCGGGTCTTCTTCTTCTTCGAGTTCAAATCCTCCTCCTAGGAATAGGAACCGTCGACCTTGACAAGAGTACTTTATTCAAGAGGACAGTACACATCCAAGTTCCAAGTTCCCTGGGAGATCAATCGTGGGAGAATAAAGATATAATTATATCCTTCAAGTTTTGTGATGTATTTTTGTTTCTTTCTTTCTTGAATTAGACTCTCTTTTGTCGACAAAGGTTTAAGAAGGTGATCAAAAGTGTGTTGTTAATTGATGATTGTTTTCGGTTTGCTTGACGAGGTTTTCACTAGCGTACGTATGTCAAATAATAGTCTATTGAAAATGAAATACTTTCTCCACACCTTAATAATTATCATACATGTAGGTTTGGACTTAGTTAAGTTGGCTAAAGCAATGTAAATCTCTCATTCGCACTCAAGTTTGAATTCTCGTCTCTTAGTTGAGAGTTATTTAGTGTACGACTATTGCTTGTTTAAAAAAGAACAGCACATACCTTCAACTTTTGAGATTGATATATCCATGACGATGAGATTGCAGTAACCGCGCGCATGCACACTTTTTAAGACATGGATTAATCTACCAGTTAATCAGCCTTCCAAACTCCCAACAGGGAAAAAAAGATATATAGTAGAGAAGTAGTGGAGGAATCATCTAATGGTGTTGCTTCTAAGGTTTAGTAACCTTCTGTTATACATGGATACACATACACAAAAAGTGGCCAGAACTCGTTTTTGAAGATAATAATGCCAGGGAATATTATTCTAAATTATTATTTATTTTGATAAATACAGAAGAAATCTCATACATATCAACTTGATTGATATATTGGCATATAGTGTCGGCTAGCTAATTAATGGTCATCGAATTCGGCTATATCCGTGCGAGACCTGCATGAGTCAGCCTATAAATATTTAACACGTTCCAAATGCATGCCTAAGTATATTTAGAGGTTCTTGAGTAGGATCGTGTTTCAGAACGATATGATATTTTCTGCTTAATTAAATCTTGCAGGTACATAATTAATTAGTGATTAGTAACAGAATAATCAAGGTTCATAAACCTTTTTTTCCTTTGTCAAGGCTCGTTATTATTATTATTTGGTGAAATATCGTCTTTTTGTGGTGATTTCATTGATAAAACCAGGGTCAAATAACAATATTTGGATTGAACACACAAAACTCCCACAGAGGAGGGTTCCACCCACAGGATATCATCAAATAATAAAGCACCAAACTACACGGATCAGTGAGCAATACAAAGATTTGAGAAGAAATCTCACTCATAAAAAGACCAAGATAGCTGCAGAAAGCCATAACCATTGTCAAATATGACCATATATAAGACTCCATATAGGATAGGAAGAAGGGTCATCCCTCAAACATCCTCCAAGGCTCGTTATTCTGTTTACACTAATTTGCGGTAAACTAAACGTCCTTCTTGTTTAAAGGGGAGAAATGTTTAGTTGTGACCAGAACAAGGATGATACACCAAATATTTTTATGCAAGTGGTGGAAAATTTTAATTTTTAAGTTATTAACCTTTTAATACACATAACCCATCATTTATATAGAGACACGTGATGTATTACCTCGTGTGACGATCACATTGAAAAATCACTCAAGGAAATGATAAGGAAAAGGATTGTTAATTTTATGTGAACCGCCCACGTTGCATGCAATTTAAATGTGGTAAGAAAGAAGCCCCGGCCCGAAGAAAGATAGAGTGGAATGTAACCTAAAATATTTAACAATTAAAGAGTCTCTATCTATAATCTCTCTCTTCAACTCTAATATGTATTTGTTTATAATTCCTTATGCTATATATATGGAACCATCGAAGCCACTTGTCAATCAACTGGGAGGGGTTTAAGTTGATTATGCTTCTCACCGATTCAGCTAGAAGGATCGTCCAAACTGCTACGTATATCATATATGTCCACAGAAAAGAACAACTCTATGTTTGTTAACAATTAAGTTTTGAACTCCAACTCTATAAAGCCCAGCACTTCTTTTTCGTAGTTTTTTTTTTTTTTGGGTAAGTGGGATCCAAGGAACTTTTATTAAAACAAACACATACTTACAAACCAAACAAAGACCCAATTTATTCTAGAAACAAACAAAGAATGGGCCTTAAAACAAAGAAAACATAGAAAAATAGCCCAACAATAGTGAAGCCCAAACAAAACGAACAACTGAGAACCATCCACTGTGGTCGCCACTGCCGATCCGAGAATCAGCCAGCCACCTGATCCTTCATCCACCGCAGATCATCCCCTCCACAAGCGTCACATGCACACAACCATCAACAAGAGACAGTCGGCGAGAGAAAAGCCAA
Organism: Malus fusca; assembly: GCA_035220775.1. Classification (NCBI taxonomy): domain Eukaryota; kingdom Viridiplantae; phylum Streptophyta; class Magnoliopsida; order Rosales; family Rosaceae; genus Malus; species Malus fusca. The sequence continues at coordinate 24,885,774 of CM069072.1, read as the reverse complement.
CCATCGGAAAGAAGATTCGGGAAATTCCCGAGCAACATTGCCGAAAACGGCAGACAACAAGGAAAACATGGTGGTGTGGGAGACACTCGAGCCGGATACAATACCGGAACTCTACACACGAACTCAACAGAAAACATGGTTGAAAAAACGAAGCAAGGAAGGGCCATGAAAAGGGTTACCCACAGGGGTTGAAGAATTGGGAAAGCCATAGAGGAAAATTGGAAGAACCAGTAGCAGATGGAAGGGGAGAAGAAAGAAAAAACAAAAACAAAAAGCTACCCACGGATCCTAGCCGTAGCTAGGACCGGCGACAGCAAACGAAAACAGGATCAGAATCACTCACACAAGAAGGTGAGAAGCACTTATACAAAGAAGCAGTGTTCTTTGAGAAACAACCAACTACATACTTTTGCATTGTATATATGCGCTTTTGACAATAAATTAAGGGATGTGCTATCCACACACCCCTGTTTACTTCTCACACACCCCTTATTAATTTCTGTCCATTGATCTTCTTCAATTCATCCGATCCGACGACCGAAAACTAAAAAGGTGTGGGAGAAGTAAAAATGGGTGTGTGGATATCACACCCCTAAATTAAAAGTGCATCCAGTAACAATAAATTAAGCACTTTTTTCTCTCAATAATTTTTGCAGAAGTATTTTTCATATATAATCAGCATTCAACTTGATTAAAAAATTAATGATTAAATTGTTGATGAAAATTCGATACAAGAATTAATGATCATTAACAAAATAATACCTACTTAATTGACAAATATATATTTATATATGACAATTTGTTTCTTAAAAATAAAAGGGCACATTATAGTTGCGTGGTAATCAAATGTGAAATAAATATTAACAAGACATAGAAGATTAGCAATTCTTTCTTGTTCAACATTTATCTCTCATGTCACAGCCCGTCTCGAAATAAATTATCGATGGCGTGGAAGTTACTAAATTACCTTTGGACGTTGAGATATAATTGAGTTATGTGGTGGTGTGGTTTAAGTTTAAATTTATTTAGACAAATTCTAAATTTTTCCTAAGTTTTGGAACACTTAGGACTCAAAGTGTTTTCTTTGGTTTTGGTTGGTGACCCACGTGGACCACACACACACACAAACTCTCCCTCTCTCCCGTGCCTTTTCTCTCTCCTACCTCTCGGATTTTTCAGAAAATCCGCACAAAACGTACGGACGAACTTCAAAACCAACCATACACGCACAGATCGAGGGTTCAAAGGGTACCATTGTGTTCCTGAGGTCCATACGAGTTGAATGGTACCATTTTTAGGTAAGAACTTTTTCGAAAACTCGTGAAAACCCTAACCTGATTTTTGTCACTATTCATGCAATCGTAAAATTGTGTGTTTTTGGGGATTTCAAGCTCACAGGAAGCTTTAGGAGGTTCTCACGAAGCTCGGAGTGGTTCGTTTGAAGAAATTGGACGTCAAATCATCAAGAACGACGAGTTTTAAGATTTGCCGGAATATCGAGGCTTTTTTCGGCGGGTTTCTGGTGGTTTCAGGGCTCGACTCAGGTATGGTTTTGTTTGTTTTGGTGAGATCTTCAAAATGGTTCAAGTTTCTTGAAGTTTGGTGTTAAAATGAGAGAGAAATTAGGGTTAGAAACTTTTCCAGAAACCGGCAAACAGTCGCCGGTAGGCCTGGCAATTCCTGACACGACCCGATAACCTGACACGACACGACACGAAATTAATAGGTGTTCGAGTCGACACGATAACGAATCGGGTCGTTATCGGGTAACCCGATAAGCACCTGTTAAGATAACGGGTTGGTTCGGGTATACACGTGGGTAACACGATACACGATAAGCAAAATATTAATTTTATAATTTTATAACCCTAAAAAATACTATAATTATATATATATATTAAATTAACTATAATAATTATAATAATTATATATACTATAATAATTATACCCCCAAAATATTAACTATAATAATTATATATATATAATTTTAAATTAAATTTTATACCCCTAAAAACTATAATAATTATACGTACATAATAAATAGATTTAAATCTACTTAATAAATATATATATATACCATTGAACTTGATGGGATACGAATTATACGAAACTAATTTCAACGATCCAACCGTTAAACTTGTTTGTATATGCTTCGAGATTGCATCATTAAAAAATCGCAAAAAACAAACATTCAGAGATCAAGTAACACAAACAAAACTTTTCAACGGTTATAAAGTGAAAAATCACGATTTAACTGTTATTTTAACTCCGATTTTTATGACTTTTACATCTACATTCCTTGACCCTATATGAATACAATAAATGAATTCGATCTTCAATTTAAAATATTTACACTAGTGGATATCTTATGTTATACTTAATGAAAGTATGAATAAACTCTTAAGTGTTAGTGAATCTGTTGTTTTGATGGGATACGCATTCTACGAAACTAGTTTCAACGATCCAACCGTCAAACATGTTTGTATATACTTCGAGATCGCATACGCCAAAAATTGCAAAAAACAAACATTCAGAGATCAAGTAACAGGACAAAACTTTTCGATGGTTATTAAAAGAAAATTCACGTTTTGACGGTTATTTTAACTCTGATTTTGATGATTTTTTACAGCTACACTCCTTGACCCTATATGAATACGATGAATGAATTCGATCTTCAATTTAAAATATTTACACTAGTCGATACCACAAAATCTTGTTATACTTAATGAAAGTATGAATAAACTTCCAAGTGTTAGTGAATATATTATTTTGATGGGATACGCATTCTACAAAACTAGTTTCAACGATCCAACCGTTAAACATGTTTGTATATACTTCGAGATCGTATACGCCAAAAATTGCAAAAAACAAACATATAGAGATCAAGTAACGGGACAAAACCTTTCGACGGTTATATAAAGAAAAATCATGATTTAACGGTTATTTTAACTCCGATTTTGATGATTCTTTACAGCTACAATCATTGACCCTATATGAATACAATGAATGAATTCAATCTTCAATTTAAAATATTTACACTAGTGGATACCACAAAATCTTATGTTATACTTAATGAAAGTATGAATAAACTCTTAAGTGTTAGTGAATCTATTGTTTTGATGAGATACACATTCTACGAAACTAGTTTCAACGATCCAACCGTCAAACATGTTTGTATATACTTCGAGATCGCATACGCCAAAAATTGCAAAAAACAAACATTCAGAGATCAAGTAACGGGACAAAACTTTTCGACGGTTATAAAAAGAAAAATCATGATTTAACGGTTATTTTAACTCCGATTTTGATGATTTTTTATAGCTACACTCCTTGACCCTATATATGAATACAATGAATGAATTCGATCTTCAATTTAAAAAATTACACTAGTGGATACCACAAAATCTTATGTTATACTTAATGAGTATGAATAAACTATAATAATTATATACATTAATTTAACAATTTTATACCCCTATAAACTAAAATAATTATATAATATATATATATATATATATATATATATATATTAAATTATGTGTTTTAATGTTTTGAAGTAATATTTATGTGGCAAAGTGTGGTATGTGCAAATTTAAGAAAAAAATATATTTTTCTTAACGGGTCATAACGGGTCGTGTCACTTTACCCGTTAGGTAAAGTGACCCGACCTGTTAAAATAACAGGTGTGACACGACACGACCTGTTAAGATAACATGTGTTACACGAAAACGATACGAACACGACAGACACGACCCGTTTGCCAGGCCTAGTCGCCGGTGTCCGGTGACTCGTCGGGGAAGAAGAAGCATATTCCGTCAGTTTTGACAGAATATGTTAACTGCGTAAGGTAACGCCGTTAGTTTTTACACGGAATATCCTAGATTTTAACGGAATATTCCTAACGGCATTAACTGCCGCCGTCAGTGTGCCAGGCACGTGCCCGCGCGTGGGCGGCTAGTTTGGCCGTGCCGTGGCGGCACGTGAAGGGTTTGAAATTTTTTCTAAAAGTATGGGGATGTTCGTGAGGTTGTGCAGATCACGTCGGTATATTCAAACATCCCATTTGAACAATGTATGAGAAGTTATTAGCTAGTATTGGTTAAATTAACGTTTTTATAGTTGTTTCTCATATAGGGGAGACTTATCCCGAGGACGAGTGCAGTCAAGGACAATTCGGGGGCTACAACCCTTCGACATACCAGTGAGTGGGCTTTTGGTTTTTAGTATATACTTATATACTTGATATTTTCCCAGAAAATGTGTTTAAATGAAAGTATGCCTTGAAATGCCATGCATATAAATTTATGTTCAGTATATGAATTAGTATATGATGCATATATATAATTGTGGTGCTGTGGACGCTCAGGTAAGCCCAGGTGAGTTTATGAATTGTGAATGTGAATAACGGTTGTGATTATTTGAGAAACATAGAGCTCATAAACCTGCACCCCAGTGTTAGTGATTTAGCCAGAGATATGGCCCAAGCCTGTTTATAATGTCACATCCCGCACCCTATGCTCACATTGGATCCAATTTAGGTGCACAGTTTTGTCGTACATACCATTATAGGTGGTTCCGACTCGTAGGTGACTAGCGATTTATCGCACAACTATCATGAGAGCGTAGTATTGAGCATAACTATATTACACCCAGTCTTGTCGTACAGACCTTTTAGTGGTTCCGACTTGTGTGCAGTGTAGTGCCGTATAGGTCATTTGTAGTGACTCCGGCTAGATTGACTAATGAGCTATGAATTCAGCCATACAGACTTCTGCAAGGGTTCCGACTAATGTTTTATTTTCCATGAATTTATTTCACCTGAGTTACTTATTCTGTTTTATATTTGGCATGGCATACTTATGTTTATGGAGATGTGAAGCATGACTTGAATATATCTATATATATGTTTATAATCATATTCTATTTCTGGGAAAATTATACATGTTTTACGGCGAGGGGTTAGAGCACTTGATAAATGAAATGATTTTGAAAAGCTTTGTTTTTTTCCCACTCACGTTTTCTATTTTGCGCCCCTCCAGGTTTTAGGTAGACTTGCTGTTGGTGGCATTGAGGATCTCGGCGGTTCTGACAGAATAAAATATTCGTAGGATATCTTCTGGTATTGTATAACTAGTACTTGTCATACTGGACTGCACCTAGACTTTCTATGCTCTGATTAAGAGTATTTACTCTTGTATCTCACTCCTAACACTTTCTGCTTATTAGTGCACATTAGTAGCTTTCGATTTTTATTTGTTCGCATATTTATTATCCTTATCGTTTCCACACTGTGCATATGGTTACGTCACCCTCACGTGATGGCCAACACGCCTTGACTTAGGTCGGGGTGTGTCAGTTTAGTATCAGAGCCTAGGTTTAGCAGTCCTGTATATCTTGTGAATGATCTAATCATTATGGTGTCTTTTTTCAGAACTATGCCGCCTCGTAGAGAGCCACATCACTCAGCTGAGCCTAGTTTCCTTGATATTGCTCAGTTAGGGGAGGCTATAGCTAATGCCATTCAGTCTTCACTCCGTCCTCCTCAAATGACACCTCTTGAGACTGTGTATAATCTGAAGCTGAATCATTTCATGGGAAATGAAGGACATGAGGGAGTGGAGAAGTGGCTTAATCATGTCGAGAAGACTTTCCTTGTGATGCAGAGTCAGGGGAATCTTCCTCCTGATAGGTGGGTCGAGACGACTACCTAGTTTTTGGGTCCGGAGCCTGCATCCTGGTGGAGACATGAGTCCTATCAGATGCCACCAGAGGTAGCAGCCGATTGGGAAATGTTTAAACAGTTGTTTTGGAAAATGTTTATTCCCCCTGAGTACATTGATCGCAAGAAACAAGAGTTTACGCATCTGAAACAAGGAAAAATGTTAGCAAATGAATATTACAGGAGGTTCACTGATTTGTCTCGGTATGATACGGAGGTTGCTGCTAATCTGGTCGAGATGCTTTGTCGTTTCAGGTTGGGTACTAAGAAGAAATGGCGTTCTATAGCGACATCGACTCCCTGTGCCACTTACCAAGAGTTTTATGAGGTTTTACTGCGGATTGAGGACTCTGAGAACATGCCCAGTGAAAGTGAAGATGAAGAAGAAAAGAACGGGAACCAGAGGCGAGATGATAAAGGTAAAGGTCAATTATCTCAGGAGCCTCGTAAAAGCCAGAGTTTTAAGAGAAGTGGTGTTAATTCCAGCTTTTCTAGTGGAGGTTTGAGCTCTAATGTACAGTGGAGAGGTGGTAGATTCTCTGAAGGCTCGAGATTTCAGAGGCAGATGGACTTTGGTGGTTCAGGTGCTCCTTTATGCCGCATGTGTAATAATAGGCATTTTGGGGAGTGTAGGAGAGGCAGCAGTGCATGCTATACTTGTGGACAGATGGGGCATAGGGTTGCACATTACCCTCAGAATCAACAAAGGCCCCAACAGCCTTCCTTAGCACCACATGCGCCGACCCAACAAACTTCAGGATTTAGTGGTCATGGCCAGACTGGTCGTGGATGTGCTTATCATTATCAGGGCGACGCCGCTCCTTATGCTACAGGGCAACATAAGTACTCACATGACCCTCATTATCAGGGTGGTTACCCTCAGTATCAGGGATGTTCTATGCCATATCAGCCACACTCAGCAGGTGGATCCCAGTGGTACCAGGGGGACAACCCCAGCAGGTAGAGATTGCTGCTAGCAATGCAGGATCTTCGAGGCAGTCTGGTCAGCCAAGACAAGGACGAGGTATTCATGCTAGCAGAGGTCGTGGTGGACGACAGCAGAATCAGGGACGTATCCATAACATGACACTGCAAGATGCTCAAAACAATCCTGATTTAATTATGGGTACGTTAAATATTCTTGGTCATTTTGCTAGAGTATTGATTGATTGTGGTGCTACGCATTCTGTTGTTTCTCATACATTTGCTCAAATGATGCAGCCTTATCCTACACCTCTAGGATATGATTTAGAGTTTTCTATGCCTAGAGGGGAGAGATGTTATGTGGATCGGGTATATCCAGGATGTCCTGTGATGGTGGAGGATGTTGTTATGCCAGCTAACCTTGTTCCGTTAGACTTTGTTGATTTTGATGTGATTTTGGGCATTGATTGGTTACACTACAATCGTGCCAAGATAGATTGTTATGGAAAGACAGTCACATTTCATCGTCCTGGATTACCTGAAGTTACATTTGTAGGAGAGCCTAGCGGGGTGAGGTATGGTGTTATTTCTGCCATGAAAGCCAAAAGATTGTTGTGGAAAGGTTGTCAGGGATATTTGGCTCATGTGGTGTTGAATGATAATGCTCCTAGTAGTGTAGAGGATGTACGTGTGGTCAGGCATTTTTCGAATGTGTTCCTTGACGATTTACCTGGGTTGCCGCCAGACAGAGATGTGGAGTTCGTTATTGATCTGCTTCCAGGTACGGACCCTATATCTTTGACTCCATATCGAATGGCTCCTACTGAATTAAGGGAATTGAAAGTTCAGTTGCAAGAATTAATGGATAAAGGTTTTATTCAGCCTAGTACTTCACCCTGGGAGGCTCCAGTCTTATTTGTGAGGAAGAAAGACGGAACCTTGAGGCTGTGCATTGATTACAGGCAATTGAATCGAGTAACAATTAAGAACCGTTATCCGTTACCTAGTATAGATGATTTGTTTGATCAACTCCGAGGTGCATGTGTGTTCTCTAAGATTGACTTGAGGTCTGGTTACTACCAGTTGAAGATTAGAAGTGAAGATGTCCCTAAAACAGCTTTCAGGACTCGATATGGTCATTATGAGTTTCTTGTGATGCCATTTGGGTTAACTAATGCACTAATGCACCAGTAGCTTTCATGGATTTAATGAATCGAGTATTCCAGCCATATTTGTACAAGTTTGTTATTGTCTTCATTGACGATATTCTGGTATACTCTAAGACTAGAGCAGAGCATGTTAGACATCTTAAATTGGTGTTGAAAAGTTTGAGGGAACACCGGTTATATGCTAAGTTTAGCAAATGCCAATTCTGGTTAGATCAAGTGGATTCTCAAAAAGTGGCAGCTGTGGAGAACTGGGAACAACCTCGAATCGTCACTGAGGTACGAAGTTTTCTTGGCCTTGCAGGCTATTATAGACGGTTTGTTAAGGATTTTTCGGTTATTGCTTTACCATTGACGAGATTGACCAGGAAAGATGTTAAGTTTGAGTGGGATGATAATTGTGGGCAAAGTTTTCAGCAGTTGAAGTATTATCTCACTCATGCACCTGTTTTAGCAATCCCAGATGATAGTGGTAATTTTGAGGTCTACAGTGATGCTTCTTTGAATGGCCTGGGTTGTGTATTGATGCAACATGGTAGGGTGATTGCTTATACTTTGAGACAGTTGAAACCTCATGAGAAGAATTACCCTACTCATGATCTGGAGTTAGCGGCTATCATCCTTACTTTGAAGATTTGGAGACATTATCTTTATGGTGAGAAATGTAAGATCTTCACGGATCATAAGAGTCTTCAGTATCTTTTTACTCAGAGAGATCTAAATCTTCGGCAGCGGAGGTGGATTGAGTTACTTAGCGATTATGATTGCATATTAAGTATCACCCTGGTCGTGCAAATGCTGTGGCGGATGCACTTAGTAGGAAGACTCCAGCTAGACTTAATGCCATCTATGATTGTCATGTTCCTCTTCTTGCGGATTTGAGGTCCACTGGAGTGGAGTTAGGAGTGGAAGATAGAGAGGAAGCCTTACTTGCTAATTTTCAAGTTATGCCAATCTTAATTGATCGTGTGCTCAAGGCCCAGATAAATGATGAAGAGACCCAGGAAATAATTCAAGCAAGGAATCAAGGGAAGAAGAAAGATTTCAGAATTTGAGAAACTGATGGTATGCTTATGCAGGAGAGCAGAATGTATGTGCCGAATAATGCAGAGCTAAAGAAAGAAATCCTCGATGAAGCGCATATTTCGGCATATGCAATGCATCCAGGAGGTACTAAGATGTATTATACCATTCGCCCATTTTATTATTGGCTGGGTATGAAAAGGGAAATTGCCGAATATGTGAGTAGGTGTGCCATTTGCCAACAGGTTAAAGCTGAAAGGAATAAGTTGTTTGGGTTAATGCAGCCACTTCCCATTCCACATTGGAAATGGGAAAATATTACCATGGATTTTGTGTACAAGCTTCCTTGTACACAAAATGGTTATGACATCATTTGGGTGATAGTTGATCGGCTTACTAAGTCAGCACACTTTATTCCAGTGAGGGAAAAATATCCATTAAGCCGATTAGCTAAGTTATTCATATCAAAGATTGTGAAGTACCATGGTGTTCTAGTTGATATTATCTCGGACCGGGATCCTCGATTTACTTCTAAGTTCTGGATAGCATTCCAGGAAGCTCTTGGTACAAGATTACTTTATAGTACGACATATCATCCTCAGACTGACGAACAATCTGATAGGACTATTCAGACATTAGAAGATATGCTGAGATCTTCAGTGCTACAGTTTGGCGATGGTTGGCATGATTGTTTGGATTTGTTAGAGTTCGCCTACAACAACAGTTACCATTCAAGTATTGGTATGTCACAATTTGAGGCACTTTACGGGAAATCTTGTCATACACCTTTATGCTGGTCAGAGGTTGGTGAAAAAGTTTTAGTGGGCCCTAAGATTGTGGACGAGACTACTCAAAATGTTCAGGTAATTAAGTCTAACCTGAAAGCGGCCCAGGATCGACAGAAGAGTTTAGCAGACAAACATGCCACTGACCAGGTGTATAAAGTAGGTGATTGGGTGTTTTTGAAGTTATCATCATGGAGAGGTGTTGTGCGGTTTGGAAAGAAAGGCAAGTTAAGTCCTTGATACATCGGGCCGTATTTGATCACTAAAAGAGTTTGTGAAGTTGCTTATAGGCTTGAGTTGCCTTCAGAATTGTCTAAAGTGCATAATGTATTTCATGTTTCGATGCTTCGACATTATATCTCAGATCCTTCACATGTGATTCCTCCTCAACCTTTGGAAATTAATTCGGATTTGACTTATGATGAGGAACCAGTGACTATTTTGGATTGGAAAGATAAGGTTCTGAGGAATAAGACAGTGCGTTTGGTGAAAGTCTTATGGAGAAATCATTCAGTGGAAGAAGCTACTTGGGAGACAGAGGACCGGATGAGAGAGATGTATCCACGCCTATTTTATGATTATTAGTGGATTGTAAAGATGGTATAAATTTCGAGGACGAAATTTTTATAAGGAGGGTAGATTGTCACAGCCCGTCCCGAAATAAATTATCGATGGCGTGGAAGTTACTAAATTACCTTTGGACGTTGAGATATAATTGAGTTATGTGGTGGTGTGGTTTAAGTTTAAATTTATTTGGACAAATTCTAAATTTTTCCTAAGTTTTGGAACACTTAGGACTCAAAGTGTTTTCTTTGGTTTTGGTTGGTGACCCACGGTGACCACACACACACACACAAACCCCCCTCTCTCCCGTGCCTTCTCTCTCTCTTCCCTCTCGGATTTTTTAGAAAATCCGCACAAAACGTACGGACGAACTTCAAAACCAACCATACACGCACATATCGAGGGTTCAAAGGGCACCATTGTGTTCCTGAGGTTCATACGAGTTGAATGGTACCATTTTTAGGTAAGAACTTCTTCGAAAACTCGTGAAAACCTTAACCCGATTTTTGTCACTATTCATGCAATCGTAAAATCGTGTGTTTTTTGGGATTTCAAGCTCACATGAAGCTTTAGGAGGTTCTCACGAAGCTCGGAGTGGTTCGTTGGAAGAAATTGGACGTCAAATCATCGAGAACAACGGGTTTTAAGATTTGCCGGAATATCGAGGCTTTTTCTGGCGGGTTTTTGGTGGTTTCAGGGCTCGACTCAGGTATGGTTTTGTTCATTTTGGTGAGATCTTCAAAATGGTTCAAGTTTCTTGAAGTTTGGTGTTAAAATGAGAGAGAAATTAGGGTTAGAAACTTTTCCAGAAACCGACGAACAGTCGCCGGCGTCCGGTGACTCGTCGGGGAAGAAGAAGCATATTCCGTTAGTTTTGACGGAATATGCTAACGGCGTAAGGTAACGCCGTTAGTTTTTAGACAAAATATCCTAGATTTTAACGGAATATTCCTGACGACATTAACTGCCCCCGTCAGTGTGCCAGGCACGTGCCCGCGCGTGAGGGGTCGGAAATTTTTTCTAAAAGTATGGGGATGTTCGTGAGGTTGTGTAGATCACTTTGGTATATTCAAACATCCCATTTGAACAATGTATGAGAAGTTATTAGCTAGTATTGGTTATGTGCTTTAAATTAACTTTTTTATAGTTGTTTCGCATATAGGGGAGACTTATCCCGAGGACGAGCGCAGTCAAGGGCGACTCGGGGGCTCCCTTCGACATACCAGTGAGTGGGCTTTTGGTTTTTAGTATATACTTATATACTTATATACTTGATATTTTCCCAAAAAATGCGTTTAAATGAAAGTATGTCTTGAAATGCCATGCATATAAATTTATGTTCAGTATATGAATTAGTATATGATGCATATATATAATTGTGGTATTGTGGACGCTCAGGTAAGCCCATGTGAGTTTATGAATTGTGAATGTGAATAACGGTTGTGATTATTTGAGAAGCATAGAGCTCATAAACCTGCAGCCCGATGTTAGTGATTTAGCCAGAGATATGGCCCATGCCTGTTTATAATGTCACCTCCCGCACCTTATGCTCACATTGGATCCAATTTAGGTGCACAATCTTGTCATACAGACCATTATAGGTGGTTCCGACTCATATGTGACTAGCAATTTATCGCACAGCTATCATGAGAGCATAGTATTGAGCGTAACTATATTACACCCAGTCTTGTCGTACAGACCTTTTAGTGGTTCCGACTTGTGTGCAGTGTAGCGCCGTATAGGTCATTTGTAGTGACTCCAACTAGATTGACTAATGAGCTATGAATTCAGCCGTACAGACTTCTACATGGGTTCCGGCTAATGTGTTATTTTCCATGAATTTATTTCACCTGAGTTACTTATTCTGTTTTATATTTGGCATGGCATACTTATGTTTATGGAGATGTGAAGCATGACTTGAATATATCTATATATATGTTTATAATCATATTCTATTTCTGGGAAAATTATACATGTTTTACGGCGAGGGGTTAGAGCACTTGATGAATGAAATGATTTTGGAAAGCTTTGTTTTTGCCCACTCACGTTTTCTGTTTTGCGCCCCTCCAGGTTTTAGGTAGACTTGCTGTTGGTGGCATTGAGGATCTCGACGGTTCTGACAGAATAAAATATTCGTAGGATATCTTCTGGTATTGTATAACTAGTACTTGTCCTACTGGACTGCACCTAGACTTTCTATGCTTTGATTAAGAGTATTTACTCTTGTATCTCACTCCTAGCACTTTCTGCTTATTAGTGCACATTAGTAGCTTTCGGTTTTTATTTGTTCACATATTTATTATCCTTATCGTTTCCGCACTGTGAATATGGCTACGTCACCCTCACGTGACAGCCAGCACACCTTGACTTAGGTCGGGTGTGTCATCTCACCTATGAGTAGAATTTTCATTAACAATATCTTCATCTATTTGGTCTTCCTATTGTCTAGGCGGAAGTACGTAGCTCATCATCATCCTCATCAAAAAGTTGGAACTCTTGATATGTAATGGAAAGATTAATTACTAATAAAATTGTGCAAAGTCATGGAGGCAACAACAATTTGTACATGTGTTTCAAAAAAGAAGTTATGAATACGAATCATTATCCATTTATTTTTTCAAACACCAAATCATTATCCATTTATTTTTTCAAACACCAAAAGTTCTTTCAATTGTGCATTTAAGGATGAATGCCTCTAATTAAATATCTTTTTTTTCCTCTAGGCTAACTTCCACGTCAAAATTCAAAAAGATGATATTGTTCACCCCTATAAGTTCCAGTATATTCTTATAAGGTCCATTACTATGGAACTAATAAAATAGAATAATTTTTGTACAGGTATTAACCATGGGATCTTCCAAGCAACCCTCCAGAAACTTAATGAATTATATTGAGTTGATTAGTTCACATATTGTGCAACCGATACATTTGCATTGCACAACCACTAGGTTTGAAGTTTCTATTTTTTCGGGTCAAATTATCATTTCATAACAGAAGGGAAGAGAAGTACAATAGAGATACTCCAATAAAATGAGAAATAAGCAAGGCTTTCACGGGTTGCATGGAAAAAAACAAATTCCCAGAAGGTGAAAACCAAGCCATTCAAGCCCTAGTCTTTGATTATGTGGTCAAAAGCCTCATAGACAATGAATCTCATACAAACCAAATCGTTTAGAATAAAAAGAAAATAGAAAAACCCAGAAATCCAATAATCACACAACCATCATAACAAAAACCGATGAATTTCATACAAATCAAAGCGCTAGAAGCAGAGCACCATTGTTATATACTTGGACGATGTAACCAGTTCAATAGGAACTGGAATGGACTAATAAAGAACCCCAAAGAAAACATAGAAACACAGAAATTCATATGCACATCGTACATATGTTAATCTAAGAGACATACCTTCCAGGAAAATTCAACAGATGACGATAGAGAGGGATTGGGGGAAGATGGAGACGTCTGACTGCTCTCCAGCCCGACGTCAACAAAAACCCTTGGGCTTTCTGAAGTTACAATCTAAATATAAAAAAACCTGTACAGGCAGTTTTGACATTTTTTAAAAGTGTAACGATATTTTAGTCTTTTGCAATTTAAAAAATAGGAGTAGTTTTGGAATTGAAAAAAAAAATCATTAACATTATGTCTGGATAAGGGAAATAAACTTGAAATTTTGACAAAGTCAGAATTTATATTTTGACATGTATCAACTCCCTTGTTTGGATTCATAAATATAAATTTAGAATTTCCGGGAGAGTTTAAAAATAAAAAAGTCCGTATTCAAATTTTATTGTTCTTTTAAGTTAACCAAAAAGTAAATTCACAAATTTTAGAAAATAAAACTCTGTGAAAAAAATTTCATTAACATTATGTTTGGATGAGGGAAATAAACTTGAAATTTTGACAAAGCCAGAATTTATATTTTGACATGTATCAATTCTCTTGTTTGGATTCATAAATATATAGAGATTTAGAAATTCCGCGAAAGTTTAAAAATAAAAAAGTCCGTATTCAAATATTATTGTTCTTTTAGGTTTACCAAAAAGTAAATTCACAAACTTTAGAAAATAAAACTCTGTTATTTCAATTTCCATCATTTTAAAATTCTTTAGTAATCTTAAATTCCCTCATCCAAACACATTGTAAAGGGAGCCAAGTGCTTCTAGTGTTTTTTTATAGACAACACTTCTAAGTGGAAGCACCTACCTAGGAGGTGCTTGTAAAAATTCCACTCTAAGAGCTCCTATTTCTTACCCAAATCACTTTTAAAAGTTCTGCCAAACAACTATTTTTCAAAATAGCAGCGCTTTTACTCATTTGGAAGCATTTTTAGCTCTCCATAAGTACTTGCCAAATGAGCCCTACATCTATCATATTTTTCATATCATATTTGTATTATTTCTCTAATTGAGATAAAGCCTGTCAATACAAGTATGTCTCATATCCATTAAAGAGATAGTATAAATATGATATAAAAATATAACAAGAGTGACATTTAAGGAACTCTTTCAAGTATCTTCATCCTCTAAGCAGTTTTTTACTCGCATCACACTGGTGACTCGCTGATCTATTACTTCATGGTTTCTACATACAATTGTGATTTTACAACTTGGTAAATTATTTTTCCTCACAATATATATGTGTATATATATATTGATAAAATGGTTAAACATGTATAACAGTAATACATACTTAGATGTTTATAAATTAAAATAATATATAATATATAATATATAAAATAATAATAAGGGAGCTTTATATATAGAGACAAAAACTTTTACTATATTTCAAGGAACTTCACTAGTTTTTATATATATCAAGAAGAGACAGAAGCATAAAAACAATTAAAGCCCAGCCCAAAAACATGAAAACAATGTTTTAAAATACCAACCATACCCTTAAGATTTTAGGCTTTTAATAGAACTCAACCCTCAAAACTCCAACAAAATTAATATGTGCCATAAGCTCAACACATCCTCGACTATTTCTACAGAATCAGTTTTGAAACTATATGTAGAATAAGTTTGTATCATTTATTACTATAATTAGTTCAATCAGTCCTGGATCATTTTTGCAGAATTAGTTTAACCCGTCTTCGACCATTTTTGTACAATCAATTCAACTCGTCCTCGACTATTTTCGCAGAATCAGTTCACATGTCTTCGACCATTTTTGCAGAATCAGTGCAACCCATCATCAACCATTTTTGTACAATCAATTCAACTCGTCCTCGACTATTTTCGCAGAATCAGTTCACCTGTCTTCGACCATTTTTGCAGAATCAGTGCAACCCATCATCAACCATTTTCACATAATCAGTTCACCCGCCTCCGACCATTTGCAAAATCAGTTCAACCTGTATACTTTAAGTATTAAAAGCATACTCTATGTGTAAATGGTCGAGAATGGGTTGAACTGATTTTGCAAATGGTCGATAACGGGTTGAACTGATTCTACAAAAAAAAAAAAAAAGGTTGAACTGATTATGCAAAAATAGTTGAGGACATGTTGAACTGGTTTTGCAAAAATGATTGAGGATGGGTTGAATCGATTCTGCAAAAATGGTTGAAGACGGGTTGAAATGATTCTGCATCAACTGATTCTCCAAAAATGGTCGAGAACGGGTTGAACTGATTCTACAAAAAAATTCAAGGATGAGTTAAACTGATTATGCAAAAATGGTCGAACATGGGTGAACTGATTTAGTGAAAATAGTCGATGACGGGTTGAAATGATTTTTCAAAAATTGTCGAAGACGGCTAAACTGATTCTGTGAAAATGGTCGAGGATGAGTTGAACAGATTATGCAAAAATGGTAGAAGACGGGTTAAACTAATTCTGCAAAAATGATTCAGGACTAATTGAACTGATTATAGTAATAAATGATACAAACTTTTTCTATATATAGTTTCAAAACTGATTCTATAGAAATAGTCGAGGATGGGTAGAGCTTATGGCACATATTAATTTTGTTGAAGTTTTGAGGGTTTGGTTCTATTAAAAGCCTAAAATCTTAAGGGTATGGTTGGTATTTTAAAACATTGTTTTCATGTTTTTGGGCTGGGCTTTAAATGTTTTTATACTTTTGTTTCTTATTGACATGTTTAAAAACTTAAACTAGTGAAGTTCCTTGAAATATAGTAAACGTTTTTGTCTCTATATATAAAGCACTTGCAGTTAATTAGTACTACAAAAGCAAAAATGCATAATTCGTGGAAGAAGAAAAACACAAAAGTAGTGCTCTTTAGGACTTTAACTCGGTTACTATGAGGGATTTTCTAGTGTACTGGAACGTAGCCTGGGTCACCAAATAATATTGTAATACAACTGGATGGATACTTGAAAAAAAATTACAACCACTTGTATTATGACACGTAGTGGAACGACATCGAACTTCAACGATCCGAACCGTCTATTTTGTAAGTCTCGATTCATAGATGGACACACTCCACATCGAACTTCAAAGATCCGAACGTCTATTTTGTAAGTCTCGATTCATAGATCATCCTTGTAAAAATTCAATTCAATTCAATCCAAAACCATTGGCCTATTTAATTATCACGATGAATTTTCATGTTTTCTTATAACAAAGTGTTCGTCAATTCTTAAAACTTAATTAGATGTGTCAAATATTTCCAATTTTTGCTAATATATTGCAAGATGATCTATAAGGTGTGACATGAAAAATGGACGTATATATATATATACACAGGCCCTTTATGCAAAGGGATCTCCATTTTTTTTTAAAAATGGAGATTAGTGTGGGGCCCACTCTACATCGAACTTCAACAATCTGAACCATGTATTTTGTAAATCTCGTTTCATATATCATCCTTACAAAAATTCAATTCAATCCGAAATCATTTGCCTATTTAATTATCAAGATAAAATTTCATTCTTTCTTATGTAACAAAGTATTCATTAATTTCTTTGAACTCAATTAGATGTCTTAAACATTTCCGATTCGGCTAATATTTTGCAAGAATGATCTATGAGATGCAACTTGAAAAAATAAACGATTCGAATCGTTAAAGTTTGATATGATGTGGACCCCACAACTAATTCCAATTTTAAAAAAAAATAGGAATCCCTTTTTAAGTTTCCTGTATATATATATCTGCAAGGTTAAATAGCCAAAATGTTCCTTGAGATTTGCATAACTCATCACTTTGGTCCCTAACATTTCAAATCAATAAAAGTGGTCCCTGAGATTGTCCACCATCCATCATTTTGATCATTTCGTTAAAAACTCCGTTAAGTGTCCTGGAGCTCTTGGCCGGAAGTTTGGGCAATTTCAAAGCTTCGTAACTCAATCGTTTCTTAACTAAATTCTACCCATAATATATCAAAATGAAGATAGGAAAGTGTAGAATAAGATTATACCTATTTGGAAGCCCAATGGTTGCCGGAGATAGCAGGAAAATAGCCTCAAAGTTGACTGGTCCGAGAGAAAACTGGAAAACTCGTCGGAAACTTGGTAAACTTTAAACGTTCATAACTTTTTCAATACTCAACGCAATCAAGTGATTAAAAAACAAAAATCATACTTCTCAACAAGACGAAGAGAATGGTACATTTTTCCGACCAAACCACGACGAGTTAGCCATGAAAAAAGGTACCATTCTCTTCGTCTCGTCGAGAAGTATGATTTTCGTTTTTGAATCACTTGATTTCGTTGAGTATTGAAGAAGTTATGAACGTTTAAAGTTTACCCAGTTTCCCCTCGGACCAGTCAACTTTGAGGCTTTTTTTCCGGCCATCTCCGGCAACCATTGGGCTTCCAAATATGTATAATCTTATTCTACACTTTCCTATCTTCATTTTGATTATTATGGGTCGAATTTGGTTAAGAAACGATTGAGTTACGAAGCTTTGAAAATTGCCCAAACTTCCGGCCAAGAGCTCCGGGACACTTAACGGAGTTTTTAACGGAATGACCAAAATGATGGATGGTGGACAATTTCAGGGACCATTTTGATTGATTTGAAATGTTAAGAACCAAAGTGATGAGTTTTGCAAATCTCAAGGACCATTTTAGTTATTTAGCCTATCTGCAATTCTGCATGCAGTTACTTCCTTGTTAAAAAATAAATACAAAATAGAACCATCGAAAAGCGGCTGAATTGACAGAAAAAAATGTAACACTCACGATTTTGATGAATTCTATTAAATAATTTTTGTATTTATGACTTAAGCTTTGTCAGCTTCTCTTTGACGATGCTCTTTGTCGGCTCCATTTGTCCACCTTCTCGGCTCCAGTCGTTTTCGAGCTCAACTCGTTTGTTTATGTTTCCTTTTTTTTTCTTTTCATTTTTATGCTTTCTAATTTTTTGTTTCTAATGAGAATATTTTGTACACACTAATATCTATTCTGGAAAAGTATTTTCACAAAAATTTATTAAGAGGTCTTTCTAGTCATCGATTGCTAGTTGCAAATATAATTGCGGTCACGTGGTTTGATGATATTCCAATGTAATTCTTCTTTTTTATTTTGGACTTGATGCCCCGTTGTCAACAAAGAAAAAATGTATTGGGAGGTAAATTTGGGAGTTGATTGCTCACCCTGTTATGGCTAATTGGTGCACCTTATTTAAAAAAATTATTTTTGGCACTAGAAAAATCTAATAGTTTTGCTATTGGTATTTATTTAGGAATGTGATTATGTAAATTTAAAGTATGAATCCCAATAGGATTTGGAGATCAATCTTTATAGGCTTTGTTTACTTGTAAGGCAAGAAAGTCCATCATGATTATTACCAATAAAGGCTAGTCAAGAGGTGATACTATTTACAAAACATCTGAACCCTTCCCTCTCACACCCACTCTTAAATTTTAGTTTTACAACATGTTATGAGCACGAACTTGCCTGCCATGGAGTTGAGCCCGACCAAAGATGCTACCTAGGCCTTGAGATAAAAAATCGAGCGTCTGAAGAAGGCCTTACACAACTCAACCCACACCCTTGGTCTGGAGATTGACGACTTTCTACAACCTCAGGTCGGTCAACAGTTCGTTGCTGAGCTCCGGTTCTAAGACTACGTAGAGTTTTACAAGAAGATGAAGGTGATTCACCCCAACATGATCTTGATGTCAGGGATTATGAGCAGGGCTCTGAGTTCTCGTGATTGACGAGCCTCCGTCTGTCAATTATTCCACCCAACAGCCTCCTGAACACACCACCGAGCCAACCAACATGGCGAAGGCACATGAGGACTACGGTAGTCCTAGGCCTACCCTGACTTGAAAAAACAAGATTAGTATTACACCTATATCCTTTGCTTTGTAACCCATCTCAACGCTTATCACAAATCCAATCTATCTCTTCATCCAAATCCCATTCCAAAATTAAGTATAATATTTCAAATGGTCATTTATCACAAATCAATGACATTAAATTAAAATCCATCATTCACTTTTAACTAAAAAATCGTCTTTCACTCATGCACTGACATAGCTATTCCCCTATTTTTCTTTAGTTTCATATATTTAGCCATTCCAAATCCCAAATTTATTGAATAAGAACAATAAGGTTAGTGAAACTCTATTATTCTCCATAAAATATTAGTTTCTATTCTATCCTACCTCTTACTTGAGTTTTAGGGTTTGCAAAATTTTTAGTAATTCTCTCTATTGAGTTTAACAATATTTTTCAGTAGTAGATGACATGATGCAATGGGTTCAAAATATGACATTCATCGAGAATAATTATGATTACTATAAATAGATAAAATTATCTATGCATATGTAATTTTGACTACTTAATTATTTGGATGTATATATTATGATGTTTTGCATTAGTAAGTTTATAACCACTATCCATTTTGTCTTCTTCTATAATTGTGTGAGGCCCCTCCTCACAACAAATCCTCGCCCCGCCATACAGTCAGCCGACCATTCAGCTGATCTTCTTGAGCATAATAATCCAGAAACCTCAGATCCGACTAGACCAGCCCCCAATGTTTAGTTTCCAGTGCTTTTCTCTTCTTTTTTAAGTTTTTCAAGTAACAGAACAATTCTAAGTTGTAATAATTTGTTCCTTTTTTCTTTAGACAGGCCTTAAGGGTCATTTTAAATATGTTTATGAAGTGTGTTTTTTTATCCTTTATCGTTATATGGATGTGTGGTAGAGCATGGGATAGTTTTAGCATGAAGTGACAATTGGTTTAAATTTTCAGGTAATTAGTGGTTGGGAAAATATGCATGTGCAAGCATCAGTGTAGCTACTAGCGAAGACCAATGTGGCTATCTTTGTTTTTTGACAAACTTATTTTTTTTCAAAAAGGAAAAAAAAAAACCTCCACGTAGGAGTAGTACATCTCTTGCACCCGCATTCACTGAGGTCAGGCAAGTCTTTCCATTTACAAACAGTGGTTTGATGTTCCTACCACTCTTACACAGCACTCGGCTAATGTAGGACTCATACACTTCATTAGCTAGCCTTTAAACAAAACACTAACCATTTAGAGCGTTCGTCTTCAAAAAATATTACCTCACTCGACCTCTCGTGAGTGGATTTAACAACTGATCCTTGTGGTCTGGTCCAGTACCGCCCATGGTCCTTCCTTTCATTGTTGGACTTTTACTTGTCTGCTTGCTCAGTTTGACCACTTAGTATTGTTGGAGTTGTGCCCTAAAAGTCAATTTCGTAATTGGATATTATGTAACAATTAATAAATAAATGGGCAAGGTTTATTAATTTATGAGTTTGGCTTTATATTATAGAGATAATTTATTGTGAATGAGTCTATAGGATTTAAGGTACGGAAGCAAGGTCCCAAACGAGGTTAGGACAGGGAGACTTGTATTCCATACTCACTTAGTCCTTAAATAAAGTACCTAGCCATTTAGAAAGTCAACTGGACATTGACTATCTAGAAAGGTTGGTGTATATCGCATTAAGGTTAGCAGGACTTCGTGCTACGCGTGTTGGACACGTGGTGGATATGTTGAAGTTGGTATAGAATCCGAGAAGGGTTCCTAGCTGAGATAGGAGTTCTAATTGTAATAGGTATGGGAAACTTGGACGCAAGTTTCAGATAGGTTTAGGATTCCAACTCAAGTTTAGGATTAGGTTTGTAACTAGTATAAAATGACCTTAACGTTAGGGTGTGTATGTATGAGAGTATAGTGTGAGAGACTTATGTGGCAAGGAGACTATTGTGTGAGTGTGAGTTTTCTTGTAATCCTTTATTAAATCAATAAAGTGAGCTTCCATTGTTCATGTTTTGGGTGATTGTTTTGGTTTGATTGAAGATTAAGTTACAACAAGTGGTATCAAGAGCCATAGGTTGCGTGGTCAGATCAAAACAATGTCAAAAACTGAAAGTGGAGATGATAAGGGTACTGAGGTAACCAAAGCTTCGGTGCAAAGTGCTAGATTTGAGATCGAGAAATTCATTGGGACCAATAACTTCGCTATGTGGCAGTGCGAAGTTAAGGACGTACTGATTCAACAAGGTTTACTGGTTGTGCTTGGAGATATGCCTATGATGATGAAGAATGAGGAATGGCAGTGGCTGAATGCACATGCATGTTCCACGATTAGGCTATGTCTTGGTAAAGCACAAAAATATGGTGTGATGAACATCTCATCAGCCAAAGAACTATGGGATACATTGGAGTCGAAGTACTTGAAGAAGAGTGCAGAAAATAGACTTTATCTTAAGAGTAAACTGTATCGCTTCCAGTATAAGGAAGGAACCAAGATGATTGATCATCTTGAAGAGTTTAACAAGATGGTTGCTGAACTACTGAACCTGGAAGAGACGATCAAGGATGAAGATAAAGCGTTGATTCTGATGAATTCCTTACCTGAATCCTACGAGTCGTTTGTTACGACATGGATTTATGGTAGAGAAACTATTAAGTTTGATGAGATCTCAAGCGCGGTGATGAACCATGAAGTTCGAAACCTAGATAGACAAGAGAGGAACAATTCCGAAGCACTAATGGTAAGGGGAAGATCAAAGGAAAGAAAATATGCAACTAAGAAGAAAGGCAAGTCACGCTCGAGAGGTGCCTCAAGCAACATGAGGTTTTTGGATAAAGATGAGTACGCCTTCTGCCATGAGAAAGGGCACTGGAAAAAGGATTGTCCAAAAATCAAAGCCAAAAACAAGGAGAAAAAATATGAAGATTCAGAAGCAAATGTTGTTGAAGCTAACAATGAAGATTTCGTATGTGCCCTAACAGCATCAGAAGGTATAGACTATATGAATCAATGGGTGCTTGATACTGGATGCACGCATCATATGACCTCTCAACGTCATTGGTTTTCTTCTTTCCTTTCAAAACCCTCACTGGAACGGTGTATATGGGGGATGATAACCCATGTGCAACGAAAGGAATTGGTAGTGTTAGGATCAAACTCCATGATGGTGTAGTCCGAGAGCTACAAGGGGTAAGATATGTCCCAGATCTTAAGAAGAATTTAATCTCGCTAGGCACTCTTGAATCTCAAGGTTGCAAATTCTATTCGGAAAATCAGACATTGAAAGTAGTCAGATGAGCATTAGTGATAATGAAAGCACCTAGAAAGGGTTTGCTCTATTTGTTAGAAGGCACCACTATTGAATCTCAGATAGCTATGGTGGCAGCGAGTGATCAATTAGATACATCTTCTCTATGGCATATGAGGCTAGGGCATGTGGGAAACAAGGCATTGCAAGGATTGATTAAACAATGGGTCCTAGAAGGAGCCAAAAGTGGGAAGATCAACTTTTGTGAACACTGCATTATTGGCAAACAAACAAAGGTAAGATTTGGCACTGCAATGCATCAAACTGAGGGTATCCTGGATTATGTACACTCGGATGTCTGGGGACCTGCGAAGAATGAATCTCTAGGAGGAAAGAGATGGTTTGTGTCATTCATTGATGATTATTCACGTAGAGCATGGATTTATATGATGAAGCACAAACATGAGGTGCTGGATATTTTCTTAGAATGGAAAAATACAGTCGAAAGGAAGACCGGCAAAAAGTTGAAAGTCTTAAGAAGTGATAATGGGGGAGAATATACGTCTGATCCCTTCTTTGAAATCTGCAAGCAGGAAGGTATAACACGACATTTCAGTGTTAGGGAAACTCCCCAACAGAACGGAATTGCAGAACGGTTAAATCGAACACTATTAGAAAAGGTCAGATGTATGCTGTCACAAGCAAAACTGCATAAACGTTTTTGGGCAGAAGCATTGAGTTATGCATGTCACATTTTAAATCGTCTTCCTTCTTCAGCCTTAAACGGAAAGACTCCAATGGAAGTATGGCCAGGCAAAATAGCTCAAGACTATGAAAGACTAAGGGTATTCGGATGTGATGCTTATTACCATGTGAAAGAGAATAAACTGGACTCGAGAGCAAGGAAAGCTATCTTTCTAGGGTTTAATAGTGGCGTCAAGGGATTCAGATTGTGGAGTACAGAACTCAAGAAGGTTGTAATAAGCAGAAATGTGACGTTTAATGAAACCCATATGAAACTGAGAGAAGATAGAAAGGTTGTTCATGAGGTGGAGCTATCAAAGGAACAGACTGAACAATCAAGTATCGAAGACAAAATCGATAATGAAGAACAAAACTGTGTCGATCAAGAAGAAGAGCAAGAAGAAGACAGTATGGTTGATGATGTCCAAGATCAAGAAGAATGTATTGCCAAGAGAAAAGGAAAAAGAGAGGTTGTGCTTCCTGCTAAATTCAAAGATTGTGTTTCATGTATGGCATACGCATTGCCAGTAATCGAAGCAGATATTCCTACAAATTTTACAGAAGCAGCAAGTAGTGAAGAAGCAAAGAATTGGCATGAAGCTATGGATGATGAAATGTTGTCACTGAAGAAGAACAAAACCTGGGATATGGTGGAGCTACCTAAGGGAAGGAAGGCCATTGGATGCAAATGGGTATATGCAAAGAAATATGGAATAAATAATGCAAGTCCAGTAAGATTTAAAGCCAGATTAGTAGCTAAAGGCTACGCTCAGAAGGAAGGAATAGATTATAATGAAATCTTCTCTCCTGTGGTAAAACATTCATCCATTCGAATCCTACTTGCACTAGTGGCGCAATTTGATCTCGAGTTAGTACAATTGGACGTAAAAACTGCTTTTCTGCATGGAAATCTGTCTGAAGAAATTTACATAAGTCAACCTGAAGGATACGAAGAGAAAGGAAAGGAGAATCTAGTCTGCAAGCTCAACAAATCTATATATGGTTTAAAGCAATCACCGAGGCAATGGTACTTGAGATTCGATAAGGTTATGAAGGATTTTGGCTACACTAGGAGCCAATACGATCACTGCGTGTATCACAAGAAAGCAAGGGGAGGTACATATGTCTATTTACTGATTTATGTGGATGATATGCTTATTGCCTCCAGTGATAGAACAGAGATCTCAAAGCTCAAAACTCAGATGCAAAATGAGTTTGAGATGAAAGACCTCGGCGAAGCAAAGAAGATTTTGGGGATGGAAATCACACGGGACAGAAAGAAAGGGCTGGTATGTTTATTGCAGAGACAATATTTGGAAAAGTTGCTACACAAGTTTGGTATTCATGATGAAACCAAACCTGTAAGTACACCTCTAGCTCCTCATTTTAAGTTGAGCACGCAACTATGCCCTAAGTGTGATGAAGAAAGAACTAAGATGAAGGATGTTCCTTATTCCAGTTTGGTTGGAGGGTTGATGTATGTCATGGTGTGTACTCGGCCTGATATTGCTCATGCAGTTGGATTAGTGAGTAGGTTTATGCATAATCCTGGTAAAATGCATTGGGAAGCTGCTAAATGGATACTAAGATATTTGCATGGAACAAGGAACACCGGAATCTGTTTTGAGCGAAATGATAGAGGAATCGGGAAGTTCTCTACTGGATATGTGGATTCTGATTTTGCTAGTGACTTAGACAAACGAAGATCTACCACAGGGTATGTGTTTACCATGGCGAATGGTGCTATATGTTGGAGGTCAATACTACAACCAACCGTTGCTCTATCAACCACAGAAGCTGAATATATGGCAATGGCTGAACCTATTAAGGAGGCTATTTGGACGCTTGGTTTAATAGCAGATTTGGGAGTAGAGCGGCGCAAGATGGACGTGCATTGTGATAGTCAAAGTGCCATTTACTTGGCAAAGTATCAAGTGCATCATGCAAGGACCAAGCATATAGATGTGAGATATCATTTCGTTCGGGAGATTATAGCTGAAGGTGAGATTCTTGTAAAGAAGATTGCTTCGGCTGATAATCCTGCAGATATGTTAACAAAGGTAGTTGGTGCATCAAAATTCAAACATTGTCTGGATTTGGTGCATGTGAGACAAGTTTAATACTTGGAAATGGTGGAGCAGTGGAAGCAGATGAAGTCTCTAGATGGATTTCTTACCAAGGTGGAGTTTGTTGAAGTTGGTATAGAATCCGAGAGGGGTTCCTAGCTGAGATAGGAGTTCTAATTGTAATAGGTATGGGAAACTTGGACGCAAGTTTCAGATAGGTTTAGGATTCCAACTCAAGTTTAGGATTAGGTTTGTAACTAGTATAAAAGGACCTTAACGTTAGGGTGTGTATGTATGAGAGTATAGTGTGAGAGACTTATGTGGCAAGGAGACTATTGTGTGAGTGTGAGTTTTCTTGTAATCCTTTATTAAATCAATAAAGTGAGCTTCCATTGTTCATGTTTTGGGTGATTGTTTTGGTTTGATTGAAGATTAAGTTACAACAGGATATACATGTGCTTGTATGTTGAACAAATTCATTGAACACTAACCGTCCAAGAAACTTAAACATATGGATGTTTACCACATGTCAAACGTTACAAAGCTTCTATTTGTAGTGTGCAAATAGTTTTTAGACTTGAGGCATCATATTCATTTTTTGACTAATGTTTCCCAAGTCGAGAATCCTACAAATTAATATGAAAGAATTAGTCCATTCAAAAAAATATATATATAAAAGACATATAAGAAAAGTCATGAAGCTGAATAATTTTAAATATTTTGCACATATAAGTCCTTGACAACATTATACTTCAAAGAAAATACTTCAAAACCCAAAACTTCGGGTAAAAAACAACTAACTATTCAAACCTAAGAATCAATTATAGTCATCAGACAAGTGGCTAAATGAGTTTGGGGAGGGGGTGGTGGTGGTTTTGAATTGAACTTTTGATGTGTTTTTGTATAAAACTTGCACTTATCATGATATTTTTTAATTTGTTTGATCCTAATCTAAACTCGATATGTTATAGGAAAACTAGAGCTTAGCACTAAACTCATGATAACGAGTACTTTTCATATTTGTTGGTTGGATCAGGGTTAAGGTAATTACAGTTGGATGACTAGCTAGCATCATATTTTTTTTTTTTAACCAAAGCTAGCATCATATTGAGTTAGGGTGTGACCTCCAACGTCCAACTTGCTCAATTTTGGATATATCTGTATTGGTGTGCATCCAAGTGTCAAAGAATAATGAAGAATAAATATTGAACTCAATTAAATAGTGTGTATATATATATATATGTTATATTTAAATGAAGAAATAATGTTGGAGGAATAATGTGGATTCTTCAAACGTTCACACCAGGACGACGAAATATATATAAGCATAGAGTTTCCTGTAGCAAACCCTATCTCCCACACCTCTCTTCCTCCTCCTCTCTCCTCTCATCTCTTTTTATCTTTCCTTATTTTCTGTCTTTTTCTTAATGCACGCAGCAAAGCTAAACAAATTTGAATCAGATCCTGACTCATATATAACATCAAAGTATTAATAGCTAGACAAAGTGGATCTAAAACATGGGAAGAGGCCACTGGCTTCGGTTGAATCGGAGGAGAAAGAGGAAGATCAAATATTTCCTGTTTACTCAGCTCGATCTCAGCAAGACACTTCTGCCATGGTTTCAGCTCTAGCTCAGGTGATCGGAAATAATAGTGACCAAATTAATAACCCACTTGATCAAGTGCAAGGAATAAGTTCGTTAATCACCTCACAGTCTAGCCCTACCGAGACTCAATCTCAACCAGTACTACTTCAAGATCAAGGTATTATATCCTATATTTTTATCAACAATGAATTAATCTTCATTTTAACTCTCTTTCTGAAAAAAATAATTATTTGATATATTTTTTTTCTTCAACTATTTGACATATTTCCAGCAACACTACTTGATCTCCTTCATAAGGGATTTAGGGCTCCTATAACCAATTAGTTATGTGGATTGAGGAGTAATTTCTGCATCCCTATTTCCTCCTACTGCTCACTCTTTATTTCTGGCATTTAGGTTGGATAAAAAGTTGTGCAGAAATCATTATCTATAGTTATATGTTATTTCTGTTGCATTCCTTTCTCAAGTAGATTTGTTTGGGTGTTTTCTCTAGTATATTGCTTCAACTTATTAATTCATTTTTTTCCTGATTTGAACTTAATTTATACATATATTAGAAGAGATGAATACACAAGTGATGCATATTAGGATTTCGATCTCTCCTCTCCCAACATTAATTTTGTGATATCATCTTCATTGTCTGTCAATATTTTTCATAAAGTTGGTTAAGGTAAAAGTTCCGAGCTAATGACAGAGGAATCCCATTTTCAAACAATGTACAAGTTATTTTATAATTGATGTATCAAATAACACTTGAGCACCACACATAATAATTGAACCTAAGCAATGTGTATTGACTATATTCAACTAACGCGATCCCTCTAGCATTATTCAAACTAACTTAAGTACTGTCTCCGCCTATATATGAAATGATTCTTTTTTGTTTTTTTATTATTTAAAGAAATTAATAATATACGTTTGTGTGAAGGGAATTTGAGGAGACAACACTATAGAGGAGTGAGGCGGAGACCATGGGGAAAGTGGGCGGCGGAGATTCGTGATCCGAATAAGGCAGCCCGAGTGTGGCTCGGCACTTTCAACACAGCCGAGGCTGCAGCTCTAGCTTATGATGGAGCTGCTCTCAGGTTCAAAGGAAGCAAAGCTAAGCTCAACTTCCCCGAAAGAGTAGTTCAAGGGAGCTCGGAGTCAGGTTGTCTCACAATAACTACTCAATTACAACACAGCTTGAACAATATTCCTCCCGAGGCTAATATTTCTCGACCAACATATTCCAATGTTTTCGATTATGCACGATATAATAATGTCACATCTACATCGTCGTCCTCCATGCCATCTCAACAAGCTGCAGAGCTCCGAAGCTTTTCGATGCAGTTTGGTTCTTCTTCAAGTTCGAGTTCGGGTCCTCCTTGTAAGTATAGGAAAGACCTTGACAGAAGTCACTCAAGATGATGAATAGTGAACTAATCACTAGGGTGAACGCTTGGAGAGACTGAACGATTAAGGAGAGTAAATGGCTCATATAATTTTGATTGTGTTTTTCTTTCGTTTTTTTTTTTTTTTTGGTTTAATTTCTTCTGGACTAAAACAACTTTCAGTGTTTATCACAGTTTACTTCAGTTTGTATTTGATGAGGACTAATTTGACAAGTAGCTATATAAATTTCCCATGCATGTGTGTGCAACCTTACATATGGGAAATGATTTTTGCAGATCTCCTTTTTTACTCGTGCACACTTTGTACATTGCGTGCAGAATGAGAAAAAAAAAAAATACACATTTAAAGAATACCCGGGGCTTTCCACTATCAAGATGGAATAATGAAGTTAATTTGAGCAAGCATGAATCAACTCATATATGATGCATGAATCAACTCATATATGATGCATGCAATAATTATGGTGTAAGAGAAATTCCATGATGTATGAAACGAAGTTAATTAATCAAGCAAGCTAGTTAATTAATCAAGCAAGCTTGCTAACTTAACCATGTAAGTATGTATTTTGCATGAATTTTGTGCACATATATACATTACATAGAGCCCAAAGGAAAGTACAAACCCGAAACGTGTGTACTCTCAATGAGAGGATTGTCATCGAATTCGGCAGTGAGTGACAAAAGCTTGGAGTTTAAACACGACAACTGGGGTCTGAAAATTGTGGCTATTCTGGCATCGATTTGATATATCCAATGTGTGGTTACTAATTACAAGGGTCTCACGCGTTTGTTTGAAGAGATTTTTCAGTGTAATCGATACATGAGGTGGTACACCATGTGTCATTATACAAATTGTGATATATGCGTGCTAAAAAGTTAATAACTTAAAAAATAAAATTTCCTACCAATTCTATTAAAATACGTGGTGTACCACTTCTGTTACCGTCGCAATGAAAATTTTCTGATTTGTTAGCCTTGCACTCATACACAATATCCGACAAGGCTGGTTACTTTTTACTGGTTGGTTTTGTCAATTCAAAGAAACGATTATTTAAAAGGAAAACTAATGAAAATGGTTTGAAAACTTTATGTTTTAACGATAAGGAAAATAAAGAATAAAGTAAATAATACCATGATTGACTTTTTAGTGTAAAAATATGGTTTTTCGTTAAAGTGAACAGTACCAAGAGCTTTTGGTTAAAGTTCCCTTATTTAAACCGATAAAACTGATTCATTTGTTGACAAGTCTTGACAAGTTTGTCAGTTTTGTGTATTCAAATAAAAATAATAATGTTACTTAAACTTATGATGATAAACTATTTAATCATCCTTGTAAAGACGTTCAGTTTCTATATGATATTAATTAGGATAATGTTAGAGAGATCAAAATTTTAAATCAAATGATGTATTACTAATAGAAAATAAACACGTTAATCAATACTTAATTAATAATTTAATCATCAACAACCATATCATTTGATTTTGAAATTTAATTTAAAAATTAAATCTCTCTAATATTATCCTATTAGTTTCCATCTATTCCAAAGTCCATGCTGCCATATCCAAAGTCAAAAGTATAGTTTTAAACCATAATTGTTGTAAGTATATGGATCTACTACTAGTAGAAGCTCGAGTGTTTCACAAATATTTTTCTCAATTTTCTTTTTAGGTAAGCGTTCAACTTCAACACATGGATCCATTTAGTTTAGGTGAACCACCACTACCTAAGCTTTCTTTCTTTCTTTCCTTTTTGTCTAATTTTTTTAATTTTTTTGGTCGAAACCTAAATGTTTTCAGAATTATGACCCGGACGATCATTGAGCTTTCCATCCTCTTACAATAATGGTATATGCCATGTACAAAACATCACCCATCAAAAATTCATAATCTCTATTAATATTCCTTGCACTTTTGACTTCAAACTTGGAGCAAAGTCTCCTCTCCAAGATCACCACCTGATTCACTTCTCTCCAGTCTCCACCACCACTTAATCACCTAATTTCTGACTTTAAGTTTTCTATTTTAGTCTAGATTAATCATATAGTATGTTACAATTAATGTGCATTGGATGGAAAAATTTGAATTCATAATATATATTATAGTTATTGTTAATTTGTTATGATTTTTTTATATTGTTTTGATCATGTGTTGGTTAGTTCATATATATTTTTTAGCTTCATAAATTGATATAATTTGTTGTTTTGATTATTTGATATGTGTAGAAATTAGAAGTATGAAACAATATTACAAGCGAAAATCATCATTGTTTAGTTTAAACAATCCTATTCCAAATAGTTCAACTCCAATTTTGGATAGTTCTAAATCATCATCGATCTTTTCCTTCTTATATTGACAATGAAACTATCATGACATATTTCAGAGTACGAAACCTTGTTGTGGACAAATTCAGTCTTTGTAGCTTGTAATGTTGTTTTTACAAAGGTTATGAATGAAAAGTTGGTAGTTGATCATTTAATTATTCAATGTTATTTTTGTCTAATTTTTTTGGAGATTTATATTGAGATACCACCCAATGTTAAAATCATGAATCCGCCACTACATGTCACGTGTTTAATTTTGACAAGAATTCTCACAAAGTTGACTTTGAGGACTAACGATTCACATTGTATCAACTTTATAACGGTTTAATAAATTTTTAATTCATTAATCAAAACTACGAAGTACTGATATTGTCGGGTTTAAAAATAGAGTAATGGTAGGTAGACTAAATTTATATACTTAATTTCCAAACTAAATAATATATCACCAATAAGAAATAAGTACGTTAATCAACACTTAACTAATAATACAACCATCAACTTCCATGTCATTTAATTTACAAAATTTGGTCTACAAATTGGGTAATGCTAGAGAGACTAAATTGTCATACTAAATTTGGAAACAAATGATGTGTCACAAATAAAAAATAAGCACGTTGCTCAATACTTAAGCAATAATTCAATCATCAACTTCATTATCATTTAATTTACAAATTTATTCTTCATAGCATTACCTCTACAAATTAAGTTTCCCTAACATTACCGATAAAAATATAAACGTAAGCTGTAGTCAAAGTCCCTGCTAAAAACAAAAACAAACAAAAAAATGAGCAAAGGGAAAATAAGTCTTCCACTCCACGTATGAGTGGCGAGACGAGTGGCAAAATTAGTTTGGCGGAAAAGGGAAAGAACTCGGCTGGTGTTGACTTGAGCGCTCCAGTCTCCACACCAAATTGCCAAAAATGGATCAACTGTTCGAGTTTTATGGTCCACCGCCTCTGTGTCTGCTTCCTTTTCATGGCCGGCTCTTACTTTTTTAGTCGCCACCAAATTTTCAAATCTTTCGGCTTTCACATTCGGCTCTTGCTACAAAACGAGTATTGGTCGCTGTCCTGCAGGTGCTACATACTAGATTCCAATTTTATACCAATTTTTTATTTTTAAATTTAAAAAAAATTGATTCGGTATGGTTCATTACCAAATCTAAGACCGAAACTGAACCAACTAAACACTGAACGGACCGATCTTGTACCATGCCGAAGTGAGCCGAAAAGAAACCGAACAGACCGGGGTTGCCCAAGCCTACATACAAGAATTTAATTTTATACCAATTTTCTTTTCTTTTCTTTTTTCATCTAAGAGATACAATGAAAGTGATTTATGCACATCTCGTTTATTTTACTCGATTTGTTTATTTACTTATAATTTTTAAATTAAATGAAAATCAAGAAATAAAAAGAATTCAAAGATGCTTAGATGAAGAAAAAAAATGTCGAAATTATTTCTCTACTCTAGGCTATGAAAAAGAATTTGAACTCGAGTCATGGTGAATAATACGTTGTTGTAGTTGCGAGTGTGAAAATTATTTCTCTATAAAAAGAAATATAATACCGCGTGCATTGTGTACATAGACAGATTCATTAGGGTGCGTTTGGTACGTGGGACGGGACGGAACAGAGTGGGACGGACGCGTTCCGTCCCACATTTGGTGCGCTTAAATTGTGTGGAACGTCTGTCCCACGGAACGAAAATGGGTTAAATTTTGGTTCCACATACCCCCCTAGAACGGGTTGTTCCATCTCGTGGAACACAAATTTATAATTTTTTGGACAACAATACCCCTCATCTTTTTCATTAATTCCACTGTCTACCCTTCATCTCTCTCCCGTAGCCTCCCTCTCTTCAAATTCGATCCCAACAAACCCATCTGAACCCAAACCATGGCCGCTGGTTCAGTCCCTTCACGCTCTACCTTCTTCTCCGGCGCCGTCACCTCCGCGCTCAACCTTCTTCTCCGGCGCCGTCACCTCCGCGCTCCACCTTCTTCTCCGACGCTCCGACGAAGCCTCTGTAAATTGAAACTTAGTCGCCGTGATTTGATTTTGTACTGCATAGAAAATGGACTCTGATAATTTGTGGAGCAGTCTCTTCTTGACCTCCTTGTCGAGGCGGTACCAATCGCGATCCAGTGAGTTTTTCCAAACTACCTATGGCGGTGTTCATTGTTTGTTGATGATTTTCTTGATTTTTTATGGGTGGTTTTTGGTGCTGATGATTGCATTGTGGTTGTTTGAATACGAACTTTCTAGATTTCATTAGTTTTTCCCTAAAATAATAATTTGGGATTTTTCTGTGTCTGGTTTGAAGAGAAAGAAATTAAAAAAAGAGAATTATGGGTTTGAATTGAAGAGAAAGAAAATGAAATGAAGAGAAAGTATGGGTTTGATTTACTGAGATTGATTTTTACTGGGATCAATCTGGGCATGCGAAGAACATGAAACGTATGGAAGAAGAGAAAGCAGAGAAACGGGAGAGTGAGGGAGAGTCAAATAAAAAGGGTAAGTTGGTCATTTAATCTCATTCCGTTCTGTTTCATCTTGCTAGTACCAAACATAACACGAAATCTTTGTTCCGTACCATCCAGTCCCATTCTGTCCCGTCTCATTTCATCCCGTTCCATCCCGTCTGTGTACCAAACGGTACCTTAACTTGGATAGTCACGGAACCATCCAAAAGCGCGGAAAGTGGCTGTTAGGACATCAACGGCTTAGCCAAAACTACGTCAAGTCATTAAAAAAATAAAAAAATTAAATCCACCTGCACGCAGCACCGCCTTTAGACTTCACTTAATTAAAAGTCCAAAAGACATAACAGCATCTTCTAGAACCGCGTGAGACAACACCCAACTCACATTTTAAATTCAAACCATTTAATAAAAAATTAAAACCCAAAAGACTTTAAACCATGTACTTCACTTTACCAAATTCCAATTTTCTATTACGAAACTTTGACGTGAACAAATTTAGTCTTTGTAGTTGTAATGTTGTTTGCATAAATATTATGAATGAAAATTTGTAGCCTCTCGTTTAATTTTTCAATGTTATTTTGTCTAAATTATTATGTCTTTAACTCTTTATTGGAACCACCCGATGTTACAATTCTGAATCCGTCAATGTACAACGGTTATAAATTTCATATTTAACAAGAAATAAGGTAAGAGTTGCCAATGCGATGGACCAGCCCCAAAACTATCGGACAATTAAGTTGGGCCGATTTAGTCCGACTTCAAGTTGGTGTTGGGCCGGACCGGATTTGGGCCAGAATAGTAACTTTATTTTCTTTTCTCTCCCAGTAAATCCTAAAAACTGGGTGGAAACCACCCACCCACCATGCTAATGGTTGCACATAAACAGCTCATCAGAGAGAGCCTGCTCATGGTGGAAATTTTGTTATCGCTTCAGTGGAGTTTTTCATATCGCAATACGCTAATTGTGAGAGTTTGGAATTGATAAACTTGATATATTCGAGCTATAACAATCGGGCACATAAAAATCACGAAACAAAGGATCCGAAGAACATTGAAACGTTATATTTAGGTGGCGAAACCTCAGAGGTTTAATAGCATATACAATAGGAATACAGTAACTTGATTTAGAATAAGACCGCAATAAGCAGGTAACCATCAATTTTTCATACCGTGTGGAGATCAAAAGAATGCTGCAGCAGCCCTAACATTGAATGCCGAGAATAATGTAATGGGAGCGAAAAACACTGTGAGCCTACAAGTTATGCATCAGGAGTCCGTTGAGCCTTCTTTGCATAAGCGCCTTCTAAGATTTCTTTAGCTCTATGGACCTTTGACTGAATATAAAAACTTCCATTTTTGGCATTCCGCTCGAACAAGCTGTCATACCTCTTCATAAAGAAATTTTTTCAAATGATTAACACTTCTCAGAAAATTCTACGATGAAATTTACATGCAGGGAAAACAACAGAGAATAAATAAATAAAGACAAACAAATAGAGCAAACCTGCAAGATCTCCTCCCATGATGCACGCTCCGTGACACCTAGAACCTGCCTTGCCTCTGGTTCAGCCATTATTTTGCTAGCTCTCCTAATATTCTTTACTGCTTCGTTAGCAACACCATTCTTTGAGGCATCTGCATTCAGTGATACACAAAGAAATTTATCATAAAATACAGATAGAACGTACACTTGTGATTTGCAGAGATGCAAGAAACCTGCTAGTGCCTTGTTAGAGTTAATGGGAAAATATCCGAAAGGTTTTAGCTAAGATTTGGGATTGCAAGAGAGCATACTTGAGATTGCCTGCTGGTATGCACGGAGCACAGCCCTGCCCACTATTGCCGAGCCCATTACGAGCACATTGGCAAGAACTTTTGCAGCCTGCACACACAAAGAACAACTTAACTACATGAGAAAGATTGCAGTTTTGGTGAAGGAAGAACATGAAAATCACAAGTGTACGTTCTATCTGGGCATCATTGCTTCTGGGTGGTGCAGATGGAACAAAATACAAAGATAATTGAGATTATAGCAGGTAGGAAGTGTGTTAATGGGATAACATTCACTCTGGGCATCATTGTGGGATTCGGTTTCCTCTAAATGCTGGTATAAACCTTTCTTCTTCATTCGTGTGGACTGGCGGGCTATTGTTCCTTCCGATATTCTTTAATTTAGAAGTTTTGGAATGTTAATAAGATACATTATTAGATGTTTATGGCAAGCTGGATATTCAATGGAGAGCTTGTTCAGCGGCAAAAATCGAAACAAAACTAGCAACTCTCCCACGAACAGTCAACAACATAAATACATGTACCGTTAACAGAGTGAAAATTTTAGTGGATAAAACTTTGCGTGATAGCCCGGAAGCTGAAGGAGAAACTAATAAATCATAAGACAAGCATCATCTAGAATACATACCATAACCGACGAAGAAGCAAATAAACCCAAGAAATTTCGCAACAGGGGCAACCCGTCAGGACCCTAGAAACCTGCAGCAGCACAATGGACACAAATACTAAACACAATCCTATCATTAGGGGGCGCATGCTACCAGTACCATGCTTAGATGAAAAATCCTAATTCTTTACGAAATAAAAATCGGTTCGGGTAAATTAACAAATCCAATTGACAGACCCAAATTCCACATTGCTCATCGGTGTGAGTTTTCTTGCAGTTTTCTTTTTTTTTTTTCTTTTTTTTTCTTTTTTGCGGAAAAAAAAAATTCAGGCATCATGCATCAGGTGCAATCTGAATAAAAATTTAGATAAACCTTAAACAGAAAATATTGGAAGAAAAAAGAAGCAATTAATCGATGTACATAAATCAATTAGAGAGTGAGAGAAAGAGAGAGAGACTTACAGATTGAATTTGATGATGGCAGGTTTTGGTGTGATTGAAGGAAAAGGGGGGGTTAGGGTTTTAGAGATACGAAAGTGGGGAGAGAGAGAGAGATTAGAGAAGGTCGTACGCCTTGGGAAAGAAGCCAGCTACAAAAAGAAAGAAACTGGATTGGGCCTAAATACCGGGTTGGGCTTGAGTAAGAAGATGAGTCAAAGCAAGTTAAAATACTATTTTTATTATTTGTTTTTTAAAGGCTATTTACATATTTATTTTACTTCTTACCTACTCTTGTTAATTATTTTTCATTGATTTTCTTGAATTCTTTTGATCTGAAAGTAAAAAATTAAGAAGTGTGTATACAAGGTACAAATGGGTATGTAAATAGCACTACATTTTTTAATTAATTATAAAAAACACACTCGTACATATGTTTAAAACGGTGAAATACGGTTACTATTAAAACAAAAATACACATAAATAGAAAACAAGGAATGAGAAACCATGTAATTACTTTTAAAATATATAAATTTAATGCAAATTTATTCCTTCTTGTTCTTGGACGAAAATGCACTTGCAAAAACAATTAACACCTTGGGTCAATGTCAAGAGCCTCACGCGCCCACGATGACTGGGGGGGGGAGAGGCTTTGGCTGAAGAACCTCCAATACCAAAGTTAGAAATTTGAGGAAAAGGTGTTTAGAAAATTGAGAAAATTTTGCAAGAAGCTTGGAATTGGGTTTTAGAGAAAATGAGGTGGTATTTATAGGGGTGTGGCTGACCCCCTTTAGAGAGGTGGGAACCAGCCACCTTTGGTATTTTTTTTGGTGTTAATCACCATCAATTAGCTAATTAATGAATTAATTGAGTAATAAATCAATTAATTAGCTAATTAATATAATTTGAAAGAAATATTTTGGGAGTTACCTTGTGGGGAAGATTTGATGAGGGTTGATGAAATAGGTTTTGAATAAATACATATTTTGATCACTTTTGACCTTGATTGAGGGATGATTGTGCCTCAAGGGTGTCTTTTTTGCCCAAAAATCCACGTGTCGCCTCTATGTTTTTCTTGATTATTTTTTGCTCCACAAATGCCATAACACCTGTTGGGCTGCTTGCAGGAAAGGGCAACAAGTGTAGAGATCTTCTTGCTTTATGAAACATATGATTGTTTCCTATTTGATGTTGATTCCTTTTTTAATTGGAAATTAGATCCTTCTAGGAAAAGGAAATAAATTTCTCCCAAAACTTATTTAAGTTCACCTTAAGTGAATTATTAAATCAACTTTGGAGAGCGATTTATTTTCTCTACAAGAGAGAGAAAGCTCAGAGGATATTTGTTTCCCCTCCTCTAGCAATCTTCTACAACTTGCCCGTGCAAATGATCATCTTTCGTTGCTTGCTTCATCTTCACACCGCTTCAAGGTAAGAAAATTTTAATTTTTCCTTGTCCTCTTAATTTTTTGGGAGCCTCGGGGCTTGAAATTTGGCTCGACGGGGGTTGAGGATGTGTGAAAAAAGCTTGGAGAAGCCACAGCATTGTTGCCATGGGTGGTGAGATGTGGCGTGGTGGCGGCTCAGCTCGGCTCAGGCCAAAGGTTGGTACGGCTAGAGCGGGCCAGGAAGCTGGGCTAGATGAGTGGGTCTCGGCCCACGAGGAGAAGTGGAGCGCCAACCTTCCTCCAGTGAAATTGGGCTATGAGGCATGCACGGGTGAGAGAAGATAAGCCAGGTCGTGAGGCCTGCGTGGCTGCTGGGCTCCTAAGGTTTGGGCCTTCATTATTTATTTTTTTTGCATGCTGAGCTTGGGGTCATGCATAATAGAAGAAAGGGTAAGCAGTGGGCCGTCAGGCTTGGCCCGCCTAATTGGGTTGAGAGTTGCCCCCCGAGGCAAAGAGTTAGTCTTTTTTCTTATTTTTAGGCAGCCTTCTAACGAATTTTCTTCACATTTTTGTAGAATTTCTTCGAGCATGTCTTCCTCGAGACACAAGAATGATGATGGGGTGCCGTCACAGTATCGTCAAGGCGGGTATTTGAGCAAGATTGGCTATTTCAATGTTGGTCACTTCAAAATTAGCTCTGATGACTTGTTCAGAAACTTCCTTGAGGCGTACAGGCATGCTATTCCGTCGGGAATGCATGTGAAACGTGTCAATGATGGTAGCAGCCGTGAGCCATGTGGTGCGGCTCGAAAGGCTATCAAGTTCCACCCCTACTACTTTGTGTTGGGATTTACTTTTCCCATGCCTCACCTTTTCCATGAAGTACTTTGCTCTATGAAGTGTGCCCCCGCTCAATGCTCTTCGAATGCGGTTTGTGTGATGGTGTGATTCCTCAATCTAAGACAATTCTTTGACTTAGATCTAACCGTCAACGAATTTTGGTACTTCTTTGACATAGGCCACATCGAGGAAGTTGGCCAGTTGCGATCTCGTCATAGGCTATTCGATAATTTGAGCAAGGGAGATCATGACTGGGCCAATGAGACTTTGGAGATAAGTGGATAGTGGGAGTCTGATTCTTCCCTCGAGTTGTGTGTTCCAACGATTTTCATATCTGGTAAGTAAGCTGCTTAACCTCTTAGTTGCTTTGTATTTACGTTAAACTGTTCTCTATTTTTTTTTAATGTCTCCCACTGCTTTTGTAGATTCGGAGATTGGCTCAACTCCTAAGACTTCTCCAGGCATGAAGAAATTGCATGTTGCTCATGGTATCCCTTACGAGTACCGTGAGAAGCGTTGGTTGCTTAGTCTTCTTCGTAAGGAAAAATGTGGGATGCCCCAAAGAGAAGAGATAAAGCAGATCAAGGTAGAGGCATTAGTTCGTCCAATCGCCGTCGTGGAACCTGCTGTAAGTGAAGGTGGGAAAAAAAGAACTTCCCCGCCTGCTCAAGATATGCCAGTTGAGAAAAAGCCGAAGACTTCTTCCGCAGCTTGCGAGGGTTCGCCGGCTGCCCCAAAGCTTGTGATTGACTTGACTTCTCCCAACGGTGAGAATGACAAGGCTGCTAGATCCATGCCGGTGACGTCTGCCGTTCCAAATGTGGCTAGTTCGATTGCTGATAAGATTGCTCAGCATAGAAGTTCATATGTGCCGAACTTTGTGCCAAAACGCTCGTCTAAGGCTAAGTCTAGTTCACCTTTGGAGAGGCTTGCGACTAAAGTGAAGCCAAAACCCGTTCCCTTTGCTGCTACCAACTCGTCTGCTGAGAAGAAGGAAACTGCTCGTACGGGTAGCTGTGAGAAATCCACCAAGTCTGTTTCTGGATAAGGTGCTGAGATTTGTGCGCTTTTGAGACCAAATCTGCTTGAGATGTATGTGCCAAATTTGTCGATGGCGTCAAAGGGGTTATTAGCCCAAGTTCTTTCGCAAAGCATTTGACCGAGTATATGAGGACTGCTATGCTGGCCATGATGCAGAAAGCAACGATTCTAGCAGCTGAGTCTATGTTCCTTGATTAAGAGGATACCAAGGCTGCCAAGAAGGTGGCAAGAACTAAGGCAGCCGAAGCTTATTCCTCAGCTGAGAAAGTCAAGAAGTTGGAATATGAGCTTGCTGCTTTAAAGGGGTTTAATATTTCTGCCCCCACTTCTTTGCAGCTTGAGACTGTTCGCCAAGAGATCGTGGAATTGAAGACTAGGCTTAACGTCATCCAAGTAAAGTATGAAAGTGCAGAGAATGATATCGGGTGTTACATACCTCAGATTCAAGACCTTGAGCGTGCTGTCTCTAAGCTATGCTCCGCTGCCTACGCAAATGATGAAGAACTGATCGTTGCTTACAACCAAGTGATCTACTTCAAGAAGGTTGTTGATAGGCTTGAGCTTCAAGTGTTGGAACTCCAAGGTACTTTGAAGATCAACGACAGTATGAAGAAAGAAGTGGAGAAGCTGCAGCGGGTCCGTGTTTGTCTGCTCGAGGAGAATGAGTAGTTAAAGGGTGAGAATGTTAGGTTTGAGGCTTCGCTTACTCAGAGTCAAGCTGATTTCTATAAGCTGGGTTATGTAGACCATCTATTTGGGCGGCCGTCTGACTTTGAATTTTTTGGTATAGACTTCTTAACCTTCTCTATTTCTCTGGAAGACTTGCTCACCTTCACTTTTGAGTCTTCTATTGGTGAAGTAGTCGGATAGGTTGGTGCCCAGGTTGGGCAGCTAGAGGTGAAGTTTCGAATGATGTCGCTGCTGAAAGCGTCATGGCTGCTGAAGGTGTGGCAATCGAGTAGTCGTGGGATGTCCAAGCTGCTGAAAAGTAGTCTTTTAGGTAGCCTTTAGGATTTTCTTTGTTTTCCTTGTTACCTTTGCTCTGCTTGAACTCATTCGGTCTTTTGCTAGTTGTTTATCAATTTTGCTAGAAAATTTAATAAACTTGTTTCTTTTGCTTTTCTCCATCTTTGCTTTTTTTTGTTCATGCCCTAACCTTTATACTTTATAGACTAGTGGTAGACGTGCTACTTTTCTATAAGTAGACATGCCCGCGTAGCCTATGCAGTTGTAGGTGTTGGTGTATAACTTTGCTCCAATTCTCTAGGTTGCGTAGCCTATGCTATTTTTCTCCAATTCCGTAGGTTGCGTAGCAAGTATCACAACACTTTGTGACTTGGTGTAGGTCGTTCTGCGCTTGGTAGAGGTGAAGCTTTATCGACTATGTAACGTCGGCAGTGGATAAAGTTTCGAATATATGCATGCTAGCTTGTTTAATCTTTCACAAGAATGTGCGGTTGTAAAAGTCTGGCGCGACTTTACTGCTCGAAGTGCAAGTCGTAGGTAGTTTTCCGAAAACCATAGGCTACCTTAGTGCACTCGATAGCAGCTTTAGGGTTCCAGGGCAGTCGTTTATAGGGCGTACTGCGTTATGTGCCCTCTCTATCTCTAAGGCCCGATTTCCCATGGAATAGGCCAAGAAACCCAAAATCCTTCACTTAGGTAAGCCTTGAAAAAGGCCATAGTGGCTACTTCTAGGAATCCCGGCACAAGCCATCGTGCATCTAGTTATACTAGGGCAGCCCGGCTTATCCACGTTTGGATATTCGGAGTGTAGAGTTTATCATCCCGCTTTAGAGAGCAGGCCCATGTGGGTGTCGGGGAATTGGTTTACCCTCTCACACTAGAGAGCATGGTTGGTCCTTCAGGGAGTGCAATTCCTACGATGAGTTCTTAAGAAGGGACCGGTCTTTTTTTTAAGTGCAGGGGTGATCAGTTATTATAGACATGTAGTCGAGCCAAGTTGTAAGTTACTTATGAGTTACTCATTGAAAAACGAGTGAAACGAACGAAAACTTACAATAGCGTGATGCCTTTATTTGGAGCTTTCTAGACTCCAATATTTCCGTGGGAAGTGTGTCGTTGGCCAAGTAGTCTATAATAGAACTTTTCCAGTTGGGAGTTACATTAACCTGTGACACTTCGGCTGCCAGCTCCGCCTCTATGCTTGGCTTGTCTAGAAACTCCACCGGAATAGAGCGTTTGAGTTGGTGGTCAAGGGCGGAGCCTAAGCCGGTTAGCGCGTTCGCGTGAACGCTATCTGCCCTTGAAACTTGAGTGAGAGTGTAAGTCTGAAATGCTTCAAGTTGCTTGCGTACCTTCTCTAGGTATTGTGTCATCCTCGGATGTTTTGCCGTGTACTCCCTAGTAGTCTGGCTGGTGATTAGCTGAGAATCGGAATGAATTGAGAGCTTTTTCACAGCCAAGTCTTTTACCATTCAGAGGCTTGCTATTACAGCCTCATACTCTACTTCGTTGTTGGATGCTTTGAAATCCAAAGTGATCGCCTGCTCGAGCATTGAATCATCTAGGCTGATAAGTACCACGCTTGCTCCCAAGCCTTTGTAGTTGAATGCACCATCGACATACAAATGCCAGAAGTCTCCGTTATGAGGAACATGCGTGGCTAAGGTATGCTAGGCTGCTTCTAGGGCATTGTGGGGCCGCTCTGTTGTGTCGCCTAGGCTAGGCGTGAATTCTACTATGAATTTCGCCAAGGCTTGGGCCTTTATCGTCGTGT
Source organism: Malus fusca (assembly GCA_035220775.1). Lineage (NCBI taxonomy): Eukaryota > Viridiplantae > Streptophyta > Magnoliopsida > Rosales > Rosaceae > Malus > Malus fusca. The sequence goes on along the minus strand of CM069072.1, from coordinate 24,843,670 downwards.
GGGGTCGGAAAACTAAATTGTATTGGCTAAGTTCCAACGCCCATTTCATCACTCGTTAAGAAGTGTCATGACCATGTAGGATTGATCGTAAAGGATATTGAGTCATGATGATGACTGTATGAGCTTGAAAGTATGGTCTAAGCTTCCTAGCCGCAACAACTAACGCCAAAATTAACTTTTCGATCTTCGGGTATCTTGTTTCTGCATCGAGAAATGCTTTAGAAGTGTAGAATACAGGCAGTTTGGCCATCAGCTCTTCTCGTATGAGGGCAGAGCTCACTGCTACTTCTGAGACTGCCAAGTAGATGTATAAGTCATTCGCTACTTCTGGCTTGAATAGTAAGGAAGGTGATGTAAGATACTTCTTCAGGTATTGAAAAGCTTTTTCACACTCGTCATCCCATTTGTCTCGTTGAGCCTTCTTGATGGCCTTGAAAAAAGGCTTGCATTGATCGGTGGACCAAGAAAGAAAGCGGTTGAGGGCGACTGCTCGTCTAGTCAGGCTTTGGATCTTCTTCAAGGTAGTTGGAGATTTCATCTTTAGGATCGCTCGGATTTGTTTAGGATGTGCCTCGATTCCTCGTTGGGTTACTAAGTACCCTAAGAATCTGCCTAAAGATACTCAAAATGTGCATTTGGTAGGATTATGCTTCATCTTGTACTTTCTAAGGATGTTGAAAGTTTCCGCCAGGTTGCCAATGTGGTCTGACTGCTGCTTGCCCTTCACCATGATGTCGTCGACATAGACCTCCATGGTTACTCCAATTTGCTTCTTGAACATCATGTTTACTAACCTTTGGTAAGTGGCTCCCCGTTCTTGAGGCCAAAGGGCATAACCTTGAAGCAGTAGGTGCCTCGCTCGATCATGAACACGGTTTTCTTCTTGTCGGGCTCGTACATGGTTATTTGGTTGTAGCCGGAGTATGTGTCCAAGAAGTTGAACAGCTGGTTCCCAGAAGTTGAATCTACCAATAGATCAATTAGAGGAAGCGAATAATGATCTTTTGGGCATGCTTTGTTGAGGCCTGTGTAGTCTACGCAAACCCTCCATTTACCTTTCTTTTTCTTCATAACTAACACGACGTTGGCAAGCTATGTTGAATGTGTTACTTCTTCTATGAATCCAGCCTCCAATATCTTGTCAACTTCTACTTCGATGATCATCACTCACTCGGGTGCGAAATGTCTTCTTTTTGGATCATCGGTTTGGCAGCGAGATCAATGTCAGGCATGTCAGAAGGTGACCATGCAAAGATATCACGATTTTTTCTAAGGAAAGCCGTAAGTTCTTCCTTCTCGGCTGGGCTTAGACCTAAGCCAATTCTAGTCATCTTTTTCGGCTGCTGGGGATCAAGAATGATGTCCTCGACATCCTCTTCGGGTTTCCATCATATCTCATTTGCTTGGGCAACATTTTCTTGATTCGCTTGCTGTAATTGTTATTTGGTAGCTTCTTCGTCCTTTCGGACCTCAGTAGCCCTTACGGAGGTAAAGGTTTTCTTCTTTGATTCCTTCAATAATTGCATAGTGCATCGTCGAGATGCTGCTTGGTCAGACTTGATTTCACCGACTCCTTTTCCTGAGATGCGAAATCAGATTTTTTTTATACTTAACAGAAGTGACGACATCCAGCTTGATCAACCAAGGCCTCCTAAGAATCCCATTATAGGGAGATGGGTCTCTTACGATCATGAACGGCTGCTTTGAGACAACTGGCAGTGTTTTCATATCAAGGTGTGCCCATTGAATCCGGTGAGTACCTCCGCTCGGCATATGATTTTGCTTTCCAGGCCCATCTTCTAAATTACTGAGAACTAATGTAGGTTAACCGCACTTCCATTGTCAATCATCATTCTGTCAACTATAGCATGGGCTAGTTGGACAGATATTACTAGTGCGTTGTCTTGTGGGAAGTCGATGCCTTCTGCATCCTACTTGGTGAAGTCAACGATGGGTCCAAGTTGGGCGTCGACTGCTTGGACCTGTAAAACTATAAAAGCCTGCTGGATCTTCCTTTTTTTGGAGTTGTTGGTGGCCTCCAAGTGCTCGGATTCGACGAAGATGCCATTGATTCGAATCGTCTTGGTTGGCGGATTTTCGTTGTCGTCTACGTTCCTTCTAGGCTAAGCAGCTGGCTTGTCCAAGTATCTGTCAACCTTGCCTTATTTCACGAGCTTCTCCTTTGAAATATGTGAAATGCGACCTGCTAAACTTTCCTAGAAGCTCTGCCTGCTCGATCTCATCCGTGAAAAGTGATCTGTTTATGCTGGTCATGTCTCGTCGTAGTGCTTCATCGGCCACTTCGTTGCGTTGAAAAGTGATCTGTTTATCCTGAATTTGCCTTTGTTGAGGTAGCAGAGCTCTCGGTTGCCCCCGGTCTTGACCTGCTAGTCTAGGTTGCTCTTCTACGTGATCGGCTCGTCTATGCTGTGGCGGCGGTGCATGTGGTCCGTTCCTAGCAGGCGGGGGAATTATTCGTAAGCTGCCGATTGAACTCGAGCTGGATTAAGTGACTGCTTCTCTCCGTCCGTCTTGCTGCTTACTTCAATATGATGTGGATAATGCTCATTGCGGGCCTAGTCGCGAATGAACATTTTACCTGGATGGCTGCTCATGTTGATTATCGGAGTGTGGCCCCAACCGTGAGTGTATGTTCGTCTGTGGGCCTAGTCGAGAGTACACTCTCCTTCGCACACTAAGACGGCAGTATACACTATCTCAATGACCTAATCGAGAGTGTACACTGCTCGAACGCTCGATTCGTGGTTGGTCGAGTGGCTACTTGTCGAGACCCTGCTGGAAAGGTTCCTCGTCTACCCTTGTCCTACTTTGGGGCACCTCATCTGGGGCACATTGGATCTTGGTGTGTTGCAAAAGTTGATTCACCAAGGTCATCTGTTGTGCAATGGCGCTTGTAAACTTTATGACTTGTTGAGACAAGTGTTGTTCGTTATTCGGATTGGAAGAGCTTGGAAGGTATGTGTCTCCTTGAGCAGTGGAAGTGTGGTAGACTCTGGGCGTGAAATTTGAGTTGGGAAATGTCAAATCCGCAGAAAAGTGTGGTGAAAATGCCTCCGGTTCAATCGTAGGCCCATAAATTTGAAGTCAGGACGGTTAAACCAACCTTGGATCGATTTGGGCTGCTTAGAAGGCCATGGGAGTGGGCTGCTCGGCATGTGGCACATGTTGGTGCAAGGCTAGGGCTCGGCTTGGCAACGCTTTGAGCTTAAGTGGCTCGGGCCATCTCACCTTGGGCTTGGGCCGTGGTTGTGGTGTCATGGGCCTTGCCAAGGGTGGCTGCCGTGGTGGTTACCACGGTGGTGCCTCGTGGGGGTGGTGCCGCTCCACTCATTGTTATGTTGAGCCTTGTAGATCGTTGCGGTCTTAATCCTTGAACGTTGGAATTTCCGTTCGTCAAGGTTTTCGAATCTCTTGCCATTGCACTTTTCTTTTACGTTTTATCGAAAAAAATTTAGAAATAAAAATTCCAAGAATTAAAACATACGAAAATCTACAAATGAACAAGAAAACGAAAAACATTGAATGCGAGAGTCTTCTACAAGTGTTTAATCAAAACTCTCAATGAAAGCACCAATTTGTGGATGCAAATTTCTTCCTTGTTCTTGGATGAAAATGCACCTGCAAAAACAATTAACACCTTAGGTTAAGGCCAAGAGCCTCACGCACCCACGATGAATTTGGGGAGGTGGGCTTTGGTCGAAGAACCTCTGATGTCAAAGTTAGAATTTTTAGGGAAAAGTGTTTAGAAAATTTAGAGAATTTTGCAAGAAGCTTGGAATTGGGTTTTGGAGAAAATGAGGTGGTATTTATAGGGGTGTGGCCGGCCACCTTTGGTATTTTTTGGTGTTAATCACCATCAATTAGCTAATTAATGAATTAATTGAGTAATAAATCAATTAATTAGCTAATTAATATAATTTGAAAGAAATAATTTGGGAGTTACTTTGTGGGGAAGATTGATGAGGGTTGATGAAATAGGTTTTGAATAAATACCTATTTTGATCACTTTTGACCTTGATTGAGGGATGATTGTCCGCTGCTTGGCGTAGAAATCCTGGTGTGCCTCAAGAGTAATCTTGTCTTTTTTGCCCAAAAATCCACGTGTCGCCTCTATATTTTTCTTGATTATTTTTTGCTCCACAACAGCTAGTTTGATAATATAAACCTTGTAATTTTCTTTTTTAAATTGTTGTTCTCAAAGTTTTAAAAATAAAAAATTTATGTAAATGTGGCGCTTTATGATTGGTTGATGCAACCAATGGAAACTAAAATTAAACTTTTGCTCCTACATATGACAAACGAATGAGGAAAAATCCAATTTGAACTGTGATTAATAATGAACTTCACCACATCATTATGATTAATGTTGTAAATAATGGGTATGTTTGCCCACATGTGTATAGTAATGTGTATAGTAAAGTATCACATGTGTATACTATATACTCACAAGCTAAATAGTAATGTTTTGTAATTTTCCATTGAAGTAGCTCTATAAATAGAGCACTTCAATTGTGCAAAGATGATGAATGAGAAAAAGAAGAGAAAAACATCTAATAGCTATAATATACATTACTTATTCTGCAATAGCTTGTGTTGGTATAATACTCTGCAACTGCTTCGTTCCTGTCCCGAGTAAAGGTTATCTCTCTAAATTTTGCCTATTTATAACACGTTATCAGCACGACTCTCTAATCATTTTTCTCATTTCCCTTCACTGAAAAAAAAAATGTTTCCTCTAAGATTTTTACTGTTATTCTTCTTCCTCTGTCTCAATTGTTGGGTATACCCTCGCGAAGATCTGTTTGCACCATGTTTACTTCTAGTTCTCCAACTAACAGTCACTTATATCTTTGATTTCTTGTTTGGTGTAGATATTGACTACTAACCCACTGATTATTTATGCAATCCAAGATTGTGCGGTTCTATCGCCTATCTTGGACTGCAGATCTAATTTTACTGCAAATTTTAAGTGGAGCGGTATAATCGCCCGCTCTATCCTGCATATTTAAATTTTCCCGCAATTTAAATTTTATCGCAATTTTAGGTGGTGTGAAATAATCACCCACCCTGCTTTACATATTTAAATTTTATCGCAATTTTAGGTGGTGTGAAATAATCACCCACCTTGCTTTACATATTTAAATTTTATCGCAATTTAAATTTTATTGCAATTTTAGGTGGTGCGGTATAATCGTCCACCTTGCTCTACATATTTAAATTTTCCTGCTGTTTAAAGTAGTGCGGAATAATCGCTCATCCTATACTTGTTTCGATGAGAATGGTGTGGTACAATTGCCCTTCTCATTAATTATGTAAATCTCGAGCCTGAAGTTTCGAGTACTTATCATTTTGGCCTGAAGATCAAAATGTGTAAGAACCAGAAGTTCTAACAATATATTTCTCCAGTACACATATTATTGCAAGTTCTTACACACCTCAATTTTCTTTCAGAAAAGAAAATGGCAAACTTGGCAAAACTTGATTTCGCTGCCCTGGACATTACTGGAAAGAATTACCTTACCTGGGTACTGGATACCAAGATCCATCTGGAAGCAGGGAATCTTGGAGATACCATCAATGAAGAGAGCAGCTCATCCTCTCAAGATCGGGCAAAGGCCATGATTTTTATTCGTCGTCATCTTGATGAGGCATTAAAGAGCGAGTACTTAACGGTTGAAGATCCGTTAGCCCTCTGGAATGCCTTGAGAAGCAGATACAATCACCAAACAACGGTGATTCTTCCAAGAGCTCGCTATGACTGGACTCACCTAAGGATCCAGGATTTCAAGTCAGTGGCTGAGTACAATTCGGCGTTGTTCAGAATTACCTCTCAGATGAAGCTCTGTGGGGATACTATCACTGAGGAGATGTTATTGGAAAAGACTTTCAGCACATTCCACGCATCTAACATGGTACTGCAGCAGCAGTATAGAGCGCGAGGCTTCACTGAATACAACCAGCTGATATCTGTGCTCCTGGTAGCTGAACAGAACAATGAGCTCCTGATGAAAAACCATAATTCCCGACCTACTGGATCAGCACCATTCCCAGAAGTGAATGCTGCTTCCCTTGAAAGGAATTCCATATCCTCTCGTGGCAATAATTACAAACGAGGACGTGGCCACAAGCGAGGCAGGTGGAACGGGAAAGGCAAGAACCATGGTGTCCAGTTTCACAACCAGGTTCCAAGGTATAATCCAGGCCCGAGCTTTAAAAATGCAAATCGCCAGAAAGGAAAAGCTCATACGAACACTCCTAGAAATCCTGAATGAGGTTGTCATAGGTGTGGTGGCAACAGACATTGGGCGCGTACTTGTCGCACCCCAAAGCATCTGGTGGATTTGTATCAAGCCTCCTTCAAGGATAAGGGTGTCGAGATCAATTTACTTGACCAGGCTCAACCAATGGAAACACCTGATCCGGTAACAAATTTATCGGGACAGTTAAACACAACTCACCTGGATGTTACAGACTTTGTTAATGAAAGAGGGAATGAAGTTTATGGGTCCGATTGAATTATCTATGTTTAATGTACTCTTGTTATTTGTACTTGTGGTTTAATGCTCGCATTTTTAATTCAATAAAAGTAGTATTCCAGTATGAATAAACTGGTTTTTCTTTACTCAGAGATCATGGATAAAAATTATGGTTATTATCAAAACAAGAGCAATGGCGGAGACTTTTGTCTTGCAGACAGCGCAACCACGCATTCAATACTTCGCGATCGAAAATATTTCTCGAATTTGGTACTTGCAAAAGTAAAGGTAACAACAATATCAGGGCCATCAGATGTAATTGAAGGCTCAGGAAATGCCCAAATTATGTTACCAAATGGAACAATATTGTCTATAAAGAATGCATTGTATGCTACTCGATCCATTCGAAATTTGTTGAGTTTTAAAGACATACGTCTAAATGGATACCACATTGAAACGAAAAGTGTAGAAAATGTGGAATATTTATGCATTACCTCCAATGATACCCAGAAGCGTATATTGGAGAAGTTGCATGGTTTATCGAGTGGATTATATTATACATACATAAAGACAGTTGAGGCATATACTGTCATGAACCAGAAGTTCATTGATTCAAAGGTTTACATGCTTTGGCATGACCGTCTAGGTCATCCAGGATCTACCATGATGCGAAGAATCCTTACCAACTCTAATGGACATCCATTATTGAGCAAACACATTGATGTCTCAAATGATAACCCTTGCAAGGCTTGTTCCCAAGGGAAGTTGGTAATTAGACCATCACAACTAAAGATTGATAATGAATCCCCATCATTTTTGCAAAGAATTCAAGGGGATATTTGTGGACCTATTCAACCACCTTGTGGACCATTTCGATATTTTATGGTTTTGGTTGATGCATCTACCCGATGGTCACATGTTTGCCTATTGTCTACTCGAAATGTAGCTTTTGCGAGACTTCTTGCTCAGATAATTAAGTTGCGAGCACAGTTTCCAGATCATCCCATTAAGTCCATTCGACTTGATAACGCTGGTGAATTTACGTCTCAAACATTTGATGATTACTGCATGGCACTGGGCATTGATGTTGAACATCATGTTCCTCATGTCCATACCCAAAATGGCTTAGCGGAGGCATTTATCAAGCGGCTTCAATTAATAGCCCTCACTCTGCTCATGAAAACGAAATTGCCAGTCTCTGTATGGGGACATGCCATCTTACATGCAGCATCATTGGTTCGACTGAGACCCATAGCCAACCACCAATACTCATCAATACAACTCGTGTTTGGACATCAGCCAAATATTTCACATTTACGAGTTTTTGGTTGTGCTGTTTATGTGCCTATTGCACCGCCACAACGAACTAAAATGGGACCTCAGCGCAGACTGGGAATTTATGTGGGTTTTGATTCACCATCTATCATTAGATATTTGGAACCTTTGACTGGTGATATGTTTACAGCTCGTTTTGCTGATTGTCATTTTGATGAGACAGTTTTCCCGTCGTTAGGGGGAGAAAAGACCGTTCCAGAAGAATGGCAAGAGCTAACATGGGTTGTTCCCACCTTATCTCATTTTGATCCACGAAGCACTCAATGCGAAAATGAAGTGAAAAGGATCGTTCATCTTCAAGGTATTGCTAATCAAATGCCAGATGCATTTAATGATGCTTCGAAAGTGACACAGTCATATACACCGGCTGCAAACGCACCTGCAATAATTGATGTCCCTGTTGGACAAAATAAAGTGGCAGCGAATGATTAATCCAATGCACGCCTGAAGCGTGGTAGACCTCCAGGTTCAAAAGATTCAGCCCCTCGAAAGAGAAAGATGAGGGCACAGTTGAACCCAAATGATATCATTCAAGAAAATGAATTGAATGATAAATCCACAATTCTTGATTCTGTACTTCCAGAAAAAGAAAATGTTCTTGATGAGACACATGTCCCTGAAGAAACAGAAGTACATGAAAGCAAAGAAATATCCATAAATTATGCATGTACTAATGAATTGTGGGATCGAAATGAAATAATCATCGACGACATGTTTGCATTTGCAATAGCCACTGAAATTATATTAAGTGATGATATTGAGCCCCGCTCTGTTGATGAATGCAGACAGAGACAAGATTGGCCTAAGTGGAAAGATGCAATCCAGGCAGAATTAAATTCCTTGGAAAGACGAAGTGTGTTTGGACCAGTAGTCCAAACCTCGCCTGGTGTGAACCCCGTAGGTTACAAATGGGTATTCACAAGGAAACGCAACGAGAAAAACGAGATTGCAAGATATAAAGCACGACTCGTTGCACAAGGTTTTTCACAAAGACCTGGAGTTGATTATGAAGAGACATACTCTCCTGTAATGGACGCAATTACGTTTCGTTACTTAATAAGTTTGGTGATTTCAGAAAAACTTGACATGCGACTTATGGATGTCATCACCGCGTACCTATATGGAGAATTAGATACTGACATATATATGAAAGTCCCAGAATGACTTAAGTTGCCTGAAGCAAATAACAAACCACGGGGTATGTTCTCAATCAAATTAAGGCGATCACTATATGGGCTGAAACAATCTGGGCAAATGTGGTATAATCGTCTTAGTGAGTATTTGATTAAAGAAGGATATGCCAACAATGTCATCTGCCCTTGTGTGTTCATTAAGAAATCAAATACTGGATTTGGTATAGTGGCAATATATGTCGATGATATGAACCTAGTTGGAACCCCTGAAGAGCTCAACAAAACTGTTGAATATCTGAAAAGCGAATTTGAAATGAAAGACCTTGGGAAAACCAAATATTGTCTCGGCCTGCAGATCGAGCATTGTGTTAATGGAATTTTGGTCCATCAATCAGCTTACATTGAAAAAATACTGAAGCGATTTGGCATGGACAAGGCTTATCCACTTAGCACCCCAATGGTCGTTCGTTCTTTGGACATTAAGAAAGATCTATTTCGTCCAAAAGAAGATGATGATCTGGTCCTTGGTCCAGAAGTACCATATTTGAGCGCAATAGGTGCTTTATTGTATTTAGCACAATGTACTAGACCAGATATAGCTTTTTCAGTTAACTTGCTAGCCAGGTACAGCTCTGCTCCAACAATTCGTCATTGGAAGGGAGTCAAAGATGTTCTACGATACCTTCGTGGGACAACAGATATGGGTCTCTTCTACTCAGACAAGCCTACAAATGAACATATCCTTGTTGGATACGCAGATGCTGGTTTTCTCTCCGATCCGCATAAAGCCCGCTCACAAAATGGATATGTGTTCACTAATGGAGATACTGCAATTTCATGGCGATCAACGAAGCAAACGCTAGTTGCTACATCTTCCAATCACTCGGAAATAATTGCTTTACATGAAGCAAGTCGTGAATGTTCTTGGTTAAGATCAATGATCCATCACATCCGGAATTCATGTGGTCTACCTTCAAAGACAGGCACTCCAACTGTCATCCATGAAGATAATGCAGCTTGTGTCGCCCAGATGAAAGAAGGATTTATCAAAGGTGATAGGACTAAACACATATCTCCAAGATTTTTCAGCGCACATGAGCTTCAGAAGGCTAAAGTTATTGAAGTCAGACAAATCCGTTCCAATGAAAATTTAGCAGACTTGTTCACCAAATCTCTACCAAAGTGCACATTTCAGAAGTTGGTGCAGGGAATCGGATTACGTCGGCTTACAAATTTGAAGAATGCGGAATCAGGGGGAGATACAATTCAGGGGGAGCATCCATGATACATGCATGTTGTACTCTTTTTCCTTCGCTTAGGATTTTTCCCACTGGGTTTTTCCTATCAAGGTTTTAACGAGGCAACATAAGCATGCTCAACACCATCCGGGTAAAGTTGTACTCTTTTTCCTTCGCTATGGTTTTTTCCCACAGGGTTTTTCCAAGCAAGGTTTTAATGAGGCAACTGATGTTGATATGTGGGCATCCAAGGGGGAGTGTTGTAAATAATGGGTATGTTTGCCTACATGTGTATAGTAAAGTATCACATGTGTATACTATATACTCACAAGCTAAATAGTAATGTTTTGTAATTTTCCATTGAAGTAGCTCTATAAATAGAGCACTTCAATTGTGCAAAGATGATGAATGAGAAAAAGAAGAGAAAAACATCTAATAGCTATAATACTCTGCAACTGCTTCGTTCATGTCCCGAGTAAAAGTTATCTCTCTAAATTTTGCCTATTTATAACAATTAATAGCTTTTTCCCCATGATAGTCAATTTAAAAGTAAAGTATCACCACATAAATCACAAAAAGAATTTGACTTTCATTAAAACCTTTTACTAAAAAAAAAAATAAAAAAAAAACCATTATTAGCACTTCAAAAATTTAATTGACCACTCCTCAAAAAAATATTGTTCTTTTTAAATATAAAAAATTTGATATAGGACTGGGTTGGTTCGAAACTTGAACCAAGGCCCAATCTCAACTGCTGATCCCAAAATAATGGCCTATAAAAGTTAATCCTTATCCTGAACCAAATTTTTGAGATCTCAAAATTTGAGTATACAAAAATAAGTTTTGATTTCAAGTCAGGTCAAGAATTAAAAAAAATAAAAATAAAAATTTGGCTAATTTTGAAGGGAAATTTGGAAAAATAACCAGAATTTAGATTCCATATAGAATTATAGCCACAATGTTAAATTTATGATAATTATAACCAAAAGTTGATATAAAAGTACTAAAATACCCCTAATGTCTAAAACCTTCCTCTTTTGCTGCTCTTAACCATGAAAAAATCAACCTTCAAGATAAAAAAAGATTTGAAAACAAACCAGAGGGGCTACAAAATTCCTAGTCCCCATATCGTTGATTTGGGTTCAACTTTATTCCTTTTGGCACCATTTGTGAATCCCCAAATTATTTTCCATCTTGAAATTTGACTAAACAAATAGAATTTGTTAATTTTGATTTATTCCATTATAAACTTGGAAGAAAGCCGATAAAAAGACCCACTTCTAACAATTTTTTTTGTTCAGAACGTTAAGTTTTGGAAGACATAAGTAAAAGAATGGGGAGTAGAAAAAGAAAAAACAGAAGACCAAAATCGTCAACTGGATTCATATAGGACTGAAGAAGAACTAAAAGAGCTTGAAATGTGATAGCTTAAAGGATTTAGGAATTTTGTGTTCAAAGGCTCTGACTTCAAATCCAATTGAAGGGGAAGTGGAATCCGTTGAATCCGTCTACGGTGGTTTGCATATTTTAATTTTGCGTTTTGGTAATTTTAAGGGTATATTAGTATTTTTATGTCAAATTTTGGTTATAATTATCATAAATTTAAAAGGGTGGCTATAATTCTATATGAGGTCCAAATTGTGGTTATTTTTCCAAATTTCCCAATTTTGAAGGCTCACGATAATAACTAGAGAGAAACTGAAATATCTTTATAAATCTTTCAATTCTAAAAAAAAGTAAATTGTCATTACACCAAGCTGGTCTCCTTTTTAATAAAAAAAAGCATGTTATTTTCATTATAATTTCAAATAACCCAACTATCATCCACCGGAAAGGAGATTAAAAAAATTGTAATGAACCAAAGCAAACGAATGAGGCTAAAAAAAATGTAAACAAAGAACTTGATAACCACCAAAGTTACCTACATGGGGACAGGATGGAACCAACCATGGGCAAGCATTACCCGATAAGTTCATAAAACTAAAAGCAAAAGCAAAGCAGCCTGTCTATAGACACTTAAGCACTTCCAAAATATAAGTTTGTATGCTGCTGTAACTATCCCACTTCTCCCAAGAAGAACCATCACCAAAATACCACTTAGAAGTTTCAACATTACTTGCAGCACAAGTCAACTGATCACTCCAAATCATCGGCTTTCACGTGCAGAGGGCTTGATGGTGAAACATTTCCATCATCAACATCCATTGCTTCTTCCTCCTGAGCCTTCTTTGCTCCAGCACCACCCTCGCCAGCAGCCTTCCTCCCACGCTTTGCAGCTGGCTTTTTGTTCACTTTTGGATCCTCAACAGATTGCACCTGCTGACGACTTGACTGTGAGCCATTTCCTTCTTCATTTCCCCATGCTTCTTTCTCCTGAGCCTTTTTTCTTCCTCTAGTCTTTGCTCCAGTACCATCCTGACTGGCAGGCTTCCTCCCACACTTTGCAGCTGGCTTCTCGCTCTCTTTTGGATCCTCATCAGATTGCACCTGCAGAGGACTTGATGGTGAAGATTTTCCTTCTTCATCACCCGGTGCTTCCTCCTCCTCCTTAGTCCTCTTTCTTCCTCGGGTCTTCGCTCCAGCACCGCCCTGAGCAGCAGGTTTCCTCCCACGCTTTGCAACAGGAGCATCAGATTTGCTCTCTTTAGGATCTCCCTTCGAACCATCAGTCTGGGCACCAAAAATTTCCTTTGCCTCCCCATCATTATCAGTCTTTGATGAGGAATTACCAGCATCAACCTTCAGACGTTTGGGACTCCTTGTGGGCAACTTTGTTCGTGAAGTCTGCCCATTGCCATTCACTCCTGCTTCGTCAGACACAGGATCAGCAGTTTCATTGTCAGAATCATCTTCGCGTAACACCTCGTTTGGATCCTCATCCTCTTCATCACTTGACTCCTCAGTTGGATCCACCTTCTCTTCCTTTTCATTCTGAGCTTTTAGTGACTCGATCATATCCTTTATCTCTGTATTCACCTGTTAGGTTATTCCCACAAGATACAGTAAACAAATTTGCCAAGGAGTTAATACTTCAATAAGGTAATGTTTCATTTATTTCTGAGATGATAAAAGAGGAAAATCAAAAGAACATTCTACCTACAAGCAGTCTATTATTTCAGGATTAATCAAAAGCACTTCTCATCAATCAGAAAGGGGAAAAATGAAAGAAAAAATAATCTTATATTCCCATGAAACAAAAAGAAAAAGGCCCGAGTAACAACAAACCTGAGGATTCTTCAGAAAATCAGAGATATCCATCGGGCAGGCAGGGCATTTCATCACATTCTTTTGGGTTCGGAGAGACCGTCCACCTCTGCTTCTTTCTGTCACAAAACTCTTGCCAACAAAAGCACCTTCTAAGCACGACTTGCAAAAGTGATGAACACAAGGTGTGGTTACTGGTGCAGTCATCACCTCCCGACAAATTTGGCAGCTGAATTCTGCAGACAAAGATAAATATACATTAGCATGAAATGATATAACCTGTTGGCAGAGAGTTTAGATTAATTTTAAGTCTGTAGAAAAAACCATCAGCCAACCAACCAATATTTTGCTTTCTAAGTATCTCCAACCTCCCTACCAAACCTCCTTACCAAATCCATAACAGCAATCCAAGTAGTTTCCAATTTTGATTACACATGTCAGACTAAAGGAAGATAAAATAATACTCATTGAGTGAAGTCATGTAGAAGATGGGCCGAGGGTGCGGGGAGAGAGAGAGAGAGAGACCTTTCAAGAGCTTCTGTCGTACAGTCATTTTTTGTGCTTTCTTGATTGCTTTCGTTGTCTTCCTTTGAGCTTCAGGACAGAATGCTAGAATAGGTTTTTTGCTGGGAGGTTGTTGCTTCATCCATGTCCAGCGACCATCTTTTTCCTGATAACATTGTACAATATAGTTTAGAAAATCTCCTAAAACAATATCAGAGCACAATGACAAACTCTAAGTATTCAGTGACTACACTCAATCCAGGTGCATTATGTTCCCCAAAGGACTGAAAAGCAGTAAGACAAAATATTCCAAATCCAGTTTTAAAAAATAGAATAACTTACATCAAAGTCCCAAGATGGACTTTCTTTCCTCACTGTTATATCTTTTGCTGCCTTCAGCTCAGGAATATCAGGTAAAGGTCTAGGTCGATCCCCATGCTCATCACTGCAGTTCAAGTTGGAAAAATCTAGTACAGAGGTCTACAGAAGAGGGCATGAAAAAAAGAAAATAAATCAAACCTCGTCCATGGCGCAGGTTCATTATCACATCTGACAAAAAGATACCGGCAGACTTTGAACCCCTAGATAAACAAAAACACTATCAGTAAATCTTTTCAGGAAAATATAGAAACCCATGAAGCAATGCCATCATTTGGGATAGCACATATTTACCTGGACTCCAACCTTAAGCCAACATTTTTCTATTCTGTAGCACCCATCATACCGAACACCTTTATCAGCAGGGGCATATGAGGAACGCTTCTCCTTGTGAGACCTAATTATCAATTGGAAGGCAACATATACAAAACATTAATCATGATGCAGAACACCCAGATACTATAAATCTTGAACACATTATGCTCAAGAGAAATTATTGTAACAAAATTTAAACTGATAGTCTTAACACAGTATATCTGACTGCAAACGTACCAAAAACAGAAAATAGAACAATAAGTTGTGGATATTAGAGAGGGAGTTTGGAACATTGCAAATACCTTACCACCCGCACAGGATAACCTTTCAGGCAACTGAGTCGGAGAGCCTTGTTATATTTGTCAAATGTCTGGTCAAAAGACTGTTCCTTGTTTGTTCGCTTATTACCGCTCAAATCCCTTCCACCACTGCAATGTATATCCATGTAAACAAGGCAGCAAATATAAATAAAGTAAAGATAAAAAAAGTTTCAAAGAGAAATGGAATAGAAGGCGCAGTTTAAGTGGTCAATCCAATGACAAACCTTCCGGTATATAAGAACCACTCTCCATGATCCTCATCATCAAGGTAGCCTCCTGAAAGCACAACTGACTGTGCACCATGATCAGACTGCCCAGCTATACCAGCAACATGGGGAAAATGTGCACCCCATTGTCTACATTCAAGCCTATCTTCCCAGCACTCACCAACCAGAACACCTTGATTTCTCTCTGGATCATTTTCAGCAGGAATGGGTCCAAAGTGATCTCCTGGAATTGTGACAAATATCTTGCCACTTGAAGCATTAGCTTTTCCAGTCTTCTGTGCACGTTCTGTAGTGAACGCCTTGTCCGGCCTGTCTTGATTTTGTACATAATGATAAACCCGAGCAGGCCCCCCGTTTGCATTTGCTTTTGACAACTTAGCCGTACGTATGCAAGATACAAGTGAAGAGTTGATTCGGGGGTTACTTGCCATCTTGGGAGGAATTTGACCACGGCATTTTCCACAAATATGCTTCCCTTGTCCAACCCATTTCTGGAAGCACTTCAGGCAGAAATTGTGTCCACATGGTGTCTGGATTTAAGAGCACACAACATGTCATTATTAACATAATCTATCTATATCAGTACAGCAATCTACTAACAATCCTCCAACACCTCGCAGGCAAAGACACCAACATTATGAAAGCACGCTAAATTCAAAGCCTGAAACATGAATTATCTCAAAAGCCAAAATTTTCCAATCCATTCACCTATTCAAGGAGTTTCCTAGTTTACTCATAACTGTTGGACTGATCACCTTAAACATAGGCTAATACATGAGCATGGCTAAACTGGTGGACCAACAATACTATCAATGCATCCAATCAATAAGATTAAATACAAATGATGAATTAATTAGAAAATTAGTAAACTAAAAACCGTAGATAATCATAAACCCTGTAAAGACATGAAAAATGCAGATGATGTAATAGGATTGAAAACTCAAATGCAAACAAAGAAAGAAATTAACCAATTCACACACACACAAAGACAAAAAGGGTAAAGCGTCATCAAAGGAAGGTGATGGGACCACAAAACCCGAAATTCAGGATCAGAGTGAACAAAAAGCAAAGAAAATAAGTGGTGCGTTACCAAACCAACCAACCATTTTTTTTTTTGGGTGAAACCATAAAGAAATTTTAAAATGGGAACACCAAAAGCTGAAAAATATCGAAGAACAATGTATTAAATCCACTAATCAATTCTACATCTGGGTTTATTTAAAGAACCCAACTAAACCTGTTGAAGAGATTATATGATTCCAATTAATGAATCAGGACTCTCACCCACCATCATAAATAGTCAAAAATCTTATCTTTGAAGCAAAAAATCCAACTTTGTTTGAGAAAAAAGTAATCACAAGCAAAAATATAATTATATAAATAAATTTAAAAATTAAATTAATACCAACTACTCAAATACCCAGAAAAATTAAAGATTGATGAACTCTGAAAACAGAATTTCCATGGAAGAAAAACAGAAATGCATTCAAGAAACAGGGGGAGAATGTGAGGGCAAAACGACAACAAATTTCAAAAAAAATCAACACAAACGGTATTCCCAAAAAAATACAGCACAGAAGAACCAAACCTGCACTATCACCATCCAAATACGCCAACATTTTAAAGCATTAAACAAAAAACAAATCACCAAACATAAAAAAATCGAAATAAATTAATCAAAAAAGAAAGAAGACGAACCGTAACAGGCCTATCCGGTAACTGCATACAGAAGACGCAGTTGAAAATCCCACCAAGCACATCCAAGACGTCCTTCGCCCCCTTCTTCTCCTCCTCCACCATCGCCTTCCCGCTCATCAGCTCCTGCCTCCTCCTCGCCTTCTCCTGCTCCGTAAGGGTCGCGTCGTTCTCGATCTCCCGGATCGCCGCCACCAGACCGCCGTCCACGCCGGCGTTGACGGCGGGGACGTGGGCCGGAGCGTCGCCGGAGATTGATGTGCAGTCGGGGCACTCCCACTGGAGAGTGGCGGCCAGGGACTCGGGCTTGGCCAAGAGGCAGGCAGCGTGCCAGGGAGTCACGCAGGTCTTGCAGGTGAGCTTCTCGGCGTCGGGCGGAGTCGCCTTGCAGAGCATGCAGACGCCGTCTCCGTCGCAGGGAAGCTGGCTAACTTGCGCCATTGGGGGGGGTGCGCACGATACCAGGGCGGAGAGAGAGAGTAAGGACAATGTGGAGTGAAAGGCGCTGAGTGAGTGGTGGAATCGGAAACGACTCGGACTTTATAGGGGGGAGATTTTTAGGCGACGGCGGGTTATTGAAATTTTTTGGAAAGGTTTTGAAATTTGGGAGGAAATCGGGTGCGCTGCAGTGTACCTGAAGTCCCTGTGTTGACGAAATTTGAGTGGTCCACGTAAGGGGGAGTTAACGGAAAAGGGTTTTGGTTGATGGGTTTTGAAATTTTGGTGCCAAATGCCGATCCCGCTTTTGACTCGCTTTTCGAACGTTGCGTGCGCCTCATTTGTCTGATCGTGGCCATATCTGTTTTGCCGTTTCTGGCAGTATGCAATGATAAAATACAATTTTCCTTTTACTCCACAAAATATAGCGTTAGTGTTGTTCAGACGATAATCTTCTTCAATTTATTCAATTAGACGCTTGAAAATTAAGAAGAATATATAAAAGATAAAAATATTTGTGCAGATAGAACACTCAAAAGATAAATTACCTTTACAAATATAAAATAAGAATTACAATTAGATTAGTATAGGGTAGTGCTAGGCTGCTAGATACACACATATTTTTACTTTTCACACAGTCATCTCAGTTTTGACCGTCGATATCAAATGAATTGAAGAAAATTAATAACTAAAAGTTAACAAAAGTGCGTGGAAAGTAAAAGCAAATATGTGAATAACATTATTCTTATCCTTAGTATATGATATTTTAGTGTTGGAATGACAACTCTACCCATCATGATTTCTAATAACAAAAACTAGAGACTTTTTTGGTCTACTTGAACGACAGAGAAACCTAGGCCTTTAACTTTTTATAGCATTTTAGGTTTTTAGGTCCTTAGCTAATTACCATGACAAAAAAAATACACAAGTTCAATTTATATATATGATTTTTTTTTGGTATTATTAAGTGAGTTGGTATAGCGTACATATCGTTACTGAATTGTTTAAGAAACAAAATACATACTAAATCGGCACACGAACAACGAAGATGTATAATTGAGAATGGTTCACATAACAGTGACGTGTGTTAGATATTCTAGTAACGTAAGTAGGTTAAATATGATATATCTTTAGTTCAAGAAGAATTGTTTATAGTAGGTAGCGGATACAGCTAAGGATAATATTGGTCGATTCCGAATTCTTTTATGTAACAAGGCATGACAAGTATGCAGTTATCGCGAATGATTAGGGTTGTTGACGAACTATTTGAATACATGTCCATTATGGTATATGTCATTATCTCCTGAGAAATGACAAGTTTGCAATTATTGTAAATGAATAGGGTTGTTTACGAACTATAGTCGAACTAAAGAGTACGTATCTGTTATGGCATATCAATATTTTTTCAAAAACGATAAGTTTGCAGTTATTAGCAATGAGTAGGGTTGCTTACGAACTTTAATCGAATTAAGGGTGGTATTATCCATTGTCTCGAATGATTAAGGGTGGTATTATCTATACACTCCTTTTTACCGTTACACACACTTCTCAATTTTCGATCGTCAAATTGAATGATTCGAATATGATCAAATGATAGAAATTAACAGAGAATGTTTAGGAGGTAAAAAAGGTGTGCGAATAACACCCTCCATGATTACTAGTTGCCAACAAACTATAGTTGAACTACTTGTTTTCTAGTTTGCAATTATCGTTAATGATTAGTGGTTGCTTACAACGCTTGTCGAAGTAACTAAATACTTGTTTGTTATGGCATATATCATCATATCCCAAAGAACAACAAATTTGTAATTACCGCTAATGATTAGTGATTGTTTACAACCTCTTGTCGAAAAAACTAAATACTTGATTTCAATGGTATGTGACGTTATCCTTCAATCCGAAATGTATATTCGCTACCTGACTTTGATATCACGTGGAAACAAAGTGTGGTCATTTCAGTTAAAAAGTAAAAATGTAAGAGAAAACACATGATGAATTTTGCAACACATAACAAAATAACCTTTACATGATCAGATTTAATCTTTAGGTATGGGTACAAAGTTCTTGAGCAATAAAAGGAAAATAAAGGGAATTATTTTTGAAATGGCACGGTAGTAGTTAGGAAGTTTAGACATGGGCATTATTGGAAATCAAATGTGCATATTATTTTTCATTATCTGCTAGTAACTTATTTCTTGTGGAAAAGCTTAATGCTCACCAAAAAGGTCTATAGATTTTTATATCCAAAAAGTGGCATTGAAATCCCTGAATCTACGCTGCAATTAATGCTGGTCAGTTGGTTGATATTTTACTATTTTTTAATTACTAAAAAGGTATTTTACCATTTTTAATTGATAGAAAATATAAAAAAAATTAAATTTAATAATACTAGTCGTGTGCCCACGCACACACGGAATTAAATTTGTAGATTATTTTTTATAAAAAATATTTATATCACTTTGTGTTGTAAAATTTGAAAAACCTTCTCAAGTTTTTATTTTTAAATATGGTGTTGTTTAGAGAGGTTTGTAAAATACAATAAAATTGTGTTGTATGTAATTACTAAATTACTTATTTTTTTGTGTGTGTTTAGTTTGATGAGAGGGTTAGAATAGTAACTTTCTAGAGTTTTGGTTGACAAACAAAGTTTTATTAATAGATAGTTTATGTATTTTGTAAATCTACCTTTTGCATTCACATGTATATCCATCGTTATCTATGACCACCACGTCACCATTAAATTTAATTTGTTTCCTAATGCATGACCACATGACATTTGTCTATAGTTTCCTTGTAAAAAATAACTGCAAAGCGAAGGACCAATTCGGCCATGCCATGGAGAAATTTTTCGTTGTGACCAGAGCACAGGTGGTATAGTACACTACATGTTTTTATATAAGTGGTGGGAAATTTGATTTTTTAAATTATTAAATTTTTAACATAGATATCTCATCATTTGTATAATGACTCATGGTGTACCACTCCATGTTCTGATCACATTGAAAAATCTCTCCATGCCATGGAGAGAATGGCTTACTAATCAAATCTAGGTACTCTCTTTTTTTATTTCTAATTTATTATTTACCCAAGTTTTCATTCGTAAACTTTTTTTTTTTCAACATAGCATTATTGATGTTTAGTTGTATTATTTCTCTCGTATTGTAAGTTTTATAGGCCCGTAAATGACATGTTTTACATCAAATTAGTATATGATTAGTCATTGCGTAGCTTACGTAAACACCTCATTCTTTAGTGTAAATATTTTACAAATATTATGTGGTATTTAAAAAAGAAAGTTTCTTCTTATTCGCGTACATAACCAAATTAGAAGTCGAGGGCGCATTCAAGGAAGCCCGTAATTGAGAACAATGCTAAATTTTTCCCCTTGTAAAATAGTGCGATTATACAAGGTGATGAATATCAATTCTAAAATACGAAAAGATTATCAAAGGAGTGCTACACAAGTCTTATGATCATATTTTAGAAACGTTAAAAGTGTTTATGAATTTAAAAATGTATTAGAAGTTTTCCTTGGAATGAGCAACTGCTATACATTTCTTTCAAGAAGCCTTCAAGTAAAGAAGTACATATTATATATTTCTAATAGAAGCGATTTTTTAAGGTATTTTCAAACGCTCTTATTATTAAAAATAGAGTCTTACAAGAGAAAAGTAATCCAAATTTACTTGATACATGTAAGTTGAACTTTTTTTATACGAATTAAAACTCACATTGTACATCAGAGAGTGAATCGTGAAGTTTTTCTCTGCATCAAATCTACAAAAATAGATTAATGGAAACAAAAGGAACAAAGCAAACATGAGTTGGTAAAGGCAATGCAATAGTCCAGCAGCAGCACAAAGAATCACATGACAATTCTCATAATTAATAAAAATATAATGGGCTATTCCATCATCAATGTTGGTAATTATTTAAACGTCACGTGATCAGAGATATAAAAAAAAAATATACCACCAATTGTATGATAAAATATCTCATAAAAAAGGACATACCACAATCCTCAGCAGTATGGTACAATCTCTTCTCCATCATCAATGGTGGGTATTATATAAAAATATACATGTTGGAATTAACTTTCTAAGTTCAACATTAATTTCTTAATCCAAGTTTAGATTCATATCTATCTAAAACTCTTAATTACGTGACGGGAGAAATAATAAAGAGATAACACAAACGACTATATGATAAAATCTCTCGTAAAAAGACATATCAAAATCCTTCAACAACATGGAAGATATTTCAACGTGAGAATTCTCAAGATCAATAAACTAATAGTCCTACTCTCTATAAACCTAGGGAGTCGGTGGGTTTGATCCACGCACCCCCCACTCCGGCACTTCGCCATCATCAAATGGTGGGGATTATATAAAAATATTCATGTCAGAATATAAAACTGCCATCCCCAACATCTTAATTTCTTAATCCAAAAGCTCTATAAATCACACCACAGCAGCACCAAAGTTTGTCTGGTTCCCTATCATCATGTCTCCTAATCTCCTGGCCTGACCTACTAAAAGCTCTAAACAGACAAAAGCAGCACACAAACATATTTTCTTGTTTTATGCACGCTCATTGGCCAAGTGCAAATCCCAGCCATTGATTTGTTTTTGGTAAGCAATCCTAGCCATTGATTTGATGCTGAAATCAACAGGAAAATCCATACCTTCAAGCGCGACGCATTTTCGGAGAGATGATTTGCTTGAGCTTGAGAGAAGCAGCTCGCTGAATTGTTACCGAAGGAGATGAGCCCAAGGGAATCCGAGCATCCGAACGCGTTGTATTTGACCGCAGTGAATACGTAGAAGTTACTGCTGCTGGTTTTACCTTGATTGATTTTTGGCGCTTATTATTTGGCTCAAAGGAAAGAAGCTCTTTGGGTCCAAATGGGCTCTGTGGTGTGTGGTACTCTCTCTTCTTTTCCAATATCTCCCACAGCAGCACCTCATCGTTTGCTTTTTCCTTCTCCATGCTCAAAAACTTCACATCAAGATAAACAGAGAGGCAATGTCACAGTGTTTTGTTTGATCTTGAAAATTAGGGATAAGGGTATTCAAATTGCTAACAAAGACGTGTGATGGTATTGAAATGCTAACAAAGGGCATATGCCCAAAACATCTTTCGACTAATTACATGATGCGGCTGTTGATACGTACTTATTACATCAATTATTATGACTAAATGGTGCGCCAATTCTATCATTATGCAATAAAAAACATATGGTAACAAATATGATCAATCATTCTAGCATTCTTCCTAGTTATCCAATCTAAATGACGAAAATACATAATTTGTTAAGCAATTAACTGGATTAGCTAACACTTTCTAAAGTGGGATTCTTCATGCTTCACATCTCTTAAATGAAGCTGCAATATTATTCTGGCATAATTTTCTAATGCTATTAAAATTGGAAGACAAAAATGCAGACTTTCATTAAGCAATTAACCAAATTAGATCACGTTTTCTGATATGGCATTGATCATGGTTCACTTCTCTTGGTAAGAACAGTGTTACAAGAATACATACATCCAGTATTGAATCTACAAACAATCAGTCAAATGGAAAGAAAGAGAAGGGTGATTACCTTCTGCTGGGCAAAAGGCTTTACTTTGGTAGATGCCTTATGAGGCTCAGGCCAAAACTTGAGGCACTCCTTCAACTTGCACACATTGTTCTCTGCTTCCCGGAGCCTACTCAAAGCCTCAACTCTCTTAGCCTCTGCAACCGCGGCCCTACTCCTCGCTGCCTCCATCTCAACCCTCGCCTCTCCCGCTTCCATAGCCATCTCCTTCACCAACCCCACCAACCTCACGCAACTCCCCTCACTCAAATCAGCCTTAACCCCCTCCACGTACTCCACCATCGTATCGCACATCTGCTCACCCAAATCCACCAGAAGATCTTCCACATCGGTCTCTACTGACCCCAGCACGGCGCCCACTTCGTCAAACACCGCCCGGAGGAGCTTCAGGATTGCAATCTGGAAGGTCCGGTGGTCAACGCGGTCAACGGAGGATAGATAATCGACGGCTCTGCGGAAGAACTTCTGGATGTAGAGACGGCGGTGAGTGAGGGTTTTGACCATGTGGCTCTGGCGAGCGTTGACTTGAGTCTCGATTTGCTTCAGGATTCCGACCAGTTGAACCAGCTGATCTTTTTGCTTCTCCATCACGAGCCTCCCTGCCACGGCGGCTTTAGCGGCGTAGATTTCTTCCTTCGCTGAACGGCGGTTCCGATCCGACGATCCGAATTCCCCCGCGTCGGATCCAAAATTCTGCAAATAATTTAAGCTTTAAATTTCTTATTCAGTTTTTTTAGAAAATTGCGATTGGATTGTTTGGGAATTGAAACCTGTTGCAGAGAATCGGTGTCTGTTTGGATGATGATGGTGGAGAACCGGCCCTCCGTCGACATCTCCGCCGTCTTCAGACCTACAAGCTTCATCAACGGAATTGCGAGCGATGCGAAGACTTCTTCGGCCTCCATCATTACACAAAGCAATTTAATTCCATTAAATTCAGAAATAGGCGCCAAAAATTTGAAAACTGGGGAGAGAAATTAGGTAGGTGGATACTTCGAGGAGACCGATTCGGATCTGAGATTTGAGATCGTGGAATGCGATCTTCATCTGTTCGTGATCGCACGTGACTCTTCTGAATTTCGACCGGAGCTGCGGCGTCGCCGTCTCAGATGATCTCCGATGACTAACCATGTTTTGGCGGGAATCTTCGCACTGAAATGAATTGCTTTTGCCGCTTTTGAATTTAAGCCACTGTTTTGGTGTTTACCAAACGGGCAGTCGTTTGTCTCTTTTGAAAGTAAGTGGGCCTGTAATAAAGATCAAGGCCCGATTGACTGACGCGAGATCAGCCTTATTCTTTGGGCCGTGATCTGGCCCAGCTCAATCTCGGAATCGGGTTTTATTCTGCTCTTTTCAAAATGAATTGGATAATATATTTTCGGTTCACAATAATTAGCGAATTCGAATTAATTTATTCTCATACCTCTTAGTGTAAATACATTATCATATAAAACCATTATATTTAAAAGTAGAATAAATTTAGAGAGAGAAGGTGAGACAACAGATGGATGGTTCAAATATTTTTTATGGAACAATATTTGGCTATTCAAAGATGAGTAGGAACTCCTACTCAAAACTCTTAGTATTTTAAACACAGAGTTTTGTACTTATGATCAGAATCGTTCATACTATGAATCATACTGTAAATATCATCTCTACAAAAAATAAATTAAAACTAAGGTCGTTTAGGCAAACTATTGTAGCAAATACATAGACGGTTCGTAATGCTTTTACCAATACCGTTCATTTGTTTTTAAACAGTTTGATGATTAAATGACCTTAATTTTAATTGATTTTTTGCATATGTGATCTTTATACGGTGATTTATAATATGAACGGTTATGATTATAAACACAAAGTTCTATAAATTGACAACAAACAATTTTGAGGAATTTTAAGTATGAGTTCATACTTATCTTTGAGTAGCCAAGTATTGTTCTTTTTTATGTATATCGCGCTGTCCTTCTAGGTTTCATAATCTTACAAGGAATACAATAATACATCTGTCTAGTCCATGTCTAACACTACTTCTAGATTACACAATCACGCTTTGATGGAAATGGCTTACAACACCAGTTATGTCTGTAAAATCAAAAAGCAATCGTATCAATGCATAAGCAATTGATGAAGTTGTCTCGTCAGACACATATGAAAGAACACATTGATTTATGGGTGATGCATAAAAGAGACTGTTACACCAAAACCTTGCCAGGAGAAAGTATGAGTAAAATGCGTATGTGTCAATTCTTGAGTCTTGAGAACATAGTAAGGCTATAGAAATAAACTCACAGAAGGTATGACCATCTCGATGTAGATGCCACGTTAAAACATTGCCATGTAACAAAAATCTAACTTGAAATGTTCATGATCAAAGGAAAAAAAGAGTACACTAAAGTCAAGTAAGCATGCTTTGGGATACTCTCTCTGATTTCGACTCAACTCCTCTTGAAACTACATACGTTGCAAATCTGATAATTTACGCAATCCAATACCTTGAACAAGCTTCCAGAAAGTGGGCTTTGGCAGACTTGGTGAAGAGATCTACTGGGTTGTGTTAGGTTAAATGAGGAATCGCTTGAAGTTTATTAATTGTAAAGATTGAAATTTTACGAAATTCTTGAGCATAGAGTCTTCTGCCTTTATCTATAATGCTTGGGAAGGGCAACCTCAATTTTATCGTTGAGATGGACTGGGGAGATCGATCTTTCCCTTTCACTCGTAATAAAAAAAAAAGATTATCATTATCATTATGGCAGATTGCAAAGAACAATATTTGGCTGCTGAAAATTCAGCCATCATTCATGTTTTCATCTAATCAGATTTGAACACGTGTCCAATTTGTGTTTACAATTTCAATTATTTAGACATGTGTCCAAATCTAATTGGATAAAAGTAGGAGTGGCTGCTGAATTTTCAATAGCCAAGTATTGTTTGATTGCAAAAACTTTTATAATTGCTTGCTTTTTTAAATAGTAGATCATAACAGGATCCTAAAATATTGATAAAAATTTGTTCTAGGCTTCTAGCCTACTACATAAAATTCACTACTTAGTTTGCTCAAACTATCTGCAGAACTGGTTGGTTTATCAGTTATATTGAAGCGCATAAAGTTTGCTCAATAGGGCAGGTGATCACCGCCGCCGGAGGCAGAGCTAGAGGCAGTGGCGTTGTTGCGCTCGGCGTGACAAAGCTGACGAAGCTTCGTGGGAACATACCAAATAGAGAGACGGGGATGGGAATTGAAGATGGCATCAATGTCCCAGCCTTGGCCTGCTGCAATGGCCACAAGAGGCTTGTAACATGCCTGCCGCCAAGCCCCGACATTTTCGCCCCTCTCCTTGAACGCTCTCCTCAGCGCATTCGATGCCTCCTCATCCAAGCAATGCAGGGCGTAGCAGTGCACGTAGTGCCGCATCTTCGGCTTGTTGATGTAGCTTGCCCCTGCCTTTTTGGCATACCTAAACACTTGGTTTGTCACCTGCATATATAATGTGTAGAGTAAACAAATGCAAAACGAAATTATACATTTTGTTAAATCCGGTCAGATTATAATTGCGTACATTTTTTCTTAACACGTATTCAAATTTGGACTAAATACTGAGCTATTTACCCGAAACACGTTTTTAATCCATGTAGTTTTCACAAAGACCTGCGTTTAATTTCATCTAATTCAGTCCATGTAGATTGCAAATTGTTCCAACTCGAGGACACCCCTCAACCTCAACTTCCGTTAATACCTTGTACCAAATCGTTATGTGCACGGTACACAAAAGGGTAAATTTGACAGACTTCATACAAGAATTCAACAAAATTTGACCGGTGCCATTGAATTACAGTAATTTGCAAATTGTAGGGACCAAAGTCGATGCTGTCTGCAATGGAGGCAGATTGTCTGCCCTCCCATTATCATGCATTTCCCATCCCCTCCTACATTGTGCGGTCACGATTAAGCCACGTCAACATTTTATATTGATTTTTTATAGAGATAATAAGAAATGTTGACGTGGTTTAACCGTGACTGCACAAATAGGAGGGGATGAGAAAGGCATGGTAAAAGAAGAGCATACAATCTGCCTCCGTCTGCACTACGTGAACGAAACTAGGCCTCTACGGAAACTATAGAACTAAAACCGCTATGGACGCGACAATTTAATATTTATGTTGAGTTCGATTAAAAGATATAGATTTGTGGTGAAATTTAATACGGCCTACTAGCCTTTAATTGTACTACAGGAAATGGGCCCACAGATCAATGACTAACTTGACGAAGTTACTGTTAGTTTCTACAGTAGAAATCAGCGTGCGTAAAAAAGGGAGATGGGTAAAACTTCGTACCTTGGTGGGACATTTTTCACCGCGCTCCTTGGCGATGTTCTGGACCTGGATCAAGAAATCGCGGCACTGCTCGTAGAGATGGAAGAGGTAATCGAGGCCGTTCTTTTTGCCACGCGCCACCTCCCCAGGCTCAGTCACAATGAACGGGTGCTCCCTCTGTCTCTCTCCCAGCATTCCCCCTCCTCCACCGTCCCCATGCCCAGTCATGTCGTCCATGTCGTTGTCGTCCTCGTCGTCCACACCCTCGTTATTATCATTATTATTATGACACCCTCCAGAACTACAATTTCTAAATTGCCCCTTCTTCATCCTCCTCTGCTTCTTAAGCCTCTCCCCAGCCGTCGCAACCTCCCACGCCGCCCCTCCTCCGCTCCCCACCATCTCCTTCTCTTGTTGCACCGGCTCCTCCGACAGCCCTGCACATCCCATGCACCACGTATCATATATATCCCAATCCAAATATAACAACTTAGTGCTCTAGTATCAAAGTCTATTATAATTATTTTCACACAATGTGACATGTTATGTTACGAAATATAAAACAATGGTTTCGATTTGCTCATGCACTCGATCGAGCATGTTATATTATACCAAAAGGAATGTTTTACAACCTATTTTTCTCCTTGATCATGGATCGTATTTTTCTTTGGGAATTTTTTTTTTGTAGTGTTATTATATATACAGTTTCAATTTGCCATATGAACTAAAATTTTAAACGATTTGTCATATCAACTTTTTGAGATTTTTAATTTATCATTTCACCCTAACACCGTTATATTTCTCACCGAAAATAAGTCATGTGCCTTATGACTTGTGTTCATGGTTATGACTTTTGACCTCCTTGTTCACAATTTCTTTACTTTTACATAGTACAAACCCTTAAATTTGGCTAGTTAATAAACATGTGGTGTTCGTTTGAAAAACTTATATTGAACTACCAAAAAAAAAAAACATTAGACTCACTAACATGAGTTGTAGCTAATTGCAAACTTTAAGAATTCACATGGTCAACTATGTCATAGAAAAAGGTGGTCAATCATGGTCATCTCTTTCATTTCATTGCTATCATATCAAAAAATATTAGTCCATTGCCTGATCGTGTTAAAAATCAAATTAAGGCACTAAGTAATGAGAAAATATTGCTTATAGTTCACAACATTTCAATTGATTTCCTTCAGTTTCTATAGATTTCAGAGAGAACTTAACAGAATTAAGGTGATATGACAAATTAACCATGAATTGAATGGAGTGACAAGATGTTGCAGTGTCCAAAATAATCCTGAACATAAGTTATGATTTATTTTGAATGAAAAACTTAACGAGTTAAAATGATGAAAAATTAAAAATTTCAGAAATTTTGATATGACAAATTAAAAATAAGTATATATATAAGTCTATAACATTTCAAAATTCTCTCCGTTTTCTTTTTATCATCCATTGGAAGATCTTATATTGTCACACTGTTAATTTACATTTAAAATAAAGTTATATCAATGTGTAATCAAACCCTAGATTAACTCACAAACCATACTACAATTAATCTAAGATACAAAGGTAAAGAATATTCATGTAAATGATTACCAAAAAAAAAGGAATATTCATGTAAATAGGTATAGTACCTTCTTGGGAGAGAGCATCAAGGGCATTGGTAGTGGTATCACCAGAGACATGGTTGCGCCGCCGAGAGTCCTCCTCATCAAGGTGGCGACGCTCGGCTCTGACGGCAGCTTTGATACCATACCTCTCCCCAACAAGCAACTCCCAGCGGAATATCTGAGAGAGGCTGCTCATCATGTCATCAAGCTCATCATCCTTCATGTCCAAGAGGGTCTTCACAGTAAACCCAAGCTCCGCTATCTTTGCCGCCGTGTAGTATCTGACCCCATATGCCTGGAACAAATCCTCAAGCCCTCCAAGTCCAAGCTCACCTGGCGGCCGCAAAGTACAACCAGCCGCCGCAGCAGCAGCTGCCGCTGCTGGTGGCACGGCTGCTTCCAGCTGAACCCGGTTCGTCGGCACAACCATGCCTCGTAGGCCCCACTTGAACAAGTTCGCAGAGAAGGCATCTGGATCCATATTTTCCACAACTCCACACAGCACAATGTGAACAGAGACTATTTTCTGGGGGAGCTTGTAGTGTTCTGTTCCTATAAAAGCAAGACGATTTTTGTTTATACTTCCGAAACTACCCTGTGTTTTGTACGAGTGTTTCCCGAGGTACTAACAAACCGGGGTTCGTATACTTGTATTCAAACTTGACACTTCCAAACCCAACCAAATAATAACAATCATATTGGAGGTGTCGTTTAACTTGTTAGGGTCCATCCAGTTGGTCCCACTACCCAATGAACTTTTAACTTGTTATGTCTGTTAGCTCTAGCCCATGAAGATCTATGCATGGCTGTGATAGATTTGAGTTGAAATTTAAGGTTGGATTTTTGTTTTGGTCGAACTTAAGATTACATGGTCATTCTTACTAGAGAGATTTTAGTAGAGGCATTACATGGTCGGACATATAAAATAAGTTATTCAAAAGTTCCTACAGCTCATACGAATCATTCTACCCTAAACCCTAACAAGTAGAGCTGAATGAAGTGGAGTTTGTGAGAGAGAATGGACCAAGAAAGGGTCTGAGTTTTCTTGTTGAGATTTTTCTCCATTTATACAAATAATAGTTTGATCCATTCATATGCATAAATTACTTGCAAAAAAAACATGAGTAGTTTTTATTTGCAAACATATCAAACCCTTTTCTATACAAAGGCAAGACTACCATAGAACTTCGTTGACATTAACATAACCTCGATTTCGCTAAGCTAGGTTTCATGTGTTAGTATGTTCGAGACTCGAGCGTAAAAGTTAAGGATTTTTTAATATATTCTGAGATAGACTATACACCAGTGTTTTTTGTAATTAAATCTTTGGTCAAGAAACCAGGAGTGAGATTTAAAGGATAAAAATTATGATATATCTTACAGTAACTTTTGGAAAAAAATAATATATATATTCACCTATAAAGAGGAATGAATCCTTTTGTGAAAGGAGAGCCAAATATCCTCAAAGTGCTAACAGGAAGTAACTTGTCCAACCTTTCTTTGCTTGCTTGTTGTTGTCTAGCTACTTGTCTAGTATCCTACTTACCAACATCCAAATGTCCAAAATCTGTGACGTGATTCAAACATACAAACAATTTTAAAGAGACTATTTTAAAAGTGAGACATTTTATAGACCCATTTCATGTTTTTAATACAATATTTATAATATTAATATGAGAATTAACGTTAAATTATAAAATGACAGAGAGTTCACAAAAAATCTCACTTTAGAAACGTCTTGTTAGCATTTCTCAACTTGGTAATAAAAGATCTTGACAGATATGGATTGAGTGTGGGAAATTAGTCATGGCTAAAAAAACGAAAGCCCTAATTTGGTCAAAAGGAATGTTAAAATTAGGATTGGTGTTTGTGTAATACATGGTAATTTTTACCATCGCATCGTCATCAGATCCATCACACCCGTCAGTCGATCTAGGGCAGCGTGACACACACAACCACCATATCTCTGTTGAGATTCTTGAGCCTTTCATTGCTCCAGCAGGCCAAGCATGCATGGAGGGCATAACCGTAATTTCATGACACGTACACAATGTATTATATAGTTTACTGTTTCCATGGCAGAAATGAAATTAATAATTTGGCAGGGCAAGTACAAGAGTTGGGCAGGTTCTTCAGAACTGAAAGGCTGCTTTTGTACTTTCAATGCCCCATCAAAGGGGGTCACGATCAGGTGCAGCTCCGCCTACCTATTCCCCTTCCCCATCTCGACCCGTGGCCTGACGAATACGATGTTGAAACAATTCCGGACGCGTGTCGCGTGGAGAAGAGGGGATGTGGTGGGGCTCAAAGAACACTGCCAGCTGGGCTACTACTGGGAGAGATTTTTTAGTGTGAACAGTAGATGAGATGGTAAATCTCATCGCTTCACAAGTGGTATACCATTTGTATTTTTGTCACAATAAAAAATTTCTCTTCTACTGGTGAAGTGATGAACGATGAAGCGTGATGTAACGGAGGAGAGAAATTAGAAATTTCCGATCGGCATTAACAAGATGAATCCGGATCCTCGTCATATTTTTTTTTGTGAGATATTAGAAATCTGTTAATTATATTCGTTCATCGTATATCGTGTAATTTAATTATTTTAAATGTTTTTACTTAAAATTAAATACAAATAATATTTAACAAAAAACTGAACACACGATGTATGATGATCGGACATGATTTACAGATCTCCAGGATCCTCACCAAAAGGATCTGAAGAGGATCCTAGTGGTAACAAGATACTGCCTTTATCAACTTTTAAGAATAATATTAAGAGTTATGTTAGGAAGTCAAAATTTTAAACTAAATTTACAAACTAAATCATGTTTCACGCATAAAAAATAAAAACGTTAATCAATGCTTAAGTAATAATCTAATTATCAAGAAACAAATTACTTTATTTACAAATTTAAATTAAAAAATTTAACTTTTCTAACATTATAATATATATTTTTGGTCAACAGAAGGTAGTTGGATGGGACGGGCCAATGTAGAGTTGACACGTAGTGTACGGTGGTTCTGGGATGACACCGAAAGAAAGCAGTGACTCAGGCAGTCAGGTCCAGAGGAGGAGCGCTCCTTCTTACATTGAGTCATTAACAGTACTCTTCCTTTTACCTCACCTTACCCACCATTTTTCTTCTTTTTAATTTTATTTATGTTTTCTTTTTTTTCATAGTTTTTATTCACCAATTTTTTGAACAAACAATGTTATTTTCACAAAAATTATCTCTAATATTGGGTTAAAACTTAAAAAAATTTAATCCAGAAATAGTTTTTCTACTTCAATCATTCTGGGTTAAATCATTAGGCAGAAATTATTAAAGAACGAATTTCTGATTATTTTTTTCTTTAAGTAACTTTTTTTTAAACTAAAAAATTATGTTGACTATCATAATTTAATTTTATCAACATTTTAACAAAAAAATATTTAGATTCTAATAAATATAGAAAAATTACTAAATCAACACCATGAAACTCGTGGAACACTACGAAAAAAATACAAAACACATAAAAGAATTTTTTTTTAATTATTTTAGCTGTCTATTTAAATTTGACTGTTAGATATTTTTTTACGGTTGAATTTGATCATATTAGGTCTAACTGTTGGATTCAATGATTTTATAATATAAAATGAAAAAAATACACATATATATAGTGGGTCAGTGCACTAACGTAGTTGGGGAGGGGGGGGGGGGTTAAATTTGCCCAAAAAATGAGTTTTTTGTTAAA
The DNA here is from genome assembly GCA_035220775.1 of Malus fusca. Lineage (NCBI taxonomy): Eukaryota > Viridiplantae > Streptophyta > Magnoliopsida > Rosales > Rosaceae > Malus > Malus fusca. Next base: position 24,811,119 of record CM069072.1, on the reverse strand, counting down.
ACTCATATTTGGCCCAAGGTTCGATACTAATTCGGTACTTTCAGGCATACCGAATCGTAACAATCCGGGCTGAGGCCTACTCCTAATAGAACATGTCCTATCTAAGACTCTTGTCCTTCATAAAGCCAACAAATTAAGAACTGTCATGTATATAAAAAAAAAATTTAATGTTGTTTAATTGTATTGTATATATAACTCAAGTCAAAGTGTAAAAAAAATTTGGTTACGGTACATGCATTTACTTAATACATTGCATTAAAGGTAACATAACGATCAACATATCATTGAAATTCATCTACTCACGTGAGCCTCAGATAATCATGAAATTGAAGTTTAACAAATCTGTTTCAATGGTACTGCAATTCATGGACCCTTTTACACGACCCTAGCCAAAGTCTGCCTTCTTAAAATTGGTGTGGGATATCGAGTGTGTTGAGCTGAATTTAGAAACACGCAATTATCAGGGGGAGCAATCATAAAGTATGTTGTTTTTTACTCTCCTTTTTTTTTTTTTTTCTTCCGTTTTGATTAGGTTCCTAGCAAAATTTTAACAAGCCAGCATTGGAGAGTTTAACGTGATATCAATAATCTCAACAAGGGTTACACTCTTCTAAGTTCTAACCTAGCTACGATGTTTTTTAACGAGGTCACTAATTATTGAATTGGAGTTACAAAGAAGTGTCGTAAAATATATACGGTTGATGACTTTAATCAAGCTAGTGATTAGGGCAATCAGTAATATGAAAGGAGCGATTACCATTGTTACCATTTACAGTAGCTTAATTGATGAACAAGCATCCATTTCGGCCAAATTTTAACGGTATCGGTTGTAGTGGGATAAGTGGAGTAGATATTGTTATAATCTCACCAAACGTTTACCTTAGTAGTTGTAGTGATCAATCAAATATTACAGCAAGTAATATGAACCACCTAGTATTAGGTGTGAGGTTTTAGCCTCGGTGTTTTCTAATTATTCATGCATCATCAACTAAGCAAGCTTAAGTGCTTAATCACCGCCTTGGCTTTAAGCTCATCTATAACTACTTGATGATGTCTGTGGCTCTTCTGTTAGACTGAGAGAAGATAAAGGTTTTGAAAGGAACTCCGCGGGATCAACTTCCCGGAAACTGCTCGAATCCACAAGGGCAGGTGCCAAAGCCTGAGACAAGTCCTTGTCTTCCTCAGCATTATAGAAACATTTGCGTTTCTTAGCATCAACAATTACCTTCTTCCAAATACTCTCACTCTTAACCAAAGTTGGTTCGTTCCCCAATATCCAAAGACAATACCTGCGTGCGTATTATTTTTTTGGTCAACGTATGTATAGACACATAACGTACAACAAATTAAACGACTAAAAATTCAGACATCTAATCTACAATAACATGTATTGTACGAGGAGTACCTTGCACGTGTTAGCATCACATTCGCTCCCTGACGATTCGAGAGGAATCCCACAGATCCATTCTCATTACATCTGACTGTGGAGATTATTATCACATCCTCTTCGCCACCTTGGAATCCGTCAACAGATCGCACACTTAGGGCAAAGTCACTAGTTCCAGAATTTGCACTGTATTTTCTCACTCTCGCTTGAATTGCATCAACCTGAGCTTTGTAAGGTGATATGACTCCGACGCTAACCTTCTTCTTTGTGCAAGTGAACTCTGCGATCCAGATATAAAAATTACGCACAGAAGAATCTTCAAGAACTCATAGCCATAAAATCTACTGACTTGCAATAAAATTTACCTCTGTATAGGCTTGCAACTATCTTATAGACCACAGCAACCTCAGCCATATTTTTCTGGCTACTCCCGCGATCAGATTCTTCTTTTCCATTGGCTATATTAATAAACGAGTAGCATCCGTACATTTTTCCCGAAAGAAAGCACTTGTCATAGCTTTTTTTATTGACGTTCGAACCATCTAGTAACCGGCGGTTGTAAAACTCTCTATTAGGAAATAAACTGATCCAAGGATGCATTCTATACTGGACATTGAGAAGGAGCTTCTCGTGTCCCAACTGTACAAGTCTTCCAAACAAACTTCTCCCAAATACAGCCTTCTCGGAGATCTAACAAGTTCATGTACTAAACTGTTAGATAATGTGTGTGTGGGTGTGTTTTTGTGTGTGTGTGTGTGTGTGTATTTATGTATGTATGTATTAAAAAACCTGAAAAACACAGAGGAGAGGACGAAATGAAGACCTTGCTTTTCACCATAGCGGGGAGTTGCCTTTGATCTCCAATGAGAATAGCATGGCGAAGACCAGGGAGTTGCAAAGGAATTAACGATTCACATTCTTTAAGCTGAGCAGCTTCATCAACCATCAATATTTCTACCGGTTTCATTCCTTTTGTGTACAGTTTAGAAGAGCTCGAGACAGTGCAACATATTAAGCAAGCATTTTCCAAGCAAAAATTTCCTATTTCCTTCTCGTCAGTCAAAATAGGAACAGAAAATGCGCGAAGCGACCTCAGTATACAAACTAATTGCATCCTTTCATTAGAAAAACCAACCTCATCAATTAAATCTTTGCAAGAGTTGAGCAAATCCAAAGCTGTAATCATGTCCTTGACTACCTCTATTGACATGCAAGAAGTTGGTAAGTGGGTGTACAAATTTACCATACAAATCTTGAGGCGCTCACCAATGGAATCAAATTTTTCCTTCACAAACTCCTCAAATGTCATAAGATCATTATCATCGTCACTTGTTGAGTTTCTACGATTGATTAACGACATTATCACTCCCTTCAGCATCGTCATCCATGTGTTATCGCCCTCTTCACCCTCATTGTGTCTTCTCCTTTTTTCTCTCAAATACGCTGCGTACTTTTCCTTTGGATCCTCAAGTAAATCAATCATTGATGCTAACCGATGTTTCCATCCACTCAAAGGGGCAAAACACTCGGCCAGAATTTTAGTACGATAATCAAGAAATACATCAACAAGGTCATCATGATCATCAATCTTCATCCTCTGCTCATTCCCAAATAGAATTATATCCCCAAGCCCGTACTTACCATAATCAAGTGACTGATTTACCAATCTCAGCACGCGTGCTGTTACTTCTAACACGGCAATATTGGTTGGAGCACATGTTAATGTTCTGCACTTCAATTTAACCATGGCAAAGAGTGACATACCGACTGTCTTCGTTTTCCCAGTTCCAGGAGGTCCCCATATTAGTTTTATGGTATTACGGTGGTTGCATTTACTTAAACTAATACAATTCAAAACTGCAGCTTTTTGGGAATCATTTAGATCAGAGCACATTGCATGAAATGTAGCAGATGGGTAGCATTTTTCGTTGTCAAAGCAAATTGAACACGAATTCCTACCCTGTAAGAGACAAAGACAAAAGATTGTGAGGTTAACCAATCAGAGTACAAACTAAACATGGTCAGCAATCCAATCAGAGTACGTCATCACATCAGTATTGCAAAAGCATGAAGATGGGTTAGTTCGTCAAAGATGTTAAAGTAGAGATAGAGTCCAGGAAAAATACATGTGATGAATTGGCTTGCGGTTGCAGCAAGTTTTTAGTTAAACTTGTATTTGCCCCTTTTGAGTTCAAAGCTTTCCATACGCGAACAGTTGTTGTCATGTTCAGTAGATAGACCGCAAAAAGTGTATCTGTCTTGCTCTTAATATGCGTGTATCTTCCTGTATCGATATGCTTTGACGAGAGTATTGAGAGATTACTGTCTCTACTTCGATGAACATATGCAATGAGATAGGAAATTCTGGGCCCGTTCAAATGATCAACGCATTTTGGTTTAATATCAGTTAAGGCAATAAGATCTCCAACCTGTGGCACATATGTTCCTACACAAGTAACATCATAAAACAAGTCTTTAGGAGGTCCATGATTCTTAGAAGTTTTAACAGTCAGAATTTCGAGAGTAGGGGCCTGCGATAGATTCATCATGCTTGAGAGTAGATCAGCATGCGTTTCCTCAACAAGTGAAGGAATGAAAGATTTCATGTAACTCGTCACGGTAGAAAATGTATCAGGAATCTTTGTCACCTGCAAGTTGACGAAATGAAAGGAAAACTGACGTTGTAATTTTACAATACTACTGACGAGTACATGATCGAATACGAAAGAAATTAGAAGCGCCGGACAGTAGACACAGTACAAATTAACCTGATTTCGGTAAAGATGTGCATTGAGAACATCCTCAAGTGACCAAGAGAAGACGATATTTATTAAGGGTTGAGCTGCTGCAACTCCATAATTGTTCAACTTACTACTCTCCTGACGATCCATTACGTACAAACTGATGGATCTTCGGATGATATTCGCAGTGACTTGAGTTTAAGGATTAGCGATGAAGTCAATGGCATCAATTAGCTTAGCTCTCCTTTGTTTAAGTATATACTTAGATATTTTGCTTAGCAATCAAGTAGGGGACAACTTGAGCAAGACGACTAGTCTATACAGGCTACAGAGAAAGAAACAAAACTTCCAGCCACCAAGACGACTACGTACCAATGTTTTCATTACTTTATGATTGAAGTGCTTTTTCTTTTTCTTCCTTTTTAGGGGAAAAGTGCTTTTTCTTTTTTAAAATCACAGCTCTATTGGAACTTGGAAGTGAGAAATGAAAAGCCACTGGAGGTAAATTATAAGACATGATTAAAAATAAAGGAAAACTAATGAAAATGATATGAAAATTTTGAGTTTTAACGATAAGGACAAAATAAAGGGTAAAGTGAATAGTACTATTATTGACTTTTTAGTATAAAAATGTGGTTTTTCATTAAAGTGAACAGTACCGGAAGCTTTTCGTTAAAATTCCCTAAAAATAAAGATAAAAGATAGATAATAAGAAGAAAATGAGAATAAAATGTATATGCCCAAGACCAAGGAACAATTTCAATCCATACAGGTTGTGATTAGGGATTTCCGGTTTCAATTTGGATCTGTCCTGAAAAAAACGTATATGGATTTCGAGACTTGGTTGATAGCTTCATCTACCACTGTGATCAATACATGAATGCTGATGATTAACGTAATTGAGAATCCTTCTTCTCTGCTGCTACTATTTCGAATTGGCCATTGTTTCCTGCTCCCAGTACTGGTACATATTGCGTCAATTAATGATTTATATACCATTTAATGTTTCACCCGACATTTTAAACTTAAGGAAAACTAATGAAAAGAGCTTGAAAACTATAAGTTTTAACGATAAGGACAAAATAAAGAGTAAAGTGAATAGTAACATGATTGACTTTTTAGTGTAAAAATATGTTTTTTAGTTAAAATGAACAGTACTGCGGGCTTTCGTTAGAACTTGCTTTAACTTAAGGGCCGGAGGAGTACTGACATAATCCGAATCATATATTTCAATAATAACTGTTTAGTTCGTTCTACATCAAGTGATGAAGGATACCAATATAAAATTCTACTCTTTTACATCAGGCAATGACAATGATCTTCACGAATCATATGCTGTGTAATGGCTGCTGCTCTGCTGCACACTGTTCATAAGGTTCATTCGCTTGTCAATTGCCATACACAAAAGTTCAATCGCTTGTCACTCTGCAACTTAACTCGTTCCTAAAAACAAAAACAGTTGGTACTAAAATTGCAACATTCAATGAAACCAAAATAGAGGTTTGTGATTATCAATAATTACGTATAGTAATCGGTCATGCTAATATGTCACGTAAACGGCGCACACACATGTAAGTTTTAGTTGATGTTTCAGCTGTCCGATCAGTCACTGAGTGAAGATAACGGTCTTGAAAGATACTCGGTTGGTCAGCTTCATCGCAACTGCATGAATCTACTGGCCATATATTCGGAATATTGACCCTGTAGCATTAATCAAGCAACAAAAAGAAGGATTATTTGTGAACAACTCTATACTTTACAACTGTGTTTTTCTTTGCCAAATTCGGAGGAATAAAAATTTAAAAGGACTATACGTACCCATCAACACATATGTGCTTGCAACGGTTCATCTTATCGACTGTATAGCTCCAAAAACGGTGTCAAGGGGCTTTGCAAGTCTCGGAATGTTAGAAAGTGGAAGGATATCCCAAATCTTCATATAGAAAGTTTCGAGACTTGGTTGATAGCTTCATCTACCACTGTGATCAGTCACTAGAAAGCTTTTCCAGTGAAGAAATTACTGACTGACGAATCTCCGTGTCTTTAACCTTTGATATGGAATTCTTAAACTTATTCGAGAACCAAATCTATTTACAGAATAAGAGCGATAAATACTAATACAAACAATAATTCTAAACATCCTTACTTGGAAATTTAATTTTTTTCCAGAAACTTGTAAGATAAATAGTACTCTATCTGGCTGAGATATTGAACTTTGGTAACGTTCGAAAAACAAAACTGCAGGCATCATAATTAAAAAGAAAAAGTCAAAAGTAGCAGCATTACCTTCCATTTTGCATTTTTGAACAACAAGGAATCTGGATCAAGTAGAATATGTAATTGGTCAAGTTCCAGCAGGGCTTCTGCAATAGCCTGAGCCAACTTCTTATCCTCATCGGAATTAAAAAAACATTCTAGTTTCTTCGCATCAAGAATTAGCTTCTTCCAAATTGAGTTACTGTTAATCAAGGTCGATCCGTGCCCCAATATCCAAAGACAATACCTACAGACACAAGAACGAGTAATTAACTTTTAAAACCACCGATTACTCAGACATACTACTACTGAGCTGCACTTCGTCAAAGAAGTACCTTGCTCGTGTTAGAACCACATTGCCTCGTTGCCGATTGGAGAGGAATCCCACAGAGCCATTTCTATTACATCTAACAGTGGATATAATTATCACATCCTCTTCACCTTGGAATCCATCAACAGATCACACACCTATGGAGAAATCTGAGCCAGCTGAAACATCACTGTATTCTTTGACTCTCTCTTGAATTGCATTAACTTGAGCTTTGTAAGGTGATATTACCCCAACACTAACCTTCTTTTTGGTTCGAGTGAATTCTGTCGTGAACAAGAAAAAATGAAGACAACTAAAGAGTAGTATACTACAAGAATGTTTCAAGCAGCATATATATATTCCAAGAAAAATTAAGAACATAATCAACTAGCTTACAACAATAATAACCTTTGTAAAGGCTAGAAACTATTTCATGAACCACAGCAACCTCAACCATGTTTTTCTGACTATGCCCGCGATCAAATTCTTCTTTCCCATTTGCTATAATTATAAATGAGTAGGATCCGTACATTTTTCCATCAAGGAAGCACTTCTTGTAGCTCACTTCATTGAGATTTGGACCATCTAATATCTGATTGTCGTAAAATTCCCTTTTCGGAAACAAGCTGATTGAAGGATGCATCCCATACTGGACATTGAGAAGGAGCTTATTGTGTCTTAACAGTACAAGTCTTTCGAACAAACTTCTTCCAAATTCAGCCTTCTCAGAGATCTAATAGTTCAATGATCAAATATACTCAGTTGCTAGGATAAAATATTTATATGCTTCTAATTAATAATCTGAAAAACCAAAAGAGCATGTAAAAGGATGAAACTCAAACCTTGCTTTTAACCAATGCAGGGAGTTGACTCTCATCTCCTATGAGAATAGCATGGCTAAGACCTGGTAGTTGTAACGGAATTGCTGATTCGCATTCTTTAAGCTGAGCGGCTTTATCAATGACTAACAATTCCGGGGGCACCATTCCGTCTGTATGCAGTTTAGCAGAACTTGATGCGGTACAAAATATTAGGCAAGCATTTGCCAGGCACAAATTTCTTATTGTTTATGCATCATTCGAATTCGGAACAGCAGACGCACGAAGTGACTTGAGTGTACGAGTGCTATCTTCTTGAAGCAATTTTGACTGCTCATTAGTAACACCAGCCCAACTAAATATAGATTTAATTGACTTAAGCAACCGCACAACTCTGATCATGTCCTTCACCACCTCAAGTGAAATGCAAGACGTTGGCAAGTGAGTGTACATGTAGAATTTCTGGTTTAAAGTTTTCATATGTATTTCATGTGTGTTGGTACAAGAGGGAGTCCGGATATATATGAGAAGAGGGAGGGAAAGCTGCTATATGCAGCCGACAAGAAATCAGGAAATGGGGAGAAAGTAGTTGGAAGAAAGTGGAAAATAAAGCTGCTGCAAGCAGCCAACAAGAAAATAAAAAAATAAGGAATAAAGCTGCCAACCTATCTGCCAACCTATCTAAACTTAACTTATGCAAGTCTACTCCCTTAAATCAAGGGAAAGGTATTACAATGACACTCAACAACACTCCCCCTCAAGCTGGATCGAGTAGATTAATCGAGCCAAGCTTGCCCAAAAAACGATGAAATGGAGTAGATGTCAGAGCCTTGGTAAAGAGATCTGCCAGTTGATCATGGCTTCGCGTGAAGATGGTCTGAATGACTTGAGTTTGCACTTGAGCTCTAACAAAATGACAATCCACTTCAATGTGTTTCGTTCTTTCATGGAACACAGGGTTAGCAGCGATGTGCATGGCTGCTTGATTATCGCACATAAGAGACATATGAGTAGTGCTAGTAAACCCTAAGTCTGAAAGAAGCCCTTTAAGCCATATAAGTTCACATGCAGTGGCTGCCATGGCTCGATATTCAGCCTCTGCACTAGAGCGAGCAATGACATGTTGTTTCTTGCTCTTCCAAGTGACAAGATTTCCACCAACAAACGTGCAATAACCCGTGGTAGATTTCCTATCAAGAGCATTCCCTGCCCAATCTGCATCAGTGTAGCCACTGATGGCAGTGGAATTGTTGTTACGCATGATGATTCCCTGCCCTATCGAACCCTTGAGATAACGCAGAACTCTCTTAACCATGTTAAGATGATCAACTGTCGGAGAATGCATAAATTGGCTTACCAGGCTCACTGCATATGTGATATCCGGACGTGTGATGGTGAGATATATAAGTTTGCCCACCAATCGTTGATAGTAACTCACATTATGCATGGCTTCTCCATCTGTGTTGAGCCTTAGTTTAGAATCCACGGGAGTGATGGCAGGTTTGCAATCAAGCATTTTTGCTTCCTGAAGAAGATCCAATACATATTTCCGTTGATGTAGAAATAGCCCATTTGAAGAGGTTGCCATTTCTATGCCCAAAAAATACTTTAGTTTCCCCAGATCTTTGATAGCAAATGTTTGGCATAGCGAGACTTTTAGTGCCTCAATTTCAGCAACACTATCTCCTGTGATGATGAGATCGTCTACATAGATGAGCACCCCCAATTTCCCACTGGTGCCAGTTCTTACAAACAATGAGGAATCAGCATTACTTCGTAGGAATCCAGCATTCTCTAGAACTGAACTGAGCTTGGCATACCAAGCTCTTGGGGATTGTTTCAATCCATAGATTGCCTTGTGTAGCTTACAAACCATGTTGCCTTTAATACCATCAAAACCTGGAGGAGGCTGCATATACACTTCTTCTTGTAACTCTCCTTGAAGGAAAGCATTCTTCACATCCATTTGATAAAGAGTCCACCCACAATTGATTGCAACTGAGAGTAGAACCCTCACTGAATTCATCTTGGCCACAGGAGCAAATGTTTCCTTGTAATCTACCCCAAAGGTTTGGGTGAAACCTCGAGCAACAAGCCTGGCCTTGTGTCTCTCGATAGAACAATCAGCCTTGAATTTAATCTTGTAAATCCAACGACTTCCAACAGTTTTTTTTCCTGGTGGTAGTTGAACCAAGCTCCAAGTTTTATTTTCTTCTAGAGCACTAAGCTCATCTGCCATGGCTTGTTTCCATTGTGGGAGGAGAAAAGCCTCTTGAAAGCTTCTAGGTTCATTGTGTTTATCAATTTCACAGAGAAATGTAGCATGAGATGTTGAGAACTCACCAAGACTGATGTTTTCACTGATAGGATACCGTGAGGCATAAGTAACATAGTCCTGCAGCCTAGTTGGAGGTTTTCTGGTTCGAGGATGATTTCTTCTAAGCCCTTGAGGCTCTGTAGGAGATTGTGAATTATCAGAATGAGACTCCTCGTCTCTCTCATTGGCCGGGATACTGCGATCAGTGATTGAGTCAGTTTGTATTTCTTCAATATCTGGTATCACAGTAACTGAACTCTCTTCCAATACTGGATTATTAATGTTCTGAGGAAGTGGAAAGATTTCAAACAGTTCATCCCCCTGACTTGCAGTATTTCCCTTGTGAGTAAAATAAGGACAATCTTCTTCAAACTTCACATCCCTTGACACAACACATTTCTTAGTGGTTGGATTGTAGCACTTGTATCCCTTTTGGGTGGAAGAATACCCCACAAACACACACTTGGTTGCCCTGGCATCTAATTTGTCACGGTTCAAGGCTTGAATGTGAACAAAGCAAACACATCCAAATACCTTGAGGTGTGTCAAATTAATTTTCCTACCCTTGAGTACTTCATAGGGAGATTTAAACCCTAACACACGACTTGGGAGTCGGTTGATGAGGTAGGTGGCAGTGAGGATAGCAAATGACCAAAATTTCTTTGGAACATGCATATGAAGCATGAGGGCACGAGTCTTCTCCAAGATATCTCTATTTTTTCTCTCGGCTACTCCATTTTGTTGGGGAGTCCTTACACAGCTGGTTTGATGTATTATGCCCTGAGAACTTATGTATTGAAGCATGTTGTTGGATAGAAATTCAGTGCCATTATCAAATCTTAACACCTTAATGTCTGATTGAAATTGTGTCTTAACATGCATATGAAAATCTTTGAAAATAGTTTGAACTTCACTCTTTGATTTCATAAGGTACACAAAACTCATTCGAGAGAAGTCATCGATAAATAGAACAAAGTACTTGAACCCTTCTATTGATTCAGTTGTTGGCCCCCATACATCGGTGTGCACCATTTCAAAGAGTTTACTTGTCCTAGACATTGAATTACCAAAAGGTAGTCTAGTAAACTTAGAAAGTTGACAAGTATCACAAGTAACATGATTTTTACAAAAAATTGGAAATAATTTAGACAAGATAACTTCAGAGGGATGAGCTAATCTCTTATGCCAAAGTTGGTTTTCATCTACGGACTTTGATTGAGCTTGAAGGGCCTGAGTAAAACAGGTATTCTTGCACATGTAGTAAAGTCCATTTATAAAGACCCCTTCACCAATCATCTTCATGGTGAGAACATCCTGAAACATCACATTATCTGGTGAGAAAATGGCACGGCAATTTAGGGTGTTTGTGATCTTTCCAATTGACAGAAGTTGGAAAGGAAAGGTTGGTACATATAAGGCAGTGGAAGGTGTTTTGTGTGAGAGTAAGTTTATTTCTCCTTTTCCCAAAACTAAGACATTTTTTCCATTTGCAATAGACACATGTGAGGGACTTAAAAAACGTTTAAAATGATTCAAATTTGTGACTTTGTTTGTCATATGATCTGTGGCTCCTGAATCAATTACCCAACAATCATTTTCAGTACTAGTTAATAGGGCAGTAGTGAAAGCTTTGAGTATACCTGGTGCTTCATCCTTTGGGACTTTCTCATTTCCAGCAAGAAAGCCAGCAAACTGTCCCAACATGGCTGTATGACTGCTCTTTTCATTGCCTCGAGCTTGTGAACCTCATTCGTGTTCCTTACTTTGAAGGTAAGCTGCAAACTCATTGATAAGTGACAATGGGTTGGTAGTGAACTCCATGGATCCTTGTGAGATAGTAGAGGGATGAGCATTGGCAAGTTGAGCCTTGTAGTGACGTTGAAATTGCTGTGAGGACCTTGGTATCATTTTTCCATCTTTGCTGAACTTAGGCTTGAGTTCAGGATGAAGTTCCCAACACTTGTCTTCCACATGACCAACGCCATTGCAATATTTGCATTTCAGGTGTGTATTTTTACCCTTGTACACTTTTGCCTCTGAGGTCTTGTAGTTTGAGGCATATGCACGAGTCTCAGTCAATCTCGAGTTGTGCTCAGCATTCATCACTTTCTTTCTTGCTTCTTCTCGTTGGATAGTTGCACAAACATTGTTGAACGTGGGAAGCTCCTGACTCATCAAGATGTGACTCCTTAGATCCTCGTACTCGGAGTTCAAACTCCCCAACAGTTGATAGATTTTGTCTTCCTCGGCTCGTTTAAGGAGAATGATAGGATCTGTGGTATGTGGAAGGTATACATCCAACTCATTCCACATGGATTTGAGGCTTCCAAGATGTTGAACAAATGCTTTCCCTTCTTGTTGGGCACTGGCTATGTCATTCTTAAGTTGAAAGACACGTGCATAGTTGTTTTGATTTCCATACATATCTTGCAATGCTTTCCAAAGCTCACATGAAGAATTGTAGTAGCTAAAAATCTCAGCAACATGTTTCTCCATGGTGTTGAGCAGCAAAGACATGACAAGTTGATCCTTGCAAAGCCATGCACCATATGAAGGGGAGGAGATGTCTGGAGCTTCCACACTTCCATTTACAAATCCTAATTTCCCTTTGCCTCCGAGAGCTAGTGACACAGCTCGAGACCAAGGGAGATAATTAAACTCATTCAAGAGAACTGAACACAAACGTTGATTGGTGTTAACCTTGACGTCTGAGAAATTTGAAGGAGAGGCATGCGAGATGTCACCCTCAATGTTTATTGAATCTTCTTCAGCCATGGCTTACGATTGAAAGAAAGATGCAGCGGGAAGAATGGCCAGAGACAGGTTACAAAACCTGCTCTGATACCATGTAGAATTTCTGGTTTAAAGTTTTCATATGTATTTCATGTGTGTTGGTACAAGAGGGAGTCCGGATATATATGAGAAGAGGGAGGGAAAGCTGCTATATGCAGCCGACAAGAAATCAGGAAATGGGGAGAAAGTAGTAGGAAGAAAGTGGAAAATAAAGCTGCTGCAAGCAGCCAACAAGAAAATAAAAAAATAAGGAATAAAGCTGCCAACCTATCTGCCAACCTATCTAAACTTAACTTATGCAAGTCTACTCCCTTAAATCAAGGGAAAGGTATTACAATGACACTCAACAACAGTACAAATTTACCATACAAACTTTCAAATGCTCACCAATGAAATCAAAACTGTCTTCACAAACTCTTCGAACGTCAGAAAATCATTATCATCATCGCTTGTTGAGTCGCTATTTTCACTCTCTTCATCTTGCTCATCATCCTTATTGTGTTTTTCCTTCACCAGCCCAACTAAATATAGATTTAATCGACTTAAGCAACCCCACTATCTTCATCTTGCTCAATTGCCGAAAACACTGCCACTATAATGGTTTGAAGTGGACTAAACATAGCTGCAAAAACTGGTCCCTTGTGACTGATGCACCATGCTTGCAGGTAATAGACTAATGCTGTGGTCAGAACTCCCTATTGCAAATGGATGGGATGAAGACTCAAACTTTTTACAGATTCATATATATCTCATCCCAACAACAACGAAAGACAAAAGAATATTAAGGATTATTGACGGAATCTGGCTGTAATCCAACTTGGTTGTTCTTTGTAAATTTGTTGGAAAATGTAGTAGTTGGCTTGAAAATAACAATCAAGACCATTGAACGAATGAAACCTGAATGATATCAAATCCAATCCAGATACAAAAGATTAAACATGTTTCCTTACAGATAGACAAAAAATGTTACAGTGATTGATTGGAGTCTAACACTTGCATCTACCTCTCAAGTGGAACCAGCATTTACATACAAAAAATTAATGAATGATGGGTGACATGGGATGCAAAACCTTGTATAAATACTATCAAGAGATGTTCCCTGATGGATCTAACTCTCCAATATCGTCAAATTCAAGCTGAAAAGTTAGCAGACATGCAGGCACAAAAATGGATAATGTAGTGATGGTTAGTTCTTTACTTAGAATGAATATTTAAGTACTGCAATTTTTCATTAAGTTAATAAAATTCTCACCAATAAATATTTAAGTACTGCAACATTTAACATACTGTTGTTAATGAATTTGCTAATCAATTTCTTACAAACATATTAATTGCAAGAAAGCCTTCTCTTTGATTCTTGATTTATTATTCTCTATTTTCTCTTCTCTAATTTAAACACCAGATTCATCCCAAAACAGAAAATAAGGAAAATTAAGCGGAAAAGAAAAAGAAAGAAAAAAGACATACCTGAAGCACAATCAGCATGAAAACGTCAACACAACAGCTGGGAGAACGAACAACACCGTTTCCTGAAAATACAAAACACAACCAAATCATACACCCATGATCACAACCACGACACAGAAACAAAAAAACGCATAACACCATTTGCTAAAAATAAAATGAGAATCAAACCACACAGTCACACTTAGAATCCCAACACAGAAAGAAAACCCTACTATTCTATAAGTCTCACCCCCAGAAAAAAAATCCAAAGGAAATAGTTAACTCTAAACCTTCAAAATCAGGTAAACCCAAATTCAAACAAAAGACCTAACTCTAAATACAAAATTAGAAACAAAAAATGGCAACCAACTCGAAACCTTGAAAATCAACTAAACCCAAATTCAAACAAAAGACATACAAAATTAACAATAAAAAAAGGGCAACCAAAAAGACACACAACTAACCAGAAAACGGCAAGACTTGAAACGCCAAGAAGGCGGCGTGCGAAGCGCTGGACCAAGGATGAGAAGACGAAGACAGAAAACTGAAGACAAAACAAAAAGAGGCTAAAGAGAGAAGCAGAAAAACGATAGGAAAAAGCGAACAAAGAGAGGAGTGAAAACGAAACAAAAAGGGAAAAATCCTCTCAACAGAAACTGTTGGAAATGTGCCCTAAAGCCAATCATATGATGATACTTTACGGACATTTCACATGTTAAACTAATCTAGTTTACATATAAAAGGCAAACATTATTGTTTGAGGCGTCTCATATAAATGTTATATGCTTAAACGATAAAGTCCAAGGAATATGTGATTGGGAGAATGCAATCTAATGAAGTTAGATTAATGAGACCATTCTTTCGTAGACACATCCTAAACATTCCTGATCATAGGATTGCCAATTGGGCATTGACAGTCCGTTAAGATCAGTACGTGCTATGTCTTCTCTCAGGGAGAGTGACTAGTCTCGAGTCATTGGTGTGTGTGACATCAAGACAAGTACGTAGGTGCTCAATAGAGAATGAGTTCACTGAACACGATCAACGAGGAGTTCTCATACTCATGTCACATGAGAACTCATGTTTGGGATAATGCAAATTAGTCCTTTGACCTGAGGCATCACAGTTGTTGTCTTGTGGTTAAGTCCTTGATCTTTGATTATGTCAAAGTCACCCCATCGGGGTGTCCACGGCATCATTGGGGTTAAGCCACTTAGTCATGGAGACAAGTGAATGCGCAACAAGGGATCTCTAACCTTCAATTGGCTTGAGGGAGAATACTCTATGATATGATTAAAATCTCTGGCCAGAGTATGAATGAGATTGGGGAATGCGTTCCAAATCACATTCAAGGTAATCATAAAATGCAAATGAATCACATTGGATAGTAGACATGAATAAATAAACTATCAAACCAAACAATGTGGTCAAGAGTATTAGATTAGAGAAAGACCGTATTGCATTTGTAATCCTAAACTGAATAGGTTCTCTACCTCTTCTGATTAGCTTGGGTAGCCATGATATGCTGCTAGGTGTCACTCATGGTTTGTGGAAGCCCTAAACGTGTGTAATCACTAAAGGGAGAATTGAAAGTAAGTTTCAATTCACAATCGATGTAAAATGGTTTTAATCGCCCACTGCCTCGCTAAAAGGAACCTAATGTATCGTACACCAAATAAGGTGGAGATTGAAGAAACAAAGGAGATGAATAAGAATAATTAAATGGTTTAATTATTTATGGCAAGGATTAATTAATATGTTAATTAATCAAACGAATAAGTTCGTTAAAGACCTCGGGATAGTTTTGGACCTTAAGGCCCAATGGGCTTCGAACGTCAAAGCCCATTGACTTAAGTT
Organism: Malus fusca; assembly: GCA_035220775.1. Lineage (NCBI taxonomy): Eukaryota > Viridiplantae > Streptophyta > Magnoliopsida > Rosales > Rosaceae > Malus > Malus fusca. The sequence goes on along the minus strand of CM069072.1, from coordinate 24,795,194 downwards.
GTATGACAACTTAATGAATAAAGATTCACAAAGGCCCAAAAGCCCATATCCATTTAGTGTTGAATTAGGGTTTTTGGTTCTTTAGGTCATTTAAAGAAGTGACTATATAAAGAACTTTATAACCTAAAATTCATAAGTTGTTGATTTTAGAGAAAATTGGTGAGAACACAAAGCTTCCATTTCTCTCTAAGAGGCCAACCACCTTGGGGGATATTGTCTAGCAATTCTATTTCCTCAAGGTCACTCATTTCCTCTCCAATCCAACCTTGGTGTAGAATCTTTAGAGGTTCTCAATTTTGGGAACTTGGAGAACCTATTCTTCTAACCAAATCCATGGAGCTAAGAAGCAAGGAATGAATGCCCTATCTCTTGGGTGATTATCCTTTGCATATGCAAAGAGGAATCAACAAAGGTAAATATTTCTCAACTAACAAATTGTTGTTTTTAAGTTGAGTCAAGGTTCACCAATCTACTAGGCTTTGAATTTCATGGTAGATGTTTTGTTTTTGAATGCATGAAAGCATGATTCCGCCTTTAATTGTTAATTGCATGCTATATGATGTTATTCAAATGAACATGTTTTTCACAAAATTTCCTTCAGAAACACTGCCGATGATCAACACGTGGAAAGCATGTACTGAAAAAGCAGAGCGAAACCCAAAAAAAAAAAAATCAGAGGTGGAGGAATGAGAGTTGCGCATGCGGCAAGGACAAAACAGTCAAATCACTGTACAAAATCAGCATTAAAATGAAGAGGAAGGAAAAAATTAGGGGCATTCTCGCCATTTTACTGCTCTAGAACAGTACCAAGGGAGTTTGAGTTTTAGTATATATAATAATATAATGTCTCACAACAGCAAATATATGGTCATGTTCTTTTTACACAATTTATGTAGTTGAAAAGATCTTATAAGTACGATCAGTGGCGAAGCCAGGATTTGCCAAGGGGAGGGGCGAAATTCAAAAGAGTGCAAGGTTCAATCGAAGTGGTTGCTTTTACATTGGAGAGTGCAAAGTTTTGAGTCAATATTCATAACAGAAAACTGTCTCTTCACCAAAGCGGTTGTAAGCTGTAATATCAAAGCTATGTAAGAAGCTTAAATTGGTTAGGTTAGATTCTAAAAAACTCGTAGCCCTTCATCGATCCCATCACAGCCTTCTCCTCCAAGTTGTGACGGATCCATGATTTTAATATTAGGTGGTTCTAATATTCAAGCTATAAAAAAAAATAGATGAAAATACCATTGAAATATTAACCAATAAATTACAACTTTTTATTCATAATCTTTGTACAAACAACAATTTAGTGTAACCCTTTTCCATCATTTTTTAATAAGATCATTAATTCCTTGCAATTAAGAAAAGTTATTTCTCAAACACATAGAATAAATATAAATATCAAATTGATCATGAAATGCCTAATTAAGTTGATCTTGAAGTGTAGATAGGTACGTGAAGTTTGAGGAAGAAATTGGTGGTGTGCCGATGATAATGGACTTCGGTTGGGTGGAGTGGGATTTAGGAAATGGAGGATTAGGGAGTTAATGGGTGGGGTGGTTCTTAGAAAGTCGAGCCTTTTTGTTTTTTAAATAAAAAATGGTGAGGCTATTTGCCTCCCACGTGATCTAAGTGGTGTACAACATCATCAATGCTTATTATTTTACTTAAAAACATAGCACGTGACTTAGGATGCTTTTTTAATAGAAATTATCGTCTTCTTCTCTCCTTCTGGTTTGTAGAAAGCCAGAACATTGCAGCTACTGAAAATCCGACGCCCTCGTTCCCTCCACCCAACCTTCTCCCTCATCACCCTTCCTCTGAAAATCCGACTCCTTCATCTGCAAATCCCGACCGAACCAGTACCTGACCCTTGATTTCGACGAGAGCGGAGGGGCTGAACTAGCGCTCCTAGGCATGTTTTCCGGCGAAGGGAATGGCGGCCGCCACTCCTCGCCCTCACGTAGCTTCACCACTGAGTACGATATATGGAAGAAAACGCTCACTGGTTAGTGACAATGGCGCAGGGTAGACTTTGGACACCGCAACCTGTGGAGCAAAAAATGCCAAAGTTGAACAAATAACTCAATTTCGAATTTATCTCTATATAAACGAAGTCAGATTTGGTGGTATAAAAAATACCCGTCACCTCTTACAGCTAAAGAAAACAGTTTATTAAGCAAGGACAAATTAAGTTAAAACCCCCTACATAGAAGGAGTTTGTTAGTATATGAGACTCCGGTTAGAATTCTGTTGGGCTAGGTTATGTAAATCTATGTGAACCTAGGTCTACTTGTACAACAAGTTACTTGACTAGAATTTATTATGATATTTAAGAAGAGGGATGAGTTTTGAACCCGGGACGTATGGGTAGGAACCCAACATCATATCCACTAGAATATTGTACATTGTATTATCAATTGAAATGAATACAATTACAATCCTACAAAGTTACTAACCTTTTTGAAAAAAAAAAATTAAATTATAAACTATAAATTAAGTTTTTTTTTTCTTCAAATAAAATGAAAATATCCAAAAAATAGTTAAGACTAAACTAAAAAAAGAGAGCGCTTATGGCAAGAAGCTAGTATTTGTATAAAAGGTGCCACCTTGAATCGAGTTTCTGATCACCTGGAGGATTAGCAACGCACTCCACGCAGTGCAGCTCATCAGAATAAGAGCAGAACCCTTGATCCAGTTTTCCTGAACATGCTTCATCTTGCCATACTCCTCTGCGTTGTGAACATTTATTGTCTATGGAGGAATTGAAGAAGCTTACGTAAGAAGAAAGTAATGCGAACAAGAGAATTAGAGAGAATATGCAATCTGACTTTGTATTACACACAATGACCTTTTGTTTGGGCCCAAAATATTAATTTGGGCCGAGGACAGAACCATTCTCGGCCCGGAAGGGCCTGGCAACAAGGGAGCCTTGGGCCGTTCGGTTCGTGGGCCTCTAAAACTAGGCCGGCTAGGTTGTGCTACCTTTGCGAAGCCGAATCCTAATGCAACAAGGAGTCTCGGCAAGTCGGATAACCAGGAATGGTTTCAACTCAATAAGGGACTAGATTCACAATCCTAGTGAAGATAGGACTGGTCGAACTAGGGTTGATCCGGAGAGAAAATCCTAGTCCGTGTAGGGTTTTAAGCCGAATTCGAGGAAATCCAATGCTATAAATAGGGGTGATTGTGCAACGTTCGAGACCCCACAAAATCAATACAAAATTGCCCTGCGCAAATCCTCAACAACTTGAGAACCTTTTCTTTTTCTTTTTCGCTGACACATCTTCCGTTGGCATCAACAGCACTGTGAAAGCAACCGGTGATATCTTAAGTCGGCATAGATAGCTCTATCACCGTAGAATTGGCCGAACTCGCAGTACCTTCCGTTGGCATCAACAGCACTGCGGCGGGCACGGTCAGTTATCTATCCAAGTCTCGGTCGAGAAGGTTTCTAAATCCTTTTTTGGTCGAGGTCATCTCATTAGTCTTCTCGACGAAGTGAGGTGTTACAGTTATTACATTCGGCACATTGAAAGCCGAATTCGATTTGTGAGCTTCGTAATAATAGTAACCTTGTCTTCAGGTTTGAGAATCCAGGAGGCCGAGACGTGTTCCTTTCTCGGCCGCAATCGCAAGACGCAGAAGTCAGTAGCGCGACCCAACGCAACATCAACAAATTTACTCCTCGGCCGAGCTCGGCCGACGAGTTGGCACGCCCGCATTCACCGAAGGACGTAGTTAGCTTTTAAATTACTCGGCCTGCGCGCCACGTAGGCTTTGTAGTTTTTAGGACCAACATTTTGGCACGCCCAGTGGGACCTAGTGCTAAACTACTAAGTTCATGCCAATTGAAACGCGATCGGTAAAAAAGAAAACAGCTATGGGAAAATCAACAGCCGATTTGCCGATTCAGAACACAGGACAGAATGTGCCCCAGGCACAGAATCCCCTTAGCGCTGTGACACCCGAGTCCACAAGCGCAACTCGCCGAGATAGGGAAATTAATCTCGGCGGTCAACCCCGCGGTCTGGAAATCCCTAACAGGAACACCTGCGTTCTCATTGAAGGGATAGTGGAGGATTGCGATGAGGATGGCGGTGAAGGATCCGACCCACCAACAAGGTCTTTTCTTCGAAAGCGACTCGACGAACAGTCTCGGTCAGTCGAGCAGACGTTTAGTCGAGGTATTGACAAGCTACATGACGTGATACTCAGTTCCAATGAGCAACAGACCAGGTTGCTCGAAATGCTGGTTAGTAAAGTCAGTGACGGCAGGCCTTTCGATTTTCCCCAGCGCTTGCCACCAAGAAATAATCCATTACCAATCGTACAGGCCGAGCCAATTCCTGCTCGGCTCAAGCCAATTGACTTGGAAAAAGTAGGAGGGTCGAATAGTAGGTCAGGCGGAATCGACCAGAGGGTCGAAGCAACACATGTTGATATGACCGAAGTCCAGCGGATGATCGACTCGGCCATAAAGAAGGGGCCGAAGTTTCCTAAGTTTATCCATCCGTACCCGGCCTACGTAGAAACGTTCGGATACCCGAAAGGTTTTAAGATTCCAGATTTTAGCCTCTTTGCCGGTGAATCGTCTCTGTCTTCGTTGGAGCACGTGGCTCGATTCACCGCGCAATGCGGAGATGTTAATGGTGATTTCCATAAGCTAAGGCTGTTCAACTTTTCATTAACCGGCTCGGCATTTGCTTGGTATATCAATCTTCCTCCTAATTCCGTCCAAAACTGGGAAGAGTTGGTCGAGAAATTCCACGAGCAGTTTTATCGGCCGGGGATGGAGGTGTCGGTTTCTTCATTAGCAAGGATGGCTCAGGCATCTGATGAGTCACCAATGGATTATCTCACCAGGTTCAAATCATCCAGGAACTGGTGCCGAGTGCCTTTACCCGAAGTTGAATTCGTCAGACTTGCTTTGAACGGCCTCGACGTCGAATACAAAAAGAAGTTCTTGGGGGCAAACTTTCGGGATATGTACGAATTAGCCCAACATGTCGAACAATATGACTATTTGCTCCGCGAGGAAAAGGTTTCGAAAGCTCCATCTCGGGGGACGATTTACAAGAATCCTACCGTCAATTATGCGTCAACCGAGGATGAGTGCGTTAGCGTGGATGCAGCCGAGATAGTGATAGATAAGCCTTTTGTTTGCAAGGCATTGACTCAAGTTGACTCTAGGGAAGTCAAAAGCCGTTCAGCCGCTGAAGGAACATCGAAACCGTCAAAAGTTTATACTTTTGATATTACAAAGGCTGACGCAATTTTCGACCAACTGTTATCAGCAAGAATCATTAAGCTTCGGCCTGGCCACAACATTCCCAAGGCCGAAGAACTTAAAGGAAAGGTGTATTGCAAATACCACGATTTAAGCAAACATACGACGAACAATTGCGTCGTCTTTCGTGACAACGTCCAAAGCTGGATCGATAATGGTAAATTAAAATTTCCAGAGAAAAAGATGAGTGTCGATACTGACCCGTTTCCCACGGCAACAGTAAATATGGTCGATGCATGCCTCCCTAAGGACAAAGGGAAAGGGAAGGTCGAAGTTGTTAAGACACAACGTTATCATAATCAGAATTCTCGGCCTCGTTTCATGGCCGATTTTCGTGCCAACAAGCCACCTACAGCTCTAACGGGGCCCGCTATTGTTAAACCTATGAGGGATTATAGCACCGATGAAGACAATGGAACAGCAGTTCTGTGCAGAAAATGTAGAACCGAGGTCGGCAGTGAGCCAGAGGTGAAGCCTTTTTCGCTGGTAACGGAACGACCTACGGTCGTAATCCAGCAAAAAGTAGCCAACGTGAGCCGGCATCGGGGGGTTTTTGATCGGCTCGGCCCTAAAGCACGGATAGAAGAGACATCATCAGTCAGGCGGCGCCTCGACTTTGATACTGCATTTTACGACGATGCCTACTATAAACGTAATTCTGGCAGTTCGGAATCCTCGCGAAGCCAAAAAACTTTCAAACCTCCCGAGCCTAGAGATCAACGTTGGTATACGTATCATTCTTCAAAAGGTGTCTACACTGCACTGTCCAAATCCCAGAAACGCCGGCACCAAAGGATCGATTGCATGGCACGCCGACGGGAAGCCCAAGAGGCTTCGGTCCCTAAATGGCGGCCGAAGGACATAATTGCCAATGACAACAAGCAACCGCATCCAGCTGTTCTGACAACGTCGAAGCAAGGGAAGCAGCTGGTCGACCAAGATGTCGAAACCATGTTTGAAGAGGCTGATAAACGGATCAAACTTCTTATTCGACCAGGGGAGATAAAGGCACGCCTTGAACATTTCAGGCAGGAGGCCGAAGGCGAATTAACCCCGTCGGCCATACAAGAACCTCTAATCAAAATTCGACGAAATTTGCATCCACCGTTCCTTGGGGAAGCTTTGGCGTATATGCGAGAATTTCACAAGAAGCATTCGGCCAACGACCTGTATGGTTTGCCGAAGGCATGCCAGGACACCATTGATCTGGTCCAGGTTTGTCCTGATGCCGAACGAATTATCCAGAAAACTTCAGACCCCGGATTGAAAGCAAGGTTCCAGCACATACGAGAAGCCCGCGTCTTTGGATTTGAAGTTGACCCATACATTGATATGGAAGCAGCCGAACTTCCTTTCTCAATGGAGGACCTTCAGTATTTACGATGTCACTTCGAGGTATTTTCGACTGTTTCTCTCTTCGGCCTCACGACCGATGAAATGGCACGTGTTGCGCGTTTGGATGCATATCTCGATACCAGGGATGCCCGGATACATTACCAGGAGCGGGTTCGGATCTCGGCCCCAAGCACGCTGTCGCGCTCACCCTCACCTGAGGCAGTTTCACGGACTCAACAAGCGGCCGAAGCAGCACCGCAGGAGCAAGCCATTGAAGAAGGAGCAGAAACGCCTCTTTGTCCGGCTTTGACAAAAACGGAGTCCGTAGTTGATGATCAAACGCAAGATGCGGATAACGAAGAGAATTCCAACCCGATGGGCCCGTCAATCTTGGATGACATGGACATTAGTATGGTCCATGTGTTACCCGCTGATTTTCAGTCAAGCACGGCTCAACCGAATTTCCTCGATGGTGATGTCGTCGCCGAAGACGCCGGCCATGTGGATTTTGTATCTGTTGTTGAAGGTGAGTCAGCATCAAAAGATGAGAGCTTAAAGGCCGCTTTAGCCGAATTGTTCCCTCGTTCATCATCGGCCGCGCTTCACCATTTAAAGCCATTGTATGTGACGGCCCATATCGAGGGATACCCAGTTTCTAAAGTTTTTGTCGACTGTGGGGCTACCGTCAATATCATGCCTCTGACCATTATGAAGGCCTTGCGTCGCTCGAATGATGAACTGATTCCGTCAGGGATCACAATGAGTAGTTTTGTCGGTGACAAGTCTCAAACCAAAGGTGTGCTTCCGTTAACTGTGAATATTGCCGGTCGCACTCACATGACCGCCTTTTTCGTGGTTGATTCCAAAACCGAGTATAACGCACTGCTTGGTCGAGATTGGATTCATCAAACCAGTTGTATTCCTTCGTCATTATATCAAGTGCTTGTTTTTTGGGACGGCAAATCGGTCATTGTTCATCCGGCCGATAGCCAGCCCTTCGAGGCTAACATGATCCAAGCACGGTATTACGATGACCACGTCGGCTACATTACTTTACAAGGCTTCAATGATGAAGGACGGCCGACTCGGATTTCTGTACAGAAAGCTATCGAGGTTGGCGCCGAGACTGTCCATCAGGATTCGGCGAGACTCGGATTAGCTAACTTCCTCCCCGACGCCGATGTCTGACACCGATCGGGAAATGCGTAAGGCCGCGGTTTCATCCACGATGGAACGACTGCTGGCCCATTGGTATACTATATCTAGACGACCAAATTCGGCCGTTAATCTCGTTGAGTTCCTGGCCGAAGGGGATAATGGTCCTGTCTTATCTCTTGATAAAATTCAAGCAGCCCCGGCCGAGCTCGAAGATCATCGGCCCCAAGTTAAAGACCCCCTGGAGGAAATTAATGTTGGGACGACCGATGACCCACGACCTTTGTTTATTAGTGCTTTACTTCCTCAGCAAATGAAAGACGAGCTTCGTGCCTTGCTCACGGAGTTCAAAGATTGTTTTGCTTGGAGCTACCATGAAATGCCCGGTTTAGATCGTACTCTTGTCGAGCATGAATTACGTATTAAGCCCGGATGTAAGCCTTTCCGTCAGCCACCACGTCGTTTCTCAACGGAAGTGCAACTCAGCATCAAGGACGAACTGGTTCGGCTTTTGAAAGCCGGGTTCATTCGGACAGCTCGATATGTTGAGTGGTTGGCGAATATCGTACCTGTCTTAAAGAAAAACGGTGCCCTGCGTATCTGCATCGATTTCAGAAATCTCAATCTGGCAACTCCCAAAGATGAATACACAATGCCGATTTCAGATCTGTTAATCGATGCCGCGGCGAATCATGCAATCTTATCTTTTATGGATGGACACGCGGGGTACAACCAAATATTCATTGCCGAAGCCGACGTGCACAAAACTGCTTTCCGTTGCCCGGGGGCACTCGGCACTTACGAATGGGTTATCATGCCATTCGGTCTAAAAAATGCCGGCGCCACATACCAACGGGCGATGAACACCATTTTCCACGATCTAATTGGAACCACTGTCGAAGTTTACATCGACGATGTTGTCATCAAATCTAAACGCCGACAGACACATCTGGACGACCTCCGACAGGCTTTTCTCCGCATGCGTCAGCATAATCTCAAGATGAATCCCGCCAAATGTGCCTTCGGCGTGTCGGCCGGAAATTTCCTTGGTTTCCTCGTGCATCACCGTGGGATTGAAGTCGATGCGAATAAGGCACGCGCAATAATCAATGCCCCACCTCCAACGACGAAGAAACAACTCCAGTCCTTACTCGGTCAGGTCAATTTCCTCCGCCGATTTATTTCTAACTCGGCCGGTAAAATGAAAGCGTTCTCCACGCTTTTGAAACTCAAGGACTCAGATAAATTCGTATGGAACGACGAACATCAGGCGGCGTTTACGCAAATCAAAGTCTCCCTCACGAAACCACCTGTCCTGGTTCCTCCTCGGCGCGGGAAACCTCGTAAGCTTTATATCTCGGCGGCCGAAGAGTCAATCGGCTGCCTCCTCGCACAAGACAGCGACACCGGTCGAGAGCAGGCGATTTTTTATCTAAGTCGCCATCTCAGCCCTCCAGAGATCAATTATCCCGCCGTCGAGAAGTTGTGCTTGGCCTTATTTTTCGCCGCATCCAAGCTTCGGCATTACATGCTCCCGTCAGTCACCCAAGTCATTGCCCAGACCGACGTTATCCGGTACATGCTTACCCGACCAATCGTAAAAGGCCGAATTGGGAAGTGGACAATGGCGTTGTCCGAATTTAGCTTACAATACGTGCCTCAGAAAGCCGTCAAGGGCCAGGCGATGGCCGACTTCCTTGCTCAACACCCTTCCCCTTACGGTTTTGGGGATGCCGATGTCGAAATCAGCATGGTCGCGACGCGCGACAATCATTGGACGATGTACTTTGACGGTTCCAGTACGTCATCCTCAGCGGGCGTAGGAATTGTCGTTCAATCCCCCAACCACGATCGTTGGTATTTTTCGCTTAAGTTGGATTTCGAATGCACCAACAATCAGGCCGAATATGAAGCCCTAATCATCGGCCTTGGGATCCTTCATGACCTGCGGGCGACCCGCGCCCTCGTCCTCGGCGACTCCGAACTTGTGATTAACCAACTTAATGGTTCTTTTCGTTGCATGAGTTGCACCCTGGCGCCTTACCACATGATCGCCAGCTATTTGGCCGAGTCCTTCGACGGTATTACATTTCAACATATTTCCCGGAGTCGTAATACCGACGCAGACGAGTTGGCTCAAATCGCCTCCGGCGCACAACTCTTGGGGGGCAAGCTAGGCCGAGAAATACCCGTGTTGCGACAGCTATACCCGGCCTTGGTTAACCAACAAGTCCTCCAGCGTGACAACGTGATACGTACACGAGTTATGTCCCTACCTTCGTTGCTAGATCGAGACGACCTCATAGACGTTTGCGCTGTCGAGGCAATACCGGATGATTGGAGGAGGCCGATTATGCAATATCTCGACAATCCCAATAATAAACACGATCGCAAGACAAGGGTTCACGCCACGAACTATGTCATGTATCAGCGTGAGTTATATCGAAAAGGCGAAGATGGTTTGTTATTACTGTGCCTCGGTCCCCAAGAAAGTGCTCAGGCGATTTCAGAAGTCCACGAAGGGATATGCGGAGCTCATCAATCCGGACGAAAAATGCGATGGCTACTTCGACGGCACGGTTATTTTTGGCCAAGGATACTAAAGGATTGTATTGAGTTCGCACGAGGTTGTGTACAATGCCAGATACATGGACCTATACAGAGGGTCCCGGCCGAATCATTGCATTCGGTCATAAAGCCATGGCCGTTTAGAGGATGGGCCATGGACGTGATCGGCAAAATCATGCCGTCTTCTGGAGCCGCTAAACATGCATGGATACTAGTCGCAACCGATTACTTCACCAAGTGGGTCGAAGCAAAGTCATATGCCGAACTAACATCTAAAGAGGTTTGCGACTTCGTGGAGGAACACATCGTGACCCGATTTGGCGTACCAGAAACGATCATAACTGACAATGGAACAATTTTTACAGCCGAAAGGTTTAAAGAGTATACAGCCAATTTGAAAATTCGGCTCGAACAGTCTACACCGTATTATCCGCAAGCGAATGGGCAGGCCGAGGCAAGTAATAAAGTGTTGATCGGCATCCTCGAAAAAATAATAAAAGAAAGGCCTGGCATGTGGCATTTGAAGGTGAACGAGGCGTTATGGGCATATCGAACATCGCCTCGATCAGCGACTGCGACAACCCCGTACGCATTAACTTACGGACATGATGCAATGTTACCAGTCGAGCTAAGCATAAATTCGTTGCGATTAATCGAGCAAAGTAGTTTGTTTAGTGCCGAATATAATCAGTCCATGAGACAGGAGTTAGAAGACTTGGAAGAAGCACGGCTTGACGCTTATAACTTACTAGTGGCACAAAAACGGATTGCCGAGCGAGCCTATAATCAAAATGTACGACAAAAAACATTCGGCGAAGGTGAGTTAGTGTGGCAAACGGTGTTGCCCGTTGGACTAAAGGATCCTAGGTTCGGCAAATGGTCGCCGAATTGGGAATGACCGTTTGTCGTGCATAAAGTATATGGCAAGGGGGCGTATCATCTTAAAGACCGAACCGGTGTGGTCCATAGGTTACCAATCAACGGAAAATTTTTGAAGAAATACTATCCGGTCACATGGGAGATGCAAGAATAATAGAAGACCAATTCATTAAAGATTGATAAGTATTTACAAATAAGTAGGCCGACCGATTTACAGCCAGATACATTCAAGGTGAAGCAGGTAGAAGGGTGCCGAGTAAGGCCTTTAGCTCCAACCACCGCACTTCTCCCATAATGACCTGGGCCTGCCGATTCTTCTTCTCCAGCTTCAATTGCTCAACCCGCCTCGCGTTCGCCGTGAACTCAGTTAAACAATCCTTGCCGCCCGACTCGAAGTCCTTGGCAAGATCAGAAGCAACGGCCGATCTCCTCTTCGACAACTCAGCCATTTGACGGTCGAGGTCGGCCAGGACATCCCCTTTAGCCTTCAGGGCGTCAACCTTCGGGCGAAGGTTTTCTTGTACGGCCATGGCAGCCTGTAGGTCTTGCTCGGCCCTTAAAGCACTCTCGGAAACAGTGAAAGTTTCTCGAACGCGCTCCAAGGCAGTTGAGGCCTGAACAATGGCCTCGCCGCTCAGTTGACCGTCGGCTCCGAGGTCATTCAGACTCTCACCCAGCCGATCAAGACCTTTGCTCTCAAGAACTTGCGAAGCCGAAGCGACAGGATTTCTTGCAGCCGAGTCAAAGCAGTTGAATCGGCAGGTTCGGTCACGGCGGCAGAAGGGCCAGCCCCTCCAGTGGTACCGGACAGAAGAGCTTTGAATTCGACCTCCCATGATGCCTGCACGCACAAATCGGGTTAAGCTCACAGAAAATATAAAAAAAAATGGTATGAAGGTTTCGTCTCTTTTAACCTGCTGAGAGGAGACTTCGGCCATGTCCTCAGGATCGTTGCTTGAACCCAAAGAACTCAATGGCCGAGCCCAGTGTCTCAGATTGCTTCTCAGTTCTCGTGGCCGATGGAGGTTATCTACGTTTGATGGCCACTGAGGCGGCCACGAAATATAGATAACGCCCTTCGGCGCGTAGAACTTTTGATGAAAAGAATGTACAGGTACCTGACAGTTTTTTCGGGTTTAGAATTCTAAAGCAGTAAAGTAATCAAAGAAAGGTGGTAAAGGGTACTTACGAAGGCCGAAGTAGCTTCCTGCGAAGGAATGTGGAGGTTTTGATCCTGAGGATGCACGGGCGTCTCCGCCGTTGCCTCTGGCTCCCCGACCGGTCGTTTGCCGCGATCGGCTGTGGAAGGGCCGACTGGGACAGCAGCTTCGGGCGAGGGGGGGACGCCCTGGTCCTGGAGAGAAGCGGAAGGTTCGGCCACCACGACTGGTTCCTCGGCCGGACGTTTGCCACAGTCAGCCACGGAGGGACTTGCTTGGGCAACCTTCTCGGATGTGGGAGGAGGTTGTCGACGCGTGCGAGGACGGGTTGCCAGCGGAGTCTCGTCGCTCCCTTCGCTCTCATCCAGAACGAAGACAGAGGGTTTTGGATTTACAAGGGAAGTTCCCTCGGCCGCAGAAACCGTTTTTTCCAAAATCGGCGCAGCCTCGACAGAAGGAGGTACAACTGGTGTACCGGCCCCGGAAACAGGTCGCGTCTGAACTGTCTCTGCGGCCGGAACTGTTCGCTCCTCGGCCAAGCGGTGGCCGACGGCAGGTGGAGGGGAAACACTGGGGGTCGTTGTTCCAGTAGTATGACTGGAGATGACGTGGATCTCCCGTGCGCCTTTATTTGCCAGTTTCTTTACCCGCTTGGCAGGCGGTGGAGATTGGACAGCCGGCGCGGCCTCTTGGCGAGGCCGTTTGGTCAACCTGGCCCGGCCAGTAGTTTTATCTGTCTTCGCCACAACCGATTCTTTCCCGGCTGCGGCGACTGCCCCTACTTTTCTCAATGGCCGACTACCTGGGAAGATAAAAGCAAATTAGCACGGCAAATCGAAGAACTTAAAGGAAAAGTGAAAAAATGAACAGTTACCTTGAGTTTGGGGGGCAGAGGACTTCTTAGGCCGGTCGCCGAAGAGTTTGTCCAGCACGTCTTCGACCGGAGCACCAAAGAATTCCTGGATATAGGCCTCCCACCAATCTCCGAAGGTGTCAGTGCATAGGGTTTCTGGGGTGGTCGGTCGAAGGCGGAACTTTTGGCACTGCTCTTGAAACTCCCTCGCAGCAGTTTGGCATTCCTTCTCCGAAGAACGAGGCTCACGTCCGCGGCTTAGAACTGTCCGGGAGGAGAGAAGGGGGACCGGGCAACCCTGAAGATAACCGAGCTGTCGGGCAAGGAAGTTAGGATGGTACACTTCCCAACCCGCTCGTTTTCCATCGCAGCCAAGGGGAAGGTCGCGAGTAAGCACAAATGACCCCCAGGATTGGCGAAGGTCGGCGTCTTCCCCCGCGCCTCACATGGATGTAGGCAGTCTGATGGAGGAAGGGTAGTCCCGACGACGGCATATCAGGAACTCGTCGTTGGAGAGGTCATCAAGGGCGAAGAGGTACTTAAATACCTCTTCGGCGTGATGATGAGGTGTCGGTAGGGAGGCCAACTGAAGACCAAGTGCCTCCGTTGGTGAGAAGTCGGCTATAGCTGGCCGAAGGGAGGCGAAATACACTTGTAACCAGAGCTGGAAGACCCAGAGGGGACCGTTCTGGTGTGGGTCGATCTTGTGCAGGGTCGCCTCGGCCAGGCAGCGGAAGAGGTGGGCGAGAATGTTGGAGCTCAGTGACAGGACATGGCCACTAGCCAGGGCCTCGGCCACCGGCATATTCTCGACCAAGCATTTGTTCGATTTGGTACAACAAATGTATTTGTTGTACCAGTAGAAGAGGAAGGCTTCATGTTCCCCTTCTCGCAGGTCCTCTTCTCCTCGGCCGGCGAAGTGGAGGTAGAGGGTGTTGTAATTGAAGAAGTTTTTGTGAAGCTTGTGAATGTCCTCTTTCGACGGGATTCGGCCTTCACGGTTTAACGTCTCGAAAGCCCGTCGATCAAAAAGCGTCTTCAGGTCGATGTTCGACGGGTACCCAGAGAGGGCCGCGTCGATAGAGAGCCCGGTCGTTGAAGTACCCAGGATGGCGGTGACATCCAGAGTGGTGGGGCCAATGGGACCAAGTGGAAGCACCATGGTGTTGGTGGCCGAGCACCAAAAGCACAAGGCGGCTTGGAGGAGCTCCTTGTCGGGAACGATTTCCATTGACGAGAGGAGGATGGCGTCGTGGATGCCAAGGACCTTCCATTGATCGCCGAAGAACTTTTCCATTCGGACAACCCAGGCTGCCCAGGTTGTGGTCGTCGAGGGCCAGGAGCTTTGGGGTTTCGCCGCGTCCCATCTCGACCATTCAAACCCTTGGAGTAAGGGTGTTAGGCAGTGCTCCTGGAGAAGGCCAGTAATGGCCGACGGAACGGCCGCCTTGAAAAGAGGACCCAGGATTTGGTGGGGAGTGCTCATGTCACTCTCAAACCGTATGGTTTTGATCGAGCTTCGATCGAGTATTTTTTGATGTTGTTCGCACTCCCTGGAAAGCTTTGAGATGAAAGATGCCATTTTAGGAGATTCAAAGGGACGGTGTAAAAAAGAAGAGTTTTCTGGGTTGAGGGATTTAAGAACAAAGACTTGGCAGAAAGGAGCAGCAAGAAAATTCAGAAAGTTTTGAGAGCGTAAAAGTGCAAATGGAAAATTCCGGTATTTATAGAGATGGGAAAGGAAGTGCAATCGTTCGAAATTCAAAATAAAGGGTAAAATCGACTGAAGAAATCACTGATCATAATGAACATTCAGGGAATGCAGTTGAGAAGACCGAGGGTCTCGGATTTTGGGGACGCACGATTGCGTGTGACGGCAAGATTAATGGTGAAAGACGTTTCGGCGTCCGCACGCTGAAAAGTGGTTCGCGGATCGAGATAAGAGTGGCTAGGGTTAGCCATAAGGTCATGATGACCTGACGGTTCGAGTGACCGCACGCCTCAGACGTGTGCCGAGTCGCAGGCTGCCACGTGGAATGGAGGTTTGCAGGTTCAAGATCGTGCGATCGTGCTCAATAAATGCGCCTTGAAAATAGAGTACTTGGGTTCTGTGAATTAGATTCGCTTCTTCAAGGTCGAAATTCGGCCAAGGAGGTCAGGCCGAAAACCTCAGAAGCGAGGGGCCAATGTTTGGGCCCAAAATATTAATTTGGGCCGAGGACATAACCATTCTCGGCCCGGAAGGGCCTGGCAACAAGGGAGCCTTGGGCCGTTCGGTTCGTGGGCCTCTAAAACTAGGCCGGCTAGGTTGTGCTACATTTACGAAGCCGAATCCTAATGCAACAAGGAGTCTCGGCAAGTCGGATAACCAGGAATGGTTTCAACTCAATAAGGGACTAGATTCACAATCCTAGTGAAGATAGGACTGGTCGAACTAGGGTTGATCCGGAGAGAAAATCCTAGTCCGTGTAGGGTTTTAAGCCGAATTCGAGGAAATCCAATGCTATAAATAGGGGTGATTGTGCAACGTTCGAGACCCCACAAAATCAATACAAAATTGCCCTGCGCAAATCCTCAACAACTTGAGAACCTTTTCTTTTTCTTTTTCGCTGACACATCTTCCGTTGGCATCAACAGCACTGTGAAAGCAACCGGTGATATCTTAAGTCGGCATAGATAGCTCTATCACCGTAGAATTGGCCGAACTCGCAGTACCTTCCGTTGGCATCAACAGCACTGCGGCGGGCACGGTCAGTTATCTATCCAAGTCTCGGTCGAGAAGGTTTCTAAATCCTTTTTTGGTCGAGGTCATCTCATTAGTCTTCTCGACGAAGTGAGGTGTTACAGTTATTACATTCGGCACATTGAAAGCCGAATTCGATTTGTGAGCTTCGTAATAATAGTAACCTTGTCTTCAGGTTTGAGAATCCAGGAGGCCGAGACGTGTTCCTTTCTCGGCCGCAATCGCAAGACGCAGAAGTCAGTAGCGCGACCCAACGCAACATCAACAAATTTACTCCTCGGCCGAGCTCGGCCGACGAGTTGGCACGCCCGCATTCACCGAAGGACGTAGTTAGCTTTTAAATTACTCGGCCTGCGCGCCACGTAGGCTTTGTAGTTTTTAGGACCAACACCTTTTGAAGCAATTACATCAAGAGGTTATATAGTAACAGCCCTTATTTCCCTATTACAACATTACCCTTATCAACCTTTTCTTATTACAATAGTGCCCTCAACAGTTTTAACTAACTCTCAACCGACTAACTAATTCAACCAATACACTACTCCCATTACTCCCCCTCAACCATAACTGGGAAGGAATCGTAAAGCTGTGGTTGAAATCAAACCAAAATCAGATGAAAGTAGTAGAAATAACATACATACAAATTTCAGAATTTTATTGACAAATCCTAATCCAAGATTATGACAATGTTTATTGAACACATGACTATGTAAACCTTTAGTGAATACGGGGCTCGTTTGGTTGTGCTTTTGAAAAAGTCAAAAGCGCTTCCTAATGAGTAAAAGCACTTCAGTTTAAAAAAAAATGATTGTTTGGCAAACATTTTAAAAGTGCTTTTAGCTAGAAGTAGAAGCACTAAGAAACATTTTCTAAGAAGCACCTAGGAGGTGCGTCCTCCTAAAAGTGCTGCACAAAGAAAACAAGGGAAACACTTTGCTCCATTTAATGATTTTTTTTTCAATTCCAAAATTATCCATTTTTTTAATTTGCAAAGTCTAAAATGCTATTCCACTTTATAAAATCATCAAAACTACCATCAACAATTTTTTCTAGGGTTGCACGTTGAAAACACAAAAGGTTTTTTATTTTCAGATTATTTTGGAGGCTAGAGTAGTCCACTTGGTCTCCATCTCTTCCTCTCCATCTTCCCAAATCTCTCTACATCTTCATAACCTGAAATTTTTGTGGAGGTATGTATGTTATTTCTTATCTTAAATTTGTATGTAGTGTGAGAATTTTATTGGTTATATATATATATATATATATATATATATATATATATATATTATTTTTTGTCGAAATTGTTGTGAATTGACTCAAAAGCAATAAAATATGGCTTCAGAATTGAAACAAAAAGGAGAAAACATAAGCCAAACCTTCGGCCTCCTGTTGATAGAGAATAAGTGTCCCCTGCATACAGGGGCGGATCTATTAAGGGACCAAGGTGGTCCCAGGACCACCCGGAAGCTCGGGAAATGGCTGTGAGGATCTTCAAGGACCACCCAAATCTGGGCAGTGGTGGAGAGGACCAGCGGGCATGGCTGCTTCACCCTGTGCAAAACAGAAGGAGGAAGAAGAAAGGTATTTTTTCTTTTAAATAACTTGGCCAAAACGACGTCGTTTTGAGCCAAGTTGTTTAAAAATTTTAAAAACCTTCACGTGATAGGCAGTGGCCAAATTCAATAAACTAGCTCTTGTTGTCAGATTCACTTTACCAAACAGGAGGAGGAATCCTCACGCCACTGCAGGTAGGTAACCCCAACTTTTTTATTTGCTTGGTATTCAAATCGTGATTGTGTTATAGGGGTTCTTTTTTTTTTTTTTTTTTTTTTTTTGTTGTTGTTGAAGATTGTGTTACAAACTTACAGACTACAGTCAAGGGTTTTTAGTTCATACATATTTTAAATTGATATAGATTTTTTTATTAATTGATATGTGTAGAAATTAGAAGTATTGAACGATCTTACAAGCGAAAATCATCATTTATTAATTGATACAGATTCAATTCACTTTACTAACCTAATTGTATGTTGCGTTGTTCCTCATTCTACCCAAGCTAGCCGAACTGCCGAAAGTCATCAGAATCAACTTTAAAATTTCTGTAAGGTTTCCAATTTAGTGTTAGTTCTTACTTATTTTTAGTGTTAGTTGATACATATTTATTGTTAATTTGTTAGGATTTTTAGTTTTATTTTAGTGTTAGTTCATAAATATTTATTGTTGATTTTTTAGGATTTTTTCATATTTATTTTAGTGTTAGTTCATACATATTTATCGTTGATTCATTAGGATTTTATGATATTACTTGGATTGTGTTATAGGGGTTTTTTTTGGTTGAAGATTGTGTACTAGTTCATGCATATTTTTTAGTTTCATCAATTGATATAAATTTTTTTATTAATTGATATGTGTAAAATTTAGAAGTATGGAACGATATTACAACCGAAAATCATCATGGATTATGAATGAAAAGTTGATTAGTAGTTTACCTCATTGAAGCGATCATTTAATTCCTTAAATTTTAAGAGAAATAACGTTGTGTGGCTTAAAAAATATTGAAAAAGTGGTCAAATTAATTAGACAATAATTAAAAAACAAAACAAATCTCAAGATAAATCAGCACATTAAATAGCAGGTTAGGTGAACCACCGCTCTTGGGCATGATTTCCGACGAGGGGAGGGGCGGCAGCCACTCCTCGCCCTCACGTAGCTTTATTTATGTATATTGGGACCACCCAATGTTAAAATTCTGGATCCGCCACTGCCTGCATATATGGATCTTTAAAACATCACCTTGTTTAAGAGAAAAGAAAGCCCACTTATTATTATCTGTAGCATTATATGTATCTTTAAAATAGTAACGCAATACACATTCAAACAAGAATGTTTCATATCCTTTGAGTCGAATATGCATATAGATTATTATTAGCCCACAAGTCATAACTAATTATTAGTCCAACATGCATATAGATTATTACAGCTTCCATGATAATATGAAGATCCCCATCAGGAATCTTATCCTTGTTGTTAATATCCATGAGCTTAAATCCCTCATGTATGCCAGCAACTTCCTCAATCGTCAAATGCTCAGTACTACCTGTTAATCTAAAATCCCAAAAGAACCAAAAAATAAAAACATTAGTAATCGAGGGCACATACAAATCGAACGTACAATTACAACAACTTAACAATTAGTTTCTTGTTAGGGTCACAAATACTGCAAGTAGTGGTGTATAATGCATTATATAGCAAGTATTAGATTACAAATCATGCATTATTGTTTTTAACTTACTTTCTTGTTGTTAGTTAGGACATAAGCAATGGTGTATGCTCTTATTACGTGCTATGGTTTTTTTTTTCTTTCTCTTCATAGATATGTCAAAAAATATAGTTAAGGATGTACAAGATGCATGTGGGGAAGGTAATGAAAAAAAAAGCAAGGCAATGTGGGGTGATGCAAGTGTTGAGACATTTATAAGCATTTGTGTAGCTGAGACATTAGCCGGAAATCAAACAGGTGGTCATCTTAATAGGATTGGATGGAAAAATGTTATTAAGAAATTTAATGACCTTACTCAACGGTCATATGTTCATAAACAACTCAAGAACAAATGGACAACACTTAAGAAACAATGGAAATTTTGGACATCTTTAGTTGATAAAGAGGCTGGCTTAGGATGAGATCCTGTGAAGCAAACTATCATTGCAAGTGATGAGTGGTGGGAGAAAAAAGTGAAGGTGAGAAATTATTATCTCAAATCAATGGAGAATTCAACTTCATATTTATGTTCTTTTATCACAATTTGTTAATTGTAGTTGGTAATATTTAAGGAGAATCCTGAAGTTGCAAAATATCGAAATAGTGGATTGAAAAATGTTGACTAACTGGACATTTTGTTTGAAGAATGAGCTGTTACAGGTGTAGGTGCGTGGGCACCCTCACAAAGGTTGATGAGTAATAATGTCCAGAAAGCTCCAATAGGTGAATAAAAAGACAGTCAAGATGATTTGGAGAATGAAATATATAATAATGATGAACTTGACGACATAGTCGATGCTGAGACACCTTCCCCTGCTCAACCTTTAACACAAGGAAAATGAATAAAAAGAACAAGGGGATTCTAAAAGAGTTGGAATTGGGGCCAAGATGATAAAACAATTAGATGGTTTTTTACAAGCTATAAACAACTGTTCTAAAAGCAAAGATAAGCATGGTTGTAGCATTGAGGAAGTGATGGAAGTTTTGGAAGGAATGCCTGAAGTTATATATGATGACAAGCTCTTTATGAAAGTTGTTGATATCTTCACTGAAAGAAAAAATAGAGAGATGTTTGTTGCATTGAAGCAATCTAATAGACAAATTATGTGGCTTAAGAGCAAGAAAGTTTGAATCGTCACATTTATTTTAGGATTATCGTATTTCGAGATGGTTTTTTTTGTGATTGAATAAGTATTTATTACATAATGGATTGTTTGAACATTTGCTTCCAATGTTTTTAATTATATGATTTTTATAACTTTTTCCAGAATGTGAACTTCATTTTTTGCCATGAATATATATTGCTCTTTTATTAAATATTTCTTTGTGTTTACAAATATGAGTACTAGTAGTAGTGACAGTAGCAATACAAACACCTCTACTGATGGAAGTGATGACGAATTTTATCAATTGGTTTTTGCAGGCTGTGTCACGGCTGTGTCTGAATGGTTAAAGTACGTTGACAAAGTACCTTGTAGGACTTCTTCATATACGGGACATAGATGGGTAATGGAAGTTTTAAATGGTCATCCCATAAGATGCCATGAACAATTTAGGATTGAACATCATGTTTTTAAGGACTTATTAGAGACTTTGAAGCGTGATTATGGCTTAAAAAGAATTGGAGATATAATATTGGAAGAAGCATTAGCAATGTTTCTTAACACATTAGGTCATGGGCACACTAATAGAATGATCTAAGAGAGGTTTCAATGCTCCAGTGAGACTGTCTCTAGGTGGTTTGGGATATTATTAGATGTTGTTTCTCGCATGGCCACCGATATTATATGCCCACATGATCGGCAATTCAAGAGAGTTTCAAATAAAATTAAGGATGACAATCGATATTGGCCATATTTTAAAGGTTGCATAGGGGCAATTGACGGAACACATGTCCCAGTTGTGGTGCCTAGAGAAATGCAAGTACCATATATTGGTAGAAAAGGAAACACAACTCAACATGTTATGGCTGCATGTGATTTTAATATGTGTTTAACAATTGTCTGGGCTAGATGGGAGGGTGCTGCTCATGATTCACGTATATTTATGGAGGCCTTGAGAACACCAGAATTGAAATTTCCTTATCCCTCTTCTAGTTAGTAATCAACTTTAGTCCTATATGAATGTGTTTATTCATTTATTATCTTACGAACACAAAAATCTTTTTGTTTTTCTTTACAATTATGGTGTAGGTAAATATTATCTAGTTGATGCTGGATATCCACATATGAATGGATATATTGGACCTTATAGGGGTGAATGATTTGTCAACTGGTTTGAGGGTCAAACTAATGAATCTAGACGACAACTATGCATTAAAATAGAGGAGTTGATGAACCCAAGTTCCACGACACTTGCAGAACCAGTTAAAAAAATTAAAACCAAAGGACGTCCATGTAAAGTTAACACTTCTACTCGTCGTTTGCCATCGGCCTTTGAGAATGTAGAAGCTCTTTCAGGTCATGTTAGCCAACCACAGCCCTCTAAAAAGAAACCAAGAGGAAGACCACTCAAATTAAAGGTATGCACTTATCTTTATAGTTGTGGTGTTTGATATACTAATTGTAACTTCACTAAGTAACCATTGATTACTATACAGACTTATAGCTCAATTTTACGCAATCCAGCCACCCCTACGAATCAATATACGAGATAGTTTCCTGAGGCAATAAAGCAATACATTACTATTGCAATTAATGTCCTTGGAGATGGTAATTGTGGATATAGAGTCATAATTGGGGCAATGAGATTTGGTCAAGATTCATGGCTAAGGGTACGTAAGGACCTATTGGCGGAAGTACGTGGTTGCCCATTCCTATATGAGCAAGCTTTTGGTTGGAAAGAGAGGCGTGCTGAGATTGACCAAGCACTTAACTATTTTGAAGATTCATATGCACCGGAACTCTACTGGATGAGCATGCCGGATATAGGCCATCTTATAGCTTCATGTTATCGTGTAGTGGTGATTTTTTATCCCGTTTGGAATGCCTCTCATTCCTACCTTTATATGTATTAGGAGATGATGAAGCCACTAATCTTCCTGAGATTGCAATTGGTTTAGTCAATGACAATCACTTTATACAGGTACTAAGAGTTGACTTACTTTTTTTGCAACATTGAACGTTGTTTTTGAAAGCTAATTGACTCTTTTTGTTTTGTACAACTACGTTTGGCACCAGGACATCCCATGCCACCGGTTGCATAAAATTGGCATACTCTTGCAGTAAATAACGCTCACCACTGAAACAATATGTCTTGATTGTGACTGATTTATGTTTTACAAACTGAACTGAAATATATTGATTGCCAGGCGAGAGTACATTTGTAAAAACAAGGTTTATTTTTTAATGGTGATTTTCAACTAGGTAGTGTTGATTTTTAATGGTGCTTTCTTGCACTATAGTAAGATGTTTGTGCCGCATATCGGAACATCTGAAATGTAGATTCTACCTTCTAAAACAACTTTTTGTACTCTTCAGTATCTTGTGTCATTTCCTCGAGGCTTTTGTCCTTCCTTTCCTGGTCTAAATCAAGTTTTTGCTTTAATTCCTTCTCCTTTTCATCTAGCTATATCATTGAACACAAAAATAGTAAATACTTGAGGCTAAAACATACGAATTAGCACGCGTTAATAATGTTCCAATCTTACTGCATCATAAATCTCATCATTTTTCTCAAAGTCGCCACATTTCCGTGGGAGGATGTGGATATGAACATGGGGTACAGTATGTCCGCCTTGGGGTCCATCCTAAGGTTCAAACAATGAGGACATAGTTAGCTTCGGGGGACATAAAACTATTACAATGTGCAGCAACAAAAATTTCTGAGCCTAGGATATGAGAAATATAGGGTGTATAGAAAATATGGGGTGTATGTATAAAATATAAGGTGTATATTGAGAATGTGAGATGTGAGGGTATTATGGGAAAGTATGTGGGGTATATTAAGATAATTTTTAAGTGAAAAAGAAAATGTGGGGTGTATTAAGTATGTGAGGTTTATTCAACAATTTGTAGGGTGTTAATATAATAAGCCATTAATGATTTTATATGATTTAATTAGGATTTGATTTGATTTGGTCTAGTTTCGATGTTTTGATTTATTTACTTACTAGTATTGCTCCTTTGTAATCCTATAAATACCTCCTTATGAAGAAGAATAAAGTATTAAATGTTGCAGTCCTATTAGATTAGGAATGTGATTGGGTAAATCATAGTATATCTTGGAATATCTCTTTTATTCATATTAGGAGTAGATTACCTATTAAATGTTGTAATCCTAAAGGGAAAAGAATTAACCTTCCCTACTATTATAAATAAAGGCACAATGGGGTGGAATAACACACACCCACAATTACACATCTCTTTGTTTCTCTCTACCTATTGTCGCACCCATCTCTCTAAGGCCTCCATAATTGTTCAGTAAATTATGCCTACAACACGTTATCAGCACGCTATTGACGCTGCGCTAAAAAGAGAGTTTATTCTTTAATCAGGGCAGTATTACGTTTTAATCATTCTTTTTGTGATTAATTTATTATTTTGAATTTATCTACATGCTATTGATTCAATTTAATTTTTCTATGTTGAACGTGATACAACGCATTGGAGATGTAATTCCGACTTTCCGAAAAGGAATCTCTACAAATTCAAAGGTTTTTGTTGTTTTCTGCCAATCAGGTACGCTTAAAATAAAGTAAGATATTTGAAACGACCTTGAAGCATGACAACATTCCCCATGATGCATGAACCCCCGTATGTTTATATTTTCCTTCCGATATATATTGTATATGTTTATATATTTGTCAATATATATTTGTTTCATGCATTACGCATATATGCTATGTGGAATTTGTGAGTCAAAGTATCGAAATAAATTAGAAGCAAGTAGGGTTTTCCAAACCTTAGATGTCGAAAAAAGAAGAAGAAAAAAACTCAAGGATTTGTTTTTGTGGCTTTGAGCCACGCTGCTAAGCCTGAAGCTTGGGTTTGCGACATGGCAGCCTTTTGGGTTTTGTGCTACAATTGGGACCATGGGCTTCATGCCCCCGTTTGTTCTGGAAGCCTGTATCTCGGCCTGCTTCTTAAACGCCAGCAATAGCTGGGCTTACATTGTGTCAACCAATAAGCCAGCGCATGCTGGGCCTCTTTTCGCGCTAATGCCCAATACCAGCCAGCCCCGTATTACTGGGCTCGGTTTCCTTTCCTTGGCCCGCTGACTTGCATCCAATTTGGGCTGCTATGCATCCGTGTAATGTAACCCAAAGCCTGCAGGGCCGTGCCTCACACTACCAGCCCACCCGTGTTGGGCTGTGTCCTTTCAATTTTTTTTTTGACCCAATGACATATTTTGGTATCCCCCGCTTCATAACCATACCCAAATATTTTTGGACGTTTTTGGTTAAAGCCACACTAGGTTATATTTTCTTAATTATTTGGCCTGAAGCCATCTAAAGTGAATATGATCCGAAGTCATTATCTTTGCTTCTACGATCGACCCTGAATGGTCCTGATCTATTGAATTAATTAAAAGTGACATGTAGTCCATTAATCTGATAATGAATCTTGACCTGAAGATCACTTTTGGACATTAACGATTCAAATCCACTACACTTAGTTGTATATTGCATTCTGTGTTCTTGCATGAACCTCTCTTTTAGTAACTAAACGTTCATAAACTAAATTGAACTTGTAGTTTCACATTTAGTGCCTTTGAAACCCGAAGTTTTCATAAAACAATACACCCATGAAAACCCGACGTTTTTCATGAAAACCATGTCTTAGAACTTGAATGTTCTAACTTTGATGCTTATGGATGATTCATTCCCATAGCACAAATCACTAACTTTACACCTAAATCACATCTCTAACAACGACTTCAGGTCATCCAACCTAATTAAGAGCATTGGCATGCTACTCGTTGTATGAATGGTACTGAATCACCATTTAAGGGACCTTAAATTCTCCATGACGTTGAGTTTTTAAGGATATTCGAGATGACAATGATCATAACCTCCAAAAATGAGCCCGAAGCTTTGATTTGGGGCCAATGAGTTGTCTCCTAATTGGGAACACGCCACATGTGGCTGGCCTAGAGCTGGGTGATTGAGTAGTTTACTTGTTTTGGCACGACCTTTTGGGATACTTAGGTTCGAACAATGATGCTACAACATATCTCCTTATCTGAAGTAAGGATATTGTGTCTACAAGCACACCTTGCCAAAGCCCGCTCATTTGGGAAATTGATTTCTATATCATTCCTTACAAAGATACGACATGACTCATTTTTCACAGTAGATTCAAGGGAATATATGTAGACTAATCTAACCAAAATGAGGACCATATAAAATACTTATGGTTTTGGTTGATGAATCGACAAACTAGTCACATGTTTGTCCACAAACATTATTGCTAAACCTCATGGTCGATTAATGGCTCACCACCCTACTTATCCCTTAAGGTCCGGGAGACTGGATAATGTCGGAGAGTTTATATCGACGATTTTCGATAAAGTATTGCATGTATTTTGGGTTTATAATTGAACATTGAATTTCCATGTTCACCCCAAATAGCCTCGCCTAGCAATCATAAAGCGCAATTTAAATGATCGTCCGAATTTTGGTCAACGTACCAAGTTTTCGGTTTCTGCCTAAGGCTATGCAATCCTTGTATGCAGTTATGTTGGTTCGCCTTGAGGCCCATTGCCACCCAACCTATATGACGTTACAGTTGGTTACTGGGTATGAACCTGACGATTTTCGTATTTACGCATTTAGGTGTGCATTCCATGTGCCAAGTTGCGCTGCCGCAACGTACCACCATGGGTCCTCAAAGAAGGATGTGTATCTTTTGTCGATCATGATTCTCCTTCACACTAGCTCTCTTCGAGCCCTTGCATGCAATCTCTTTACCGTTCATTTGCGGGTTGTCACTTTAATGAGACAGTCTTCCCACTGTTAGGGGGAGATATGAACGTTAACGTTCTTGGAGAACGGCGCGAATTTGCATGGACGTTGCCCACTATGTCTCATCTTGATCCCCATACCGCACAAGTGTGATAAGCAAGTGCGATGAATTCTAGTTTTCAGAATGTTGTTCCAGACGCATTCCTGTGATCTAGCTAAAGTGACGAGATCATATACCAGCTGCAAACATGCATGCAAGGATAGACGTACTTAACAGACGTCTAGTCAACATCCCTGGAGGATGTACCGCCCCTGTTGGACGGTTTGGACTCCCCTGTTGGATGGTCCGGTACACCGACGGATAACCAATCAATTTGTCTTGGCTTGGAGCATGACAGATCACTCGGTTCGTAAGATTCACTTCCCTAGAAGAGGAAGACACGACACAATAATGAATCCATACTTGATCGCTGTCTCAAATCATCTCCATCTCATGAGATTAATTAGGATTTCTCCCGATACTTAAAAGTTCTTGGTCTAGTATACTAGTTTGGATGAGAAAATGGAATTGAAATGAGATTATCATCGATGATGTTTTCACTTATATGGTAGCTACCGACATAAATGAAAAGCGACGATATCGAATCATGTTCTGTTGATTAAGTGACAACGTAGAACTGATTGGACAACTAAAGTTACAATCCAGGTCAAATTCCTTACCAAAGTGTGTTTTGGACCTGTCGTTCCTACACTGCCCAAGGTAACCCTATTATGTTACAAATGGGAAATGAAGTGTTATGAGATGAATGAAATATTGCGATATGATGCACGCTTTACGGTGCAAGGTTTCTCTCAAAACATCATGTGATTGATAACATCATTATAAAATGTGGTTAGTGTTTTCTCCATGGGGATATAGATACGGAGATTTACATGTAAGTTCTTGAAGAATTACATGGACTGGTTCAAATAGTTTCAAAACCACGGAACGCCCTCTTAACTTGTTTGAGGCGTTCACTTACAATTCGATGGACGTGGTATACTCGTTTAAGTGATTATTTAATCAGTCAGAGATATGAATTATGCCCTTGCGTGTTAAACTATGAAGTCTTATTCCAAATTACTAGAGTTACAGTTTATGTCGTTAACACGAATCTCACTAAGACTCCGGAAGAGCTTGAGAAAACTGCCTCACACCTGAAAATGGAATTTGAGATGAAGGATCTTGGGAAAACTCATTTATGCCTTGATATGACCTTATCAAACCCGCGAAAGGCAAAATCCCCGAATGGTTATGTCTTTACCATTAAGGGATATCGCAATATCTTGGAGGTCCACGATATGACCTTAGTTCCGAAATCTTCAAATTGTTCCAAGACTCACTTTACTTCACTACGCCATAAGTGAGACATGGTTAGGAGTTCTTGTTGAGCATATTCGAAGTACTTGCTGTGTTTTCATCCATCGTTGAATCCCAATGACGATCTATGAAGATTATGCCGCATGTATCAACCCGACCAAGCCATGATACATCAACAAAGTCAACACCAAGACATATTGCGTCTACATCTACATCAGCAAAGCATCAGAAGATTGAAGTCATGCAAGCCGATCCCAGACAACCTTGCCGACCTCTACACGATGTCACTGCCGAATTCAACCTTCAAGAAGCTTGTCCGATGAATTGGTATGCCTAACTATCTTATGCAATGCTTATAGTTCTCATTTGGAAGTTATGTCAAACTCAGGGGGAGTATCCATAAGTATATTCACTTGATCTTAATGTACTATTTTTCCCTACGATTAGGAGCATTTTTCCCACTGGATTTTTGCTATCTAACTAGGTTTTAACGAGGCACCCATCTTGTGCTGATCATACCCTTGTGAGCTCTTGTACTTGCGTCCAAAAGACGTATAGTTTTAACTTAATGCAACTTCTCACTTTTCTCCTTAGTCTATGGGTTTTTCTCCCACCTTGGGTTTTACCATAGCGAAGTTTTGTGAGTTTTACTTTTTATGCATTATTCCATTGATTTGAGACTCGCATTCACTCATTGTGCCGACGACTTCATCAACTATACTTGCTTCATCATTGAAGACATGATGCGCCATTTACTTAAGTATTTACACACTCAAGGGGGAGTGTTGCAGTCCTATTAGATTAGGAATGTGATTGTGTAAATCCTAGTATATCTTGGAATATCTCTTTTATTCCTATTAGGAGTAGATTACATATTAAATGTTGTAATCCTAAAGGGAAAGGAATTAACATTTCCTACTACTATAAATAAAGGCACAATGGGGGTAGAATAACACACACCCACAATTACACATCTCTTTCTTTCTCTCTACCTTTCTCTAAGGCCTCCATAATTGTTCAGTAAATTATGCCTACAACATTAAAGTTATTATTTGAGAATTGTGAGATTGTAGAGAATTCTAAATTGATCATAAACCCTTTATTTTCAACTTGATATCATAGCAAAATTCGATTCTTGGTTGAACCTTGTTATAAGTGCTTCCCTGTGGGTGCACGAAGCTAATTTTCTTCGTGCACCCATATGCCATGAACCTGAAGGTGAAAATTGTCTACGATTGTTAGGAGAAGATAAGTTTCCATTGCCATGAAGAAGAAAAAAAAAAGAATAAGAAAAAGTTGTGATGTCGCTGCCTCAGGAAAAGAGAAGAAAAAAATTGGCATGATAGGATCCGTTTCTTATCATGGAGCATTATATGCTTTATTTTATTTTTCTTCTTAATTTAGTTTAGTTATGAGTTTGGGAGAGAAACAAAGAAAAGAAAAAAAACAAGAAAAACGAAAAAAAAAAATTGCAGAAAAAAAAGAGATTTGTTGGTTGGGGCTTCCGAAAAGAGGCATTAGTTTTAGTTGAGCTTTCAAAAGGATTAGCGTTTGTTTCAACTGGACTTTCGAAAAGAGGCGTTGGTTCCACCATATCAGGAGATTTATTTATCGGGCTTTCGAAAAATGACGATAGTTCCAAATGGGCTTTCGAAAAGATTAGCGTTAGTTCCAATTGAGCTTTCGAAAAGAGGCGTTAGTTCCGAGGATTATGATTTATTAGTTGGGTTTTTGAAAAAGGCGTTTGTTCTAGATGGACTTTTAAAAAGATTGGCACTAGTTCCAGCTGAGCATTCAAAAAGAGGCGTTAGTTCTGACATATTGTGATTTGTTGAGCCTTCGAAAATATTGTCGTTAGTTTCAGCGTATCTGTGAAGATTTCCGACACGTGTGGCTCACTTAATGTGTGGTCCCATGTGAGGGGAGGTGTTGAATTTACGAAGTTTCAAATTAAATCTTATTTTCTTCTTCACAAACTTATGATTTCACATCTTGAGTTTGAAGGGGAGGGGTGTTGGAAAATAAAAAAGAAAGTATTTCAGGGATACGGTTTATTTAGTAATTTTACATGATTTAATTAGGGTTTGGATATGATTTGATTTAATGTAGGTTTCCTTGTCTTGTAGACAAATGATTGTTTTGATTTATTTCCTAGTATTGCTAATTTGTAATTTATCCTAAACCCTTTATTTTCAACTAGTAAAAAATGAATCAGGAAAAGTTTATAGGAGGATTAAGAAATGCACTCCATGATCATTGCAAAAGTAATTACACTTTTCAAGTACGGATCTGCAAATCCTTCTTGCATGATTTTGTAATGGTCACAAAGAGCTTTTATAACCCCCCTCCTAATATTTTGTGATCATTTGGACAAATGATATCTTACATTAATTTATCTATTAAATTATAAAACGGAAAATTCAAATTTCAATGCAGAAATAAAGCATATTGTTCTAGCGTGTTTAGCTAAACTCTTTTAAGTCGACCGTTTTTTTAAGTTACAAAATTACAGTTGCCTCTTTTCCCTTCCAGGGTAAAACAGGTATAATGGTCTCTTTTCTTTTCCACTTGCTGGTAAAAAGTAAAAAGTAAAAAGTAAAAACTTTGAAACGACTTCCATTTTATTTCATTGACCAAAAAGGAATAATTTGGGTTCACCAAAAAAGGAATTATTTGGTAAATTTTGGTGAATCACGAATCAGAAAAGAGCAGGTTGGGAGGCTTGGTCTTCGGGTGTCGGTGACTGAGATGGACTTGCCATCGAACCTCCATGGACGCTGAATAAAATACACATCAAACAACCCAGAAGAGATCTTATTGTCCTTGTTTCCTCAACCCCAAATTATTGCTATTTTTTCTTCATTTTCTCTGTCAATTTCCTCTCTGCTGCTGAAGCCAAAAGCCAGAGTCTCTGGAGTCGAAAAATAAAGCCCAGCAATTTTGAAGGAATCATCCAACCAATCCACCCTTCGACGTCCCAAGCACCACGTTTACCAGATTGCTAAAGAACCCATCTGCCTTCTTGGGGTCATATCCTTCAGGACCCTTCCACTTTTGCTGGGTTGCTGATTTTGTAGCTGAAGAAAGAGAAGGATTGGGGAAAAAAGATGAGAATTTGGAAGCTGGGTTTTGCTGGGTTTCTTGTTGCTGCCTTTGTGGTGGGGTTTGGTTCAGGGGAGCAGGCCCGCACTGAGAGAATTTCAGGTAGGGGACAGAGAGACTTTTTTTTTTTCTTTTCGATTTACATTATTTGATTTCTCTTGGGTTTTTGCCATTTTTCGGTTTTGAATTTCATTTCGCTGCCTTTAACAGCTACCTGGGTTTTGATCACTTGAAGTTTTGGTTTTGAATCTTTTGATTGATGGGGTGTTCGTAGGTTTGGTACATTTTATGGATCTGTCATCTAAATTTGATGTTCAATTGGACATATGGAATGTTGGATGTTGATGTAATTCTTATCATTGTTAATTTCCACGTTGTTCTTAATTTTGATTTGACAATAATGAGGTTAGTCTCGGAGACGAGTTTAGTTTTGATCCGCCAATAATCGAAGTTATATACGTAGTAAATGCTGGGTTGTTTAGCTGGAGTTGTAGCTCCCAGAAGGCGGCAAATGCATAATAATGCCATTGTGACGATGTTGATGAACTCCAAGGACCAAGAATTATGCGGTTTTGATCCTTTTGGATTTGTTGGATTTGGTCTTTAGAAGTCTGTCTATTGTATGTAGATTCAGAATCTGCTGAGGAATACAAGTGTATGAGAACTTAAGTATGGTTTGTTTGCACCGAATGTAGGTAGTGCTGGTGATGTTTTGGACGATGACCCAGTAGGAAGGTTGAAAGTTTTTGTTTATGAGCTTCCAAGCAAATACAACAAGAAGATTCTTCAGAAGGATCCCAGATGCCTCAACCATATGTTTGCAGCTGAGATCTTTATGCATCGATTTCTCCTGTCTAGCCCCGTCCGAACCCTTAATCCTGAAGAAGCAGATTGGTTTTATACTCCTGTTTACACCACTTGTGATCTGACCCCCAATGGCCTTCCTTTGCCTTTTAAGTCACCACGGATGATGAGGAGTGCAATACAACTCATTTCTTCGAATTGGCCTTACTGGAACCGGACAGAAGGTGCTGATCACTTTTTTGTAGTGCCTCATGACTTTGGAGCATGTTTTCATTATCAGGTTAGAAGCTTGGTTTGCTTCTTCTTAATTCTCTCATGGAATTCTGGACCAATTGGAATAATTATGTTAGCTTGTTCCGATGTGCCTGTAGAGCTTACTTCTTTCATGATGTAAATTCATGTGTTGTATTTGAGCATGTCAATTATCTGAGTTGGTTCCATGTATAACTATTGCAGGAAGAGAAGGCGATTGAAAGAGGAATTCTTCGCATGCTCCAACGTGCAACTTTGGTTCAGACTTTTGGGCAAAAGAATCATGTTTGCTTGAAAGAGGGCTCAATAACAGTTCCTCCTTATGCTCCTCCCCAGAAGATGCAAACCCACGTAATTCCTGAGAAAACTCCTAGGTCCATCTTTGTTTACTTCCGAGGATTATTTTATGATGTGGGAAATGACCCAGAAGGTGGTTATTATGCAAGGTAATTCCTCCATAACGTATATGTGAATGTTAACAAAAATGGTATCTAAGTCTCCCATAGTGTTTGAACGCACAAATCACATCCTTCCATTGGTTGATGAGAGAAGTTATGCCGTTTTATGAGGTGAAACAACTTGACGGCATTTCATTTTCTAAACTAGAAGTTAACTTCTGATAGCTGTTGAAAATAAGAAATGAGAGTTTGGGGTTCTTTGGTTTGCTAGATAACACTAATATGAAAATAGGTCGGAGCAGGATGTGGTCTAACTTTTTGTACTTTACAGAGGTGCACGAGCAGCGGTGTGGGAGAACTTCAAAGACAATCCGCTTTTTGACATCTCTACCGAGCACCCCACCACATACTATGAGGACATGCAACGAGCAGTCTTTTGTTTATGCCCTCTCGGCTGGGCTCCTTGGAGTCCAAGATTGGTCGAAGCAGTGATTTTTGGCTGCATTCCTGTTATCATAGCAGATGACATTGTTCTACCCTTTGCCGATGCCATCCCTTGGGAAGAGATTGGCGTGTTTGTAGATGAGAAAGGTGTCCCCAACTTGGACACCATACTCACTTCCATCCCACCTGAACTGATACTGAGAAAGCAGAGATTGCTCGCTAACCCTTCAATGAAGCAAGCCATGTTATTCCCACAACCTGCCGAAGCAGGAGATGCTTTCCATCAAGTTCTAAACGGACTTGCGCGCAAGTTGCCGCACGGCCCTGATGTTTTCTTGAAGCCGGGTAAGAAGATCCTGAACTGGACCGCAGGGCCAGTGGGCGACCTGAAACCTTGGTAGCCACTGTGACTTTTTACTTCCTCTTCAGCCAAGCCTCCAAATTTTACTGTAGTAATTTTGTTATAGTTGAGATGCCGATTTTCATGACTGTAAAAATTTGGATTTCGTGAAAAGGTATCAGACTATTATACACTTTTCTTTTGTAGCGTGACTTGGATTGTTATAATTTCATTGAAAGCATGATATTGTTCCATCGTTTAATTTGAAGTTTGTGAATCCCACACCAACGAAATACTCAGGTTTATGACTTCGCTGTGCTTACTTATACAAGTTATTTGGATTATTTTAAAGGAAAACTAATGAAAATGACTTCAAAAGTTTAGATTTTAACCAAAAACCATCCACAAACTTTATTTAATTGTAAGGACAACAAAATGAAAAAAAAAAAAAACTACTAAAGGAAGCGTGTGCATATATGTGAATTTGATCAATTCCTAACCAAATCCTCCTCTGATTTTAATCACTCACTCACTCTTGACCAATCCCTAATTATTAATATAATCTTATTGATTTGTGTAAATATATTATTGACTGCATTCATTTTAAATTTCAATTGCCTACAGAATTGCCTCATGCATGTGAAGAGGATGAGGGTCGAGTTGTAATGGTGTTATTTGCTGATAAAAAAAAACCCGAAAAATGCTTAAAATTTTCATGCTCTTTGTACTGAAGACAAGAGGATTGGATTATTAGGGAAGCCGCTGCACTTGAAGGGCTCCGCATTTCATCGCATGATGAGAGCTTCAACTTGAAGCATATCGGCCCTGGAATATAGTCCATGGCAAATTCTAGACCTAATACTAATGGTTCATAGTTCTTCATTTGCACTGCAATGGCCCTGTGGCTTGAAGGAAAGCACGTTGTGTTCGAAACAATTGTTGATGGATACAAAGTTGTTGAGAAAATGAAGGTGGGATCGAAGAATAGGATTAAGTTTTCATAAACAGTATAGTAAGTTTCATAAACAGTGTAGTAAGTTTCATAAACAGTGTAGTAAGTTTCATAAACAGCGTACCGTAAGTCCGCGGGTCAGATTTTTTGTCATTTTATTAAAATTATGTCTTTTTCATTAAAATTTAAGTTTTTTTGTCCTTTTTATTAAAATTTAAGGGTTTTTCATTAAAATTTAAGTATTTTTAATTAAATAAAGTTATAACATGGTTTTTTATTAAAATAAACTTAACCAAAACCCTTTTCATGAAAGTTCCATTGTTTTAATTCTTGACTTCTCGTGCGTTTACAAATAATACCAACGAAATAAATAAATAATTGCCACACTAAGTTGTGCAATTATTGAATACAAAGAATTGAATTACTTAGGGGACTAGTTGATTTCATTCTTACGACTTCTTTCTTATATTATTTTAGTTTGAAGTATTCCCAACAAGTAAAGAGAGTTGTCTAGCGGGCTTATTTGCGTCTGCTATTTAAAAGGCTAAAAACAACTTTCTAATAAATTTAAGTGTTTTTAGATCATAGAAGCATGATTTCTAAATTAGGTATACACTTCCAAGTTCTTTTCTATAAAACATTTTTTTAGTAAAAGTTTTAAGTGATCTATCTCATAAGCACTTTTGTTTTGTTTGTTTTTTTTGTTTTTTTAATAAAAACACTTCTAGAAATAGAACTTATGAACATAAGTACTTTAAAAAAAAAAGCAAACCGGAACGAGCCCAAAAAATAATAAAGAGGAATGCTAGCTATCTTTTCCACTTGCCTTTTCCTACTTAGACTTTCTCACTCAATAGATGTCATGTGGACTTTGTTTACACCTACATGTATGTATTAAATTTTAGATGTCAACCAAATCATTAATATTATCTGTCAAATTTAAATAGGACATAAGTGAAAAGAGAAGAAACAAAACATACTAGCTTTGGTTGGGATCGGTGAGTTTTCTTTTGTTTCTTTCTCCCTCTCTTTCTCCTCTTCCATCTGCTGTTTTCTTCCCTGGTTTTATTGGCTGATTTGCTTTCTTCTCTTCCCTCTGCTGTCTCTCATCCATATTCATCCAATTTCCAAGCTTCAGTCACCCTTTGCCGTAATTTGTTGCGTTGTTTCGAGTTGGTGTGCTTTGATTTGGTGCTTGCACTAGGTCGGGTGTTCCTTGCACCCCCACCTTTTCTTTGTTGTCTGCCCTTGTTGGCAGTGTTGCTTGTGAACTGCCATGAGCTTCTTTCACTTGGCTGCAAGTTCTTTGGTATCTGTAGCTGGGCTAGGAGTGAAGTTTGGAATTGGCTGCTGGTATCGATGAGGCGAGGCTTTGTTTAGGGAGCAAATTTGGCTGGATTGACATGCACGACTGCTATTTGGGTGGTTGTAGCGGTGGTTATGGTGGAAGACGCAGCGGCTCCGGTTGTTTCTGTGTTTTCTTTGTTTTGGTCTCAACTTTGGTTGGGCCTCTGTTGTTTGTTTGTGTTTTTGTTTTTGGGCTCTGTGTTGTAAATTTTGGGCCTCTGTGTTGTAATATTTGTTGTTGGTAATGCATGTTACCTTTGCTCAAAATAATAATAATAATAATAATAATAATAATAATAATAATAAATAAAATAAATAAATAAATTAGAAGAGTCGAGAGGGTGCTGCTTGTTGTAACTTGTAGTAAGGGAAAGAGATCCTCTCCAGATCTTTTCCACTAAGGCCATTGAACAAGTGATTCGGGTCTTCCAAATTTCATCCAACGGCCAAAATTATCATGCTTTTAAGAGATCAAAACAGGTGGGCCGTTGGATAAAATTTAGAAGGTTCAGATCACTTAATCCGGTGAACTTGGTAGAAGAAATCCGGAGATTATCTCTTTCCTTATAGTAAGTGTTTGGTATGTGGGGATTACCAA
Source organism: Malus fusca (assembly GCA_035220775.1). Taxonomy (NCBI): domain Eukaryota; kingdom Viridiplantae; phylum Streptophyta; class Magnoliopsida; order Rosales; family Rosaceae; genus Malus; species Malus fusca. The sequence goes on along the minus strand of CM069072.1, from coordinate 24,759,454 downwards.
GGCCACGCGACACTCAACGAGACTCGCACAATTCCAATTCACCTTTTTCGTTCCCACCACGCTCTCTTATCCTCTTCATATCTTCCTCTCATTCCTTCATCTCTACAGTTTCACTCGCTTCCCTGTAGCTCCAACTATCCTACAACATGGCCCTGCAACTGCAGGCACCCACCACAAGAAACCGCCTAGCGCCACCGTCTCCGTTAGCAGCTCCGAAGGGCAATGCCGGCCTCCGACAACCATCCGATAGCTTCGCTCTAAAGTCATCCTTCTTTTCTTCATCACACCACCTCTTATTGCTTTCTCCCAAGCAAAAGCCTCTTTCTTCTTCCTCTGCACCCAAGTTCTCCATGCGCGTCGCTTCCAAAGGAGCCTATATTTGTCGCGATTGCGGGTACCATATTATTACACTTGTTATACTTGACATGGCGATATTCTAACCATTCTAATCTATGGGGAGCGAGATTCGAATTTGGGTTTTTTTTTGCTGTTCTTTAATCTTGATCGTCACGATGATGCAGGTATATATACAAAGACAGAACTCCCTTTGAGAAGTTACCTGACAAGTATTTCTGCCCTGGTAAAAATTAAGCACTTCATTTTTTACACGACCTACATTTTCACCGTCAAATTTCAAAGCTTTTCATGTGTACAAATGTGGTTACTTTAATTTAACTCATGTAAGTAATCTGTGGTTTGCAGTTTGTGGTGCTCCGAAACGGAGGTTTAGGGCATACCAGCCTCCTGTGACCAAAGACGCCAACAAAAAGGATGTCCGGAAGGAACGAAAAGCGCAGTTGCAGAGAGAAGAAGCAATCGGGAAGGCACTGCCTATTGCTATCGTTGTCGGAGTTGTGGCACTTGTTGGATTATACTTCTACATCAACGTTGGCTTTCAGGGATAGATCAAAGTAGCAGAATCTGTAACCTCAAATGTATTGAACACGATCATTTGTATAATTTCTTTCTGTTGAAGTTTACTTCCGTCACGTCTCCAATTGAAAGCACAATAAGAACAAAGAGGATCTACGCAAAAAATCTCCGGAAAGTAGGATGAACTAATGGGAATCGATAGTAGCACAGCCGTGAATTCCTTCAAATATCGAATGCAGTAAGAACTCATCAAATAAAAATGCAATCACACCGCCAACACTTCCGGATGTATTCCTCAACATGTAAGCAACGTCTGCATGTACTAGACGGGTGTTCATACACCGGCACAGTGACAGATACCAAAATTTCGCCTGAAACCTAAACTACGATATTCAGTAAACGAGAAGAGCGAGAGAAAGATGCAAGCTGATACGAAATACCATTAATAGAGTTGAGCTACAAAAAATTTGAGCATTTACATAGGATGGTTACAGGTATCAAGTGATTATTCTTGCAAAACAAAAGAACCCTCTATTCTTTTCTCCATAGACTGCTGAATAGGAAAATTTAAAGAAGAGAACATGTCGTTGGTACTAGAGGCCGGGGCAGGCTTGAATTCGTACGGACCTTCCTTTGGACCCCAAACCTGTAACAATAAAAAGCACTTTGACTTACTCCCGGGAAAACTACCACATTACAGCATCCAGTAAGGGGATTATAGAGCGACTGACTAAGAGGATAAACTGACCTGATTTCCATCACCATCAAATCCCCTATCCCAGGCATGTATCTCATTATTTTTATGAATTGCAAGTTCCGAAGTACAGTATGCTGCTCCATTCTGTAACAAACGGGGAAAAACGATATATCACTGAATAACAGTCATTTGATTCATAGCGGTTTCAACTATCAAGTAACCAACTGTTATCCATGGACTCGTAACAAGGTCTTAACAAAAGGAAAAAATGACCAAGACTAAAAGAATTACCCATAAATTAGGAAAGCTGTCAGGCGGAGTTGAACCTTCATATAAGCAGCGTTTCCCACGCTCACAACGTTTCAGATGTATTGTTGTCAAATGCTCTGCAATGTCCTGCAGACAGAGAGAAGTTTGAATAAAAACATTGAAATCATATCCATAAATGTTTTCAAATGGTTAAATATCGGACTATCTAATTCCCGGATGAAGTAGCAACTCCAGAGCATTCTTTAAGTGCTTACTCACAAGCTTGTGCCTGAAGCCTCACAGGCAAGGTTATAATATCAACGGTCCTTGGTAATGACTCCTAAGTTTTCACTAAGATCATCTTAGATTACATTTTTAAATAAGATCCATTCTCTGAAAGGTTCAATGCTAAAGAAGTTATATCATTGTGAAGTTAGCAAGTTGAAAGTCGTCTATAAACTAAAATTAGTATGTTCTACACGATAACTATAAACTGCATTTGTAAGCCACAATAATGTGTTTGATACCAGAAAATCTAAAAGCAAGCATTGACAAGCTAAGATTATGATTTCGATGCGAACAGACTAACCCCGATAACTTCTTCAGGAAGTGGTCGCTGGTCTTTTGAGCGATCACAGAAATTCTTGTACTCCTCTGCATCTCTGATTGCATATGAGCTTAGCTGCTCATTAATAGAAATTTCAATATATTAGAACCTCACAGAATCCTGAGATACATCTCGCATACTCTAGTTTCATGTTAGTGCATTAAGTAAAAGAGAGCTAGTAACAATTTACTTAGTAACTACTCTCTGAAAAGAGAGGTTCACATACAGATTATCATAACATTAACACGCTCTTCAAACAAAACTGCAAAACGGATTATACACCCACCTCGACATCACATTTCAATTCTTTCGGGCAAGGCTTCACCATATAAAATCTCTGCAACCAGGAAACACTAACAATTACTCAAAAGAACAAAACAATGGGCAAGTAAGTTTGCCAAGAATTGAAAATTTAAGGCTTGAACATACTTGTCGAAACGGCTTCTGAGGAGTCCTCCAAAAAGCCTACCAAAACCCACAAATTCAACCTTAAATTCAACCCAAAAAAAACCAAACTTTACAGCAAAAAATTTACTGAATTTTGCATAGGACAATAAGCTTACTTGTTCAAAGTACAAAACATTAGAACCATCCACCATTTCAGCTGCTGGGCAAGTTACCATTCTGCAAGAAAATCAAGAAATCATGTAAAATTCAACCACAAAACCCTTCAAACAAAAACCCCAATTGAATCTTCACCACAAAAAAAAAAAAAAAAAACCCCAATTGAATTGAACACGAAAGGAAAAGAAGAATCGGGGCCCAATTGGGTTTTGGGGACCCACCTGATGTTGAAGTAGTGGTCAGGATCTCTGCCCGCTTGGTCTTTGGAGAACTTCTCGCCGGAGAGAGAACGGGAAACGAGGCGGGCGTGGTCCCACCGGGTGGTGGACTTGGTGAGCCGCTTCAGCAGCAGAGCTCCGCCTATCATCACCAGCGTCTTCACCAGCAGCCCGCGAGCCACGCTCCATCCTCCTGCGGAATCGGAGCTGCCGCTACCCGGCTCCGACCCGATTACCATTTCCTTGATTACAATCTCAATCACTCAGTGTGTTTACTGCTGCTGCTGCAACTAGTCCCATTTCGATTGAATTCACCCACACCCCACAAATCTAGACAATCCTAAAAACACCTTCTTTTTTCTATTTCTAAAATATTTCAAATTGAAATGTGAAATTATAGAATTGGAAATTGATCAAATGGGTTGGGTTGGGTTGGGTCGAATCGCTTCTGTTCGGTTCATCCAGACCGTTTATCTGGATGTGGTAAAGCTAACAGGCCGTCGGCTTTGTTTCAAGAGCTTACCAATGATTGCCACGTTGCCATCACCATTCCCGTCCAAAGACATGATAAAGTGACGTAGAAGTTTCATCTTGGGAAATAAATTTGCTCACGATCCTTTAGTGATTGAAATGAAGAACACTTATTTATCATTATTAAAATTTTGAGATAATAAATAAGAAGATGAACATTACCACTACTTAAGAACATTTCTTAACAAAAATGCATGGCCACTTGTCATATATACAACGTATATTCTCTTACTAGATGGTTTGGCACGTCATATTTTTGGACTCTCAATCTCAACTGTTGTGAGAGAGGTACCCTACTAAAATATCCTTCCGATTTGACACTACTAAAACATTAACGATCTAATTGAATAAATAGTCCTCGTGGTAATAGAGTATTCGGAAAATAACCCATGTGGTAAAAAAAATGAATTAAAACCCCTGTGGTAAAATCTATTAGGAATCCAGCCCAAAATCAAAATTTTCATTAGTTTCTCCGTTAAGTTAGGATCTTAAGTCTCTACATTTAGGCTTCATGCATTTACCTGCATTTCGTTACATCTGAGTCATTATGTGCCGTTATGTTTTGTTCCCTTTAATCAGTTGTTGCTTTTGTGCATCTTCACTGTGTCCCTAGCCCGCCGCTCGTCTTTTAGAACCTTAGTATTTCTTTGTCGATAATGCAACAACATCAATAACATACTATAGGGAGTAAAAACTAAAACTTGAAACCTCGGATGCATAGTTAAATGCTCTTAACTAACTGAGCTATAAGAACTTTGTGCTAGTACATTTTCTTACCTAGGGGTGGAATTTGTTCCAGAAAATCCCAAACCGTCCCGATCCCGTCTCGAAATTAGACCGAAAAATTCCCGAACTGAATTTCCCGAAACCGATCTCGACTCGAAAGTTTCGGTTTGGGATTCGGCCACAGCTTTGAAAGCTTTCGGGAATCCCGAACCGAACCGAATATTATATATATTTATTTATTTATTTTCAATTTTTAATTAGAAATTACTTGAACCGTTGGATTTGTTAAAATCTAATCCAACCGTCCATAGTTAGGTCATTTGTTTGTTAGGTTATCAGACTCTCAGTCACTCTCGCTCTCTCACCTCACTAGTTCACTCACACACACTCTCACTCTCACAGTCCCCCCGCTCCACTCCTCCGTTGAATCCACGCCGCTCCTCATCGTCCATCACTCCATTAACTCACGCCGCTCTACTCCTTCGTCGAATCCATGCCGGTCCTCGTCGTCCATTGACTCACGCCGCTTCTCCATCGACTCACACTCACACACTCGAATCCGACACCAATCGAGTCCCAAAATCCAGGTTAGGGTTTCTGATTTTTGATTAACTTGATTTCTGAGTGAGTATTTTGTCGAATGTGTGAGGGTTTCGAATTAGGGAACTTTTCATGTGTATTTGATCCTTCTTCCTTCAACAGATGACCCCAAATCAGTAGGAAAACCCATTTTATGTGTTTCTGTAGGAGATGATTCAGGTAGCAAGCTAACTAAGATTAGTAGTTAGTAGGCCCATAAGCTTTCCTAGTTGCATGCAACGCTTCATCTCTGTGCCTCGAGAGATTTCTTCATTGATTAGCACAACAAATCTCACAGAGAGAGAGAGTGGGAGTGTGTAAGAGAGAGAGAGAGAGAGAGAATGAGAGAGAATCAATTTCGAGCAGTCCTAATCATCTTCTTGTTTTTCTTCGTCTTCAATATCTGTGATGCACTATACGGACCATCATTGCCAGTTCTTCAGCTAACTCCTTCCAACTTCAAGTCCAAGGTAAATGTTGAAACTTTACCAGTAATTGGGCGTACCCTTTTCAGATTCTTTAGTTTTTTGCATTAAATCTATTGGAATTTGTCACCGTTTGGATTGAAAAGCATTTGGGCTTCAATTTCAAACACGTTTTACTTATTCATGTGGATGTTAAGTTTTAATTTGTTTTTGCTTTCTCCGGTCCATTTTTCATTTGGCATGCCCTGCTATTTGGGTGCCCTGCCATTTTTCATTTTTCAATCCAGCAAATATTTTCATTTTTGCATGCCCTGCTATTTGGCAGCAAATATTTTTCTCTTTGCATGCCCTGCAACGATTGTGAAGACTTGGTTAGTGTGATACTTAATTTTGGCAATTTGATTTTGTATTCAGGTCAGATTTTAAAGCAGCTATCAGAGATAACTAGCAGGGAGGTTCTAACTTCTAAGTTTAAACAAGAGCTCAATAACAAACAGGTCAGATTTTGCACTCTGTCAATATATGTAATGTGATATATATAATGTGGTATATATGTGCACTCTCTTGCTTATAAACTAGAGGAAGGGGTCCACCACCACCATCAACACCAACGTCAACGGGTCATTCATCAACAAGGGGAAGGGGCCGAAGGGGCTAAAGGAAATGAACTATGTTTATAAACTATGTTTTGGTTGCATGCACTTTCTTGCTTATAAACTATGTTTTGCTTTTGGTTTGTAACTTAATCTAAATTCATTCGGAAGTTTGGTTTGTAAAACTTAACTTATTTCATTTTGGTTGCATGCACTTTTAATTAACTAGTTTGGTAGACAATTGTGAACTTAAGCTTAACTTGTTAGTTGTTGCTTCCTTGGTATGAAAATTGAAACAGGTGTGGTATTGTGAATATGTGATATTGTGATGAAATTGAAACAGTTGGGATGTGCGCCTGTGCTTGTGCGGGCAGAGTGGCTGGCTGCAATTGCCAATTGTAACCCTGTTTTTTATTTTTTATTTTTTTTATGAAGAAAGGGTGGGCTTACTCTTTAAAAGCCCAACATTTTGGGCTTCAAATTGTAAAAAGCTTAAAATTGTAAAAAGTTATAAAAGCACAACATTTTGGGCTTCAAGGCCCAATCCCGAAGTTACCCGAAAATCCCGAAACACTTTCGGGAATCCCGAATTTCGGGAAATGAATAGTTTTGGTTCGGTTTCGGGATATAAAATCCCATCCCGAAATGTTTTGGTTTGGGAATCGGGTTCGGGGTTTCAGTTCGGGATCCTGACCCGAACCAGCCCTATTCTTACCTACAATGATATTTATATTATGGATGGTATATCGACAGTCCATTCTTATTAGTTACAAGAACGTTGTTTAGGCTGGTTTTATTTGAAAATTTCAAAGGGTACAACTCCTCCAGAAGCAAAGAACCAAAAGAATAATTCAGTTTTCTAATAACTGCACCATTTGATTACACAATTTATTTCCTTTCCTTCATTCTGGAACGCATGCCAAAGTGTATCGACTATATTATCAATATGTTACATAGTAAAATGAGAACCATACCTCTTGGGTTTATTGAATCCGCCGGTGTTTAATTTAAGACTCGGCATTGCAAGTTCTAATTGGCATTTTTCATCGCTAACTGATTACACAAATCAACACACTACATCGAAATTTAAATTGAAAAGGTGATGGCAGAGCTACTGGTTCCCGGTTAAAGGGCCACCCTGGCTTTTCTTTATATCATCCCACCCTCTAACCCATGGCTGGCCAGGTGTTGCTCGCGTCTCAGGAGCAGCATAGCTGTTCAGGTTGTTCATGATCTTGTTGCGCACTGCAGTAAAAACCTACAAAAACAGATCATTTCAATGAAAACGGTGTCTATGGAGAATATAGCAACAAATGGAATTTGAACGTTCAGATATCATTTCTCACAGGATTAGTTTGGAGTGCTTCGGGGGGTTGCTCCTGGCCACTTAACCACTTCCACAGATCTGGGTTTTCCTGTAGATGGGAAAATGATATCAGAATGGCAAATGCAAAAGTTTCTCCCTTGTCATTCGACTTTGCAATTTGCGCAGTATCAATTCTAGAAAAACCTTACATCTTGCCTCCATCCATGCTTACATCAAGTACATGAAAAGGGAACTGACCATGCTCTAAGTGGTAAGTTCTGAGGTTAACAGGAAACATAGCATTTACTTGCACACTCTAAATCTTTGTTATTTCAACTGTTGGATGATGAAAATCCAAGGATTTAAAACATTTTATGTTTCTTAATATTTGATTTCAAGTGCTTGAAAACTCAACCGAAAATGCAAAGCCTCTTTTATTCACAAGTGGAACAACTATTTATTGCCAACATACATCACAAGACTGACTGAGAAACAGTGAACAAGAAAGCTCTAAATAACTGAAGAAGCTAGCGCCAATACAAATAGTGTGCTGGTCACCCGACTCTTGAAAGCACCATATCCCTATATGTCAGTTAAACGCTCAGATGGATAACAAATATAATTCCGACATTAAATACCTATGACCTTAAATACAGTGCTAACTTATGCTGGGAACGACCATGAACAAACACATCTGAGCTGGTGTTGCCTATGCAACACTTTCAGTTAGTCTACGATGACAATTAACATCAACTCACATTAGGGCTGTTACTATACAAGATTTGAGTCTTAGCAGAAAGCCTGTTTAAACTATTTCGCATATATCAGAAACTTATTAGTTAAATTCCAACGAAAAAACAACAAATTCGGCAGTGTTTTCTTTACTAATCACAGCATAAACTATCAAGCATTCGAAAGGGCACCGAAAGCAGAAGATTTTAATGATCAAAGTGGTGAAAAGAAATTTACCAGGTCAAGGACATCCACAAGAGATTTAATTTCCTGTTCATCCATGGAATGTATATGCTCCTCCACCCACTTCCCCAGAACCAAATCCAGCTCCAAAAACCCTCTCTGCTTGCTCCTGTATATCAATCTGTTCCACAACCCAAACCAATTCTTGTCTCAGAAGCAACAAAACCAATTATTTTTTGTTATGTATAGAGTTAACTATGCAACAGAAAACTGAAAACGAAATGGTTATAGAAGAATTGGTGACCTGTTGACCAACCGCCTTTTGCTCTCTTGGTTGGAGAGGTTGATATCCAGATTGCTGCCATTGTTAGCGGAATAAGAACGCTGAACCAAACCGTATCCGAATTGAGGCCTGGAAAATGAAATCACACCCCAACAAAAATCAGAGCCAATTCACTCTACACAAAGCCACCGCCTTTACGAATAGCCATTGCAAATGAGGGAGGGAATCGACGAAAGAAGGGAATACCTGAGATGGGTTTCGGCGGGAGAGATGGAAGCGGTGGATTTGAGGGCTCGGTGGAGGCTGATAAAGCTTCTTCTCAAGCTTCCCATGTTTTCCTTTCTTTTTTCGACTGGTGTTCGCAGATAACAACGGAAGGGGAGAGAGAGTAGAAAAATGATACAATTTGCGGGCTTAAATTAGATCAACAATGAAAAGGGCCTGCCCGCCCCGACGGCATCGTGGCCTTTTTACGTCCATATGCTTGTGGCATCAATTCAGAAAAGGCAACGTACCTAAAAGGAGATGTTTGGCTTTGATATCTTACTTTCTAAATTATTGTGACTAATTTATTGTATAATTTAAGTTAAATTTTTCGTTTTTAGATTTAGCAGCATTTGTTTAGACTACTTTTTTTTTGTAACTCTATAAAAATAAAATTAAAACTTTTGAACATTTGATTGAATTTTTTAATAACATTGCTTTTAACTAAAAATATTTACTGTCACTTAGTACTACGGTCTAGTAGTATTTATTTTCATTTGTATGTAAGAGGTCTCATGTTCGATTTTCGCCAAAAACGAACTTGAACTATATTATTGCTACGCTCATCGTTAAAATAACGCCACATCTTTATTAAACTCCTAATTAATATTTAATCCAAAGCATTTCCAAAATAAATAAATAAATAAAATTAGAATAAGTTTGTATCCATTAGTTTTTATAAAAAAAAATTCAATTTTTTATAAAAAAACAATTAATCTTAAATGTAGCCATTCATATAATTTTTCAATTTTTTTTAATTTTAAATGTAACTGTTCTTTAATATACCAATTTGTTATATGAAAAATGTATCATTTTTTTTAATATAAAATGTACCCCTTTTTTTATATAAAACCCATTCAATTTTTTTTCTAATCCATTTTAAACTTATATGTGTACATTTTTTTTGTTGATTTGAGAATGTATCTGTAACATCCCTACCTAGCACGAGGCATTTTGGGAGCTCACTGGCTTCGGGTTCCGTAGGAACTTCGAAGTTAAGCGAGAAGGAGGCCAGAGCACTCCCAGGATGGGTGACCCACTGGGAAGTTGCTCGTGAGTTCCCAAAAACAAAACCGTGAGGGAATGGTAAGCCCAAAGCGGACAATATCGTGCTACGGTGGTGGAGCGGGCCCGGGAAGTGGTCCGCCCCGCGCCGGGATGTGACAGTATCCGTGTCAAGTTTAATCAAAGAAATTTACTAATACTATTAAGCCTAATATATATATATATATATATATATATATTTTGTGGTTTTGAAGAATGTACCCATGTTTTGGTACAATAATTTTTTTTTTTTATAATTTTGATGATTGTACCTATATATATATACCAAGGTTCTAAAAAACGCTAGGCGCTAGTCGGGCGGCGGACTAGCGCCTAACGCCTAGGCGGCCTAGGCGGATTTAGGTAAATTTCTTATATATTTATGAATTAATTAAATTTATTATATCAAATGTAAATAATTATTTACTAATATGTTATTTCTTATAAAAGAACATACATATGTGAATGTTTTTTGTACATATATAATATGCTTGCTTAGGAAAAAAAAAACAAAATATTATCTAAATAATTTATAATTTATATAAGATTTATATATGTGTGTATATATAATATATATACACAATATATACATACCAAACTTTTAAAAATATAAAAAACCCATGGGTGGTTTTCATTATTAAAACCATCAAACCGTCCACCTCACCTCTACTCTTTCACATCACCCGTCCATGGGTGGTTTTCATAATTAAAAGTTTAAAACCATGTCAGAGTCCATGGTTTTCATAATTAAAACCATGCTTTTGACCTTGGATTCCCTAGGAGCCAACCATAAATATATACAGTACGCAATCTCTCACTCTATAAATTTTCGTTGTTGTTGCTGTTTCAGTGTTAGCAATTCGAAGCAGCAAGCTTTCGACACTCCCAAAGCAAAAAAAAAAAAAAATGAGGCCTTCTATCTCCATCGCCATATCCGTACACCGAGTTGCTCGTCGCAGCTACTCCTCCGCCTCCGTCCCCGAATGGAAGGTCGCCGTTCTCGGCGCCGCCGGCAACATCGGCCAGCCCCTCGCCCTCCTCATGAAGCTCAACCCTCTCTCTCTCTCTCTCTCTTCTCGCACTCTTCACAGACGAGCTGCATATGCATTTTTTCTTCCCTCGTCTTCACAGAGACGAGCTACAAAATTTCACTTGTTGTCTCTCTCTCTCTTCACACTCTCTCTTCCCTCATCTTCATAGAATTTGAAATTATGAATTAGAAGTTAGAAACTCATAAAAAAAAAAACTGCCCAGCCGCCTAGCACCGCCTAGCCCGCCTAGAGCTCGGTCGATTTTTCAAGCCGATTTGCAATAAAACGCCTCGGATGGTGTCCGCCCAGCACCTAGGCGCCGCCTAGGGCGTTTTTTAGAACACTGATATAAACACAACATCTTGGAGAGTATAATTTATATTTTATTATTTTTAGTCCCACAAATTATGGGTTTTATTTAAAGTCTCAAACAAACAACTAAAAACTAAAAACTTCAAATTTTAATTTAAAAATATAGTAACCTACATAGAAATACATTATTTCATTAATGTTAGGGACTTCGAAAAAAAAACTGAAAACCAACAAGATTTCAGTAAAAGAACATTGATAGCTAAAGACCTCATTCAAAATCTCCATTTTTAATTTTAATGAAAAGGACATGAGTTATGTTGCGAGTTATATATTAGTTAGAGTTTAAATAGTAGTTTATTGTCTCACATTGGTGAAGTACATATGTAATACCAATTGTAACTCCTATATATACTCCACTTTGGAGTTGCACCAACTTGAGGGGAAGTGTTGCGAGTTATATATTAGTTAGAGTTTAAATAGTAGTTTATTGTCCCACAAGTTATATGCCTAGTATGCTCTAACATATTATGTGCCAACCTTTTTATCACAGCATTTCAAAAACATTCATCGGTTGAACATGCGACACATCATGAAAGATTAGGGGAGAGAAGTGCAGGTGGAAAACATAGAAACAAAGTTTTATAAGAAAAGAAAGTCTTCAAAATCGTCACGGAAGAATTTCAGTGTTAAGCTCAGAGTGGAAATAAAATTGTTGCCAACATATTTTTTTTTCTTTAGAAAAACACTAAAAAATAGTTATTAAAAATAGAAAATTCCCAGTCCAATAGATAGCTTTTCAGAATAAAAGGAAAGGAGAATTTAAAAACACTATTCCAATCAAGAAAAATATATATAAAGTCCCAAAAAGTACATATTTAGTACCTCTGATAAGTTATATAGGGTAAGTCAATGGCTTCGCGAGCCAATCGTCATACCAATGTCCTATAGTTATCAACCCCATAATTGTTGGTGAGGTTGATACCCAGCAAATTGTTGAGAATCATGGTATGGAAGATAAAAGTGTTAATCATTCTGTGGTGGGAGGATTGCTGGTTGATCCGCTTCAAAACAACCTTCATAACCTGTTCCAAATATGAATAATCACTCTCATAAGTTAAAAACATAATTTGGTAGGTAACTCAAAAAATGAGTGATATAGGATATTCAAACCCTCATGTTATTTCTGTCTGCCTTCTTGAGAGGACTTCAACGTTAAATTCATGCATCAGCCAGTCAGACTTCTTACCATTGGGAGACTTCCCCTCGTAGAAAACTAGTAATGTCTTAAAACCAACTTTAACATTTTTTAACATCACATCTTTTTTTACCCCAGTAACTTTCTAGTATCCATTCCTTGCTGCTCGATCTAGACGTGTCCCTTTTGGATACTTTTTATCCCTTGGTGTGAAAAAGTACCACATGTTATCTTCTTTCCCTATCATGCTTGTGTGTCGCTGCGCATGATCAACGAAATTGTACAGGCTTATAAATTGTAAAAAAAACAATAAAATCAAGAGAGCTTTAATGAAAAGGGATTGGGCCAACAAATATTTAACAAAAACCAATCTTAAAATGTTATTTGACCAAAAGGGCTCAAAGTTTAATAAAAAACCATCCAAAACTATTGTCTACCTTTTTTCGTGCCCTTATCCTCCTCTTCCTCGTCATTGTCCTTATCCTCATCCTCTTATCTGCACCACGAACAATTTATAGTATTAGTATTTTATTCCAATCAAATCCAATAAGGACCTACGGTCCCGGTGATGTACGTACATGTTAGACGTCTGTAAATAGGAAGAAAAAAAAAAGAACCAAAACATAACACTGTTTCTGGAAAAAAAAAAAAAATCAGATACAGTGTTTGTTTTTTCTATGCACAAACAAACATTGTATCTGGAAAAAAAAAAAAAACCAAAATCTAGAAACAATAACTTAAATTCTAGAAACAATGATTTAGATTCCAGAAACAGTTTATGTTTTAACCTTTGATTGTTTATTTTCTTTCATGCATCAGTTGATTATATTTAAGAAACATGATGCTTATTTTGCTTTGAATCCAAATACAATGAATTTCACTATTTCTTTTCTAGCTTACATTTAAGAAACAGTGTGTCTATTTCTTTTAGATCTAGAAACAATGACTTAGATTCCAAAAACATTGTTACTTAAAATCCAGAAATAGTTTATTTTTACAATCCAGAAACAATGACCAGTCGTTATTATTGAATAACATGCAGATCTCAAATTTATTTTCTGGAGAAACAAACGATGAACTCCACTAACGAAGAAAATTTGAAAAACAGTACCTCGAATACTTTATGAATAATAACGACGATTATGTTTCAACGAAATAATACAAAATATAAATTAAATAGCATGAGGATCCATATTTTTGTTTCAAAGAAAAATAAGAAGGTCTGTAAAACAACGATGAACTCCATTAACGACGAAAATCTGGAACTCAACCTAAAAAAGTTAGGGGTAAAATCGATAAATCATAATTTATTATAGTTAGGCCATTTTTAGTTAGATTACTTAATAGGGCCTTGTACTAATCATTAAACAAAACTTATAACATGATTTTTTATTAAAACTAAAATTTTTCAAGCCTTTTTCATTAGTTTTCCTTAAAATTAACTATGAGGAATTACAACCTAATATCAAACAAGAAATCATGAGAAAAAGTTACCGTGTCTATCAAATCCAACAAGTGCAAAATCATTGATGTTAGTTAAACTTTATATATATATATATATATATTGGAAAACTAACCAAAACCCCCCAAAAAACTTTCATTTTAATCATAAAGACAAAACATTTCAATAATACCCAAAATGGGCATGTAAAAGAAGACAAGGGAGAAAGCATTTTAAGGGAGAAAGCATTTCAGGGATATCACATGCAAAAAATTGTGCACCAGGAGACAAATCATGCAGCAAATTCATATGCAAAAGAAAATGTGGCAAACATTGCAACAACCAAGACAACATGGATTCACATGGAAAAGAAAATGTGGCAAACATTGCAGCAACCAAGACAACATAAATTCACATGACATTCAAGCGAAGACAGCTAGCTTTCAGAGACAGTTCTGACATCTTTCAGAAACAGTGTTGTCACTATCCAAAAAGTTGTAAATATTGGAACGTTATTCTATTTTAGGATTCGTATATAAGGGAGCTTCTCCTCCCATACAGACCACCACTACCTCAATCACTCAATACCTGAACACCCTACTCTCATACTCACACCATTTTCATACTCTCAAGCATCCGTAGTCTTCACAGCATCATTGTAAACACTTTCTTGTAAACAATTATCTTTGTAAACATTCCATATATCAATAAAAGTTCAAGTATACATATTCAAGGAATCTCCAAGTCTTAATAAGCTTTCTTTTCTTTCTTTAGTGTGCTTGTTTAATTAGACTTCTAGTCCAAAACAGGGAAACACTATTGTAGTTATATTATTAACCTGCTAAACTGACGATTATACTTTGTTCGAGCACTCTGTTATAGTTGAATGCTTGCCATACAAATAACTGGACATTAACCAGGGTACCTCTGAGTTCAGCCGTTAAGGCCTTATACTTGTACTGTGAGTGGACGTCATGCTGAAACATGTCGAGTTCCATGTGCAAGGTCTTATTTATGTCTAGTTATTATAATGGTCATCCGACTATTTAACCGGGCCTTGCTGTGCGAATTTGGTATTAGAGCCAAGTTTAGCACTTTAATAGTATAATTATAATAGTAAAGTACCTTGAGGACGGAAGTCATTGATACAACTGATATCACACTTGTTTATTTTGTATGAATAACAGATATTATTGTCCCTGTAGACCCTATCAACCACAATTACCAGGTATTTATTGTCCTAGACACCCAACTATAACTAGCATAAAGAGAAGATTAGCATATATATCCAAAAGAATTATCAGTACTTTGAAGAAGCAAAAGTTTTATCTTGTTTATTTTGAACATCCTTCATTTATTCATAAATATAATAATACAGAAGTTCAGCATAAAGTTTTAGAATAAAAAAGAGTAACAGATCAAGTTTTAGAAACCCTGAGAGAAGAAAGAGAGTTTTTAAGAAACCAATTAGCTGGAACTTTAGAGAAAGGTAGATTATAGTTTATGATAGATTATTTTACTTTAGAAATTAGTGAACCTCAAAAAAGAAAAATAACCTTAGACCAAAATAGTTTAGTTTGTTATTTTCCATTGGGAAAGCATAATCATATTTTCCATAGTGAAGAAAATCCACAAGTCAATAGTATTGTAGATCTTATTATTAGTCAAGCAGAAAATATAAAATTAGAAAATAATAAGCATAATCATTTGTTAAACCAGTTGTTAGAGCATTTTTAGAAAAATTCCATAAAAATAATTAGACAAAATTTAGATTATATTACATCTCAGTTGTAAAATAATAATAAAAATATTCAAAGGTTTCCTAGCAAAAGAGAGATAAAAGAGTTTGTCGATCTCATAGATAATAAGCTGAAGCAAGTAGAACTTAGATCATTAGAAATAGTTGAGTAGCTAAAATTAGAAGTTCAAAAAATTCAATTAGTACAAAAAGAGTTAAGTGAACAAGTAGATAAGTTACATAATAAAATAGATAAATTATTAGTTTAATGACTGATTCTAGAACTAGCAGAAAATATATTCAAGCTTTGAAAGAAATTAGTAAGTTAGATAAAGAACCAGTAGGTTTAACAGATTTTTCAACACATGTATCCAGTAGTAATATTCCCATTAGGCAAAATAATTTGATTATCCAATTAGTTCTAAGTTTGGCTGAAAAATTAGATCAAGTTGAAGAACAAATAGCATAAATAAACCAAGTTTTACATAACACATCTTCATCACTTCCACCATCTTTGCTAGATAAATTAGAAAATTTAACTTTAAGTGCAAATAATATTAGAAGACCTAAACTAAATCCTTTTGATAATAGAAAATGGAACTCTTTAGGAAAAAAGGAAAAGAAGTAGTTAGCGCTGAATATATTTATCCAAATGAAGAAGAAGCACAAGAATTTATTCGAAGAGGTTTTGAGAGAACAGAGAAAAATAAATATAACTTGTACCAATTAGGTTTATTTGAAAACAGAAGTAGAATTGTAAGTAGCATCAGTCAACACGAAGTTAGCTGTATTGATAAAGAAGTCACACTTAATCTAATTAGTAAAGAAGCAGTTACTCATTTGAGAAAATCACATTTTAGTCAGATTCATATAGGAACAATATTAATTGGAATAACAGGATTAACCAGAGCACAAGTAGGCACAAAAGCATTAGTATACATATATGATGATAGATGGGATAATCACCAACAAACATAAATAGCAACAGGTGAAGTAGACTTAAATTCAAACTTAGCAGTCATAGGTTGTATTCCAAATTATGTTATGACGATTAATGAATTTAGTAAATATATTAAAGTGAGCATAAGAACAAAAAATTATAATATGAAAGGAGAATATAAAAATTTGTGTATTAGCTTAATGTATATAGGTAAAGTGTCTGATAGATATAATCTTAAGTTTAATTTAGAGTTTCAAAATTTAGTTCAAACATTTGGTAGTAAACATGTAAATATGATAGAAGCAAAACTCGTAGATAACAACTTTTTAGAAGGAACTCAGTGGACATTGCCTAATTTACAAGTAGCAACAAATAGACAACCAGATAAAGTACAAATATATGAAACTAGTATAGGTCAAGCAACAATTAGGTTTAGTAATTATAAGCAACTAGAAAAAAAATAGAAGAGGATGGGAGTGAGATCGAAAATGAGAGTATACATATGGCTTTTGATAATTTAGATATTAATTTAGTTGAGCAAAATTTTGATCCTATTGTAGATAAGCTTATAGAAGATATTGATCATTTAGATGAAGAACAATATTTGGAAAAATATAAGACATATGATTTAGGACTACATAGAATTTCAGACGAAGAGATGAAAAAATTAATCTTAGAAATAGGAGTAGAACATATTTTAGGATCAAAAGAATATAATAATTTATTAGAATTGAAAGCAGAATGTAATCCAGCAGAAGAAAGTAGTACATCAGGAGTAGAAAATCCAGGACACGCAAGTAAAACTGATCAACAATTTTTTAGACCAACAAATGAACAATATAATGAAAAAGCAAAAATAGATTATATAGAAGAAAGTATGATAAAACCTAGAAAAAAATAGGATTCCATATTTGAGAGGGTTAGAACAAATTAATATAGCCGGTAATATATTAAATTTAGATAATGTAGATCTACAAGATTGGGAAAGAATGATTGAAGATGGGAAAAAGGCTGCGTACATGCAGCATTAGTGTTAGATTTTAGTAATTCACAAAATATGTTAGATTACTTTGAGCATACTTTGGATGGTTTAGTTTTTGATTATTTCCAGTCATGGAAAGTCCAAAATCCAGAACAGCATCAGGCAGCTAAAACACATTTTAATATTGATCGTTTTGTTACTTTGATCAAACAAGAGTTTTTAGATCATAATAGGTTAGATGGTAGAAGCGAACAAGAACAAATAAGAGCAATTAGAAATTTAGAACAATTACAAATTTGCGATTTACAGTATATAGCTGAGTATACATCAAATTTCTTTAAATATTTAGGAAGAACATGTAAAATTAGTGATATTAATTTATTATATACTTATATGACAAAAATAAAAGGACCAATAGATGAAAAGATTTGGAATGAATGAAAAAAGCATCCAAAGAAGAATGATATTGCTATAGGACCTAAAATTCAACATGTATATGATATACTTAGACAAGAATGTAGTCAAATAAAAGCTAAGAGACAAATTATGAAACAATTTTACATGAGTTGTAAAAATATAGATTTACCACAACAATATGGTTGCCATAAGAAAAATAAGCATAAGAAAATATACAAAAAGAAATATAAGTCATATAAACCCTACAAACAACATAAGAATTTCAGTATAAGACCTTCAAGAACATATAGGAAAAGAAACTATATTCCAAAACAATTTAGAAAAAGAAGTGGCAGACCTTGGATTAGAAAATATAAAGCACCAAAAGATAAGAGTAGTTGTAAATGTTATTCATGTGGAGAAGCTGGACATATTAGACCTAAATGTCCAAAATTAGGTAAACAGTCAAAAGAAAAAGTACATTTGATGGAGTTGTTTAAGTTAGAAGAAGATGAGGATATTCAGTCAATATACAGTTTAGATGATTTAAGTGATCATGAGAGTATTTATAGTATAGAGAGTATTAACATGATAGATTCAGACTCAGATGATTCAAGTAGCACAAATAGTGATCTAGAAGAGTATATGTGTGCATTCATAGAAGAACAACATGAAGAAGAATATAAATACATTAATTTAGGTTGGCCAGAAAAATGTCATAAGTGTAATAAATAGTTGCAAATAAATACTATAATACATATTCAATATTATGTGAAAAGTGTTATACTAATAGGTTATTAGAAGTTAATTCAGCAGAATCACAAGAAAATACTGAAATATTAGGAAATATTGTTCATAGTATAGAAAAACCAAAAAATAGTTCTTTAATTACCATAAATTGTGAAATAGAATTATCAAAATAACATAGGATACAAACAACAGCTATGATAGATACATGGAGTACAAAGAGTGTCATAAGAGAAGAGTTAGTACCAGAAAAATATAGACAAAAATTAGCAAAACTAGTGAGAATAACACAATTTGATGAGAGACCAGTTTACTTAACACATTGTATAAATAATGAGTTTATTAAAGTATAAAAACAACAATTTAATTTACCATTAACATTTGTTTCACCAGTAGGATCGTATCCATTCATTTTAGGTTTAAACTTTTTGAAAAGTTTACAAGGTTTTTTTATTTATGAGCCCTAACATAACTTTTTTCAAAAGAGGCATTACAATAACTGACCAAAGTAATACTATAGAAGCATACAAAAACATAAGTATAGAAGAGTCTAGTGGCCAAGATAGTTATCATTTAGAAAACTCAAAAGAAAATGATGAGCATAATAACGTAGAAGAGTTTGATGAAGACATATTTGAACATGAATACCCGATTTTAGAATAAGGAACCCGTATAGAAATATTACAGTTAGATAGACCAAAGAGTTTAGAAGAATTGTTACAATTAGCAGAACAAACTAGGATTATAGGAGAAGACTCACAGTTACATTGGAGTAAAAATAAAATACTAGCAAAATTAGATATAATTAACCCAGATTTAACCATTAAGACGACTGATATGCCTTGTAGTTTAATAGATAAACAAGAGTTTGAGCAACAAATAAAAGAGTTGTTAAATTTAAAAGTAATTGGACCCTCTAAGTCTAGACATCGATCAACAACATTTATTGTAAGAAAACATTCAAAACTAAAGAGAGGTAAGGCTAGAATAGTTTATAATTACAAGAGATTAAATGATAATACATATGAAGATAGTTATAAGTTACCAAATAAGGATGAACTTATAAATAAAATTCAAGAGAGTAAATATTTTAGTAAATTTGATTGTAAATCAGGTTTTTGGCAAATAAGATTAGCAGAAGAATCAATTGAGTGGACAACTTTTACTTGTCCAGAAGGACATTTTGAGTGGCTTGTTATGCCATTTGGACTTAAAAATGCTCCTTCAATTTTTCAAAGAAAGATGGATCAAATTTTCAAGAAATATGATAATTTTTGTAGTGTTTATGTAGATGATATTTTAGTACATAGTAAAAATAAAAATGAACATAGGAAGCATTTAGAGATAGTATTACAAGAATTTATCAATAATGAAATTGTAATTAGCAAAAATAAAATAGCATTAGAAAAGCAAGATATAGAATTTTTAGGAATGTATATCAAGTCAGGTACAATACAATTACAAGATCATATAGCTAAAAAGGTGTTAGAATTTCCAGACAAATTAGAAGATAAGAAACAGTTACAAGCATTTTTAGGATTACTAAATTATGCAAGAAATTTTATCCTTGATTTAGGAAGGAAAATAGCAGTATTACATAGTAAAACTAGAAAAATAGGACAAAAATATTTTAATAGTGAAGATATAAAATTAGTTCAAAATATAAAGGAAGAAATTACTCAACTTAAACCATTAACATTACCATTAGATGATAGTTACAAGATAGTTGAAACAGATGCTTCTTCATTAGGATGTGCATGTATACTATACGAGAAAAAGCATAAGGAGTCACCAAAGACTGACGAATAAGTTTGTAGATATTCATCAGGAAAATTTAGTGATGTACAATCAAGATTACCATCAACTGATTTAGAAATTTTAGGGATAATTAATTCACTTGAAGCATTTTCTTTATTTTTACATAATGAAGTATTTACAATTAGAAGAGATTGTCAAAACATAGTTTCTCATTATAATAAGATACATGCTAATAAACAGGCAGCCCGAAGATGGGTTAATTTTGTTGATTCAATTACAGGAAATGATTTTAAACCAATTTTTGAACATATAAAAGGTAATGACAATACATTAGTCGATATCTTATCAAGATTAATTTGTTGAACATGTATGAAATATCGTGGACCATCATCAGCAAATAGCACAAGGCCGCAAGGCAGAAGAGCTTCTTTCAATAGCATAATGATGCACCATCAACCATCAACCTCCACCATTCAGTGGATTTCAAAATAGCATAAGCAGACCAACATCACCACCAGTACCTACTTTCAACTTTAATGGCAATATTGTTGAAGGAATCAGAAATCCAACCCTGAGATATAGGTCAAGAACACCAGGGCTTTCTGATAGGCAACAGGTTCTCTTAGATAATTTTTGGAATATCCAAATCAAGCAGCCAAACATGAGGTTAGGTCATGAAAAATTAATTAGAGCCTTGGAACAAGAGTTTGATAGTTTTAATTTTAATTTCCATCAAAACCAGCATCATATTCATTCTCTTGAGCACAACCTTCAAGTCATCTCTAGAGAACATGAGTCTTTACTTAGTAAGTTTACCAAAATGAACCAAGAACTCCAAGCTCTTAGAATGCAGCAGAAGGCAAGTGACATCCTGAAAAGAGAATTGAAAATAGATTTAGAAATTGATCAGCATAAGAATAAAGGAAAAAAGGTTATTGAACCCATAGAACAAAATGCTAATGAGCCCATAGAAGAGATTAAGATTGAGCTCTTAGAAGAAGACATTGAAATGGAGCAACATCAAAATAATGAGCAGCATCAACATCTGAGTGACAAAGACAAAAAAGAAAAATATGAAAGTTTTCTTAGGAATATATCTTTAGACTTAATATTAGATGATATTTTATTAGAAGAAATTTCAAAAGAAAAACTAAGAATAATGCCAACAGATATGCAAAATGAGATCCTGAACAGAGCATCACAATCCATGAAAGAGTTACAATTGCAATTACAATGCGCCTTGTATCAGTCCATCTTTGATCCAAAACCAGGGATGGATATTATTACAAAGATGTATCCACCATGTCTTTGTGATAGTACATAGAATTGTATTTGTAAACCAGAGGTTAGCATAGCTGTGGCCAGGATTAACATGAGAGATTTTAGCCCATGACATTTTAGTTATGAGCATCAGAAAAAGCATAATGTGGTAGAAGTTACCCCTGCCTTACTATTAGAGTTTGGTTATCTTGATAAAATATTCATTAACCGTATTTCCCAACTAGAATCATTTCATGAAAAACTTATAAAAGTAGCAGATGATTATCTGGAAAGGTGGAAAGAAATTTGCATAGACTTTATTAGTAGTCCTCCAGATTGGTATGTACATATGCATAAGGAGAAAGCTAGGCATATAGCCATGATTAATGAAGAGTCATTTAGACTATCCCCTATCTCCTCACATAGGTGGACTCCTTCATACAAAGATATTTTAAAATTTAGAGGGATCCAAATGTTTGCCTTAAATGAATTTGAAGATTTTAGGTATGATATGGTATTAGTAGCAAAGGAAGAAGAGATGTATATTTACAGCAAGACAAGGATCAGTCATCAGCCTTATTGGAAGCCTCAAAATTTCAAAGAAGAAACAACATAAATGTACAACAAGGTGAAAGAAGATAGAGAAAGAGATGCAGAGCTAGTAGAAGGAGATAAATAGTATTGGAATAATTTGACAAAAGAAGAGCTGCATAACATCGACAACATGATGGAAGCATGAAGAGTTGGCTGTAAATTAGCATAAGTTTAATAGCATAATGTAAAATAATGTATTCCCAGATAGAAATGTCAACATCATTGTGGACCCCGCTGTAATGGCATAAGAGTAAATAAAGAAAAGAGCTTGATCCATTATGGACTTTTCATACACAAAATGTCCTTTTGATTAAGAATGAATAGTGTTAGGCCATTTTCGTTAAAACTCCCTATATATATAGGACCGGCCTAAATTCAAGATATTGTAATTCAATCAGTACAACAAGTTATTGATGCTTTAGGGGGAAATCGAATTTAAAACTTCAATGTAGGGTATGTAACATCCCACATCGCCCAGAGGAGTGGATCTTGTAAGCCTTATATGTATATTCCTATCTCTACCTAGCACGAGGCCTTTTGGGAGCTCACTGGCTTCAGGTTCCATCGGAACTTCAAAGTTAAGCGAGTTCGTGCGAGAGCAATCCCAGGATGGGTGACCCACTGAGAAGTTCTCGTGTGAGTTCCCAGAAACAAAACCGTGAGGGCGTGGTCGAGACCCAAAGCGGACAATATCGTGCTACGGTGGAGTCGAGCCCGGGATTTGGTATCAGAGCCAATCCCTGGCTGGAAGTGTGCCGACGAGGACGTAAGGCCCCTAAGGGGGGTGGATTGTAACATCCCACATCGTCCAAGGGAGTGGATCCTGTAAGCCTTATATGTATATTCCTATCTCTACCTAGCACGAGGCCTTTGGGAGCTAACTGGCTTCGGGTTCCATTGGAACTTCGAAGTTAAGCGAGTTCATGCGAGAGCAATCCCAGGAACCACTATTCTTTCTCAATTTCTTCTAGGGTTTCTACTGGTGGTTAGATGAGATATTGCTTTTGCTTTATTGGTTTTTATTGTTCATATGAATATATATATACACACACACACACACACACACTATTTTTCAAGAAAGAGTCTCCTCTAAAAACCTAGAACTGATCATGATAACATTCTTATGAAGCACTCTCATCTGATTCTACATACGCCAAGAAGCAAAATACACATCCAAAAACACATGCAAATACAAATAATTGCATATAATATAGGTTAATCAGGAAATCCTGACTGCATCCACACACATGCAATACGATACATTCTATCATAGAGTAGTGTAAAACAAACACAAATACATTAATATAGATTGAAAACGAAATAATTATCAAGGATTAAAAATTTAAAACAGACCTGTTAGTGCATCAGGGCTGAATTTGTATAGTTCAACTTTGTTAATAATATTCGGAGGCAGCGGTAGATGTAGAATCTAAGAATACACAGTTTCTGAATATACCTCTTTCATTTCATTCAATGTTTATTAAATTACAATGGTGCTTCAGTATACATATAAGCAATATACTATTCTCACAATTACAATTATGCCCTTGTCTAATCTTCCAATTTACAAAAGGATTATAACAAACATCTAACTAACTTGATGACTCAATACTTGAATCTTTACACCCCCTCAAGCTGACCTTGGATGCACCCAAAGGTCCAAGAGAAAGCTTGGATTACAAGTACAAGAACCTGAATTTAGACAAAGATTTAGTATGAATATCAACCAACTCTCGGATATAATGATAATCAAGTTCAACATGCTTGGTTCAAGTATAAAAAATTGGATTGGAGGCAAGTGAAATTGCATAAATATTATCAGATCAGATATGAGGAACTTGAGGAAGATGAAGACCAATATCCTTGAACACTTTACATATCCATGTTATTTCGACTGTTGTGTGAGCTAACAATATGTACTCTGCTTCAGTGGAGTAGCGAGCAACAATTGGTTGCTTCTTAGCACTCTAGCTAATAAGATTGGATCCTAGAAATATACAATACCCATTAGTAGATCGTCTATCAAATATACAACCAGCCCAATCAGCGCCAGAGTAAGCACTGAGATGAATATCACCTTTCTTGAACCACAAACCATGACTCACTATGCCTTAAAGAACCTGAGAATTCGTTTGGCTGCTTGGAGATGTGATTTTTGTGGAGCATGCTTAAATTGATAGACCTGATTTACAGCAAAAGATAAACCAGGTCGTGTCTAAGTCAAGTATTGCAGCGCTCCTACAATTGACCGGTACTCTATTAGATCTGTTAACAAAAGACCAGTGTGATCAAGCTTAAGTGAACCGAGATGAGTGATACAAGGTTTAGCACATTTCATATGTGTCTTTTGAAGCAAGTCAGGAAGGTACTTGCTTTGATGTAAAAAGATGCCTTCAGAAGATCTTTGAACCTCAAAACCCAAGAAATAATGCAAGGGTCCTAAATCCTTCACATGAAAGACAATACTTAATTTCTGAATAAATTGTTGACAAGCTAAATGATTAGGACCTGTGACAAGTATGTCATCGACATATGATAGGAGCATATTTATGCGACTTAGTTAGCTTGTTCTTGTGCATTTATGTTGTTATGTCTTAGTTAATTATGTATTTTAAGCTATTTTCGTGTGTTTGTAGGTCCTAATAACAAAGTTGGCAAGAAAGTGCATTTTGGAGCATTTTTGGGCCAAGATTGGATAGTGCAAGCATGGAGACATGAGGATGGACGTTTTTGAAGATTAGAAGGCTAGAAATCAGCATGTGTGTGTGCAAGTGTGTTGACCTACAACTACAAACATCCATCCACTACACCCATTACATCCACTCAACTACAAACATCCATCCACTACACCCATTACATCCACTCATTACCAAACATCCACCCACTACACCCATTACATCCACTCATTACCAAACATCCATCCACTACACCCATTACATCCACTCATTACCACAACACTCACCCACTACACTCATTACATCCACTCATTACAACTCCATACACTCCTCTCCCTAGCCTATAAATACATCCACCCTTCACCATAACTAGGGAGATTTTTCCATCAACACAATCCACCCTTCACCATAACTCACCTATATTCATCCACCACCATAATTAACCATTCACCTCCATCCAACCTAAATCAAACACATTCAGCCATTCCCTTCCATATATCCATACACATCCTTAGACACTTGTGCCGCAACAAGATGGTGAAAAAGAAGGTCTTTGGTGTTTCAAGCTTGAAAATTGGAGCGTTTTAGGTGTACTTCGTTCTTGCTTTCAATGTCTACTTTGTTATTTTCTGATTTTGTTGCAATTATGAGTAGCTAAACCCCTATTTAGTTAGGGGGAATTCGAAACCATGTTCATGCTTGCAATATGATTTGATTACTTTCAGTTGTGATTCATAAGTTGTGAATTCAAATTACTTATCCATTTGAATTAAAACTGACTTGTGTGTGTTGGTTGAGAGTGCACGCTTAATTTTCATGCATAAATCTGATGCTAGGATATAAGGGAGTTTCACCTAATCGTTATGAACTTATATTCACAAGTAGTAAAGGTTGCTCGTCACAACCGTGTTAAGTAAATTCTTGGCATAAGTTTCATGCAATTCATAGTTACAAGTGTTTCGTCAATGCTTATGATTTTCATAGAACTTAATGATTCTTGCTTGTATCTCTATTATGCAATTCATGTAGGGAACTTGTAAGGAATGCTTTGGGTTGTTGTATGCAATCATCCAATTCAATGAAATTAGGAAAATCTGAGGGTTAATTAGTGCAATTCACAGTTAATCTGGGGCGTTGAGAATTTGTAGTTTATTGAAAAGCAACTGGATATCGTTTTGTTTGCAAGTGTGTCATGTGTGGAGAAAAACCTCCTAGCTAGCCTATCATCCATAGTTTTACCCCAAATTCGTCCAAATTTTGCTTAGTTTACAATCTGTTTGTTTTGTTTTCAAATTCACCAAAACCAAACCCCCCCCCTTTACTTTAGAGTGTCTAATTAGTTAGAATATGTTTAATTTGTGTTTTTAAGTGTTTTGAATCAATACAAAACCAAAAATTCGTCCAAAAAGTGTGTTAGAGTCAGAAACTGCCTAATTATTGTTTTTAGGCAGTTTTAAGCATTTTTAGCTTGTTTTGAGTCTTTTGAGTTTGATTTGAGTTCTTTGAGTCTAGTTAAGTGTTTTTAGCCTCTTTTTATATATTTGAGTCAGTTTAGAGTGTTTTAGCAATCCCTCATAATCCCCGGTTTAAGAACGATCCCTACTTATTCTTTACTACAATTGACAACAAGAGGGTTTAATTTGTGTGTTAAGTTAATTTTCGCATCAACATACACCAATACAATAACAAGAACATGTTCTTTGATCACAAACAAAGAAGCATCAGATTGTGACTGATGGAATCCCAAAGACTGGAGAACAACAAATAGTTTGTCAAACTAGGCCCTAAAGGCTTGTTTCAAGCCATACAAGGATTTTTGAAGTTTGCAGACATGATTTGGGTAGTTGGGATCACTGAAACTTGGTGGTTGTTGCATATAAACATCTTCTTGAAGATCCCCATGTAAAAAAACATTACTGATGTCCAATTGGTTAAGGAACCAATTATATTGAGCTACTAGAAAGAGAAGAATTTGAATTGTGACTAGCTTTGCTACTGGACTAAATGTTTCCATGTAGTCCAAACCAGCTTGCTGATGAAAGCCTTTGGCAACAAGCCGGGCTTTATATCGATTAATAGTCCCATCTGGATGCTTCTTAACTCGAAAAACCCACTTACAATCGACAATATTCTGATGAGATTGAAAATGTACTAGAGACCAGGTACCTATGAACTACAAGGCATTGTACTTATCCTTCATAGCAGACCTCTAATGAGCATGTTTTGAAGCCTAGAGATAAGTGGTAGGGACAAAATCAACAGTTTCAGGCAATGATGTTTGGTAGCTGAGTAGGCTTTGAGTTTAGATATTCCAACCTTAGATCGTGTGATCATAGGATGAATATTATGTTGGAAATGTGCCCTAAATCCATTCATATGATGATACTTTACGGATATTTCACATGTTAAACTAATCTAGTTTACATATAAAGGGCAAACATTATTGTTTGAGACGTCTCATATAAATGTTATATGCTTAAACGATAAAGTCCAAGGAATATGTGATTGGAAGAATGCAATCTAATGTAGTTAGATTAATGAGACCATTCTTTCGTAGACACATCCTAAACGTTCCTGATCGTAGGATTGCCAATTGGGCATTGACAGTCCGATAAGATCAGTACGTGCTATGTCTTCTCTCAGGGAGAGTGACTAGTCTCGAGTCATTGGTGTGTGTGACATCAAGACAAGTACGTAGGTGCTCAATAGAGAATGAGTTCACTGAACACGATCAACGAGGAGTTCTCATACTCATGTCACATGAGAACTCATGTTTGGGATAATGCAAATTAGTCCTTTGACCTGAGGCATCACAGTTGTTGTCTTGTGGTTAAGTCCTTGATCTTTGATTATGCCAAAGTCACCCCATCAGGGTGTCCACGACATCATTGGGGTTAAGCCACTTAGTCATGGAGACAAGTGAATGCGCAACAAGGGATCTCTAACCTTCAATTGGCTTGAGGGAGAATACTCTATGATATGATTAAAATCTCTGGCCAGAGTATGAATGAGATTGGGGAATGCGTTCCAAATCACATTCAAGGTAATCATAAAATGCAAATGAATCACATTGGATAGTAGACATGAATAAATAAACTATCAAACCAAACAATGTGGTCAAGAGTATTAGATTAGAGAAAGACCGTATTGCATTTGTAATCCTAAACTGAATAGGTTCTCTACCTCTTCTGATTAGCTTGGGTAGCCATGATATGCTGCTAGGGGTCACTCATGGTTTGTGGAAGCCCTAAACGTGTGTAATCACTAAAGGGAGAATTGAAAGTAAGTTTCAATTCACAATCGATGTAAAATGGTTTTAATCGCCCACTGCCTCGCTAAAAGGAACCTAATGTATCGTACACCAAATAAGGTGGAGATTGAAGAAACAAAGGAGATGAATTAAATGGTTTAATTATTTATGGCAAGGATTAATTAATATGTTAATTAATCAAACGAATAAGTTCGTTAAAGACCTCGGGATAGTTTTGGACCTTAAGGCCCAATGGGCTTCGAACGTCAAAGCCCATTGACTTAAGTTGTATGACAACTTAATGAATAAAGATTCACAAAGGCCCAAAAGCCCATATCCATTTAGTGTTGAATTAGGGTTTTTTGGTTCTTTAGGTCATTTAAAGAAGTGACTATATAAAGAACTTTATAAACCTAAAATTCATAAGTTGTTGATTTTAGAGAAAATTGGTGAGAACACAAAGCTTCCATTTCTCTCTAAGAGGCCAACCACCTTGGGGGATATTGTCTAGCAATTCTATTTCCTCAAGGTCACTCATTTCCTCTCCAATCCAACCTTGGTGTAGAATCTTTAGAGGTTCTCAATTTTGGGAACTTGGAGAACCTATTCTTCTAACCAAATCCATGGAGCTAAGAAGCAAGGAATGAAGGCCCTATCTCTTGGGTGATTATCCTTTGCATATGCAAAGAGGAATCTACAAAGGTAAATATTTCTCAACTAACAAATTGTTGTTTTTAAGTTGAGTCAAGGTTCACCAATCTACTAGGCTTTGAATTTCATGGTAGATGTTTTGTTTTTGAATGCATGAAAGCATGATTCCGCCTTTAATTGTTAATTGCATGCTATATGATGTTATTCAAATGAACATGTTTTTCACAAAATTTCCTTCAAGTGGTATAAGAGCCTAGGTCTAGTAGTTGGTGAATCATTTTGGGTTTTGTAGTTCATAGTTTTTGATTTAAAAGTTGTAATATGTTACAAGCTTTATTCTTGTTTCTTTGAATGTAAATTTTGTTAGAAAATTTGCCATCTCAAATGTTGTAGATGTAGTTCATATGAGCATGAATTTTGGAGCTAAAATTTGGTGCCATGTTTTTTGGGAAATTCGGCCAAATCCAAGGGGTGATTTTTTGGGTTCATGTTTGTCTTGTTAAAATGGTTTTAAAGTGACTTTTGGAACCCCTAAGTACCCTAGGATGTTAACCCTCTTTTGAGTGATGAAAATTTGAGTTTTGGTGAGTGAAAACATTCATGGAGCTATTATGAGTTTTCATGAGTGTTCTTCAATGTTCTTGAAGTTCTTGCCAAGAACAAAAAGTTTTGAAGTTTTGATTCAAAATGTTTTATGTTTTTACATAAAGTTTTGGTTTAATTTTAGTGGGTGATTTTAGTGGGTGATGATTATTTGTAAAGTATTATTAATGGTTTAATGGTAGACAAACTTTTTTAAAAGTTTGACATAAATTCAATTAATGGCTATAATGGTAGACAAACTTTTTAAAAGGTTTAACATAAATTCAAAATATTTCATCTTTACCTCACCTAATAAAACCCACTTACAAAAACTTTGTAAAAATCATATTTTTTCTATCATGGCCGGCCACCCTAATTAAATAGGGTATTTTTGGGTCTTTTATTCAATTACATAAAGTTTTGATACTTTTGTGTATTTGCACTTTGGCCCAAAAGTTTACGTTTTTACGTTAAGGCCCAAAAACGTTAAAGGACAAATTGTTTTGCTCCTTTAATGAAGTTTTTTGTATTTGTTGAAATTTTTGGGTTCTAGTTGTAATTACATGAAGTAGTGGACTTTTGTGTTTTTACAAAGTGACCCCAAAAGTTTGTGTTTCGCAATATAGCCCAAAAAGTTGTGGTTATTGCATGATGGCCCAAATTAAGTAGGGAACAAAAATTGTTTTGTCTCTTTAAATGAGAATTGGATTTTCATTTCATTTAGCTCCATTTAAATCAATTTTATAGATACAAAAACCAAATGAAAATGTTGCATTCAATTTAATTAGTTAAAATGTTAATTAATTAAAGGGTGATTATGAACCTAAGCCTACGATAATTGAGCTATGTGAAATGCCGTTTCAAATTTGTTTGAACCATGGGAATGAGTAGATTAATTTTGGTTGTAATTTGATTTGATCAAATGTTGTAAAAGAGCATAAGCTCTTCTTTACTTTAAAGTAATTTGTTTTATGCAAATGTTGTAAAGAGCATAAGCTCTCTTTTACTTTGAAGTACTTCTTTCTTGCTTTATTTGATATGCATGAAAATGAAGTAGTTGGGTCCAACGCCCCTAGGAACAACACGCCTTAATGTGATTAAACGCGTAACTAAAATCAATCTCCATCTCTAGTCCGAGATTCAACACTAGGCTCGTGTTGAATCTAAACAAAGGTTCATAGTCATCCTAAGGCCCTAAGGCAACTATATAGTCCATCAAATGAATGCAAACCTTATGTTAGTAGTATCATATACTCTTGCTTTAAAAAAACCGTTTTATAAGCATAGTGGGAGTATTATATACAACTAAAAACAAATGGACCAATAGTTGTAATAGGACCAAAATTGTTTTAATAAAGATTAAAATGAATATGTTTATGTGATGAGACCTAAAACCCTCAACCAAACCATTATTAAGTTGAAAAGCGTGAGAGTGCTTAGAACACTCTTCCGTGGCCTTCCACCGTGGTAGCTCCAATCGTTTATGACTTGTACACCGGCTTCACCCTATCATGGGGGAGTACAAAGTGCATGCTTATACTCAGGAGGAGTCTATATACATACTTGATGAGGTGAGTGTAGGCAACGAGGATGGCCAATATCGTATTATCGTGAGGCTATTCTTGAACCCCTTCACGAACTAAGCATGGTGGGAATGACTTAACTAAGTGCAATGTTGCCAATATCATATCATTGTGAGGCAACATTCTCTAGAGGCCAAATTGATGGGTACTTGCATTAGTTGCAAATGAGTAAGCGTACTCTCTCATTATTATTAATGCTAGCCAATATCATATCATTGTGAGGTGGGCTTGGTAATAGTGAGTCTCCCATAACCTACTAAGAGTTTCCTCCAAAACTCTCGAATTCCAATGAGGGATATGGAATTTGCCAAAAATGGTGGGTGGTGCTATTTGATTTAAAGACCCGAATCAAATGGCTTAAAATCAATCAATTTATATTCGTTATGTATTTGTTTACCAATATATTTGCAAACGCTATCCAAAACTTGACAAAGAAAATCCGAATGTTTTAGTTTCCGGACTTGGTAACACAATCCCAAAGATTGTCTTAAATGGATTGTGCATGTACCTAAGAAGTCTCATCCTCACAATCTTCCTATTGATAATGTATCATTGGAAGAACATGTTAGAAATGTCTATCATGAAGAGGACAACACAAACAACCAATGCTTATTCCTTCGTTATATGAACAAAGGAACTTATGAAGAAATAAGAGTTGCCTTGAACAACTCTTGAAAGTTTGTAATTATGTTTAGAACATAATGGTTGGTTGACAAAAATAGTCCATCAACATGGACTTATGATGATTTTGAATCATTGAGTGTTGAAGTGATAAACCACTTAACGAGACGGAAACTAAGCTAGGACTTCACCTTTATGTCCCTATCCTAATGGTTCACTAAGTTTATTGTAAACTATGTAGTGAACAATAACCACATACTCTCCAAAATGTTTGATGTGTATAACACAATTGAAAAAGGTTTCAAGAGAGATAGTGGGAGTTTAGGGACCATGACTATTGTAGTCAAAGGAGAAGTCAAATGAAGAAGATAAAATTAACTCCAAGGGAACAAACTTTCTTTATGAAAGGATGGACATTGGAAGGGGTATTTGCAAGAAATGTCTTGCAAGTGTCAAGAACACACCTTTCGAAGGTGTTGTAAATTGTTCTTGAAAAGTTCAAAACAGTTGGTTCTTCTACTTGAATACATGATTCCGTATTAGTAACTATGTTTTACAATCGTTGTAAAAGTATGGCTAATAAGAAGTAGAAGATTAATGAGAGAAGAGAAAGTACTTCACATTCGGAACGTGAATAAAATATAGATCTCTGCGAAAGCAGATGGTACTAACTTCCTCATATGAACTACCAAAGAAATTGGAAAAACCAAAGATTGTCTTTACATTCCAATTTTAAGGAACTTAATTCCGTCACTATAGTAGAGATGGATGAATGTTTTGTTTGACAAAACATTGTTCTTTATTAATCAATGATTGGATTATAGTAATCTAATTGATTGTCTCTATAGTAGAGATGATATGGTAGCGTTAACTGTTTAGAATATAATGATGCTTAAAACCCAAAAGGTTGCAAGATAGTGGCAATTGTCCACAACATAATACTACTCATGTTGTATGACATTCACCAAAGATCACTCTCGGTTGGACTATAGTTTATTTTGAATAAACACAAGTCCGAATACTTTGCAAAAAGGTTTCAAAGAATTCAAGAAATGTAAGTTGATGAGTAAGACGTCTAAAGTACTTACCTCCTTAGATTTGATCCAAGGAAAGGTAACACTTTAGATGAGTTTCCTTGAAAGATATCAAGGAAATTAGCATCATAAGATAATGATTTTCTCCATTAGGAGAAGAACGAACTTGAATAAGATTTAGTTCGTTGGATATTATCAATTACCCATATATAGGATATATATGCTTCTAAAACAATATGATTGTCAATTAGAAGATCTTCCAAAATTTTCATAACTCCATAGGATGTAGTTGGAAAGAAAAACAAATCTTAATCATGTTAAGATTTGGGGTTGTGTGCTAATAAGCAATATTTGTTTAAAAATTATCTTGTGGATATCCTTAAATTAACCTTTGGATATCACTTCTATAAACCAACCAACAAATGTTGTTTGTTGAGTAGTTCATTGTAATCCTACAATGTGATTTGCCTTAGAGCAAATGAACTAGGAATAGAACTCAAAAGAATGGGTTCTTTGAGAGACAAGATGATAATCAACAAATATAACAACCTAGTTCCTATACCACAAGCTCCAAGGTAGTCAAGAAGGATTTATAAACCGTCTCAGTTGAATAGTTTGAACTTTATGACTACATTGAGTGTATATACGATATATACTCAAGAAATGGTAAAGTACCATTTGACCCGAAATAATGAAACCTTCATAGCTAATTGGTAGCTTAAGGTGACTACAATCAAAGAGAATGGTTGACTTTGAAGGAACCATCTTTGACGTAGTCTTAGTTTCAATTAATTCGAAGATTGCTAGCTACAACTAAATGGTGATTCAATGTTTGGACATGATATAGGTTTCCGAAACCATTATTAAGATAGTCTTGATAATTTATGTCTAAAACTATGAATCACAAAACATGTAAGTTGTAGAGATCCAACCATCATGGATCTTAGCAAGCTAGTGGGAGCCATAAGCGTCTTATGAGAGAAAGATCAAAATTGTTTGATTTCTCATATAGATGTAAATGAATCTTTTGTTTACTAGGTTTACAAAAGATTAGTGGGAGTTAATCATATTCCTAAATTTGAATATATGTATGATATATTAATTTTGGAAATGAAAAGAATACTTCATTGTTAAAGTTATGACTTTAAAACTTTCTATAACGATAGAATGTATATGGGAGACATAGTCTATATACATGGGATGGAAATCTATAATGATAGATTTTAGGATATAATTGGATTATATCATGCCCTAATAATAGACAAAAGGTTGCTAGGAAGTTTCTCATATGATGATAAACTTTAATAAGAAGAACAACTCTAGTGAGACTAGGAGGTAGCTCTTCTCAAAGGGAACGTACCCTTTGACTCCCAAAGAAATAATGCGTAAATCGAATCCTTTATGCATACGCAGAAAGGTGATTTATGTATTTCATATTGTATGAAAAACATTGATATGAGTTGTACCTAGAAAGGTACAAGGCGATATCAGTGCAAGCCCAGGATCAGAACCATGGCAACTGTCAAGTAAATCCTTAAGTATTTAAGAAATACTAAAGGATAGGTTCCTCGAAGAATGAGGAAGAATTAGAGTAACGTAATGGAAGCGTAAATGTATTAGATTGTGAATCTAATCCATCATTGGATGTTTCTTCATTATGAATGAAGAGATAAACAAATATCTCTTTATTATGACTAAAGAGATATTTGGATGGAAACATTAAAGTAATGACTTTAGTGTGTTCCATTATGAATGCAAAATATATTGCCATATAGAAGTTTACAACAATGTTGTTTGGATGGGAAAGTTCATTTATGAACTCTCTATTCTGTTCCAACCAGAAAGTGTATCTAGTGTACTGACACTACGACACTAATGGGGCGATAGCTCAAGCCTGGGAATCAAGGTCTCATCAAGATCCGAACTCATATGAGAGACTGAACCACATGATTGGGAATCATGTATAATGGTGACGTCGATATTCTCAAGGTTGCTTCTATGGATAACATATAGATATCCATTTCCTAGGCCTACTATTCAGCCATTTAGGAAATGACTACAGAAGAGGAATCATAACAGATGACCAAGCTGATTGGCTCTAGTGCAAGTGGGAGATTGTTGGAAATGTGCCCTAAAGCCATTCATATGATGATACTTTACGGATATTTCACATGTTAAACTAATCTAGTTTACATATAAAGGGCAAACATTATTGTTTGAGACGTCTCATATAAATGTTATATGCTTAAACGATAAAGTCCAAGGAATATGTGATTGGAAGAATGCAATCTAATGTAGTTAGATTAATGAGACCATTCTTTCGTAGACACATCCTAAACGTTCCTGATCGTAGGATTGCCAATTGGGCATTGACAGTCCGATAAGATCAGTACGTGCTATGTCTTCTCTCAGGGAGAGTGACTAGTCTCGAGTCATTGGTGTGTGTGACATCAAGACAAGTACGTAGGTGCTCAATAGAGAATGAGTTCACTGAACACGATCAACGAGGAGTTCTCATACTCATGTCACATGAGAACTCATGTTTGGGATAATGCAAATTAGTCCTTTGACCTGAGGCATCACAGTTGTTGTCTTGTGGTTAAGTCCTTGATCTTTGATTATGCCAAAGTCACCCCATCAGGGTGTCCACGACATCATTGGGGTTAAGCCACTTAGTCATGGAGACAAGTGAATGCGCAACAAGGGATCTCTAACCTTCAATTGGCTTGAGGGAGAATACTCTATGATATGATTAAAATCTCTGGCCAGAGTATGAATGAGATTGGGGAATGCGTTCCAAATCACATTCAAGGTAATCATAAAATGCAAATGAATCACATTGGATAGTAGACATGAATAAATAAACTATCAAACCAAACAATGTGGTCAAGAGTATTAGATTAGAGAAAGACCGTATTGCATTTGTAATCCTAAACTGAATAGGTTCTCTACCTCTTCTGATTAGCTTGGGTAGCCATGATATGCTGCTAGGGGTCACTCATGGTTTGTGGAAGCCCTAAACGTGTGTAATCACTAAAGGGAGAATTGAAAGTAAGTTTCAATTCACAATCGATGTAAAATGGTTTTAATCGCCCACTGCCTCGCTAAAAGGAACCTAATGTATCGTACACCAAATAAGGTGGAGATTGAAGAAACAAAGGAGATGAATTAAATGGTTTAATTATTTATGGCAAGGATTAATTAATATGTTAATTAATCAAACGAATAAGTTCGTTAAAGACCTCGGGATAGTTTTGGACCTTAAGGCCCAATGGGCTTCGAACGTCAAAGCCCATTGACTTAAGTTGTATGACAACTTAATGAATAAAGATTCACAAAGGCCCAAAAGCCCATATCCATTTAGTGTTGAATTAGGGTTTTTTGGTTCTTTAGGTCATTTAAAGAAGTGACTATATAAAGAACTTTATAAACCTAAAATTCATAAGTTGTTGATTTTAGAGAAAATTGGTGAGAACACAAAGCTTCCATTTCTCTCTAAGAGGCCAACCACCTTGGGGGATATTGTCTAGCAATTCTATTTCCTCAAGGTCACTCATTTCCTCTCCAATCCAACCTTGGTGTAGAATCTTTAGAGGTTCTCAATTTTGGGAACTTGGAGAACCTATTCTTCTAACCAAATCCATGGAGCTAAGAAGCAAGGAATGAAGGCCCTATCTCTTGGGTGATTATCCTTTGCATATGCAAAGAGGAATCTACAAAGGTAAATATTTCTCAACTAACAAATTGTTGTTTTTAAGTTGAGTCAAGGTTCACCAATCTACTAGGCTTTGAATTTCATGGTAGATGTTTTGTTTTTTAATGCATGAAAGCATGATTTCGCCTTTAATTGTTAATTGCATGCTATATGATGTTATTCAAATGAACATGTTTTTCACAAAATTTCCTTCATATTAGTTGCTGCAAGTAATGGAGATACTATAGGTTGAGAGACTGTAGGTGGTGCAGGGGAAATATTAGCATCTAAAGTGGCAGGTTATGTAATTGAAGATGTAGGGAGAACATACTGTGGAACTGGGGCATTAGTGCAAGCAGGTATAGTAAATTGTAGAGTAACATTGGGGTTCACTTGTGAAGGCCCATTAGAAGAACTTGGTGTAACAGTAGAGGTAGGTGATAAAGAATGAAATGGAAAATTAGTCTCATCAAATAACACATGCCTTGAGATGTAAATTCTCTGTGTAACTGGATCAAGACACGGATACCCCTTGTGTTGAAGGCTATGCCCTAAAAATACACAGTGTTTACTCTTATTGTCTAACTTGGATGTAGTATAAGGCTTGAGCCAAGGAAAACATCCACAACAAAAAAATTTGAGCCGAGAGTAATCTGGAGGTGTATGAAAAACAAGTTCCCAAAGAGATTGCAATAAGCCACCAATGGAAAACCTATTAATCAGATAAGTAGTAGTGGAAAATGCTTCAACCCAAAACACATGAGGGACTTTAGATGCAACCAAGAGTGTTCTTGCAGTTTCAAACAAGTGACGGTGCTTCCTTTCAACACATCCATTTTGCTTAGGAGTATGAGGGCAACTAAATTGTTGTAAAATGCCATGAAGTTTAAGAAAATTATGAAACTGATGACTAGTAAACTCAGCCCCTGAATCAGAACGAACAATTTTTATTTTATTACCAAAAGTGTTCTCTACATAAGTCTTGTACTCCACAAATGTTAAAAATACAAAAAAAAAAAAAAAACTTACACTTTAGAGGAAAATACCATCTATACTTGCTGTAATCATCAACAATAAGCAAGTAATACCTATAGCCACTTACTGAAACAACATGAGATGGCCCCCAGACTTCACAATGCAACAATTTAAGACTTCTAGTAGACACAGAGTGAGGAGCAGCAAATGAAAGCTTGTGATTCTTTGCAAGAGCACAATCATTGCAGAAGAAGTCCAGATAGGGTTTGCCTTGGACAACAACCTTATTTGTAGATAGAACTTTACGAAAAATATTAGAAGAGGGATGACCAAGGTTGCTGTGCCAGATTTTGACATTGGCAGGAGTACTTACGAGTGCAGCATGAGTGGAAGGAGTAGTTTTGCAAAGGGAAGATGAACTTTGAAAATGATCTTCCATCTTTAACTTGTCCCCAAAAAAGTGTCTTCCCCGTAAAACGATCCTTGACAGAGGATCCATGAATGTCAAGAGTTAATGAGCAATCAATATCTTTGATAAATTGATAGGCGGAAAGTAGACTATGTTGCATTTGGGGCACATGAAGAACATTTTGCAATTTAAAGGAATGAGCAGGAGTATGCAAAATAGAAGTGCCAACATGATTTATAGACATACCTTTACCATCTCAAATGTACACCTTGTCTTCACCATGGTAGAGAGTATGAGATTGTATATTAGATATATCATTGGTAACATGGGATGTAGCACTCGAGTCAATGAGCCAAGAAGTTGATGGCTTGGCAGTGTAATGGGCACACATAACAACAAGTTTAACAGGATGAACCTTGCCTGAGATCCAACAAGTTTAACAAGTTTAACAGGATTGAAGCAATCAATAGCTTCATGGCTGGTAGACCCACAAATTTGACAAGGATTTTTGTGACCAGAAGAAAAAGAACCATAATGGAATCCAGAGTTATAAT
Source organism: Malus fusca (assembly GCA_035220775.1). Classification (NCBI taxonomy): domain Eukaryota; kingdom Viridiplantae; phylum Streptophyta; class Magnoliopsida; order Rosales; family Rosaceae; genus Malus; species Malus fusca. The sequence continues at coordinate 24,721,158 of CM069072.1, read as the reverse complement.
TGCCACGATTATAACCCCGAAAACCTCGATTATTACCACGATTGTGCCTGCCTCGGTTATAATTATACCGGAATGAGTGCTAAGGTGGTTGAGTGCCATGATTCTGAGCAACAAGAGCTTGTGGTGGTGTGGGAAGTAGTGGCGGTTGGGCCTGCACATAGAACTCTTGAAAAGGCTCAGAAGAGGTGGTTTTCTTGTGACGCACCATGGATAACTCCTTAGTTAGTAACAAGACATGTAATTCATCCAAGGAAGTGGATGAAAGACGAAGCAAGATTGAATTAGTGAATGATTCAAATTCATCAGGGAGGCCTGCAAGAGTTGCTGCAATGAAATTGTGATAAGTAATAGAAGCTCCAGCATTAGTGAGAGAATCAGAGATCTCCTTGATTTTCTGAAGGTAATTGGACATTGATTGAGAGCTTTTCTGAATATTCTAAAGTCGCAAACGCAATTGATGAATATGCGTATCTGAGACACCACCAAATCGCTACTCAAGTTTGAGCTAGAGATCACGAGCAGACGAGACACCAATGGTGAACAGAATGACTTCCTCATAGAGAGTCGAATTGAACCAAATGAGCATATTTTGGTCATTCTCATACCAGTGCTCAAAAGCAAGATTAAGTGAACGATATGGTAGAAAGGGCGATGGACATGGCTCAGTGCCATCGATGATACCAATGAGCTTGTAACGACGAAGGATCGGTGCAAATAAAGCACGCCATGGCAGATAATTTGATCGCCGAAGCTTGATTGGAACCATGCTTTTGATATTCTGGATTGTGAGAGAAGCATAGGATTGGGAGACATTATGGTTTGAAGAAGAAAAATTAGGGTTTGGAGCAGGCACCGACTCAATCGAAGAAGAGGATTCAGACGAAGGCACCATTAAGATTCAAGATTAACAAGTCGGAAATCTGAATCGGAGTAGAACAAGTACTCAATCAACACACCGGAGAAGAAGATCAAAGAGGAGCAGAAGATCAGAGAAGAAGGATTTAGTAGGATCAAAGAAGCTGTGAGGCGGTTGGCGATGGTACCATGTAGAATCTAAGAATACACAGTTTCTGAATATACTGTAAACACGGAAATTCCTGAAACAAACGAGACAAGAACACGTGTACAAAATAATATTTTGTATTAATGATTTAGGGGTTACAATCTCTCTCCAATTTGATCATCTGATTCGATCCTCGTAAGGTGTTGATTTGTGGATGTGCGATTGATCCAAGGGCTGTCGAGGCTTGATCTTGGATGAACGGTTGAAAGTTTATTCAAGGGCCGTTGAGGCTTGATCTTGAATGACGGTGATGAACGGATCTTCAAGGGCTTTTGGGCTTGATCTTGAAGAACAGTGATGAACAGATCTTCAAGGGCTTTTGGGCTTGATCTTGAAGAACAGTGATTGACGGATCTTCAAGGGGTTTTGGGCTTGATCTTGAAGAACAGTGATGAACAGATCTTCAAGGGCTTTTGGGCTTGATCTTGAAGGACGGTTGGATGTGTGGATTTGTCGACGTTGTTGATCCAAAGGGCCGTTGGGGCTTGATCTTAGGATGAACGGATGATGAACGATGAACACTTTCTTCAAGGGCCGTCGGGGCTTGATCTTGAATTGGTGGGAGTTCTTCAAGGGGCCGTCGGGGCTTGAGCTTGATGAACAGCGGATGAGCGGATCTTCAAGGGGTCGTTGGGGCTTGATCTTGATGAACAGTTGATGAACGGATTCGTTGATGTTGTCGATCCAAAGGGGCCGTTGGGGCTTGATCCTTGAGGATGGACAGTTGATGAACGATGAACACTTTCTTCAAGGGGCCGTTGGGGCTTGGGCTTGAAGGCGGATTTGGCGAAGAACGAAGAGAATTTTCTCGATCCTTCGGAATTTGCTTGAGAGCTTTAGAGTTTCAAAGCTTCAAGGTTTTGGTGTAATATGAATTGGTCCCCTCAAATGAATGCCTTGGGTTCCTATTTATAGAATTCCAAAACTTGATTTTTGGGTTTAAATAATCAGATGAAATAAATTATTTCTGCCAAGCGTTGACACATGTCATGTTTGATGACTTTTCTGATGATTCTCGATTTTTTGTTGAGTCACATGCTATGTGTAAAATTTATGTGACACGTAAACGTTGAAATTCTAATTATTGATCAACATTTATTTCACCGAAATTTCGATGTCTACATATACCTTTTTCATTTCATTCAATGTTTATTAAATTACAATGGTGCTTCAGTATATATATAAGCAATATACTACTCTCACAATTACAGTTATGCTCTTGTCTAATCTACCAATTTACAAATGGATTATAACAAACATCTAACTAACTTGATGACTCAATACTTGACTCTTTAGTAGATTCGTGATTTTCCACCTCAAGTAGTAAGCCATAAGTTCTTCATCCAAGGGTTTGAAACAATACCCCTGTAGGATTGAGTTGAAGAAGGAATCATACCTGCCGCTGTGTCCGCCGTGGAGATCACTGCCATTGTTGGTCAGAAGAACAGCTCTGCTACTTCTTATGTTATGATTATTATTCTCCATTGTTTGTTAGAGGGATGCTCCGGTTTTGATGCTCCTGGGACTCATTGGAAACGTAGTTGAAACTTAAAGGTATTGTTAACCAACTAAAAATATGTATAAAATAAAAGAAATTAAATTAAACAAACTTAAAGTAGAGTTTGAGTTGGATTTGTTCGCTATTTTTCTGGAGCGGGTGATATTATCATTAATCTTAAATTGAGTCGATCTTGATAATTCTTTTGGATAATCACGATTTTCCCTTATTCTTATTGATTAATGATTATTATTTATTTCTATTTTGGCAGTATTTTCACGTGGTGCAATTTCACCGGCCAAAAAGTCAAGAAAAAGAAGGAAAAAACCATCTCTCGGACAGAAATTAAGCAGTATGGACAAAACCTCGTTTTAGCTCCTTGGAAAATAAATTGATAATGTGGCACGATCCGAACCGAAAAAGAATGACTACCGGTGAAAGTGCAGATGTATATTATTTTTACATTACGATACAAAACTATTGATAAGCAAATGACCTAACTCACATATGCATAATTTAGCAAGTGGCATTTTGCCATAGTGATGAAAAGATGTTGAGCCTTTGTATGATGGCGTGTGTTCAAACCCTGTCAGTGACTAATCTAATATCTAATTTAACAAAATCTATCGTTTGATAGCAAAAAAAACAAAAACAAAAAAAAAAACATGCATAATTTAGTGTAGAATAAATAAACTTAGGCAGAAATTTTAGGAAACGTCTTTCATGGATCGCTCTTTTATGTCATGAAATCCTAGAGCATGATGAGAATGATGAGCAAGATTGCACTCCAAGAAATAAAGTATAATTAAACTGTTTTATATGACAATATTTTTTTTTGTTTTACTTATTTTAGTTATTATGGTTTTTTATGAAAACATATTTTAGAAAATAAAAAACTTATTAACCATCTACAGTCCCGCTACGCTGAGTGGGTTTTTTTTTTTTTTAATCCTAATGGAAGAAGAGCAATTTTGGGATTATAAAAACTTCATCTTTTTTGTGTTCTCTCTCTCTATATATATATATAGATATAGCACACTTACAAATAATACCTCATTGATAAGAGACTTGTAACTCAGCTAGTTGTTCGATTTTTACTTTTTCAATATCGCTTATATAAAAAACGATATCCCCACAAAAAGTATAATTGAAGTAAGAAAAATAGTAGAGCAGGATTTAGACATTTACTAGTAGAGTATCAAAATTATTTCCCAACATGATACCAAAAATTCTTCAAATGCACATAGAAAAATCACTTGCATTGATAGGTAAAACCTAAACAAAATAAACAGTGGCATAACAATCACCAAGTGAAGACTTCCCAACTTAATCTCTAACCCCAATAACTAAACACGATTGGGAACAAAATGGTGCTTTTAAAAATCCCAGCTTTCCGATGACACAGAAGCACGTCGCATAGCCTTTGGACATCAAATACATTCTAGCATCCATCCTATCCGTCTACACCCTACAGTAAGTTGCTGGCTCCCTTCTTCAACATAATTCATAAGGTATTCACTCACGGCATATTGCAGTTCGGAAGATGTCGATTACATTAGAATTTTCACTGTCATTAGGACTGTAACGGATGTGAAGTCCGTAATGAAGCAATTGAACTGTTGCACAAACTTTGTTAGTCTTTAGACAGACTACCTTAGAAGCTTATCTCACGTCTTTCAGCGAAAAACTTCCCCGTTACTGCCAGGTCTGGAAGCAAGGCAAGCCAAACTGCAGTGTCAGCCCCTGCTTCAACTGAAATATTCCCAGCATAACCTGTCATAGCAGTCTTCACCCAACCGGGGCAGTAACAGTTGATATAAATTTTCTGGCCTTCTGGTCTGCCGGATAGCATCTTTGCCATCAGCCTGGTGTAAGTGTTGACTGCAAGTTTTGATACCGAGTAGTCAGTGAACGTTTTAGGCCACCCCCCGGATTCCCAAGTGCCATCTTGTACTTGTTGTAGAAAACTGGAAACTGTTTGATCAATCAGTTCCTCAGTGATTGTGTCCAAATTGCTAAATTTCTCTCTCAAACACACATCTTCAATTTTCTGTCAAGAAAAAAAATGATTAGATCGAGCAAAGCTGTGCAAGTGCATATGGTCGGGGAAAGATGAACAAGTTTCGTTAAGCTTCTGATATATTCTCAATAGATATATAGCATCAAATCATATCATGCAATGGAGATTCACATCGCGCTAATGATATCCCTCAGGGAGAAATCAGAGTTGATTAGAAAACCCGACGGCAGCTGGAAATCTAGCAAGCCTCTCAGAGATGTTTCATCTAGCAGCTAGACACTTACCTTCCTGACCTGTTCCGGCACCAAATCCACCTCATATCATTCACCCATGGTTTCTCAACACTGTTCCTCAATCCAGCAGCATAACCTGGGCGAACTATAATGCCTCCTAGGAATTTGATGCCATTGGGACAAACATAAAGGCAGGTTCTCAAACTTCTGGTCAAATTTTGGTCAAAAGGGTAACACTCTGCTAGCACTCAGATGAGCACAAACCCTCTTCTTAACTTCTATAACCTAAATCGGTTATTTTGAAATCCATCAAGTTTTAGCCTTTTAGAAAACACAACTTATTTCTTTTCAAGCATGCAACCAAAGATCTCACTGAGCACAACATTCTCCAATTTCCCTACCCGCAACATTCATGGACATTCATAAAAATGATGAATTTTTTATGAATACAAAATAAAAGATGAAAGAAACCAAGTTACTTACACTCCGCTTGCCATTTATTCTACCCAATCTTGAGCTCACATTAACAATACGAGCTCCAGCAGCTGAAGGTTTCATCAAGGGGATCATTGCTTGAATCATATTTTTGGTGCCATAATAATTTGTAGTAATAACCTGAGAGGCATACTCGACAGTATTATCAAAACCCTGATTGAAATTAACAGCTGCATTATTTATCTGCAAGATTGAAAGGGGAGCAAAATAATTGCATAAAATTAGAACCCATATGGAAAATGGCAAAGTACAGCGGGGAATGGAATGAAACAGTACAAAGCCCAAAATCTGATCAACTCACCAGAATATCCAACCCACCATAGTTTTGTTTCAACCAGTCACAAAACTCGGTGATGGACGCGGTGTCTAACACATCGAGCTGATGACAAAACACATTGAAACCACCTTCTTGGAAGACCTTAGCCGCTTCAAGCCCCACACTGTGGTCTCTGGATGTGAGTATAACAGTCACCCCTTGTGCCGCAAGCTGCTTTGAAATCTCAAACCCAATCCCCCTGTTACCCCCAGTCACCACCGCAACGGTCTCTGCCGACCACCACCTATACAGTCACACACATGTATGCCCAAATACACAAATCACAATTGGGTTGATCGTTTTGTTGTTCTTAATTCATTAACATGAAGAAATTGCAAAACTAACAAAGATCACAACAGCTAGAGACTAAATTAAGATCATGCATTCCACCATGCACAAAATCACAAACGTGTTTTTTATTTTTTATTTTTTTTGTGTGTGTTCAATTCACAAACATGAAGAAATTGCAAAACTTGCAAAAATCATAACATCCAATGCACAAATGACAAATCACAACTGGGTTTTTTGTTCAGTTCTGTTTTCAATTACGAACACAAAAAAATTGCAAAAATAACAAAGATAACAACAGCTAGACTCATCATTTTTTACTCTATCAGAAATGGAAATGTGAGGAAAATTAAACGAGCAAAGTAAGAGCAAACCAACCTCTGGTGATCGGAATAAGGAATGGTTCTGAGGAGGGAGATTTCTTGGAGTCTCTTTTCTTTTCTTTCTTTGGCTCTTTCAGATTTTTCCATGTCTGCTCTGCGCTCTGCGTCTTGAGAGAGAGAGAGAGAGAGAGAGAGAGAGAGAGAGAGAGAGATGGAGGGAGATAGAGAGAGATAGAGGGTGAGAGAGCGTGTGTTTTGGTTAGTTTAGCGTCGTTGGAACAGTTTTATGACAGCCGCCGCGGCTCTAGGAGCGATAGGACTCCGTCATTTGCCACGTTGTTGGTTTTGGTCAAGTGCCTGGCCGTTGTTTCTTCGTCAAAACTCCCGCCATAATTTCGGATCCTTTCTCTCTTCCTAACCATTGCTTCCCATGCAATGGACTTCCAGAACTTGCGATGTGTTGGCCCGACCCAAAGGCTTGCAGCCGGATTGGGTTGCGTTGGGCCGACTTGATTTTAATACAATACAATACTTACCTCGTTCCTTTTTCCTTTAACGTAACATTATTTTATAGTTAGCAAAAAAGAAATTTTTTTTTTAAAGGTATGTTTAGATAAATTCATTTAACTTAAAAATCATTTAGTCATTCAAATGTGTCGAATAAATTGACGGTTTTGGTAACATCTAGCATCGTTATGATAAATGTTTAATATATTTTTTTATTCATATGGATGACTAAGCAGCCTAGAATGAATTTTTCTAAAAATAATTTTTAGATGATGATAAAGAGAATGTCAATTTCGATTATGACGGTTATACAATGGTAAATTAAAAAGGGAGATAATGTGGGGTGCTTAAGAGACGTCCGATTTAATTATGAAATTGGTTTAAAATTACTTTGTACAAAAATTTACAATTAAAAAGTGTATTCAGTCGCTACGTTGTTATTATTCAGTCAATATGTCATTAGTATTCGGTTAGTATCTCGTCAATGTTGGATATCTCGACAGTATTATCATATGTCATCACTACTTGCTCAATATGTCGTCAGTTTTAGCGGTTGAGTTGTTTTATGGAAGTAGCATTTTGAGATTCAAAATCCTCTTTTCTGTCAAGGGAGGGGCAACTAAGGTACCGGAGTGGTCACGGGCCCATCCTGATTACAGTGTAAGAAATTTACCGGCAGTCCTAAGCCTACAGTTGTTGTGAAATATGAGGAAGAAGATGGATTGTCCTCATGAAAAAGTTGACTCCAACCACACTGTCGTCTTCAGATTCTAACAGTTTTGTTGTTTGTATTTGTAGTTTAATGAAACTTTGAGTTTGTAGATGAGGGTTTTAAAACAAATTTTAATATTATTTCTAAAGCAACCTAATCATATAGAGAGCTACTAGACCTACCCCCCAATCATATTTTCCCACCCTGTTTATATTATCACCCCTAAAAAAAATAAAAAATACTCTTTCTCCACCCACCAATATTCCTATAAAATGTCCTTTACATATTTTACTATTTCCCATAAATCGAAAGAAATAAACTGAAAAAAACTACCACCCAACCCCTACCAATGCAACTCAACGGCAACCCCTTTCACCGTCCGTCGTGAACCCGCCCTCAAGCATCTTCTGCTTGATGTGGGCCTGACACCACGTTTTGCGTGTGGCACACCTTTGCAAAGGCCTGCATCCCAGCAGTCGTCGGAGCCGTCGCCATTGTCGGCAACAACCTCAATCTCCAGCATGGCTCTTGAATTTTTCAGACTACGATATTTTTTTCCCAATTCTTCCTCCTCACATTCGCTGTTGATACTTTCTCGTCGCGTTGGCCGCTAATTCTAGTAAAGCATCATATCATTAGACACCACAATGAAATTGAAAGACAAAATACAGGAACCTTGCATCATGATGAAGGGGCCACAATAGTACACATCAGATCAAACAGACCATTAAACACCACCAAGCCTACCATAAACACCATCCTCTGTTACAACAACCAGTAAAAACCTAAATCCAAAATTAACATATGGGGTGACCAACAAGCATGAAAAAATTTAAAGAAAAAACAAATCAGACGGGGAAAAAAGAAAAGGAGGACACATTGCGAGGGAGAAGAGGATGGAAAGGAGCCGAGAGAGCAAAGTAAGAACATAAAAATCAAAGGTTGCAATTTGATAACTTCTAGGTCCTTATGCGTCATTTTTTCAAGAGATAAATTTGTAAATAATTTTTTTGTTAAGATGTGGGTGGGAAAATAAGACACAGGGGTGGGGATATCAGCACTCATCGTATATTATTCGTAGACTTCCTTTTTGCCCTCTTCTATCAAACTATGCAAACCTGAATATTTTTGTATGTTCTTATATATATATATATATATATATATATATATATATATTTTAGTAGTTACCCTCCTCTCTGCCTCCTATTAAGTTGTATTGTACAATTCTCTTGATTCTCTCTATTGAATTTAATGGGTCTTTCAGTTTTGTGAAAATTATTTCAATTACTCATGTTATAAGTTCAAAAAAAAATTTCCATGCGTTTATGAAAGGCCCTCCTTCACATAAAATTCTGACTCTGTCATTGTTCTTTGTCACCCATCCCACCATCCCTTCCGCCATCGCCTCCTCCATTCGACATTGCATTTGCAAAATCATAGTCAAGCTTACTAGCACAATAATTTCCCAACTTTTATATCCATGAGTTGTCATCGCTTCCGATCGATCCCATATTTAAACTCCATATGAGCGACTAAGAGGCTGTTTGATAACACTTTTGCTTCTAGTTTTTTTTTTTCTAATTTTTTTTTCATTTTCTTGAAAAATGAAACTCGTTTGGTAGTTATTTTCAGTATAAACCAAAACTTAAACATTGAAAGTCAAATTTTAAAAGGGAAATTTTATTTGAATCCATATAACCTCTTTCTACACCAAACTTACTCTCTATATCTATATTATTTTTAATTAAATGTTTAATATCTTTTTAAACCCAAATTTACTACCTAAACTACCCACATAAACCCAATTCAATATATATATTTATCTTTACACCCATTCCTTACCAATTTTCTTGGTGAACTTGGACTTCGCGAGCTTCTTGATCACCTTACTTCGGTGGTTTGCTATTACAAGCTGATAGATTAGAAGAAATAATAAAACATATGCTCATGATCAAACAAAAATATGAACCATATCAAATAGAACTAGTCTACCATAATATCATACCTTGAGACCCTTTCTATCTACATTTTTCTGGACTTCTTCAAGCATTGTGATCCCGCTAGTATCGATGCTTCCAACCGCTGTAATTTGATTTTAGTTTTAGTATTAGACTTGTAGTAAAGCTTAATGGCAGATATCGTAAAAGTTTAATTTGTGACCGTTGCAGATTGATCACTTAGTGCCAATATCTATTATAACATAGTGTAAGCTTGTTTCTCCCATTTTATCTTGTCTTCCTCCTCATGTACCACTTTGAGATCATGTGAACCAGATTTTGAGCATAGATTAAATCTCTATCTCGCTGACTACATTGTTTTCATATATCGATATCTAACTTGTATTTTATTACCTTTCCCTTAAATAGTTTGCATTAGTAAAAGTAGATATTGGTGCATCAATTTGAAGAATAAGAACTCATGGAATATTATTCACAACGTATGGTCAATGCTTCTACAAATCGACGATGGGGTCTCATCACCGGACAACGAGGATACTGGACTTCTCCTTTCCTCACCACGGCATTCAAGGTCATGGCTCCTCTTTAAAATTTTAAACTATCATGCCTACAATCCCTTCTAGATTAGATCGACTTTTCTAACATTTTCCCACAAACAACGCGCCCCGCCAAGAAATTATAAACATGAGGTAATTGACTAGTTTTGTAATCAAAACTCAAAAGATAACCGCAGCTAGCTAGCTCACTGTCGGGTTGTAATTTGTGAATGGGTTGTTTCCACGCATTGTACCATAGAGTCAATATCGATATTAAACCTTTTGATCAATCATAAGGCTATGAACATTTGAAGAATTATTAATTCTAAGAACTAATTACATGATCAATTCATAGATGTAGATTTCGTACTTACATGAATCCTCAGAAATAATGTGTTTGTGGGTCAATTTTCTGTATATTGATTGTCTCCGTAAGGAGTTTTTTATATTGCAATTTACAGAACTAATATCTAAAGACCATTTAATTACAGCTGCTAATATTCACTTAACAACATTTACTGTGAGTAGCAACTAATGTTGACTATATATCCATGTTGTTGACAGATAGCAACTATTGTTGAAATCTGCTATATACATATATTGTTTGAATCTTTAACAGCAGCTCCTTTTGACATTAAAATCTTACTAGCAAAATGGAAAAACTTGGACAAAAAGAAAAAATTGACTTTGACAAATCTTTCTTGTTCACCAAACCATCGTAATCAATCGAATATTGAATAATACGCAGTCGATCCCTCCGTACGTAATCATTATAGCGGCTTCGAGTATGACTTGCAATCTTTTACTCCGATAGGTTTGAATGTTTGATCCAAATTGAATAAACTTAAGATGAGACTAAATGCAGTCATATTTTCTTAGTTAGTTCCCTTAATTAGCATCGTCATGGCTGAGGGCTGACTACTAATCTAACCCTTATACCATTATTTGGCTTGTGCAGAAGAAATTAACCCATCTGTCTTTCCTGAAGTGGCAGTAAAGGCGGCAATAAGCCTCCATGGAATAGTCTAAGATTGCCCGTAAGTTCAATTCCTGGTGGGATGACCGAGGACAAGTAAACCGTACACATTGATAAAACATGTACAATTCCAGATTCCAGGCAATTTCTCAAGTTTTATTTTCTTCATTTGTGTCTGACACACTTACAAATAAGTATATATATAGGATAGGATGGATAGGTAATGGATTCATATCTAACACGGTGCTCATCTTCAACTCATACTCTTTCGGTGGTTGAGTGCTTCCTCTTCCAGCAGACATCCATTTCGGAGTACTCTCTCTACTTTTATCCTTTTTATTTTCATCATTCTTTCAATTTTTATGGGGTTTGTAGATTCAATGAAGGTGGAAAACAGTTTATAACAATTACATTGTCTTGGTTTTTTATTTTTTGAGGGGTTTTTCTTATGTCTTTTCTTATATCCACAATGTTACTCCAGACAAACAAAACTGATCTAATATAAGTAAGGTCTGTAATTATATCTGAAATCCGCCTATATTAGAACGTATGTAAATGAGGGAATAATTTCCCTCATCACTATATTTATAACCGTTGAATGAGTTTAAATTTTGAGATCTGTGTAGTAGATAAATACAAATCTCAAAATTTAAACTCATTCAATAGTAATATGTAAGGTAGTGAGCATTACCATCACTTAAGGATGATGAGAAAAAATGTACCCATGTAAATGATGAGATCAGTTTTTTGTGTTTATAGTCCATGTATCTATTTGAAAATCTTTTCCCCCATTTCAGAAAGCCCTTCAAACTTGTTTTTTAGCCATACTTTTTTGTTTCTTGCGTGTTTTGAATTTGTGATGAACGTAAACATTTATGTGTCATACATGTTATTTTATTATCTTACGCTTCGTAATATTATTTTGTAATTTCTGATAGTTTATAAATTGATTGATTGACATTAAAAATAAGAGATGAATAATACTTTCTTTATTCTTAATTAAGTGAAAAGTTCTCAAATCTCGCTAACATGGTATTATTTTAGCATACAAAAGTCATAATTTGAGTCATTTATCATTGTTTAAAGATATTTCTAGAAAAATTCATTTGAGTTAGAGTTTCTTTAGTTATTTATTTGAATAAAAGAAATCGACAGTTTACCAAAAGAATGCTACTTTGTTATTAGAACCATCGATTTTTTTGACATATATGGATGACAAAGGTATCTAAATTGAATGAATTTTTTAGAGATGGTCTCAAATTCTAATGAGAAGAATAAACGGTTTCGTTTATGCATTTATACAATGAAATGATATTACGTTCGTGAAGGAAGACTTTTCTTATAAGTATTATCCATAAGAGATTTCATGAGCTTTTTGTGCGAGTATTTTTCTAAGAGATTACTATTTCATTATTAGCAGGAAAATGGCACGTTGTTTTCAAGGTTGGGTATTTTTGTTAGCCGTGCTAGTATTGGCATTAAGCACTCCATGTTCACATGCACATCTGAAACACAAGAAATTTAAGACCAAGACTCGCGTCTACCTCTCCCCTAAGTTTGTGTTGGAACCAGGATTAAGTTCCAACAAATACTTTTACAACGTTCACTTCCCAAAAGGTCACATTGCCCTAAAGAATTTCAATGCTGAAGTAATTGATGAAGAAGGGAATTCCAGTCCTCTTCATGAAGTCTACGTCCATCACTGGATTGTTGAAAGATATTATGCTCGGAAAGGTTACGTGGAGCCAGAGCAGCAGCTTCCCCAGCAGCTCTCGGAATCGGATGTTATATGGTTGAGGAACAGTGGGATGTGCCAGAATGGTGCTCTTGGACAATATTTCGGACTCGGATCCGAAACACGAAAAACAGCCACAGACGTTCCAGGTCATTATGGAATCGAAGTTGGGGATGGTGAAGGGGTTCCTGATGGGTTTGAGGAGAGATGGATGCTCAATGTGCATGCAATTGATACTAGAGGAGTGGAATATGACCTAGGGTGCACGGAGTGCAGGTGTGATATGTATAACGTGTCCAGGGATCAAAGTGGCCAGCCTCTGCCGGCTGGGTACACCGGGGGTTTGACATGTTGCCCTGACGGTGCAAAGTGCAGACTGAAACAAGGGTTTGATGGTGAAAAGAAAAACCACTACTTGAGATATACTGTGAAGTGGGTTGACTGGTCTGAGTCTGTTGTGCCTGTCAAGGTTTATATCCTTGATGTCACTGATAGAATGAATCATTCAGCGCCTACTGGAGCTAAACACAACTGCCTGGTAATTAATTAATTAATGAACTTAATTTTGTACTGTATGGCATTAACATTCTCTTATCAAACACTGTCTGTCTCTATATTGTTTATGTTGCCAAACTTATCTAAAAATTGACGTAACATACAATGTAAGACTTAGTTATGTTGATTACTAATTTGTTGCTAACATGCATGTGTGGTTCATCCAGTTTGACGACATAAGTCCTTTGATTCTCTTTCTTTTGTGCAGGTCGAATATGATGTTGAAAAATCTTGCAATGCCACTAATGGGTGCTTAGACAACAAATGGGCAAAGATTACAATGCCAACTGGTGGTCATGTCATCTATGGTGTAGCCCATCTGCACAGGGGGGGGCTTGGTTCAACACTGCATGGAGAGGTGCTTTTTTTATTCCACTCCAAGTAATTTAATGAGTTGTTACTCAAATTAATAATTAAACACTGTCGTAGTGTCATTAACTAACTGATTAACTAATGTTCTTGTTAATTAATTGTAATCGTTTTAATTTAGGATGGAAGGGTTTTGTGTTCGTCAACACCAATTTATGGAAAAGGAAAAGAAGCGGGAAATGAGGCTGGTTATGTCGTTGCAATGACTACTTGTTACCCTTGGCCGGGCTCAGTCAAGATAAAAGATGGGGAGACACTGACTGTAGTTTCTAATTACGAGAGCACTCAGCTGCACAGCGGAGTTATGGGTCTCTTCTACATTTTGGTAGCAGAAACACTTTGAGTAAAATAAGCTACTATTATCAAATTAAATAAACATCTGTAAGATCATATTCATCTGTTTTTTTTTTTTTTTTTGGTAAACATATTCATCTGTTTGGTGAATGTGTGATGAAGTAATAAAGCTCCAGTCAACTTAATAAATTTGAAGATTTGCATAAATATTCAGGTGTTTGTTCACGAAATGATCGTCACTATATTTAAAGTTGAATGCAAGATATCAGTTAAGCACCATCATTTAAGGATTTAACTCATGAATTTATACATTCCCGCAAAGGGTAATGTTAGGGTGACAAAACTTGTAAACAAAAGTTGCAAACTAAATTATATGTCATCAATATGAAATACGCACCTTAATAAACACTTAAGTTATAATCAAATCATCAACTTTTATGTCATTTAGTTTACAAAATTTAGTCTTCCTAGCATTACTCTTCTCACAAATTATGAAATTTAAACAAGCATCAATAATATTTTTACAATATAATAATTACCTAAACCCTAATATTATTCTTCACATAGTTCTATAGCAAACAAAAAATGTACCCGTGTAATTATTAATATATTTTTAAAAATGAATACACGTAATTAGCATGGGTATATTCAGCAAACATATGTGTACAAATTAAATTAAAAAATATGGGTACATATTGATGCGAAAATTAACTAACACACAAATTAAACCCTTTTATTGACAATTGTAGTAAAGATGTAAGTAGGGATCGTTTTGGACCGGGGATTAGGAGGGATTGCTAATCTATGCTAAACGGACTTTAAAACACAAAACTAAACCTGAAAACACTTAACTAGACTCAAAGAATGGAAAACTAGACTCTAATACACTAAAACAACTCAAATGACTCAAAATAGCACAAAACAAGCTAATTGATTCAAAACAAACATTAAAAGTGAATTTGGACGAAAATTGGTTTTTGACTCAAAACACTTAAAAACACAAACTAAAACAGTTTCTAACTAATATGACTCAACAAAAAAAGGGGATTTGGTTTTGACGAATTTGAAACAAACAAACAAATTGTAAAACTAAACAGATTGTAAAACGAATTTTGGGAAATAAGATGGTTGATTGATTAGTTAGAGGGTCATTCTCCACACATGACACACTTGCATACAAAACGATTTCCAGTTGCTTTTCAATAAATTATGAAGCTCAACACCCCAGATTAACCGTGATGCACTAATTAACCCTCAGATTTTCCTGTACTCATTGAATTAGATGAATGCATGCGACAACCCAAATCATTCTCCAAAGGTCCCCTACATGAATGCATAATAGAGATACAATCAGAGATCATTACGTTCCATGAAAATCATAAGTGTTGACGAGACATTCGTAACTATGAATGCATGATACGTTTGCCAAGAATTCAATTAACGCGATTATGACTAGCTAGCAACCTTCACTACTCATGAATATAAATTTGTAACGATTAGGTGAAACTCATTTATATTCTAGCATCAAATTCAAGCATGCAAACTAAGTAGGCCTTTTTAATCAACATACAATAATAAGTTTTGAATAAAACAGTTAAGCAAATTGCATTCACACTTTATGAAATCACAACTGGAATTAATCAATTCATAACACAAATATGTTCATGGTTTCGAAATTCCCCCTAGCCAAAAGGGATTTAGTTCCTCATACTTGCAATTAAACAGAAACAATTGAAATTAAACATTGAAAACCAAAGTAGAATACACTTAGAATGCTCCAGCAATCCAAATTGAATGGCTAGCATAACTCCAAGCAATCCTCATTCTTCTTCTTTGCAGCGGCACAAGGTGTGGGATGATGGATGAGTGGTAAGTTATGGCGGTGGATGGATATAGGTGAGTTATGGTGAAGGGTGGATCTAGGTAAGTTATGGTGAAGGGTGGATGGGTCTCTCCAATGGCAATGGATATTTATAGGGAGATGATGGTATTAGGTGAGGTAGGTGAGTGCACATTCCATTCAATTTAGGTAGGTTAGGTGAGTGCATCATCCATCAATTTAGGTAGGTTAGGTGAGTGCACCATCCATTCAATTTAGGTAGGTTAGGTGAGCGCATCATCCATCAATTTAGGTGAGTAGGTTAAATGAGTGCACTAACCATTCTAGTAGGTTAAATGAGTGTACCAACAACTCAAATTCTATTCTGGTATGTTAAATGAGTGCATCATCCATTCAATTTCTGGTAGGTTAGATGAGTGCACCAACCATTCTTGCAACTTGCATTTGTTTCTCCAGATTTGTAGCATGTTCCTAGCCTCATTTAAGCACCAAAAACGTCCATCTAACTTGCTCCACATGCATGCACTGCAATTCAGCCCAAAACTACACCAAAATGCACTTTCTTGCCAACTTTGTCATTTGAACCTACAACCACATGAAAATAGCTTAAAGCACTATAATAAGTAGAAACTAACTAAATAAATGCCAAGAAACAAGCTAACTAAGTCGCATAAATATGCTCCTATCACATATTAAAATTTGTTGTAGGCATAATTTACTGAACAATTATGGAGGTCAGAGAGAGAGAGAGGTGCGGCACATAGAGAGAGAAGAGAAAGATGTATAATTGTGAGGTGTGTTCTATTCCACCCCATTATGCCTTTATTTATAGTAGTATGGAAGGTTAATTCCTTACCCTTTTAGGATTACAACTCTAATAGGATATTAATTAACTACTAAAGGGAATATTCAAAGATATCCCTAGATACACTAAGATTTACACAATCACATTCCTAATCTAATAGGACTGCAACACTCCCCCTTGAGTGTGTAAATACTCAAGTAAATAGCGCATCAGGTCTTCAGCGATGAAGTAAGTACAGTTGATGAATGCATAAAAAGGTAAAACTCACAAAACCTCGCTATGTTAAAACCTAATGTGGGAGAAAAACTCACAAGGATATGATCAGCTAAGGATGGGTGCCTCATGAAAACCTAGTTAGGTAGCAAAAACCCAGTGGGAAAAATGCTCTTAATCATAGGGAAAAAGAGTACATTAAGATCAAGTGAGTATATTTCTGGATACTCCCCCCCAGTTTGACAGAACTTCCAAATGAGAACTACAAGCATTGCATACAAATAGTTAGGCATACCAATTCTTCGAACAAGCTTCTGGAAGGTTGACTTCGGCAGTGACGTCGTGTAGAGGTTGGCAAGGTTGTTTAGGATTGGCTTGTATGACTTCAATCTCTTGATGTTTTGCTGATGTAGATGTAGACGCAATATGTCTTAGCGTGGACTTCGTTGATGTATCATGTCTTGGTCGGGTGAATACATGCAACATAATCTTCATGGATCATCGTTGAGACTTAACGATGGATGAAAACAGTAAGTACTTCAAATATGCTCAACAAGAACTCCTAACCATGTCTCACTTGTGGCGTAGTGAAGTGAAGTGAGTCTTGGAACGATTCGAAGATTTCACAACTAAGGTCATATTGTGGACCTCCAAGATATTGCGATATCTCTTACGGTAAAGACATAATTATAGATCAACAGCGAATGAGATGTCCTGTCTAATACAATAAGCTAAGTACAACGAAGCGCAAAGTTGAACTTAGATATGGAATTTCAGATTCCATAACCTCTTCAAGGGTCTCATTTGCATACAACGTATGAACATCACAAGTATACTCAAAGGTAACATCTTCGGAGTGTAGTTCGACTGGTAGACCAATGTACCGTCAGAACAATGCTTCAACTTCAGGTCAAGGCATAAACGAGTTTTCCCAAGATCCTTCATCTCAAATTTCATCTTCATGTGCGACGCAGTTTTCTCAAGCTCTTCCAGAGTCTTAGTGAGATTCATGTCAATGACATAAACTGTAACTCTAACAATTCGAAATAAGACTTCATAGTTTAACACGCAAGGGCATAATTCATCCTTGACTAATCAAATAATCACTTAGACGGGTATACCACATATGTTGCATTATTTCAATCCATAAGTGAATGCCTCAAACGAGTTAAGAGGGTGTTCCGTGGTTTGAAACTATTTAAACTAATCCATGTAATTCTTTTGGAACTTACATGTAAATCTCCGTATCTATATCCCCATGGAGAAAACACTAACCACATTTCATAATGTTGCTATCAATCACAGGACGTTTGAAAGAAACATTGTGCCGTAAGGCGTGCATCATATCGCACTATTTCATTCATCTCATAACGCTTCATTTCCCACTTGTAACACAACAGGGTTACCTTAGGCAGTGTAGGAATGATAGGTCCAAACACACTTTTGTAAGGAATTTGACTTGGATTGTAATTTCGGTTGTCCAATCAGTTCTACGTTGTCACTTAATCAACGGAACACGGTTCAATATTGTCGCTTTTCATTTATGTCGGTAGCTACCATATAAGTGAAAACATCATCGATGGTAATCTCATTTCAATTCCATTTAGCTAACCCAAACTAGTATACTAGACCAAGAACTTCAAGTCTCGGGAGTAATCCGGATTAATCTCATAAGATGGAAATGATTTGAAACATCGATCAAGTATAGATTCATTATTGTGCCATGTCTTCCTCTTCTAAGGAAATGAATCATACGAACCGAGTAATCTGTAGTGTTCCAAGCCAAGACAAATTGATTGGCTATCTACTGGTGTACCGAATCGTCCAACATGGGCGTTCAAATCGTTCAACAGGGGCGACACACCCTCTAGAGATGTTGACTCGACATCCGTTAAGTATGTTTATCCTTGCAAACATGTTTGTAGCTAGTATGACACACCCCGATCCCAATGCCCTCGGGACATCGGGATAGCCGTGTGCTAGCTCACACCCGAGGGTGACGAAAGCCATTTAATTAATGCAAATGCTGAGAACATATGAAACATGCATATAAATTGTAGCAAGATAATAGAATGTGACTATTCATGCAGTAGTAGAGTATTAACAGCATAACAATATTCAACTGCCAATAATGAATTGTTATGATAATGCAAGACATGTCCAGAGCATACAACTAATACAGAGTACAAGCGGAAGGTAAGATAGAGAAGTTCTATTACAATAGATGCCAAAGCAGAGAGAATATAACACGATGTCACTAGTAAGGGAATGCCTATACGTCAGATCGTAGTCCTCCTTCCTATGTCCTGAGGGGGCGTAAAACAAACACAAGTGGACCAACAGGACACAAAACAAACACAAGTGGACCAAGTTGATATATATATATATATATATATATATATATATATATAATAAAACAGTTATCAACACACTAACCCCCAAAGTTTTATGGAAATTCAATAGTATAATATGTAGAAGGTTTTTCCGAAAACCCTAGCATGCCATAAAACTTCTCATGAAACATATCTTATATATATTGTGCTAGCTAGTGATATTAGTATCAGTATCATACGACCGAAGTCACCAACCTACTTCCGACCGAAGCCAATATAAGTATCTTCCGGCTGAAGCCACCAACCTACACCCGGCTGAAACCAATATAAATATCCCGAAGCCACCAACCTACACCCGGCCGAAGCCAATATAAGTATCATTGTCCTCAGGAACCAACCTATGCCCGGTTGAAGCCAATATAAGTATCATCGCCCCCAGGCAGAACAGTGACCACTAGATATGCACAAAAACATTGAACATAGTTTTTCCAAACATAGGTACATATATCTCAAAAACATCTTCATAGTATAAAGTCATCCATCATCTATACTATAAAGAAATGTGTAAAAACATGTTCTAAATAGTATATCGTCATCCATCAGATACCCTACAAGAACATGGGTTCGATAGAAAATATAATATTCCAAAATATTCTAACCAAGCATAATATCTCATAAAACGTAATCATTAAATCATGTTTTTCATGTATGCATTTATACTATTAAAACATGCATTTTAGAAGGGGGTCCACTCACAAATATTTCGTCGTAGAAAAGCCGTACGAAATCGGAATGACGGAATCACTGCTATTAATTGCACCTAAGCACATAAAGGGTATAATTAATAAAACTATACTCAAACGATTAAATTTGGAAAAACGGACATAAAAAACGGGTCTAGAATGTCGAAATTAGCCTAGTAGAGGTCCCGAACGAAAACCTGAAAAAGTCAACAAAAGTCAATGTTGACCGATCAAAGTCAAAGTCAACGCTGACCATTGACCGGGTCAAAGTCAACGGGTCTAGGTCGATCAATGGGTCTGGTTAAACCAGTCTGAGTCAAACTGAGTTGGGTCAAAGGGTCCAGTCAACTGGCTTGAGGGGTTCTGG
Source organism: Malus fusca (assembly GCA_035220775.1). Classification (NCBI taxonomy): domain Eukaryota; kingdom Viridiplantae; phylum Streptophyta; class Magnoliopsida; order Rosales; family Rosaceae; genus Malus; species Malus fusca. Next base: position 24,700,979 of record CM069072.1, on the reverse strand, counting down.
GCTTAGCCACTAGGCTAAGTTCTAAAGCCCAAAGGCCTAGGTCCAAGGGTTTTGGGTCAAAGGCTCACGGGCTAAAGCCTTTTGGTCTTGGGCTGAAGGTCTGGCCCAACTAAAAGGGTTTTGGTTTTTAAGGGTTTACGGGCCTAAGACCCTAATGGAATGGCCCAAAGGCCTTTGGGTTTTAGAAACTAAATAATTAAAATAAATAAAATAAAACAAAGGCTTTGGGTTAGATTTAACGAGCCTAAGGCCCGAGTCCTATACATAGCCCAAAGGGCCTTGGTTCATTGGGTTTGGGTCGTTGACCCATTCCTCGCCGGGGAAGGAGGCTGGAGTCTTCCGAGCTCCGGTCAACGTCAAAATGCAACCCTATACTCCGATCTAGATACCAAAATAAAGGTATAGACGAAAGGAATAAGTTTTGTACCTGAGATCCATCGTGGAATGGCCGGAGGTGGCCAAAATCCTACTCGAAACCTACTGGTTCACCGAACTTGGGTTGGGTGCCCTGGAGCTTCGCAGAGACAATGGGAAAGAGAGGGGAGGTCCACTAAGGTGTGTTTCGTCATCAGGGTGTTCGATTGGGTAAGGTGTGTGTGTGGGTTCAATCGGAGAGAGTGAGAGAGTTAGAAAGCTAAGAGAGAGTGTGTGAGAGAGATATATATATAGAAATGAGAGTTGACTCGGGAAGAGGAAGGATAGAGAGAGATAGGGTGAGGGTTTGTGGGCTGCCACGTGGCAGCTAAAGAGAATGAGATGATCTAACATTTAGATCCGGATTGGGTATAAGATAAGGGACCAAATTGCACATTTGATATACTTTTAGGGACAATGTGAAAATACAAATTAAGAATAGAGGTGGGGTTTCACAATTTACCCCTCTTATAAAAAATTTCATCCCGAAATTTGAAATAACATGCTACACTGAAAAACTCAAAAATAAGAAGAAAAAATATATATGTATACATACGTAACGAAGAGATCAAGTCAGAGCGGTTGCACAAAAAGGAAAATGCCACACCGTCGTGATCGGGTTGCACTGATTCCATCTTTCGTGCCTCCAGGCTCATGCATTCTTCCCCAATCCATGTAAAAATAGAAACACCTTCTTCCCCAATCCATGTAAAAGTAGAAACATACTTCATAAAGATATAAAATCGAAAACAAATAATCACGTAAGGTAAAAAATAAGTATGTAAAATACGATAGCGTCAAAAAAGATAAGTAATAACATAGAGGTCGAAAACTTGTACTGAAATTAACATCGAAAATGGAAGAGACTCAACCAAACATTTGTAACGTTGAAAACAATTAACTATAGTAAAGTAAGTTAAAATACTTGTACTGAAAACCAAAACTAAAAATGATAGTTGGTCTCGCCCAAAACGTAACGTCACGTACTGCGAAGAAAGTTATCTTTAGGTCGAGCCCTGACAATGACTACCCAGTAACATCTATTGTATATGGGTCTACTGCCTACTTGTTTAACGAACCCAACGAATAAGTTATCGATACAACAATCGACCGTTCGTGATATCAACCACACATTTGTTGTCTTGATAAACAAGCAGTAATTTCCCAAGGATGCACAATTTCCCATATCGTAATTTTGATTTTCCGAATACCATTTTTCCGCACAATGTGAGAGTGTACAAAGATTGTCCGATTCTCGCCTCAATCGTGTTGTCGTACCGTTCCAGATTGCACCAATCAAATCTGCTAGAAGTGTTTCGACATCCACGTACTCACAAACAATAAGGTCCTGAAGTGAAACAGTGGAAAGATACGTTGAGGCACACACATCTCCTTATCATGCTACAATTCATAGGTATCATATCCCTGAAAAAGTACTAGAGTATGATATGATGTTTATGAATTGCAGCAGGATAATGAGTGGTGACTATTCAATTCTGTGTGAAGAATCTACTGATCACCTGCACTACAATCTTCACCAGTCTCTTACTAAAAGATGACTTAACCTTACAACTACATGGAACTATTCCTGGTAAGTCTAGTAAACTTGTGGAAAGGTTATGCTCCTAATGTTCATGTCCGAATCGATAAGAACTGGGCGCACACTTCCGCCGAAATGATCGATCATGAATTCCTCACTGATTAAGCAAGAAACCATGTCAAGAAGTCTACAAGAACACTCAAGAATTTGAGGATCAAAACAAGTCCATCAAAATTAGAGTACAAAACCAAAGATACTTCGCATTTCACAACACCTTGTGAGGATTTTCAATTTTCAACGATCGTAACCTTTTTGTAAATTGATGAGAATAGCATCTGATATTGAAGAGTCTCCTAAGAAGGTATCAGAACATCCCGAAACCAACATGGAAATGGGAAGACATCACTATGGACTTTATGTATGGTTTGCCGATAACGCAATCAAGATTTGATGGCATATGGGTGATTGTAGACCGACTCACCAAGACCGCTCATTTATTACCTATTTGACAAACCTACTCACTGGAGAAGCTGGCAAAGTTGCTTATTGATAATATTGTCAAACTTTATGGTGTACCCATCACTATTGTATTGGACAAAGATCACAGGTTCACCTCTAGGTTTTGGAGAGCTTTTATGCTGCCATGGATACCAGTTGTTGTTTAGTACTACCTACCATCAACAGACCGATGGTTAGTCTGAGAGGACAATTCAGACCTTAGAGGACATGTTGAGAGTGTATGTTCTTCAATGAAAGGGTAGCAGGGATAGTTATTTACCGTTGGTTGAGTTTGCCTACAATAACAACTATCATTCTAGTATTGGCATGGCACATTTTGAGGCACTTTATGGGAAGCCGTGCCAAACGCCATTGTGTTGGACAAAGGTCAGCGAATGAGTGTTAGTGGGGCCATAGATTTTGGACATTACTAATGCTAACATCTAGTTGATTAAGAGAAACCTGAAGGCATCACAAGACCGACAGAAAAGCATTGCGGACAAACATTCCAAGAACCATGAATATAAGCTTGGTGACTTTGTCTTCTTGAAGTTATCTCTTTGGAAGGGTGTAGTCCGGTTTGGTAAGCGAGGGAAGTTGAGCCCTCGATATATTGGTCCCTATCAAATTTCAAAGAGGATCGGTGCAGTTGCCTATAGGTTGGAGCTACCACCAGAGCTGTCACAGATTCACAACATTTTCCATGTTTCCATGCTCTGGAAGTATATGTCGGATCCCTTTCATGTTATTCAGCCAGAACCATTGGAAGTGAATCAGGATGTGAGTTATGTCAAAGAACTAGTGGCGATCATTGACCAGCAAGATAAGACCTTGAGAAACAAAGTTATCCCGTTGGTGAAAGTGATGTGGAGAAACCATGTCGTTGAGGAAGCAATATAGGAAACAAAGGATTTGATGAGAAACCAGTATTCGTTTCTATTTTGTTGAGTTTGTAATTTCAGGGACAAAATTTTTATAAGGGGGTAGATTGTAAAACCCCTCCCCAAAATTATTATGTAATGTTACATTTTCCCCAAAATTATGTAATTTTTACAATTTGGTCCCCTATCCTAATCTAATCCGAACCCTCCATCTAGATTTCCCTTATCCCCCACACTGCCACATGGCAGTCCCCTAACCCTCACCCTATCCCTTTCTCATTTCCCGAGTCCTTCTCGGATCTCTCACTCTCTCAGCTTAACTCTTACTCTTTCTCGAGCCTCTCTTTCCCGATCACACCCATACACCCATCGGCATACCTAAGACCCCCACACTCACCGACGACGATACCACCACCATCACCGACTTCTACTATCTCTCTCTGCGTCTTTGTGGAACTTCGGAGCACCCAAAGAGTACCCAAAACCTAGACTCTGACGAGCCCACTGAGTGTCAAGCAAAACCCGGCCACCTCCGGCCGTTCCACGTCGAGTCTCAAGTAACACTTTCTTCCTCTCATTCCTACCTTTGTTTTAGCACCTAGATCGGGCCCTAGGGAAGTAAGTCGTCGTTGACCAAAGCACGGGAGGCTCCGGCCTCCTTCCCCGGTGAGAAAACCAACCCAGGCCCTTTGGGCTGTGTATAGGACTCAGGCCTTAGGCCCGTTAGTAGTTAGACCCAAAATCCTAACCCCGTTTAGTTTTTAATTTTAATTATTTTCTTTAAAAACCCACAAGACTTAAAATCGAGGCATACAGTCCCAGCGTCAAGGCATTTCCGCATCAACATCTTCGAGTTCTCTCGATGTAGGACCCATTCCTTGTTCATTCTATTTTATATTGTCTCTTTTAGTGCTCTAGTTAGTTTACTCTGAACACGTTCCTCATTTGCATCTTAATTATATTTAAATTTATAAGTCTTATTTATCTCTTGTTCTCAGCATTTGCATTCAATAAATGGCTTTCGTCACCCTCGAGTGTCGGCCAGCACGTGACCATTAAGATGTCTCACAGACATCGGGATCAAGGCATGTCATGGTATATGATCTCGTCACTTTAGCTAGATCAGAGGAATGCGTCTGGAGCAACATTCTGAAATCTAGAATTCATGGCACTTGCTTATCATACTTGTGTACGAGGATCGAGATGAGACATAGTGGGCAATGTCCACACAAATTTGCGTCGTTCTACAGAAATGTTGATGTTCTTATCTCCCCCTAACGACGAGAAGACTGTCTCATTAAAGTGACAACCCACAAATGAGCGGTAAAGAGATCTCATGCAAGTGCTCTAAGAGAGCTAGTGTGAAGGAGAATCATGATCGACAAAGATTCACATCCTTCTTTGAGGACCCATGTTGGTACGTTGTGGCGGCTCAACTTGGCACATGGAATGCACACCCAAATGCATAAATAAGAAAAACGTCAGGTTCGTACCCAGTAACCAACTGTAACGTCAAAATGGTTGGGTGGCAATAGGCCTCAAGACAGACCAACATAGCTACGTACAAAATTGCATAGCCCTAGGCAGAAACCGAAAACTTGGTACGTTCACCGAAATCCGGGCGATCATGTAAATTGCGCTTTATGATCGTTAGGCGAGGCTATTTAGGGGTGAATCATGGGAATTCGATGTTCAATTATAAACCCAAAATACATGCAATACTTTATCGAAAACCGTTGATATAAACTCTCCGACATTATCTAGTCTCCCAGACTTTAAGGGATAAGTATGATGGTGAACCCTTAATTGGCCAAAGGGTTTAGCATCAATGTGTGTGGACAAACATGTGACCAATTTTTCAATTCATCAACCAAAACCATAAGTATTTATATGGTCTGCATTTTGGTTGCATTTTTCTAAATCCTTTGCGAGTGATGATTTAGAAAATCAACTTCTCTAATGAGTAGGCTTGGCAAAGTGTGCTTGTAGGTACAAGTTCCTTACTTCAGTAAGGAGAGGCGTTGTAGCATCATTGTTCGACCTAAGTGTTCCAAAAGGTCGTGCCAAAGCAAGTAAACTGCTTAATCACCCGGCTCTAGGCTGGCCGCATGTGGTGTGTTCCCAGTTGGGAGACAGCCTATTGACCCCAACTGAGTCTATACTTTTCTCTCACATATTTGGTAGTAATCAGATCCAAGAATTTGGTAAACTTCCGCTTTCTACACTGCTGCTTCAGGAGCAAGTTAGAAACATGGATGGACGAGAAAAGTATTCTCCAGTCAAGATTCGATCGGATCTATAAACTTCATAATCGTACTCATTCATGGACATAATCATGGTATGCTTCAGGCAATGTCTTTCATGATTAGACGGTCTATAGGAGCAAGCCAAAGAGCCATGGAATCCTCGTTCGAGAGGTACTTCCGTGGGTAATGCTTCGGGCATAAGTCTTCGAATGAAGATCATGGCAGAGGCTTATTCAACTCTTCCTTGCCATTGTTGGCTTCAATGGTTTCTCAGCTTCTTAATAGTCAAATAGAGATTCACATGTTGTACCCCACATAAAGTGGTTTCTATTAGAAACGTCCAAGTAAGGGAAATCGAACTTGTGACGGTTCGACAATCTACTAAATTAGAAGGAACAAGATTGTGATTGGTGCTATGGGAATAAATCATCCATAAGCATCAAAGTTAGAACACTCAAGTTCTAAGACATGGTTTTCATGAAAAATGTCGGGTTTTGCATGGGTGTATTTTTTTTATGAAAACTTCTGGTTTTAAAGGCATTAAATTCAAAATTACAAGTTCGAGTTTAGTTATGAACTTCCTATTCATAAAATGAGGTACCTGTGGGTGCGTTTGGTACGTGGGATGGGACGGAACAGAGTGGGACGGACGCGTTCCGTCCCACGTTTGGTGCGCTAAAATTATGTGGAACGCGCGTCCCACGGAACGAAAATGGGTTAGATTTTGGTTCCACCTCCCCCCTGGAACTGGTTTTTCCATCCCATGGGACACAAAATTATATTTTTTTGGACAACAATACCCCTCTTATTTTTCATTAATTACATTGTCTACCTCCATTTCTCTCCCGTAACCTCCCTCTTTTCTACCCTTGTCTCTCCCGTAGCCCTCCTCTTCCTCCACCACAAACCCAGTAACCCAACTGCTAACCCAATCCTAGCAAACCCATCTGACGACGACGACGTCACCATAGCAAACCCTCTTCTTCTCCGGCACCGTCTGGCGTCACGAACATGACTCGCATCTCGTCATCTTCGTCCGTGTAAGCGAGGTGGATCTGATCCGGAACACGACCCGATTCGAAGCTAAGCTCGTCATCTTAGATGGCGAGCAGGTGGGCGGTGCCGAGGAGGGGGTTGTGGTCCTGGTCGATGTGGTTGGGGTCGACCTCGGACTCGTTCCAGCGGAAAATCAGGAATGAGTAGTTGAATCGGAGATTGACCATAGGGAGGGAAATGGAGCCTGACCCAGATTTCCATGTGGGGGCAGAGGAGAGGAACTTGTATCCTATAAAGTTGTTGTGGTGGGAAGAAGGAAGCGAGTAGATGCCGAGCCAGTCGAGTCGGGAGGGTGAGTCGATGCCGGACCATTGGATTAAGACGGAGTTGCCCTATTTGGAGAGGGAGGTTGGGGAGAGAGAGAGTGAAACAGTTTGGTGGGTCTGAGGGAAGAAGGTGGATACTGCACGGAGGATGATGACGACGTTGAAGGGAAGACGATGACGATGCTGCAGGGAGGACGATGACGAAGCTGCAGAAATTGATTGAAATGAATATTGGGATTTCTCTGTGTTTGATTTGAAGAGAAAGAAATTGTTTGGGGGTCTGATTCGTCTTTTTTTTTTCTTCTTGTAATTGTTTGGGGGTCTGATTGGTTTCCAAGAAAACGAAGGAAAAGGACGACGCTGCAGATATTGTACAAACAAGGCTAAGTTAGTCATTTAACACGAAATCCGAACCGTTCCGTCCTATGCATACCAAACATAACACGAACCTCCATTTCGTTCCGTTCCGTCCCGTCATGTCTCGTCCCGTCCTGTTTCGTCCCGTCTGCGTACCAAACGGTACCTGTAAGAACACAGAATACAAGATACAACTAAGTGTAGTGGATTTAGGTTGCTTTAGGAACTCAAGTGTGAGTGCTTCGGGACTACAAAGTAAGTCAACGGTTGAAAGAAAAAGAAATAAATTATTGAATCGTTAATGTCCAAAAGTGATCTTCAGGTCAATAATTTTGGATTTCTTGTCAAATTAATGGACTGCTGGTCACTTTTAATTAATTCAATAGATCGGGACCAAATGGGGTCGATCGTAGAAGCAAATTGAAAATATAAAGATTTAGGCCTATGCACAGAAATTTTGTTGGCTGTAAGCCAATTAGGTGGTAGCCCATAAAAAATGGGTTTAAATCTACTGTGGGCAACCACAACCCAAGCTGCGTTGCGGGCTAAATCAAAAAGGGAAGCCTAATTGGGCTTTGGTCCGTGAAAAAAAAAAGCAACCCATGTTACTGGTAGGCTGAGGCGGGCTGGAAAAATAAATAGACCAAATATGGCTGTGGGCCGAGAAAACCACAGCCCAATCACGTGTTGGCTGGCTGTTTAAGTCACAGCCTGCAACAAGATGCAAGGGTGGGCCACGGTTACTGTGCAATCCACGGTGGTTGCAAGTTTAATGGGCCAAGGGAAGATGGGCAGAGCCCAGCAGCGTTAACCAGCTAGCTTTGGACCGAAATGCGAGGGAACCTAGCTTTAGACCGAGGACTGAGAGCTTGAAGCCCATGCACCAGGGACCCATACAGCAGGCCTGGTCCAATTTGAGCAGTAAGCCTAAAAAGGTTGTCCATTCGCTTACCCAAGCTTCAGGCTTGGTGCGTTTTGAGGTTGGGCTCAGGTGCAAAATTTTCCCAAAGGTTTAGTTGTATTTTTTTTCTTTTTTCAACAATCTTAGGGTTTGAAAAACTCTAATTGCTTCTAATTTCTTTCGATTCTTTGACTCACAAATTCCACATAACAAAAATTGCGTAATGCATGAAACATGTATATATACACACACACACACACACACACACACACACGTTTCATGTTCAATGCATTGTATCATGTTCGACACAGAAAAATTAAATTGAATTCAATAGCATGTAGATCAATTCAATAAAATAATAAATTAATCATAAAAGAATTATTAAAACGTAATACTCCCCTGATTGAAAATCAAACTCTATTTAGCGTAGTGTCAAGAGCATGCTGATAACGTATTGTAGGCATAATTTACTGAACAATCACATTCCTAATCTAATAGGGCTGCAACAAAATTTAAATTATGTGAACAAATTGAAATTAAAAAAATATTGGTACAAACTAAAAATAAAAATATATGAAAAACACTAAAAATATATATTTGGAAATGATTAATAAGGTTTTCATTTTTAAAATTGACATACGAGGAATGTAAATAATTTAATATTCAAATAACGATATGAAAAAAAGTCAAATAGGCCAGATCAAAAATGAAAAATAAATAAAGTTTCAATTAATAAAAAATGAATATGTAAGATAGGAATTTAATTTATCCAAACATAAAATCAAAGCAGAAGAAAAAAAAAACAAATCACACAAAAATACATGAGTCCTTATGAACAAGGTCGGAAAGTGTTCATTGACTAGAGTCTAAATTTTGCAATATGAAATTTGTTGTTAGATTGAGGGATCTTGTTTGCCAGTAGGTTCGGTTTGTTTTGTATTATCATCCTTAGTCAAGGTTTCCTATGTGGACTTTTCAAAGCACCAAGGAATTCAATGGTTTTTATTTATTGATGCATTGATTTCATATAAAATACTTAGTGATACAGTCTAGTAGTGTGATATTTTTCATCAATTTTCAGTGAAAGATCTTAGATTTGACTCTCGTCAAAATCGAATTTGAACTATATTATTATTAGTTATTTGTAAGACTAAGTGCACTCCTTCTCGTTAATGCAGATATTATCGTTTATTTAAAAATAAATAAAATAAAATTTTCTTATGCGTCATGGCTGAGGCAACCAACCATATTTTAACTATTCAGTCGCTCTCAAGCTCTCTCTCTCTCTCTCTAAAATATCACAAAACGTCATCACTTCCGTAATATGCCTAGCGTTTCCAGTCGCTCTCAAGCTCTCTCTCTCTCTCTCTAAAATATTTGAACGGGCGGGTGCACTGCAATCTCACCCATAAGCTTATAATCCATGATATATATATGTCTGTTTTGTTTCAAACAGATTGAAAGTCTCCAACTTTTCATCTCAGACTCGTCGTTTTATTCTGGTACGCTTCTTCAGCCTTTCATCTTTTATGACTGAATTATATTTGTTCATTTCCATATTAATCCATATGACAAATTCGCCTGGAAAGTAAATAAAATGTTCAGAAATGCGCAAATTCGATAAGGAAATTATTTCCGCACACTCCTTTATAAAATTAAGAGAGAGATGGAGAAAAAGGAGTGTGCGCGGAATCATTTACTACACCCTTTTCTCATCTGCAGTCCTTCCTTTTTGTGAGTAGTGATAGAAACAATTGAAAGATAAAAGTGTAAAGGATGCTGATGACGTTTTTGGAGTGTCAATAACATTGATTGTTATGATCTAAAATTTGAGTCTTGAGCTTCTGTGTAAGTGTTGTGATTGTTTAACCAGAGATTATCTTAATTTTGGCAGAAAAAATGGCAAGTTGTTATCAAGGTTGCGTGTTTGTGTTGGCTATGGTTGTATTGGCATTAAGCACACCATGCTCACATGCTCTTCGAATTGTCAAACCTAAGACAAGAACTAGTGTGTTTGTCTCCCCTAAGTTTGTGCTGGAACCAGGATCAGTTGCAGACAAGTATTACTACGATGTCAACTTCCCGAGAGGTCATATTGCAATCAAGAGCTTCAATGGTGAAGTAATTGATGAGGAAGGTAATCCGATTCCCCTTCACGAAACTTATCTCCATCATTGGGTTGTCGGGAAGTATTATGGCCGGATAGGTTTTGTGGAGCCGGAGGACGCTCGTTTTGACGAGTTTCAAAGGTCGGATTTCGCTTTTGTGAGAAACAGTGGAGTGTGCCAGGGGGATACTAATGGACAGTACTTTGGAATTGGGTCCGAAACACGGAGAACAGATACACATGTTCCGGATCCATTTGGAATTGAAGTTGGGAATCCGGCAGTGATTCCTGCTGGCTATGAGGAGAGATGGCTGCTCAATGTGCATGCCATTGATACACGGGGGGCGGAGAATGGGTTGGGATGCACCGAGTGCAGGTGTGATCTTTATAATGTGTCAACCGATTCTCGAGGCCAGCCTTTGAGGCCGGGGTACAAAGGAGGTTTGCGTTGTTGTTATGATGGTACACAGTGCAGAGTAAAACAAGGCTTTAACGGTGTCAAGAGAAACCTCTACTTGAGATATACTGTGAAGTGGGTTGATTGGTCTGATTCTATCATTCCTGTCAAGATTTATATCTTTGATGTTACTGATAAAATGAATCGTTCAGCTGGACTTGCCATCGAACATGAGTGCCGGGTTAGTGAGTTTCACCTCATCGTATGATATGCTGTAGTAGTATTCACTCAAGTTATGATAACGCATCAATATTCTGGTGTTTGCCGTTTTGTATGAACTTAGTTCCTTTTTTTTTTTTTTTTATGATTGAGGCTATATCTTTCTTTGTGCAGGTTGAATATGATGTCGAAGAGTCTTGCAGTGAGACTAGTGATGGGTGCATTGACAGCCAATCATCAGTGGTTACTATGCCGACTGGTGGTTATGTCGTCTATGGTGTAGCTCATCAGCACACAGGCGGGATCAGATCAACTCTATATGGAGAGGTGATTTCTTCTTCTACTCTTAGCAATTTGGCTTCTGGTGGCCTTAAATTAATTTCTTTCGGTGTGTGGTAGAACTCAAAAACCTTTTATAATTCCTGTAAGTAGTATGTACTGGCTTGGATACATCACCGTTTAAATTATCTGCATTTCCAAGTCTGTGACCATATTGTATGTAGGATTTAGGTCAAGAGTTTCTTAGTATGTCAGGCTAAATTCCACTCTTCCTTGTCTCTTTCTTGTTTGAGTTCACACATGTACTGAAGGTATGTGCCTCTACGTAATGTACTTGTTTGTGATTACATTAGGATGGACGGGTTCTGTGTTCGTCAATACCAATTTATGGAAAAGGGAAGGAAGCTGGAGATGAGGCTGGTTATATTGTAGGAATGTCCACTTGTTATCCTCAACCCGGCTCAGTCAAAATAAACGATGGGGAGACTCTGACTCTAGTATCTAATTACAGCAGCTCCCAGACACACACAGGAGTTATGGATCTCTTCTACGTTTTGGTTGCAGACTACCTCCCAAAGTCCTCTGTGCTTAGCTTGGACTCTACACTTTGAGCAATATACTGTAAGGCGTCCAGGTTGTTTTTCACCTAAACTCAATTTCTTTAATCAACTGAGTACTGACGTGGTTTTGTTCTTGCAGATTTTTGAGTCGTATAAGCCAAAGTTGCTCGCGTCCTTCATCAACGCCGATGAGAAAGAGGTTGGCGATGGCCATAGATTGATTTTGGTGTGAACTTCTATGTATGAATTATGTAAAGTGTCTTGATTCTGCTTCTCACTCAGTGCTGTGATATGTAGACATAACAAAGCCAATGTACTTATAGCAATAATTTGAGCTTTTTCTTAAGTGTTTTGTTAAAAGTGGTGAACTTTGAAGTTCAATTCAGTCTGTTCAATATAAAAAGCTAAATTATATGGATTTGGAAGCATGTCATCAAATCAAGACTCCCTATTTTTGCTAGGAGAATGTACTTTTTAACTATTTTATTTGTGTACATGGCTATTATGATTGTGGTCGGAGGGAAACCTCTAGTTGGCTATGATACTAAGTGAATCGTACTGTACTTGGTTGTGCTAAAGTTATGCAGCCACTACTTGGGGCAATTTCTCCTGATTTAACTTTCCTCACCTCCCTCACCTCCCTTTTAGGTAAACTTAGAGGTCTTTGTTGTTGATCATTCGAAGTTCATTTGTTTCCAATATATCAAAAAAACCAAAAGATTATATATTAATCAAAATCATTGGTTTCTATACAAAATATCTGAATATGCATTGAAATCTATGTTAAGAAGAAATAGGATCGAAATCATTGGTTTCTATACAAGATATTCTTTCATTTTTTACTTGCATTGTTTGGTTGAGCTCTTGGTCATCATTTCCTCTTGGAGTAGAGCCATGCATATTATACATACTATAACCTCCATTTCAATATTTATTTTGTTGACCCTAAATTAAGGAAATAAAAAAAACATAAGAATTACAAATAGAGAATTATACTATGCAATGTAAATAAATATTAATAAATAACAACAAAAGAATTATATGCAACCTCTTAGTATTTACCTAAACTACAAATGGCATATCGTACTTTTAGTCAAGGACGTTGTGTTAAATGTAACATCAGCGAATTCTTCATATGTTGCCGTTATAGAAGAAATTTGCACTATGAACTTGCATCGTTACAAAGTAGTTTTGAACTGCAGTAGCATTCCTTTCTCCAAATGGTAAGCGCCTTACCTTTTCAATATAACTTCTACAGTCTTTTTCTAAATATGTTATGTTCTAATGCCCCCTACCCCACCCCAACTTCAGCGACCACTAAATTATAACTTTTGTTTACATTTATTACGACTTTATCATTCACTTCAAGCTTCTTCTTTTTATAGAAGAACTTCTTTTTTTTTGTGGAAAACCTCGACGGTAAGAGGGTAATTTTATTGATAAAAAAAAAAAAAACAAGTTACACCTAGTCAGGGGGGGACATAAACCTTACCCCCTAAAAAACAGAGACAACAAAAAGGAATACACTAGAAAGAATGGGGGACATAAACCTTACCCTTCTAGAAACAAAAAACGAGAATGATACAAAGAAAAAGGGGGGGACATGAAACCTAACCCCTTTAGAACCAAACATGAAGGTCTAAACCTACAAAACAAGTCAAACAACACCATAAAGTTAGGAGAAAAAAAATGGAAAGTGAGACAAATCTGGATGCCATTAATTTGAGAAACGGTAACCAGGCAAGCCAACATAGTCAGAAAATAGAGCAGCACAAACCGCCATCGGAGGAGAATCATGCCATGTTAAAGATAGAGAAGACAAGCCCATGTTAGCAAAATTGTCCGCAACAAGATTTCCTTCGTGATATATGTGAGATGCGTAGAAAGTCATTTTCCGAATGCGATCCAAACAAATAGACCATTGCGTATGAAGAGGCCAAGGAGGATCAAAATCAGACGATTGAAGAGCAGAAATAACACTAGAACAATCACTTTCCAACCAAAGACAATGTCAACCCTACTGATAAGCAAACTTAACACCAATAATAATTGCTGATAACTCTGCAAAAAAAGAGTTGCAATGACCAATCCGTTGACAGAAACCTCCAAGAAAACGACCATGGCAATTCCTAAAAACTCATCCACATGCAGCAGGACCGGGATTTCCTTTAGACAAACCATCTGTATTAAGCTTAGCCCAAGGAATCCAAGGAGGAGACCAAAGGACAGGAAGAATAGTAGGTGCCTTGCGAGGGATAAGTTGGATCCCCAAAGAAGAAATGATCCGAGTGTCAAAACCCTGAGAATAACCAGACTTCCCACCATGAACAATTGCCAAATTGATAGACATGCAAAGACGATGAAAATAGATTGGACGACCCTTACAAATAAATTTATTTCGAGCCTTCCAAATAGCTGAAATAGTAGAAAGACCCGCAAAAATCCATAGATTGTGCAATTGTTTGGAAAATGGCTTACGAACATATACATCCCAAAAAGCAACCAAAGAATCTGGAACAGGTAAAGATGTACCAAATTGACATGCTAACCACCTCCAAAGTTGCCTAGATATCCGACATCCAAAGAAAAAATGAGCAGTAGATTCTTCAGAATTACGACATAAACAACAAATTGATGCCAAAGAAATACCACGTCGTTGTAGCGCATCTTTTGTAGGAATTTTATCATGAAAAAGCCTCCAAGCCAAAATAGATAGTCGTGGCGGAATAAAATGTTGCCAAATAACCTTAGCCCAAGCACAATCACTATGTCTCATTCGAATAAGGTGATAACCAGAAGAAAAAGAAAACTTCCCAGTAGGTGAGGGCTGCCAAATCAATTTGTCATCCTCAACATTTAAAGGCAAAGGTAGACGTAAAATCTATTGCATAATTGAAGGGAATAAATTTGAAAAATAATATGGCAAAGACCAACTTTGTGCTTCAATAACATCTGAAACCCGAGGAAGAACCTTAGGTGAAATGATTGAAAATAAAGAAGGGCTAATAATAGGCTCATTCAACCATTTGTCAAACCAAAAGGAAACTGACCTCCCATCACCAATAATCCAACGACTATTATTATTCAAAATAGGCAAAGCACGCTTCAAACCATGCCACACAAAAGACTGTAAATAGATATTTTGATTTTTGTAAGGCGAAAGAGGAAAACGTTGATGAGCAAAAGAACCCCACAGAGAGTAGGATTGTAAAGCATCTCATCCAAAACTAAGCAAAGCCGTCAAATTCAAAGAAGCTAAATCACGAAGACCAAGCCCACCTTCTTTTTTAGGTCCACACACAATACTCCATCAACTGTTACCAATTTCCGGGAAGATAAATCCCCTGACCAAATAAAATTCCTGGTGCAAGCAGAAAGATGCTTTAAAACGCAAGCTGGCAATTGATAAACTGAGAAGCTATGGAGAAATAAGCTTTGATAAACAGACTGCACCAATTGAAATATCCAGTCATTGAGATAAGTTTACCTTACCAACCCGAGAGGCGAGCTTTAGCCTTGTCTACCAAAGCTTGAAAATGAATTCTTTTTGGCTTACCGCGAAAAATGGGTACCCCAAGATAAGTGAAAGGAACAACACCCAAACGAAAGCCAAGATGCCTGGAAACATGAGCTTTACGATGGACTGAGGAAGAGCCGAGATAAAAAGTACTCTTAGATGCATTAACAAGTTACCCCGATGCACAACCATACTTATCCAAGAAATTTCGAAGAGAACGAAGAGATCAACCTTCCCACGACAAAAAATGAAAAGATCATCAACATATAACACATGAGTAGGAGGGCAACAACCTCGCAGAGCTGAAATATAAGTAATCCTTCCAGTAGAGAAAAGCGAAGATAAACCTCTACTCAAAGCTTCCTCTGCTAGACAAAAAAGAAGTGGAGAAAGAAGGTCACCCTGACGTACCCCTCAGGAGCAAAAGAAAACCCCTTGCGGTGTGCCATTTACCAGAATTGAAAGGCGAGCTGACTGTAATAAAACACGCACCCAATCCACAAAGATACTAGAAAAGCCAAAACTAGAAAGCACATGGAGAAGAAAATCCCAGTTCAAAGTATCAAAAGCTTTAGCGATGTCGACTTTTATGCCTACGTTACCACCAAAAGCCTTTTTGTCCATAAAATTGAACCCTTCTGAAACTAGCCCAATGCAATCAGAAATACGTCTACCTTTCAAAAATGTCGTTTGTTGAGGAGAAATAATGCGAGTGGAAATTGGGCAGAGCCGATCAGCAAGAATCTTGGGGATAATTTTGAACAGAAAGTTAGCAAGAGCAATGGGCCGATACTGAGCAATAGTGGCAACACCTTCTACTTAAGGGATAAGCACCACAAAATTGCAATTGGCATTGGGATAAAGCCATCCACGCTTAAAAAAATCTTGTACAAAAGCAATCACATATAAACCAACAATATCCCAGCATGACTGATAAAAGGAACCAGGAAAACCATCAGGTCCCGGAGCACTGGAGGATCCATAGAAAATACAACACTTCTAATTTCATCTGCTAAAGGTAAACAAGAAAGAGAAAGATTTTCCTCTTCACTAACCATAGGTGGTATTACACCACAAACATCCTCAATTCCAGTTGGGGTGAACGAAGAATTATATAAAGACTGATAAAAGTTTACCACATGATCAACAATAGCAGTATGTGAAGAGAGTACATTATCACCATCGAAAAGAGTTACAATCCTGGAGGAAAAATGCCTACCTCGAGCATAAGCATGGAAAAAAACGGTATTACAATCACCCTTAGTGAGCCATTTAACCCGAGCACGGTCATGCCAAAAAGCTTCTTGCATCTGAAGAGCATCGAGGACAGCCGTCTTAGCCACAACTTCCTCATTAAACTTCTCTTGCGAATTCCCATCAGAAGAAATACTATTTTGGATATTGTGAAGTATTTCCTTAGCAATAGTGACATTTCTATGGACATCGCCAAAAACATTAGAGTTCCAAACTCGAAGACAGCGCTTAAGGGCCTTAAGCTTTTCCAACATAACAAACATGGGACACCCATAGACAACAGTTGATTGCCAACACTTAGCAACCAAACCAAAAAATTCTGAATGTAAAGTCCACATGGACTGAAACCGAAAAAGTTGCGGACCTCCAAGACGAATAGCAGAAGCCGAGAAAACTAGACAATTATGATCAGAAACAACCTTGGGTAAAGCTGAACAACTAGTATAAGGCCAAGACTGTAACCAACATGTATCACAAAGAGAGCGGTCAAGACGCCTCTCCATGTAAGCACGGACACTCCAACCATTAGTCCAAGTGTAAAAAGCACCAGTAGTATCCATATGAGTAAAGTCACAAAGCTCAGTAGTACTGCAAAAGTCCTCACATGAAGTTCGAGCAGGCAAGTGACCACCCATTTGCTCATGCGCTCCAAGGATAGCATTAAAGTCACCAATTGCTATCCACGACATTGTAGTATTAGAACAGATATTTAAGAGGTCACACCATAAAACACGACGAAGAGTCGAGGTAGTAGCCGCATAAACAATAGTAAACTGAGAAAGAACACCCTCAAAAGAAATCTGAAAAGTAACTTGTTGCCCTGAAGAAGAAATCACAGTAGGAGAACAATAGTCCGTAGAATACAAAACTCAAATATTAGGCAATAAATCACCACTGTTATTAACAGTAAGTAAAGAGAGACCTAATGAATTCCAATAAATAGAAGGAATAGAATCAAAAGTAACCATAGGTTCAGAGATGCAAACCAAGTTAGGATGATGAGAGTGGCAAACATTAGAAAGCTCCGTACGTGTATCAGAATTACCAATACCATGAATATTCCAATAAACTAGCTTCATTTGGAGGTAGAAATAACTTGTCTTCCTGCCCTTGTAACATAGGGTTCTTCTTGCATACATGCATCAACTTTTTGGTTTGACGGTCGAAAAAATATCCAGCGGTCGAAAAGTTAAAACTGAAGTGTACGCGCCGCACGTGCTCGTGTTCCTAGGGTTTGACGGTGTTCTGTCGGCGTCGTCCCAGGCGGCATCGTCCCAGCGCCGTTGTTGAATCTTCCACATCGCCATCCATTGGTCTTGGTTCGCTATTTCGCTGCGTTAGTTACTCTTCGGTGTTGAAGACTGACTGCTGTTTGCGAATTGAGATAGCCCGCAATTGGGGTTTTTAATCTCCAACAATTCTTAAGGTCTTACTGCACCATCAGACTCTGCTTTTGAAGGATTTTCAACAATTGGTTGCACCTACACACTTTTCAACAGGTTGAACTATCTAATTTTATATTTAATTTTTTATATTATTATTTTGGAATGCATTTTGTTCTAGGTTAATCTCTTGGTTTCCATGGACAAGTCACCCGTTGCCTTATGCCCATAGAGATTTCTTGACTTCTCTGCTACTTCTTCCAAATTGAATATTGCCAGTGGTCAATTATTCAGACAACTTCCAAAAGCAAGGACCTTTGCTGCCATTGTCACAAATGGTGTGGAAAGTTCAATTAATTTAAGTCAACTTCCCTCTCCTACTGTTCGGGGAGATGTGACTTATGTCAAAATCAGTGAGGACCTTTATCAAGAACAATTACGTTCATGTCGAACAAACCTCATTGATAGGCTTTTGTTAAAAAAATGAACGATGTCGATGAAGACTGAGTTTCTCAAGAATGCTTTGGCTTCTTTATGGAAGCTTCATAATTCATGGAAACTGGTACCTCTTGGCAAGGGATGTTTTGATCTTCACTTTTCCAGCGAAGAAGATATGAGAAGAGTGTGGGGTGGTGGAACCTATACACTTCAATTTGGTCTTTTTAGGTTGTCTCAATGGCAACCAGATTTCAAACCTGGTGATGTCCTTCCCCAAACACATGCTCAGGTATGGATCAAAATATATGGCCTAAGTCAAGAGTATTAGCACCCTTGCATTCTTATGGAAATTGCTCATGGGGTAGGTACCCCACTCTAGTTGGATCATGCTACACGTGAAAAGTTATATAGTTATTATGCTAGAATTCTGGTCGATGTGGATCTTTCTGCTTATTTGCCTTCGACTATTATGGTTGAACGGGAACAACATGGTTTTTCTGTTGATATTATTTATGAGAATTTGCCACCAACATGTGGACATTGTGGTGTAATTGGCCATAATACAAACAAATACCGACATTTAAAGGGTAATCATTTCGATGCGATGCATCCGGATGTTGAGGCGCATTGTCGCGGACGATCACCAACTTGTCAAGTTTATCGTCCAAAATCGTCGGCTAAGTCTGTTTCTCCTTCAGGTGATACTAAACACATGGAACGTTCCCTTTCAGTTGAAATTATTCACAATAAACGTTCTACTGGACTTAATAATGATATGGGGGCCCCACTTTGTAGCTCTCTTGAGCAACGCCATGCTGAACAAGTCAACGATTTTGCAAATCAAATACTAATGACTGTTGTAAATAATGAGCTAAGTGTGTTGGCTAACAAGGTCATTGATTCATCGACAAATCCTCATGGTCACTTAGAGACATGGTCACTTAGAGACAATTTCAGATGGACAGCTTCTAGAGGTACAACTAACCAATATTATTAATGATTCCCCTTCTCGCAACTTGAATGATACTCTTTCAGAGGAGATGGGAGATGTGCCTATGGAAGAAATTAATATCGACCACAATGTTGATGTTGATGTCCCACCTGGTTTTGGTTCGAGGAAAGAGATCAACATTGTGGATGTAGGGAAGGATTCAAATGACTTTACTCTAGTTCTTAGTAAATCCTAGCAGAAGAAACACTACAACATCACATAGAATTGAACTAAGCTGCAAATTACTTGGCAACTATGGCTTATCCTTTGAATGAATATGAGACGAGAGAAGATTGTGTTTGGGTTGTAATGTATAACAAGTTCATTGTCACGTGATGTTCTAACTCAATAATAACTTATACATAACATTATTTCATTTGAAAATGATATAAGTCACGATTACTTTAAAACCTTTCTATTCTTGAAACTTGGAGCTCCATCCAAAAGAAAATAATGAAAAAGAAGTTACATGTAACAAGTTGCCCGTTATATGATGTTGGTTGTTCAATAATGCATTGCTATGATGTACTAGTAAATCAAGAGGTCACATAATAGTAAATTCGTTTCATATAAATAGCGCTTCAAATACTGACATAAAAAAGATAAAGTAAAAAGGTGGTCAATTTGCCGTAGTTAACCTATGCGTCATGGCTGAGGCAACCAACCATATTTTGACTATTAATACGAAACGTCGTACATATCACAAAATGTCAAGAGACGATTCTCGCTGGATTCTCTTTGTGAGGATCTTGGGAATCCTTTAATCACATTCGTTTATCATACATTGTGTGGTCAGTTTTTATTAGGTACTGTTTATATTCAATTTTAAATAAATAAATAAAGAAAAATTAGTATCTGGTCCCTAGTTTTTACTGTTCATTGACTAAGACCTTATTAGTTCTTAAATTTTGATTCAAGTCCCTAGTATTAATGTGATAATGAATTTACATGTTTATTATATTATTTTTTAATATAAAAATTAGTAATTAATTTAGGGTTTAATACTCACACCTCTATTAAACTTCTAATTAATTTTCAATTCAAACATTTCCAAAATAATAAAAAATTAAATTAAATTAAGTTTGTACCTATTAGTTTTTTTTATATATATATAAAAAGATTCTCAATTTTTTAATCTTAAATGTACCCATTCATATAATTTTTCAATTTTTTTAATCTTAAATGTACCCATTCTCAAATATATCAATTTGTTATATGTAAAATGTACCCTTTTTTAAATATAAAATCCATTCAAATTTTTTAATCCATGTTTAAACTTATATGGGTACATTCTTTTTTGTTGATTTGAGAATGTATCCATGTTTTGGTACAATAACTTTTTTTGTTAATTTTGGTTAATGTACCCATACATAGGTGTATACACACACACACACAATATAATAGAGAGTATAATTTATATTTTATTATTTTTAATCCCATAAATTATGGGTTTTATTTAAAATCTCATTGATATAAACAATTACAAATTTCAATTTTTAATTTTTAATTTAAAAAAAATATAGTAATTTACATTATTACATTAATGTCAGGGATCTCAATAAAAAACTAAAAACTAACAAGGTTTCAATCAAATAATATTGATAGCTAGGGACCGCATCCAAAGTGTCCCTAAAAAAAATTACAATAATTTTGATCGCACGATATACGATGAACGGATGTGATTGGAGAATTCACAGAATCCTCACAAAGATAATCTGGCAGGAATCCTCCTGGCAAAATGCCATCACTTCTGTAATATGCCCCTCTAGCAAAACGACATGTGTCTTTATGTTCAACAAACTCGCGTTTCCAGTCACTCTCAAGGTCTCTCTCCCTATAAAGTCTACGGAGTTTGAAGTTCAAAGACCGTGTACACACTCACCCACACACAAATAATCCATTATATATATTTGATTTGTATCAAACAGACGGAAAGTCTCTAACTTATCAACTCAGACTACTCTTTTTACTCTGGGGGAAGGAACCGGATCCCCTCCTGAGTATAAGGTGGGGATCCTCCTGACCGGACCATCTGGACCATTGAAATTTGATCCAACGGCTAAAATAATTATAACTTTTAGAGGGCTCCTGTTTGTAGCCGTTGGATCAAATTTCAATGGCTCAGATGGCCCGGTCAAGATGATCCCCACCCTAAGCTCAGGAGGGGATTCGGTTCCCTGGGGGAGAGGATCTCTTTCGCCAAAACCATCAAATCAAGTGATATGATTAAAAATAGGGGTTCCTTTAAAAGTTATAATAACTTTAGTCGTTGGATCAAATTTCAAAGTTCCAGATTACTTGATTTGGTGGCTTTGGTGGGAGAGATCCGCCTTACTCTGATTGAGAGAATGAGATATTTTCTTCCCTAATGGTATCTCCAAGATTCGCTGCTTCCAAATGGATCTTGGTATCCAGTACCCATGTAAGGTAATTATTCCCAGTAATGTCCAGGGCAGCAAAATCAAGCTTTGCCAAGTTTGCCATTTTCTTTTCTGAAAGAAAAATGAGGTGTGTAAGAACTTGCAATAATATGTGTTCGGAAGGAATATATTGTTAGAACTTCTGGTTCTTACAAATTTTGATCTTCAGGCCAAAATGATAAGTACTCAAAACTTCAGGCTCCAGATTTTCATGATTAATGAGAAGGGCGATTGTACCGCACCATTCTCATCGAAACAAGTATAGGATGGGCAATTATTCCGCACCACTGTAAACAGCAGGAAAATTTAAATATGTAGAGCAGGGTGGACGATTATACCGCACCACCTAAAATTGCGATAAAATTTAAATATGCAGAGCAGAGTGGACGATTATAACGCACCACCTAAAATTGCGATAAAAATTAAATATGCAGAGCAAAGTGGGTGATTATTCCACACCACCTAAAATTGCAATAAAATTAAATAGCAGGTAAATTTAAATATGCAGGATAGGGTGGGCAATTATACCACTCCACTTAAAATTTCAATGGAAACTTACAAAATGATTACTATTTAGCATATGAGTCTTTACTTTACACATGTGGGCAAACATACCCACTATTTACAACAAATAAGACATTTTTCCAAGAAGACCATGTGCATAATCCCAATATTTTTCTTCACTTTTCTCCCCTCCTTTGTTGTTTTATCACTTTTCTACCCCTACATTATTTTTCTCCATTCTTTTCCAGTATATTATGCATTATGTACATTTTAGTTTTAGTTTAAGATCTACACTTTGGTTTTGATATGAGTCTTTCTATCTTTTGATTTATATTTATATGCACACCTTCTATCCTCCAGTCACAAATCTTGTAGATCTAGTAGTGGAAAATCAAATTTACTTGAATTTGTGGTTGAAATATGTGTTTGGTATTAGAAGTAGAAAATTAGAAAAAACATATATATAATTTTGGTTCATGAACCGAACTATATGGTTTTAGTAATAAATTTAAGCAGAATCACACCAAATCGAACCGTTGAAATTTTCCGGTTCCGGTTTCATTTTGAGGGTGAAACCGGACCGTGTCCACCCCTATTTATATTTATTCATTTCTATATTAACCCATATGAAAATTCGCATGGAAAGTACATAATTTGTTCAGAAATGTGCAAATTTGATAAAAAAATTATTTTCGCACTCACTTTTATTCATTTTTAGCATTTGATTGATCAAATAAAAAAATTCAAGAGAGAAAGAAAAAGAGTGCAAAATCATTTACCTTATGCACTTCCTTTTTTTTCCCATGCAGTCCTTCCTTTTGCGAGTAATGATGGAAACATCTGGAAGAATGAAAATTTAGAGTATGAAAATCGCTGCACATGTGATTATCCGTACTATAATTATTGCAAAACAATATAAAAGAAACTGAGGAGCTGTTACAGAATATTGGCACTCAAAAAACATTATCTTTTTAACTCCTCGAAGTGCAGCTTTTCCCCTATGTTTTTATAAGAGATGCGTGTATGATGATGTTTTTGGAATACCAATAACATCGCTTTGTTATGATTCGGAGCATAAAATTTGAGTCTTGAGATTGTGTGTGAGTGCGAGTGTTCTGATTGTTTAACCAGAGATTATCTTAATTTTGGCTGAAAAAATGTCAAGTAGTTTCCATGGTTGCGTGTTTTTGTTGGCTATGGTAGTATTTGCATTAAGCACACCATGCTTGCATGCTCTTCGGATTGTCAAAACTAAGACAAGAACTAGTGTTTTTGTCTCCCCTAAGTTTGTGTTGGGACCAGGATCAGTTGCAGACAAGTATTACTACAATATCGACTTCCCGAGAGGTCATATTTCAATCAAGAGCTTCAATGGTGAAGTAATTGATGAGGAAGGGAATCCGATTCCCCTTCACGAAACTTATCTCCATCATTGGGTTGTCGGAGATATTATGGCTGGATAGGTTTTGTCGAGCCGGAGGAGATTAGTTTTGAGGAGTTTCAAAGGTCGGATTTTTACTTCGTGAGAAACTGTTGGAACCAGTCACTAACCCTAGCAACCCTAGCATATCTTTTCATATCACAAGTCTCCAAGTAATCATGGATGCACAAGTCAACCGCTAGCTTTTCAGTTTTCCAGCTCCTTGATTCAAGGCCCTTAACTTGCTGATTACTTCTTAGTCTTGGATTTGATGTAAATCACCTTAAATTATGGAAAAGCTTGTGTCCTAGGTTTACCCGATCTCTAGGGTTTCATGTAAAGATGGTTGCTTGTAACCATTTGTTTCTCTCGCCTATATATACTGCCTTGTACATTCAGAATTATTCATGAAATAGAAATACTTTGAAACCAAAAAATCCACATGGTATCAGAGCGGTGCCATCCTTGACCTGTCTCTGCCCGTGTTGTTTCCGTTGTTGTTCTTTTAAGCGTCTGTAATGGCTGAGGAAAGCTCAGTCAATCTTGAGGGAGAAAGCTCTCAGGTAGCTCCCTCGAATTTTTTAGACGCTGAAGTCAATACCAACCAATGTCTATACTCGGTGCTGTTGAATGAGTTCAACTACCTTCTTTGGTCTAGAGCAGTTTCACTCGCTCTAGGAGGAAGGGGAAAGTTAGGGTTCATCAATGGAAGTGTTGAAACTCCAAATCCTTCTTCTCAGGCCTATGAAGCATGGCTATGCAAGGATCAACTTGTCATGTCCTTATTGCTCAACACCATGGAGAAACATGTTGCTGAGATATTCAGTTACTATGAATCCTCACAAGATTTGTGGAAATCTGTGAATGATATGTATGGAAACTAGAATAACTACGCTAGAGTATTCAAGTTGAAAAGAGATATTGCTTGCCTTCAGCAAGAAAAGAAGTCTTTTGTTCACCTCATCGGTATGATATGCTGTAGTAGTATTCACTCAAGTTATGATAACGCATCAATATTCTGGTGTTTGCCGTTTTGTTTGAACTTAGTTCCTTTTTTTTTTATGATTGAGGCTATATCTTTCTATTGTGCAGGTTGAATATGATGTCGAAGAGTCTTGCAGTGCGAATAGTGATGCGTGCATTGACAGCCAATCATCAATGGCTACTATGCCGACTGGTGGTTATGTCGTCTATGGTGTAGCTCATCAGCACACGGGGAATCGGTTCAACTCTATATGGAGAGGTGATTTCTTCTTCTACTCTTATCAATTTGGTTTCTGCTAGCCTTAAAATAATCTCTTTCGACATATGGTAGAACTCAAAAACCCTTGATAATTCCTGCTAGCCTTAAAATTATCTGCAACTAGACTGTAACAATTTGCAGTTGAATATCAGAGTGCGCAACGAACAAAACTACAAAATAATAAGAATATTATTAAACAAACTAGAATGCCGAAACGGCTACAAAACCCTAAGAGGCTACATTGTGAATGACTTGTTCATTCTACGAGCTACAAAACATCATATATATAGAGAACTAACCTAACCCTAATAAGCAAGAAAACGAAACTCAAATACTAATGGGCTAAGCCCAAATTCAAACAATAAAATAATCCTAAATTCCAACAACCCCCGTCAAACTCATAGCGGTACACGTCACGAGTTTGTCAACAAGCAGATGCGGATGCAAGCTCCGTTAAGCGGACAAGACAAGACAAGCTCCGTTAGGCGGACACGACAAGGCAAGCTCCTTTAGGCGGACACAACAAAGCAAGCTCCATTAGGCAAGCAAGACAAGACAAGCGGCGAGCAATCAAGTGAGCAAACGAATAATCCAGGCTTCAATCAACAAGGCCCAACAGATTATGGGCTCTGCTCCATACCTTTTTTTTCTTTTTTTCCTATTTTCCTGTTTTCTTTCTTTTCCTTCTTCTTTCTTCGGTTCTGGTAGCAAAATGGGCGCAAAACATGTGCAGACCAACATTCTGAACCCAGACTCCGAGGTGCGGTTGTAGCTTTTCAAGCGAGAAGCAAAGAACAGTTGCGGGATTTCAGGCAATGGTGGAGGCGTGACTGGGTGGCTTGGCGGCGGGGTGGATTCGAACGGCAGATGTATTGGGTTTCTGGTTGCAGCGGCAGCGTGCAGATGGGGTTCGTGGGTCTGGGTGAGAATGAGAACGAGCAATGCGGTGGTGGGCGGACTGGTTTACAGGTTCAGGGCTGATTTGCAGCGTCAGATGCGAACAAAATCTCACACCTCAAGTTTTGGGGTGTGACATTAGGTTCGTTAAAATTGTTTTTTTTTTTTTCTTCTCTTCTGGTTTGGTTTTGGGATCTTGTTTCTGCCTTGATTGGTTTAGACTATTTATTTGTGGGTAGTTTAAAAAAAAAAAAACAGATGAAAGCAAAATTAGAGTCCCGCCGCCGCATGCTGCATGGAGACCCATCCGTCTCACCGCCTGTGTGGAATCTGCATCAGAACCATAAGTCGCACCACCAGCCACGCCACACCGCCTTGCTGCCCAGAACTCGAACCTGTCAACGAAAATTTAAATTTCCCGAGTCCCTTAAAGTTAAACTACAAAAGTCAATTTAAAGAAATAGAGTTAAAGATCTCATGGTAATACAACTACAAAAGCGACCTGAACCGTAAAATTCACCGAAAATAGCTCGTTCAACCAAAATGAGTGAAAATTTCCAGATCCAAACTAGAGCCATGAAACAAAGTTGTGTCAAAATTTCATTGATTTTCGAGTTCGGGAAGTATAGGAAAATTTTAAAACTAAAACAGGCATGCTGCTGTTTTCCTGTAAAAACAATTTCAGCAGCACCAAATTACTTTGCAAATAAAACTATCTATATTCCAAAGAACAAAAATCTGAATTTTGCAACATACCACTTAGGTAATAGATACACACCCACATTTTTAAACATAACCAAGTTCATAGTGGTTCTTCAAGAGCCATTCATAAAATCTTACAGATTAAAATAAGTTCACAAAAGACCTTTAGGGCTTCTAACAAGAAAACATTTTCAGGCCATTTGAGGAAAAGAAAATGTACATGAGCAAAACTATACAAGTCAAAAGACGAGTAGTTATATATACATGATTCTCATGGCCCAGGTAAGTAGTGACTCTAACCCACTGAGGTCTACAACTTAGGCTACTACACAACAAAAGGATCGATTACAGACAGAGACCAACTATACAACACTTTGGTAGCTCACCCAAAAGACGTGGACGCCCGGACTCCCTTCAACTAGCCCACACTAGAGCTGCCACTTGAAAATCAGCTAGTCGACTCTACACACCTGAAAGTACATGTTTAGAAAAATGAGGTGAGCATAAAATGCTCAGTAGGGGTAAGTCTGTAGTCATTTAAAATCTCTAGTGCATGCCGAAAGTAATAAGAGTGATTCAAAACCGTTTATTTTCACTACTACGTAATCCAACAATTTGAAATATGCTCAAAAATTTCTAGAAAATAACATATGACAAAAAAACCAAAGGTTTTGGAGCTTTCGTAGCTTGATAACAATGGTACAACACACAAGTTCAAAATCACTTCTTTTGTCATAAGGATAACAAAGCCATTATCATTTAAAGAATCACTAGCACACCAAATCACAAAAGATCTTCTTTTATCCCAACAAGTGATAAGCAGATTGGAAAAAACCGTAATATACCTGGCCAATATACATATCACATGTATTTATCACTTTCGTAACTCATTCTCACAGCCCCCACACATGGAGCTTTCCTCAGGGAACCTTGGGTCATTGTGCCCATAATCAAACAACTTCACGGGTCATTTTGCCCATTCATACATTTCTCAACATTCTCAACTGCACAAGTATTACACCACTTTTCATCTACTTTCACAATTTGAACATTCGTATCAAGATGTTGCAGAAATTGATATTGAGTAAAATGAGAGGCATGCACGTCAAAACACAATTTAAAAAAAAATCATGGCAATCACTTTAAACTCCCCAAAGTTATAGCAACGAAATTCGAATTATTCAAATCAATCTAAAGAGTAATATTTGTTCCACTTCTTCCACATAATCGAAAATGGAAAAACATTTCAAATAAGCTTGAAATAGTGCTCAAATGCCAACAATCCTTGATCAAGTAAAAATGAAAAATCAAAATACTTTTATAGTTAAAGCTCCCCTACCTCAAACTAAATTTCTTGACATTCAACTTCCAGGGAGTTCGTCGACTTGTGCCATAGTCCCCTTATCCTTCTCTTCCTTATCTATAAGCAAGAAAAATCATCACACACCACTTATACAAATATCTAACAACATACCATAATTCAAGGTTAATTGGGGACTTTAATCAAACACTTGGTGCTCAACTCTAAAACTATAACATGAACTATGATACCTTCATGTTTCCTACTCCCACCCAAACTAATTCATGGGTTAACAAACAAACAAAAATCAAATAGATCTCAAAGGTAAGGGAAATAGATACCTTAAATGGAGACAAAGGAAAGATCCTCACTTGTTCTAATCTTCACAAGCAAAGAAACTAGACTCCTCTTCCTTAGATTTTCTTTTTGGCAAGTTAAGAGCTAAAAGGGATAAACCCCTTTCCTTTCTTTCGGCTGGAAGGGAAAAAGAGCTAAATGGGGGGTTTCTAGAACCCATCCCCCTTTTTATCCTAAACTAGACAAGACAACAAAATGATATTAAACAAGAGCAGATTAAATCCCGAAGGATTGTACCTGCTCTGATACCAAGTTGATTATCAGAGTGCGCAACGAACAAGACTACAAAATAATAAGAATATTATTAAACAAACCAGAATGCCGGAACGGCTACATAATCCTAAGAGGCTACATTGTGAATGACTTGTTCATTCTACGAGCTACAAAGTATCATATATATAGAGAACTAACTTAACCCTAATAAGCAAGAAAACGAAACCCTAATACTATTGGGCTAAACCCAAATTCAAACAATAAAATAATCTTAAATTCCAACATTTGCACCTTGCATTTCCAAGTCCGTGACCATATTGTATGTAGGATTTAGCTTTAATCACTGCATTGTGATATCTAAGTAATGTGCTTGTTTGTGATCTATTGTAGGATGGACGGGTTCTGTGTTCGTCAATACCAATTTATGGAAAAGGGAAGGAAGCTGGACATGAGGCTGGTTATATTGTAGGAATGTCGACTTGTTATCCTCAACCCGGCTCAGTCAAAATAAACGATGGGGAGACTCTGACTCTAGTATCTAATTACAGTAGCGCCCAGACACACACAGGAGTTATGGATCTCTTCAACATTTTGGTTGCAGACTACCTTCCAAAGTCCGCTGCGCTTAGCTTGGACACTACACTTTGAGCAATATACCAATGAACATTAAGGTTGATGAATCTAAATAACGCGTCCGGGTTGTTTTTCACCAAAAATCAACTTCTTTAATCAACCGAGTACTGACGTGGTTTTGTTCCTGCAGATTTCTGAGTCGTATAAGCTAAAGGTTCCCGCGTCCTTCATCAACGCCAATGAGGAAGAGGTTGGCGATGGCTATAGATTGGTTTTGGTGTGAACTTTTACGTATGAATTATGTGAAGTGTCTTGATTCTACTTCTCACTCAGTGTCAGTGCAGTGATATGTAGATATAACAAAGCCAATGTACCCTTTGGTTGAACAATTATTTGAGCTTTTTCTTCAAGTGTTTTGTTAAATGTGGTGAACTTTTGAAGCTCAATTCATCATGTTCCATATAAAAAGCACTCCTACCTTTTGTGCGTGCACCGTGGTATGATGGATGCTAGGAGTAGTTTGCAAAATCTAGAGTATATGGGTTTAGAAGCATGTCATCAAATCAAGACTCCCTATTTTTGCCAAGAGAATTTCCTTTTAACAATTTTGCTCGTGTACGTGGCTATTTGGTTTAACGGCACTCAATTTCTACTTTATGAAAAATGCCGTGAGTTGGAATCTCATATACAACATTTGTTTGTTCGTTTACCGCAATGTGATATTCTAAAATACTATAATAGAGTGAAGTATGAATGTAAGATGTGGGTACGTTGTTCTTGTTTGCTCCAAAATTGATTTGGATGCGTATATATTTATCTAAATGTATTAAAATTCAAGTCGATGAATCATGTCTCAACCTAATGTAACTAAGAAAATAGTCGAGTTGGAATTGGTTTTTTAATTTGCATGATTTTTTACAATTTTACCTGCGCGATCAAATTAAAACAAATTAAAAGTCGAGTTAGTTTAGGGTTGATTGAACCCAAATTTATCATCAACATCTCATTAGATTTTATAAAACGAAAAATAAAAAGTAAAATAACACTATGTTTGGACGAGGAAAATAAACTTGGAATTTGGATAAAGGTCAGAATTTATAAATTTACATGCATCAATTCCCTTGTTTGGATTTATAGCATAGAAATTTAGAATTTCCGCGTGGAAAAAAAACTTGGAATTTGGGGCCTCCAATTTCCAAGTTTAAATTCCATGTAAATATGTGTCATTTCCCAATTTCTATGATTGGGAGTTTAAAATTAACAAATTCCGTTTTTATTTCCATTGTTCTTTTAAGTTAACCAAACAACAAATAAAATCTCTTCATTTCAATTTCCGTCATTTTAAAATTCTTTAGTAATCTTACATTTTTCCATTCAAAAATAGTGTTAAGAGAAATTATTAAAGGAAAAACGCAAAAAAAGAAAGTGGAGGAGTGAAAGGCGACGAAACACGAGGAAGAATATCCACTTCCATTCCAGAGCGATCCTTCTCCTTCACCGTCAGGCTCATATCAGACGATCTTCACCTCCTCCGTCGTATTTATATACTGCAGATAGTATATATATATATATATATATGTATGTATGTATATATGTATGTATGTATATATATGCCCACTCGGCTGTTATAATCTGTGTTACCGGTCCGCTCCTTAACTACCATTAAATCCAATCCACCCAATTTCTAAGATTGAAGAAGAAGTTGAGTTCCCATCTCCCCCAACCCTCATTTCCTTTGTCCTGTTTTTATCTTTGCTGAATGGCGATGGCTGAAGAATTTATCATGAATTTATGATGGAACACCCAAAAATCCACCAACCATTTGCCCAAAATTCGCAAATCTAATACCTTTAATTGTGGGTTGTGATCGATTTGATCCGCCATTGAAGAAGCTCGAAGAACATTGAAGAAGAAGAAGGGGAAATAAGAATTGGGTTTTTATGTCAGGGGCAAAGCCGGCCGCGGCAGAGCATGTCGGCTTCTCCAACGTAGATGCGAACAAGTCCACCGCCTCCGCCACCGCCAGAGCCGACGGATGCTGCAATCCGGTCAAGAAAACCGGACCCATTTCGATGGATCACGTTCTTCTAGCGTTACGGGAGACCAAGGAGGACAGGGAAGTCCGAATTCGAAGCCTTTTCAATTTCTTCGATGCTGAAAATCTTGGGTATTTGGATTATTCTCAGATCGAGGCCGGACTGTCGGCCCTTCAGATTCCTCCGGAATACAAGTACGCCAAGGATCTTCTGAAGGTTTGTGATGCCAACAGAGATGGAAGGGTCGATTATCCCGAGTTCCGGCGGTACATGGATGACAAGGAGCTCGAGCTCTACCGCATTTTTCAGGCCATTGATGTTGAGCACAATGGCTGCATTCTGCCTGAGGAGCTATGGGATGCCCTTGTCAAGGCTGGTATGCCCCAACTTTACTTTCTTTTGTTTTGAAATTGCGAAAATTCGTTAACTTTTACGTGCTAGTTTATACTTCCTTCAGTAGATTGTAGAGCATTGGTATCATTCTTTGAGGCATTGTTTATAGTATTGCTCTGACTGTAGTATGGTTTTTCACTAGGGAGCATTTTTACCTTTGTGTTCTAGTTCTACATTGAGAATGCATAGTTATAAAGGAAAACTAATGAAAAGGGCTTGAAAACTTGGTTTTTCGTTAAAGTGAACAGTACCGTGGGCTTTTCGTTAAAACTCCCTAGCTATAACTGTAATATAATTTCTGAAACTGTTTAGAAGGGAACGAAAGTGGTAGGGTTTCCATTTCTGTAGATTTAAGTGGGAGGATTTTTTATTTTTCACCTTATAAGCCCTGGCAGTTTTTAACTTGTAGGGATTGAAATGGATGATGAGGAACTTGCCCGGTTTGTAGAGCATGTTGATAAGGATAACAATGGTATTATAACGTTTGAAGAATGGAGAGATTTTCTTCTACTGTATCCACATGAAGCAACGATTGAGAACATATATCATCATTGGGAAAGGGTGTGCCTTGTGGATATTGGTGAGCAGGCTGTTATTCCAGAAGGAATTGGTAAGCATGTTCATAGGAGCAGATACTTTATTGCAGGTGCTATAGCTGGAGCCGCTTCTCGTACTGCCACTGCTCCTCTTGATCGCTTGAAAGTGGTTTTGCAAGTTCAGACATCACGTGCTTCTGTGGTGCCAGCTATAAAGAAGATATTGAAGGAAGACGGTATCCTGGGGTTTTTCAGAGGTAATGGAATAAATGTTGTGAAGGTAGCACCTGAAAGTGCCATCAAGTTCTATACTTATGAAATGTTAAAGAAGGTCATTGGAGATAATATGGGGGCCGACGAGGGAGATATTGGTACTGCTGGTAGACTTTTGGCCGGTGGTATGGCAGGTGCAGTGGCACAAACTTCTATCTATCCGTTGGATCTTGTAAAAACTCGGTTACAAACTTGTACTTCAGAAGCTGGAAAGAGTCCTCGGTTGGGGACATTAACTAGGGAAATATGGATTCATGAGGGACCTCGGGCCTTCTATAAAGGTCTTCTTCCGTCTCTTCTTGGGATTGTCCCCTATGCTGGTATAGACCTCACTGCCTATGAGACCTTAAAAGATATGTCGAAGACATATTTTCTTCACGATAATAGCGGTACAGTTTCTCTGGTTTTCTTTTTTTTTTTTCTCCTTTCTTTATCTTTTTCATCTCAATAACATTTTTTTGTACCGTTTGGTGAATTGCCTTTTAAATCTTACTTTTTTTCCAGAACCTGGTCCTCTCATTCAGCTGGGATGTGGGACAATATCGGGAGCTCTAGGAGCAACATGTGTTTATCCATTGCAGGTTATCCGAACCAGGTACAATTTCATGGCTGAAGTCTTCCACTACTGGTTGTTTATTTTTAGTGAAGAGGGCACATCCAAACTACTTGATTTTCTTCACTTCATGTTAGGTTTTCTATACCCAGTGAATTTGCTTTCGGTTTTAATATACTATTTCTTTCCAGATTGCAAGCTCAACGTTCTAATACAGCTACTGCATATAAAGGAATGTCTGATGTATTCTGGAGAACCCTTCAGCACGAAGGCGTTAGAGGTTTCTACAAGGGATTGTTTCCAAATCTTCTCAAAGTTGTTCCAGCTGCAAGCATTACATATATGGTATACGAAGCAATGAAAAAGAAACTAGATCTGTAGCGAGTTGGTAACTAAATTGATCTTTCTAGTTAGAAATTGTAACGGAGCTGACGGTGAAGAGAAAGAAAATGAGATTACTAGTTAAGTAGAGGATACGATTGTTATATGACAGATGGTGTCCCCCTTCAGGATACGGGGCACAGGATTTTCAATTTTGTAGTCGGAAAGTTTTTTTTCCCGGATTTATCATAACTTGCTATTGAGAAACAAGGTTACAGGCCCATTCGGAATTTGATGGCAAACGTGATAGGTATTATCTTGTTCCTTTTTCTGCGTTTCTTATGACTCTCTCTCTCTTTTACAGCAAGATTTGGGCGGAACTTGATGCTGTTCTCTGACCTAAATCCATATGTGGTGAAAATTACAGTGAGTATTGTCCCGTCGTTTCGTAAACTTCATCTTGTTCTCTTGTTGCTATCATATCCTGAACTGCATATGCTGTGTAACTGAATTTATTGGTTGCTTGCTTTGGCCTTGTATGTTTTTTAGACCATCTCTAACGCTTGGGTTAAAATTTTTAATTTTTAATTCAGAAACAGTTGTTTCTTCTCCAACCTTTGTAGGTTAAATTTTTTGCCCCAAATTATTAAAGAATGAATTTAAACTTTTTTTTTTTTTTAAATACATATTATGTAGATTATCCTAATTTAATTTTATGAGCATTTTAACCTAAAAATATTTAGGTTCCGATAAATATTGAAAAATCACTAAACCCATCATTTTCTCGAAACAAAGCGTTGCACTTAACCGTTGATTTAATTTTGAATCGTTAGATTTTTTTTTTTTTTTACCATTAGATTTGATCATATTTGATTTCATCCGTTAGATTTAATGTATTTATAAATTTAAAATTTAAGATTAAATCCTTTTGATTCTGGACCGTTGAATCAATCAACGTTTCAATAATCTATGCCGCCCAATCGAAATAAAGCAGTTGGGATTGCACATGGGTAGGCTGGGCCTCACTTCCCCTCAACGTTGTCCCCTTATCCTCGCGTTTGGCACATTTCCTTGCTTTTAGCGTGTCAATTCTGCGCGCTTTCTCTTTTTCTCAACGCCTCTGTGCGCGGTTTAGTGTGTAAACATTAATATACATGTTTGGCGATCGACAACAATGGGGTAGAATTCTCTCCTCTCTTATTCCCCTCCTATTCCCTTCCCCATCTATTCCAATGCAATATGTCTGAATAGTCAATACCTCAATCGCCAGGGATCGATATACAGTTGCTTGCATTTCCAGTTCCAACTGGTCGTTTATTGCGCCCAGGGAGTCGTACAAACTTAAGCATGTCTATAAGTGCAAACTGGCATTGCTAATTTGTAATTACCAGCAGCAGCAGCACATAATTAGCGTTAGGTGGTTGTAAGATTATGTGCAGAAGCAACACATAGGAAAGCCAAAAGCTCTTATGCACCTGAGATGCCACCAAGGTGGTATTTCAGGCAATTCATGTGTTGTCATGTCACATTTATTACTTAATATATTAAGAATCTTACATCCGTTGTTTGTATGATTGAATATTTGGGACACCGCATACATGACATCTCAGATGCAGAGAAGTTTCTCTACCGTTGAACTGATCAAAGATAAAGAACAAAATGCAAATATGAGTTTTTTGGGAATCTTAATGAAACACTCCCAGTACTGTTCACCTTTAACGAAAATAACATTTTTACCTTGAAAAGTCACTTCATATACTATTCACTTCACCTTTATTTTGTCATTTTTATTAAAACTAAAGTTTTTGAAGTTTTTTCGTTAGTTTTCCTTTTTCTTTAATCCTTAGAACAAGCTTAAAGTGTAGTAATTCTTTCCAAATTGATATTTTTAACTACAATACTGCAATGTTGAAAAGCTATTAGAAATTAAGTGGGAAGAACAAACAGATGCACATAGACCCTCAAAACAGGCATAGAATTGCTTCTTTTTGGTAGCTATTGGCAAGAATCTGAGCCATGTAAATAACAAAGACCACAACTGAAGGGAAGAAGCTGCCAAACATTTTGAACATACACATTCAAAATAACTTGGCATGCTTGTTTACTCTACTATTACATAAAGAGTTCGACATGTGAGGAAAAAAAAAAAAAAAACATAGATTTTGACACTCTTCTTTTAGCCATTTGCACTCCAAACCGAAAATATGTTATTATTTATCTCCTTACTGACGAGAGGAGCGCAAGAGGCTACAAAATGAGTACAAAAATCGCTAGCCGATAACAAACCCGGAAGAAAGGCTTTGCCTCCCCTTTGCCTTTTTTACTTGCCTTTTGTCCCTTCACATCCCATCAAGGGAGGAAGAGGGTGGGATTGACCAAGCATGTAGAAGAAGTTCTACTCACGTTCTTCATCATCTTCTTCCTCTTCTTTCTCCACATTTTTGTGTGTGCTTTAGCCACACAGAGAGAGAGAGAGAGAGAGAGAGAGAGGGGGGGGGGGGGGGGGGGCGCTTCTTAGATGGTTTACAATGAAAGTGAGAGTGTTGTTATATGCATGTACAAGTGTATATATAATTGTATGAACCTTTCAACGAGCTAGGTGGGTTGCTGGTGGCATCCATAATTTTTTAAAGATTGTTTAGTCAAAATGATTTATGAGATTGACATAATTCTTCATTTTGGTTCGTAACAACGAAAACTGATAGAAATGATCCTTGAGTTTGTCAACCGTAAGTCATTTTGGTATTCCGTGAAAAATCTATAAATGTCCTTGTTAAGTGGAAATGTTTGTTTAACAAAAATATTCTTTAAAAAGTGGTCACGTGACAGTTTAACGAAGACATAGACAAATTATTCACGGAATAACCAAAATGATTTACGGTACATAAACTCAAAAACCACTCATATCGATTTTCAATATTAAAAATTTAAAATGAGGAGTTATGTCCATTTCAAGAACGATAGTGACTAAAAAAATGCTTTTTTCAAATCATAAAGAGAAAAAGAGGAAAGAAGACGAAGAAAAGAATCACAACTCTAATGGTCCCCATTAGCATTATTAATCTCTAATTGGGGTAAGTGTGCTTATCTTTTTCTTAGAATATTATCACTCTTTCTCTGCTTTCTATCAATCACAACATTAGCCTTTCAAGACAAGAGAGAGAGTTTTGCGTATTATCGCTCATAATAAAAAGTGAGTTTTATTCACTAAATGATATGTCTGTAGTTGATTTTTAATCTAAACTCACTTTAATTTTTGTTTATTTTTAACATTTTATGAAGAACAAAAAAACTTAAATAAAGCAGTCTGATCAGTTAAATTATCAGTCACTCACTCTAATAAATATGTTCTCGCTAACGTTTAATATCATCTAACTCCACGAAATCTAAGTTTCTCTATTTGGTAAAACAAGTGGGGGTTCGTTTATTATTATTAATCAAACTAATGGGTGGAAAGATGAGTTAACATATTGCCACGTGGATGGATCTTTTGGAGTCGAGTCCAAGAGGGGAATTTGGAAATAGAACTGGTCTCCTCTTTATGGGAGTGGATTTGCACCGTCCGTCTGTGAGAATCTGTGTGTCCGGAGCCACTAATCCACTTAGTGGGAGACCCAAAATGTGGAACAAACTGTTGATTATGTCACTAACCTAACAATAATCCAAAGCTAATCTCTCTCAAGATTTTTCAGTATATCCGGGACACAAGGTGGTACATCATATGTCATTATACAAGCAGTGAGATACTTATATTAAAAAATTAACAATTAAAAATAAATTTTTCTTCCATTTATATAATGACATGTACCACCTGTATTCTGAATAGATAAAAAATTTCTCGTCTCTCTTATAGATAAGGAAGACCTAGTGACCTAGTGTGATAGACAATAGGGAATAACTAGGGTTTGGATTTGCTTTAGTGTTTGCTACGTTTGTGCTATGTGCAATAATTGAGGGCATTTGATTTATTCTTAATTCCAAAGTGTAATTGACTAAGCCTCTGTCTTTTAAGTAATAAAAACCCCTAAAAAATTTCACATAGCAAAATAGAAATTGAGAAGAAGATGCATGAGCTCATGTTGTGCATCATTTTGCATATGCCTATTGGAACCCACCAATTCCCTTCAATTTGAAGTCACATAGCAAATGCAAATTTAGAAGAAGATGCATCGAAATTGTTATTGGTACTTCAAGAATCTAATTGTGCATTACAAATTTTCTATATTTAAAAAAAATATATTCTCATAAGGAGTGCACAATCTAAGTATGGAGTGTCAATAATAGTTCACTTTACTTATATTTCATTACTTTAGATTATTATTATAGGAGAAAGACTTTCATGCAACGAGAATGTCACTATAGCAGTATCTCAAACCAATCGCACACTGACATGTGAAAATGTTAGATATATGATAATTAACTTAAGATACTGCAAAATGAAAATCTCAATAGACGTAAGTTTCTCTCAACGAAGTAACATTCCCAATAAACGTAAGTTTCTCTCAACGAAGTAACATTTTGTTCTCTTGGCACTGAATATACGTTGAGTAATCATTTTGAAAAGGAAAAAAAAAATATTTGTTTAGCCCTAAACCCGATTTTCGCTGCCTTGGTGGTGGCTGCTCGGTTCCCAAAAAAGAAAAACCTAAAGCCCTTTTTCCAATGTCCATTGAGTTGGTTCTAGATAGATTGGACTGGACCTAGGCCCAAGATTGTGCACTTCATTTTAAGATCCGGCATTTTTCTTATGTTATTCTTTACTACAATTGTATACCACTTTAGATGACATCTGATGTAAACAATCACATCATCTAAATTAATTAGCATTTAATTTCAAAATGTTAATCAATAATTAATAAAAAAATTGTTAATTAAATGATGATTGTGGTATACGAGGAGTTTCTTTTTTTTCACCTAATATGATTTAAGGCCTCGTTTGCTACACCGTATTAGACTTCGGATAGGATTAATAGTGCGAGACAGGTGTGTGGTGCAGTTTTGAATTAATTAGCCGGCCGATTATATATCCCGGGCCCACTTTTTAGTCCGGCTCACACCTGCTAAATAATACACTCCAAAAGCTAAGGATAATTTAGCAGGTTCAAAACTCAAAAGCCCAAGAAAATTTAATCGCGTTGTCTCTTCACTCTCAAATAAATATGTGCCTTCTCCGTTCTCTCCTCTATCCAGAACGAACTCCATATGCTGTTCTTTGTTCTTCTTCCTCCTCTCGAATTCATCTGCTATCCTTCATTCTTCTTCATCCTTTTTTCCGCTCCCTTTCTCTGTTTGCTCTCTATTCCCTCTCTTATGAAATTGGTTGATTTGTCTATTTCTTACAAATTGATTTCGGTGCGGAGAATCCATATGGGTTTTGGGAGATTAAGAAATAAGGAAATGGGTTCGGCAGAGAGAGTGATATTTGATGCGCGGGGATGATGATGAAGAAAGGATAACACAACTGTGAGAGAAACCTGGGTTTCTTTCCTTCCTTTTTTATGTTTTGTTTTTTAATTTTGTCGGTGCAATGAGTATTAATTCTTTTTTTTCTTTGGTTTTCTTCCTTTATTCCATTTTAACATCAGTTATTCGGTGAATTTTTTTTTGGAAATTTATTGTAATCCGATATATTATCCGGGAAAGCACGCCCGACTAATTAGTCAGTACTATCCGATGATTATTTATCCTATCCGACTGAAATAGTCAGTACAGTCCGAGCTACCAAACGAGGCCTAAGTGTTTTAATTAATAAAAAAATTGAAATTAAATGATGTAACTTATCCAACTCATCTGTCAATTAAAATGGTAAAGAAATATGGTATAAAATTGTGTTAAGAATAACATTACTCCCTTCTTCTGCACTTTCGTACTGCAGATCGTTTTGTTGTCGTATAATTTACCCCAAAAAAGGTAAGAAAAGATTATTGTTAATCAAAGGATATTAATTATTTTTGCATTCAAGCTTACAAATAAGGTGGACGTGCCGGAGTGGTTATCGGGCATGACTA
The DNA here is from genome assembly GCA_035220775.1 of Malus fusca. Lineage (NCBI taxonomy): Eukaryota > Viridiplantae > Streptophyta > Magnoliopsida > Rosales > Rosaceae > Malus > Malus fusca. Next base: position 24,661,927 of record CM069072.1, on the reverse strand, counting down.
GAAATCATGTGGGCTCTGCCCGCGCAGGTTCGAATCCTGCCGTCCACGTTTTTTTTTTTTTTAATTTATAAAAATCAATATTTCATTTTTCTTTCAATAGCTCCTCCTTAATTTACCGCCATTTCCTTCTTTTTGTTCTTCGATCCTTTTGATTTCTGAAAACATAATGACAGTCAGAGCAAATCGAAGTGAATGAACGCCGCCAGTTCCACGACCATCGCCGCCGCAATCAAACACTGCAAAACCCCAAAACAGCTCCTCCAACTCCATTCCCACACCATCAACAACCCCTCTCTCCTCCAGATTTCATCATCCCCATGCCTTCATCTCGCTCCTCCCACCCTTCTCCGCCTCTGCAACCGCCTCCCTCAGCTATGCCGTCGCTCTCTTCAACCGCATCCACCCATCAACCTTCTCCTTCAACAAATGGAATCAGTCTACGGGGTCCCTCGAGAGCTCAAGAATTAAGGGTGCATGACTAATCTGCTTCGAGAGCAGGTTTGATCAAAGAAGCAATGGAGGTGATTGTGAAGATGCCGATGGGGGGCGTTGTGTTTGAGTGGGATGGTTTGCTTGGAGGCTGCAGAATCCATGGCCATGTTGAAACGGCGAAGAAAGCGGCGGAGCAAGCGACGGAGTTGGACCCTGAAGATGAGGAGTGTGTTCAGTATGCAACTGCAGAAAAATGGGACCATGTTGTGAATGTTAGAAAGTCGATTGGATGGAGTCACTCATGAGTTCATTGCAGGGGATTGCTTGCATCCTAGGACAGAAGCTATAATTTGGTTTTGAATGGACTTCAAAAAGATCAGTTCGAAGCATGCTACGGTAACCAATCTTTGTTTTTTGTAAATCATATTTTTAATTTTTTACAATCTTAAACAGAAGTTGAATTTTGGGTTCGTGAGAAAGAACTTCTATGTAGTAGGATGTCAATGTAGCGTGTCTCTAGCTAATGACAGTGTGTGATTGGTTCGGAAATCGTCGCTATCGTTGCCTAATTCACTTAGATACTAACTTTTATATAACGAGAATGTTATTGTAGCATATCTCAAACTAATGACAATATGTGATTGGTTACTTTCATATAACGAGAATGTTATTGTAGAATATCTCAAACTAATGACAATATGTAATTGGTTAATGCACTAATGACATTTGATTAACGTAATATACAAACTTTCATACAATATGAATGTCATTGTAGCTATCTCAAGTCAATGACAAAGTATAATTAGTTTATGGTGCACCACTAACAATGCCTAATTCACTTAAGATACTAATTTTAATATCACATGAATATTGTTTTAGAATATCCTAAGTCAATTGTGACTATTACTATAATATATCTCAAGTTAATGATAGGATTAGTTTGGAATTCGTCTCACGGTGGCTCATTGACTTAAGAGTAGCCGCAGTAACATCGTTCGTAGGTAATTAAGTTTTTACTGTCGAGTAAAAGTAAATGATATTTATTTAGTCAACAGGATCCTCTTTGGATTCTTTCGGTGAGGATTTTAGAGATTCATGAATTGTGTACGTTTATTATACATTGTGCATTCAATTTTTATCAGGTACTGTTTGTTTTTAATTTTAAATAAAAATATTTAAAATAATTTTTACTGTAAGATGTACGATGAACGAACACGATTCGGGAATTCTTGAAATATTCAATCCGAAGAAAATCCTAATTCTTTAGTTCTGTAAGTTTTGTTTCAGTAAAGTACAAGAAAGATTGAGGTGCCAGTTTCAGGAGGGTTCTTCTGACACTGTGCACTTTATAATTCCACACGTGTCCCATTCGCTTCTGTATTGCGTTGCGTGGCTCCAGAACTCTCTACCCTTCTCGGTATCCATCTGACTCTATAAGTAATATCCAGCAGCAGTTAGTTCAGGTAAAAAAATCGCTTACTGCAAATTAGTAAGATAAACTGAAACTTCATTTGTCTGGTTTCTGCATAAGATCATGGCTTTCAGATCAATGGTAAAATCTTCTTCTTTTTTCTTTACCTTTTGTTTTTGTTTTTGTTTTCTGAGGATTTACTTAATTGCGATTTAATATAAGTGCATCAAATGCTACAGAACCACTGGAAACAAATGTCGACCGGCTTTCGCCGATACGCCACCGCGACCTCTCCGAAGATGAAACCCTACACCCCGGCTGCCGGTGCCACCGAAAATCCCCAACAGAGCTACTTCAAAAGGTTCATGAGGGGCGACTTTGTGCCGGTCTACGTTGCTGTCGGGATGATAGCGCTGTCGGTGGCGCTGGGGCTCCACACGGCCAAGCAGCACCTGAGGTACAACCCCCACGTCTACGTGAAGAAGAACCGGAGAGAGACGCTGCCGGAGGTGGTGGAGCCGGAGCGCGTGGTGGAGGAGTCTGACAAGTTCATTCAAAATTCGTTTTTCAGGAAGGTGGCGCATGTTCAGGAGTTTGACGACTACAATCACGCCGTTAAGGATCCGATCCGGAAAGATGTTTTCGCTCACAAACCCGAACCGCCCCGTTCGAAAACCGTGACTCTCAAGGACGTCGGAGTAGACCCTATCCGTGCCCAACCCGAAGCTTAATTAATTCTGCTCTTCTTTTTTTGCTTTTTTCCGCTCTCGGGTTTTTCACTTGCGTGAATTTATTGTATTTATCTTTTTAGCTTATGGCTTTATAGTGACGGATGATGGTTTGTTGCTGTAACTTTTAACAATGTAAAGTTGCTGTAACGTTTAACGAGAATCGTAAAATAGTGTTTGGTGTGATGTACAACAAATTTTTTTATTTCAAATAGTGTTTAATGTAAACAAAGTATTGTGGATTGTGATCGTAAAAGAGATTCTTTGCCTCTGTTATGAGTTAACGGACAAAATAAGAATAATAGCCTAATAGGGACTAATAGGAGAATGCAAATAATAGGAAGGGCCTCGGACTTTCAGGCGGTTTTTCTTTTGGGCAGCTGTTGACCGTTGGGTCTTGTCAATACAGACTCCTATCGTTTTTGTTACTGAGATATCTTTTTTTTTAAGGAAAACTAATGAAAAGAGCTTGAAAAATTTGAGTTTTAACGATAAGGACAAAATAAAGGATAAAATGAATAGTACCAGGATTGACTTTTTAGTGTTAAAATGTGGTTTTTCGTTAAAGTGAACAGTACCATGAGCTTTTCATTAAAGTTTCTTTTTTTTTTATTGTTCCCAGAGATTTTTTGGGTAATCCGCTACCAGGGGAGGTTCGGGATTTTATAAATATGGGTGTGTATTCTTTGTTGAGTGTACATTCCTGTTTGAGTCATTCTAAGGAGTAAAGATTCTAGTTAGTGTAAAGCTTAAGGCCTGTATGTTATCCTATTTGAAAATTTTAATCATTTCTCAAAACATTTCTTGAAAATAATTTTCTTTAAGACTCAAAAACTTGATTGGTTTGCGATTTAAATTTTTTAAATCTTACGACTTAAACTAGACAAATAGATCTAAAAAGATGGGGTCGCATGAGAGGGAGAAAGAGGAGAGATGAGGAAAGAAAGTAAGAGATGATTGAAGCAAAAAGAAAGAAAAAATAAGATCAGACGAGATAGAGAGGAAGATGAGTGAGAGAAAGAACCAAGAGAATGAAGATAGCAGATTGGAGGAGAGAAGAAAAAAATAAAAATAAAAGAGGAGAGAGAAAGAAGAAAGGAGAGAGATAGATTTGGAGTGAGAGAAAAGAAAAGAGTGAGTTTAAGTTTAAAAACTCTAAAAACTCACTTTTTATGTTTTTAGAAAATAAATTATATTTTTGAGTTAGTCTTGAGTTCAGTTTTTGAAAATAATCCTACCAAACAAGTTTTTAAAGCCTAAAATTTGAAAATTGTTTTTGGATTTAAAAAATTGGATTCAAGTAGAGTACCAAACAGACAGTTAGTTTTCTTTTGTATCAGAGCCATCCTCTTGTAGGCGGCTCAAACTTCTTGGTCCTTCATGGTTTGTGTATTTTTTGTTACTCAGATTCTTAGTATGCTCTGCAGTTGCAGAGTAAGCCTGATCTTCTGCATAAATTTTAGTAAAGTTCGTTCAGAGAGTCTCCTTTATCCGTAGGACCGTATCCTTCGGAAGCAGGTAAACAATGGTAGTAGCAAAGAGTTGGCGTTGTAAGTACCCACGAGTTGTTTCGAGTCATCCTAAACAGTAAGGATCCTAGTTAGCGTAAAGCTTAATTTTCTTTTGATAAATTCTGGGCACGTGAACAACATTTCGTGAAGCTCCTATACAAGGAAGGATGGAAATGCCTCACCCTCGAGGTTAGTGGTGACATGGTTTTTGAAACCAGAAGCGATGGGCCAAGATTTGTTGAGCTATGCTACAATAGCCTTCGGTTCAGTTGCCGACTTTCCAAGTAAGAATTGCGTACCATCCAAACTTTCTAATCAAATCTTTCTGATCGTATGACTTTGTTCATTCCTCTAACCGTCTCGTATATAGAATCAATTTGACAATGCGAACAATCTGCAACAATGAATTCGTGAACGAGACCGTCTACTTCTATAAGAGAGCAACCCGGCTGCTTCCGGGCACCCTGAAGAGCCACACCCTTCCTCATCCTGCTCACATCATGCCACCTTGATGCTGAAGCATATAGATTCGACAACAAAACACGCGATGCAAACTTTCTTGGTTCCAATTCCTCAATCCTTTTGGCAACAAACTCTCCCAAATCTATGTCCCCATGTCCTACATGTGAAAAGCAGAGATCTCCATATAACCACATCAGGTTGAATAGGTATATCTCTGATGAACTTTTCAGCCTCGTTTAACAGATTAGCACGAACAAGAAGATCCACCATGCATCCATATTGTTCGATACGAGGACTGAGCTTATAAATTTCAGCCATGGCTCTGAAATAGTGAAAACCTTTATTCACAAACCCGCCATGACTGCATGCAGACAACACGCCGAGGAATGTGACCTCGTTCGGCCTCACATCACCCGACGCTTCCATTTGTGAAAACATTTCCAGTGCTCCAACAGAGTCCCCGTTCATAGCAAGACCAGTTATCATGGCAGTCCATGTAAAAACATCTCTTGTGCTCATTTCATGGAAAATTTCAAGAGCCCGTATAATGTCTCCGCACTTCGAATACATGTCAATCAAGGCATTCTTCACTGAGATGTTGGTGTAAAAGATGCTTCTTTCGCAGTATGTATGCACCCATCTTCCATGATCTAAAGCACCTGAATGCCCGCACGCAGATATTACACAAGCAACCATTGCTGCGTCTGCTTCAACTCCATCTAATTGCATTCCCCTAAATAATTCAATGGCCTCCTTGAAGGAACGTGACTGAGCATAACCGGCGATCATAGAAGTCCAACACACTACATTTCGCTGCTCAATTCTTTCGAAAACCTTTCGAGCACCATCCATGATCCCACATTTCACATACATGTCGATCAAGGACGAACCCAATAAGACATCCAATGCAAACCCACCTGCCAACACTAACCCATGAATTTGCCACCCCAAATGAAGACACCCCATCTTCCCACAAGCAGTGAGAGCACTGACCAACGTCACATTATCGAGCCTCGTAAATGCAAGCATTTCCTCAAACACCTGGAGTGCATCCCGGTTCCGATTGCTCTGCACATACCCACAAACAATGCTGTTCCAAGAGACCACGTCGCGAACTGAAACGGGAAGAAAGTCGAAAACTTTACGAGCAGAGTGAAGCAATCCGCACGCGGAGTACATCGAAACAAGGCCGTTTTGGACGAAGACGTCGGTTTGGAGCCCGAGCGCGACTGTAAAAGCGTGAAGCTCTTGGCCCTTGCGGGGGAGACTGAGACGACCGCATGCTTTGAAGAGAAAAGGGAAGGAGTAGCTGTCGGGAAGCAAATGAGGGTAACGACGTCGCACGAGATTGTATTGAAAGAGCGCTTCTTGCGGGCAGGAGCTGAGCGAGAAGGCTTTGAAGATGAAGTTGCAGGCGAAGAGATTTGGGTTTTGAATCTGGGAGAAGAGGGAGCGGGAAAATTCGAGGCGGCGGTGGGAGAGGGAGAGGAGGAGGAGGAGGAGGAGGAGCTTGCTGGAGACGAAGGAGTCGGTGGAGAAGACGCCGGAAGTAACGGCGTGGGAGACGAGTTGGTAAAACTGCTCGGGGTTGAGATCTCCGCTGCATATTTCTAACAGAGACGGCCGTTTGGGTTTTGGTGTGAGGATTCGAAGTGACATTGCCGCATTGCAGGCTCGTCGGCCGCCGCTATTAGCCTCGTAAAACAAAAACAAACTAATACAACTTTGTATAAAGGCCATCCAAGCAAAGTGTGTGTAATTATTACATTAATTATGACGATGAATTTTTGCTTAGCATGCCAATCATCAAATCATGTAATTAGTTAAAGTGGTTGAAAATAACAGTCTATTTGACAATTTTTTATTGATAATAAAAAAAAGGAGCGATCTCGAGTCTCTATAACGTTATTTGTATAATTTCTTTGATTAAAAAAACATTACTCGTATCATTACTTTAGTTGGTTATCATATTATCACCTTAAACAAAAAGACAGCCGAAGCTCTGAATCCCCTTCTCGTATGAAAAAAAAAAAAGAAGAAGAGACATAATAGAAAGAGAACTCATAAACACCGGATTCTATCAAAACATTGAAGTTAAATGAGTTTAGAAGAAAGTAGTACTAAAATGGATAACCTTCTGAAAATCCTCATGTTACATCCCCCGCCTCCACAAAATAAAAAATAAAAAAATAAAAAAATCATACAATAAAAGATAAAACCAAATAAGAACAGAGAAATTCAATTTAGCCGGGTGAATAATTATTGGGGCTTGACCCGGCCCAGTCACGAGAAAGAACAGAACCAAAAGGGTCGAAACTCGCAAGAGACGCAACGATGCGTCAATTGTTTACGTGGCCGGATCTCATTGGTCCATTCAACGTGGCGCGTGATTTGATTGGCCGAAGCAAGTCGAAGGCAGAGTTGTACAGATCTATATGTACAAGTCTCACAACTCTATTTCCCAGAGAGAGGAGTTGCCAAAGAACTTGGACGAGCGATAGGGAGAGAGAGAGAGAGTTCTAGAGAGCGAAAGATGGTTAAGATTCGCGCTGGTGTTCTGCTGGTGCTCGCAGCTTGCTTTGCATTTCAGCAGCTATCTGCTTCCGACGATACGGTAATTTGCATCGTCTCAATCTGTAATTGCAATTTCATGCTTTGAATCTCAGATTTGAATTTGAATCCCAATTTCTTACGAATTTCGATTGATTTGTGAATTTAGGTGTTTTACGACTCGTTTGATGACACATTCGAAGGCCGATGGGTCGTTTCTAGCAAGGAAGAGTACCAAGGTCCGTTCTTTCTTTCTAATTTAAGAGAAAAAGGAATATATATATTTGTGTGTATGTGAATGTTTGTATGTGTCTGTAGTTATTGGATCGTTGTGTGATCGATCGATCTGAGTATTTAATGGTTTCCTTGTATGTTAAACTCGAATAATTGTGTTAACGCAGATGCGGATTACGTCAGTTGGTCACGGCACGCTGTGCCCGAGTTCGAATCCCCCACCCTGTAGATTAGATTAGTTAGAATATTGTTTTTGTGACAGAAATAATCATTTGGTAAACTATTAAGCTAATAGCTAAGTGAACTATTAAGCAACCGCACAAATCCCTATGATGCGAAATATTGTACCTTTTGGAGGACAATATGTAGTATGTAGAGTGAGATCATTACAGTAATGTATCCTTCTGTTTTCATGGAATTGTTTATTGTGTGATCGGATCATGTTGTGCAAACGTATGGCTTTTGTGAATCGTAATGGACTTGAATGAGATACGAAATTTTTATGTCCCCTGCTCATAAAATCTGACAATTCTATCTCATTGATCATGATTTTGGGATGTTTGTTGCCGTATTTGGAGTTGCAAGCTTATAGTGACGTCTAATTTGCTTTTAGGTGTGTGGAGCCACTCGAAGAGTGAGGGTCATGAGGATTACGGGCTTCTTGTGAGTGAGAAGGCCAAGAAGTACGCAATAGTGAAGGAGCTTGAGAAGCCTGAGAGTCTGAATGATGGAACTATTGTTCTCCAATTTGAGACTCGTCTCCAGAACGGGCTTGAATGTGGTGGTGCCTATCTGAAATACCTTCGACCCCAGGAGGCTGGATGGGAGCCTAAGATATTTGACAATGAGTCTCCTTATTCGATCATGTTTGGACCTGACAAATGTGGGCTCACAAACAAGGTTCACTTCATTTTCAAGCACAAGAACCCCAAGAGCGGAGAGTACGTTGAACACCATTTGACGACTCCACCCTCTGTCCCATCTGACAAACTCACTCATGTGTACACCGCCATTCTGAAACCAAATAACGAGTTGGTAATTCTGGTTGATGGAGAAGAGAAGAAGAAGGCGAATTTCCTATCAGCTGATGATTTTATGCCACCTCTTATTCCTACCAAGACAATCCCTGATCCAGAGGATAAGAAGCCTGAGGACTGGGATGAGAGAGCCAAAATTCCAGACCCAAATGCTGTTAAGCCAGAGGATTGGGATGAGGACGCCCCAATGGAAATTGTTGATGAAGAAGCAGAGAAACCTGAAGGATGGTTGGATGATGAGCCTGAGGAGATAGATGATCCTGATGCCACAAAACCAGAAGATTGGGATGATGAGGAGGATGGTGAATGGGAAGCCCCAAGGATCGATAACCCGAAGTGTGTGACAGCCCCTGGTTGTGGCGAATGGAAGAAGCCAATGAAGAGAAACCCAGCTTACAAGGGAAAATGGCATGCTCCACTCATCGATAACCCCAGTTACAAGGGTATCTGGAAGCCTCAGGAGATTCCAAACCCCAGCTACTTTGAAGCTGACAAACCCAGCTTTGAGCCTATCGCTGCTGTTGGCATTGAGATCTGGACAATGCAAGATGGTATATTGTTTGACAACATTTTGATAGCGAAAGACGAGAAAGTTGCACAAGCATACAGAGAGACCGCTTGGAAACCAAAATTTGAAGTTGAGAAGGAGAAGGAGAAGGAAGAGGAAGATGTTCAGGGCGCAGAAGGGTTCCTTGTCACCGTCCAGGTAAATATTTTGCAACTTATCAGTTCTTGCTGTTGTCTAATGGAATTTATATGATGGATACTTTGAGCAGTTACTGATAATCGTGTTTTTATTTCCTGCAGAAGAAAATATTTGACCTCCTATACACAGTCGCAGATCTTCCCTTTTTAAGTTCCCACAAGTCTAAGATCATTGTAAGTCATCAGTCTTTTGTTTATTATCTGTTTCGAAGGTGATTTTCTGGAACGCAACCTAAAATCCAAGCTTGTTTTGTGCAGGATCTCATCGAGAAGGCAGAGCAACAACCAAATCTTACCGTTGGCATCCTTGTTGCCATTGTGGTGATCATCTTCACCATATTCGTCAAGCTACTCTTTGGCGGGAAGAAACCTGTGAGTGTTGAAGGCCCTCAAACACCTCGAATGAAGTAGTTCTTGCTAGTGATGTTGCTTGTTGCTAAATGTTACTTTCTCTTTGGCAGGCAAGAGTTGAGAAGAAAACCACCGGGGCTGCCGCTGCTTCAAGCAGCAGCGCAGTAGCTAAGGAAGATGAGAAGGAGAAGGAGAAGGAGGAGAAGGAGGGTACTTCATCTGAGAGCGAGAAGGAAGGAGCCGCTGCTCCTCGCAGAAGGACAACGACCAGGCGTGAAAACTGAGGCGGAGAAGAGAGAGGAAGCTACCGATGGCAGTTTTCACTTCCATCATCTTCAAATTTTGAGCCTTGGTTTGTTTTTGTAGGTTATTCATGAATGTTGGCAATATTTTTCTTTTCTTTTGTTCTTTTAGCCTTTTATGTTGAAACAGTTAAAATGCATGAGGAGTGTAAATGACGCATCTATTAAGCGATTTTCTAATGACCAAAACAAAAGAATTTCTTTGACAGCATGATGATTGCAAGTATATGATAGTTCGTGTTTTTATTTGTTCGAGCGATATTCTAATTTCTTCTTACCCGTAGTTAAGCGATATTCTAATTTCTTCTTACCCGTAGTTGTTTGTTAGGAAGATGTGAGATTAGATGCTAAATATCAAATCATTTATAAAGCTTTTGCGATTTTTGAGGATTTGGGAGGTGGGCTTGATGTTTATTTATGAACACAACTAAATGAAGAAAAAAAAAATAAGAAAGCTGTTGTAATCGTATTTACAACCAGTGGCAGAGTCAGAATTTTATCTCAATGCAGACACCATAAAAAAGTTATTTATCTCAATGAAGACACCATAAAAAATTTATTTATTACTAGGTATACTTTCAACTACGATTGTCCGTATATCTAGTTTCCTACAAGTAATCTAAGGCCAACTTATACAGTCATTTCACAACGGTTTATGCCATTTTGTAGGATGGAATTCTTGAGACCTATATAACACTCAATAACCCAAGATAGCATCAATGACCAATTTAGAGTCCCCTTCAATCGTCGTTTATGAGTAGCAAATTTTAAGCATCACCAAGAGCCACCGTTTCTGCCACCAAAAATCTTCCTCCTAGCGAGTTAGGGATTCCCAAACTCATTTCTCCTTCAACGAATTCTTTTCCCAATCAGAGAAGGCAGGCCTAGGTAACAAGAGGTTTTTTAGTGTGACTGAAACACGAAGTGGTACCACGTGTCACTATACAAATAGTGAGATGTGTATTAAAAAGTTAATAGCTTAAAAAATAAAGTGTTTCATGTATAAAAACATGTAATGTACCATCTGTGTTCCGGTCACAATGAAAATTTTCTCCTTGGCAACGTCTTCTCATTAATACAGGTCGCGGGCAAAAAATAAGAGCAATTGGTTGTTCGATGGTATATCACCGATAATACAGCGTTGTATTCGAACCAAGGTCTAAAATAGCGATGATATCGGTAGTCCAAAAACACGGAAATTTCGATGGAAATATCAAGATATTATCGATATCGATAAAAATTGAATAAAAACCACGGAAATTGTAAGAAAAACTTGGAAATTTTTATTGAAACTTTGCAAGATGTTTATTTAGTCAATTATCTATTACTTTATCACAAAAAAAATTGGAAGGAAATGCATTGCATGATGGATTTAACTGATTTAAGTTGATTATATAGCGAACTGGCAAACATTGTGAGTGTAGAAAATATGTAGTAATTAATGAAAGAAGTTTAAACACACCATAATAATTTATATATAATGAATTAGTACAATATTTTACACTTTATACATTGCATGGTAAGATACATAAGCGACTTAGTACCACATAGAGTTCCTATCAAGGTCTAAAATATCGATGATATCGGAAATATCGGTAGTCCAAAAATACGAAAATTTCGATGGAAATATTGAGATAATATCGATATTTTAGACTTTGATTCGAACACAATTAACCAATCTGACTAATGTATTCGGTAAACAGTTGAAGTAGTCAAATCCGTATTGTGGGTTGTGGCCTCTCTGTGGCTTTTATCATTCATTGACACATGTTGGTAAACTTAACACTCCTTAACCTTTATTGTCGTAAACTTAACACACGTCAATCAATAATAGAAGCCACACACACAAACAGCTCCAAACAGTTAATGTTTGCTGCGGGAAAGCTTTTTCGAAATGTATCGTTGTATACCGAAAAAAATTTATAAATACAAGACAGTAATTAAATGTTAAGCTTTTGGTGGGCACACAAAATTGTCTATGCTGGCCTCAAAAGAGAGACTGAACAACACATGGGGTAGAGTTTTACCTTATTCGAATTTTGCAAAAATATTGTTCCCTCTCATCCCAAAAAAACAGAATCCGCAGACCGGAAACAAAACTTTAACTGCAACAACATAACGTTCCTTTTTTCTTCTTTCTTTTCCTCTCTTACTCTCAAAAGCATATGATATATGCTATAAATTAAACTCGTCTTACGTCGGAGTTGTTTTTGTAACTTATCTTCCGTCACTATTACTGTATATTCATCGCTTGCCAGCAGCGGCCTTCCTAACCGGAGGAACGTCCTCATCATCGGACTGGATGTCTCCGTAGCGCCACATCCCCCGCCTATCGGTCCTTGCTTCTTCCTGGAACTTTTCCAAGTTCTCGATTGCCGTCTTCCTCTCCTTGGTTTCACGTTTCTTAATTTTCTCTAGCCTTGCAAGTCCTTCCTGAAAATTCCACAAATTTAAACGATGACATTCAGAAAGACATTACGAAAAAAGAAGTTTAAAAAGATTCAGACAAGCATTACATATTTTATATAACATGATGAGGGTTCTGTTTGACAGAAGCATGAATTCATCGATGTTTTATTGTATATACTTGATCACAAATTAAACATTACTTTCAAGTTCACAACAGATTGTTTCCGAGTAAAACTGATTATAGATGTCCTCGAGGGACAACATATATACGCAGATTTGGTGTGGGTAGGATTGTGAAGGGCAGCAGGAAAGAATTTAAAAAATGAGATTCAAAACTAAATAGAAAAAAGAGCTATAACTCAAACCTGAAGCATGGCGGCATTCAAGCTGATCTCAGTATCCACAGCGACAAGAGTCACAAGAAGCACTGGCCCGGTCCCCTGACCCTTAACTTTTCCCCCTGAAAGATCCCTTTCCTCAATCATGGCCCTAAATTCTTTGGCACTGTTTAATGCGTGCTCACTTAAATACTCTGCTGCTTCTTGACCAAAGTCCTCCTCCAAGCCCGGGACTTTAACGTATGCAAGGCTGCATAATTGAGCAAGACCGGGTGCAGAGGAAACCGAAGGGTCAAGAGGCCGTATCTGACTGTAAGGGACAACCTCTTGGTTACCATAATCTATGTAGAAAACTTCAAACTTGTCTTTAGGGGATTCCACAGCTCCTCGAGGTGCATTGACAATCTTTGCATGAAGAAGGACACAAATTAAATAATTTGAAATTATGAAGACTCAGTGTACAAGTCACAAATCAGACTTGCCTTCTATGAAAATAGAGAAACCTATACTTTAAAGCCAGATGATAAGATTATTAATTTTCCTGGAAATAAAAGCCTAGAGATAAATCTAAAGAGCTCATCGAGGGAATATGATTATCATCTGCTATGTTTTTATCATCCAGCCACTCCTTTCCTTGGAAAAATTGCTAGCAGACGTATATAAATTCACAACACATTAACATTGTTATTATTTTCAAAATGGGGAAGGGATGAAAGGGAAAAAATGTATGTTTATGGACTAAAATAACTCAAGAAGATTAAAAATATTTATTACAATTGGAAAATAAAACTGACGATTCAGGTTGTAACTCACCATTGCGCGGTTCCAAGAATTATCTGCACTAAACTGAGCAAGGACAATGTCACCCTTCTTAGGATTATAAGCACCAATTACGGGAGCTTCTTGAAGATTCAAAGATGCAAGCTGTTGCTGAATAGAGGCAATTTTCTGATCCCCAACTGTCTGAACATAAAATTTACCGCTTCCCAAAATCTCTGTCACTGCTACCTGAAAGTAAGGAACATGATAGATATTACTTAGCATTTTATAACACGTAGAATGGGAAATAATAAAATGCAATTGCATTCCAAGTACCTTTAGCACTTCTTTCTGTTTGGTGTTGTCAACAGCTGAACCGTTGGGAACCTCCTCTCCTTCAACATAGTTCTCCCAGATCTGCAAAAAAAAAAAAGAAAGTAAATTAGCATAGTTACCAGGAAGACAGCTGTAATAATGTAGGTATGTTGCTTCACATACTTTCAGTTTCTTCTTTTTTGCAGATTCCTCAGCTTTTTCAAGAAGGTGCCCATCAGGGATTTCACCGCCAAAAGAATTTTGAAATTTTGCAAGGCCAGCTTCAACAAGGGCAACCGCCACATTGGTCTTTGACTCCCATAAAGATCCCAAGAAGGTCCCGGTTCTATCAACAGTCTCGACTTCAATCTATAACAGACATAATTTTATCAAAGCTAGAACATAACCAAGTGGCAACGAGAATTTAATGTTAAATGAGATTACCTCAACATCTCTCTGCATAATTCTTCGCCTCATGAGCGCAATTGCTTCGTCTGAATATGGCTCCTCACGACCAGGACATCTGACACCAGAGAATGCGAAGGCAATGCTGCACGTTTCCTTGGGAATCAATAATTTAAAACGATGCCCACTGAGGACATATTCCACAACAGCAGGAATTTTCCTCCTTTTCTGTAAGAATGGAAAGAAGTCCCTGGCTTTCTTTGCTGATGCCTGTTAGAGACAACATCAATTAAGGAATGAGTGAAATTGTATACCGACAGTTAAACACATCAATTAAGTAAGGAATGATTGAATTATTTTATTACTCACCACTGTCAAGTCTGTAATGTGCATGACTGGAGGTTCCTTGGTAGAATGTATTCCTTTCTTTCCAGCAGTAGCACGTGTTTCTGCTGACATAAGGGCATCATAATAGTTTGATCTCTCCTCAAAATCTCGATGTCTAATAACAGTGCCAAAGCCACGTGAAACCACCAACTCAGCAACATTCACACCAGCCTGCTGACTGGCAGGCGCAGATGAAGCAGGTGCTGGGGCGTCATCACCCTCAGCCTTAGTAGGAGATGCAAGGAAAACTGTTCCAAAATGCATTACCCTCGAATCGGCAGGTCCAGAAGTAGGTGCAGCTCCCTCTCCAGGGACGACCTTCCTTGAATACTCCATTTGAACATTTACCTACAAAACATGCCAAATGGAAATATATTGAAATTATTTAAAATTAAAAGAGAGACTTCTATGATGAAGTAAACAGTGAATCAAAACTAATCTCATACTTGATGTCCAATAAGGCGTGTTCTCAGGAACTCTTTGGCTTCACGGGCATATGGAGCCGGCTTTTCTTCCCTACGAGGATTGCCCATTTTCGGACACCTAATACTTGAAAGATTAACTCGCCTCTCTGCTAGTGGACTGCCAAATGGAACAGAATCATCAGCAACAATCACGCAGTCCCCGCTTACAACCTCCACAACCTGGAAGAAAGAAAAATCAATTACATGAGTACATATTATAGGACAAATCATTATGTTGTGATAAACATACATAACCATAACTAACATTACATACTACCTTTCCTGTGAAATTCTGGTTATGAATTGCCTTTGAATTTGTAGGAGGGGGTGTGTAGTTTGTCCAAATCCTCAACTTGCTTTTTTTCGCTTGAAGCTCTGCAGTCTTCAGCCGCCGCTTCACATCATCTTCCAACATGGTTGCACTCCATTCAACGTACTTTGCATAACCCTAAACAAAAGGTTTGAAGATTGTCAGTATGCCCTAGATATGGGCCTGAGAGAGGGGATAAGAGATTTACAATCTGACAATAGAGCATGCAAGAAGCTGCATGGAAAGATTGAAAGCATGCCATAAAATATTTCAACAGTCAGGGATAGGAAAACATTAGTAGTCATCAATAATGTTAAATTTGAAATACTACACAGTTTAAGCTCTTACATTTTCAACAAGCTCGAGGGCCAAGTCTTTTGCCGAGTCCCCATCGGAGTAATATACTGACCCAATCAAATTACTGAACTTGTCATTGCCTTCCAGAACAATGCGGACCTATAAATCGATCACAATATTGATAAGATTGTACTAACAATGTCCAAGATAACCTACTGCAATAGAAAGTTGCTTACATCTCTATGCAACACACGAATTTCTGTAAAATGTTTAGCTTCCAACGCAAATGGATCAGCAGAAACTTCAACAGACGATGCTGTTGAAGCTAAAATCCTTTGAGCAGAAGTTAGAGGGCCTCGAGGTTCAGAAGAAACATCTCCATTTGTTTTATTGGAAGTTGTTTCTGGTTCAGCAACAATGTCTGATGTAACAGGTCTCCTTCCCACCGATGGGGCCTAATTGGAAGAGAGAAATTATGTTATATATACATGTTATTATTTTCTGAGTAAAAATCAGATATGAACAAAATCTTATACGTACGTGTCCAGATTGAAGAAAGAATGCATACCTGAATTCCTGCAACGAATACTTGGACAAACTGAAAATCCGGAAGCAAGTAGGCCCTAACTGTGCTTCCATCACGAACCTGCTCGACAATACATTCCATTGACCTGCCCTTATTTTCAGCCAACATACTCACAACATCTAAGTTGCTGGCATTCCCAATAGCAGAGGGAGGTAGATTCCTTTTGGATGCTTCACCAGCACCAGGAACCTGTAATTATCAACAAAATAATCATGTTTCATGTCCTCAAATACAGAATGAGTTTGACGTCAACTTTCGACATACTGCAACATGTTAGATGTACAATATAAGAAAAAAGGAGGGAAAGAATTTAAGTGCAAACCTTGCTATGAAGACCAAGGCCCTCAGTCCTAGCTTGCTCTTGGAGACGTAGCAGCTCTGCAATGTAAGGACTCGCTTCTGCTTTCTGTGGACCTTGCTTACCCTCCTTGACCTGCACAAACAGGATTCAGCTTACAGCCATTAGAAATAAAAAAAAATCAGCAACCAATAGAAATGAAAAGGTAGTTGAAAAGATAACTACCTTTGCCCAGCCTTCAGCAACAACCAGCA
The DNA here is from genome assembly GCA_035220775.1 of Malus fusca. Taxonomy (NCBI): domain Eukaryota; kingdom Viridiplantae; phylum Streptophyta; class Magnoliopsida; order Rosales; family Rosaceae; genus Malus; species Malus fusca. The sequence continues at coordinate 24,645,382 of CM069072.1, read as the reverse complement.
TCGCAAGATTCTTGTCACCAAGGAAAACCGAGCCGAATTCCCGCCCTATCTGTTGTACAACATAGTCCACTCTGAAAGCCACCTCCTGTTTGAAAAATATAATGAGGTGGATGTATCATGCACATTATTATCAAAGATGACTAGTATTGAGATAATAAAGCACAAGAACGTATATAAAATAAGCACCTTTCCTATGCAGAGTTTTCTCAGAAACTCCCTGCTGCCCCATGCAAATGGTTCATCCTGGCCATCTCTACGAGCCTAGCAATAAAAACATCACAATAGCAAAAAACCATGAACAAATGTCAGCGATCAATCTACTCCGTGATCAATAGCAAAAAATTAAGCTAAAACAGAACCATAATCTGTTATTATAATTCTCAAATGCTGGAAAAGACCAAGAATTTACAACAATTCAATGCATACACGAAATAAAAATACATAGGTAGATGACAAGGGATGTTATTCATTTTACCAGTTTCGGAGCCATAAGTGACGACAGAGTGATGGTTCTTTCGGGTGGAGGTCCGGCCTTGTTGGCTGTGAGGGCCATGACGACCAAGGAGTCCCCTGAAGGCACAGCCTTCACTCTCCCTCTGTACCATCCTGTGGAAGCTGTTGATGAAGCCATCTCAACAGCCTTCTAAATTTTAATCGAAATCTACACCACCAAAATCCAAATAAACCCATCAACAAAAACCCAATTAAATTTCAAAAAAGCCACAACCCAATTAAATTTTAATCACCAAATCACTGTTAACACTAAATATCTCTCCAACCCAACATGCAAAGCCACAATCTTTACAAACACCAACAATCAAATCCGTACCAGAACGTCAACATTCAGATCCAAATCCCACACCAACAAAGACATGCATCAATATGACAACGACATATCGAATACGACATGACAAAAAACAGCAGAATTAACCATTCGAGTCACAAGATCCATCAATCAATCGCAGATTGCAAAACCAAACAGTTTTCCCTCAAATCTTCTTAATTCCGCGTAATGCAAACAATAACAATCCGATTAAATGATCCGAAGCAAAAATTTCAAGCCAGAGAGATCTGCGAATGCGATAGAAAGAGAGATTACCAAGCTGGATCGGATCAGGCTATTCGGATCTATCCGGGCTGACGCGTTTTATCGGATCCTTGGGGTCCTCGAAACGGCGTCGTCGAGCGGCGGGATCAAGACGAAAGCGAAACAGAGAGAGAAGATATTTCGCAATGGCTTTCAGAAGCGTTGCATATATATAGGGGAACGATGGCGAGCTCTGCATCCAGCAATACGTTTATATTTATACCCCGCGTTTTGGGTCGAAATTACCCAACATGCCACGGTGGTCTGAATTTCTTACCCTTTCCATTTCGGATTATTACTAATTAGGTAATTAGTTATTTTGAGAGGGGAAATGTGGAATTACAGAATCTATCTGGATGTAAATTCTAATCCCAAAAGGTTCTGACACGGATTAGGACAAATTAAACGGCCCACTTTTCTTATGTCATATTTTTGTCACCCCTTGTTTTCCTCTCCTCCACGGAATTTAATTTTAACTCTCCATAAAAAACGTTACCAACTTTCGTGTATATACTCAACAAACACTAGCATAGTTAGTAAATTCATGTATTATACTCTTATGAACATATTTTTTAAAAATATTTTTGTTTTTCGTACACATTTGAAAGATTCGTTAAGTTGCACGTTTTATAACTTCAAAGTACTATACATGTATTATATGTGAACGTAAGTATTAATACACGTTCATTTTCACATATTTTTTTTAATAAAACATATAAAATTCACGGATTCTATACTTATTATAACATATTAATGAAAAAAAATAAATAAACTGAAATTTTAAGAAAAATGACCGATTTTCAAAACTATTTTTTTTAACGAAGTTATCGTATAATACACGTATGTATTTTTCACATAATATACCCGTTTTATTTTACTAACTATGAACACAAGTAATAAAACGTAACGTAAAGCCAAAAGCTACAAAAAGGAAAAAGCAAAGCACTAATAAGCAATACAAGAATTTTATTTTGGTTACATCATATAGAAACAAACTTTTATCTAAGTGATTGGAAATCATGATTCGTCTAAGAAATAAATTTTGACACATTATCTCACCTTTTATTGTTATGTAGGTTTTTCTAAAGAGTCGAAGATTCCCTTTTCTTTTACGAGACAACTATTTTTTGTGTATTAACTTTACATAATTTAGCCTTTATCATGTAATTGATTACTTTTTGATACATCATTTATAATCATGTAATTCTCTCTAACACACCCCCCGAGAAGAGTTACTTTAAATGACCCAAGTCTCTCTCATTTCATATGATCAACAACGTCATTTGTCCCACTTAAGACCTCATTGTCACACTCTGAGGAGAGTGAATTCAATTGAGCTCAATTTCAATAATCATTTCTGTAACAGCCCGTTCCTGATTTTAAGAGTTTTTAAAGTTTTAATACATGATTTTACAAAAATGCCCTTTGAGGTACGCGCATTATTCGAGGTTAATCGTCGTGTCGTGCCATCTAAGATTTGTTTTCTTGATATATCCTCGTAGTACTCGTCGCTACGGAAGCGTGGGCGCAGACGGTTCGTGCTTTGAAGTTATAACGAAAAAGATTTTAAAGTTTGAATTTTGGACATTTCATGAATTTTATTATACAATTTTGGTGTGCCATTTGGATGGCCCAGATTAAAGGAAATCTGAAATGGATGGCTTGGATGTAAGGGAAAGAAAATAAAAATAAAAAGATGTAGAAAGGTTTTGTGTGTGTGTGTATGTGACGGGAAAGGGGGAAGAAAAGAGAAGAAGAAGAAGAAGAGGGAAGGAGGAAGGAGGAAGGGCTGCTGCCCAATCAGAGGAGAGGAAGGGAGACATTGCCCAATCAGAAGCAGAAGCGAGGAGGGAAAGGAGGGAGAGTGGCGTGCGGGGGAAAGGGGGGAAACGAGTTCCCCAACCCGCGACCCGTGTGCACCCATTCCCATTCCTTCATATTTTCCGGTGGTTTTCCACCTGATTTCTCACGAAATTGGACTAAGAAACCATTCCCAATCATCCCATAGTCCTTTCCTCTTCCATTACCAATCAAATTTTATGGGATTTGAGCTTGAATTCGAGTAAAACGAAACTATGGGTTCCGAGGGTGCCATGGCAAAATCTGATGATCGTGAAGGTAATCCAGCAAATTTCTACCACCACTAGACTCCCCTAGAACCCAGGAACAAAGCCCAATCAGTGGTGGAGGCGTCGGAACACGTTTGGAGGTCGAATTGAAACACACCCATTTCTAGGGTTCTTCACGGGTTTGACGAAATTTGAGCCTTTCCAGGCCAAATTGGCCTTGGCCACAGGTATAAAGTTTACTCTACTCATTGAGATCTTCATTTCTGTAAATTTTGGTAATTTTTGGAGATAGTTGGATTTTCCGGCAAGCCGGGGCGGCCCGTGCGGCGGCGCATGGCCAGTGGCCAGCCAATGTCATTCTTAGCATGTGTTTAATGTTCTGGGTTCAGTTTTGATAATTGATTGACGTAAATTGAGTAATTGAACCTAAGTTCGTTACGATTCGTGGTTAGGTGAAAATGTGAATTGACGATCCGACCGTTGGATCGTCACCAAACTTTGATATGTTGTAATACGTAATATTTGAGGATTATAGGAACTTACGGATCGAGAATCCGATTTACAGATCTTTCGGAATTGGAGTTGTGAGTTCATAATATAGAATGTTAACCGTCACTTAGTTTTGGCAATTGACGGAGATCCGACCGTTGGATGGTAATGAAATTTTAGGATGTTGTCCTAGAGGTATATTTTAGATCTCTGGAAGTTTCAGATCGGAAATCTGAGTTGCAGATCTTCCGGATCGATCTACGTAGTGGCGTGTTTTATATAAGTTATATTCTATCGATATGATTTCTGAGGCATGTCTTGATGATTATTCTAGGCACCGATCGTCATGACGCCTTGATGTGTTGTGCTAGGGAGTTGTAGGGCGAACTCCAGGTGAGTGGGCAGTATTTTCTGTATTTACCTATATACTATTGATTTTTCCCAGAAATTGAAAATAAATGAAAGTATGTTTTAAAAAGCCATGCATGCATATTATATGAAATATATGAATTAGTATTTGATGCATATATGTGAATTGGTGATGTGGACGCACATGTGAGTATCATGTGAGTTTTATGTTATTCATATGGTTTATTGATGATGTGAATTGCGTTGAGAGCTCATAACCTGCACCTCTGGTGTTAGTGCTTATATTATTCACCCCGCACCACACGCTCACCTTGGATCCAAGTAGGTGCATGTCGTACAGACCATGAGAGGTGGTTCCGACATGTCGTACAGACCATTAGAAGTGGTTCCGATTTGTAGGTGACTTTAGATTATTATACAGCTGTTGATAAGAGAAACACTAGAGCGTATTCTTACACCATTCTTGTCGTACAGACTACTTCAGGTAGTTCCGATTTATGTGCAGAGTAGTGTCGTACATGTCACAGTGGTGACTCCGGTTGGGTTGAATATTGAGCTATAGAATTAACCGTACATGACCGCTGTAGGGTCTCCGGTTGATCCTTCATTTCACCTGTTATATCAATGCATTCTTATCCTGTTATTAACGCTTATAGCATGGCATACTTTCTGGTTTTTGATAAAGATTAGTGATTTGAGATATTTGAAGAATTATATGCATATTATGTTATTTTCTGGGAAAGTATACAGGTTTTACAGCGAGGGATTAGAAATGTTATTAAATGAAATATTTTCGAAAAACTTTGTTTTACTGACCCACTCAACTTTGTTTTGCGCCCCTCCAGGTTCATATAGCAGAGCTTTGGTGGCCACGAGGAATCCAACGGTATTCTGACAGAATTCACAAAAGTAGGACTCACCCTCGAGTGTTACATCTTAGTAATTGTATCTTTAAAGCTTCCGAACTGTGTAAATGGTTATGTCACTCTCACGTGACGGCCAGCATGCCCTCCTTCGGGACGGGGTGTGTCAACTTCCCTCTCAATTTTTATAATCAACAATGTCATTTGTCACACGTCCAACTTTTTACCTATCATAATCCTGATCCATTTAAGAAATAAATTCTGACACAATATCTTGCTTTTTGTTGCTAGCTATGCGAATCCCAAAGATTTGAGAATTCCCCTTTCTTTTTAAAATATAACGATTGCATTTGTATTAAATTTACAGAACTTAAGATGTCTTTTTATCCTATAATGGGTTGCTCTTAAATACGTTACGTGTCCTACTTCAATCTTTTATGTCAAATTCCGAGAGTAGTTAATTCAAGGAAAAATTTTGACAAAATTATTAAAATGAGACACGATGTTTGGAGGACCAAATTAAACGACAAGTATAAGATCCGATTACTTGTAATTAATTAACCATAAAACCGTTGATAAAGGACCTGCACTTTTCTAAAGAGAGATGATTTCAACATTTTTTTCAGCTTCTGCCACTCATTTTAATTTATCTCCTTTGAAATTGAGTTCTAAACAATTTCCTCTTCGTATTAAATTAAAAATCGTTGTTGTCCTTATAAGTACAGATCTTTCTTTCGACAAATCCAAGAAAAAAAGGGGTGAACTTACAAATATTTGCAAATGAAAGCTTTATTTATGCAAAAAATGGAAAACCCCGTTTTTACCATTTTAATGGTGCAGTGCAGGGCTAACAGAATTGCATACCCATTTAATCCTGGAAAATCTGCCTATTTATAGTCTTGGACAATGGGACACACTGACAGAGACTCGAAGTACAACTTTCTTACCACTCTTGGTTGAAATCTAGCGAACTAGTACTTTTTGCCGCGGTAAAAGACAATTGGCGACAGTGGCACTGGTGCTTTTTCCAGGGGTGGCCTTCTACTACACAACTGAGTTTCGTTTGCTTTAAGTAACAAATAGCAACACATGCAAATCTGGTACTTCTTCTCTGAGACTTTTAATTTCCATTTTTCTTTTTTTGGTTAATTTTGATTAGGGGTCCATTTCTAAAATTAGGAAGCTGTTAAATTTTTGATAAATTTTAAAAAGATACACTTCTGTTTTTGTGTGAGCAAAAAGCACTGTAAAACTTTCCATTATTATCCATAATTCAGAGCAGAGTCGGAGGAAAAGCAAAGGTACAATTTTCAGCTTTTTGGTATTTATTTTTGGGAAGTATGCACAAATAGATCCGAAGAAACACCGCCGATAATTAGCTATATCAAAACAAAGGTTTTTTTTTTATTATTATTATGTTTTTTTTAATTTATATAAAGAATCACATTTTTTGTCCAAAAGTATTCTCAAACAAAACTTATATGTATCAGGTTCACTGTAATTGTTACATCAAATATCAAAGATAATGTCGTGTAAATATATTTTACACGTGATATTGTGTCAATAACCAACTGAGTCGCCCAAAGAAGTGCATCATACATGTAAGTCCTTCCCCTCAAATATGGGAACACATTAATATAAAACTTATCTTTATGATAATTAACATTAATTTTACATAGTGAACATGAGTTAATTTTATCATAATTTAAAAGAAATTTCATTAGTATAAATTCAGCTTAAACCATGGACTGTTTCATCAGATATAAGATTAGACACATCAACCCATACTTTATGGACCGTTTTTTTCCCCATCATATGAGTTGTAAAGTAGGAATGAAGATAAACGTGACCAAAAAAATATGCAACAGTGGGAGATCATGCAACTTTGGGCGGAATTGAAATCGAGTCATTTGGTCCAAGATCATCGATCGGAGGTCGTTTTTTATGGTGGTCCGTCACAGATTGGTATGCCATTGCCAATGCTAGAGCCTACACACGAAAATATGTTACAAATAATTAAAGGCTCATTTGGATATGCTTTTAAAATAATTACAGGTTGTTTCTAAAAACATTGTATCGCAAATTATGCATTTGAAAGTTGGGACCCCAAGATAACGGGAAACACTCACAATGTGATCTTGATGAGGGGGAGCGTAAATGCCAGTGGTCATTGCTGTTTTTCGAAAACAGTTGATGCAAGGGGGATCAGATATATTGGTAAATCTTGCCGGACCAACAATTACAGGCATCCCTACTAGGTTTCCCATACAAACTCTCTCCCAATCGGCTGCATCGCCAATGAAGGCATCAACAAAAAAATTGTCTCTCACTTCCCGAATTAGTCTTCCCCTTGCCCTCTGTGCCTAGAAACAATCATTCAGCATTATGCATCGGTTAATTATCTCAAATCTATAATGTGCTTGTGTCTAGAAACAATCATTATGTAGCAGTTAAATATCCCAAATCAACAAAATAAGATTATAAACCGAGTAATTAATCTAACGTTGTAATTAAGTTTAACGGTTGGAATTACACTAGAATGACCTTAATCACAAACAATTGTATATAAGTTATGACATGTAGACAAAATACCTAAACATAGTCAACTACTGGAAATATGCGGGCACGACGCAGTTTAGGAGGCCATTGGCTTTAAGATTCATAATCATCATCCTTCCTGGACCGCTGCCACTCATCAAAGTGAGCCAACATATCCATGTCCATCATAAAATTTACAATGCCTTGTACACAGTCAATGGTATAATTGAGTTTAAAAGGGACCATATTAACGCCTTTCGATTCAAGAACATGAACAACCTAGGGACACCATCAAACAATTCTACACAATGATCAAGTTAAATGAGTTAATAAAAAATGATACAATTTACAATCGGACCACAAACCTCCATCTCAGCATCGTCAACATATCCGACAGTAAGCTTTGTTATGTCCACTGAGAAAGGATCCTCAAGGGGGATGTCTCTTGATGATAGGTCATCTGGGTCGTTTCCTCTAATAGCATCCAAAACAACAGAATAATCTGCAGCACTTCTACAGATAGAGTCAGGACCAAGCTTATCCTAATAAAACAAATCTAAAATCAGATCTTATTACTTGGTTAAGTCTGTAACTCGGCAAAAGACTAAGGTTTTGAATATATTATTACTTCAAAATTTCAAATTATAGAAGAAAATCTTGGTCAAATGTTTTATTATTGTTGCATACCAAGCTTTCGGATAAGCTCATGACGCCAGTTCGACCAACAGAACCAAATGTTGGACGCAAGGCTGCCACACCACAACAAGCTGCAGGTAAAGTCATGGAACCAACTGTTTCGGATCCAATTGCAAAAGGCACCTTACCTGTAAAAGGTTCTTGTTTAAAGCAACAGATATTCCAAAAAAGTTTCCTCACAACTCTCCCAACTTTGTCAGTTTATGATTATAAACAAGAGCACCCTTGGATGCTTCTAAAATAAGTTCAGATTATACAAAATAAAAATGCAGGGAACATATGCAGGGAATGAAAAATCGGAGCAGCTTTCAATTTGAAACGCACCAGCTGAGGTGCAGGCAGCAGGACCAGATGATGAACCTGTTGTGAATTCCTCAATATTCCATGGGTTCCTTGTCCTACCACCAAACCAGATGTCATCGTATGCTAGCGATCCAGTAACAAGCTTTGCGACAAGAACTGCTCCAGCGGACTTCAACCTATACAAAACTTTTTCAGAAATAAACAAGTATGTAGTAAAATGCCACTTAACAAACTTAATTCGTATGTGATTCATTAATGGTTTAGCACCTCTTGTACACCCAGGCTTCGGTGTCAAGAACTTGATCTTTGAAAGTTGTAGAACCCCATGTTGTTTTGTAGTGGGGAACTGAGATTATGTCCTTCAATCCATAAGGAATCCTGTGGAGAGGACCTAAAGAAGAAATCATTATGTAATTCTGGTTCACCACATTGCTGCCCGAAACTCTGAGATTACTCAAGATAATTTTTCTAAACTAAATACCAAATTTTGAAGGGTAAGAAACGTGATAGTTTGCAATTAAAATATTCAAAAAAACAATCATACCCAAATAAACTCCTCGGGCAAGCAATTCATCGGCGTCTTTTGCTTGCTGGTTTGCTAATTCTTCAGTATAGGTAACCACAGCCTCAAGAACAGGATTGTACCTGCTGTTTTCCTTCCACAATGTATCAATGTACAAAGGTCTAGAATATTTCAACAAACATAGGAAGCTAAGTCTTAAAGTTCAGTACTCTTATTACCTCTTCAATCTTTGCATAAAAATATGGTAAGCTCCAGAGACGTAATTTGCTTCGCCTTTATTAGCTCTCCTAATTGAAGAACCTGATAGATGCTCATTATTCAAGATATATATCATGCACATTGTGTAAATGTGTGGGAAAGCGAGAGGGGCAGAAGCAAAAAGGAACAACTTTTCAGATGTCGGGTCCTTGATCTCCTAAAAAGACAAGTGCAAAACAAAATAAACATGATCAAGAACACAAAAATTAGTATTCACACACACAATGACACAATAATTTAATATGGTTTAGTCCAATTCACAACAATAGCTACAAGTGAAAAACGATACGAATGCGATAATGAACACAAAACTAAACAATCACACACACACATACTTGACATAAGGATTCGACATGATTCACTCAATTTCGTAACAACAGCTATTAGTGCAAGACAATATAAACGTGATTGAGAACACAAAAGTTAACAATTACATGAACAACGACACAAGAATTTAATGTGGTTCACTCAATTTTCCTAATAACAACTACAAGTGCAAAACGATATAAACACAATCGAGAACACAATATAAACAATCAGACACAACTGCTCCTAGAAAGAGTAAGTGCCAAAACATATAAACACGAACACGATGGATAACACAAAAGTAAACAACGACACACGCAAAAAACAAGAATGTGAAGTGGTTTACTCAATTTTGTAACAATAGCTACGAAAAGTCAAGGCGATATCATCATCATTTTTTGGTCTATAAATGCCGGATAGAGAAGGATAATTGAACTTTGTGCTCAAGGGCTGTGATTTCTCATTGCCCCAATCTGGAACGAAAATCAAAGCAGAAGGGTCCTGCAATCCTCCATTGACATAACCAACTAGCTTTTTGTTGGCTCTGATTGTGGGGATATTGAACTCTTTTGCACCCTTAACAATCTCCAGCATCTGAATTAAGAAAATAATAATACAGAATTAACAGTAAATAATAATTAATATGCATCATTGAAGAAGTTGGAATCAAACAACTCAAAAAACCCTTCGGATGGATGAAATATCACTGACCTTTTCAAGGGATTCTGACACACCCCGTCCCGGAGGAGGGCATGCTGGCCGTCACGTGAGAGTGACGTAACCATTTACACAGTTCGGAAGCTTAAAAGAATACAGTTACTAATATAAAACACCCGAGTGTGAGTCCTACTTTTGTGAATTCTGTCAGAACACCGTTGGATTCCTCGTGGCCACCAAAGCTCTACTAACTGGAACCTGGAGGGGCGCAAAACAAAATTGAGTGGGTCAGTAAAACAAAGTTTTTCGAAAACATTTCATTTAAAACATTTCTAACCCCTCGCTGTAAAACCTGTATACTTTCCCAGAAAATAGTATATATAAAACCATATAAAATCTCAAAACTCAAATCCCAAATCTTTAACATTTTTCAAGAAAAACATGCCATGCCATGAATCAAAATATAAATCAGGTGAAATAATAAGTCAACCGGAGACCATATAATGGTCCTGTACGGTTGATTCTAAAGCTCATCATCCAAACTAACCGGAGTCACCTCGGTGACCTGTACGGTCTAACTCTGCACGTCACTCGGAACTACATAAGGTAGTCTGTACGATGACAGGTGTATAAATACGCTCTAGTGCTTCTCACATCAATCATCAGCGCGCATATCTAAAGTCACCCACCAGTCGGAACCCCTCTAATGGTCTGTACGACTGGCATGTCGGAACCCTCATATGGTCTGTACGACATCCACCTACTTGGATCCAAGACGAGCGTGCGGTGTGGTGAATACTAATATAAGCACTAACACCTAGGGGCAGGTTATGAGCTTAAACGTTTCAACATCAATAATTCAATGAATAATGACTCACCTGACTTATCTGCGCCTCCACAGCACCATGCAACATGTATGCATCATATATCAATTCATGTATATATATATATATATATATATCCATTATCAAATCAAATATTCAATGTTTTCATGCATGGCAATTTAAATTCATAACTTTCATAAAACGCGTATTTTCTGGGAAACAAATGTATATAGGTAAATATGAAATCAAAACTGCCCACTCACCTGGAGTTCGCCCAACAACTCCCTAGCACAACACATCGAGGCGTCATGACGATCGGCGCCTAGAACAATAATCAAATACAACCTCAGAAATCATATCGGTAGAATATAACTTATATAAAACACGTCACTACGCAGTTCGATCTGGAAGATCTGCAACTCAGATTTCCAATCCATAACTTCCAGAGGTCCACAATATACCTCTAGGACAACATCCTAAAATTTCATTACCATCCAACGGTCGGATCTCCGTCAATTTCCAAAACCAAGTGACGGTTAACGTTCTATTTTATGAATTTACAACTCCAATTCCGAAAGATCCGTAAATCGGATTCCCGATCCGTAAGTTCCTATAATCCTAAAATATTACGTATTACAACGTATCAAAGTTTGGTGACGATCCAACGGTCGGATCGTTAATTCACATTTTCACCTAACCACGAATCGAAACGAACTTAGGTTCAATTACTCAATTTACGTTCATCAATTATAAAAACTGAACCTAGAACATTATACACAAGCTAAGAATGACATTGGCGGGCCAATGGCCACGCGCCGCCGCAAGGGCCGCCGCGGGTGGCGGTTGGCCGCCCCGGCTCGCCGGAAAATCCAACTATTTCCAAAAATTCTCAAAAAATACAGAATTGAAGATCTCAATGAGTAGAGCAACTTTCATACCTGTGGCCAAGGCCAATTCGGTCGGCAAGGCCTCCAATTTCATCAAAATCCGTACGAAACCCTATAATTTGGTGAGTTCCAATTCGTCTTCAAATCAACTCCGCCGTCCCAACCAATGCTTGGGCTTTGTTCTAGACCTCAAGAGGAAGCTATGGGTGGTGGCAATTGAAAGAAATTGCTTCGGGATTGGGTGAATTTTGAACAAGAAGTCGCGGCACCCGTGTGGGTGTTCTTCGCACCACGAAATTCATTGATTTTTGGGTCAATTAGAACGCTAGGATATCTTGTAGATGTTTGGGGTTGATGGGGGGTTGAAGAAGACCAGAAATTTGGATGGAAAACCGTCGAAAAATCACCGAAGGGGGCGGGTCGCCGCGCGGGTCATGGGTTGAGAACCCATTTCTGTTCTTCTTCCTCCGCTTCTCGCCCTCTCTCCTTTCCTCCTTTCCCCTTCTCTGATTGGCCAGAAGCTTCTCTCTCTCCTTTCCCCATTCGGTTTCTCCTCCTTCTTCTCCGATTGGGCAGCTTTGCCCAACCATTCTTTTTCTCTGTTTTCTTCTTCCTCTCACGCACACACATACACAAAACTTTCTTTTATTTTTTTTTATTTTCTTTCCCTCACATCCAAGCCATCCATTTCAAATCTTCATTAAATCTGGGCCGTCCATTTTAATAAAATAATTTCTATATTTTACTAAAATTATAATTCCTAAAATGCCCAAATTTCAAAAGTTAATAACTTCTTCGATATAACTCCAAATCACGAACCGTCTGCGCCCACGCGTCCGTAGCGACGAGTACTACGAGGATATGTCAAGAAAACAAATCTTAGATGGCACGACACAACGATTAACCTCGAATAATGCGCGTGCCTCAAAGGGCATTTTTGTAAAATCCTTTATTAAAACTTTAAAAACTCTTAAAATTAGGGACGGGCTGTGACAATCTACCCACCTTAAAAAATTTTCGTCCCCGAAATTTACACAATCCTTACAATCCATCAATATCCATAAAATAATCTGGGATAGATCTCTCTCAGCCGATTCTCTGACTTCCAAGTACCTTCTTCCACTGAAAGATTCCTCTATAAACTTTCACTAAACTCATTGTCTTATTTCTCAGCACATCCTCTTTCCAATATAAGATAGTCATTGGCTCCTCATCATGAATCAAATCCGGGCTACCTTCCAAAGATTAAGGAGGAATCATATGTGAAGGATCTGAAACATAATATCGAAGCATGGAAACATGAAACACATCGTGCCCTTTTCGACAATTCTGGAGGCAACTCAAGCCTGTAAGCCACTTCACCGACTCTCTCGGTGATCACATAAGGTCCGAGGTACCTAGGACTTAACTTACCTTTCTTCCCTAAACCGAATCCCACCTTTCCAAGGTTAAAGTTTCAGAAATACTCAATCACATACTGTATACACCCGATCAGTGACATGTCTATCGGCAAGGCTCTTCTATCAACCCTGGGTCACTTTCATAATAGCTTTAATCACTTGAACATTCTGAGTAGTCTCTTCTATTATCTCAGGGCCCACTAACGTCTTTCATCAACTTTAGACCAATACAAAGGTGTACGATAAGCTTTCCCTTAAATTGTCTCAAATGGTGCCATACCCATGTTCGAATGAAAGCTGCTGATGTAGGCACATTCCATCAAATCCAACCGCTTATGCCAAGCGTCACCAAACTGCAACACTGAAGATCTTAGCATATCCTCTAAAGTCTGAATGGTTCTCTGTGACTGATCATCTGTTTGAGGATGATAAGTTGTACTGACTTAGTAAGCCGATCAATAATTACCCAAACGCCATCACACCCGTTCCGTGTACGAGGAAACTTGTACACAAAATCCATAGTGATATTTTCCCATTTCCACTGTGGAACGGAAAGTGGCTGCATCAATCCAAAAAGACTTCTTTCTTTCTGCTTTAACTTGCTGACGACTGATACACTTATTCACAAATTCAACAATTTCCCTTTTTATATGGTCGAATGGTATGATACATTTTAGTACCTCCATGATGCATTGTATAAGCTGAACAGTATGCTTCGTCCAAAATTACTTTCTTTGATTCCGTATCAATAAGTACATACATCATGTTCTCTTGCATAATCATGCCATCTGATTCTCTAACCCTGAGGTCTTTCTTTTTCTCGTCGTTCCTTGCCTCAATTAATTCTTGGGTCTCTTCATCTTCCATCTGAGTTTCAAGCACACGACCCATTAAAATTTGGGCCTAACTTGAAAATTAACAAATAAAGCTTCTTCTTTATCTTCCACTCCTAACTTCACTCCAGTGAACCGTAAATCATCAAGAAGAAGACCATAACAATCATAACTGGCATGAAGTCTAGCTGAAGTCTTCCTACGAAGTGCATCAGCTACCATGGTTGTACGGTTAAGATGATACTCAATCATGCGATCTTAATCTTTTAGCAACTCAATCCACCTTCGTTGATGAAGATTAAGGTCTCTCTGAGTAAACATATACTTGAGACTCTTATGATCGTAAAATCTTGCACTTTTCTTCCCATAAAGACAATGTCTCCCAAATCTTCAAAGTAAAGATGATAGCTGTTAACTCCAAATCATAAGTAGGGTAATTCATCTCATAAGGTTTCAATTATCGTGAAGTGTAGCCATCACTCTACCATGTCGCATCAACACACATCCTAAACCATCCAAGGATGCATCACTGTAGACCTCATAATTATCGTTATCATCCGGGAATGTTAAAACAAGGGTATGAGTGATATAATACTTCAGTTGCTGAGACTTTGCTCATAATTTTTCCCACTCAAACCTAACCTCTTTTCTAGTCGATCCTGTCAATGGCAAAGCAATGACTGAAAAATCCTTTACAAACGTCAATAGTAGTCTGCTAGACCAAGAAAATTCAATACCTCAGTGACAGTTCGAGGTTGTTCCCAATTCTCAACCGTTGCTACCTTTTAAGGATCCACTTGAATACCTTAAGTGGATATAACATGTCCTAGAAATGTCACTTGATTCATCCAAAATTGACATTTGTCAAACTTTGCATACTACCAATGTTCCCTCAAACATTGCAACACCAACTCAATTTGACTAGCATGCTTTACTTTCAACTTAAGAGTATACCAGACCTCAACTCTTTTCCTTGCAAACACATAGGCACCTCTAAGCTGATCAAACAATCACAAATGCGCGGTAATGGATAACGGTTCTTACTCGTTACCCGATTTAATAACCCATAATCAATGAATAGCCTTAATGTCCTGTCATTCTTTTTTCACAACAACAACTGAGGCTCCCCAAGGTAGTGTACTAGGTTAAGTGGAACCTTTATCAATCAATCCCTGCACACTGAATTTTTCAATCTCTTTAACTCTGTAGGAACCAATCTATAACATAAAATCTGTACTTGGAGACAATTCAATAATGAACACCACATCTCTGTCTGGTGGCAATCCAGGTAAATCATTCCGGAAACACATTAGGAAAATGTCTACCACTCGTACGTCATCCACAATATTAGGAGTACGATCCTGCAATATCACATGAGCTAGGTATCCTTGGCAACCTTTTGATAACAATCTCTTTGCTCTCACAACAGAAATAACGGCATGTCTCACTCCACTTTGCCCACTCACAAGAGTAACCTCTGATAATCCAAGACAATGGAAAGTAACTGATTTCCCGTAGCAATCCATATGGACACGATTATAATGCAACCAATCTGTGCCTAAAATCACATCAAAATCCACAATGTCTAACGGGATAAAATTCGCTGGCACAACTACTTCTTCCACCATCCCTGGACACCCTGAATAATCATAACCGACATAGAATGACTTACTTGTTTACTTGCTTAACGAATCCAACAAATAAGTTATGGATATTACGGTCTGCAGCCCGCAATAACGATAACTCACTGTCGTCTCGATAAGTAAGCAACAATTCTTAAGGGTGCAATATTATCATCTTACTCCTCACAGAGAAAATACACACATACGCCTCGATCGTGCTCCAACATTACTCTCTTTAGCAACATCGTCCAAAACATCAAATTTCCGCATCATGACCAATGAACTCTGGCAAAGTGACCAAAATATCTAACGTATCCATAATCAAGTCCGAATGATTCAAAGCATCTTCCAGCTCTATGTTCCATTTGTCCACATGTAAAGCATCACCTGCTTCCAGCCTACACTCTCCAAAGTGTATGCTATTGTACTTACGGCCCAAAGATACATTTCCTCTACCATAGTCACCTCGCCTCTGTAATCTAGGATCTCCAGTAAATCTACCACCTTGCATCTGACCAATGGTACAAAAATTTATGCGGCAGAACTAGAATTAACCCCACATCTTTTGAAGCTCTAAATCTTGTGAGGTTCTTGAGACACATGACATTTACCTTGATTATCTTTCCTTAGATTCTCATTCTTTTCCTTGTCTCAAATTGTAAACTCTTGTTTCTTACCGTCCATATATGCCGGAGGAATAAACCTTTTCTTAAACAACTCTTTAAACAATTCTCATTCAGCTGTTTCCTCCGGTGACATCGTATAAGACTCATATCTCCACCAGGATGCAATTTCAATACTCAAAAACCAAGTAGTCATCTCGACCTACCTTTCCAAAAGAAATATTCATTTGACTTTGTGTAAGCCGTAACGTCTTTTCCCAATGATTAAGCCATCACTCTGCTCCCTCAGGTTCTCCATTTCCATAAAGTGATTCAAATCCAACTTATAACCATTCTCAAAAGGAGCCCTTTAGATATTAGACTGAATCACCATGGCAATAATCTCCCCCCCCCAAACTACTATATCAGGGAATTTAGGTCCATCCGAACTACGTGGCTCACTACGAGGCGGTATAGTTCTGACAGAAGACACTAGGAAATTCTCAAGATGTCCATAATTGCAACCTAGGCTCTGATACCAACTGACACACCCCGTCCCGGAGGAGGGCATGCTGGCCGTCACGTGAGAGTGACGTAACCATTTACACAGTTCAGAAGCTTAAAAGAATACAGTTACTAATATAAAACACCCGAGGGTGAGTCCTACTTTTGTGAATTCTGTCAGAACACCGTTGGATTCCTCGTGGCCACCAAAGCTCTGCTAACTGGAACCTGGAGGGGCGCAAAACAAAATTGAGTGGGTCAGTAAAACAAAGTTTTTCGAAAACATTTCTAACCCCTCGCTGTAAAACCTGTATACTTTCCCAGAAAATAGTATATATAAAACCATATAAAATCTCAAAACTCAAATCCCAAATCTTTAACATTTTTCAAGAAAAACATGCCATGCCATGAATCAAAATATAAATCAGGTGAAATAATAAGTCAACCGGAGACCCTATAATGGTCCTGTACGGTTGATTCTAAAGCTCATCATCCAAACTAACCGGAGTCACCTCGGTGACCTGTACGGTCTAACTCTGCACGTCACTCGGAACTACATAAGGTAGTCTGTACGATGACAGGTGTATAAATACGCTCTAGTGCTTCTCACATCAATCATCAGCGCGCATATCTAAAGTCACCCACCAGTCGGAACCCCTCTAATGGTCTGTACGACTGGCATGTCGGAACCCTCATATGGTCTGTACGACATCCACCTACTTGGATCCAAGACGAGCGTGCGGTGTGGTGAATACTAATATAAACACTAACACCTAGGGGCAGGTTATGAGCTTAAACGTTTCAACATCAATAATTCAATGAATAATGACTCACCTGACTTACCTGCGCCTCCACAGCACCATGCAACATGTATGCATCATATATCAATTCATGTTTATATATATATATATATCCATTATCAAATCAAATATTCAATGTTTTCATGCATGGCAATTTAAATTCATAACTTTCATAAAACGCGTATTTTCTGGGAAACAAATGTATATAGGTAAATATGAAATCAAAACTGCCCACTCACCTGGAGTTCGCCCAACAACTCCCTAGCACAACACATCGAGGCGTCATGACGATCGGCGCCTAGAACAATAATCAAATCCAACCTCAGAAATCATATCGGTAGAATATAACTTATATAAAACACGTCACTACGCAGTTCGATCTGGAAGATCTGCAACTCAGATTTCCAATCCATAACTTCCAGAGGTCCACAATATACCTCTAGGACAACATCCTAAAATTTCATTACCATCCAACGGTCGGATCTCCGTCAATTTCCAAAACCAAGTGACGGTTAACGTTCTATTTTATGAATTTACAACTCCAATTCCGAAAGATCCGCAAATCGGATTCCCGATCCGTAAGTTCCTATAATCCTAAAATATTACGTATTACAACGTATCAAAGTTTGGTGACGATCCAACGGTCGGATCGTTAATTCACATTTTCACCTAACCACGAATCGAAACGAACTTAGGTTCAATTACTCAATTTACGTCCATCAATTATAAAAACTGAACCTAGAACATTATACACAAGCTAAGAATGACATTGGCGGGCCAATGGCCACGCGCCGCCGCAAGGGCCGCCGCAGGTGGCGGTTGGCCGCCCCGGCTCGCCGGAAAATCCAACTATTTCCAAAAATTCTCAAAAAATACAGAATTGAAGATCTCAATGAGTAGAGAAACTTTCATACCTGTGGCCAAGGCCAATTCGGTCGGCAAGGCCTCCAATTTCATCAAAATCCGTACGAAACCCTATAATTTGGTGAGTTCCAATTCGTCTTCAAATCAACTCCGCCGTCCCAACCAATGCTTGGACTTTGTTCTAGACCTCAAGAGGAAGCTATGGGTGGTGGCAATTGAAAGAAATTGCTTCGGGATTGGGTGAATTTTGAACAAGAAGTCGCGGCACCCGTGTGGGTGTTCTTCGCACCACGAAATTCATTGATTTTTGGGTCAATTAGAACGCTAGGATATCTTGTAGATGTTTGGGGGTGATGGGAGGTTGAAGAAGACCAGAAATTTGGATGGAAAACCGTCGAAAAATCACCGAAGGGGGCGGGTCGCCGCGCGGGTCATGGGTTGAGAACCCATTTCTGTTCTTCTTCCTCCGCTTCTTGCCCTCTCTCCTTTCCTCATTTCCCCTTCTCTGATTGGCCAGAAGCTTCTCTTTCTCCTCTCCCCATTCGGTTTCTCCTCCTTCTTCTCCGATTGGGTAGCTTTGCCCAACCATTCTTTTTCTCCGTTTTCTTCTTCCTCTCACGCACACATATACACAAAACTTTCTTTTATTTTTTTTTTATTTTCTTTCCCTCACATCCAAGCCATCCATTTCAAATCTTCATTAAATCTGGGCCGTCCATTTTAATAAAAGAATTTCTATATTTTACTAAAATTATAATTCCTAAAATGCCCAAATTTCAAAAGTTAATAACTTCTTCGATATAACTCCAAATCACGAACCGTCTGCGCCCACGCGTCCGTAGCGACGAGTACTACGAGGATATGTCAAGAAAACAAATCTTAGATGGCACGACACAACGATTAACCTCGAATAATGCGCGTGCCTCAAAGGGCATTTTTGTAAAATCCTTTATTAAAACTTTAAAAACTCTTAAAATTAGGGACGGGCTGTGACAGATTCATTCTTCTTCTTCTTATTCTCATTGTCCTGATAAAATAGCAGAATATTTATGCACTTCAGAAATTTTAACATAATTAAAAATTAATGGACAAAACATTATTACCTGAACATAGGATTAGGGAAATGATCCTTAACTTTCTGACAGACAATTTTCCATAATTTTTTATTAGTTCTCGCCTGTTTTTCCATGCAGTATTAGGGTACAATTATGAATATTTAAAACGAAGTTTATTTTCCCTTTGGCCAAACGACTTCAATACTTCACTTCAATACTTCAACACTTCAATACTTCAACACTTCAATACTTCACTTCAATACTTCAATACTTCACTTGGCCAAACGACTTCAATACTTCCTTCTAGTTTTCAACTTTTGTCTTGTTTTTTCTCCTAATTTTAACAAAGCAGCAACTAGACTTGAGAGCTAGTGTGTTGATTGCATCCCGCCATTTTTTTTCACAGCTTCTCATATCCTTCTTCTCAAATCTCTCTTTGCTTTTTGGGACTTCTCCTCCAGATTAAAAATAACAGTGTTAAAAAAAAAAAAATTGGAAACAAATTTTGAATTTATGTTATTTTGGCCATAAAAAAAGGGGAGTTTTAACGAAACACCAGGCCGGCGCTGAGGGGGTGCAAGTGGTGCTACAGCACAGGGCCTCCAAATCGGAAGGCCCCCCGATTTTTCAATTTTGAATGCATTTACTTATATATAGTAGTATGTGTAATATATTACAAACTTGAGTCTTAATTCAAGTGGAATTATTGCTTCTTTACATCGGTTTAGGGGATGGGTTCGAAACTTATCTCCATCATTTTTTTAGTTTATATTTTTATTAAATGCATAAGCTTCCACAAAATAATATAAAAATTTCATATAATAACATACAAATTCGAACCCTAACCCTTTAAATAGTTAAGGAAAAACAATACGCCACCTTTCCACTGGTTGATTTGTTAAATTTGTTTGTGCTATTAGAATTTATAAAAGCTCAATTGAAAACAAAAAATATAAAAAAAAATTAAATTCCTAGTACTTTTTAGGGCCTCCAATTCACTTTCCCACAGGGCCCCTGAAATCTTAGGGCCGGCTTTGCGAAACACTCCCGGTACTGTTCACTCTTAACGAAAAACCACATTTTTCCTTCTTCGTACTTTTTAGGGCCTCCAATTCACTTTCGCACAGGGCCCTGAAATCTTAGAGCCGGCTTTGCGAAACACTCCCGGTACTGTTCACTCTTAACGAAAAACCACATTTTCCCCTTTTCTTGGTACTATTCACTACACATTTATTTGTCATTTTTCATTAAAACTAAAGTTTTTTTGGACTGTTTGTTAGTTTTCCTTAAAAAAAATGATAATGATTAATTTTGTTAGGGTTTCAAAAGTCATTTCACAAAAGGTTAAATACGTTACTAAAACTTTTGAAAAAAAATGGGTGGGAAAATAGGGTTGAGAGGTGGGTATATCATTACTTTTTTTTTTATTGAATAATGTTATTCTTACCATAATTTTATATAGTAAGAAAAGCATTATTGTTTTTTTTTTTGGGACTTATAAATTAATGTTCCTTTATCGTAAGATGTGTTGCTAACAAGTAAAAGAAAACGCTCACTTCTCTAAAAAGAGAATACAACCGTATCAAAAAAAAAATATATGAATCGGATAAACTATTTTTTCTAGTATAATTTAATTCGATAATTTTTAATAAGGAAAACTAATGAAAATGATTTGAAAACTTTGAATTTTAAAGAAAATGACAAAATAAAGGGTAAAATAAATAGTATATGATTGACTTTTTAGTGTAAAAATATGATTTTTCATTAAAGTAAACAGTACCGTTAAAGTTCATTTTTTAATATCCAGCAAGCACAAAAAAAAATCAGGAATTGTAACAAGTTTAATACTCGTGACAACCAATTTTGAGTAAAAACTAAACATACACTAAAATTAGGAATCATAACAAGGTGATTGAGTTGATGGACTCCTGACGACCTTTTAATTTTTTTTTTTCGATTCTCCTTATGTAATTGTAAAAGGCTCCAAACCCTTTATAGAGAGATAGGTCACGTCGCTAGTAAAAGATGCATGCACATCCTCCATGCCTTCAAATTCATGTTTAATAAGTTCTTTCCAACAAAAAAATAAATAAAAAAAGTTTATGATGTACAACAAAGCTTATAAACGGCTGAAGCTAACGTTTTGCATATAATCACATCGAAATGAGGCAACACTATATCAAATTTATGTAATTCTTCCATTTAAAAATAACATATCTGCTACTTAGTACTATGGTCTAGTGATATTCTTCTTCACTTATTAGTAAGGGGTTTTATGTTCGATTCTCGCCAAATGCGAATTTGAACTACATTATTGCTAGCCCATTGTGAGGCTTAGCCTCCTTCCTCTCCATTAGCGTAGATAATATCGTTTGTTAAAAAAGAAAAGAAAAGAATAACATATCTTGATCAAATAAAATTAACAATAAGAACCGTTCAATTTATGAATCTTCATTTGAAAATCACTCTTATAAAAAAAAAACTATTTGAATTATAGATCGTTTAATTATCCCAAACTTATAAAATAAACAGACGGTTCATCATAAATATGTTATTTGTTTTATACATTTGGCTAGAGTGTTGATGGCGAATGGGGAAGAGAAAGGAAAATTTAGAAAATTAGCCAAAATTTGTGGCTGTGTATGTTTTCATTGATCTGTGTCTGTGTTTTTCTCTTGGTTTTGTATGCAATAAAATACATCAATGCCTTCACAGAAGCGCTCGTCACCAAAGCAGCTCAGCAATGATGAGGACCATCGCCACCACCAACAACAATGCCCTAAGCAATCTCAACCACAAGATAAACACCAACTCATGCAACAAATTCAATTATATCATCAATATTCAGGGTAGAAAACTGAAGCAAAACCAACCAGCAAAGCTCTTGCTCCTCAATTCTTAAAAACACATCATAAATGCAATAATTGGTTTATAATTATGTGCCAGAAACATACAAAATATAACGAAATACAAACAAAGCACACTATTCAAAACTTTTCAGTATATCAAGCAATTTGGAAAGAAAGTATTGATAACTTGTGCAAACAACAGATAAATATAAGGGGAAAATAAATTAGGATCAAACATCTTTCAAGTAGATATGACATAAGAATATGAAAAGAACCACGAAAGCTTTCAGATGGCCTCCAAACCATGGAAAATATATAGTTAAGAAAGGACGTTGTAGTATTATCATGTCAAGCTTTCATTAGAATTAAGAAAAATTATAATGATTGGTTAAAATTCTATTCATGGTCTAAATTTTTGCTAATGTTCCAAAATTTTCCTCTTCAAATAAAAGATTAAAAATTTGAATGGTTACAAACTTACGATTATAAAAGAGAAAATTGCAACACTAGTTTGCATTACTAGTAATTGCTAAGGTGCTCTATGAAATATTAACCATTGGCTAACGCTCATTTCCAGCTCTGTTTCTAGCCTTTCATTTCATAAATAGCCTTTCCGCGTGGATTAGCAATCAAAGTGGAAGCTATGCGGTTCCAGGTGTCGTCGCTAGATTGAGATTTGTAGAGTGGCAGGGACTTTGACTGCCTTGTAATGATCTCTCAACTAAAAATCTATGGTCATTAGTCCCTTAACTCATCAAAACGTACAATTATGATCATTTTTTTTAACTCCGTCAGAATTCCGTCAAAATGAGTTATACTGGAAGGACCATTACTACAACTGGGTTAAAATTGAGGGACCATTTCTCTAGTTGAGTTAAAGTTGAGGGACAATTTTTCTAGTTGGGTTAAAGTTGAGGGACCATTGCTACAATTTTTCTCATTTGGTTTTCCCTATTTGCCCCTCAATTCAGCCTCATATGTGTGGCACGTGACTCATTTGACGGAAGTTCTAACATAATTAAAAAAAAAATGACCATAGCTGCACGTTTTAAGGAGTTAAGGGACCAATGATCATGAATTTTTAGTTAAGGAATCATTAGTCTAATTGAGTTAAAGTTAAGAGACAATTATTACAATTTACTCATTATAAAATTTTGGTTAAGATAAGTTGAAGTCTAATAAGAATCCAGATCCTCTTTGTGAGGATCCCGGGAATCCGTGATATATTAGTTCATCATACATCATACGGTCAGAAATCATTTTAAATATTTTTATTTAAAATTAAATATAAACAGTACTGAACAAAAACTGATTATAAGATGTACGATGAACGAACACAGTTTACGAATCCCCATGATCCTCACCAAAAGATCCGGAGAGGATCCTGTTGGGTCTAATAAAATAGGAATTCTTTTTTATTCCGTTGTTTAATACAGAAAGGTTTCTCTCTTTTGTGGCTACGATCGAAAGCGAGTGAAAGATACAAGGCTTTTCTCTCCCAACCTTTCATCGCCAGCAATTGCAGCCAGATCCAGGTATATCTCTCCTCTTGCTTTCTCTCTACCATTTTTCTGTCCCGATTTCTCTGAGAAAGTTAGGGTTTTGATTTGCATTCTTGGATTAGATTTGTAGATATTCCAATGCATCTCTGTTTTCTCTGATTTAATAACAGAATCTGGCTCTTGGTATTCTAACTTTGCTTTATTTGCATCAAGATTGCATTTTTCTTGGTTTTCTATATAACCCATCTGCAAATTTTTTAGAAATTGGATGTATTTTGTGTATATGTACTTTTGGAATTCATTGGTGTGGCTATTTTTGTGTGTGGTGTCAGAAGCTTAGGTTCCATCTGCTAGAAACTTGCATTACTGCATTACATTCGTAAAGGTTACATTGTCCAATTCAAGCCTGTCTTTGACAATATTTTCGGGCTCTTTTTAAACGATGGCAATGTGAAACTGGGAAGCGCATTTTTGTTTACTTAGTTGTACGATATTTGAGAAGCCGAATATTATACTATTCGCCCAACCGAAGAGGTTGTGGAGGTTTTGATTTCTTGGAGAAAAACGAGGACTAAACCTGGGAGGACACTTAACGGTCAGTAGGTATGCCTTCTGAAATTTATGCATGATAGTGGACTCTGCATCAAAATGTAAAGGAAACTAGAATGTGTCCTGTTAATGGTTGTTTGGCATTATGAGATTTTTGGGGTGGTCTTTGAAGAGTTGGTGCGATATGCGGTGACTCTTCGGTTGAAGTTTTCAGCATTAGCTTTTTTTTTTTAGCATTTGGATTGGCTCTAGTATAAATCTTGCTATCATTCTGAATTTACATTTCTACAGGAACTAAGAAAGTATTAGTTATCCTTGAGTTGAGTGTGCTACGTTGGTAAGTATTAGCGTAATGAAAACTCATAAATTGTCTTAACGCGTTTAATGTTGAAGCTAGGCATCTACTTAGACAACTTTGCTTGTTTTGATTTACTATATTAGGAAGTGTGGAAGTTTGCCATCTCGCTTCATGTGATGAGAAGATTGTGATTGATTAGCTCTAGTTGTTTTTAATTGCCAATAAAGTTTTAATTCTTGGATTCATAAGGGCACTATATTGATTTTTCATGTTGTAGCGTCAACAAATTCTTAATTGTTAACTGAATATTGCCTGCAGAAAAACAAGGATCACTCTTTATCATTTGATTGTATCTGATAATTCTCTTTATTTTCTAGACTATGCTTAAGGTCCCAGATCATCAAGTTGCTGGCCACCAAGCCGGTGGTGGAAAGCTTGGCCCTCTTGTAGATGATTCAGGCCACTTTTACAAGCCTCTTCAAAGTGACGAGCGTGGTTCCCAAGAGGTAGCATTCTATACAGCATTCTCTACTGACACTAGGATTCCAGACCACTTCCGCAAGTTCTTCCCTGTATTTCATGGCACTAAGCTTTTAGA
This sequence comes from Malus fusca, assembly GCA_035220775.1. Taxonomy (NCBI): domain Eukaryota; kingdom Viridiplantae; phylum Streptophyta; class Magnoliopsida; order Rosales; family Rosaceae; genus Malus; species Malus fusca. Next base: position 24,620,037 of record CM069072.1, on the reverse strand, counting down.
GGCGTCTGATGGTTCTGGCCTGTATCCTCACCTGGCCTTGGAAGATATTGTCTCAGGCCGAATCCATCCTTGTATACTGGATGCTAAAATTGGTGCCAGAACATGGTACCCACAAGCTGCTGAAGATTATCTCCAAAAGTGTCTTAAGAAAGATAGAGAAACTGCGTGCCTGGAACTGGGGTTCAGGATATCTGGACTTCAAGTGTATGGAAACAAACTGACTGGACTTTGGAAGCCCGACAGGCACGTTATTCAGAGCGGTAGCGTAGACAATTCTAAGTTAGCTCTTAGGAAATTTGTATCTTCTAACCCATCTACCGATTCAGATACCAAACCAGATTGTTCTTTCACATCGACTGTCTATGGTGGTCCTGATGGGATATTGGCACAGCTGTTGGTACTGAAGTCATGGTTTGAGGAGCAAACGTTTTACCATTTCTATTCTTGTTCGGTTCTGATGGTTTATGACAAGGAATCGATACTGCAGGGGAAGAATCGAGGTGCTCAAATTAAACTCGTTGATTTTGCGCATGTCATTGACGGGAGAGGTGTAATCGACCATAATTTTTTGGGCGGGCTCTGCTCCTTGATAAAGATGATCACAGATATTGTCACCAGTCCTAGTACTTGAACCGAAGCATGTTGACAACTCTGAAAAAAGGCTAGGAGAAATGAAGTACCTTGTGGGCAGCTTTCTTTCTTCCCTGGGGGATTTTGGATTCTAACTTCATGAATATTCAATTTCTTCCATTTAACGGTCCCTTTTTTTTTTTTAAACTGAAGTAATTGAAAATTGTTGATGATATTTATTGAATTTATTTATTATTTAATCGTCTCCTTAACAGTAGTTTTACCAATATTCTAGGCAAAGATCCTTGATTTTTGAAAGCAGAATAATTCTCTGCTATATCCTCGGTTGTATACCGCCTTGTGTGATGTGGCCAGAAACAGAATCCCTTTGGGGTGTAATCGGTAGTACATCCCCTATTAGTATTTCTCTCATCACGTTTTACATTCCACGTAATGAGCAAGATACTGATAGCGGATGTACAACTGGTTATAAGTTAGAGTCTGTTTTAGGAGAGCGGTGATGATTTGCAATCAAAAGTACTGAAAGGACAGATTCTAACATGTAATTGGGTGTATATCCTTATATTAGTAAATCTTCATCGCATGACACACGCGGAACGTGTCCCACCCAAGGAGTCTTTGGCCGGACATTCATGTGTTCCCGGCCTTCCGGACCGAAGAACTTCTCCAAATATTCACACACAAGTCATTCTACAAATCATTGTTGGGGTCCCATCAAATGGAAACAGGGCTGGTAATAATTGACAGCATAGCTTTCTTTTAATTTTTTTCAATGTCACTGTCTAAAGCGCCAGTGCAGCCATTTCCCTTTCCTGTAATAGCAAGGAAGACCTGCAGATTCAGGAAACACATCAGACAAACATGGGATAATGTCTCAAATTTCTGTCTGAGTGGGGTCCATGGAATGTTCTCTGCCGACCGAGGAGCTAAAAAGCAAAATCTCCGACCACTCAGTGAAAGCCAAAATATAATTGTCCTTTAAGCAAAAGCACTTCTTACAACATAATCCATTTCAAATCCAGCAGTGAACTCCAAGCTTGCAAACATATTTTACTTCCATTTCTTGCAACCTCAAAAACATTACTTATATAACTCACATGAAAATCAAACATAGATTACGGCGAAAACGGTACTCAAGATGAGTTCGTATTTTTCCTGCTGCATTATTTTTCTATCTGTCATCTGTTTCTGCACCAAAATCTGTTCTGCAGACTCAGATAACCTCCAGGACACTTGCCCTACGTCCCCGCCAGGAAAGCAAACCATCTTCATCAATGGCTTCCCATGCAAGAATCCAAACAGCATCGCTGCCCCCGACTTCAAAACCTCCAAGCTAACCGAACCTGGCAACACAGACAATTTCTTTGGCTCCTCAGTGACTCTAGTCACTGCTGCAGACTTTCCAGGCCTCAACACGCTTGGCCTCTCAATTGCGCGAACAGACTTGAGAATAGATGGCATGGTGAGCCTCCACTCCCACCCTCGGGCATCCGAACTGTTCTTTGTGAGCAAAGGAATTGTACTTGCTGGGTTTATTGACACCAAAAACCAGCCATTCCAACAGGTTCTTGCAGAAGGAGATGTGTTTGTTTTCCCAAAGGGTTTGCTTCATTTTTCTCTGAATTTTGGGTACGATTTCGCCACTGTTTTCTCAGTTTTCAACAGCCAGAATCCAGGGGTTGTGGAAATTTCTGGTGCCATATTTCAATCTGATCTGGATATGATTGACAGGATGACAAAGGGGTTTCTCACTCATCACATCAGAAATCTCACTCTTAACAAGCAGCAATTCAGAAAGTTAAATTCTATCATTTGAAGATAAATGGTTCTGAGTGCATGATCTAGTAGTTAAATACATAGGAGTGTTTGAAGTGTGGCACTAGTCTCATGAGTTTGTGGTTTGAGATTAAGAGTGATCATATTAAAGCTATTCTAATTTATGGGGTGGGGTTCAGACTTGAATGTAAGGGGGACGTACACACTGTCTTGACCAACAGTCCTAATTCACGTCTACAAAAGTGTTTATAAAGTAAAACTGCCCTTGCAATATATAATGTAAAGCTTTATAGCCTATTTTATGGCAGAATCTATTGCTTTTGTGTTTTCTATCTTCCACATGCTGTTATAGTAGTGTAAGCCTGAGAAATGTTTTGTTCATTGACGGTTTTTTATGGTATGCTGTCAAACTGTCAATCTAAAGCATTAACTTTTTCTCTTCTCGAAAACGAGGAGGGAGTAAAGAAAATTAATAACGAGCAAATCATGACCCAAATTTTTTAATTTTATTCATAACGGAAACATATATTAATGGAAGATCAGCGTTGCACCATATGTATCAAATATGATCAAGGAATATATGGTGCTTTTTTTTGGTGGTCTTTAGAAACATTACGATAGCTCATGATCATCTAGTCTAGCGGTACACAATTTCATTGACTGACAGTTTATGAGCAAGAAAGGAATAAAGAAGCACTTTGATAAATAGCACAAAGGAAAAGAGTTGCATCAACAAACCAAAAACCCCCAAGAAGTCACAAACCCAATAATTATGACAGCAAATCATACCAAACAAGGGCAAGGACGAAACGAAAAGCTAGGAAGAAAAGATTTGACAGAATGGATCAAGCCGAAGATCAAACCCCGAAAACAACCAAAGAAAACCAAGCACTCAGACCTCATGAAACCCCAAACTATGAGACACAATAAACCGTAAAAGAGAGACCACGGGTGGCACAAGGAGCCGCAAACCACTTCCACAGCAACAGAACGCCAATTGAAATGAAATGATTCTACACTCCTCACAAATTTTTTTCGTTCTCTTTCTGCACATTGAAATTAGTAGTAAGTGAGATGCACTGCGTTGTGATTCTGTGAAATGAACTGATTCATTTACTTGATATTTTGAAACATAATGAATAAGATATACTGAATGGAAGAAGTTGGCTTGGTCTTGAACTTAGAGAGGAAGGCAAGTCAGAAGAGAATCTGGAAACTTAATTAAGGAAGCGAAACGACGAACCAACAAAATCTTGAATGAAAAAAATAACTAAAAAGACATAAAAATGCTTATAAAGTAAGAATACCAAATGAACAAGACAACAAAAATGAATTAACCTCAAAAAGTTCAAATGAAGAAATTTATACCTATTTCATCGGTTCCCCAAGTACAAGGGAAGGAACATGTTGGACTTTATAGAAATCCTCTCCTCCTTCATTAAGCCTACTACAGAATCTTTTAGGCATCCAATTGATAGTTAATTCTCGAAGGGTAGTGATATATCTCAGACCATCTGGAACTGTCTTCAATTTACTGCAGGAACCAATGTGCAATCGATAAAGACGAGGTATGGCTCCTTCCTCCACCTTCCACTCTTCTAGGTTTGTCAACAAGAAAAGGGAAAGAGATTCAAGACGAAGAAAGCCTCCTTTGGAGAACACCATTGTCGAACCCTGATTATAAGCGAATGCTGAGTTAAGGCGAAGAGATCTCAGGTTTGATATCTTCTCTAGCATTGCCATTTGGTCGGCCATGAGGTCACTTAGAGACAATCATAACTTGGTGAAGTTGGGAAACTGCAGGAGGTCCGTTGGTAAGTCATCGATCGGTCCCCACAACATCAGCTTGTATACATTACGATAATTTAATGTAAAAATTACATAAGAATTAAGCTAATAATATTACCAACGTAGTGTTAGGATTACCAACATGAACAAACATATCAGTAACAACCAAATCATAACATTACATTAGTCGCAAGAATGACTTACTTGATGGAGTCGCCATTGAATGAATAACAGAAGTAGTCTTCTACTTCCAGCACATAGCAACAATCTCTACTATTGAATAGGGTTTAGTTTTGAGAATCTAATTGTGTGGAAGCAGGGACTTCTTTAGTAGATATATATATTTTCACATTATCATATTAGAGTTTCACTCGAACCAACCTATTATCAGTAAGATAATCTCTATCTCTTCAATAAGATTAAGTCCCATCGTGACTCTATATATCAGTATATACTTGATAAGAGTTTTAATTAGTTAGTTGCACAATTATTAAACTCCACGATTCTTATCACGTAAAGGATCTCGGACTCCTTAAGTCCCACCTAACTCGTACAACAAGGTATGTGTAACTCATCTAGCAGTCCAGTTGTTATCTCATTTCATTCAAATGAAGTTTTACATTCTCCCACTTGAATGTCAATGATATACCTTAACATAATAAGACTCATGATGATCATTGAGTCTACAGAAGCTTGCAACTACTTTGCTTACATTAGTACAAGTAACGGTTTGCGCGACGAAGCATGGTTTGTCGCACAAAGTAAAAAAATGTCGTCTGAAAATTAGCCCAACGAAAACTTCTTCGCGCGCAAACCGTCACGCAAAGGTCATGAAAGCAGGGTTTGCGTGACGACAATACTTGCGTTGCGCAAAAGGTCTTTGTGCAATGACAATACCTGCATCGCGCACCTATCTTTGCGCGACGACAATATCTGCGTCGTACAAAGACCTTTGCACGACAATAATACCTGTGTTGCGCAAAAGGTCTTGTGCAGCGCATCTTGTTCTCGTTGTCGCGCAAAGATAGGTGCGCGGTGCAGGTATTGTCGTCATTGTGCAAACCCTTCTTTTTTTTCTTTTTTTTTCAAAATATTTTTTATTTAATTTTTTATAAATAATTTAATAAAATTATAAACAATAATTAATAAACCAAGAAAAAAAATATTTAATTATAAAATATATGAAAATGTACATACAAGCTGTATGAACATAAAAGAAAAAACTACAACAAGTAGTCGTCTGGGTTTCGATTGGGCGAAGTGGCTGGGAGGTCGAAGGTGGAGCAAGATCAAGTGTTGGCATTCGGATTTGGATGGTGGACATCTGTAAGGCTCGTAAGATCATGCTTATCTTCTCGTCCTGGGCCGAAAACTGGGCTTCAATCTGGGCTTCCCGAGCATCCTGGGCTGCTTCTTGGGCCGCAATCTTATCTTTTAGGGTTTCCACTTCCTCCGTCGGGATGATGACCTGTCATGTGGTCGGTCTGGAAGAAGAGGCACCCGTCTCACGAACTCGCGCCTTCCCCATACCTCAAACAACCTTGCCATGACGACGACCGAGCTTCTGATCCAGGATCTGGGTCAGGATTTGAAGACCTGCATCCTTGGGTATAGTGACATCCTCGATCGAGGTCTCCAGAGGAAGCTGCGATGTTGCTTTTTGGAGAACAGCAGTGCCTTTCTCCACCATAGCAGCCTGTAATAATAAAGAAAAAACATTTAACATTTAATAAAAAAATGTAATTAATATTTGAACGATTCATAAATATAAGAATAATAACAATTACATACTTACATGGAGCTGCTTAGTGGTCTCATCGCTGGGTCGAACATAAACGTCCTTGAACATGTCGACCTCTGGGAACTTAGAACCCTCATGAAGAAAAAAAAAATATTAAGAAAATTTTATTAATCAGTAATAAAATATAAATTGTATAAAATTAAAAAATTAATATACTTTTACCTGACGTCGCGCCTCAACCCTATACGAGAAGGGCATCCAACTGGAATGGTGGAGAAGTGTCTTTGACTCCCGAGCTTTCTTGCTAGTAACATATTTCTTCTGTTAAACACACAATATACATGTTAATGCGACTATTTGAAAGAAATTATTAAAAAAGCTTAAAAAATAACTAAAACAGTAATAAATTATTATGAAAATATTATGTACATACCACAAATTTTGTGTCCGCAAAATGTTTGCAGAGCCACTCCCAATCCTCCGGCTGCTTCAACAACTCGATTGGGCAACCTTCTAGGCGAGCAATCTCCGGATCATCCCATTTCTTAAAATGCGCGTGGAGTTCGCACTTCCAATTTTTGTACCAGGTTGCTAAGTTCTCCTTTAAGTAGGCGGTGGCCTCGGGGGATATGTCCTCAAGATTATAAATGACCTACAAATATGAAAATAGTAAAATAATAGTAAGAAATTTAATAATATTAAGATAATATACTTTGGTTTATAATATTTGTAAACAAAATTAAAAAATTATAAAGGCTAAAAATTAATATACTAACCAACAACTCATGCCGCACCAATTTCTTCGTCCTCTCTGGAATTTCTGCCCAAGACTCCCACTGCATAGGACAATGCCACCAAATAACAAAACCACAACTGGTAGCGATGCTGCTATACTGCTGTGAGGAAGATGCTCCACTAGGGGTGGGTTCAAAAAACCGAAAACCAAAAAAAACCGAAAACCAAACCGAACCGAAACCGAAAAAATCGAACCGAACGAAAAAACCGAACCGAATTGAAAAAGCTGAACCGAACCGAATTCTTTTGGTTCGGTTCGGTTTTAGTGATCTAGAAACCGAACCAAACCGAACCAAACCGAATTAATTAAATTAATTTTTTTATTTAATTATTTGTTTTGGTATTATTTTCTAAACCCAATTTGTAAGTTAAAATGTGCTAAACCCAATGTGTTGCCAAACTTTAAGCTCAAAATATTAAAAAAATGCCTATTAAAACTCTAAACCCTAACCTATTATTTCTCCCCCATATAAGGTTCCGGAACCAAACCTCATCCTGAAGTACCTACATCCATCTCCATAGCACTGTCTACTTCTGCCCCAGCTTTCTTTTCCAAATCTACTCTCATATAACATGTAACAAAATCCATAAACATTTATTTCGGGTAGATTACTTGGGTAATTTGTGATGGAAAAGAATTCAACACACACTAAATAAATCCACCCACGTATTACTTTTACTAATCAAGTTGTCAACATGCAGTTACAAGCAAACAACCCTGATCTTTGAACAACATCATACAATTTAACTTTTCTAAGTCATTTGTACGATTTTTGTGTTGTGAGGTTGTTAGTTTGGACTTTAGAAGACTTGATTGATGATTTTAGTTCAACTTTAAATGTTTATTTTCATTGACTTTGATTCTAGTTAGAATGCTTATGTTATGATTGTGTTGGATATGTTAAAATTTAAAATTTCAATGTTTTTCATTTTTTGAAAAGAAAAAAGAAAAACCGAAACCGAACCGGAAAAAACCGAACCGAAAAAAAACCGAACCGAAAAAAACCGAAAAAAAATGAACCGAACCGAACCGAAATTTCGGTTTGGTTTCGGTTTTGGCAAAAAACCGAACCGATTTAAACCGAACCCACCCCTATGCTCCACGACGTCGCAAGTCATACGCAATCTTGATCTTTTCGTTGGACACACGTACGTTGTGTGCCAACTTTAGCATTCGATTAGGCTCTTTGGTGTTTTTTTTAGCTGCCCAAAATAACTTAAATGGTGAAAACCCTAATCTTAAATTTCTACAGAAAAATTGGCAAAACCCCCCCTAATAGTATATCATTTCCCAAAACCAGAAAACAGTAAAATAATAGTAATTCACACCCACAACACATTTTCACAATGCAACAAATTTTCACAATCATAAAAATAGTAGTTTTAAAATGAAAAAAAATACAACGTAATGAGAATTAGAAAAAACTACATGGCTGGGAGCCCCCACCCTGGACTATGGATGTCGAGGAAGTGTGATCAGAAGGCTTCGGATGGCGGCAGAGTCGGTGAGGCCGCCGTGCATTGAGCGGCTGAATCGACACTAATGACGCCAATGATGTGGGCACCTAGGACGCCCTAGGAGTAGCCTCAGTAAGGGGTGTAGGCTCCCCAATCAATGGAGCACTCACGGCTGAAGCAGTATGTGCTGAAAATGCGGGAGGCGCATTGGTTACACCCCGATGACGAGTGATCAACCGTGACATCTGTACAATTTTTGAACCATAAAAATATAATATTAGAAACTAATCCTTTCTTACATTTGAAACTAATCAATTAGCATCCAAAGTAATATCATATAATTTCTTGCATTTGTTCACATATATATAAAGCAATATTGCAAAGGTAGAAAGAATAATAATTCAAAAGTAAATACTAATGCAAAGGCAATATACAAATTAAGGGAACAAAGGCAATACCAAAGTTCATTACATTTAATAGTTCTCAAAGCAAATTGAAAGCTTAAGAAAACACTCTAGTATTCAAGATTCATAAAGAAATTTGAAGTCCCAGTACAAGGTAAGCGACTAAGTTTAAATGAGCATACCAAATTCTACTACCCCATAAATTTTACATCGACTTATTTCCAGAAATTCATAATATCAAGAAAATAAATTAATTTATTAAATTTTTTGTACTAAAAAGATAACAAATAATAAAGGAAAAAGAATGAGAAAAAGGAAAATCAGCAAAAGTAAAGCTAGCTGAAGAAAGCAAAAAAGTACAGACCTTCCATATTAGCAAGCACCATTGTCATCCATAGCTACCAAGATCAACCAGAGACAAACCCACCATTACCCACTTCCCCAAATCACAAAAATCACCCACTCTACCAAAAATCAAAACCCTAAGATCTCACCAACAAAAAACAACCCACCAATTAAAAAAATCACAGATTTGCAACCATTCCATTCGCTTTCTCTGCTACCCTTTTCGCCAAACTTCCCTCTTTGCTCCCTCTCCCTCTCCTCTCACTTTTTTGGGCACTTTTATAATCTTCAAGTAAACAATTGTTCTTTGGAAGCATCCTCTTGATAATTCTCAAAAAGTAATCAAAACACTCGTTTGACATACGAAACTTGATCTTGCCATGCATCAACTCCACAATTGCCGTGAGCACTAAAAAGTTCTTGTAACCCAGATATAATTCTTGCTTGGCATTTTTCAATAGTTTTTTCATAGTTTTTGAATGCCTCACTGTCCATGGTTGGACATACGTCATCTCCCCCTTCCTGATTGGTGTTGGTTGAGACGTATGGATAAACGTCATTTAGAATATCCATAACTTGTTCATTAGGATACATATTAGATTCAACAGTCTCTACTCATGTCACGTATGAAGACGAAACATGGTCTAATCGTTCTCCATGATGATTCCAAGTAGTATAGGTCTCCATCATCCCATTTCTTAGTAAATGAAATTGAACATTTTCAAATGTCTCCCTCATTGAGTTGTTACACCTCCTACACGGACACCGGATATGAGTTGAACCTAGGTTGTGTCTAGTTGCGAATTCAATGAACTCATTTATTCCATCCAAGTACTCAACATCACATCTATTTTGATTATGTATCCACTGTTTGTCCATTTTGTGTGCAATCACAATAAAAATACATGAATTACAACAACTTCAACTATTGTCTTGTCACCTTATGCCTCTGGTAAGGGCCATATCCCATTCAGGAATGCACAATTATGTGCTGTAATTTACGGTTTCATTGGATTAAATTTCGACGTGGGCAACTTTTGGTAGCATCTCTTTACAGTTCTTCAAGTGCATGCCGTAGATATATAATATCTACCGTGTACTCGAAGAACATCAGGAAATGTTACCAAAATTTCTACTATCAAAACCTAATTCGTGAACTGCAAACTACAACTCATAACTATGCATTCCCAAACTGTCCAAAAAATGGGACAATTCAAGAATTAATTGGATCACAGTCATACTTTCGCATCCATGCACGAAATCCAACTAATTCTCATATGGGAAACTAAGCTTTTCTTGAAAAAGTGTGCGAAGTTAAGTAGTATTAACTTCGTACAACACAAAACAATTTTGTACGTGATGTACAAAAATATGTTCATACAAATAAATTAAATCACAATAATTACTGAAACTAAATAAAATAGATAAAATTAATAAAGATTAATTTAGCGAAGAAAATACCTTAAAATTCGTTCTTCAACGATATTCGTATACAAAAATCCTATACAAAACAAATTTAGTTGTTTTAGTTTGAATTCTCAATTCAAAGTTATATATACAAAATCAAATCGCGTACCGGATAGGGATAGATCGAGGAAGGGAGAGGAAATGGAGAAGAAGAGAGATGAAATATTTGTATGATGAATTTAAGAGCAAGGGAGGGATTGGAGAAGGTTTTGAAGAGAGATGGAGGAGGGAGGTAGCTGCTGCAATTGGGTTTGCAGTTTCTGCCTCCCAAACTGCTTTTGTGATGTGGAAAAACTCATCGACTTTGCGTGACGAAGCATTCCGTCGTGCAAAACTGTTTAGCGTAACGAAGGTGTACCTTCGTCTCGCAATGTTGGGAAAAAACGGTAAAAGCCTTGGTTTGGCCCCAGAAAATTGCGCGACGGACCACCCGTGTCGCGCAAATAGTCTTTGCGCAACACTGAGCCAAAACGTCGCGCAAAGGCCATTTGTGCAACACGGTTGGTTCGTCGCGCAATTTTTTGGCGCCAAATCAAGGTTTTTACCATTTTTTTCCCAACATGATACCTTCGTTGCGCTTAACAGTTTTGCTCGATGGAATGCTTTGTCGTTCAAAGTCCCGTCACGTAAAACAATTTTGCATGACGGAATGCTTAGTCGTGCAAAGTCCCATTGCGCAAAATGTTCTTGCGTGATGCTTAGTTGTCAACATTTCGCAAAATGTCATTGCCAACGTAATTTGCTCCGTCGCGCAAGTGTATTTTTGTACTCGTGTTAGTAACTTGTCATTCCAAGAAAAATACAGAACCATGGAAAACAAAGCACGTCTAAATTGCACTTTGCACTCTATGATCACATGCACACTTGACTTGAAACACTATGTTACTACTAGAGTCACGATATTGAGAACTAACAAAACAAAATGATAGTTCCTAAAAAAAAAGTAGTTCACAAAAGAACTCAATAACGTTGGTAACAAAATCCAACTTTTCAGTCAATTTAGAATATGATAAAAGAATAAGCAAAATACGACATACTGTTTACAAATCAAGACCTATTATTAAAACTTATGAACAAAATTTACTCTTAAAGTATCAGCCACTAACACTTCAAATTTTCAATACAAAAGGTAATCTTTTACTCCCACTGATTAAAAGAGATCAAATATATACACAAATTATTACTCCCACTGCTTAAGTGAGTAAAAAACAACTTTATAAATGCCTAAAATGAAACATATAACTTGCAAATACTCCCACTAGCAAAGTATTAGTCATGGGATCTAGAACGTAAAATTTGTGTGCTCAACATCTTTATTCTAGATATGTGTAGGGAAGTGATTCTTGTGACTGAAAAACTATACAAAATCATTTGGTCAGTTTTGTTCATCTAATATTGACAGAAATAGAAAACTTTAACTGAATGTTTTCTGACTACTTCTAAAACATATAATTCCTGAATCATCTTTGAACAAAAACTGATTATATTAGGTTTTCATAGCTAAAACATAAAACACAAGGGCATTCGTATAAAGCTTCAACTAGGAGTGGGCACGGTTTGGTTCGGTGTGGTTTTGAGTGAAACCAAAACCAAAATCGAATTTTTTTACGGTTCAGTTCGGTGCGGTTTTGAAGCCAAAACCGAAATGAAACCAAACCGTTTGGTTCGGTTCGGTGCGGTTTCAAATGGTATCGGTTTGGTTTTTAAGAAAAAATGTACAATTTGCAATTTAACATATTAATAAGCATTTCTAGTAGCAATAGGGAAAAGTCATTTGTTATGTAAACAATTAGCATGTTGCATGCAGTACATGTATGTGTGTGTGTGTATGATGGTATAAAATAACAAAGGTCCTTCAAGTTAATGAACAAAAAAAATTGATGAATGATGATATTCTAGTGTGGTTGAGTCCATACTAAGTGTATAGATTTTAACAAGCAACCAATTAAAACATGAAATATAATATGGACATTTAATTAAATGTTTATTAATATTTACAGTGCGGTTCGGTTTCGGTGCGGTTTTCAAAAGCCAAAAGCCAAAACCGAAACCAAATCATTTTCTATGTTGCGGTTCGGTTTCAAAACCAAAACCGCAAAACCAAACCGTTCAGTGCGGTTTGATTTGGTTCGTGTTTCAGTTTCGGTTTTCGGTTCTAAGTGCCCACCCCTAGCTTCAACACTTTTGGGCAGATGAAGTACATATAATCTTGTCAATTCCATGTTTCACTATGCATTGATTTATAGTTCGATTAAATAAGAAAACACTTTTGAACATATTAATTATCTATCAATAACATATAAATCACAAGTTGAATTTCTTGAACAATAAACAAGAATTAATAAGTAAAACACTTTTGAGCAGAATGTACCAATTAATCATTCTTGAATATGAATCTAGTCGTATTGTATTTATCAGTTCAATATTGATAAAAACGATAGTGATTCAAACTAATATTTCCTGCAAGGTTAGTTGCATATGAATATAAACAAATATGATGATTTACGTTTTATCTACAAATGCAAAATCGATGAGTCTGAAGCCCATAATATATTATTTATCCCACTTGAGCAAACACTCCTCAAAATTGCAAGGTTCATAAATAATCATAAATAAAAACGTAAATAATGATCACGATTTTTATATGTGAATATTAAAAATTAGGTCACAAATTAAAATGAAACCGTATAAGAGAATCCAAATCAAATTTATGTTTTAATTCTAAAACAAAGTCGATTAAAATAAACACTTAGTTTAGATATCTCAATAACACCAATTTTTCAACAATAATTTTAATCAATTTAGAAGTCAGAGAAAATTAAGGCAAAAGATTGGCACATTTACCATTTCGGTCTTGATTATACAAAATACACCATGATGTAGTCGAATTGTGGGGGATCAAACGAACTACAAATTGCATGATTGTTACACCTTTGGGCAAAAACAAATCATGCAAAGAAAATACTTGCATAGCTAGCCAAAACATAAAATACACAAAATACATATAGTTTCACCAACTTTGGCTAGATGAAAATATGTTAGCAGTACTTTATGATTTGCTATAATACTAATTTATAGTTGGTTAGTGATTTCCTGAAATTCCCGTTGGGACAAAAGTATTCACCGTATAAATTGGAATTCTGATTTTTCAAAATAATCATTTAGAACAGTATTAAAAATCCATTTTGTTGGATATTCAATGACTCTCAAACGATTAAATCAAACACAAGAGTATGTCGTTATTGACATTAAACAGTAGAGTTCTTGAAAGAGGAAACATGGTTATTTAGTTATTTGATAGGGACCAAAATGATCAATTAGTAAACTGATGCCACTTTCCAATTTTGTCTCAAAAGACAATTATCATCATAATCAAAATTGATGACCAAATAAAACATTGGTTTAAGCAAAATAGACCAATACATCTTTAAATCAAAATTTAATCAGTGTTGAGAATTTGCATAAACAAGAACAAATTGGAACAATAAACTTGTCAAATAACCAGTACCATTAGATGTGCACAAATCAATGAAAATAATATTTCAGAACACAACCAGTTGTTTGAAATCCCAAAATTCAGCAGTACTAACTTATTTTGCAAATTCACTAAAACCTCAAATCCTGTTAGATTGTCATGAAAATTTTCAAGTACGAACTAGACATATATGCCTACTATTTCAAATTTTTTTATGTTTTTTAAAATTTTATAAGGGATTAAAAAAAAGATATGCTGAGAAACTATAGAAAATGTATAATACAGACTTGCACAATCTCTGGATTTTTGTGGGTCTTTCTACTAATGCGGCTATTTGGAAGCCTCGAAATAAGTTTATTTTTGAAGGCTGACCACTCTGTTTTCATCGTCTCTGCATGTCTATCAATTCTGCGATTGTTCATGGTGGAAAGTTTATTCCTGGTTACTCTCAGGGTTTTGACACTCGAATCATCTATTCGATGAGGATCCGACCTATCTCTCACAAGGTGCCTACTATTCTTCCTATCCTTTGGTCTCCTCCTTGATTTTCTTGGATTAAACTTAATACAAATGATTTATCTAAAGGAAATCCCGATCCTGTTGCTTGTGGAGGAATTTTCAAGAATTGCCATGGTCATTTTCTTGGTGGTTTCTGCCAATGGATTGGTTATTGCAACTCTGTTTTTTTTTTTGCAGAATTATTTGCAATTATTATTGGTGTAGAGTTTGCATATCAGCTGGGTTTGCATTGTCTTTGGTTAGAAAGTGACAGCTCTAGTGTTATTTATGCTCTTCAATTGTCAGATTTTGATCCTTCATGGCCTCTTCATACACAATGGTCCATTTGTTTACACCACATTCGGAAAATGACTTTCTACTCATCTCACATATATCGAGAAACAAATTTTGTTGCGGACAATTTTACTAACATGGGCTTGTCTTCTCCACCTTTAACTTGGCACGATTCTCCTCAGCCAGTGGCTTGTACTGCATTGTTTTCGGACTATGTTGGCTTGCATGGCTACCGCTTCTCAAATTAATGTGCATTTTGGCATCCAGATTTGTCTCACTTTCTTTTCGTTTTTTCCTAACTGTGTGGTGTTGCTCAACTAGTTTTGCAGGTTTAGACCTTTAGGTTTGGTTTCAGAGGGGTTAGGTTTCATGTCCCGCCCCTCTTTTCTTTGTATCTTTTTTTTTTTCATTTCTAGAAGGGTACGGTTTATGTCCCCCTTTCTTTTTCGTGTATTATTTTTGTTATTTTTGTTTTTATGAGGGGTAAGGTTTATGTCCCCCATAATTAGGTGCAACTTCTTTTTTCGTTATCAATAAAATTTCCCTCGTACCGCCGAGGTTTCCCAAAAAAAAAAAAAAGACCTGAGATTAAAAGTTCACCAAATACTCATTTTTCATTCAATGTGCATGAAATTTTTTAGACATAAAGTAGACATACAAATCTGCTATTTCCTAAAATTTCATAATTTTTTTTAAGGTTTGACAAGTATACGAGAAACAAATTTGAAATGGGATATGCTGCAGAAACTGCAGAAAGTCTGCAAAACATACCCGAGACTAAATAATTCACCAAAAATTCAATTTTCCTCTAATGTGCACGAAAAGTTCCTGAAATAAAGTACACATACAAAGTTACTCTCACCCAAAATTTCATAATTGTTTCGATTTTACAATTGGGCTAAAAATATAATTGAAATGGAATGTGCTGCAGAAACTTCAGAAATTCTGCAATACAGTCTTGAGATTAAAAATTCACCAATAATTCATGTTGAAGCCAATGTTCGTGACAATTTTCAGATTTGCTATAAAAATCTCAATATATATCATACTAAATTCATGAATTTAGGAGTTACATAGGTTTATCAAAATAATATCACAAACAGATTATGTTGTAGAAGCCTACAGAATTCCAGCAACATAGTATCACCTTTAACATTTTACCATAAATTCATATCTTGTCCAAAGAAAAAAAAAAGTGAGAATTTCTGTGTAGACAACCCATTATATAAAATAGCATGACAAAATTTCATCAAAATTGGAGTTAGGAAAATTTATCAAATTATTGTTCTGGAGCAGTGAGTGAAATTTACAAAATCTTCTAATCACATCACAATAAAATGAGATAAATATGTATTGAGAATTTGGCTGAACATTGAACATTCACCATATATTTGCTACACAGAATGCAAATAGGTAACAAAATTTCATTCTTTTGGTGATTACAACAAGCAAGGCATCCCTTTTCACCATAAAAGAAAGGGAGTTTTAACAAAACACTCCCGGTACTGTTCACTTTTAACGAAAAACCACATTTTTACCTTTAACTGGCACTATTTACTATACCTTTAAAAAGGGTTTTCGTTAAAAAATAAGTTTTTTTGGACTTTTCGTTAGTTTTCCTTAAAAGAAAAGGATTTAATCATTTAGACAACTTCACTATTGCTTAAAGTCTACATTATCAAAATATTCAAATTTATTAACCATATCAAATTTCTATACAAAAGCCTCACTACTATCCTTTTAATTTATTATTCCAAAAAATAATGGACCGGACTACTATATTTAATCATGCAATCAATAAGCCAATGTAGTTAAAATATAAGTTAATATAGGGAAAAATCGCAATACACTACCACTGCAATTCTTCTCTTCAATACAAAGGTAATAGATTCATAAATAATAATAAACTAAGAGTAAGCGAAAGCATGAAATATGTGAACAAGATATATATAACTCTAGCTTCTCAAGATCGAGAGATTTGGGACTTGAAAAGTTTTCTAAATCCATGGATTTTTATGGAGTTGAACTGATTTGTAGAGATTCCAAGTAAAATTTTCATTCAATTCTCCCGAAATATCATGGGGAGAGGTGAGATTTGTGGATGCTTAAAATACACTACAAAATCTCTCCAATTCCCTCTAATTCCTCAACTTTTCCAAATTCTTTAAATTCAAATTCTAATTGAATACACTTGGAATGTTATAAACTTCTTTAAAATTCTAGTTGAATACACCCGGATTTCTAAGAATTTTAACAAATTATCATAAAATCCTGATTGAATACACTTTGAATTTCAAAGAATCACTTAAAATCCTGATGGAATACCCCTAGATTCATTAAAAGAATTAAAATCCCTCAAAATCTCAATTGAATACTCCCCCCCCCCCCGGCAAAATCTCTACAAATAAGTTAAACTCCACAAAAATCCATGGATTTATAAATCCATTAAAATCTCTCAAGTTCCCAATTGAATACACCCTCCGGTAGTTTTGAGAACTACTAAGAAAGAATTGCATATACATGATTAATTAGAGGAGAAGAATTTTTTGTTGCATAAATACAAGGAACGAAATATAGTAGATTTTGATGCATGTCACCTATTCATTGTAAGTGTAACATAATTTTGACTTGAATTTGTTTGTCTTGTAGCTAATCCTGGCTTTTTCACTTATAAGATTTGGTTTAAGAAGAATGATAATGTAAGAATTAGGGTAAACTGTGAGAATGGATGCCCTTTTCTGCTATATGGAGGTAGGCTACATAACTCTCATACATTCCAATTAAAAACCCTTGTGATGAAACATGAATGTTCAAGGGATGAAAAGGTTTACTAGTTGAATTCAAGGTTTTTAGATTCTAAGTATTCTAAACAATTAATGATAGATCCAGACTGGTCAATTGAGGCATTCTAAGCTGCAGTAAAGAGGAACTACATACAAGAAGTCTAACCCAACAAATATACAAAGCAAGGCAAATGGCTGAGAAGGCTAACAAAGGAAGTTGGGTAGAGCAATACAATAAGCTAGGCCAATATGTGGAAGTGTTGAAGGAAACTAATCTGGGTAGTACTGTTGTTCTCAAGACTCAAATGAGAGGGAATGTATATAAGTTTCAGAGAATCTACATTTGTTTTTATGCATGCAAGACAAGGTTTAAAGATGGATGTAGACTAGTGATTGGGTTAGATGGATGCTTTGTTAAAGGCCAACATCCTGGACAAATATTAGCAGCAGTTGGGATTGAAGCAAATAATGGGATGTTTCCTGTAGCATATGCAATTGTGGAGATAGAGAAACCAGAGCACTTGGGAATGGTTTATTGAAATCTTGAAGGAAGATTTAGAAATGGAAAACTCACATGGGTATGCCTTTATTACAGATAAGCAAAAGGGTATAAGCAATGCTATTCAATCTCTAATGCCAAATGCAGAGCATAGGTACTGTGTGAGACATTTGTACAATAATTTTAAGAAGAAACACAGTGGCTTGGCATTGAAACATACCTTATGGGATGCAGAAAGATCAACATCAGTCCCTTGGTGGCAAGCAATAACGGAGAAGCTTAAAATGAAGATTTGGAAGCATATAAGTGGTTGAATACCAAACCTGCCAACAATTTGAGTAGGTCACACTTTAAAGAGGAATTTAAGTGTGACATTCTACTAAATAATTTGTGGGAGGCTTTTAATGGAGCTATTGCTAAGGCTAGGAACAAGCCTATGTTGCTCAAAATGATAATGAAAGATTTGATGGTTAGGATGGCAAAAAGAAGAGTGGTGACATTAAAGTGGAAATGACAAGTTGGTCCAAGAATTCAAAAGATTATTGACAAGTTAAAACATGATGGTGGGTATTGCATTGCAACTCTTACTGGGAATATGAAGTACCAAGTTGGAACCATGAGCAGAAAGAAGTTTGATGTGGACTTAGCTACCAGAAGATGCACTTGCAAAAAAAATGAGATTTGTGTGGAATCCAATGTGCACATGCAATAGCTTGTATTCTTAGAAAACAAGACCCATATATGTACATGGATGATTACTACAAGCAAGCAGCATCTCTAAGGGCTTACTCCCCTGTCATAACCCCAATGCCTACCCCAGATCAATGGCCCAATCATGTAATCCAACCCATTCCAATTAATCCTCCAATGTAAAAAGAAACAAACTGGAAGGCCCAAGAAAAAAAAGGTCAAGGAGTCTGGTGAAGTCCCTCCCCTAGTGGCAAGTAATGAAAGGACAAAGCTTAGTAGATGGGTCTACACCAAACCATTTACTTGTGCCAAATGTGGAAAAGAGGGTCATACTAAGAGGATTTGTGGAAAGGAGCCAAAAGAAGGATAAATTAGTCAACCAAAAGTGAAGAAGGTATGATCGCATTGTCCTTTGTTTTATATCCTTAACAATTTGTTCCCATGTGAAAGTTTTTGTAAGCAATGAGGTTATATCAAGTTTTTGATATGTTGTTAAATGTGTAGCCCAAAAGGAAAGAGCAAGCAACAAGTACTTCACAACCCCAAGTTCAATCAATCACTACTTATCCGCATAACTCACAAACAATGGAAAAGGTTTGTCAACATCCTTGCTTATAATTTCTTTAAGGGTAAAATAAGTGAACTATTTGAATCTAAGATATAGTGGTTGACTTAAAATAGGTAGTTATATCAACAAGCAATTCACCAGGAGGCAAGAAGAGGGTTAAGTCACCTCCCAATAGAGGAAGGCCATGGAGGTTTTGAGAGTCTACAAATATGCAATGAGCACATTGGGAAACTTTGTTGTCATATGGTTTAATTTTGAATTTCATATGGATGTTTTGCAAATTTGAGTTATGTTTAACATGTGTACTTTTTGCTGGTGGATTTGATGTATTTTGTAAGTGCCCAATGTGTATCTTGGATTGGTATTTTGTTGTTGACATAAACTTGAAGATGTTTGGCAATTATGTAACTAAGATTAATTTGGAAATGTTAAACTGATTTTGTTTCACTAGTAATTTTTTAGCTCAAGTATGTTGGTTTTTTGCACAGCTTTTTACATTATTACAGATTCATTGTATCTGATAGCTTTGCTCAAAACGAAAGCATCGTTCCCACATTCTCAATTGTATTTGATAGCTCTATGGAGAGAACAACTGTTACATTATCATTTATTACTTTCATTTTTTCACATTCATGATTTTCTGGTTTGTTTGCTAAGTGTTGGCAGTCAACTGTTGCCTATGGGTGTCCCGTGTTTGTTATGTTGGAAAAGCTTAAAGCCCTTAAGCGTTGTCTTCGAGATTGGAATTCTAATGTTTTGGCGATGTCCACAGAAATGTCACTATTGCTAAGGAAAAACTTCATAATATCCAAAATATAATTTCTTCTTATGGGAATTCTGAAGAGAGGTTTAATGAGGAAGTTGTGGCTAAGACGGATGTCCTCGATGCTCTTCGTATGCAAGAAGTTTTTTGGCGTGATCTTGCCGGAGTTAAATGGCTTACTGAGGGTGATCGTAATACTGCTTTTTTCCATGCTTATACAAGAGGTAGACATTCTTCTTCCAGGATTGTTACTCTTTTCGATGGTGATAATGTACTTGCTTCTCATAGTACTATTGTTGATCATGTGGTAAAATTTTATCGGTCTTTATATAATTCTTCGTCCGTACCAACTGGAATTGAGGATGTTTGTGGTGTAATTACACCTTTGGTTAGTGAAGAGGAAATTTTTTCTCTTTCTTGCTTACCTTCAGTTGAAGAAATTAGAAGTGCTGATTTTTCTATGGATCCCTTCAGTGCTTCGAGACCTGATGGTTTTTCTGGTTCCTTTTATCAGTTATACTGGGGTATTGTTGGTTTGGATGTTATTTCTTTTGTACAAGATTTTTTAAGCGTGGATGGCTTTATCCGAATGCTAATTGCAACTTTGTGGTGCTTATCCCTAAAGTTGATGGGGATGCCACTATCGCTTAGTATCAGCCTATTGCTTTTGCTAACTTTCTATTCAAAATTATTCCAAAGATTCTTGCTGATCGCCTCAGCCCAATTGCCACTCGCATTATTTCTCCTCAACAAACGACATTTTTAAAAGGTAGATGTATTTTTTATTGTATCGGGCTGGTTTCAGAAAGGTTCAATTTTATGGACAAAAAGGCTTTTGGTGGTAACGTAGTCATAAAAGTCGACATCGCTAAAGCTTTTGATACTTTGAACTCGACGTTTCTTCTCCATGTGCTTTCTACCTTTTGTTTTTCACACATTGTTGTAGAACGCGCCTTTCAATTTTGGTAAATGGCACACCGCATAGGTTTTTCTCTTGCTCCCAGGGGGTACGTCAGGGTGATCCTTTTTCTCTACTTATTTTCTATCTAGTGGAGGAAGCTCTAAGTAGAGGTTTATCTTCACTTTTCTCTACTGGACGGATTACTACTATTTCAGCCCCACGAGGTTGTTGCCCTCCTACTCATGTGTTATATGTTGATGATCTTTTCATTTCTTTGTCGTGGGAATGTTCGATCTCTTCGTTCTCTTCGAAATTTCTTGGATAAGTATGGTTGTGCATCAGGGCAACTTGTTAATGCAACTAAGAGTACTTTTTATCTCGGCTCCTCCTCTATTCATCGTAGAGTGCATGTCTCGATACACCTTGGCTTTCGTTTGCGTGTTTTTCCTTTCACTTATCTTGTGGTACCCATTTTTCGTGGTAAGCAAGGAGAATTCACTTTCAAGCTTTGGTTGGCAAGGCTAAAGCCCGCCTCTCAGGTTGGTAAGGAAACTTCTCTCAATGCCTGGATGATTTCAATTAGTGCAGTTTGTTTATCAAAGCTTGTTCCTCCATAGCTTCTCAATTTATCAATTGCCATCTTGCCTTTTAAAACATCTTTTTGCTTGCGCAAGGAATTTTATTTGGTCAGGGGATTTAGCTTCCTGGAAGTTGGTAACTGTTGATTGGAGTACGGTGTGTGGACCTAAAAATGCAGGTGGGCTTGGTCTTTGTGAGTTAGCTTCTTTGAACTTGACAGCTTTGCTTAGTTTTGGATGAGATGCTTTACAATCCTCTTCTCTGTGGGGTTCTTTTGCTCGTCAGCGTTTTCTTCCTTTGCCTTCCAAAATCAAAATATTTATTTACGGTCTTCTGTGTGGCATGGTCTGAAACGTGCTTTGCCCATTCTGAATAATAATGGTCGTTGGATTATTGGTGATGGGAGGTCCGTTTCCTTTTGGTTTGACAAATGGTTGGATGAACCTATTATTAGCCCTTATTTATCTTCGGTCATTTCACCTAAGGTTCTTCCTCGAGTTTCAGATGTTATTGAAGCACAAAGTTGGTCTTTCCCAGATTATTTTATAAATTTATTCCCTTATGTGGTGCAACAAATTTTACGACTACCTTTGCCCTTAAATGTCGATGATGATAAATTGATTTGGAAGCCTTCACCTACTGGGAAGTTTTCCTTTTCTTCTGGTTATCAGCTTATTCGAAGGAAACATAATGATTGTACTTGGGCTAAGGTTATTTGGCGACATTTTATTCCGCCAAGGCTATCTATTTTGGCTTGCCGGCTTTTTCATGATAAACTTCTTACCGAGGGTGTGCTTCAACGACGTGGTATTTCTTTGGCATCCATTTGTTGTTATGTTGTAATTCTGAAGAATCTACTGCTCTTCTTTTCTTCGGGTGTCGGATATCTAGGCAGCTTTGGAGGTGGTTAACATGCCATTTTGGTACCTCTTTACCTCTGTCAGATTCTTTGGATGTTTTTTGGGATATCTATGTGCGTAAGCCTTTTTCCCAACAGTTGCACAATCTCTGGATTTTTGCAGGTCTTTCTACTATTGCGACTATTTGGAAGGCTCGAAATAAGTTTAGTTTTGAAGGCCGACCACTTTGTTTTCATCGTCTTTGCATGTCTATCAATTTTGCGATTGTTCATGGTGGAAAGTTTATTCCTGGTTACTCTCAGAGTTTTGACACTTAAATAATCTTTTCGATGGGGATCCGACCTATCTCTCGCAAGGCACCTACTATTCTTCCTGCCCTTTGGTCTCCTCATTAGTTTCCTTGTATTAAACTTATATAGATGGTTTATCTAAAGGAAATCCCGATCCTACTGCTTGTGGGGGAGTTTTTAGGAATTGCCATGGTCATTTTCTTGGTGGTTTTTGCCAATGGATTGGTTATTGCAACTCTTTTTTTTTGTGCAGAATTATCTGCAATTATTATTGGTGTAGAGTTTGCATATCAACTGGGTTGGCATTGTCTTTGATTGGAAAGTGATAGCTCTAGTGTTATTTATGCTCTTCAATCATCTGATTTTGATCCTCCATAACCTCTTTGTACACAATGGTCTATTTGTTTGGACCGTATTCGAAAAATGACTTTCTACTCATCTCACATATATCGAGAAGGAAATTTTGTTGCGGACAATTTTGCTAACATGGGCTTGTCTTCTCCAACTTTAACTTAGCATGATTTTCCTCTGCCAGTGGCTCGTGCTGCATTGTTTTCGGACTATGTTGGCTTGCCTGGCTACCGTTTCTCAAATTAATGTGCATCTTGGCATCCAGGTTTGTCCCACTTTCTTTTTTTCCCCTAACTTTGTGGTGTTGCTCAACTTGTTTTGTAGGTTTAGACCTTTAGGTTTGGTTTTAGAGGGGTTAGGTTTCATGTCCCCCCCCCTCTTTTCTTTGTATCTCTCTTGTTTTCATTTCTAAAAGGGTATGGTTTATGTCCCCCCTTCTTTTTTTGTGTATTGTTTTTGTTATCCCTGTTTTATATAGGATAGGGTTTATGTGCCCCCCTGACTAGGTGTAACTTCTTTTTTCATTATCAATAAAATTTTCCCCGTAATGTTGAGGTTTCCAAAAAAAAAAAAAAAAAAAAAAAAGAATAATTTGTCAGGTGCCCAATTTCTTTGACAAGAGAAATGATCAAAGGTGGACTTTGGCAGTAGCTTTTGGAGCTAACCCAATTTCTTTGAAAAAAACAAAGGAATGGATAAGATTGTAAATGAATTGGTCAAGATCTCAAAAGAGAAAAATCTTCTAGGATAATCAAAGAATGACATTAAAGCTGTAGCGTCAATTTTTGCTGGAAATGACGAGTTCATATGTTGATTATTTTATTCTTTTAGTTTTTGGTAGAATTCTTTTTACTTGATATAAAAAAAAATTGAAATTTCCCACATTTTTTTGTTTTTATTTTAGTTTTATTGCCAAATCCATGAAAAAATGGAGAGAAAAGTGAAGATGGAGAAAGGAAAAAAGAGGTAGTAAGTCAAATTATAAGTAACAAAGTTATTTTGGTCATTTTACCATGAAAAATTGGTTGGGTGACCCTTTTTAAAGTTAATTTGGACGAAACATTGACGGAAGTACGACATTGATTCGCCGGGTTAATATTCAGGAACTGCATTAATCGATTTTCAATTCAGGGACCATCATGATTGATGAGGTCAATTTCAAAGACCATTTGTGATAAAAACCCTAAAAAAAATTCAAATAACTTGTTCGAAATCATCTACCAGAAAAAGCAAAGTAAGATGAGTCATGAGATTCATTACTAATGTTGCTTGTTACAAAAGATTTCACGCTAGCAACCATCTCTTCATTCTATTCCTTTCTATATTGTCCAGTATCCTTATACCATGTGCAAACCAAACTTTTTAGGGATGAAGTTCAGTTTTTAGTGCTGGTGAATCACACGATGGTGGTCACGGGGAGACTAAAACGCCTCTATGAGTCTTCTTGGTCCCCAGAAGGTTGCTAGTCCTCGAGCAAAACAAAATAAACAAAACGAAACAAAGTCAATAAACACACTCTAATCCTTCCAACATTTGCCTCAGGGATTTCCAATGAACATGACATGTTAAAGATCGTTATCCCCACAAATTTGAGTCATCTTTACACAAGCACATACTTAATTTAAGCCACAACTTACAAATTCACAAGTAATCAATTAAAACAATGCTTTGAATGAAGTAACATGCCTTAGAGAATTCCTTCAATTCCTTACAAGATATACACTCTATTTTTACTCAGATTTTCTAACTCCACACCCTACACTAGTCATATGTGAGAAGATTGATGTAGATATGAAAACGAATGCTCACATATATATTTTACAAAGAATGCAATTTCTAGAGTTAAGAAGCATGTTTAGATATGATCTCATGAATGGAATGCTACTACTTAGATGCGAGAACCAGTGACACCATATGCTCATACCAAATTCAAACTCCACAAATTGAAACACATAACACTCAAGATAGAAGTTAAGGGTTGTAATGGGGCTTGGGGTGTTGGTTAACAAGGAAGGATAGGGAAAACAAACGTTCTTCAAGCGATAGTAAGCAAAGTAATGAAATTGAGACTTAGAATTCACTTAGATTGCAGAAATTAACTTTAACACACAAGGGGGAGACTTAAACAACTCCTTAGGGTCAAATTCATTGTTTTGGACCCTTACTTCAACAAACAAGACTTTGGAACTCTTTTTCTCAACTTTTCAACTCTTTTTTTCATACCTCTCATACTTTTTCTTCATGTTTTTTTTTTCAAATTTTTTTTTCTTTTCTCTTTCCACGAAATTTTTTTTTTCTTTTCTTTTCTTTGCCGTGCCTATGGCACACAATTCCTCATGAAAAACACTTCCCCCACACTTGTTTTCTGCCAACATAAATCAAAAGGAATTCTAATTGAATCATGCTTTACTATGCTTAAAGAACAAAGGAATGGATAGTCCTAATCTAGGCTAGGTGAGGAAAACATGGGTTAACAAAGAAAAGGCTAAACAAGGCTCAATGGGGTTGAAACCTACAAAACATAATGACATAGGGGATTCACGGCATTTTGGCTAAGGTGGTGGTCACTACACAACTTCATCTTGAATATGTGTTATGCAAATCAATAACATGCTTTGAATGAAATGGGCATGAGTTCTAGCATTTGGAACTAAATGATGAAACGCCTTCTAAGTAGTAACCAAGCAAGGAATAATGAGATCATGCAACGACTTAGAAAACAATAATGCACAGATTTTAACTCTCCAAATAAACGTTTAGGCTCAAGTCTCACAAGGTTGTAGTGTTAGTTTGAGTTCCTTCCTTCAAGCATGTTACAAAAACTAATTTTTCCTTTATGATTGCATGTGAATTCATAAGTTATAACCACAACCAAGCATGAACAAAGAGTAAATCAAACTTTCATCCATGTTAATCACTCTCTTTAACAGCCATGCAATTACAAACCGAATCCTCATCATTGTGTTGGAAGGTACCCTAAGACACAAATAAAAACAACTCTTTTTTTTTTTTTTGGGATTTTAAAACAAATTTTTCAAATTTTTATGTGATTTTCGGATTTTTGCATCAAAACATACTAAAACACACCAAAACTGCTCAAAAACACTTAAAAACAGCAAGGAACAAGTCTCCAAGTTAAGGGTGATAAAATCCCACGAATTTGCATCTAAAACACTTAGTTACCCCCCCACACTTAAATCAAACATTGTCCTCAATGTTTCAAGCATAAAACCACGCTAAACAAAAAAGAAACACACAAACAGCAAGTAAATAACAAACTGGGCAGATTAGAAACAAGCAACAAAGTGAAGGGTTTTAGGAATGCAAATCTGGAATTGGAGTGATTCCTAGGGCTTCCTTTGTTGAATTGCATGGGTTGCCTCCCAAGTAGCGCTTTCTTTAACGTCGTGAAGCCGGACGAAAAGCCCATTCATTCTCCATTTGTGCCCACGGCACCCAAAGAAATATCCTCCACAACCTGCCCCACAAAGTTCTTGTACATTGCACCTTGGAACGGAAATGGATAGTGATGTTTGTTGATGGGTGCGTTGTGTTGCTTAAAGTTCATGTTTATGCGCCCACCATTGGGGATTTTCTTGGGTACCTGCACCAAAGAAGGGAACCACCTATCAACTTTAATGGGAATTGGATTTGGATTAGGTGGCTTACCTATGTGATGTGATGAAGTGGCAGCAAGGTAAACGTTCTTCCCCATGGTGCTTTCGGCCAATTTGAGCACTTTGAGGGCAGTGGCCGTATGGTCCTTGTTCTCCACTCCAATTCCCTCGTCTTGCATGGTCCTTGATGCATCCTTTGTGCTTGGTGCTGAACGGTCCGGTCCTATCTTTTCAAATTTATTAATGGCACAACAAGAATGAACAACATTAGGAGTCTCAATGGATTCAGAAATTTTAAAACTAATCATGTCACCACCAAATGCCATAGTTACTAATCCTTTTGCCACATCAATCTTCGTTTGAGCCGTTTTCATAAATGGCCTTCCAAGGAGGATGGGCAATGAAGGGGCATGGTCCGATTCATCCATTTCGAGGACATAGAAATCCGCTGGGAAGACTAAATGATCAACCTGCACTAAAACGTCTTCCAAAACTCCCTTTGGATAAGCGTTAGATCTATCGGCCAATTGTATGATTACACCATCATGTTTAAGTGCTCCTAGATTCATAGATGCATAAACAGAATATGGCATAACATTAATAGATGCTCCTAAATCTAGCATGGCAGATTTGAAACGGGTATTACCAATGACACACGGAATTGTAAAGCTCCCCGGATCTTTGCATTTGGGGGGTAGTTTACGTTGCAAGATGGCGGAGACATTCTCGCTTACATGTACCACTTCTTTCTCCCGGGTACGTTTCTTTGTCGTACAAAGCTTCTTTAAACACTTGGCATACTTCGGGATTTGCTTTATGGCATCAAGGAGGGGAATGTTGACATGCACCTTTCTAAATGTCTCTAGAACATCTTTTTCCTCCTCTTCGATCTTGGATTGCAAAAATCTGCTAGGAAAGGGTACATTGGGTGGAATAACATTAGTAGGAAACGAATTGGACACATTCTTACCTTTGTTGGACAATTTGGGCAGATTTGGGGTACTAGAAGCTTGCGGCAAAGGTGGAACCACCCTTGCCGTGGGCAAGCTTGCTTCTTCCTCTTCAATTTGCAAGTTTTCATCCTCTTTGAGACCTGATTTTGATGGTGTAGGACCTGTCCCAACTTCTTTTCCACTTCTCAACAATATGGCTTTTGCACTTTCGAACCCGCCCCTTGGATTTGGAATGGTGGAGCTAGGGAGTTGTCCGGGATCTCGAAACTTACCTACAAACTCGGCAATCTGCCCAATTTGTTTCTCAAGTTGATCCACCCTTTTGTCTTGGTTTTGCATAGCTTGGGTGTGATCGTCTTGCCCCTGAGATAATTTGGTTAGTATCTTAAGAAGTGCATCATTATCTAGAGACGTACCTAAAGCATTTGGGGCAGATTGTTGTGGAGCATGTGGGGGTGCATATGGCTTGGTGAAGAACCCCGGGGGTTGTTGCCTAAAGCCTCCTTGTTGTTGAGGTGGTTGGGGCTCCCTCCACTTGAAATTTGGGTGGTCTCTCCAACCGGGATTGTAAGTACTTGAATAAGGATCATTCCTTGGTTGGTTTTGGCCTTGAAACCCAATTGCATTGGCGCTTTCCCATCCACCATTTTCAATCAATTGTGGACACTTTTCAGAAGCATGTCCTTGGATAGAACATACGCCACATACAATTGGTCCTTGCATCTTCATGCCCTCGGCCATCTGAGACACAATGGAAGTAAGATTAGCTAATTGTGAATGAATGTCGGATGTGTAACTTACCTCATGTACTTGTTGTCGTGGGGGTCCTCTTTGACCAACACCCTCGTATTGTTGAGCGTTCAATGCTCTATTAGCAATCAAGATCTTGGCAGCCATGGGTGTTTTGTCCACCAATGCTCCCCCCGCCGAGGCATCGAGCATTTGACGTTCAAGTGGTAGGAGGCCCTCATAAAAGTATTGCAAAAGTAATTCCTCCTTCATCTGATGTTGTGGACAAGAAGCAACAAGTGATTTAAAACGTTCATAATATGTAGGAAAAGACTCACCTTCTTCTTGCTGGATTCCGCTTATCTTTTTGCGTAGGAGGATGATGCGAGAAGTTGGAAAGAACTTCTCCAAGAATGCTCTCTTCATACTCTCCCAAGAAGTGACAGTGCCGGGAGCTAACTCGTATAACCAATCCTTGGCTTTATCCATCAAAGAGAATGGAAAAGCCTTCATCTTCAAAATACTTCCATCAACGTTAACGGGAGTCATACTAGAACAAACTACTTCAAATTCTTTCAAATGTTTGTTAGGATCTTCCATGGACAAGCCATGGTATTTAGGAATATGATGAAGCAAACTTGACTTTAATTCAAATTCTTCCGTCTTACCTTGGGCAGCCGTGGGGTACTGGATACACAATGGTGCGGCATTATCCAAACCCGAGGCGGAAAGCTCCTTGAGTGTACGGTTGTCCATGGCCATGCCTTGAACTTCTTCACCTCCTTGTGCCGTGGGAACCTCCTCTTCTTCTAGAACCTGTTCTTCAAGGTCAGGTTCCGGGCTAGGTGGGTTAGACTCTTGTTGGTTCCTTCTTCTTCTCAAGGTTCGCTCGAAATCGTCGTCGAAGTCCAAAATATGCTCACGAATAGGTTTGGAACTTCGAGTCATGCACTAGTACCTAAAAACAAAGAAACAAAACAAGGTAGCAATCTGTGATAGAAAACAAACGAAAATAACAAATAAACAAAAAGAACGAGGGATTAGCAAAGTTGCTAATCCCCGGCAACGGCGCCAAAATTTGGTGGGAAGATTTACTTGACACACAAATTAAACCCTCTTTTGTCAAATTGTAGTAAAGATGTAAGTAGGGATCGTTCTAAACCGGGGATTAGGAGGGATTGCTAAACACTTGAAAACTGACTCAATAACATAAAAACAAAGTTTAAAACACTAAACTAGACTCAAAGAATGTAAAACTAAAATTTAGAACACTAAAACAAACCTAAAACTCAAAACAGCAACTAGAAGACTCAAAACTGCCTAAAAACCACTTTCTGGGCAGTTTTGAGCACAAACACAAAATCTGACGAATTTGAGTGAAAACTTGAATCAAAACACTTAAAAACACAAATCAAAACACTTTCTAACTAATCTAAGACTTCAAAATAAAGGGGGATTTGGTTTTGGACGAAAATTGAAAACAAAACAGAAACTTTAAAACAAAACAGATTGTAAAACGTTTTTGGATGAAAAGGATGGATAAAGGGCTAGTTAGGAGGTTCTTCTCCACACATGACACACTTGCAAACAAAACGATTTTTCAGTTGTTCTTCCAATAAATTATGAAACTCAACACCCCAAGTTAATTAGATACGCTTAAATTAACCTTCAAGTTCTCCTTAAGTTAATGAATTGGATGGGAAAGCGCATACAACAATTCAAAGCATTCCTCAAAGGTTCCTTACGTGATGAGCACAATAAGGATACAATCAAGAATCATGAAGCACAATGAGAACTATAAGTGTTGACGAGGCATTCGTTACTATGATGAGCATGAAACTAATGCCAAGAATTCATTCAACGCGATCGTTTATAAGCGACCTTCACTACTTGTGATTATAAGATTGTAACTATTAGGTGAAACTCCCTCATAATCTAGCATCATATTCATGCATGAAAACTAAGCGTGCACTCTCAATCAACATACACAAATAAGTTATCAATCAAGTAGATGAACGAATTGAAACCACAACTTATGAAATAACAACTGAACGTAATCAAATCATATTGCAAGCATATTCATGGTTTCGAATCACCCCCCAACTAAGGGGGTTTAGTTCCTCATACTCACAAGCAAAGATACATAAATTTAGAAATTAAAATCCAAAGGAAGAAAACACCTAGAACGCTCCAACTTGGCAGCAAGCTCATCAACGAATTCTCCTTCCTCCTTGCTGCGGCAGAGAACTTTAGAACAGGTTTTTGGGGTTATTTGTGGTGTAGAATGGATGTGGAATGGTATGGGAAGGTTTAGGGTTGATGGGGGTACGGCTAGGGATGATTTTGGGTCAGAAAATATGGTGAAAGGTGAAGGAATGCTGCTGCAAAGTGTGATGGATGTGTTTGACGAATTTATGAATTGTGGAGGGTGTATGGCTGGATGGGATGAATGGAATATGTGTGGGAGGTGTGGTTTTCTGAACTCCCTTGATAAATGGTTGAATGGGGATTATATAGTGGCTGAAAATGTCAAGCAAACATCAAGTAATGGACAATCTGCCATCCTTGCAGAAATCCACTTCATGGTGGTCCAATTTCTGCCATTCCTTGTTGTCTATTCACTGCCCATGCTGATTCCTTGCTGCCCATGCTTTAATTTCTTATTCCTTGCTGCCCATGCTTTAATTTCTGATTCCTTGCTGCCCATGTGGTGTGTGTGTTGCTGTTTTCTTTCCTTCTTGCTGCCCATGTGGTGTTTATACTTGCAATGCATGTTCTTCATCCATTTAGCTAGTAAAAAACACATTTTCTGCCATTACATGGCAGCCATGATGTTTGAAGTTGTAGGCCAACACTTTGCACACACACATGCAGATTTCTAGCCCTTTGAATCATCAAATTCGTCCATCCTCATGTCTCCATGTTTGCACCATCTAATCTTGGCCCAAAAATGCTCCAAAATGCTCCAAATTGGCTCAAAATGCATACTTTGCCATATGAACCTGAAATTGCACGAAAATGACCTTAAACACTATAATAAGTTATAACTAACTACGAAAATGCAAGAAAACAACATAACTAAGTAGCATAAATATGCTCCTATCAAAGTTCAGTTTTTAGTGCTGGTGAATCACACGATGGTGGTCACGGGGAGACTAAAACGCCTCTATGAGTCTTCTTGGTCCCCAGAAGGTTGGATTGTCGTGAGGAAGCCACCAGCTAATCCTCTTTTTTTTTCTTTTTTTTTTTAATTTTTTAAAAGAAAATTTTTAGAAAAACAAAACCATAACTTTTTAGGGAGATTCTTGCCATTCCCTATGTACTGAAATTCAAAAGACAAAATTCTAGCATATATTGTGGAGAATTTGTGATGAAAACCCAAATTTTAGTATTATAGTTAAAATCCAACATTTGGATCATACGACGGTGTATTTGCTGTTTTTTGGGGGTAATTTGACACCTCTAACATTTGTAAGAGGAATATAACTACATCAAGAGTTATGTAGTATGCATATATCGAGCTAGGTTGTACAAGTACAACAAAAGCGTGCTTGGATGAATTAGTTTTGTTGACATAACTAGATCTCGAGTGAGGTTGTACATGATTATGAGATTGGTTTGTTGAAGGTAACTTGTTATCGATGTTCATTAAGAGTGAGGGTTCTCGTCGGATCCTCAAATCATATTTGTTTATCATATATCGTGCGGTCAGAAATTATTGTAATTTTTTTTATTTAAAATTGAATATAAACAGTACTTGACGAAAACTGGCCGCACGATGTACTATGAACGTATGTGATTGGAGGATCCGGCGAGGATCCTCTCTCATTCATTAAGCTTACTGTTAAAATTTAAAAGTGTTCTAAGTAATATGGGTTTTTCTTAAATTAAAAAAATTAGTGTATGTCAATTTGAAAATTTTGACTTTTGCTTAAATTGCAATATTATTTAACCCAACATTTGGTGAACAATTGGCCGCCGCCACCACCGTGTCATATGACCACTATCCCCAACCCAGAATGAGGATTCTCTCCGGATCCACTTTGTGAGGATCCTTGAGATTCTTTAATCGTGTCTGTTCATCATACATCGTGCAGTCAGTTTTTGTCAGGTACTGTTTGTGTTCAATTTTAAATAAAATAATTTAAAATAATTTCTGATTGTATGATGTACGATAAACATATACGATTAAAGGATCTCTGGGATCCTCACAAAGAGGATCCTGATTCCTCAACCCATCACTTTATCACTAGCAACTCCAACACCACCACCCTTAATTAAGGGCCTTAACACATTTATTATGGTTGTGCTATTAATACACTTATTTTTACTTCCCACATATTTCTTTTGTTAAATTTTGTAATTTGATATTCTTAAATTCATTCGATCCGACGATCAAAAATTAAGAGAGGTGTGTGAGAAATAAAAATAGGTGTTTGAATAACTTGTGTGGATGCAAATTTCTTCCTCCTTGATCTTGGACAAAATTGCATCTACAAAACAATTAACACCTTAGGGGCTTTGGCCGAAGAAACTCTGATGCCAAAGTTAGAAATTAGAGAGAAAAGGGTTTGGAGAGTATTGGGAATTTTGCAAGAGTGTTGGAATGATCTTTTGGTGAAAATAGGAGCCTATTTATAGGGATAGGGTGTAACTTATGGTTTAATGTGTAATTTAATGGATTATTTAGGCAACTAATCCATTAATTGGTTAATCAACACAATTTTGGAATAAATATTTTGGGGGTTATGTAATTTATATGGGATGTTTTGAAGGTTATGAAATAATTACCTTGTGGAAAATAGAGGATGAGGATGGATGAAATAACTTTGAACTTGTTACCTATTTTGGGCACTTTTGATTTGGTTGAAGGATGATTGCCCGCTGCTCGCGTGTAGGAATCTCGTTGTACCTCAAGGGTATTTTTGTCCTCTTTTGTCCAAAAATCCATGTGTAGCCTTGTGATTATTTTTGGCTCCACAAATGCCCCCGCACCTGTTGGGCTGCTCGTAAGAAAGGGCATCAGGTGTAGAGATCATCTTGCTTTAGGAAACGTAGGACTACTTCCTGTTTTGATGCAAATTATCTCTTTAATAGGAAATTAGGTCATTCTAGGAAAGGGAAATAAATTTCTCTCAAAGCCTATTTAAGTCCACCTTAAGTGGGTTTGGAGGGTGATTTATTCTACCCTACAAGAGAGATAGAGAGCTCAGATATTGTTAACTTGAAGACTAAGCTTGACGCGATCCAAGTTAAGTATGAAAGTGCAGAGAAGGAGATTGGATGTTACATACCTCAGATTCAAGATCTTGAGTTTGCAGTTTCTGAACTTCGTTTCGCTGCTTATGCAAAGGATGAAGAGTCGATTGTTGCTTATAATCAAGTGATCCACTTCAAGAAGGTCGTTGATAGGCTTGAACCAAAAGTGTTCGAACTTCAAGGTGTACTGAAGATTAACGAAAGTTCGAAGAAGGAAGTGGATGAGCTGCAGCGCGTCCGTGTTGGTCTGCTTGAGAAGAATGAGCAGCTGAAGGGTGAGAAAGATGAGCTTGAGGTTTCGAGACCTACTCTATTTCTCCGGAAGACTTGCTTGCTTTTACTTTTGAAGCTTCCATTGGTGAAGTAGTTGGAGAAGTTAGTGCCCAGGCTGGGGCAGCCGGGGGAGAAGCGCTGGATGATGCCGCTGCTAAGAGTGTCGCGGCTGCTGAAGGTCTGGCGACCGAGTAGTCATGGGATGTCAAAGCTGCTGCTGTCTTCTAGGTAGACTTTAGGATTTTATTTGTTTTTCCTTGTAGCTCTTGTTTTGCTTGAACTCCTTCGGCCTTTGCTAATTGTTTATAAACATGCTTCTTTCGCTTTTCTTCATCTTCGCTTCTTTATTTCATGCCCTAACCTTTAGACTTGATAGACCAGTGGCAGACATGCTACTTTTTTATAAGCAGACAAGCTCGCGTAGCCTATGCAGCCTTAGGTGTTAGTGTAGAACTTTACCAAGTTGTTACCATAGGGTTGGCAGCCGGATGCCTTACTTACAGAAGCAGACAAGTCTGCTTAACCACTAGGCTGTTAACCTTGGTTTTCTCCAATTCCGTAGGTTGCGTAGCAAGTATCACAACACTTTAGGACTTGGTGTAGGTTGTTCCGTGCTTGGCAGAGGTGAAGCTTATCAACTACGTAGCATGTCAGCAATGGATAAAACTTCGTATATGCGCGCTAGCTTGTTTAACCTTTCATAAGAATGTGCGGTTGTATAAGTCTAGCGCGGCTTTACTGTTGGAAGTATGCCCACAAAGCCACTCATTTGATGTAATAGCTTTTGGAATACATATTGTATTAAACTATTATATGTTTAATGAAGGGCAAAACTTATTGTTAATCACTATTTATTGTATCATGTGTTTAAGCAATAAAGGAATCCAAGGAATGTATTTGATCTAAGAGATAAATGATTTAATTAAGTTAGATTAACGAGACCTTTCTCTTATGTTCATTCCTAAAACGTTCCTAGCCATACGATTGACAATTGGGCATTGACAATCCGTTAAGGTTAGTATGTGTTATGTCAACTCAAGCGTGAGTATGACTAATCTCAAGTCATTTAGTGTTGGACACTAAGACAAACACATAGGTGCTCGAAAGAGTGATCGAGTACACTGAACAACGATCAAAAGAGAGTTCGAACATACATGTCATGTAAGAACTCGATAGTTGCAATATGCAAAGTAGTCATTTGACCTGAGGCATCATAGATGTCTAATGGTTAGGTCCTTGATCTTTGATCATGTCAAAGGCATTTCATTGAGAGTGTCCACGACATTGTTGGGGTCAAGCTATCTAGTCATGTAGGCATATGAATGCACGACAAGGGATCTCTAACCTTCCATGATAGAAGGAGAATACTCTAAGATATGATTCGAGAGTCTTTGGCCAAAGCATATGAATATGACTTAGGAAGTTTGTTCCAAATCATATTCAATTGAATCATATAGAGAAGTATCACATTGGATAGTAGACATGAAACAAATTATCACTCAAACAATGTGATTAAGAGTATTGTATTAGAGAAATACCGTATTGCGTTGTAGTTGTAACTGGATAGGTTCTCCAACCACTTCTACTTAGCTTGGGTAACCATGACATGCTGGTAGGTGTCACTCATGGTTTGTGGAAGCCCTGAAGATTAGCAAACACTAATCTTAATCAAAGGGAGAATTGAAATGTAGTTTCAATTCATAATCGATCGTTAAGAGTAACAATCGCCCAATGTCTCGCTAATTGGAACCTAATGGATCGTACACCGAGTAAGGATGAAAGTGAAGAAATATAAATGAAATGGATATGCAATTAAATGGTTTAATTGAAAAATGGTCAAGATTAATTAATTAGTTAATTAATTTTACTAAAGGTTCGTATTGGGCTTTTAAGTTGGTTTTGGGTTTCGGGGCCCAAAAGTGTTTTGGTCCACAAGGCCCATTATGTTTAAGTTGTATGACAACTAAAACAAAATGGGCAATAAGCCCAATCACTTAAAAGAGGCCGGCCATAGTGAGGGGAGTGTGAAGTTTTGCTTAATTGCAAGTTTGCCACTCACCTAAGAAAAGAGATATAAAAGCATCTTTATAGCTTTTTCTCATTTAGGGTTTCTTGAGACAAAAGATGAGAAACATTTTCTCTCTTTTTCTCCAATAGAGGCCAGCCACTTAGAGAGCAGATAGCTAGCAATTTTTTCTTCTCTAAGTCATCCATTTCATCTTCACACCTCATCCTTGGTATGGAGATTTAGAGACACCAAATCTTTGGTGTTTTGGAGATCCTTTCCTCACATCCTCAAGGAGCAAAGGAGCATCAAAAGGAAGAAAATCACAAGGAAGATCCAAGGAGCTAGGAGGTGACTTGAATGCCCTCCACTTGGGTGAATCCCTTGTGTAAACAAGGATGAGCTTCAAGGGTAATGAATCTCTAAATCCTACATTCTCTTTAATGTTGTTAAAGAGTCTTGTGGTTCACCATTCACTAGGCTTTGAAAGTCATGGGTTTTAGAATTAGTTTTGAATGCATGCCTACTTTAATGTGTTATTAGTTTGCATATGTGTTCAAATGTTCTCACATGTTCTTAGCTAGGACAAAAATTTTCCTTCATTTACTGCTCGAAGGGCAAGCCGTATGCAGTTTTCCGAATATCGTAGGCTACCTTAGTGCACTCGGTAGCAGCTTTAGGGTTCCAGGGCAGCCGTCTGTAGGGCGTACTGCGTAATGTGCCCCCTTCGTCTCTAGGACCCGGTCCCCCACGGATTAGGCCAAGAGACCCAAAATCCTTCAGTTAGCTAAGCCATGAAAAAGACCATTGTGGCTACTTCTAGGAATCCCGGCGCAAGCCATCGTGCATCTAGTTATACTAAGGCAGCCAGACTCATCCACATCTGGATATTCGGAGTGTGAAGTTTATCCTCTCGTCTTGGAGAGCTGACCCATATGGGTGTCGGGGAATTGGTTTACCCTCTCGCACTGGAGAGCAATTAGTTTACCCTCTTGCACTGGAGAACATGGTTGGTCCCTCGGGGGGCGCAATTCCTGCGATGAGTCCCTAAGAAGAGCGTAGTCTTCTTTTGAAGTGGCGGAGTGATCAGTTGTTGTAAGCATGCAGCCGAGCCAAGTTATAATTACTTCTGAATTCCTCATTGAAAAATGAGTGAAACAAACGAGAACTTAGCTGTAAGGTAGGAATTGCATAACAACTGGATAGTCCTCGGCTTGTGAGGTGGTGCCCGTCGAGCTTCTTAAGTCTTCGGGCTTTGATGTAGTGGGAAGTCACATATGGTACTTCTTCATATTGTAGGCGCTCCACTACTTTTTGATCTTTTTATCGTTTCATGGTGGCGAGGGTGTAATAACTATTGTCGCTTACTCTGCTGATCTTGTACGGACCTTCCCAAATGAGATCCATATTTTTGGAGCTTTCTTTGCGGGCAGTGATGAAGGCTTTTCTTAGGACTAGATATCTGGGCTGGAACTGCCAGATCTTGGCCTTTTTGTTGTAGCTGGAGAGGAACTGCTGCTGGTAAGCTGCGATGCGGGTGATAGTCTGCTCGCACTTCTCCTTTGCCAGATTTAAGCTTGTGGCCATCTTATTTCGGTTGTTCGTATTTTGGTGGTGCGATATGCCCATAAACATCCAGGGAGTTCGTCTGGCCATTTTCTTTTCTTACTGGTGGGGGATTTCTTGTGGTAGTCGAGGATCATCTTGGTGGATGCTTTAGCCCACCTATTGCCTTAAGAATATCTTGGCGTAGACATATGCTGCTTGATGCCATATTTTTGGAAGAACTTTGCCAAATCTTTGCCCACGAATTGCAGGCCGTTGTCGGTGACAATGGATTAAGGGATGCCAAATCGACAAATGATGTTCGTCCATATGAAGCGCTCTATGTCCGTCTGAATCGTGGTCCTCATAGGCTCTACTTCTACCTATTTGGTGAAGTAGTTGGTTGCCACGATCATCATGCCTTTGCCCCTAGTAGTCTGGCTGGTGATTAGCTAGGAATCAGAATGAATTAAAAGCTTTTTCACCGCCAAGTCTTTTGTCATTCGAAGGCCTGCTAGTGGGGCTTCGTACTCTTCTTCGTTGTTAGATGTTTTGAAACCTATAATGATCGCATGCTCGGGCATCAAACCGCCTGGGGTGACAATGACCACATTTGCTCCTGAACCTTTGTAGTTGGATGCGCCATCGACATGCAAATGCCAGAAGTCTCCATCGGGTGGAGTAGGCACGGCTAGAGTGTGCTCGACTACTTCCGGGGTGTCGTTGGGCCGCTTTGTTACGTCATAAATGCGTGGTAGGGAGCCGTAGAGCTGGGGCCATGTCACACGCAGCAGGAGATGCTCAACTGCCAGTATTGGGCCACTCTAGAGTTGAATCATTGAGCAAGGGTCGGTTAGGGCCGTGTGGTGCGCAGCAGGATGTGGTACTCAATTACCGGTACATGTTGCTCCTATGAAGAATCTTTTAGGGTGACAAGGATAAAACTTGATTCCGAGTGTGTCATTCGAGTGTTCGTTTACCCTTGGCGTGTCTTTTGGGCTGAGTTGTTGCGTTCGTCAGAAAACTTTGCATCCGCCAGGGTCTACGCCTTTATCGCCGCGCGTCTGGATTGGGTGGAATAGTACGTCATGAGGATGAAACTGATAGCATCGATGTGAGCTTTTAAATTGTGGAATACAGGTAGTCGGGCCCTGAGCTCTTCTCGTATGATGGCAGAGCTTATTGCTGCTTTAGATGCGGCTGCTCGTCCAGTCAGACTTTGAATCTCCTTCAAAGTAGTAGGGAACTTCATATTCAAGATCGCTCAGATTTTCCTTGAATAGGCATTGGTGAACTTCGTCCCAAAGTGCATGTTTTTCTGCCAGAGCGAAAGAGTCTGCCAGAGTTAGATCTTCTTTCATTATCAGTTTTTCGAACAGTGGGTGGTATGCTGGAAGTCATTTTTAGAAGGCTGTTCTAGCTATCGAGTCATTGCATCCGACTATCCTTGCCTTCTCTGCTTTGAACCTCCTCACATACTCGCGAAACGACTCATTTAGGTTCTTCTTGACGTAGAACAAATGGTCAGACTTATTTTTTATTGAGCGACATGATGAAAATGCTTTGGTGAAAAAAAAAAGAAAGTTGGTCAAAATTCCGGATAGATTGTGGCTGCAAGGTGTAAAACCAATCTTGCGCCTCGCCTTGTAGAGTGGTGGCGAATATCTTGCACATGAGATTGTCGTTGTTTCGATAGAGGATCATTGCACTTCGGTAGTGCTTTAGGTGTCTCTCTGGGTCTTCATCCCCTTTGAAAGATGTGAAATGTGGCATGATGAACTCACGTAGAGGCTCTGCCTGCTCGATCTCATCCGTGAAAGGTGACCTGCTTATGTTGGTCATGTTCCGTTGTAGTGCCTCGTCGGTGACCTCGTTGCGTTGGAAATTGGGCAATCGCTTGGTCAAGAGTCTCTCTACTTCTTCATGAATTTGGTAGTAGAGCTTTCGGCTGCCCTCAACCGTGACTTGCTGGTCTAGGCTTATCTTCCACGTGTTTGGCTCGTCTATGCCACGGATGTGGTGCATGTAGCGCGTTCCTAGCAAGCGAGCAAGTTGTTCACAGGCTGCCGGTTGAACTTGAGTCGTATTGAGTGACTGATTCTCTCCATCTATCGTGCTGCCTACTTTGATGTGAGGTGGATGATACTCATTGTTGGCTTAGTTGCGAATGAACACTTCGCCTGGAAGGTTGCTCATGTTAACTATCGGAGTGTGACCCCAACCATGAATGTATGCTCGTCTGTGGGCCTAGTCAAGAGTGCACGCTCTTCTGCGCTCTAAGACTGGAGTATACGCTATCTCGGGGGCCCAATCTGGAGTGTATACTGCCTGAACGCTCGGTTCGTGGCTGGTCGAGTGGCTGCTTGCTAGGACGCTACTGGAGAGATTCTTTGTATGCCCTTGTCCTACTTCGGGACACCTCTTTTGGGGCACATTGCATCTTGGTGCGCTGCAAGAGATGGTTCACCAAGGTCGTGGTTGTGCTAGGGCGCTTGTCAACTCTATGACTTGTCGAGACAAGTGTTATTCGCTATTTGGATTGGAAGAGCTTGGAAGGAATGTGTCTCCTTGAGCAGTGGAAGGGTGGTATACTCCAGGCACGAGATTGGAGTTGGGAAATGTCAAATTCGCGGAGAAATGTGGTGAGAATGCCCCGGTTCGATCGTAGGCCCAAAAATTTGAAGCTGGGACGGTTGAACTAATCTTGGACCGATTTGGGCTGCTTGAGAGGCCACGGGAGCAGGATGGGCCACGGGAGTGGGCTGCTCGGCGGGAGCAGGCTGGACCACAATAGTGGGCTGCTCGGTGAGAGCAGGTTGGGCCACGGGAGTGGGCTGCTCGGCGGGAGCAGGCTGCTTGGTGCGTGATGCATGCGAGAGTGAGGCTTGGGTCGTGGCCTTAGTGCCGTAAGCTGCCTTGGATGGCACGGCTTGGGTCGTGGTGAATGCACCATGGACCTCGCCACGGGTGGCTACCGAGGTAGCCACCGCGGTGGTTCCCGTGGTGGAAATTCGTGGTGGTGGTGCCACTCCACTTATTGTCACATTTTTTAATTTTCTGCAAATATTTGCAAGGAATTTGACTCTCTTTTAGCTGGGTTTTGGTGGGGTCAAAATAACGATGATAAAAAGATTCATTGGGTTAGCTGGGATGTCTTAGGCTTGCTAAAACAAGATGGAGGTTTGGGGTTTAGAAATTTACAAGAGTTTAATGTTGCTCTATTGGCTAAACAATGCTGGAGAATGGTGATGGAACCAAATTCTTTGTGGGTTAGATTTATGAAAGCAAGATACTTCCCAAATTCTTCATTTTTGGAAGCTAAAAAAGGAAGCAGAGCCTCGTGGGCATGGGCAAGCTTATTGGAAGGGAGAAATATTTTATTTAGAGGTGCACAATGGTAGGTGATGAGTGGTAATAATATAAGGCTATTGGTGGACAAATGGGTTCCTTTCCTGCCGAATGGCCATCCCAATCCATGTGAGGCTTCTAATATAAATTTGAATCAAAGTGTTGCTTCCATAATCTGGCCTTCTTCTCAAGAATGGGATCTTTATCCCATTAGTTCTTGTATATCGCAGAGGGAGATCAATGATATAAAAGAAATACAAATTGGGGACCCTTCCTGCAATGATAGACTTATTAGGCCTTTGGAGATAAGGGGTATTTACATGGTAAAATCGGGTTATCATTGGATCCATAGCAAGGAGTCTCCTAATAGAAATCGGTGGTCCTCTCACTATCAACAATCAATAGTCAAGTCTGGGAAAGTATTTGGAAGTTGGAAACCCCTCATAAGATTCGAACTTTTATATGGAGAGTTCTTCATAGAGCTCTAGCCACAAGGCTGGATCTTTTCAAGAGACGTGTTGCTGCCTCACCAATCTGCCTCATTTGCAATGAGCAAGACGAATCTGTGGAGCATATGCTCTTGCTATGCCCATGGGTTGAACCTGTCTGGTTTGGAGGACAACTTACCTACAAGGTGAATAAAAATGAAATTAATACTTTTGGCAATTGGTTGCATTCTTTAATTGAAACTAATATGGGGAACAAGCAGGAAAAAGCACGATTAATGTCACAAGTGGCGTTCACTTGTTGGAATATTTGGAAGAGGTATTCATCAATTCCCCCCTGAACTTGTGACCATTGGCCAATTTCCCCCCTCAACTTTAATTTTGGCCAATTTCCCCCCTCAACTCTCATAATTAGTCAATTTCCCCCCTCAACTTTAATTTGGCCAATTTTCCCCCTCAACTCTCATAATTAGTCAATTTCCCCCCTCAACTTTAATTTGGCCAATTTCCCCCCCTCAACTCTCATAATTAGTCAATTTGCACCCTACTGTTAATTTTTTTTTAATTTTCCATCTATTCTTTTTTTTTTTTCTTTCAATCTTTCTAATAACTTCCAACAAAGTACTAAAATTAACATAAACTCACCTGCAATATATAGGGTAAAATGTACAAAAACATAATACAATTAGTATGTGATATGGGTTGATTATAAGAAAAAGTTATGAATCGGGTTTAAAGCATGTAGAAGAAGAAATAATAATCCTAAACTCATGGATCAGACCTATTTCAAAAAAATGGGTTATTCTTAATAAAGAGTCGAAAATTATGAATTGACTAGCCATTTTTGCACTAAAGCTTGATTCTCCGCAATTTACTTGAACTTAGCTTTCACTTTTATAAAGAAAATTGTATTCACATACAAAAATGTACACATCAATCCTTTTCGTTATCAATTTTGTATAGTAAAAAATCAAATAACATTACTCCATACTGATTTATTATGACTAATAATACTATCTATGATAAATTGTAAAATTCTAAATTTTAATCTATTTGTAATAGGATAAAGACATAGGAAAATGATTAACATACATCTTATTTAGTTTCTTACACACACTTGTTTAATTATGATCAAATTAAAAAATTAACAGTAGGGTGCAAATTGACTAATTATGAGAGTTGATGGGGGAAATTGGCCAAATTAAAGTTGAGGGGGGAAATTGACTAATTATGAGAGTTGAGGGGGGAAATTGGCCAAAATTAAAGTTGAGGGGGGAAATTGGCCAATAGTCACAAGTTCAGGGGGGAAATTGATGAATACCTCTTGATTTTATACCGAAGGCTCAGCTTCTTCAACTAATACTACACTTGGAATATTAAACTTCCTAAACCGGGTAACTGAAATGATGTTAGCTACGTCCCTCTTCCTCTGCACGTACCTGATTTAGTTCTTTCTTCATAATAGTATAATTGATATGGTCGGCAGATCAAACCATCAACCATACATCTATGCATCACAGTGCATTTTAATTTATTTATCGATAATTAATATACCAAATCAAACAATGCATCAGAGTGCATTATATTACACACATTAAGTTTTTATGTGCATTTTAATTTATTTATCGATAATTAATATACCAAATCAAACAATGCATCAGAGTGCATTATATTACACACATTAAGTTTTTATTCATCAAACCATGCATCATATATAGTGCAGTTTTTTACATAAAGTCACTTTGCAAACCCAGAAAAATAAAGCAAACAAACAGAGCCAATCCAAAGTCTTCTCGCGGGAGCAGCCGATCAGACACTGACCCTCTGAGAGTTGATGGCAAATACCAACCAAGCACACACTACTTTACAGTGAAAAGCCAATGGGCCAAGGCGCGAAGACTTTCCGTCACATCTTACATATATCTCCCGCCCTTCCCTTTATTCCTTATAAAACTTTATCTTAAGCTTTCACATCACATCATATCATACAAATCATGAAAAGGACTAAGCATACTAGG
This sequence comes from Malus fusca, assembly GCA_035220775.1. Classification (NCBI taxonomy): domain Eukaryota; kingdom Viridiplantae; phylum Streptophyta; class Magnoliopsida; order Rosales; family Rosaceae; genus Malus; species Malus fusca. Next base: position 24,576,928 of record CM069072.1, on the reverse strand, counting down.
GTAATATTCTTCTGTCATTCCCTTCGCATGTTACATTATCATACTGTTAATTTATATTATAAATATTAACAGCTGAGTAACATAACACGGAAAACTATTTGACAAGAGATTATTGTTCTAAATATGCTTGCCTTAGTATTGCACTAGCGACGGAAGCTCCTGGCCATGCGCACAGGTTCATCCACCTCATCTTCTCGAAGCTTCACAGCTGTATAGGTACCTGCCCCGGCGACAGCTCCAAGGGTAGGAGCCACCAGGTATATCCACAACTTGGTGTAGTTTCCGGCAGCGATAGCAGGGCCGAGAGTACGCACCGGGTTCATTGAACCACCACTAGATGGCCTGCCAACGCCAAAACACAACCATAATTTTCAGTACTACATTCCGCTTGGAATCTTTTATCTTTTGAAACTTTTGAGTGTAGGAGCTAAATGCCAAGATGATAACAAAAACAACACACACTACCCTTTTTTTTCCCTTTTAAATATGTGACGTTATGCCAAAATGAGGATGATGAATGAGTCATGCAACTCTTTTGATTGCTATGGGAACTACCAACTTGCCCACCCTCCAACCCAACAAAACAAACAAATGACAAGCTTAACTTTGTTTGTATAAGGGATGTGCATAGGTCGGATGTGGTTTCCATTATTATGTAGTGACGAGTCCCTTTTTGAAGTACATTGTAATTGGAAAGCATAGTAATTATATTAGGCAAAAAACTTGCATAAACAAGGGTTTCTTTTGTTTGCTTTTTCTTTTTATTGTATGGCTAGTCAACGATGGGAAACCTTAGTTGTCCTGTAGGGTGCTAATTTAACGATATTCTCGAGCATAATTGAAATTACTACCCAAAATAACTTTGTAGAAAATATGATATTTTAAACCATACTAATTTACGAAAAAAAGATATAATATGACATAATTAGGCAAGAGAATTGTTATTAACACTCAAAAAATCTCATTCTACACTTCAAACTTTCTATATTAGGAAGGAAAAATACACTTGTGAGGAGTGTATAATGAGATTTTTGAAGTGTCAATAACACTTCCCTTAGGCAAATATAGTACAAATTGATCTAACTCACGTATACTTTTAACTTTATCACGGAAAATAAGTAATTGTGTGCAGCATCATATTTTGTTTTAAAAGTTTTAGATATACAATTTGATAAAATAAGAAAAAGGCACCTACCCACAATTATATTGAATTTCAGGAAAAAAAATATAGAAGAAATATTTTTAAAAACCCCGCTTTTGCACAACGAAGGAACTTAGATATCGAATTTTGCCGGTAGTGAATCATATCTAAACGTATAAATAGATAAGCTTAAACAAACATTTGATAATCATTTCGTTTTTAGTTTTATTTTTTTACTCTCTTAAGAAAAACATTAAAAACTTATTTAATAATTGTTTTTCAGTTTTCACAAAAATAAAAATAGAAATTAAAAGCAAAAGATAAAAACTACTTTTAAGATTTTTCAAATTTTGGTTTGATGAAAACTGAAAAAATTTACTAAATAAGTTTAAAATTTTTTAGTTTTCATTTTTTTTTTTTTGAACAAATTTTATTTGATATTATCTACACTAAAAAGGTGTTTGTTTGCCCTCACTAGGTGAGACTGTACTAGACTAGATTAAGTGTTTGTGTAATCCTGTATTTGATTCCCGTAGGGATTAACTTTAATGGGACAAGGTGGGACTCGCATGGCCTAACGGTTCGCTAAGGCCATCTCCAACCGATGGTTGGCCAGAGGGCTCGTTTTAGCCCTCTAGCCCTCCAAGATTATCCAAGATATTAATATTTTAATGAACAGTACATGACCATATTTGCCTCCGTCTCCAACCGAGGGCCAGATGGCCAGATGGCTCGTTTTAGCCCTTTCACAAAAAACCGTCTCCAACCGAGGGCCAAAGGGCCATAGGGCCAAACATAATTTATTATTTAAAAACTACAACTTAAATTCAAAGAAGCATAGAGTAGGCATTTACGTTTTATGTTTTTAAATGTTTTTAAAAATTTTGTTTAAGTTTCATGTTGTATAATTTTTATGTTGGTTAATGTTATTTAATGTTGTGTCATATTGTTTAATGTTGTTGCATGTTACTTAATTTAATTTAATGTTGTATAATGGCTTAGGAAGTTATAGGAAAAAAAATAGAATTTAAAAAAAAATATGAAACAAATTTTGTGAAATAGAAGTTATAGAAAAAAAATGGAATTTAAAAAAAATATGAAACAAATTTTGTGAAATAGAAGTTATAGGAAAAAAATGGAATTTAAAAAAAATATGAAACAAATTTTGTGAAATAGAAGTTATAGTAAAAAATAGAAGTTATATGAAGATTTTTGTAAATAAATAATAATAATAATAATGTAAAAAAAAAATCAAATCAAATGCAACGGCTAGTAGCCGTTTCATTTGAAATTTTTCTTAATAAATCTTGTCGGTTATAACCGACAGGAATAACAAAACATTAAAAAAAATAGCCAACCCAGGGCTGGCTGGCTGGCCGAAAGCAGCCAGCCCTTTGGCCCTTTGAAATTCCGTGGGGCCCTCCCAGATTCCCGAGCCCTCTGGCCTAGCCCTCGGTTAGAGACGGTTTTAGGGCTATTTTCGGCCCTCTGGACCTCTGGACCCTTCAGTTGGAGATGGCCTAAAGGATATTAGCGAGGCCTAAACCTGGCATTCGTGTCGTGTTTCTCATGTTCATGCCATTTTCGTGTCATACATGATAGCTTAACAGGTCATGTCGTGTAACACCCATTAAAATAAATGGGGAATATGACCCGACCAGAAATCGACCCGTTACCCGTTAAAAAAAATATTTAAATCAATAAATAATGAAAATGAAAAACATAATTTGACCCAAAAAAATGCAAAACATAATACTAAATTAGTATATACATACAACATTGTCACATAAATATTAATTCAAAACATTATAAAAAAAAAATTTGTCTTTCAAGTTTACATACCCCAAAATAAGAGCCTAATGAAAAAACATTAGTGCATACTACAAAATGCAAATGTTCAAGGATATGCAGAATGAAGGGAGTTGCGTTTCAAGGTTAAGGAACCTTGCACGTTTTTTACAATAAAACCCTTCAATTTTCATCAATCACCAAGGGAAATGGTATTGGAACTTTGGCATGATATATTGTCTATAAGGATTATATTGACGATGTTTTCACTAAGGTTTTCCATAATCTATAAACTATAGATCTAAATTTAATAGTTGACTGTCGTTTATATTTTGTTCTCACCAATTTTTTTTTTTTCGGATTTTCTTTTTTAAAAACATGCTTTCTTAGAGGATGCAGGAAGATGAACGGTTCAGATCGTTGATATTAGGTTCAGAGTTTTACCATTAGAGAAAATATAGCTCGAAGTTTATAAAGTCTCTAGAAACTATATAACATCAACTCATATGTTAGTTAACCGTAAATATCAGAATGTCATATCAACGATCCGAACCGTTCATTTTTCTATATCCACTAAAATATCACTTTTCAAAAAAGAAAATCTAAAAAATGAAATTCGGTGAGTAGAATAAAGTGTAAATGTCAATGGACGATTAAATTTAATCTAAGGTTTATGGATTATGGTGTCAAATTTCAAAGTTGATTCTTTCACGAAAGTTGTAAAGTTTGTCATTACGAGTGATTGTATATTTTTTTTCTTACATTTTTCACATTTCTACAATAATTTAATTTTGTCAATTTTGCACTCAAATAAAAAACACTATTCATGAGATTTGGAGGGTTTTAAAAATCTAAACGATCATGTAACCATTGCCTAAGTGTAGAGGATGCAATCACGAGCGTTTATATATGATTTCACATTCTTCAGACTTATACATTAATGATTATGAATTTTATTTATTTTGAACTCCTACAAAAATACTATTCATGAGGGTTTGTATGGTTTTAAAAATTCAAACTACGATTTACCCATCCTCAAAGCGTAGAGATGCGATTACGAGCATTTGCATATTTTTGCACATTTTTTTGCACTTGAAATTAATTATTATAATTTTTTTAATGTATTTGGTATTTTTAAATTACTTGATATTTTTATTTTTAATGCGTTTTATAATGTTTTAATCTCACTCTTTGCCTATAATATACTGTAAAAATAAATAAATAAATAAAACTTAAATTTATAAAATTTATAAAGAATAATAATACAATAATAATTAATAAACAATATATACATATCCACCATATCTATTGTATTTTATAGTAAGTTTTCTTAGACCTATTTCAACCCTTGAAGTAAAACTCAAATTTTAGATTATAAACTTACCCCAACTTGCTCTAACCCTTAGGGCAAATATGAGTTAAAACTCAAAACTCATTTCTGAGTCAAATTTAGCTCAGGCTTCCTCACTAGGTTAGTGGGCTGCCCCACCATGTGTGTCTATTTTTTTTAGTTTTATATTTATAAAGTCATTGAATTCAACGTTTAAGATTTAATTTGATGAGATCCAACGGTAAAAAAATTATCTAACGGTCCAAATTTAAAACCAACGGCTAAAGTAATTAATTTTTTTTATGTGTTTCATATTCTTTCATAGTGTTTCACGAGATTCATATTGTCGGTTTGTGATTTTTCAATATTTGTCGGAATTTAAATATTTTTAAGTTAAAATATTCATAAAATTAAATTAGGATGGTCTACATAATTTTTCTTTTAAAAAATTTACTTTAAGAAAAACATTAACCTAAATTCATTCTTTAATAATCCGAGGTTAAAATTTTAACCCAGAATGATTAGAGCAAAAAAACTGTTTCTGGGCTAAAAATTTTATACTTTAATCCAAAAGTTGGAGATGGTCTTAGTAGTTTAAAAAATTAAAATCATTAAAATAACCTTCTTCTTATCGTGTCAAAACAGATTATCTGCATGTCACTATCATGTAAATCTATTAAGGACAACGGGTTTTTATCGTGTGATCCGATAACGACTCGATTAGTTATCGTGTTATCCCGCAACCCGTTATTTTTGCGTGTGTCGTGTAAGAAATTGTCAGGTATAGGGAGACCCTCCAAAATTGGGCTGACTACAAAGGCCAATCAGCTCTGCTTTGTCTCTCCCCGCTTCGCCCCTCCCAACTACTTCTTCCTCACTTGCTTCCCGACGAACCCACAGCCCAAATTTCCCCTCTTTGCTTCACAAGGAACACCTGATCGATATGGGAAATGGGTTCTCCATTTTTGTCGATTGGACTGGAATCAGACCCAAAAAACAGAGATATAAAGAACTTAGGATTCCAAAACAAACTCTTAAATTTCAGCTCCCTCCATTACTCGCAGCTCCAGCACCCGCGCCATGCCGTTTTCTTTGAGGCAAAACAAAATAAATACAAAGTTTCAAACTTTGAAAAATAAGAAGGTGGCTAGAGTAATTTGAGGTGGATCGGAAGAAAAAAGGGAGATGGGAGAATACAAAGGTACAGAGAACTGAGGTAAACAGTGGGCGGAGAAAATGAAAGGTTTAGACAAAGAGAAGATGTCGAACAAAGAAAAAAAAGTAGAAAGAAGAAAAAAGGTAAAATATTATAAAATATTAGTATTTGATTAAATTTATAATAAAATATTAAGAGATATAGATCATATAATATAATATTAGTCCTGTTTTTTAGTCCGACACTACACCAAACACTTAACTAAGTCAGTCCAACTTAGTCCCAGAAGATAGTCCAGTCTGAGATAGTCCGATGCAACAAACGCACAGGATTAGGAGAGTGCACTAAGCCTCACAATAGGCTAGTAATAATGTGATTCAAATTCGTCTTTGACAAGAATCGAACTTAAAACCCTTCACTTACAAATGAAAATGAATACTACTAGACTATAATACTAAGTGGCTTTTTTCTTTTCTTTTCTTTTATTTTAAATAAGAACATAAAACTAAAACTTAAATGGTTATCAAACATCATAAATATAACTAAATCACAAAGCACTCCAATAGTAGATAAATAGGATTAAGAAGGATAAACAGAGAGAGAGAGAGAGAGAGAGAGAGAGAGAGAGAGAGAGAGAGAGATTAAGTACTAACCCTGCCATAAGAATGTTTAGCATGACACAAGCCCCAACTGCTAAACCAGCCAACTCTCCCAACTGCATGTCACCAAATCCCAAAGGCATTAGAAAGACAGATTATATTTGAAATTAGTCCATAAGAATATGTGACATGAACAATCAAATTGTATTAATATATATGAGGTTAATATATTTACATACCGCTCGAGTGTCAGTTGCAACAGCAGTGACAACAAACAAGAGATTAAAAGTGATGATGAACTCAAGTCCAAAAGCCTGGCCAGTGCTCACAGTAGGCACCGTGACTCCGCCGGACATGTACGGATGTAAAACCCCTTTGAGAGTAAACGAGGCGCAAATGGAGCCCGAAACCTGAGCTGCGATGTAGGCAGGGACTTGAACCCATGGGAAGTGTCGCAGGGCGGCAAACGCAATGGTGAGAGATGGGTTTAGATGTGCACCAGAAATGTGGCCTGTGGAGAGAATCACAATCATCACACCAAGCCCTGCGCATGCTGCGTTTCCGATCAAGGACTCCGCTCCGTTGTACTTTTGGTTCACGATTGGTCCAGCACTTGCTGCAAACATCAAGATGAAGGTTCCTACGAACTCAGCTCCTACCTACATGTGATACATATTGTTAAACCAAACCAGTTATTATCCCACATCAGGAAAGTTTTGTTTTGTGTTACGGTATATAACTAACGTTGCGAACTTCTCCACTCATGGTTAATTGGGTTTAGGCTGATTTCCCTAATTTTATCAGTTGGAAGTGTTTTTAAATTCGTATTCGTATTCTAATATGTATAATATAAAAGGTTTAATTAACGTGCCTCTCTTATTAAAGGGTTTCAAACGCTGGACATAGCTCTTGTGTTAGAGAATAAAGTCCTACATCAGAAATTTCTCAATAAATTACAACTCATATTGAATAGTTCCATTTTTAATAAGATTGAGGTCTTTGATTATAAAACCCAACACATACTGAGTTGTACAGATAATTAAGTTAAAACAATATCAGTATATATGATTAGTTATGGACCACCTGAAATCTCAACAACTTATTCATCACCAGATCCACTTCGCCGCTGAGCTAACCCCAGTAGCTTTAGTGCATACATATTTTATGTGTAACAAACAAAGCTTTTGACCAATGAGCATATTCTAGCGGGAGGGGAGGGTTGCTTTTTAACTTTCTATGGCAATGCCCACCATCAAAAAGGCCTTTTTCAAATGTTGGAACCTTAGAAAAGTGCTCAAAGCACAATGAATGGGTCCTGGCTAATAGATATACAATAAAACATAAAGCAAATGAAAGTGTAGTAGCATTATCGATCGTGTTGAAAAGCCTAGACATTAATTCTTAAGACATGGTTCTATTAGCATCATCATATGCATATTTTCGGGAAATAAAATTAGTTGATATAGTGATGATGACAACCGAGAACGACATATGTTACATATATGCAGTATATGTTTTTGTTCTTTTGCAATTATCTAAAATTTTTGTTGTTATATATATGCAAGTTATGTTTTTTTTCTTTTGCGATTATTTAAATTTTTTTTGGTGGATAAATTAATTGCTTCAAAAATACAACCTTTCGGAAGAACCGTCCTGGAATTTTTTTTTTATTTTAAAGTGATTCGAATGTTGGAGGCTGATAGACTTGGGTTGTCATGCCATATTTGCTATACTTTTATGATATAATACAAACGCTTGCATGACGTTATATGTGCAAGTATATTCCCAATTATATTATATTATATATATATATATATTGCTAAAATACATAGAGTAGGTGAAAGAATTTCATTTTTAATACATGTACTCAATACCGATAGCGGTCAAATGCGAACTACTCCTTTTTTGCTTTTATAATAGACTGCGGACAAAACAACCAGTCGTTTTTTCCTTTTAAAATAGACTACGGACAAAACATCTTCGACCGAGTATGTGTGTATTATTAATTTATTTATGTTTTTGAAAGAGTTACAAAAGATCATCTCTTTCTAAGAAAATAATATATTTCAGCCACCCATCAAAATAAATACGTCATTGTTGAAGCACCAGCAATAATGCAGAAAAATAATATTCAAAATATTTTCTTTCGATATGAAATTAATTTTGTCAAGTTTTAAACACCAATGGAGGTGACATAAATAAATAAGATAAGTCATATCATTTGTTGTTAGAAACTTAGAATTGAGAATATAATTTAATTTTGATACTATTATTCATTCAAGTATAACTTAGCAACCAAGAAAAGGTTGACAGAAACTTAATTAAATGAATTATCCCATTCAACTGGGGGTTTAATTTTTAAGTACGTAAAATGCAGCAGTTAAATGCAGGAGGCTCTCTAACAAAGAGAAGAGATCCGGAGAGGATCTCTTCCACCAAAGCCACCTAATCAAGTGATCCGAACATTTCAAATTGCATCCAAAAGCCTACATGTTTTGACCTCTTAACAACTATAATAATTTTTAGCCGTTGAATAAAATTTGAAAGGCCCAGATTACTTGATCCTGTTAGGATGCCATACCAGATGGCACAATATGGTGGTGACAAGTGTACAAGAGGTTGTTATTAGTTAGTTGGGATTGGGAGTTAGCTATAAGATAGTGGTTTGTAAGAGAAGAAGAAGTGAATGAAATGATATTGTTGTTCTGTTACTATCTCTCTGTGCAATTGTAGAAGATGTAGAGTTAGGTTCTAACATTGGTATCAGAGCCTAGGTTCCCGACGCTGCGGAATGGGCGACCTGGAAAGGGCGACCTGGAAAGGGCTACCTTAATGGGACGACCATAGGGTGCGCCGCTGTTAAGAGTGAAAGCCACCAGAGTAAGGGTCGCCGTGGGCATCGGCTTCCGAATGGTGGTGTAATGTTATGATCCCACATCAACTATACTTATGGGGGTGTAGGGGTTCTTAAGTCATTGGGGTCCTCCCACCTATTGAACTAGTCTTTTGGGTTGGGCTCTTCCTTTGGGCTTGAGTACCTAACAGATCCGGTAGCATCGGTGGAAGAGATTCTCCCTAACAAATTCCTTTTATTTATAAGGATGTGGCCCCTGGTGTCTATTTGACAATTTCACGTTTTTGTATATACAAATATCAAGAATGATTTCACTCTTAATCTTATTAAAATTCGAGCCTATAACTCATTATCTCTAAAAAAAAAATAAAAAAATAAAAAATAAAAAAAGAGGCATTTCCGATGTTTGCTGAATACCAATTTCATGATTTACAGAGATCAAATTTACATCACTCATTTTGTCTATGCTTTTTATGCGATATTTATCATTGATTGACACGTATTAAGTTTATCGTAAAAAAATTTAGGAGGTTAGTTTATTAACACATATCAATTAATAATAAAGGTTACATAGAGATACAAAATAAGTATAGAAAATTTGAACTCTGATTTATATGTGAAACAAAGAAAGTAGAAGAAGGAAATTGAAGCGAGAGCAAACATTGGTAGCCCAAAGATTATACCTAAAGTATTTTATAACTATAAAATGTCACGTTATTAAACGGTTATTTATACATTTGGATAAGAACCTGTATAAAGATGATTTGTGGGATTTGCTGGTCTATACATTTGAAACCGAATCTCTCCTTTATTGGCTATCCTAGTCGCTCTAAGCTAAAGCTAAAATCTAAAAGCTTAACTAGCATTACCAATGATGGTATGCACATAATGACCAAGAATAAACAGATCATTAAGCAATAAAAAACATCTCCCGATAATACCTCCGATTCGACATGATTGAGATTGAGTTTAATCTAGTTCTGTAAACGAGACTTGTAAGTCGTCCTATGTACGACTATTATCCAATTTAATAAGTACAATCCCGGCATTTATAAGTTTATCGAACAAAAAAAAGTACCTAGAAGTCCATTTCAATTGCTCTTGTTCTGGCCTAGACACCAAACGAGGCTAAAGATCGACTAATCACACAATCATATGACAGCCTCAAATATGTGCATAGTAATATATTGTGGGTTTGCTTATGTAATGCATTACCTTGCGGCTGAGGGAGACAGTTGGAGTAGGGAACTCGTTGAAGCAGGTGGGAGATTGACCCCACGTCGTAGCTATCACAGGCAAGCACTTGGTTCGCGGCATTGACTTGCGCTCATACGACAGCGAATCCACTCTCGGCTCTGAAAATAGAGGCAGCGGCGTTCCCGGCGTCGCCGGCGCCGACGCCGATGGCGTCACCGGCTCAGATTCCTCCATTTCTAGCAACCAAAACCAAGGTAAAGAAAAAGGATAAAATACAATAGATTTTTTTTTTTTTTTTTTTTTTTGAATTTTTTAGAATTGGGTTCTGGGAATGAGAAGATCGGAGTTACATAATTTGAAGATTTTTATAATTTTTTTTCTACACGAGAATTTTGATAGTGGCCAGAGTGGGGGACGACAATTTGGCTATGGATAGTACATACTGAAAATTACCTAATTTTTTTTTTTTTTTTTTTGGGTTTCTTGGGTTGGGAATTTGGTTTCGGAAGGATAAAAAGTTACATAATTTGAAGGTTTTTTATAATTTTTTTGCTAAGGGATAGAAGAAACGAAGAAATCCAGAGTACCCACTAAAAGGATAGCTCTAGTATTTCATACAAAAAGCAATCAAAGTTAAAAAAAAATTGGGTTTTTTGATTGTGGGATTGGATTGAAAAGTCTGGATTACATGCTGGGAATGATTTTTTTGAGGTTCTTTTTTAAGGAAGAATGATGAAAACGGAAGAATCCAGGTTCAAAACCAGAGCAACAAAACAGCAGAAAAGTACAGACGATTTGAAAAAGGACTGAAACTGAAATTGTAACCGAAGTGTTTTTTGGGTCAAAAGAAGGAGGAGGAGGAGGAGGATTGGATTGCACAATAATGGAGGTGAACTGCAGAAAGAAAAGAGATATAACTCAGAGGCAGTCAGGTTTAAATGCATAGGCGTGTGTTTATATATAGAAAATCGAGACAGTACAAACTCCAACCTCTCTCTCTGTCTCTCTCTGTCTGTGTCTCTGTGCATTATTTTAAGAAGGGGAAAGTCAACGGCTGCCATTGGGGTATTGCATTTAACTGTTTTCATACACTTTTTTGCACTATGCAATGAGTCACTGCCAGTGGCCTCCCGTAATGCTCGCAAAGCCCACTGCCTAATCCACCGTGGTGTACCGTGTAATCGTGTATCACTAGCTTTTGGTTTGATAATGAAATGATTTCTGCATATTCTTCTTCGTCTGCAAATCTTTATTCATTTCTCATGTGGGATTAGAAGAGAAGCTCGACAAATTGACAAATTCTGGCGGGAATGGTAATTTCTTGGGTGAAAACGTTTGTAACTTTCGTTATGTCAACTTGTATTAATTAGGGTGACTTTGTGTAAAATCAATAAACAGTTACAATATTAACAATAGATCAACAATATTTATGTTATTTATAAATAAATCAATCATATATTATTATGATACTTAAATGAATTTAAAATAAACAAAAATTACAAAATCTGCCACTACAACTGGAACTCACTTCAACTAACACTCTTTTTCTCATAGTTTTATATTTCCTCATTCTATTTTTTACATTTAGATTCAAACACTGCGTTGCAGTGTTCATTTACTAGTTTCGTTTTTGTCATCACTCACACGCCACCTACGTAGTCCTTTGTACATTTGGATTCTCTAGTTATATTTTTTTACTTTTAGATTCAAATGTTGCGTTGCAATGTCCCTTTTTTGGTTCTATTTTTTTCATCACACACGTCACCTACACTTCACACCTTGCACGACTCCTGATTTTTGCATATAGATTTAGACACTATAATGTAGTGTTTGTTTCCTGACTCTATTTTTTACATTTAGATTCATATATTGTAATGCAGTGTGCGTTTCCTGGTTTCGTTTTTTACATTTGGATTCAAACACTGCAATGTAGTGTCCATTTCTTGATTCCGTTTTTCTGAGTTGAGCAGACTTTTCCATGTAAACGAAGGGTGAGAGAGAGAGAGAGAGAGAGAGAAAGAGTGATAGAATATACATTTTCTAACTATTTATAGGATTCAGACCTCTCAATATCAGTTCCATAGGGATAAAACTCCAACGGCCAAAGCTCTTCCCCCGCCCATCTTCCCCCTCAATTCCTTTTTCTCCCTCGCACCACCACACCCCACCGCTGTTAACAAACCCCAAATTCAATTGCAGGTCATATGTGCTCTAAGTCTAATTTATTTTTTCGCTATCCCTTACTCTTTTAGCTTTTTATTCGACATCTCTTTCTTCTTCTTTCTTCTTATGCATCTTTGATATTTCTCTCTCTATAATTCTTCCATAGTTATGAAAAAAGATCTCTGCAACCAAAAGACATTGGTTTGGACAACCCCTCTATTTGTTGTTTCATTAACATCTATTGAGATTTTAAGGTCGAGGGACTTACAATTGAGGGATGTGGTGGTGCTAGGGTTGATTTTGGAGAGTGTAAGGTGAGGGACCAGCAATTGGGGGTTATGGGTTGGGTGGGTTGTGGCGGTGTTGGTGGTGTTTTTGAGGTGGGGTTGAATTTAATTTGGAATTTGGGGAGTTGGTGATTCGAAGTTGAGAACTTTGAAGTAAGGGAGAAAAGAAGAGTTGAGGGGAAAAGAGGAAAGATAAGTGATTTTGGCCGTTGGATTTGTATCAATGGATGAGATCCCATATGACATTCATAGAGAAATAAAGAAAGAGAATGGTAGAATAGTCAAATTCTAACTATTTATAATGACTTAAAGCCTATGTGGCATTCATCATTGACTTATGCCTAAATTAATAAAAATATATCATTGATTAAGTCCAAAAAAAAATGTTATTGATATATGGCTTAATAGTAAAGTTTTTATTGACTTTTGGCAAAATTACCTTATTAATTCATTCATCTTTGCTTAAATTCTTTACAAAAAAATCATAAAAAAGACCTGAGGGTGCATAAAGTGCAAAAATTATTTTGCGTTTAATAATGATACTTATCTTTTCAAGATTAATTGAGCGTATAGTCCCAATTTTTTCACTTAAAGAACTTGTAGTTATAATTTTGGATCTTGAAATGCTCTAGTTACTAAGAATTCAATTAAGGATGATATATTAAATCAATAAACGAATCTTCACTGTTTTTAGACGTGATAAGAGTGCGAGAAACAAGCAAGTGGGAGACCAGCTAGTTTCTCTCTCTAGGGAAAAACTCTCTCTTTGCTGAAACACTAACCCAGTATTCTCCTTCACAATCGGCACTAACCTTTGGTTTGGGTGTCGGTGGCAACCCATCCTTAGGCCATCTCCAACCGAGGGCTGGCTAAATGGCTCGTTTTAGCCCTTTGACCATTCAAGAAATTAATATTTTAATGAACAGTACAGAGTCATATTTGTTTCCATCTCCAACCGAGGGCTAAAGGGCCATAGGGCTCGTTTTAGCCTTGTAAAAAAAAAATCGTCTCCAACCGAGGGCCATAAGGCCACAGGGCCAAACATAATTTATTATTTAAAAACTACAACTTAAATTCAAATCCAACGACTAAGTGGCGTCAGCATGAAGTAGGCGTTTAAGTTTTATGTTGTTAAATGTTTTTAAAAATGTTGTTTAAGTTTCTTGTTGTTAAATGATTTTTTATGTTGTATAATTTTTATGTTCGTTAATGTTATTTAATGTTGTTTCATATTGTTTAATATTGTTTCATGTTACTTAATTTAATTTAATGTTGTATAATGGCTTAGGAAGTTATAGGAAAAAAAAAATAGAATTTCAAAAAAATATGAAAAAAAAAATAGAATAAAAAAAATATGAAACAAATTTTGTAAAATAGAAGTTATAGGAAAAAAAATAGAATTTAAAAGAAAAAAAATACAAGTTATAGGAATTTTTTTTTGTAAATAATAAAAAAAATAAAACTGTAAAAAAAATTCAAAAATAATGGCTAGCTGACGTTAACTAGCCGTTGGATTCAAAAATTTGTTTAAGAATTCCTGTCAGATATAACCGACAGGATTAATAACAATGATGTCGGTTATATTCGACATTAATTCTTAAATTTCTGGTCAGCCCCGGGCTGGCTAGATTGGGCCAGCCTTTTGGCCCTTTCAGATTTCGTGGGGCCCACGAGCCATCTGGCCTAGCCCTCGGTTGGAGACGGTTTTCGGACTATTTTCTGCCCTCTGGCCCTCTGGACCTTTCGGTTAGAGATTGCCTTATATTCTTCTCATTCCCTCTCTCGCAGCTCGCTACACCTTCCCGCTTTTCCTCCTCATTCCCTCCCATCTCCTCTACCATTTCCCTATTTTCTTCCCTTCCATTTTGCTATACTTTTTCCCTCTTTTCCTCCCTCCTCATCTCCTCTAACCCTTCCCTCTTACAGCTTTACACTCCCTCTTCCTACTTTCCATCTTCCTTGAGCTTGGTCTCAATAACCCTGAGCTTGTCTCATATTTGGGCTTCATTCCCCTTATCCGGCGTTTTTTGCGTGTTTTTATTGTTTTTTGTCTGTTAATTTTTCTTCCTCGCCCTCTTTAGCCATGATATTCCATCACCACCCCTATAATGTGCTTGGATCTGCGGGCTTCGATTTGAAATTAGATATCAGATCCATTTCCCTCCCTCACTTCCCTTCCCCCAACCAATGTGCCTGATCTTTGTCGAGGCCAAGTGTTTTGTGGCCTCTGTCACTGAATGGGTATTCTACATACCCCTCATCCTCACTTTCTATTCATATGGTACTTTGTTTGCATATATTTGCAGGGGTTCGTGAAGGAGATTTGGATTTGGTGCTACTTTCTTGGTTCAGAGTTTGGCTTCCTTCGAGGATGTGGAGGCGGCGATGGTGCGATTTGGTTTATGCTGCTTCATATTAGGGTTTTTTGTTGTTTTTTTTTCTGACTACGGGTCTAAGTTTGTGTGGGTTCCCCCATTGTATCTTGGGTTGTAGCTCTTATTTTGCTTGGGCGTTTTACTTTACCTACTGTTGTTTATAGGAGACTTTTTAGTCTCTCTTTCTTGTACTAGTTTTTTTAATTAAAGTAATTTTGTTTGACAAAAAAAAAAACTTTATGCCCTAAAGTAACCTCAATTTTAACAAGTACCATTGTTCTAAAAATCTCCGCCTAGGCCACGCCCCGATTAATGCCTAGGTGTTTAAAAATTAAGAACGGGTGCCTAGACCCATGTTGGCACCCGCCTAGACCGCCTAGGCACTCACCTAGCCCGTCCAGACCAGTCTAGGTTATGACTCATTTAGACAGAAAATATCTAACTTTCATTCTGCATTTTTTTTAATAAATTATAAGAAACTTGTTGAATACTTAAATGAACACACATTATATGTTTGTTCCCCATGTTTTCATTATGTTCCAATTTCATAATATATAAATGTCATTCTATTTTGTAGTTTATGATGAAATTATATATATTTTAAATATCACTTATTTACACGAAATATAATATATTTAATTAAATCCGTCTAGTTTGCCTAGACCCGCCTAGGCGCTAGGCCCTAACCTGTCGCCCGACTAGCGCCTAACGTTTTTTAGAACCTTGACAAGTACTGAACTAAAATGTTGGAATCGTGGTTTCCCATGACAATTCTCTAACCGGTGCTCCAAGGTCTAAAGGTAAGAGTGTCCTTTGTTCGTTGACATGTTTAGCATTTGATATAAATTTCAATTTTCGTTTATCAGTGCAACATATTATTCTTGTGTGAGGATGTGTAAGAAATTTCTCACGTCAAAGTTTATAAAGAGTCAAGCTACTCACTATGTTATAAATTGTTTTTTTTAGTGAAATCTCAATTGTTTTCATGGTACCAGAATATATTGTCCATGTGTGAAGTCCACTAGTCACATATGCTCCACGTCACTCAATTTGTGCTGTTCACGTTTTAGATTTGAAAATTTGTCACACAATGGGAGAGAAAGGGGAGGTTGGGGGGGGGGGAGCGAGGATGCGAAGAAACTTCCCTATTTAATATTTTATGTGCTTATAAAGAGTTAAGTTTGAACAAGTGTTGAGAACTTCAACTTACTTCACCTTAGTTCAAATGTAAAACAAAGTATAGATTTAAAAGTCAATAATAAAAAATTTACAATACTTAAATGTATTTTTCAATTTATATATATTCATATGAATTATATATAATAATTAGATGATGATTGTATGAATACTTTTAAGTATTGTAGTCAATCACCGACTTTATATATGCCATTTTTCAAGGAGTATGATTATCTTCCATTCTTCTTATTTAAACGGTTACGATTAAATCATATCAACATTTTATATTAATTTTTATATAAAAAGAAAACCACGTTATATTAATTTTTCCGAACTAAAAGATCGGCTGCCGTGTGAATCGTGATCACAGGAAAGATGGCTAATATAACGTATGAGCCACATTTCAAGCGTGCTTTAACTCATTGACTCTGAATCTCGGATGCCGATTGCAATTTTGCTATTGGAGGGGAGGCATCTTTCATGACTCGAGCATAAACTACATGCGACAAGCTGTGAACTGTGAAGACTTCCATTTTTGATCCAGTATAATAATCCCACCACCCACCCAATCATGTATTAAAAAATACCCTTCTTTCAATTTCCGATGCATTATTCAACAAAAAATAAAAAATAAAAAAAATTGCATTATTCAACAAAAACCAATTAATCACTGTACTTTAATTAAATTACTAATGTATCTGGCCGGAATTTTTTTTCAATATACAGCAGGTATGTCCTTACCTCATCATGTTATGGAAGGGTGAACATTTTAGTGAGTTTATCGACCAATCCGACTAATATAACTAATAAAGGAGGGAGAGGGATAGGGAGATATGAATTATATTTCAAAATTTCGAGATAAAACCGAGTCCGATAAATTCTGATAATCTAAAATTCCAAAATCAAAACTAATATTTGATTATGAAAGATTTTTGAATTAGCATTGGAATGCTTGTTTCCAA
Organism: Malus fusca; assembly: GCA_035220775.1. NCBI lineage: Eukaryota > Viridiplantae > Streptophyta > Magnoliopsida > Rosales > Rosaceae > Malus > Malus fusca. The sequence continues at coordinate 24,559,900 of CM069072.1, read as the reverse complement.
TCACGCTTACACCCAACACAACCCGCCTAAGAACGGTTTGGGTAGGTTGGTTTAATTTACCCATTTTCTTGAGTGGAAATGGATTTCAACAATGTCAACTCAAGTTTATTGGATTTGACAACATATTAATGTCCAACCTGACCAATTCACCCGACGTCCACCGCTATCTCCCTATCCCTCTCCCTCCTTTATTCTTTTATATATTTTTGAGTAAATTGTAGTAATGATCTATCAACTTTAATTTAATTGGAGAAATTGTCCCTTAACTAAAAATTCATTATCATTGGTCCCTTAACTCATCAAAACATCCCACTATGGTCATTTTCATTAACTTTGTTAGAACTTCCGTCAAATTAATTGGAGAAATGGTCCCTTAACTAAAAATTCATTATCATTGATCCCTCAACTCATCAAAACATCCAGCTATGGTCATTTTCATTAACTTTGTTAGAACTTCCGTCAAATTGAGTCACGTGTCATGCACGTGAGGCTAAATCAAGGGGCAAATATGAAAAGTCAAATAAGAAAAATTGTATTAATGGTCTCTCAACTTTAATCTAACTAGAGAAATGGTCCCTCAACTTTAACTCAATTGGAGCAATGGTCTCTCAACTTTAACCTAATTGTAACAATGGCCATTCCAACATAAATCATTTTAACATAATTCTGACAAAGTTGACGAAAAGAACCATAGCTACACGTTTTGATGAGTTGATGGACTAATGGTAATGAATTTTTAGTTAAGGAATCATTGCTCTAATTTGCTTAAAGTTTATAAAATATTGCTACAATTTACGCTTTTGTGTGTGTGTAAACTAATGTATTATTCAATATCAGTTACATAAAAAGTTTCAGAGTTTAATGATCTATATATGACTATAGGTACTATATGTTTGAATCTGCAGCCTACCAACGTGATACTTTCCTTCTTTAATTGGTCCAAGTGGAGGAGAGGTGTAGGTATCGAGGTGTAGGTATCGAATTTTCAATGCACTTAAGCAGTGTTTAGGGCTGAATTTGGAATTTGGAATTTGGAATTTGGAATTTGTGTTTGATAGCAAGTGGAATGTAATGGAAAATCATGGCAAACCTACAAAGGGATGTAATCATGCAGACCAATATTGGTAATCGGTAGGCTCATAACTTTTTACCAAAACTATTTCAAAACTTCAAAGTTCTGTTCACACATTTAGCGTAATTTTTATTATACATTTTCAGCCTGGTATCAGAAGAAGTCTCGATCAAACTCCTAATTAACTAGTCAAAATTTTAATTCATTTCAAATTACCAATATTTACCAATACTTAAAAAGTTAGGACAGCTCTGTATTATCATAACTAGAGAATAATCAGAGAATACTTGTTTACTAAGTCCTAATCACCTTCCTAATCTCTTCTCTTGATCGATTACGGCGGAAGCTAACTTGTTACTTGGTTGCATCAAACAAGTGTGTGTGTGTGTGTGTATGTATATCTCTCCCTCTCCACTGTCTGCGGCTCCTCTGTCTGCATGCATATGTATAATGGGAACTTGTGCCCTAGTTTTGATTCTATATCCATTCCTCTTGTTTGGTTACTCATTGAACCCTTTTGAGTTGTGTTTTACAAATTGGACTTTAATTTAATTTTTGGTAGATAACCATTCGTCCTAAAATTCAAGTGGTTGAGGAATCGATTAATAATTATATCAATTTTATACACTTCTTCATGTGCAAACTCTCATTTTATGCATGGAGTGCAAACTCGTTTATATATGCATGGAGAGTCAACTTTACATTGCACCCTGTAGATCAACAACTAAGTGAGAAACAAGAACTAAAATCAAGAGCTTTTGTAAATAAGGTTATAATACAATACTACATTAGGCCTAAAAGCTCAAATTGTCAAAAGAATCAACAACAATAAGTCATGCAAAATTTTCATTATTTATAAGACATTCACTCTTTAACCGATTGCATTGCAATGAGTAAACTTTCAGTTGAATAGTGGTGGTACCTTTCTAACTTTTCATCTCTTAGATTCAGTTAAAGGTCTTGGATATTCATGAATGTGATCAAGCAGCACTTAGACTTTAGACAAGAAAAAACATAGTGGAGGACCTTTAGATACTGAAGTGTCACAAATTCTAACTCTTCCTTTCCTGTTCCTCATTGTACCCCAGAAACCATACTTGGAGCTGCAGGTAGAGATTTTGTTTTTTGCTAGGCAGGTAGATATTTTGATCGAGTCCCACAATTCATAGTTTCTACCAAATAATGAAAAGAAACATACAAAATCCAACTCCCACTTCTTCAAACACTACAAAAAAAGTAGTCATTACTGACGAAGATTTTCCAAGGGCCCAAAAAAATAGTTGTAAAAAGCACATTTTGCGACCATAAAATATAGGTCGTCGGTAACATGGCATGAAACAAATTTTTATTACCAACGCATATAATGTCCTCGGAAAAAGTCTCAAGTTTCGTCGAAAATGCACTTTTGTTTGGCGGGAAGAATTGGCGTCAATTGTATTAACGACGAGTAAAGCTCCTATCGGAAATATATGAAGGAAATTTTGTGAAAAACATGTTCATTTGAATAACATCATATAGCATGCAATTAACAATTAAAGGCGGAATCATGCTTTCATGCATTCAAAAACAAAACATCAACCATGAAATTCAAAGCCTAGTAGATTGGTGAACCTTGACTCAACTTTTAAATCAACATTTATTTGTTGAGAAATATTTACCTTTGTAGATTCCTCTTTGCATATGCAAAGGATAATCACCCAAGAGATAGGGCCTTCATTCCTTGCTTCTTAGCTCCATGGATTTGGTTGAATGAAATAGATTCTCCAAGTTCCCAAAATAGAGAACCTCTAAAGATTCTACACCAAGGTTGGATTGGAGAGGAAATGAGTGACCTTGAGGAAGTAGAATTGCTAGACAATATCCCCCAAGGTGGTTGGCCTCTTAGAGAGAAATGGAAGCTTTGTGTTCTCACCAATTTTCTCTAAAATCAACAACTTATGAATTTTAGGTTATAAAGTTCTTTATATAGTCACTTCTTTAAATGACCTAAAGAACCAAAAACCCTAATTCAACACTAAATGGATATGGGCTTTTGGTCCTTTGTGAATCTTTATTCATTAAGTTGTCATACAACTTAAGTCAATGGGCTTTGACGTTCGAAGCCCATTGGGCCTTAAGGTCCAAAACTATCCCGAGGTCTTTAATGAACTTATTCGTTTGATTAATTAACATATTAATTAATCCTTGCCATAAATAATTAAACCATTTAATTATTCGTATTCATCTCCTTTGTTTCTTCAATCTCCACCTTACACGGTGTACGATACATTAGGTTCCTTTTAGCGAGGCAGTGGGCGATTAAAACCATTTTACATCGATTGTGAATTGAAACTTACTTTCAATTCTCCCTTTAGTGATTACACACGTTTAGGGCTTCCACAAACCATGAGTGACACCTAGCAGCATATCATGGCTACCCAAGCTAATCAGAAGAGGTAGAGAACCTATTCAGTTTAGGATTACAAATGCAATACGGTCTTTCTCTAATCTAATACTCTTGACCACATTGTTTGGTTTGATAGGTTATTTATTCATGTCTACTATCCAATGTGATTCGTTTGCTTATATGATTACTTTGAATGTGATTTGGAACGCATTCCCTAATCTCATTCATACTCTGGCCAGAGATTTAATCATATCATAGAGTATTCTCCTTCAAACCATTTGAAGGTTAGAGATCCCTTGTTGCACATTCACTTGTCTCCATAACTAAGTGACTTAACCCCAATGATGTCGTGGACACCCCGATGGGGTGACTTTGACATAATCAAAGATCAATGACTTAACCACAAGACAACTGTGATGCCTCAGGTCAAAAGACTAATTTGCATTATCCCAACCATGAGTTCTCATGTGACATGAGTATGAGAACTCCTCGTTGATCGTGTTCAGTGGACTCATTCGCTATTGAGCACCTACATGCTTGTCTTGATGTCACACACACCAATGACTCGAGACTAGTCACTCTCCCTTAGAGAAGATATAGCACGTACTGATCTTAACGGACTGTCAATGCCCAATTGGCAATCCTATGATCAGGAACGTTTAGGATGTGTCTACGAAAGAATGGTCTCATTAATCTAACTTCATTAGATTGCATTCTCCCAATTACATATTCCTTGGACTTTATCGTTTAATCATATAACATTTATATGAGACGGCTCAAACAATAATGTTTGCCCTTTTATATGTAAACTAGATTAGTTTAACATGTGAAATGTCCGTAAAGTATCATCATATGATTGGCTTTAGGGCACATTTCCAACAATCTCCCACTTGCACTAGAGCCAATCAGCTTGGTCATCTGTTATGATTCCTCTTCTGTAGTCATTTCATAAATGGCTGAGTAGTAGGCTTAGGCAATGGATATCTATATGTTATCCATAGAAGCAACCTTGAGAATATCGACGTCACCATTATACATGATTCCCAATCATGTGGTTCGGTCTCTCATATGAGTTCGGATCTTGATGAGACCTTGATTCCCTGGCTTGAGCTATCGCCCCATTAGTGTCATACACTTTCTGGTTGGAACCGAATAGAGAGTTCATAAATGAACTTTCCCATCCAAACAACATTGTTGTAAACTTCTATATGGCAATATATTTTGCATTCATAATGGAACACACTAAAGTCATTACTTTAATGTTTCCATCCAAATATCTCTTTAGTCATAATAAAGAGATATATGTTTATCTCTTCATTCATAATGAAGAAACATCCAATGATGGATTAGATTCACAATCTAATACATTTACGCTTCCATTACGTTACTCTAATTCTTCCTCATTCTTCGAGGAACCTATCCTTTAGTATTTCTTAAATACTTAAGGATTCACTTGACAGTTGCCATGGTTCTGATCCTGGGTTTGCATTGATATCGCCTTGTACCTTTCTAGGTACAACTCATATCAATGTTTTTCATACAATATGAAATACATAAATCACCTTTCTGCGTATGCATAAAGGATTCGATTTACGCATTATTTCTTTGGGAGTCAAAGGGTACGTTCCCTTTGAGAAGAACTACCTCCTAGTCTCACTAGAGTTGTTCTTCTGATTGAAGTTTATCATCATATGAGAAACTTCCTAGCATCCTTTTTGTCTATTATTAGGGCATGATATAATCCAATTATATCCTAAAATCTATCATTATAGATTTCCATCCCATGTATATAGACTATGTCTCCCATATACATTCTATCGTTATAGAATGTTTAAAGTCATAACTTTAACGAAGAAGTATTCTTTTCATTTCCAAAATTAATATATCATACATATATTTAAATTTAGGAATATGATTAACTCCCACTAATCTTTTGTAAACCTAGTAAACAAAAGATTCATTTACATCTTTATGAGAAATCAAACGTTTTGATCTTTCTCTCATAAGACGCTTATGGCTCCCACTAGCTTGCTAAGATCCATGATGGTTGGATCTCTACAACTTACATGTTTTGTGATTCATAGTTTTAGACATAAATTATCAAGACTATCTTAATAATGGTTTCGGAAACCTATATCATGTCCAAAAATTGAATCACCATTTAGTTGTAGCTAGCAATCTTCGAATTAATTGAAACTAAGACTACGTCAAAGATGGTTCCTTCAAAGTCAACCATTCTCTTTGATTATAGTCACCTTAAGCTACCAATTAGCTATGAAGGTTTCATTATTTCGGGTCAAATGGTACTTTACCATTTCCTTGAGTATATATTGTATATACACTCAATGTAGTCATAAAGTTCAAACCATTCAACTGAGACGGTTTAAAATTCTTTTTGACTACTTTGGAGCTTGTGGTATAGGAACTAGGTTGTTATATTTGTTGATTATTATCTTGTCTCTCAAAGAACCCATTCTTTTGAGTTCTATTCCTAGTTCATTTGCTCTAAGGCAAATCACATTGTAGGATTACAATGAACTACTCAACAAACAACATTTGTTGGTTGGTTTATAGAAGTGATATCCAAAGGTTAATTTAAGGATATCCACAAGATAATTTTTAAACAAATATTGCTTATTAGCACACAACCCCAAATCTTAACACAATTAAGATTTGTCTTTCTTTCCAACTACATCCTATGGAGTTATGAAAATTTTGGAAGATCTTCTAATTGACAATCATATTGTTTTAGAAGTATATATCCTATATATATGGGTAATTGATAACATCCAACGAACTAAATCTTATTCGAGTTCGTTCTTCTCCTAATGGAGAAAATCATTATCTTATGATGCTAATTTCCTTGATATCTTTCAAGGAAACTCATCTAAAGTGTTACCTTTCCTTAGATCAAATCTAAGGAGGTAAGTACTTTAGACGTCTTACTCATCAACTTACATTTCTTGAATTCTTTGAAACCTTTTGCAAAGTATTCGGACTTGTGTTTATTCATAATAAACTATAGTCCAACCGAGAGTGATCTTCGGTGAATGTCAAACAACATGAGTAGTATTATGTTGTGGACAAGTGCCACTAACATCTAAGTGAATTAACCTCAATAACTTTGTGATTCTTTCTTCTTTCCAAAAGAATAAAGATTCGAACATTTCGCCTCTATACAATTTTGACAAGAAGGTATTGGATCCGGATCTAACGATCCAAAGCATCCATCTATGACCAACTCGTAATTTATGTTTTAGAGGTATCACAACTCAGTTGGGATTAGTCACTATCTTGCAACCTTTTGGGTTTTAAGCATCATTATATTCTAAACAGTTAACGCTACCATATCATCTCTACTATAGAGACAATCAATTAGATTACTATAATCCAATCAGTGATTAATAAAGAACAATGTTTTGTCAAACAAAACATTCATCCATCTCTACTATAGTGATGGAATTGAGTTCCTTAAAATTGGAATGTAAAGACAATCTTTGGTTTTTCCAATTTCTTTGGTAGTTCATATGAGGAAGTTAGTACCATCTGCTTTCGCAGAGATCTATATTTTATTCACGTTCCGAATGTGAAGTACTTTCTCTTCTCTCATTAATCTTCTACTTCTTATTAGCCACACTTTTACAACGATTGTAAAACATAGTTACTAATATGGAATCAAGCATTCAAGTAGAAGAACCAACTGTTTTGAACTTTTCAAGAACAATTTACAACACCTTCGAAAGGTGTGTTCTTGACACTTGCAAGACATTTCTTGCAAATACCCCTTCCAATGTCCATCATTTCATAAAGAAAGTTTGTTCCCTTGGAGTTAATTTTATCTTCTTCATTTGACTTCTCCTTTGACTACAATAGTCATGGTCCCTAAACTCCCACTATCTCTCTTGAAACCCTTTTTTCAATTGTGTTATACACATCAAACATTTTGGAGAGTGTGTGGTTATTGTTCACTACATAGTTTACAATAAACTTAGTGAACCATTAGGATAGGGACATAAAGGTGAAGTCCTAGCTTAGTTTCCGTCTCGTTAAGTGGTTTATCACTTCAACACTCAATGATTCAAAATCATCATAAGTCCATGTTGATGGACTATTTTTGTCAACCAACCATTATGTTCTAAACATAATTACAAACTTTCAAGAGTTGTTCAAGGCAACTCTCATTTCTTCATACAACAATTTGTAAGTGAAGAACTATGACACTAAAAGTGTCATTTGTCTTTATGCTAATCTTCGTAAGTTCCTTTGTTCATATAACGAAGGAATAAGCATTGTTTGTTTGTGTTGTCCTCTTCATGATAGACATTTCTAACATGTTCTTCCAATGATACATTATCAATAGGAAGATTGTGAGGATGAGACTTCTTAGGTACATGCACAATCCATTTAAGACAATCTTTGGGATTGTGTTACCAAGTCCGGAAACTAAAACATTCGGATTTTCTTTGTCAAGTTTTGGATAGCGTTTGCAAATATATTGGTAAACAAATACATAACGAATATAAATTGATTGATTTTAAGCCATTTGATTCGGGTCTTTAAATCAAATAGCACCACCCACTATTTTTGGCAAATTCCATATCCCTCATTGGAATTCGAGAGTTTTGGAGGAAACTCTTAGTAGGTTATGGGAGACTCACTATTACCAAGCCCACCTCACAATGATATGATGTTGGCTAGCATTAATAATAATGAGAGAGTACGCTTACTCATTTGCAACTAATGCAAGTACCCATCTAGTTTGGCCTCTAGAGAATGTTGCCTCACGATGATACGATGTCGGCGCCATTGCACTTAGTTAAGTTATTCCCACCATGCTTAGTTCGTGAAGGGGTTCAAGAATAGCCTCACGATGATACGATGTCGGCCATCCTCGTTGCCTACACTAACCTCATCAAGTATGTATATAGACTCCTCCTGAGTATAAGCATGCACTTTGTACTCCCCCATGATAGGATGAAGCCGGTGTACAAGTCATAAACGATTGGAGCTACCACGGTGGAAGGCCACGAAAGAGTGTTCTAAGCACTCTCACGTTTTTCAACTTAATAATGGTTTGGTTGAGGGTTTTAGGTCTCATCACATATAAGTATTCATTTTAATCTTCATTAAAACAATTTTGGTCCTATTACAACTATTGGTCCATTTGATTCAATTTAGTTGTATATAATACTCCCACTATACTTATAAAACGGTTTTTAAAGCAAGAGTATATGATACTACTAACATAAGGTTTGCATTCATTTGATGGACTATATAGTTGCCTTAGGGCCTTAGGATGACTATGAACCTTTGTTTAGATTCAACACGAGCCTAGTGTTGAATCTCGGACTAGGGATGGAGATTGATTTTACGCGTTTAATCACATTAAGGCGTGTTGTTCCTAGGGGCGTTGGACCCAACTACTTCATTTTCATGCATATCAAATAAAGCAAGAAAGAAGTACTTCAAAGTAAAAGAGAGCTTATGCTCTTTACAACATTTGCATAATTCAAATTACTTTAAAGTAAAGAAGAGCTTATGCTCTTTTACAACATTTGATCAAATCAAATTACAACCAAAATTAATCTACACATTCCCATGGTTCAAACAAATTTGAAACGGCCTTTCACATAGCTCAATTATCATAGGCTTAGGTTCATAATCACCCTTTAATTAATCAACACTTTAATTAATTAAATTGAATGCAACATTTTCATTTGGTTTTTGTATCCATAAAATTGATTTAAATGGAGCTAAATGAAATGAAAATCCAATTCTCATTTAAAGAGACAAAACAATTTTTGTTCCCTACTTAATTTGGGCCATCATGCAATAACCACAACTTTTTGGGCTATATTGCGAAACACAAACTTTTGGGGTCACTTTGTAAAAACACAAAAGCCCACTACTTCATGTAATTACAACTAGAACCCAAAAATTTCAACAAATACAAAAAACTTCATTAAAGGAGCAAAACAATTTGTCCTTTAGCGTTTTTGGACCTTAACGTAAAAACGTAAACTTTTGGGCCAAAGTGCAAATACACAAAAGTATCAAAACTTTATGTAATTGAATAAAAGACCCAAAAATACCCTACATGTAGGGTGGCCGGCCATGAGTAAATAAAAATAAGATTTTTACAAAGTTTTTGTAAGTGGGTTTTGTTAGGTGAGGTAAAGATGAAATATTTTGAATTTATGTCAAACTTTTAAAAAAGTTTGTCTACCATTATAGCTATTAATTGAATTTATGTCAAACTTTTAAAAAAGTTTGTCTACCATTAAAACCATTAATAATACTTTACCAATAATCATCACCCACTAAAATCACCCACTAAAATTAAACCAAAACTTTATGTAAAAACATAAAACTTTTTGAATCAAAACTTCAAAACTTTTTGTTCTTGGCAAGAACTTCAAGAACATTCATAATAGCTCCATGAATGTTTTCACTCACCAAAACTCAAATTTTCACCACTCAAAAGAGGGCTAACATCCTAGGGTACTTAGGGGTTCCAAAAGTCACTTTAAAACCATTTTAACAAGACAAACATGAACCCAAAAAATCACCCTTTGGATTTGGCCGAATTTCCCCAAAAACATGGCACCAAATTTTAGCTCCAAAATTCATGCTCATATGAACTACATCTACAACATTTGAGATGGCAAATTTTCTAACAAAATTTACATTCAAAGAAACAAGAATAAAGCTTGTAACATATTACAACTTTTAAATCAAAAACTATGAACTACAAAACCCAAAATGATTCACCAACTACTAGACCTAGGCTCTGATACCACTTGAAGGAAATTTTATGAAAAACATGTTCATTTGAATAACATCATATATCATGCAATTAACAATTAAAGGCGGAATCATGCTTTCATGCATTCAAAAACAAAACATCAACCATGAAATTCAAAGCCTAGTAGATTGGTGAACCTTGACTCAACTTTTAAATCAACATTTATTTGTTGAGAAATATTTACCTTTGTAGATTCCTCTTTTCATATGCAAAGGATAATCACCCAAGAGATAGGGCCTTCATTCCTTGCTTCTTAGCTCCATGGATTTGGTTGAATGAAATAGATTCTCCAAGTTCCCAAAATAGAGAACCTCTAAAGATTCTACACCAATGTTGGATTGGAGAGGAAATGAGTGACCTTGAGGAAGTAGAATTGCTAGACAATATCCCCCAAGGTGGTTGGCCTCTTAGAGAGAAATGGAAGCTTTGTGTTCTCACCAATTTTCTCTAAAATCAACAACTTATGAATTTTAGGTTATAAAGTTCTTTATATAGTCACTTCTTTAAATGACCTAAAGAACCAAAAACCCTAATTCAACACTAAATGGATATGGGCTTTTGGGCCTTTGTGAATCTTTATTCATTAAGTTGTCATACAACTTAAGTCAATGGGCTTTGACGTTCGAAGCCCATTGGGCCTTAAGGTCCAAAACTATCCCGAGGTCTTTAACGAACTTATTCGTTTGATTAATTAACATATTAATTAATCATTGCCATAAATAATTAAACCATTTAATTATTCTTATTCATCTCCTTTGTTTCTTCAATCTCCACCTTACACGGTGTACGATACATTAGGTTCCTTTTAGCGAGGCAGTGGGCGATTAAAACCATTTTACATCGATTGTGAATTGAAACTTACTTTCAATTCTCCCTTTAGTGATTACACACGTTTAGGGCTTCCACAAACCATGAGTGACACCTAGCAGCATATCATGGCTACCCAAGCTAATCAGAAGAGGTAGAGAACCTATTCAATTTAGGATTACAAATGCAATACGGTCTTTCTCTAATCTAATACTTTTGACCACATTGTTTGGTTTGATAGTTTATTTATTCATGTCTACTATCCAATGTCATTCGTTTGCTTATATGATTACTTTGAATGTGATTTGGAACGCATTCCCTAATCTCATTCATACTCTGACCAGAGATTTAATCATATCATAGAGTATTCTCCTTCAAACCATTTGAAGGTTAGAGATCCCTTGTTGCACATTCACTTGTCTCCATAACTAAGTGACTTAACCCCAATGATGTCGTGGACACCCCGATGGGGTGACTTTGACATAATCAAAGATCAATGACTTAACCACAAGACAACTGTGATGCCTCAGGTCAAAAGACTAATTTGCATTATCCCAACCATGAGTTCTCATGTGACATGAGTATGAGAACTCCTCGTTTATCGTGTTTAGTGGACTCATTCGCTATTGAGCACCTACATGCTTGTCTTGATGTCACACACACCAATGACTCGAGACTAGTCACTATCCCTTAGAGAAGATATAGCACGTACTGATCTTAACGGACTGTCAATGCCCAATTGGCAATCCTATGATCAGGAACGTTTAGGATGTGTCTACGAAAGAATGGTCTCATTAATCTAACTTCATTAGATTGCATTCTCCCAATTACATATTCCTTGGACTTTATCGTTTAATCATATAACATTTATATGAGACGGCTCAAACAATAATGTTTGCCCTTTTATATGTAAACTAGATTAGTTTAACATGTGAAATGTCCGTAAAGTATCATCATATGATTGGCTTTAGGGCACATTTCCAACAATATAATGGTTATTTCCGAAGATTCACTCATGTTGACGAAATTGATTTAGTATTTTCGATGGAAAAAAAGTCCTCTCGGTAATGTTTATATATTTTTTAGGGAAAAAAAGTCCTCGGTAATGCTTTTATATTTTTTAGGGTGATTAGTTGTTGTCAGAAGTAATCATATTTTTTCCGACAAAATTTTTTCTTTCTCAGAATAAATTTTTTTAAGGCATATGGTTTTGTTGGAATCAATTACTTACCAATGGTCACATGTGTCGTTGGAATATTCTTGAAATAAGTTTGATGCTTAATTTAAATTCTACAATAAATAGATCATATAACTTAGAATACATATGGAGAAGATTGGACCATAAAATTAAAAATAAAATTGGAGTTAAAATAACCGTTAAATCGTTAGTTTTCGTTTATAACCGTCGAAAGGTTTTGTCATGTTACCTAATATTTGACTGTCTGTTTTTTGTGATTTTTTACGTATGCGATCTTGGAGCATATACAAACAAGTTTGACGGTTGGATCATTGAAACTAGTTTTGTAGAATGTGTATCCTTTCAAAATGATATATTCAACAAACTCTTGGAGTTTATTTTATACTTCTATTAAGTAGAACATAATAATTTGTGGTATCCACTAGTGCAAATATTTTAAATTGAAGATCGAATTCATTCATCATACTCTTATAGGATTGAGGAGTGTATTTGTAAAATATCATCAAAATCGGAGTTAAAATAACCGTTAAATCATTAGTTTTTGTTTGTAATCGTCGAAAGGTTTCGTTCCGTTACCTAACATCTGAATGTTAGTTTTTTGTGATTTTTTACGTATGTGATCTTGGAGCGTATACAAACAAGTTTGACGGTTGGATCGTTGAAACTAGTTTTGTAGAATGTGTATCTCTTCAAAACGATAGATTCAACAAACAGTTGAGTTTATTTTATACTTCCATTAAGTAGAACATAATAATTTGTGGTATCCACTAGTGAAAATATTTTAAATTGAAGATCAAATTCGCTCATCGTACTCTTATAGAGTTGAGGAGTGTATCTGTAAAAAATCATCAAAATCGAAGTTAAAATAATCGTTAAATCGATAGTTTTTGTTTATAACCGTCGAAAGGTTTCACCTCATAACCTAATATCTGAATGTCAGTTTTTTGCGATTTTTTACGTATGCGATCTTGGAGCATATACAAACAAGTTTGATGGTTGGATCGTTGAAACTAGTTTTGTAGAATGTGTATCCTTTCAAAACGATAGATTCAACAAACAGTTGGAGTTTATTTTATACTTCCATTAAGTAGAACATATAATTTGTGGTATCCACTAGTGCAATATTTTAAATTGAAGATCGAATTCATTCATCATACTCTTATAGGGTTGAGGAGTGTATTTGTAAATATCATCAAAATCGGAGTTAAAATAACCGTTAAATCGTTAGTTTTCGTTTGTAACGTTGAAAGGTTTCGTCCCATTACCTAATATCTGAATGTCAGTTTTTTGTAATTTTTTATGTATGCGATCTTGAAACATATAAAAACAAGTTTAACAATTACATCATTGAAATTTATTTCAGAGAATGCATATCCCGTTAAATCGATAGATTCAAATAGAGTCATACATTTTGACAAAAAAAAAAAAATAGAATCATTCATAATTAAAAAAATTTGGAGGAGGTGGGAAACAAAATTTTTGGAGGGCTGCCAAAATTTTGGCATGGCGCCCAATTACTTCTATCTCTATTTCCAAAGAGAGCACTCAACGCCATTTAGCTCTCTCCCCTCATTTTCATATCTCTCGCAACTCTGCCTTTCCTCTCCAGAAACAAAACCCTAACCTCCACCCTTCATTTCGTTCTCAAAATCTCAGAGTTGCATTCATCAAAATCTTCTCCATTTCTCTATATATGTGCCTTCATCCAAAATTTTCCACACGCCTCCACCTCTGCAAACCCTAGCCCAATTCCACATTTTCAAAATCAGAAGCAAACCCGGCGAGTTGTGAACACGTCCTCCCCTCCTCTGCAACAACAAACCCCTCAAAATTCACTAATCTGAACTTAACTCCAGAAGGGAAAACCATGGGTTCCTCTGTTACACACCACAGCCGCGCCAAATTGCGCACCCAAGTCCACAGATTCTTCTATAAGGTAAAAATCCCAAGACTTCGTTAACATCGTATATATAATTCAAATGGTTCCATTGATAATATTGTTGGGTCTAATTCGGTTATGTTCTGCACTGAAGGACTTCATAGAATATTAGCTTGTCCTTGTATTCTAATTGGCAAATGAGATTTTTTCCATCAGGACACTTGGTTCCTTTGATACATAGTGTATCATAAGTTTTTAAACCTTCCAGATGCATACAACTACTATGAATTGGCTGAATCCTTACACCTATACCCCACGTAGGTAGTATGTCTATCCAAAAAGTACCTTGAAGGACCTAATCACAAATAGTTCCAGGAAGGAGCCTAAGAATTCTTCAACCTTTGCCTACACAAACTTCCTAAAACAAAAGCCTATGATTGCAATTCTGTTCATTACTTCAGCAATGATATTGGCATCGGCTTGGATGTGCATCATCTTTAGAAATAGGCGGGTCTTTGTAGTGTACCTGTGGTATCCACTTGTTACTCTTCAAAATTCTTTCTATATATTATCAAGGATCCTTATTTAGTAATGTGTTTTGTACATTTTTCTCTCCCACAAATACATAACGAACAATTTGGAGATTTACTTGATCCAACCCCACAGAACCTTGAGGTGGATGTTTTCTTTATTATTAAGTTCTTTCACTGATGCTTTTTTTTCTTTTTCTTTTTCTTTTTTAGTTCATCTTCATTAGTTAAGATACTCATGGGTCTTATTTTAATCTGTTTTAGATCAAGGATGACCCCAAGAATGGATTTTATGTTGATAATCTGACTGAGGAATATGTGACTAGCTATGAGGATGTGACACAAATTTTGCTTAAGATGGGCTATATATGTGCAATTTTCTATTTACTATTGAGGTCCAAATGTCTTTTGTTGGTTTGGAGAACGAGAATCTGTTAGGAATGAACCAGTAATAGATGAATTATCAGAGGATGATGTTAATGATCCGAGTTATCAAATTCGCTAGTTAAAGGTACTAAGTTTTTTGTTGTTCTATCAGGAATTCTGCCATAAAGGTTGAAGGTGATAGAAATTTGAGGTTTATGAAATGTGTGTTTTGCAGGAAGAACTTATAAGAGTGAAGTCTAGTGCCTCATTTGTGATTAAGAATGGATATTCCAAGGGAAAAATGTACGTGAAAGCTTGAATCAATGGCGGGTGAGCCTGAATCGATTTTTTATTTTACTTAGGATAGATAATGGTTTGTTTTCTAATTTTTATTGTTTGGATTTCTTATCAGTTGACGATTATATTGTGCTTGATATAAGTTGTCCTTTCTTTTTGGCAGAATAAAGATTATACTTATGGATCAATGTTCGTAGCACTACATTTGAACTTGTCAACGGTTGATTAAAGTGGACATGGAAAACTAGCGTTATAAGACATATCATAATATTGTAACAAGTACTTTAAATATTTTACATTGATTTTTGTATATGTAGTTGAATATATGATTTCATTAATATAAAACAATTCTTTCAACAAAAATTTTCATTGAAAATATTATTAAACTTCTTTAAAAAAAATTGTATTTGTATCATTTTATTTTTGCCGACAAAGTAGGACTCACAAATATATAATTCTAACGATTCTAAACCTTCACAAATATGTTTTTGAGCGTATTTATGGCAATTGTTAATTGTCGGTAATGGTAATTGCGACGACTATGCACTCTTGTAAATAAAAATTTATTGTTGGAAAAATATTTTTCAACACAATGTTTGGTTGTAAGAAAATTATCGCAAAAAAGAAGATGTCGTTGTTTAGAAAGTATATTCGACAGTCATATAAGTATTTACGACCACATTGACTTGTTGAAAATAAAATAATTTTGCCATTTTGAAAATTCATTTTTGACTAAAAGATAACTAGTAACGATGAGTCACATGCGTCGAAAATGAAGCATTTTCGATGGCGGGTCGAAAAAAAAGTATTTCCAATGGATCAATTTGCAATGCCAAGCAAGGGTTTTTTTTCGTCGTAAATAAGTATTTGTGACGGCAAAATGCATTTTCCGACGACATTTGACCGTCGCAAATGATCTTTTTTTTTTTACCCTCTAGTGACCGATATGATGGTTCATATTGATCAAGATTTTAATACTGAGGGGACATTCATTATTTTCATTCACTTGAACTTGTTTGAGCCTATGATATAAGGCAGTTGCCGCAATTCCATGTCCCGCATTCCCATTAAATCACTTTGGCTTTTGTTGGATTGGCATAGTTATGCATATATAATGATAGGGTACCGTATGGAATTTTTTTAGTACTAATTGTTTGATGTGGAGAGAAATTTGCACAATTAGTCAATAAGAAAAAATCTCTATATGACCAATCACCACAAGCCACATAGATAGTAGACGCGATATACCTAAAACTAGTACAAACTAAAAGACCAAGGTCACATCAACATGCTGAAGTGAGACATCACAAACTCACTAAGCATAATCATAACATGACAAAACATTATAGAGTGAGGAAGTCTTGGTGCTAAGGGTTTGACTATATTATACTGATGAAGGTAAAGTTTTAATAATTCATGTTGTGTTGAGTAGAAGATACTCAAAATGATTCTCAAAATGATTCATGTTGTGTTGATGAAGGTAAAGTTTTAGTGAGGTTGAGAATGCTGTGTTTCAAATGGGGGGAATGAAAGCACCTGGGCATGACGGGTTTTAAGGAATATTCTATCAATGCTATTGGGATGTAATCTCGCAGGAGGTAAAAGGAATTGTCAATGATTTTATGAATGGGGAGGTTAACCCTAAAAAATTAAATTCTACATAGATTGTCTTGCTGATCCCCAAAGTTTCGAACTCGGAGACCGTTGCTCAATTCAGACTCAATAGCCTATGCAACTTCTTTTATAAGGTACTTTCTAAAGTCCTTGCCAATTGACTTTAACCCCTTTTACCGAATTTAATTTCTCAAATACAGAATGCTTTTGTAGCAGGCCGACAAATTCAAGATAATATCATGATAGCCCATGAGATTATCCATTTTATGAAACTAAGAAGGGCTAAAAGAAAGTTTGAGTTAGGAATCCCCTCTATTTTTGTTGCCTTGTTAGTCCTCTGTGTGAGCTTTCTTGTAATATTTGACTTTGCTCTGGTTATATAAATCCAGTTTACCACCAAAAAAAAAAAAAAAAACTTTGTGGGAAGGAAGGTCCATGCATCCTTCTCTTTCCCTTTTTCGTTTTTTGTTTTTGTTTTTGCCTTTTTCCATATTTTATCTGCTTTCTTTTCAATGAAAGTGGACTTGATCAAATATATGATGAAGCAAAGCAACACCAACAGTTCTCACCAGAAGTTTATGCATTGTGCACGCACAGTCAATAGAGTCTCTTTCCCTTACCAGTCAGTCACTGTATATGTCTGAAGTTTTTGAAAGGTATCATATTTGATGGGACAAATAAATCTCATCTGTACCTATTTTTTCAGTTAAAATCAAATGGAGAGATGGGCTACTTTTTTTATTTTTTGTTTTTTCATTGAACCATAATTAGTCACATTATGATTGTAGTCTTAGAGTAAGGATCCTCGTCAGATTCTCTTTGTGAGGATATCTGAAATCCTCAAATCACATTATTTCATCGTACATCGTGAGGTCAGAAATCATTGTAAATTTTTTTTATTTAAAATTAAATATAAACAGTACTTAATGAAAATTGACCGCACAATATACGAGGAACGAATGTAATTGGAAAATCTTTGGGATCCTCACAACGAGGATCCAGTGAGGATCCTCTCTCATAGTCTTATCCCTTTAATTTTGATTAAAATACAACTTAAAATCACATTATTCGGCTATTTATATCTCCCCTTTTTCTTTGCGTTAGAGGAGTTTTGTTGGTAGGTCAACTATATGATGAATTGTAATACCTAAACATCTGTTTTTACGAGTCTTGATTTAGCTACTAATGAGTTGTGGGCTCGATATAGACAACTAGAGTGTGCATGGATTACCTTCTAGTTGTAATTACCTCATCTTATTAGGGTTACGGAAAAAAACACCCCAATGGATGTAAGATTGAATTCATGATCTTTAGTCCTAACATTTTCTCTCTCCTCTCCCCATACAAATTTTAGAAAAACTTGTGTAACGGGACTCGGGTCACATAGCTCTCATAAAATTAAAACATAAGACTCGTGTATTGTTCTCTCAGACCCTATACTAGTCTCGCGAGTGTGATGACTCCCCTAAAACGACAATCCTACTAAAGTTTATCACGACTTTAGGAGCTCATGTTATTTGATCATTCACTTAATTATGCTTGTTCTTTTTCCAATGAAAGAGGACCGAAGCTTCCCTCGGCTTTAGGAGCTCATGTTCTGTTAGAATATTAACTCAATTATTCTTGTTCCTTTTTCTGGAGGCCGGGCTAGTCCGAATGGACACACAACAACCCTCTTCTTGTAGTCAGTACTGTCAATACAAATTTATATATACTAAAATCCAAACTCCTGGTTAATATTCGTGGACAGTGGATTGGCGAAAACACCCTCCGAAAAATTTTCCCTCAACGTTTTCCTTCATCTTTTCAACAGTGCAAGGACGATTCTGCCCTTGGTAACCACGCGCCTGTCATCGGTGGTTCTTCTGCTCCGTTTCTTCCCTGCCTTTTGTTTGGGTTCCCTTCTCCCTCCTCGCCTCGCTCTTCTCACCAAGCAGCTCGATTTAGGGCTTCACCATTTCTCTTCGAATCAAGGTCTCTATTTCTCTCCCTATTTTCCCAATCTAGGTTTCCCTCTCTCTGTTTAAAAACCCTAGATCTCGCCACTGCCGGAGAGTCGAAGCTCGGCCCTTCGAGCTTCAATCCGCCTTGCCGATCACCTACTCTCGGCGCCTCCACCTAAACCCCTCTCGTAAATTTCCCAACTTTTCCCCCAATTCTTTGCTCTCTCTATTTCTGCGCTTTCGAAAGGTTTCAGATTTTCGCCTTCTTAAGCTTATGTTTCTGAAAAGACCTTGATTTTGTGTTTAATTCGGGTTGTTGCGTCGTGAATTTTGAATTTTATGTTTAATTTGGGTTTTTACATTGTGAATTTTAAATCTTTAGCCTGATTATGCTGTAATTAATTTTAATTTTGTGCGTTTGAGTAAATTACGCACCTTTTCTTTTCGTTCTTTAATTTTTGAGTTCGATCTGTTAAATATGTGTGATTACTGGGTTTTTCCGATCTGTTAAAGATTGAGACTTTTGTTCTACCAAATTGAGTTGCAGCAGAAGGAAGCTAGGAGGTGCAGCAACTGGAAGTCGGATTTCACTCCCGTGGCTGCAATTAGATCAAGTTTTGGCTGATTTGATCTGAGCACGCACAGATTGTTTTTGACTCCTACCCTCCCAGACACTTGAGGTACAAAAATTTCAAATTTTTTTGTGTTTTATTTATTTATTTTCAGTGTTAATTTCTGATTAAATTATTATTTTTGATAAACCCATTTAGAATCTGATCTGGGTTTTGCCTGGATTCCATAGTAAAAACCTTGAAACTTGAAGGTATAAAAATTTCAATTTTTTTATTTTTATTTATTTTCAGTGTTACTCTCTGATTAATATTATTCTGGGTTTTGCAGAAATGTTATTCTGGCTGAAGACCTACCATGTAAGTGATTTAATTTTTGCTTTTCGAATTTCTACTTTTCATGCATAATTATGAATACGTAGATGATTTGTGAGTAATTTTTTTTTTACTTAATCTCCAATTCAAAGTGGTTGATTGCAGATTGATTGATCTGTTTCTTCGTTGTCGATTCAGCTGCTCGGTTGGCTTCATCTCGTACTAATTAGAAGAACATGCAAACAACATAACAGATAGATTTAACTGCACTGTTTGTCAACGATGAACATGCATGTCCCTTCTTTCAAGCAACTCAAGCTTTTTACGAAATCTAGAATTCTGTGGTTGTCATGTGCAACACCAGAAGAGGGATCATGGGCTATAAGCAGGACGTGGAGTGTTTTGGAATGCATTTTACATTATACAAGACAATCATTTCTAGCATATTTAAATAATGGTGCAGCTGGAAAAGTATATCGTCATCTTCACTCTTCATAAGAAGCAAAGAAATCAAATGCACTTTTGCGAGGACCCGGATGACAGTTGCCATTAGAGCTGCTCCTGAAACTCCGCCGAGAAGCGACCCTTTGCTTAAATAAAAAATAACACCAGTGCTTAAAAACGTAAAGAAAACAAGCAACAAGCATGTATTTTTGGAGCATCTCTGTAATTTTGCAGAAGAAATTAAGAGCTTAAAGGCAAATGAGCCGCCCCCGAGGAGGCCGTAGACTGCAGAGGTAGCCGGAGCCATCTCCGCCGGCTAATTAAGAAGTGCACAAGAATCGACGACTGCATTTTAGGTTCGGATTTGAAGCTTGTGTTGCTGACTGCCAATTTGCCACTTCCCGCAGCGTAATCGTAGCGAAAGGGATCGGGGTTGGAAAATGCGGGAGAGTTGAATGTGGGAATTCTGCGACGGTGTTCGTACAAACAATTTCAAGGTAGCTGGGAGGACAGGGAGACTGGGGAACGGGGGGCGGAAGAAGGGGGGGCGCCAATTTCACTTGGGGTTTGACAGAAGCCCAAAATTTGGTGCGAAGAGGGAATTCCCGGTTGATAGTTTGATTTACAAGAATGACTTACACAGATCGTATAACATTATTAGATTAAGAAATGAGAGACTTACATAGATCGTGTAATATTATTAGATCAAGAAGTTACGTGGCATAAACTCGTTCCATGTAAGTTATTTTCTTGATTGAATTATTGGTAGTCTCATTAACATAATAAAACGAATATAATGGTGTTGGGATTTATATCATTTTCTGCAACGAAAATGATAAAAATTGTGGTCGAAAACTTTCAAGTGAGTATAATTTGTTTTATTACAATTAGTACTCTAAGATGTAAAAAGATTTGAATCCGAGATGCAATAAGTTCAAATAGAGGATTCTATCCAAAATCATTTATATGTTAAGTGTATAGTATGTCAGAATGTGTAATAATAATGTAAAACTTTAACCAAAGTATAAAATTCAAAGACGACTTTATTGATAAGATTGAAACTTATGTCTCTGTTTTTTACTTTTATATATCACCAATAATTTTTTTTTTTATTTTCCATCATTGATTTTGTTAGTGTTGACCCTAAAAGTTACAAAGTTTACTTGTTGCACATGCCAAGTAATGAGTTATCTACGTTCTTCTTGTGAATGCGGGTGTGCCAACTCCCAACGGAGCTTGGTTAGGTGAGTAGAATAGATGTGGTGGTGGTGTTGAATGTGTTGCTGACTTCTGCACTTGAGCGACTACGGCTAAGGAAGGAACACCTCTCAACCTAGGTTCTAGGAACTTGAAGACAAGGTTGCTTAGTTCATTGCAAAGTTCAGGATCTCTTGCACCAGGTTTGGCTGCCTCAATTATATTTGTGAGAATATAGGTATGTCGAATAATTATCAAGCTATAGGGGCAAAGATCCTCAAAGGAGATGAACGTTTTAATGGTGAACGTGGTTTAGCCATCTGAATGCCGAACTGCAAAATGCATATAAGAGTAACTAATCATAGACCACTTCACTTCTTTGGGAAGCTAATGAAGTAACCTCTTTCGGCGAAGGAATCGAAGACTCTTTGCTAGCTGAGACTTGGATAGATAATCGACCGAACTAGAAGTAGTGTTGTTCCACCAAAATGAAGGTACTCTCGGAGCAATTAGTTCTATGGCTCCAGTGATGTTCCAACAAACTGAATATGATGTTGGTTACTAACCCAATATGTTCAAACGAATTGAATATGTGATGACGGAAGTGTTAGGATAATTAGTACTTTTCTCAAGGTTGTGTGAAGGTTTCGCATATAGCGAGGGTTTTTGCATAGATTGTTTGGGTTGTTTATTGAGTTGAAAGGGCTTTTCATGTTGTAAAACCTCTTCTATTTATAAGGATAGCCTTCATGATAAATAAGTCTAGCGAATGAAAGTCCTGATGGAACTATGTCACTCAGCATTTACCTGAATATTCTTTCTTTATCCCTTTTAATTAATCCATTGCCGAACGAAACTCATCTTCATTTAGTCTCGACGTATTTTATTCCAACTAGGATTCTAAACTTGACCCCATTATGTATTTACTTCATTCTTATCTGATGAAGAATAAATTATGATCCTTGGGATAATTCGTATTTAATCACGGCTTTATTTTGACCATTAACAATTGCAATTTGCCTAGGACTCAACCGAGCCATATCTAATTTGAATCCCCACACACTCGTATTTACCTAAGGACTTGATCGAATCAACCCTTTCTTGGGCTAAAAGCCCAGTGGCCTAAAGGATCTTTATTGGGCTGAGGATTGTAACTTTCCAGCTTGGATTAACCCATTCTCAACCAAAATTGTTATTTAAGGCTCAAACAATTACTTGCAATTTTTTGTTTTCATGCATCTCAATCCCTTTTATGTTATAGAAAAAAAATTTGTCACTCAATGTTCTATGAGTTGAGAGTTATCATGGCCTAAAATTCGAAATCGATAACGTGGCCTTAAATTCAAATTTTATGACACAATGATTTTTAATTTAATGGAAAATGAAAATGCAAATTATGAAGAGATTTTCGAGAATATAAACACGTGAACTTTAAAGATAATGAGATAGTGTATAATCTTGTGGAGGCTGGATGTTGCTTACACTGGACGTCACATGAATGTTGCTCATATAATTTTACAATTATTTTTTTGGCACACAAAGCTGACGCTTTCGAATAGAAGTAAATCCAACAACTGTATGTTAGACTAACATGTATTAAAGAGTATGTTACTACGTGTGCGTTAAAAGCATCCTCAAAAGACTTTACAAATGTTGTTCTACAAATACAAGTTTGGTTACCTAAGTGTCACTTTGCTCTACAAATCAGTAGCATTTTTACTCTGATTTCAAACAAATAGAATATACAACTTCAACTAGAATATGATTTTGACTCCAGCCCCTTCCAACCCTTGTTCATTTCAATTCTCCTAATTTAATTCCTTTCATTCCAATAACGAATCATTGACCAAGTTATCGAGGATTTGTCGAGTTTTGATGAAGATGCTTTTGAATAGGGTTACTCGTTATTTTGTGTGTAATTTTCTCTTTGTTGCTAAAACTTTTTGACACAGTACAAATTTACATCAAAATCATTATTAAACCAGCATTCTTTTACATCTCTTCTATACAATCAATTCACCAAGGTCGTCCAAATCAACGGCTGAGATCAATCAAGCAATCAACTAGCAAGCATACGATTTCTTCGTCATGTCATCAGACACTGACTGTAGAAACGAAACAGACGAAACTTTGTCCCGAAAGGTTTCCAATACTTGAGTAGCCGAAGGCCTCAGTGTCGGTGACTGACGCAAGCACATTGCCGAAATACCAAGCATGGTCTTGGCCTCTTCGACGTCAAACCCCGCCGCGCCCAACCGCGGGTCCACCAACTCGGCCACCTCCGCTGCGTCACAACCGCCGTACCTCAACCTGGGCCCCACCAACGTCGTCAAGAACTGCCCTTTTTCGGAGCAAAACGCCTCCATTCCGGTCACGAGCTCCAAGATCAAAACGCCGAAGCTGTATACGTCGTTTTTCTTCGAAGCGATTCCTGTTCGAAGGTAGTGCGGGTCGGTGTAACCCGGCGAGCCCATCATCGTCAAGACGTGATTTCTCATCGACGACGGCGGTTGGACCGTCGAGGAAAACCCCATCTTCGCCGACCCGAAATCGCAGAGCTTGCAGTTGAGATTTTCGTCGAGCAAGATATTTGAGGCTTTGATGTCCATGTGAACGATTTGGAGGGCGCATTTCTCGTGGAGGTATTCTAATGCTTGTGCGATTTGGAAGGCGATTGCCATTCGGTTCTTCCACGGCATCGCTGGGGTGGCCTCTCCGCCGTGGAGCTTCTCTTGGAGATTTCCGTTGGCGACGTACTCGAAAACCAGACCACCCTCGTCTGTTTCACATAACAAAATACAAAACATTATTATTTGAATAAATTGGATTGAACCCACAAAGAAAATAAGAATAAATCACAAATTAATATCAAGAAAATTGTACTCTACTACGACCCAACTACATCTGACACAAAAAAGTTAAAGTGTTGCTGAGTGGCAGAAACACTAGATGCTTCTTTAACAAGCAAGTTTTCTCAAGAAGTAATCAATAAGATTTTGAATAAAAATTACACATTTTAGCAAAGTGACTCTGAGATTGCTTCTCTAGAAAACATTCTCACTTCTAAGCAATTTTGCTGGAAGTAATTTATTATAAACACGTTGAAATTTTATTAAAAACCAACTGCTTAATGAAAATACAATTCATGGTTTATGAGGAGCATCCAAGCGTCTGATACGTGCTTCTCCATAAAATGTTTTTACGAGTCAGAAACTTTTTTTTGTTTTTTTTGTTTTGTTTTGTTTTGTTTTGTTTTTTGTTTTTTGAGTGGAATACGGTCGGAAACGAGTTTGACTATCAAGAACCATGTTAAGCACAATCCTAAACATGTCCTTAATTTATGGACTGACCTTGGTTGTCGGAGTAGCCAAGAAGCTTGACGATGTGGTGGTGCTCAAGGCGGAGGAGAATATCGAGTTCTTGCTTAAAAACCCGGCTCAGCCGCTCGCTGCCGTTGTGGACCTTAATCGCACAGAACCCATCACCGGAATTAGGGTCCGGGTTTCGCGCCAAGTACACATTGCTGAACCCTCCAGTTCCAATCACCTTGGAGAAGCCATCAGTAGATCTCTCTATCCAATCCCACCTTAATTTCTTCACGCTAAACTCCCCACTTTCTTCATTATGGTCCTCCTTTTCGACATCGATTCGATTTTGCTTGCGTTTTGATCTGAATCCGAAGCATCTGATTACCACCATGACTGAAACAATGAGGATGGCAGCGGCGGCGGAGATTGTGAGAGATGTGATGAGGGTTTTGGAAGTGTCAACGTGGGAAGATGGTTTTAAAGGGGAGGTTGACGGTGGGTTGGTGGAGGAGAGAGAGGAAGAGAAGGAGAGAGAAAGGAGGGTGGTGGTGGTGGTTGGGATGGAGCGAGAAGCCTCGGCGAAAGTAGAGAGTGAGGAAAACAAAA
This sequence comes from Malus fusca, assembly GCA_035220775.1. Lineage (NCBI taxonomy): Eukaryota > Viridiplantae > Streptophyta > Magnoliopsida > Rosales > Rosaceae > Malus > Malus fusca. The sequence continues at coordinate 24,534,564 of CM069072.1, read as the reverse complement.
GTATGGAGGTGAAGAAGTAGGAGTAACAGCAGACAAAACTGTAAGCGTGTGGTCTTTCGGTAACAACTTCGTCTTCTTCTTTGAGGTGAGATTTGGCCATGGAAGGAGGCACAATCTGACAGGGGTGATCTCGATCTAGACATAAAAGAAACAAATGGGCAAGCTTCCTTCCTACTTTCCCACATATGGAATTGAAAAAGGAAAAGGAAAAAGAGCGTGTATTTAGATCTCGCACCAATCAAAATCAAGATCTTAGTCTTTTTTTATTTATTGATTTCATAAATTGAAAAGCGAGAGAAATATTTTAATGGGTCAAGAAAATAACCGGTACACCAAGTGTCATAATATAATTAATTGAATTTTCATTTTCAGTTTTTAATAAATTGTATTATTACACTTAGTGTACAAAGTCATGTTCAAAACACACTAAAAATCTCTCCTCATTTTCCCATTTCCTTACCAACAACATTTAGATAACTACAATAGGATTTTTTTTTTGTCCAAATTTCATCTAAACTATTGGCAGAAGAAAAAATTATTTAGCAAGTGATGGATTGCCCTGATCTATAAAATATTCCTGTTTAACTTTGCATCTGAGTAACCCCTCTTCCTTTTCTCAATTTAATATTTAGAGAGTGATTGAAAGATAATTTATCACCTCTGTTATTCAAAGACATTACTTCTTGACAGCTATATGACCTGCGGATTGTTTATTTTGAATAAAGGATAATATCTACACTGAATGAGTGGGAGAGTGAGCTCAACTTCACAATGGACTAACAATACAACTTGCAGACTTAGGATATGAATTATGTTAAACTATAAAAATAAAGTAAGAATAGTAAGTTGTAAAAACGATGTGGAATTTGTCACCTGTACGCAAAAAGTGTTTGAATTTTTTTCTTTTTTAAAAAAAAAAAAAAAATTGGATCAGTTGATGGCTTCACCATGACAGTCTACCCTTTCAGAGATAGGGAAAGACTCACAGATGCATTTCAGCCTCTTTCTGGCTAACATCGTGCGACTCATAGAGGCATTTTAGCCTCCCCTAGCCACCATCGTGCGACTCACAGAAGTATTTCAACATCCCATTGACTACTATCGTGCGATTCATTAGCATTAGGAATCGAACATGGACATGTCGTATGAAATACGGGTTTAGAATTCATTTTCAACCACTGAACCATCTTATGATGATGTTTGAATTTTTTCTTTAAAAATCCAATTATTGTTAGCAATATTGTTGAATTCTATGGTCGTTTCTTTTCTTTTCTTATCAGAATTTAATAATGTGGTCCAGTCAAAATAGTACGATTGTTACTTGCCAGTTCCCTTGCCGTGTGCACAAGGTATTGTTTTGCGAGGGCTTTATGTCATCCTAGTCATTTTGCACATTTCAAAGCCATCATTTAATTCCAACTACCAAAATACTCTCATTTAATTCACCAAAAAAAAGCTATAATTTTAGGAAAGGGATCATCTCCGGACCCCTTCCTTCTAATCCATCAAGTCCAGGGATTTAGATCGTTGAAATTTAATTCAACAGCTACAAAGAGTGATCTAATTTAAAAGTTATAATAACTTTCGCCGTTGGATCAAATTTCAACGGCCCAGATCCCCGGACTTGGTGGATTAGGAGGAAGAGATCCGAAGAGGATCTCTTTCCATATTTTTATTTTAGAGAGCTATAAGACTCCAGTGTTCTATTTTCTCATGCACATTATCATCTCACTCACCATAAAAAGCTAAAAATTTGAAATGTTATTTTGTCATCAACTATTATTTTTAAAATAACCTCTAATATTCTATTTCCCCAACCACTATTATGTTTAAAAAATTAAAATGTTATTTCTCAAACAAATCAACCAGCAAATGAATGACTCGTCAAATGCTTTTTGGCTGTGTAATTATGCACTCTAATAATGACCATCAATATCCAATTATCATCAATTGCTAGCTTCTTGCTCTTTAATTAGAAATGGCATCTACACTATTCCGGTCCAAAATTCTTCTATGTTCTCTTTTATGTATTTTTTGCAAATTCGGCTTATATATGTTCCACTCCTTTCGCAATCCAATGTAAGTCTAGAGCTCCTATTACCTTTTAACATATTATTATTATATATATTTTAAGGTTTTTATTGGTTATTTTACAAATGGACAAACTTGTAAATAAAAATTTAATTAAAAAGTGGGTGGAGAGATATAACACTGGGATGAGAATAACAATACTCTTATTTTATTATCTGTAAAATGTCTTCAAATTTATTAGTTGCATGTATTTATATTGAGTGGTATGATCCACATACATTTTTTCCCTTTTACACACCGTTTCAATTTCTGGTCGTTTCTTTTATTTTCATATCAAAATGGAGACTCTTCATGGACTCTTTGTTACAGTTGGACGTCAATTCATGTGCCAACATTATAAAACATTATATAAAAAACATGAGATAACAGATAGTCTATAAAAAACCTCACTTTGAGAGTTCTTTAGCATTTCTCAAATAGATAACTTGTCATCATATACAACCTTGCTTTCACTAATTATTAAGGTCTAGGATCCAACAAAAAAAGGTCTAGGAATATAAGATAAAACACACACTAATACAAAATTAAATCAAAATAAACTTTTATATCACATTAGGTAAAAAGTAGCTTCATCATGGATTATCTTCAAATTGTTTCAAAAGTTAGGGTATAATTTAAATTAATTATCGCATTAAAAAAACAAATAATGTCACGTGTTTTTTTTTCTTTTCAATTATTCATACACGCTGCAGGCTGAATAAAGTTATTGAATGATAATTACAGCGAAATCTGAATAATTTAGTCAATATGAATCAACCATAACAAGTGGGGACTTCTTTCTCATAAGAAAATAGCATGAACCCAATAACGTAAAGCCAAGAGTATTTGACATTCTTGTGGCACATCATCCACTGCATTCTGTAAGCGAAAGAACGATAAATAGATGTTTACTTGTTTGTGTGTGCACTAGCATCTGTCATGTGTCACTTATTCATATGTAACAAGAGAAAAGTTAAAGGAGATTTTCTTTAAGATTAGACTTTTTATGAACTTTTTGTCATCTCATGTTTTTTAAATGATGTTTTATAGTATTGGCATAAGAACTAATGTTAAAGGGAGTTTTAATAAAACGTTCCCGATATTGTTCACTTTTAACGAAAAACTACATTTTTACCTTTTTTCTGATACTATTCACTACACCTTTATTTGTTATTTTTCATTAAAACTAAAGTTTTTTTTTTTTTACTTTTCGTTAGTTTTCCTAATGTTTTTAAACTGTAAGGTGACAAAAAGTTCATAGAAAGTTTCATTTTAAAAAAGTTTCCTTAGCATTTAACATGTAACAATTTTTTATAGGATGGATAGTATATTTTTTGAACGGTGGTAAATGTTTATTGGAGGGTGACACTATTAAAATTAAAATAAGTGTGTTAGAGAACTTCTTGTGCTAGCAGGCTACCATGCATTAACCTAATATACTTTATCAACGATCGACAACTAGACACACGTACGTGTATAAATTTCAGAAACAGTTGATCATGTTTGTTTGATATGAGTCAAACATTCAACCACGCACCAAATATGCTTATGCCCTATGAGTTGTGTTAAAGTTAGTTAGTTGCTCATACGGTCTAACTTAATTTACATATCATCGATGATAAACAGTCTTTCACACATGCGTGACAACTTTTGGTATGATTCACACGTTCGATTGCTCATGCCGTCGAACCTAATCCTCACAACCCTTTTTCCACTTCCTTCTATATTTTATATTTTTAATTGAATGTGGCCTGCAACCATTGCATACTCATTGGTGACTTGTGGTGACTTGGCTCTTCTTGGAAAGAGATTTTTTAATGTTAACGAAACACGAAATGGTACATCACATGTCACTATATAAATGGTAGGATATGTGTGTTAAAAAATTAATAACTTAAAAAATAAAATTTCTCACCACTTATATAAAAACATGTAGTTTACCATTTGTGTTCCGATCACAAAGAAAATTTTCTTCTTCTTGGAAATCTTCTTCAAAACATTGCTACTATTAATTATATTATCAGATGACCCGTGCAGAAATTAAATACGTACCAACTGCATTATTATTATTTTTTTCTTTACGTCCATTCCGATTTGCTAATTAGATGAACCTTGTACACAAAAATCACAATTAGTCTGACTAATTAATTTTGGGTTTAAATTACATGATGCTGCAGGCACGGCGTCGTTTTCATGATGTGTAGCTATCGGTTACATCCCGACATCAATATATTTATGAAAGTATGTAGACATTTTGTATTGTGATAGTTAGAGGTTGTGATATATTTATTTAGTGTTTATGTCATATGTTTCCTAATCCTCTTAAGCATGTTATATTATAAATTTTAGGGTTTGATGGTGATCACGTAACCACGAACTAAAGCAACTTCCCACCCCATTCCTTGATTGTTAGAGGAGGGGGACATGAATACTTAGATAAATAATTTACTTTTATTTATTTATTAAGACAATGAGATAAGATTATCAATACGTAGATGAAATGAATTGTACAAGTCTAAGGGTCTGTTTAATAATCATCTCGTTTTTAATTTTTTATTTATTTATTAAATTGGAAACTATTTGGTTTTTAGTTTAAAAAAAATGAAAACGAAAACTGAAAACTAAAACCCAAATGAGCCGTTTGGTAACTATTAGTATTTCAATTTTTTTTTTCACTTTTTTTAAAACTGAAAACCCTTTTGGTAACTACTTTCAGTTTATTTTTTTTATTTTTTATTTTTTTATTTTTTTAACTTGAAACTAAAGTGAAAACTACTTTCTTGAGTTTTGAAAATTTTGTTTTTAGTTTTTAGTTTTTATTTTTTTTGAAAACTGAAAGTAGTTACCAAACTTGTTTTCAGTTAAAAAAAAAAAACTAAAAACCAAAAACAAAACAGAATAAAAAATAAAAAAACAATATGGTTATCAAACGACCCATAATTTAATAAATTTTAAGTTGCCGAAGTTCTTTTTCAAAACAAAGAAAGGACCGAGAGATAAAAAATTTATGGTTGATTGCTAACCCATTGTCACAGCCCGTCCCGAGATTTTATATTTGGGGACGTGAAATGACGGATTTACCCTTAGCGGGTATTAAGATATGTGTGTGTGTGACGTTATTTGGATTAACTTTATTTAAGTTTTAGATTAAAATTATTGGTTTGTAAAATATTGTGTGGTTAGGGATTAAATGGATGGTGAGGATTTGGTGTTGGACCACTTACACTCCCTGCTCTCTCCCTATTCCCCGTATCACTCTCTCTCTCTCTCCTCCCTCACGATTCCCTCACTCTATCTCACCCATAAGCGTACGGACATCACCAAAACCCTCCAAAACTTTGTGGATCGAAGCAAATAAGGTATGATTCTTCACCCTTGTGATGTTCTGAGTCGATATTGAGCTATAGAATCAGCCGTACAGGACCACTATAGGGTCTCCGGTTGATTTATTATTTCACCCGATTTATATTGATGCATTCTTATTATATTTTGGCATGGCATGGCATATTCTTTCTGAGATGTTATGTTGATAGATGTGAGCTGAGTTTTGATGATATGTGTATATATATATGTTTATATACTATTTTCTGGGAAAGTATACAGGTTTTACGGTGAGGGGTTAGAAGTGTTTTAAATGAAATGTTTTGGAAAACCTTTGGTTTTACTGACCCACTCATCTTTGTTTTGCGCCCCTCCAGGTTCTAGTTAGCAGTTGGTGGCTTTCGAGGTCTTTTTCGGCATTCTGACAGACGTACTGCATGTAGGACTCACCTGCGGGTGTTGTACCTTATTTATGGTCCTACTTGACTGCACTTAGACCTATGCTCTGAATTTATGTGTTTTACCTTATTTCTCCCCTATTATTCTAGTAGGGTGTTCTGCTAGAGATTTGGTTTAAATTCCTTCTTATTTCTGTTATATCTTGCTTCCGTGTCGCACTTTTGGTTAAGTCACGCTCACGTGACGGCCAGCACGCCTTGATCTCCTAGATCGGGGTGTGTCAGTTTGGTATTAGAGCTTAGGTTGCAGTCCTGTATAATTGTTAATGCTCTAATGATCTTTTGATGTTTTCTGTCAGAATTATGCCGCCTCGTAGGGAACGTAGGGAATCCTGCCGTACTTCTGAACCTAATTTCCCTGATATTACTCAATTAGGGGAAGCAATGGCCCATGCTCTTCAGAATGCAATTCGTCATCCTCCCCCTCCTCAGAGGACACCCCTGGAGACCATGTACAATTTGAAATTGGATCGTTTTTATGGGTAATGAGGGTCACGAGGGGGCAGAGAAATGGCTAGACCATATTGAGAAGACTTTTCAGGTGATGCAAAGTCAAGGAAATCTTCCTGATAATAGATGGGTTGAGACCATTACTTGGTTTTTGGGTCGTGAGCCAGCAGCTTGGTGGGTAAACCAGACTAAGTTTATGGCACCTGAGAGGGCAGCTGATTGGGCAGTGTTTAAGGAGAACTTTAAGAAGAGATTTGTTCCCCCAGAGTATATTGACCGAAAGAAGCAGGAGTTCACCCATCTGAAACAGAAGAATATGTCTTCTCACGAGTATTTTTCGGAAATTTACTGATTTGTCTCGTTATGACCCTGATACAGCTGGTAATTAGGTAGAGATGCTTCGACGTTTCAAGTTGGGAACTACGAGAAAATGGCGGACTTTTGCCAGTGCACTTCCCTGCGCCGATTATCATGAGTTTTTCGAGATTTTGGTTAGGATGGAGGACTCCGATAATCTTCCCAGTGACAGTGAGGATGACGAGGATAAGAATGATGGTCAGAAGAAGGATGATAAAGGTAAGGGTATCTCCATTCCGGGACCTCGTAAGACGCAGAATTTTAAGAAGAGTGGAGCGAGTTCGAGTTCTTCCAGTTGAGGATTTAGTATTACTGGCCCGAGGAGAGGTGGTGGAAGATTTTCTGGTGGACCCAGATTTCAGAGGCAGAGGGATTCTGGTGGTGCTGGTGGTTCTGGTGCTCCATTGTGCCGCCGTTGTAATTTTCGTCATCATGGTGAGTGCAGGAGAGGTGGTGGTGCTTGTTATACTTGTGGGCAAATGGGACATCGGGCTTCTCACTGTCCCCAGGATCAGCAAAGACCTCAGCAGACCACTATGCCACCTCAAACACCGATTCAGCAGAGCTTTGGACCAGACAGTTATGGCCAGTCGGGTCGTGGTGGTGCCTACCACTATCAGGGGGATGCTGCTCCGTATGCTTCCGGACCTTATCAGTATCCCCAGGAGCCTTATCCTCAGACAGGGTATTCTCAGGACTTTGGGAGTTATTCTTCTTATTCTTCTATGCCAGCTGGTGGATCTCAGTGGCATCAGGGAGGTCAACCCCGTCAGGGGGAAGTTGCTACTGGTGGTGCATGATCATCTAGGCAGCCTAGTCAGTCAGGTCAGGGACGTACTCCCCAGGGGCGAGGTAATCAAGGTAATAGAGGTCGTGGTGGACGACAGCAAGCTCAGGGGCGTGTTAATCACATCTCACTGCAAGAGACTCAGAACCATCCAGACTTGATCATGGGTACGTTAAATGTTCTTGGTCATTTTGCTAGAGTTTTGATTGATTGTGGTGCTATGCATTCTGTGATTTCTCGTACGTTTGCTCAAATGACTCAACCTCACCCTTCACCTCTAGGATTTGATTTAGAGTTTGCCATGCCTAGAGGAGATAAATGTTATGTTGATAGTGTGTATCTTGGGTGTCCAGTGATAGTAGAGGGCATAGTTATGCTAGCTGATCTTATTCCATTAGATATTGTGGATTTTGAAGTGATTCTAGGGGCTGATTGGTTGCATTATAATCGTGGCCATATTGATTGTTATGGGAAATCAGTTACTTTTATTCGTCCTGGACTACCCGAGGTTACTTTTGTGGGCGAAAGAAGTGGGGTGAGACATGGTGTTATCTCTGCCATCAGAGCAAGGAAATTATTATCGAAGGGCTGTCAGGGATATTTAGCACATGTGGTGTTAAATGATGTTGTTCCTAGCAGTGTGGAAAAAGTTGGTGTGGTCAGGCTGAAGGAAATTTTGTGAAAAACATGTTCATTTGAGCAACATCAATAGCATGCAATTAACAAATTAAAGGCGGAATCATGCTTACATGCACTCAAAAACAAAACATCAACCATGAAATTCAAAGCCTAGTAGATTGGTGAACCTTGACTCAACTTAAAACAACATTTGTTAGTTGAGAAATATTTACCTTTGTAGATTCCTCTTTGCATATGCAAAGGATAATCACCCAAGAGATAGGGCCTTCATTCCTTGCTTCTTAGCTCCATGGATTTGGTTAGAAGAAAAGGTTCTCCAAGTTCCCAAAATTGAGAACCTCTAAAGATTCTACACCAAGGTTAAATTGAAGAAGAAATGAGTGACCTAGAGGAAGTAAAATTGCTAGATAATTTCCTCTAGGGTGGCTGAATTTTTGAGAGTAAAGAGAGCTTTTGTTCTCATCTTTTCTCCACAAAAATCCTAAGGATGAAATGGCTATAAAGTTGCCTTTATACCACCTCACAATGGAGTGGCAAACTTGCAATTAAGCCAAGTTCACTACCCTCCTTAATTATGGGCTAATTGGGCTAATTGGGCTAATTGGGCCTTTGTGAATCATTATTCATTAAGTTGTCATACAACTTAAGTCAATGGGCTTTGACGTTCGAAGCCCATTGGGCCTTAAGGTCCAAAACTATCCCGAGGTCTTTAACGAACTTATTCGTTTGATTAATTAACATATTAATTAATCATTGCCATAAATAATTAAACCATTTAATTATTCTTACTCATCTCCTTTGTTTCTTCAATCTCCACCTTACACGGTGTACGATACATTAGGTTCCTTTTAGCGAGGCAGTGGGCGATTAAAACCATTTTACATCGATTGTGAATTGAAACTTGATAAGCTCTTATTTATACATATTTTACATCAAATTCTCTCGTCTTTTCTTAGTTAGTTTCTTATATTTTTGAGTTATTTACTTTGTTTTTGTGTTTTATTGAATTTATCTAGCTAAGAAAATAAAATTAGCACAAGTAAGATTTTAAGTGAAAAAGAGCAGCCTGCCACAGAGGAAAAGGTTTATTCTTCTTTTCAGTTTCAACGTGGTATTCAATAGTTTGTGTTTCCTTGAAAAGTTGCAATGAAATGATGACTCATGTTTGTTTGAACTGGCTCTGGGTTTTCTCGAGTGAAATGCACTGGATCTTGAGGACTTGTATCATTGGTTCATTTATATAGGGATGATAATGGATGGTTGGTATCAATGCGCCTGTTGCGTCTTGCTCTATATCATATCTAATATTTCTCATACAAGTTATTAGTTTCTCAGTGTATATCCTCACATTGGAATGCTATATATAATATGGTTTATCCACTTTCCATTTCGTATTTATATCTGAAAACTGTATTGTTGTTTGTAATTGCATCTTATTTCTGTTACTGTTCTTTATGGAACTGTTAAACTTTTTGGTTGATCTCTCCTTGGAAAATTTGGCTTACATGGTTTTGTGTATGCAGTGAAGGCCTTCCCCAAAGACAATCCAACGAAAACTCCCAGATTGACTGCTTTCCTGGGATACAAAGCTGGAAGTGAGAGACAGGAGCTGCCTTGGCAGCTAGAGAGCACGCTGCCAGCATGGAAAAGAAATAAAATAAGAAAAGAAGAAGAAGGTGGGTATGCAGGCTGGCACAAAGAATAAAAAAAAATAAAAGAAGGCAAAGCTGCCTGGGGCAGCTGGCGAGAGAAAGAGCAGCTCGCAGGAAGGCAGGTGCGGGGGAATAAAGAAATAGAAGGGAGTTGCCTTTTTGCAGCTGGCGGAACGTGAGGGCCTCAGAGATGAGCGACAGAGCACAGCAGGTCAGATGCTGGAAACAAAGAAATAAAAAGAAGCTGCTGCCCTTCGTAGCAAGGGACGAAGGAGCAGTGCGGAACAGAAGAGAGTAGTGGCGCAGAAAAATAAAAAGAAGGATGGAAGTGAGCCTCGGAGAAAAAGAAAAGAAGAGAACTGAGAACTGAAGAATAAAAGAGTGGATAGATAAGAAAAGATAGAGAGAAGCAGAGAAGGAGCAGTGCGGAAAAGAAAGAGAGGGACTGTGGGCGCGGAAAGTGAGGGAAGTGAGGAGAGACGTGAGGAGGAGAGAGAGCAGTAGTGAGGGCAGCAAGCTGCCTTAGGCAGCGAGCTGAAGAGAGAAACGGAAAAAATAAACACTGGGGAGTGGGCAGAGCACTGACGCAAGTCAAAACCGCAGAAGGGCAGAGGACAGCTGCCTTAGGCAGCACGAAGGACAGAGGCGCTGCCAGTGGCAGCGAGAAGAAGGGCAAGGGCGCAGTGAGGAGTTCACGGAAAAAGAAGAGGCAGTTTGAGCACAGTGGCGCATCACTCCATTATCTCTCGGTTTAATCTTTCCAAACTTATGTTTTATTTTACGTTTTAATTTGATAATAATGTGTAACTAATTTTTAGTAGTTAGGGGCTGCTTTGAAGCCCCGAATATGATTGTAAGTTTGTTGTGATATTTTGTTTGAATGACTTTTATGGAAGGATGAAAATTGTTTCACTACTTATCTCATTGATAAATTCTTTATGTGTTTCTATGGATGCATACATAGTGAGCATATCTAGGATTTTAATGCTATGAACATATGTCTGCCTGCCCTTGTTGAATGAGGACCTACATATATTCTACAGTAGCACTTGTTAATTATGGTTAACATGTGAATCGATTTCTAGGATAAGTAAGACAACACCAGTACTTACGATGCCTTGTGATGACTCAAACTCTTTTTAATCTTAATGATTTCTACTTGTTAAATCTATGAACACACCATTCTAGATTGCATGATAGGGACTAAGTTAAGTTGAAAACACCATTCTCTTAACATACTACGTAAGAAAGAGTAATAGGTTGTGTTCTAACATTGAGCCAACTTGAGCATCTTCATCCGGAAATAAAAGGGATTTGAATGAAACGTAACATACTTGCATGATGATTTGGTGGTGGATTGCATGTCCCCTAACTCATTTTCTTAACTTGTGAATTAAAATCTATTGGTATTATTTAAAATCAGTTTATGTACTATTTTTGTACGATTTAATTTAAATAGCCAATCAACTCCAAAAATCCCAAAAATTTGTGTGAGCATAGCTCTGTGTGTCTAGTTTATGTGTATAAAATTTCGTTGCATTTGGATAAGTGTAAGTTAGTCTAATTATTATTGTTTGGTGGCTGGTCAGTGGAGACAGCCACCCTGTTTTTGTGACATTTTTAAGTATTTGGATAAAACAATCTTCTGCGGGAAAGACCCTTATTTTCATATGCTACAATCGACAAATTTTAGTGTTAATAAGGAAAATCAATAGGATTATTGTGTGCTACTTTGTGGTGCGTAAATAATTACTATCAAATTTTTGGCGCCGTTGCCGGGGATTGTGATTTCTGATTGCTTATATTTTATTTTCATTATTATTATTATTTTTTTTTTATTTTTTATTTTTTTTATTATTTTCTATTTCTTGTCTATTTAGTGTTTTTGGTTTTGTTTTTATTTCAGGTACTCTTTGTAGTACATGCATACTCGAAAGTCTAAGAGCATTGATCTAGCTTCCTACGATCCAGAGATTGAACGAACATTTCGAAAGCTTCAGAGAAAAATCAAGCAAAAGTGTGCATCGGTGTCTTTACCACCATCGTCTCCACCACATTTAAGTTCAGAAGAGGAGGAGGACCCACAAGAAGGCATGGCTGATAACCGTACATTGAGGGAGTTGGCAATGCCAAATACGGATCAACAACCATTGTGCATCACATATCCAAATGCAGGAGGAGGATTTGAGCTTAAGTCCGGCATGATTCACTACTTGCCTAAGTTCCATGGCTTCTCAACTGAGGATGCCAACAAGCATCTCATGGAGTTTCACGTAGTATGCTCAGGAATGAGACCAGCAAATGTGGAGGAGGAGCAAGTCAAGTTAAGGGCATTCCCATTTACATTAGAAGCCAAGGCAAAGGAGTGGCTTTACAATTTACCTCCGGGATCAATGAACACCTGGAACCAGGTGAAGCAAGCATTCTTGGAGCAATATTTTCCGGCCACAAAAGCTGCAAGCATAAGGAAGGACATATGTGCAATCCGACAACAACATGGAGAGCCCTTTGGAGATTACTATGAGCGATTCACACATTTGGTTGCATCTTGTCCTAATCATCAAATTTCAGAGCATCTTTTAATACAGTATTTTTATGAAGGATTATGTGGTACTGATCGTATAATGCTTGATGCAGCAAGTGGAGGAGCATTCATGGACAAGACACCAATAAATGCTAAGGCATTACTAAAGAACATTGCTGGCAACACACGACAATTTGGAGGGAGAGATGAGCAACCTTTTAAGAAAGTTAACGAGGTAAGTGCTAATTCTAGTATTGAATTACAATTAGCTAACTTGACTAATCTTGTGCAACAGGTTATTGTGGCTCCAAAACAGGTGTGTGGTGTATGTTCAATGATGGGACATGCCACGGACATGTGCCCTTCGCTGATGGATCAAGGTGGTCTTGAGCAAGCTAATGCATTAGGAGGATTTCAAGGGCAACAAAGGCAAAAGTATGATCCATATTCCAACAACTATAATGCAGGATGGCGCGATCATCCACACTTAAAGTGGAACAATCAAGACAACGGACAACAATCTGTTCCCAACAACTATAACCATCCGCCTGGCTTCTTTCAAGCAAGACCACATGCACCATTTCAGCCTCAACAACAACAAGCTCCAAGTAAGTCTCTTGAGGATTTAATTGCTTCTTTAGCTAACTCTACTCAATCTCATCAACAGAAAACAGACAAAGCAATTGAAAACCTTGAGCGCCAAATGAGTCAGTTAGCAAGTTTGATGGGGCAACAACACCAACCAGGAAGGTTGCCTAGCCAAACCGTGGTGAATCCAAATGCGGAGCAGTTGAATGTTGTGACTTTAAGGAATGGAAAAGAAGTTTTTGAGCAAGATAAGGCTTCAACAGAAACTGAAAAGTCTCCTAAAGACACAGAATTGAACAAAAAAGATTCTGATAAGGTAAATAAAGAAGTTCAAAATTCATTTAACTCATGTGTCCCTATTCATTTTCCTCGTAGGTTTATGAAGTCTAAGAAAGAGCAAACTGATAAGGAAATCATGGATACTTTCCGGAAAGTCCAAGTGAACTTACCTCTTTTAGATGCCATAAAACAAGTACCCAAGTATGCAAAGTTCCTTAAAGAGCTTTGTACGAACAAGAGGAGATTCAATGATCAAGAAACTGTGGCATTAAGTGAGGAAGTATCAGCTGTTTTGCAGAGAAAGCTGCCACCGAAGTTGAACGATGCCGGTAGCTTTACCATTCCATGTGTAATTGGAGGCAAAAAGTTCGGGAGAGCATTGTGTGATTTGGGGGCATCCATCAATCTGATGCCATATTCAGTGTATGAGTCATTGAACCTCGGAGACTTGAAGGAAACAAAGGTAGTAATCCAGTTGGCAGATCGTTCAAATAGATATCCCAAAGGCCTATTGGAGGATGTACTTGTGCAAGTGAATGAACTCATTTTTCCCGCTGATTTTTTTGTTCTTGAGATGGAACATGATCCTATGCCTACTGCACTTCCTCTTATATTGGGAAGACCATTCCTTAGAACAGCACGGACGAAGATTGATGTCTACGATGGTACCTTAACCATGGAAATTGAGGGGGAAATCGTCAAGTTCAGAATCTTCAATGCTATGAGGTATCCTAGTGAATTAGAATCTTGTTTGTCTATTGATGTGTTTGACTATTTTGTGCAGGATTGTTTTAATGAAGGTGTGGGACAAGATAATTTAGAGAAGGCATTAGTGCATAGCATGACACATGGAAATTTTAATTACTCAGAGCACATTGAGGAAGAATTAATCCAAACAGTGGCCTCTCTTGAGTCTCTTTCACCAATTCATGGTAAGTGTTCTTCCTATGTTATTTCTCTTCCTAACTCTAACGAAAAAACTCTTCCTTCTGTGATTCAGGCACCCAAATTGGAGCTTAAACCAATTCCTGAACATTTGAAGTATGCATTTTTGGGAGAGGATGAAACATTACCGGTTATCATATCATCACAACTCACAGCAGAAGAGGGGGAGAAACTCATCCGGGTACTGAAGGATCACAAAACTGCCATAGCTTGGAGCATTGCAGATATCAAAGGTATAAATCCAGCTACATGTATGCATAGGATTCTGCTGGAAGAAGGTGCAAAACCAACTAGGGAAGCTCAACGCCGTTTAAACCCACTCATGATGGAAGTCGTAAAAAAAGAGGTTATCAAACTTCTTGATGTTGGTATCATATATCCTATTTCAGATAGCAAGTGGGTAAGCCCTATTCAAGTAGTCCCTAAACGATCTGGTGTCACAGTTGTTAAGAATGAAGATAATGAGCTAATGCCTACACGTGTGCAAAATAGTTGGAGAGTCTGTATAGACTATCGAAAAATAAATGGCACCACACGCAAGGATCACTTTCCAGTACCATTCATTGATCAAATGTTAGAAAGGCTAGCTGGTCATTCTCATTATTGTTTTCTTGATGGCTATTCTGGGTATAATCAAATTGCAGTTGCTCCGGAGGATCAGGAAAAGACGACTTTCACATGTCCATTTGGCACATTTGCATACCGGAGGATGCCGTTTGGACTGTGCAACGCCCCTGCCACATTTCAGAGGTGTATGGTAAGTATCTTTTCTGATATGATTGAGAAAATAATTGAAGTGTTCATGGATGATTTTTCAGTTTATGGTGATTCTTTTGATACATGTCTGCATAATCTGTCCCTAGTTTTGAAACGTTGTCAAGAAACTAATCTAGTGTTAAATTGGGAGAAATGTCATTTCATGGTTTCGCATGGATTAGTTCTAGGGCATATCATATCTGAAAAGGGAATTGAAGTTGATAAATCTAAAGTAGAACTTGTTAGTTCTTTACCCATCCCTACTACTGTCAGGGAGGTTCGTTCTTTTCTTGGACATGCAGGTTTCTACCGTCGGTTTATGAAGGACTTCTCAATGATTTCTAGACCCTTGTGTCGTTTACTTCAAAAGGATGTAACATTTGATGTGAATGAAGAGTTTGTGGTGGCATTCAATAAGCTTAAGGAGTTGTTATCAACGGCTCCTGTAATCATGCCACCAGATTGGAGTTTACCTTTTGAGTTAATGTGCGATGCTTCAGACTATGCTGTTGGTGCAGTTCTAGGGCAGCGTGTCAACAAATTGCCACATGTCATCTATTATGCATCTCGAACACTCAATGATGCACAGTTGAATTATTCAACAACAGAGAAGGAGCTTCTAGCTGTTGTATTTGCTTTAGAAAAATTTAGATCTTATCTGATTGGGACTAAAGTTATTGTGTTTTCTGACCATGCAGCGTTGAAGTATCTACTCACAAAAAAAGATGCAAAACCACGACTCATTCGATGGATACTTCTGCTTCAAGAGTTTGACTTAGAGATCAAGGATAAGAAAGGGAGTGAGAATGTTGTAGCAGATCATCTTAGCCGACTTGTGCATTCAAACACAGAGGAAGATCTCATCCCTTTACGTGAAAGTTTTCCGGATGAGCAACTGTTTTCATTAAAGATTACTGACCCTTGGTATGCAGATATTATCAATTATAAGGTCATCAAAAAGATTCCGGATGATTTTACACGTGCTCAGAAAGATAAGCTTGTCAAAACCGCCAAATACTATGAGTGGGACGATCCTTATTTGTGGAAATATTGCACTGATCAATTGATTAGAAGGTGTGTCCCCGAATCTGAGTTTAAATCTATTCTAACTTTTTGTCATTCTTATGCATGTGGTGGCCATTTTGGAGCAAAGAGGACAGCCCTGAAGGTGTTAGAGAGTGGTTTTTATTGGCATAGTGTGTTTAAGGATGCGTATGAATTTTGTGCAACATGTGATCGTTGTCAACGAACAGGTAACTTGGGCCCAAGAAATCAAATGCCACAAACCCCTATTTTGGTTGTTGAGATCTTTGATGTGTGGGGCATTGATTTCATGGGACCTTTTCCATCTTCAAATGGTTTTCTTTACATTTTATTGGCTGTGGATTATGTTTCTAAATGGGTGGAAGCAAAAGCCACCAAAACTAATGATTCTAAAGTTGTTTCAGATTTTATTAAGAGTAACATCTTTGCAAGATTTGGAATACCTAGAGCGATCATTAGCGATGGAGGGAGTCATTTTTGCAATCGAACATTTGAAGCATTGCTTAGGAAGTACAATGTCACACATAAGGTGTCTACACCTTATCATCCGCAAACTAGTGGTCAAGCAGAGGTATCAAATCGTGAGGTGAAGCAAATTTTGGAGAAAACTGTGAGTCCTAGTAGGAAGGATTGGAGCATGCACTTGAACGATGCATTGTGGGCTTATAGGACTGCCTATAAGACTCCTATTGGAATGTCCCCATTTCGATTAATTTATGGGAAACCATGTCGTCTTCCAGTGGAGTTAGAGCACAAAGCTTATTGGGCAATCAAAGCCTACAACATGGACATGAGTGTTGCCGGACAGCAAATGAAGCTTCAATTAAATGAGTTAGACGAAATCCGGAATGATGCATACGAGTCTAGTCGAATATACAAGGAGAAATCAAAGGCATTTCATGACAAGATGATCTTAAGGAAGAGCTTTGTCATTGGACAGAAAGTTCTTCTATTTAATTCTCGCCTTCGGTTATTTCCAGGTAAGCTTCGTTCTCGATGGGTTGGTCCATTTGTTATAACAAATATTTTTCCTCATGGTGCAGTGGAAATTCAAAGTGCAAAGACCGGATACATGTTCAAAGTGAATGGGCATAGACTCAAGCCATATTACGAGTCTTTTGCGGAGCATGATGTGGAGGTTGTATCTCTCCAAGAACCAGTTCCCTTTGGATGATTACTCTTGGTACCGTCTGGCTGCAGACGTAAAAGCAAGCGCTTATTGGGAGGCAACCCAAGCTTTCTATCTTTCATCTTTATTTTGAATAATTTTAAATGTTCTTGTTATTTTTTTTTTTTTTTTTATTTTTTTTTATTATTTTTTTTTTTTTTTGTTTTCTGGTTTGTGTGTTTAAGTCCTACTTTTGTTCCTTTATGCAGGTAATGATTTTCCAATCTCTACCACAACTTCTTGCAAAGTATTTGTACATTCATAAAAACGAAAGGAACATTAAGCAGATAAATACAAGAAAGTGCAAACAAGCAGGAATGAGCTTTCATTGGTCGTTGGTAGGTGGTGCCTCGGAGGTCGACGGAGCCCCTGAAAGACGAAGCGCCAGAGCTGGATCATTCGGAGCCTCAATACTTGGTGCTGCTCCCGAGGACGAAGGCAACACAAACCTCGGGAGTAACGTCATAAACCGTTGATGATCACTCTGAATCCGCACTTCGGACTCCTGCAGCTGATCAAGCTTCCTCTTCATGCTTGTGGAGTAATTGGTTGCGAGCATGTGCAAATCCCTGTTCTCATGCCTAAGCACTCTGACCTCCTGCCGAAGACTAGCCACTTCAGCCATCAACGACTCCACCTGACGAGTTCGTGCAAGAAGGCGCTGGCCCATGTTTGATACGGAGCCTGCGCATCGGACGCTGTAGGCCATAGAGTCCTGAACAGCCAGTTCGTCGGACCGCCTGGAAAGTATCCTAGTGTCTCTAGGAGTGAGCAGATTTCTGGCCACCACCGATGCGGTTGTTTCGTTCATCATCATGGAATCCCCAACTGTAAGAGGACCATTTGGGGATATGAAGGACGGCTGCCAAATGT
This sequence comes from Malus fusca, assembly GCA_035220775.1. Taxonomy (NCBI): domain Eukaryota; kingdom Viridiplantae; phylum Streptophyta; class Magnoliopsida; order Rosales; family Rosaceae; genus Malus; species Malus fusca. The sequence goes on along the minus strand of CM069072.1, from coordinate 24,516,653 downwards.
TGGTTGGAGAAGATATATCACTATCTTCCCCAACATTCAAGTTAAGGCGACGGTCAGAAGGGCAAGACATTTTCTGAAGGTGTTGAGAATGAAGAGTCGGAATGATCAAGATTAACAGAAGTGCAAGAGGGAGTGTTTGCAGGAGTGAGTGTTTACAGGAGGGAGCTCAAGTGTGTGGAGGAACAAAATTTCGCCTCTATAAAAAGAAGAAATCAAGAGGCGCTCCTCAGAAGTCGAAGAGGCGTCCTCTCGCAAATCGAAGAGCCGGGCTCCTTTCTCAAAAGCCGGATTCTTTTCTCAAAAGCGACGTCTCCGTCTCAAAAGTCGGACGCCGTTCTCAAAAGTTGGGCGCCTCTCTCTCAAAAGTCGGTGCGGTCAGGAATCACGAGGCGAGCTGCTTTTCCAGATTTGTCGTCACTCGTCACGCGCTGTCAGCTTTGCGCAAATTACGGGTTGCTTTTTCAGAAAGCGCGTCACCTGTACTGTTCATCCATTCACCGGCTGCCGACAGGGGTAAAAGAACAGTTTCGGTTGTGAAGAATCATCTATAAACGTCTACCTTCGCCATCCATTGCAAAGGCAAAACTCTCTCAACACTTCTTCATCTCCGAAAATGCCTTTCCAACAAACCCTCTCGAGTTACTCTGTGTTTCTCATTCCCTGGGATACCTTTGCAAATAAGTCATCAAGAGCTAGAGTATTTCATATCATGAAGGTTGAAAGCAAGAGTATCTCATATCACGCTTTCTCCCTGTCCTTGTCCTTGTCTTTGTGATAAGGAGAAAGCGGGCAATCAGCCAGCACTCGGTGTCAATCTTCCGATCTAAGAACCGACTGCCTGGAAATCCTTCCTGATTGCTTACCTAGCATTGCTTACCTAGCATTGCTCTCGAGTGCTCATCTTCAACCGTTGATGTACTTCCGAAGAAGACGCCACATCTGCCTGGAGAACAGATAAGGCAAGTGAAAATGATTACTTGAAGCATGTGGAGACAAGGTGCTGCTTCATCTTCAAGATCAAGTCCCATTTTCCTTGCTAAGAAGTTCCCCAGCCCAGTTCAAGAAAACACCTGTGGAACGATACTTCTTCAAAAGCAAAAGTATCCCATATCATCAGAGTCAAAGGCAAAGACATCTCATGGCATGCTTTTCCTTTACCCTTGCTCTTGGCTACGGGACAAGGAGAAAGAAGGCAAACGGTCGGTACTTGGACAGATTGAACAAAGAACAGACCACCACCTCTACCTCGTGCCTACCTGCCATGCAGAAGAAACAAAAAGAGAAGAATGCAGCCTGCAGACTCAATCAACCCGGCAGAAGGAGTCCGAGTTGAAACCAAGAGCTCGAGAAGCTCCAACAACATATGGACGCATCAGTCACCACCACCAATCAAGTCTCATTTTCCTTGCTAAGAAGTTCCGAGGCCAGTTCAAATTCAAAGCTGTGGAAAGTCACCAAACAGGACCAATGATCACTTTTTAGTTTTATTCATTGTCTTTTTCATTTTTAATTTTTTGTTTGCATTTTTTTACATTTTCTTGCGTGCTTAACTGATTTATTTCTTTTCTTTGCAGGAACTTTTGGCTATTTCCACCCTTGAGGTTGATTGCAGAATTTTAGCTTGGGGGTCATCGCTTGATTTTTTCTGCAAATTAGGGAAGTTTTCAGTCCTATTGCTTTATTTTATTTCGTTATATTTATCTACTTTATTTTTATTTGCATTTTATTATATTTTCTGACATTGGGGACAATGTCTAGTTTAAGTGTGGGGGTATAGAGGATAAAAATGACCAAATTGAAAATTTTTTGTACCTTCGACTTTGAACTGGTTTCATTTGTCTCCATGTTATTGCTTTGTTTTCTAAATTAGTTTTGTTTTATTTAAAAAAAAAAAAAAAACGGAAAATTAAAAAAAAAAAAAAATATTTCCTTGTTTTCCTTATTGTTTTGAATTAGATTTTTGTTAGTTTCCCGACCCAATGATATAATTGGATAAATTTGAACCATGATGATCAAGAACTTAGTTAACATGTGTTGTGTGAAATTCCTAATTCTCGTGTTAGTTTGTACATATTTGATCATCTTTGAAAAACTAAACGCACATAGCCTTGTTGATGTGAAATTAAAGCATGATTTAAAGCTCCATATGTGAATTTAGTGACCATATAGATCCTATGTGAGTTTTTGAGCCTATTGAAAGTGTGTGCATTTTTCATACACTCCTATTTTTTTTTATGTGTGATGAACTTATGTGAGATAATTCTCTAGAACTTGCATAACGATCTTTCGAAATATTTGTCTTTGATTGCATGAACTTGAAAATGATAGAGGCATTAGGTTTACCACCATGGCCCAAATAACCTTGTTTCCCAAAGAAAAATGATATCATTAGATTGCCAATTTGTGCCGTATATGTGAACCTTTTATTTCTTATTACCAGATATGTCTACCCTTATGCCTGAAATAAATATTTTTCCTTACCCTTTCCAAGCGAGCAATGCAAGATTGTCTTATGAGAAACGTTTGTGAAGTACTTTGAAGGTGTTTGGCAAAAGAATAAGTGTGGGGGTATTTCATGTTTGTATTTAAAAAAAAAAAAAAAAAAAAAAAAAAAAGAAGAAAAGAAGAAAAGAAAAAGAAAAAAAAAAAAAGATTGTATACGAAGAAAATAAAAAAAAGTGTTTAAAGTTTTCAGTTTAAGGTTGTGGTTGGAGGTGACTAGAAGAATCGTTGGAGAGCTTGAGTTCTTATAAATCTAAAGAAAAGAATTGCTTGCAATGTAGCTTGCAACTTGTGTTTTCCTATTCTTTCGTTTCAATAACCCTATCCCTAAGCCTCATTACATCCAATAAAAGTCCTCTTGATTTAAGTTTTGTAATTATGATTGTGGAGAAGTGATCTTTATGCAAGCTTATGGTAGAAATTTCACATTTGATTGTTTGAGCGAAACACATTTAAACTAAACACATATGTGATTGAGTGCAAATCCCGTGAGAAGGTCACTAGTTTGCATATGGTGATTTTAAAATAAAAATTTGAAATTGCATTAACATGGCTATCTCACACACTACACTTCAAGGATGATTCAAAGATTACTGCTAATATTTGAGTAAGGAAAATAAACTTGAATTGCTTGTTGATGTTAGCTATGGTTCTTGATGATTGTGTTTTCAAATGAAATTCTATGAGGGTTATATAGGGGGAAACTAATAATTTTCATGTTATTACTTTTTCTGTTTTCGTTTGTTTTGCTCGAGGACTAGCAAAAGTTAAGTGTGGGGGTATTTGATAAGCTCTTATTTATACATATTTTACATCAAATTCTCTCGTCTTTTCTTAGTTAGTTTCTTATATTTTTGAGTTATTTACTTTGTTTTTGTGTTTTATTGAATTTATCTAGCTAAGAAAATAAAATTAGCACAAGTAAGATTTTAAGTGAAAAAGAGCAGCCTGCCACAGAGGAAAAGGTTTATTCTTCTTTTCAGTTTCAACGTGGTATTCAATAGTTTGTGTTTCCTTGAAAAGTTGCAATGAAATGATGACTCATGTTTGTTTGAACTGGCTCTGGGTTTTCTCGAGTGAAATGCACTGGATCTTGAGGACTTGTATCATTGGTTCATTTATATAGGGATGATAATGGATGGTTGGTATCAATGCGCCTGTTGCGTCTTGCTCTATATCATATCTAATATTTCTCATACAAGTTATTAGTTTCTCAGTGTATATCCCCACATTGGAATGCTATATATAATATGGTTTATCCACTTTCCATTTCGTATTTATATCTGAAAACTGTATTGTTGTTTGTAATTGCATCTTATTTCTGTTACTGTTCTTTATGGAACTGTTAAACTTTTTGGTTGATCTCTCCTTGGAAAATTTGGCTTACATGGTTTTGTGTATGCAGTGAAGGCCTTCCCCAAAGACAATCCAACGAAAACTCCCAGATTGACTGCTTTCCTGGGATACAAAGCTGGAAGTGAGAGACAGGAGCTGCCTTGGCAGCTAGAGAGCACGCTGCCAGCATGGAAAAGAAATAAAATAAGAAAAGAAGAAGAAGGTGGGTATGCAGGCTGGCACAAAGAATAAAAAAAAATAAAAGAAGGCAAAGCTGCCTGGGGCAGCTGGCGAGAGAAAGAGCAGCTCGCAGGAAGGCAGGTGCGGGGGAATAAAGAAATAGAAGGGAGTTGCCTTTTTGCAGCTGGCGGAACGTGAGGGCCTCAGAGATGAGCGACAGAGCACAGCAGGTCAGATGCTGGAAACAAAGAAATAAAAAGAAGCTGCTGCCCTTCGTAGCAAGGGACGAAGGAGCAGTGCGGAACAGAAGAGAGTAGTGGCGCAGAAAAATAAAAAGAAGGATGGAAGTGAGCCTCGGAGAAAAAGAAAAGAAGAGAACTGAGAACTGAAGAATAAAAGAGTGGATAGATAAGAAAAGATAGAGAGAAGCAGAGAAGGAGCAGTGCGGAAAAGAAAGAGAGGGACTGTGGGCGCGGAAAGTGAGGGAAGTGAGGAGAGACGTGAGGAGGAGAGAGAGCAGTAGTGAGGGCAGCAAGCTGCCTTAGGCAGCGAGCTGAAGAGAGAAACGGAAAAAATAAACACTGGGGAGTGGGCAGAGCACTGACGCAAGTCAAAACCGCAGAAGGGCAGAGGACAGCTGCCTTAGGCAGCACGAAGGACAGAGGCGCTGCCAGTGGCAGCGAGAAGAAGGGCAAGGGCGCAGTGAGGAGTTCACGGAAAAAGAAGAGGCAGTTTGAGCACAGTGGCGCATCACTCCATTATCTCTCGGTTTAATCTTTCCAAACTTATGTTTTATTTTACGTTTTAATTTGATAATAATGTGTAACTAATTTTTAGTAGTTAGGGGCTGCTTTGAAGCCCCGAATATGATTGTAAGTTTGTTGTGATATTTTGTTTGAATGACTTTTATGGAAGGATGAAAATTGTTTCACTACTTATCTCATTGATAAATTCTTTATGTGTTTCTATGGATGCATACATAGTGAGCATATCTAGGATTTTAATGCTATGAACATATGTCTGCCTGCCCTTGTTGAATGAGGACCTACATATATTCTACAGTAGCACTTGTTAATTATGGTTAACATGTGAATCGATTTCTAGGATAAGTAAGACAACACCAGTACTTACGATGCCTTGTGATGACTCAAACTCTTTTTAATCTTAATGATTTCTACTTGTTAAATCTATGAACACACCATTCTAGATTGCATGATAGGGACTAAGTTAAGTTGAAAACACCATTCTCTTAACATACTACGTAAGAAAGAGTAATAGGTTGTGTTCTAACATTGAGCCAACTTGAGCATCTTCATCCGGAAATAAAAGGGATTTGAATGAAACGTAACATACTTGCATGATTATTTGGTGGTGGATTGCATGTCCCCTAACTCATTTTCTTAACTTGTGAATTAAAATCTATTGGTATTATTTAAAATCAGTTTATGTACTATTTTTGTACGATTTAATTTAAATAGCCAATCAACTCCAAAAATCCCAAAAATTTGTGTGAGCATAGCTCTGTGTGTCTAGTTTATGTGTATAAAATTTCGTTGCATTTGGATAAGTGTAAGTTAGTCTAATTATTATTGTTTGGTGGCTGGTCAGTGGAGACAGCCACCCTGTTTTTGTGACATTTTTAAGTATTTGGATAAAACAATCTTCTGCGGGAAAGACTCTTATTTTCATATGCTACAATCGACAAATTTTAGTGTTAATAAGGAAAATCAATAGGATTATTGTGTGCTACTTTGTGGTGCGTAAATAATTACTATCAAAACTTACTTTCAATTCTCCCTTTAGTGATTACACACGTTTAGGGCTTCCACAAACAATGAGTGACACCTAGCAGCATATCATGGCTACCCAAGCTAATCAGAAGAGGTAGAGAACCTATTCAGTTTAGGATTACAAATGCAATACGGTCTTTCTCTAATCTAATACTCTTGACCACATTGTTTGGTTTGATAGTTTATTTATTCATGTCTACTATCCAATGTGATTCGTTTGCTTATATGATTACCTTGAATGTGAATTGGAACGCATTCCCAAATCTCATTCATACTCTGGCCAGAGATTTTAATCATATCATAGAGTATTCTCCCTCAAACCATTTGAAGGTTAGAGATCCCTTGTTGCACATTCACTTGTCTCCATAACTAAATGGCTTAACCCCAATGATGTCGTGGACACCCCGATGGGGTGACTTTGACATAATCAAAGATCAAGGACTTAACCACAAGACAACTGTGATGCCTCAGGTCAAATGACTAATTTGCATTATCCCAACCATGAGTTCTCATGTGACATGAGTATGAGAACTCCTCGTTGATCGTGTTCAGTGGACTCATTCTCTATTGAGCACCTACGTACTTGTCTTGATGTCACACACACCAATGACTCGAGACTAGTCACTCTCCCTGAGAGAAGACATAGCACGTACTGATCTTAACGGACTGTCAATGCCCAATTGGCAATCCTATGATCAGGAACGTTTAGGATGTGTCTACGAAAGAATGGTCTCATTAATCTAACTTCATTAGATTGCATTCTCCCAATCACATATTCCTTGGACTTTATCGTTTAAGCATATAACATTTATATGAGACGGCTCAAACAATAATGTTTGCCTTTTATATGTAAACTAGATTAGTTTAACATGTGAAATATCCATAAAGTATCATCATATGATTGGCTTTAGGGCATATTTCCAACAATCTCCCACTTGCACTAGAGCCAATCAGCTTGGTCATCTGTTATGATTCCTCTTCTGTAGTCATTTCATAAATGGCTGAGTAGTAGGCCTAGGCAATGGATATCTATATGTTATCCATAGAAGCAACCTTGAGAATATCGACGTCACCATTATACATGATTCTCAATCATGTGGTTCAGTCTCTCATATGAGTTCGGATCTTGATGAGACCTTGATTCCCTGGCTTGAGCTATCGCCCCATTAGTGTCGTAGTATCAGTACACTAGATACACTTTCTGGTTGGAACCGAATAGAGAGTTCATAAATGAACTTTCCCATCCAAACAACATTGTTGTAAACTTCTATATATGGCAATATATTTTGCATTCATAATGGAACACACTAAAGTCATTACTTTAATGTTTCCATCCAAATATCTCTTTAGTCATAATGAAGAGATATCTGTTAATCTCTTCATTCATAATGAAGAAACATTCAACGATGGATTAGATTCATAATCTAACACATTTACGCTTCCATTACGTTACTCTAATTCTTCCTCGATCTTTGAGGAATTTATCCTTTAGTATTTCTTAAATACTTAAGGATTCATTTGACAGTTGCCATGGTTCTGATCCTGGGCTTGCACTGATATCGCCTTGTACCTTTCTAGGTACAACTCATATCAATGTTTTTCATACAATATGAAATACATAAATCACCTTTCTGCGTATGCATAAAGGATTCGATTTACGCATTATTTCTTTGGGAGTCAAATGGTATGTTCCCTTTGAGAAGAGCTACCTCCTAGTCTCACTAGAGTTGTTCTTCTGATTGAAGTTTATCATCATATGAGAAACTTCCTAGCATCTTTTGTCTATTATTAGGGCTTGATATAATCTAATTATATCTTGAAATATATCATTATAGATTTCCATCCCATGTATATAGACTATATCTCCCATATACATTCTATCGTTATAGAAAGTTTAAAGTCATAACTTTAACGAAGAAGTGTTCTTTTCATTAATATATCATATATGTGCATATATATATATTGAATTTTAGGAACATGATTAACTCCCACTAATCTTTTGTAAACCTAGTAAACAAAAGATTCACTTACATCTTTATGAGAAATCAAACAATTTGATCTTTCTCTCATAAGACGCTTATGGCTCTCACTAGCTGGCTAAGATTCATGATGGTTGGATCTCTACAACTTATATGTTTTGTGATTCATAGTTTTAGACATAAATTATCAAGACTATCTTAATAATGGTTTTGGAAACCTATATCATGTCCAAACATTGAATCACCATTTAGTTGTAGCTAGCAATCTTCGAATTAATTGAAACTAAGACTACGTCAAAAATGGTTCCTTCAAAGTCAATCATTCTCTTTGATTGTAGTCACCTTAAGCTACCAATTAGCTATGAAGGTTTCATTATTTCGAGTCAAATGGTACTTTACCATTTCCTTGAGTATATATATTGTATATACACTCAATGTAGTCATAAAGTTCAAACCATTCAACTGAGACGGTTTATAAATCCTTCTTGACTACCTTGGAGCTTGTGGTATAGGAACTAGGTTGTTATATTTGTTGATTATCATCTTGTCTCTCAAAGAACCCATTCTTTTGAGTTCTATTCCTAGTTCATTTGCTCTAAGGCAAATCACATTGTAGGATTACAATGAACTACTCAACAAACAACATTTGTTGGTTGGTTTATAGAAGTGATATCCAAATGTTAATTTAAGGATACCTACAAGATAATTTTTAAACAAATATTGCTCATTAGCACACAACCCCAAATCTTAACACAATTAAGATTTGTCTTTCTTTCCAACTACATCCTATGGAGTTATGAAAATTTTGGAAGATCTTCTAATTGACAATCATATTGTCTTAGAAGCATATATATCCTATATATGGGTAATTGATAATATCCAACGAACTAAATCTTATTCAAGTTCGTTCTTCTCCTAATGGAGAAAATCATTATCTTATGATGCTAATTTCCTTGATATCTTTCAAGGAAACTCATCTAAAGTGTTACCTTTCCTTGGATCAAATCTAAGGAGGTAAGTACTTTAGACGTCTTACTCATCAACTTACATTTCTTGAATTATTTGAAACCTTTTGCAAAGTATTCGGACTTGTGTTTATTCAAAATAAACTATAGTCCAACCGAGAGTGATCTTCGGTGAATGTCAAATAACATGAGTAGTATTATGTTGTGGACAAGTGCCACTAACATCTAAGTGAATTAACCTCAATAACTTTGTGATTCTTTCTTCTTTCCAAAAGAATAAAGATTCGAACATTTCGCCTCTATACAATTTTGACAAGAAGGTATTGGATCCGGATCTAACGATCCAAAGCATCCATCTATGACCAACTCGTAATTTATGTTTTAGAGGTATCACAACTCAGTTGGGATTAGTCACTATCTTGCAACCTTTTGGGTTTTAAGCATCATTATATTCTAAACAGTTAACGCTACCATATCATCTCTACTATAGAGACAATCAATTAGATTACTATAATCCAATCAGTGATTAATAAAGAACAATGTTTTGTCAAACAAAACATTCATCCATCTCTACTATAGTGACGGAATTAAGTTCCTTAAAATTGGAATGTAAAGACAATCTTTGGTTTTTCCAATTTCTTTGGTAGTTCATATGAGGAAGTTAGTACCATCTGCTTTCGCAGAGATCTATATTTTATTCACGTTCCGAATGTGAAGTACTTTCTCTTCTCTCATTAATCTTCTACTTCTTATTAGCCACACTTTTACAACGATTGTAAAACATAGTTACTAATACGGAATCAAGCATTCAAGTAGAAGAACCAACTATTTTGAACTATTCAAGAACAATTTACAATACCTTCGAAAGGTGTGTTCTTGACACTTGCAAGACATTTCTTGCAAATACCCCTTCCAATGTCCATCCTTTCATAAAGAAAGTTTGTTCCCTTGGAGTTAATTTTATCTTCTTCATTTGACTTCTCATTTGACTACAATAGTCATGGTCCCTAAACTCCCACTATCTCTCTTGAAACCTTTTTCAATTGTGTTATACACATCAAACATTTTGGAGAGTGTGTGGTTATTGTTCACTACATAGTTTACAATAAACTTAGTGAACCATTAGGATAGGGACATAAAGGTGAAGTCCTAGCTTAGTTTCCCTCTCGTTAAGTGGTTTATCACTTCAACACTCAATGATTCAAAATCATCATAAGTCCATGTTGATGGACTATTTTTGTCAACCAACCATTATGTTCTAAACATAATTACAAACTTTCAAGAGTTGTTCAAGGCAACTCTTATTTCTTCATATAACAATTTGTAAGTGAAGAATTATGGCACTAAAAGTGTCCTTGTCTTTTATGCTAATCTTCGTAAGTTCCTTTGTTCATATAACGAAGGAATAAGCATTGGTTGTTTGTGTTGTCCTCTTCATGATAGACATTTCTAACATGTTCTTCCAATGATACATTATCAATAGGAAGATTGTGAGGATGAGACTTCTTAGGTACATGCACAATCCATTTAAGACAATCGTTGGGATTGTGTTACCAAGTCCGGAAACTAAAACATTCGGTTTTTCTTTGTCAAGTTTTGGATAGCGTTTGCAAATATATTGGTAAACAAATACATAACGAATATAAATTGATTGATTTTAAGCCATTTGATTCGGGTCTTTAAATCAAATAGCACCACCCACTATTTTTGGCAAATTCCATATCCCTCATTGGAATTCGAGAGTTTTGGAGGAAACTCTTAGTAGGTTATGGGAGACTCACTATTACCAAGCCCACCTCACAATGATATGATATTGGCTAGCATTAATAATAATGAGAGAGTACGCTTACTCATTTGCAACTAATGCAAGTACCCATCAATTTGGCCTCTAGAGAATGTTGCCTCACAATGATATGATATTGGCTCCATTGCACTTAGTTAAGTCATTCCCACCATGCTTAGTTCGTGAAGGGGTTCAAGAATAGCCTCACGATGATACGATATTGGCCATCCTCGTTGCCTACACTCACCTCATCAAGTATGTATATAGACTCCTCCTGAGTATAAGCATGCACTTTGTACTCCCCCATGATAGGGTGAAGCCGGTGTACAAGTCATAAACGATTGGAGTTACCACGGTGGAAGGCCACGAAAGAGTGTTCTAAGCACTCTCACGCTTTTCAACTTAATTATGGTTTGGTTGAGGGTTTTAGGTCTCATCACATAAACATATTCATCTTAATCTTTATTAAAACAATTTTGGTCCTATTACAACTATTGGTCCATTTGTTTTTAGTTGTATATAATACTCCCACTATGCTTATAAAACGGTTTTTAAAGCAAGAGTATATGATACTACTAACATAAGGTTTGCATTCATTTGATGGACTATATAGTTGCCTTAGGGCCTTAGGATGACTATGAACCTTTGTTTAGATTCAACACGAGCCTAGTGTTGAATCTCGGACTAGGGATGGAGATTGATTTTAGTTACGCGTTTAATCACATTAAGGCGTGTTGTCTTAGGGGCGTTGGACCCTCTACTTCATTTTCATGCATATCAAATAAAGCAAGAAAGAAGTACTTCAAAGTAAAGGTGAGCTTATGCTCATTACAACATTTGCATAATTCAAATTACTTTAAAGTAAAGAAGAGCTTATGCTCTTTTACAACATTTGATCAAATCAAATTACAACCAAAATTAATCTACACATTCCCATGGTTCAAACAAATTTGAAACGGCCTATCACATAGCTCAATTATCGTAGGCTTAGGTTCATAATCACCCTTTAATTAATCAACATTTTAATTAATTAAATTGAATGCAACATTTTCATTTGGTTTTTGTATCCATAAAATTGATTTAAATGGAGCTAAATGAAATGAAAATTCAATTCTCATTTAAAGAGACAAAACAATTTTTGTTCCCTACTTAATTTGGGCCATCATGCAATAACCACAATTTTTTGGGCTATATTGTAAAACACAAACTTTTGGGGTCACTTTGTAAAAACACAAAAGTCCACTACTTCATGTAATTACAACTAGAACCCAAAAATTTCAACAAATACAAAAAACTTCATTAAAGGAGCAAAACAATTTGTCCTTTAACGTTTTTGGGCCTTAACGTAAAAACGTAAACTTTTGGGCCAAAGTGCAAATACACAAAAGTATCAAAACTTTATGTAATTGAATAAAAGACCCAAAAATACCCTACATGTAGGGTGGCCGGCCATGAGTAAATAAAAATAAGATTTTTACAAAGTTTTTGTAAGTGGGTTTTGTTAGGTGAGGTAAAGATGAAATATTTTGAATTTATGTCAAACTTTTAAAAAAGTTTGTCTACCATTATAGCCATTAATTGAATTTATGTCAAACTTTTTTAAAAAGTTTGTCTACCATTAAAACCATTAATAATACTTTACTAATAATCATCACCCACTAAAATCACCCACTAAAATTAAACCAAAACTTTATGTAAAAACATAAAACTTTTTGAATCAAAACTTCAAAACTTTTTGTTCTTGGCAAGAACTTCAAGAACATTGAAGAACACTCATGAAAACTAATAATAGCTCCATGAATGTTTTCACTCACCAAAACTCAAATTTTCACCACTCAAAAGAGGGTTAACATCCTAGGGTACTTAGGGGTTCCAAAAGTCACTTTAAAACCATTTTAACAAGACAAACATGAACACAAAAAAAATCACCCTTTGGATTTGGCCGAATTTCCCCAAAAACATGGCACCAAATTTTAGCTCCAAAATTCATGCTCATATGAACTACATCTACAACATTTGAGATGGCAAATTTTCTAACAAAATTTACATTCAAAGAAACAAGAATAAAGCTTGTAACATATTACAACTTTTAAATCAAAAACTATGAACTACAAAACCCAAAATGATTCACCAACTACTAGACCTAGGCTCTGATACCACTTGAAGGAAATTTTGTGAAAAACACAATTTCATTTGAGCAACATCAATAGCATGCAATTAACAAATTAAAGGCGGAATCATGCTTACATGCACTCAAAAACAAAACATCAACCATGAAATTCAAAGCCTAGTAGATTGGTGAACCTTGACTCAACTTAAAACAACATTTGTTAGTTGAGAAATATTTACCTTTGTAGATTCCTCTTTGCATATGCAAAGGATAATCACCCAAGAGATAGGGCCTTCATTCCTTGCTTCTTAGCTCCATGGATTTGGTTAGAAGAAAAGGTTCTCCAAGTTCCCAAAATTGAGAACCTCTAAAGATTCTACACCAAGGTTAAATTGAAGAAGAAATGAGTGACCTAGAGGAAGTAAAATTGCTAGATAATTTCCTCTAGGGTGGCTGAATTTTTGAGAGCAAAGAGAGCTTTTGTTCTCATCTTTTCTCCACAAAAACCCTAAGGATAAAATGGCTATAAAGTTGCCTTTATACCACCTCACAATGGAGTGGCAAACTTGCAATTAAGCCAAGTTCACTACCCTCCTTAATTATGGGCTAATTGGGCTAATTGGGCCTTTGTGAATCATTATTCATTAAGTTGTCATACAACTTAAGTCAATGGGCTTTGACGTTCGAAGCCCATTGGGCCTTAAGGTCCAAAACTATCCCGAGGTCTTTAACGAACTTATTCGTTTGATTAATTAACATATTAATTAATCATTGCCATAAATAATTAAACCATTTAATTATTCTTACTCATCTCCTTTGTTTCTTCAATCTCCACCTTACACGGTGTACGATACATTAGGTTCCTTTTAGCGAGGCAGTGGGCGATTAAAACCATTTTACATCGATTGTGAATTGAAACTTACTTTCAATTCTCCCTTTAGTGATTACACACGTTTAGGGCTTCCACAAACCATGAGTGACACCTAGCAGCATATCATGGCTACCCAAGCTAATCAGAAGAGGTAGAGAACCTATTCAGTTTAGGATTACAAATGCAATACGGTCTTTCTCTAATCTAATACTCTTGACCACATTGTTTGGTTTGATAGTTTATTTATTCATGTCTACTATCCAATGTGATTCGTTTGCTTATATGATTACCTTGAATGTGAATTGGAACGCATTCCCAAATCTCATTCATACTCTGGCCAGAGATTTTAATCATATCATAGAGTATTCTCCCTCAAACCATTTGAAGGTTAGAGATCCCTTGTTGCACATTCACTTGTCTCCATAACTAAGTGGCTTAACCCCAATGATGTCGTGGACACCCCGATGGGGTGACTTTGACATAATCAAAGATCAAGGACTTAACCACAAGACAACTGTGATGCCTCAGGTCAAAGGACTAATTTGCATTATCCCAACCATGAGTTCTCATGTGACATGAGTATGAGAACTCCTCGTTGATCGTGTTCCGTTGACTCATTCTCTATTGAGCACCTACGTACTTGTCTTGATGTCACACACACCAATGACTCGAGACTAGTCACTCTCCCTGAGAGAAGACATAGCACGTACTGATCTTAACGGACTGTCAATGCCCAATTGGCAATCCTATGATCAGGAACGTTTAGGATGTGTCTACGAAAGAATGGTCTCATTAATCTAACTTCATTAGATTGCATTCTCCCAATCACATATTCCTTGGACTTTATCGTTTAAGCATATAACATTTATATGAGACGGCTCAAACAATAATGTTTGCCTTTTATATGTAAACTAGATTAGTTTAACATGTGAAATATCCGTAAAGTATCATCATATGATTGGCTTTAGGGCATATTTCCAACACAGGCATTATCCTGATGTATTTCCTGATGATTTGCCGGGATTGCCGCCAGACAGAGATGTGGAATTCTCTATCGATTTGCTTCCAGGTACTGACCCTATATCTTTAACTCCATATAGAATGGCTCCAGCTGAGTTGAGAGAATTGAAAATTCAATTACAAGAATTACTTGATAAAGGTTTCATTCAACCTAGTTCGTCACCTTGGGGAGCTCCAGTATTATTTGTGAGGAAGAAAGATGGAACTCTGAGATTGTGTATTGATTATAGGAAATTAAACCGGGTAACGATTAAAAACTGTTATCCATTGCCTCGCATTGATGATTTGTTTGATCAGCTGAAAGGTGCGTGTGTATTTTCTAAGATTGATTTGAGATCTGGTTATTATCGACTGAAGATTAAAGATGAAGATGTACCTAAGACGGCTTTCTGAACCCGTTACGGACATTATGAATTTCTAGTTATGCCATTTGGGTTGACTAATGCGCCTGCAGCTTTCATGAGATTAATGAACGAGGTATTCCAGCAATATCTTGATAAATTTGTTATTGTTTTTATTGATGATATTCTGGTATACTCTAAGTCTAAAGCAGATCATATCCGACATCTTAACTTGGTATTAAAGAAATTGAGGGAATATCAGTTGTATGCCAAGTTCAGTAAATGTCAATTTTGGTTGACTGAAGTGGCATTTTTGGGGCATGTTGTATCGGCACAAGGAATTCAAGTAGATCCTCAAAAGATAGCAGCAGTGGAGAATTGGGAACAACCTCGAACCGTCACTGAGGTACGAAGTTTTCTTGGTTTGGCAGGTTATTATCGACGGTTTGTTCAGGATTTTTCTATGATTGCTTTGCCGTTAACGAAGTTGACCAGGAAGGATGTTAAATTCGAGTGGGATGAGAATTGTGAGCGGAGTTTCCAGCAATTGAAATATTGCCTCACTCATGCTCCAGTATTGGTACTTCCTGATGATAGCGGTAATTTTGAGATTTATAGTGATGCTTCCTTGAATGGTTTGAGATGTGTTTTGATGCAGCATAATAGAGTGATTGCTTATGCTTCTCGACAGTTGAAAAATCATGAAAGGAATTATCCTACTCACGATCTTGAATTGGCAGCCATTGTCTTTGCTTTGAAGATTTGGAGGCATTATTTATATGGTGAAAAGTGTAAGATCTTCACTGATCACAAGAGTCTCTAGTATCTATTTACTCAGCATGATCTTAATCTTCGTCAGCGAAGGTGGATGGAATTGCTGAGTGATTATGACTGTACTATTGAGTATCATCCGGGTCGTGCTAATGTGATAGCTGATGCACTGAGTAGGAAACCTCAAGGTAGACTCAATGCTTTATATGCTTGCCGTGTTCATCTTCTTGCTGAACTGAGGGCAACTGGAGTAAAGTTGGAGTTGGAAGATCGAAGCGAAGCTTTTCTTGCTAGTTTTCAAGTTAGGCCAGTTTTGGTGGATCGTATACTCGAAGCTCAGATGGTGGATGAGGAAATTCAAGAAATGGTTCAATTAAGAAATGAAGGGAAAAAGAAAGACCTCAGGATTCGAGAATCAGATGGCATGCTTATGCAGGAGAATAGAATGTATGTTCCGAATAATGAGGAATTAAAGAGGAAATTTTGGATGAAGCGCATTGTTCAGCTTATGCGATGCACCCGGGAGGAACTAAGATGTACCATACCATTCGACCATTTTATTATTGGCCGGGTATGAAGAGGGAAATTGCTGAGTATGTGAGTAGATGTATTATTTGCCAGCAAGTTAAAGCAGAAAGAAAGAAGCCTTTTGGGCGAATGCAGCCACTTCCCGTTCCCCAGTGGAAATGGGAAAATATAACCATGGATTTCGTGTATAAGCTTCCTCGTACACGAAATGGATTCGATGGTATTTGGGTGATTGTTGATCGACTTACCAAGCCAGCGCACTTCATTCCAGTGAGGGAAAAGTATCATCTGAATAAATTGGCTAAGTTGTTCATTACGAAGATTGTGAAGTATCATGGAGTTCCAGTGAATATTATTTCTGATCGAGACCCAAGATTTACTTCTAAATTTTGGGCAGCTTTTCAAGAAGCTCTTGGTACGAAATTGCTTTATAGCACTGCTTATCATCCTCAAACTGATGGGCAATCAGAGATGACTATTCAGACGTTGGAGGATATGTTGAGATCTTCAATGTTACAATTTGGTGATTCCTGGCATGATCGCCTGGACTTGATGGAATTTGCCTACAATAATAGTTTTCACTCGAGCATTGGTATGTCACCATTTGAGGCACTTTATGGTAGGGCGTGTCGTACGCCATTGTGTTGGTCTGAGGTTGGTAAAAGAGTGTTAGAAGGCCCAGAGATTGTAGATGAGACTACTCAAAATATTCAGGTGATTAAGTCTAACCTGAAAACAGCCCAGGATCGACAGAAGAGTTTAGCTGATCGACATGCTACTGATCGAGTGTATGATGTGGGTGATTGGGTATTTTTGAAATTGTCACCTTGGAGAGGTGTGGTACGAATTGGAAAAAGAGGAAAGCTAAGTCCGAGATACATTGGACCCTATGTGATCACTGAAAGAATTGGTGAAGTTGCCTACCGGTTGGAGTTGCCTCCGGAGTTATCTAAGGTTCATAATGTGTTCCACGTCTCTATGTTTCGACATTATATTTCTGATCCTTCTCATGTGATCCTTCTTCAACCGCTAGAGATTAATCCGGATTTGACATATGATGAGGAACCAGTCACTATCTTGGATTGGAAAGATAAGGTTCTAAGGAATAAGACGGTGAGTTTGGTGAAGGTGTTGTGGAGGAACCATTCCGTAGAAGAAGCTACCTGGGAGACAGAAGATAGAATGAGAGAGATGTACCCAAGGTTGTTCTATGGGTATTAAGTGGTTTATTTGGTTGTGGGAATTTCGGGGACGAAATTCTATAAGGAGGGGAGATTGTCACAGCCTGTCCCGGGATTTTATATTTGGGGACGTGAAATGACGGATTTACCCTTAGCGGGTATTAAGATATGTGTGTGTGACGCTATTTGGATTAACTTTATTTAAGTTTTAGATTAAAATTATTGGTTTGTAAAATATTGTGTGGTTAGGGATTAAATGGATGGTGAGGATTTGGTGTTGGACCACCTACACTCCATGCTCTCTCCCTTTTCCCCGTATCACTCTCTCTCTCTCCTCCCTCACGACTCCCTCACTCTCTCTCACCCATAAGCGTACGGACATCACCAAAACCCTCCAAAACTTTGTGGATCGAAGCAAATAAGGTATGATTCTTCACCCTTGTGATGTTCTGAGTCGATTGGTACTAGTTTTAGGAAGTGAAACCCTCGGAATCGTCGTGAAACCCTAACCCCGAAAATGTGCACTGTTCGTGCACACGTGAAATCTTGCATTTCAGGGAATTTCAAGCTCACAGTGAGCTTAAGGACATCCTCACGAGCTTCGGGGTGTTTCGTTGGTGATATTTGGACGTCGGATGACCGAGAACGGAGGTTCTCAAATTTCCCGAACTATCGTGCTTCTCCAGGTAAAATCTAGTGAATTTTAGACCTTGAAACTTGTCCATCGTGATTCTACATGTTTGGGGCTTCATTTTGGTATAAAATACGAAGAAAATGGTTGAGAAACGAATGAGAACAAGGAGTTACAAGTTTAGCCGGAAACCGACCACCGGAAAGTTCAGTCCGGCGACTGGCTGAGGAAGATGGTGTGCGTGGGGGCGCGTGTCCCCGTGCCTGTCCTGGCGTGTGGGGGCGCGTGCGGCCTCCAAAAATTTATCTAAAAATTGCTCGACATCCGTGACGTCGAGTAGGTCGATGTGGTATATTCATATACCCAAATTGAGCACCATATGAGAAGTTATTTCGAATTGTTGGTTATGTGTTTAAATTAACGTTTTTATAGTTGTTTCGCATATAGGTGACACCTATCCCGAGGACGAGCGCATCCAGGGACGTCACGGGGGTTACGACCCATCGACTTACCAGTGAGTGGGCAGTTTTGTTTTCGTATTACCTATATACTACTGTTTTTCCCAGAAAATGCATTTATATGAAAATATGTTTTTAAATGCCATGCATGCATATAATGAGATATTTGAATTGATAATTGATGCATATATATGTGAATTGACGCTGTGGACGCACAGGTGAGTTTTTACATTATTCATACGATTTATTTTATGTGAATGGCATTGGAAGCTCATAACCTGCACCCTAGGTGTTAGTGCTTATATTATTCACCACACCGCACGCTCGCCTTGGATCCAAGTAGGTGGATGTCGTACAGACCATGTGAGGGTTCCGACATGCTAGTCGTACAAATCACTAGATGTGATTCCGACTAGTGGGTGACCTTAGTTATGCGCGCGGATGATTGATGAGAGAAGCACTAGAGCGTATTATTTCACCATCTTAGTCGTACAGACTACTATAGGTAGTTCCGACTTATGTGCAGTGTAGTGCCGTACAGGTCACAGTTGGTGACTCCGGCAGGGCCGTACGGGTCACAACTGGTGACTCCGGCTGGATGGGATATTGAGCTATAGAATCAGCCGTACAGGACCACTATAGGGTCTCCGGTTGATTTATTATTTCACCTGATTTATATTGATGCATTCTTATTATATTTTGGCATGGCATGGCATATTCTTTCTGAGATGTTATGTTGATAGATGTGAGTGATGCGTGAATTAACTAACGCACAAATTTAAACCCTATTTGTGACAATTGTAGTAATGATGTAAGTAGGGATCGTTCTAGGCCGGGGATTAACTAGGGATGCTAACCAAAGTAAAATTAAATTAAAAACGTAAAAACAAAATTTAAAACACTAAACTAAAATCAAAACACTTAACTAGAATCACTCAAAATAAAACTAACAAATAAACCAAAACAAATCCAAAGACTCAAAATAATTCAAGACTCAAGAAAACACAAACTAAATTTATTTGTAACAAATCTAACACTTTAAAATAAACGGGGGATTGATTTTTGACGAAATTGAATTTAAAACAGAAACTTAAAAACAAACTTCAAAGAAAATATATTTTATAGAATGATGAGACGTTAGTTAGAGGGTTCCTTATCCACACATGAATATATGCATATAATTTGATTCCCAGTTATGACTTCAACAAACGAATAAATGACAATGCTCCAAGTTAATTAGGTCCGCTTAAATTAACCTTCAGATTTCCCTAAATTCATTGAATTGGACGGGATACGCATCACAACCAAATTATTTTTATCAAGTTCCCTAACTATGGAATACGCATGATAGAGAGACATATCAAAAATCATTAAGTTCAATGGAAATCATAAGCATCGACTAGGCATTCATAACTATGGAATACGCATGTTAATCCAACCTAGGGTTTACTAAACACAATCGTGACTAGCGATTTTTACTACTCATGAATATAAGTTCATAACGATTAGGTGAAATTCCCTTATATCCTAGCATCAAGTCTAAGCATGCAAATTAAGTGTCGACCCTTAACCCACATACATAAACAAGTTATTAATCAACACAGAAAAATAAACCACATCCAACGTTCAAGAATTCATAACTGGAGTAAATCAAATTATAATAAACAAATATTCATGGTTTCAAATTTCCCTCTAACTAAACAGAAATTAATTACACATTATTCATAAATTAAACCATAAAATAAAACATAAGTTTGGAACGAATTAACCGAGAGAGGAATTTCTTCCTCTGTCCCCGTGCTGCTCCTGCGTGTTGCTGCATGTCTCGCTGACCTCTATTCTTCTCAGCCTTCTGACCTGTCCTCTGCGCGCCATGGCTGACTTGCCAGACTCCTCTGTCAGTCCTCTGAGCTCGCCAGCTGCACAAGCTGCCAAGGGCAGCTTTCTTCCTTCTTCCGCATGTCGTGTCTCCCTTCCTCGCAAGTCTCGCTGACCTCATGCGCGCGCCAGTCCGTGGCCTCCTCGCAAGCTGCAAAGGCAGCTTGCCTTCTCCCCTTCCTGTTCTCTCTTTCACGCTGCTGTCCTCGTCTCCATTTCCGCGTGTCTCACTCGCAAGCTGCCAAAGGCAGCCTGCCCTTTCTTTCCACTCCTCTTCCCCCCGAGCCCCCTTGACTCTGCTGCTTTCTTTATATCTTATTGTTTCTTCCTAACTTCTGTCCAAGCCGCCCTCTATCTCTTTTATTTTATTTCTTCTTTATCATTCTTTCCGCACGCCTCCACTGCTTTCACTCAGTGTTCCACTGCTGTCCTCCACTTCTTGCATTTGCTGTCCACATGTGCTTTGTTCCTTTTCTCATGTTACATCCCCGCAAATACCCATATAATGTAACCTTTCTATCACATTTATTATTCAAACGCATTTTTTCAGGTGGAGCGACATCTTCAAAACGATCTACCAAAACATAAAGCAGTTTTTGTTATTTTATTTTTTTTTTCTAAAGCTACAAAAATCAAATAAGTGAGCAAGATAATTTTTAACGAATTTTGTCACTTAAAATTTTTCTTGTGCTAATTTTATTTTCTTAGCTAGAGTAAATTCGAAAAAACACAAAAACAAAGTAAATAGCATAAAGATATGAGGAAATAACTAAGAAAAGACAAGAGAATTTGATGTAAAAATATATATAAATATGAGCTTATCAGTGAGCTGAGTTTTGATGATATGTGTATATATATATGTCTATATACTATTTTCTGGGACAGTATACAGGTTTTACGGTGAGGGGTTAGAAGTGTTTTAAATGAAATGTTTTGGAAAACCTTTGGTTTTACTGACCAACTCATCTTTGTTTTGCGCCCCTCCAGGTTCTAGTTAGCAGTTGGTGGCTCTCGAGGTCTTTTTCGGCATTCTGACAGACGTACTGCATGTAAGACTCACCTGCGGGTGTTGTACCTTATTTATGGTCCTACTTGACTGCACTTAGACCTATGCTCTGAATTTATGTGTTTTACCTTATTTCTCCCCTATTATTCTAGTAGGGTGTTCATCTAGAGATTTGGTTTAAATTCCTTATTATTTCTGTTATATCTTGCTTCCGTGTCGCACTTTTGGTTACGTCACACTCACGTGACGGCCAGCACGCCTTGATCTCCTGGATCGGGGTGTGTCACCCATTGTGAGGCTTAACCCATTCTCCAACCCCTTAGTGTAGATATCGTTTGGTAAAAAAAAAATTATAATTTAAAGGCAAGTTATAAAGAGATTAATGACAAGTTATGAAGGAGTGGACCATAAATGTTATCTGGAGGGGATTAGAAACCCCACCCACATGAGGATATTAACCTCCTAATTATCTATGTGATAATTAGATGAAAATCAAGAGATATTCATATTAGAATATACTTGGGATTTTCATGGGCTTTTCAGTCTTTGTACACTCTTCCCAACAACTATACAATGAGGCTTTGGAGAAGGGAGAAAAAATAAGAAACACAAGCTTTTCCACAGTTCAAATATTCTAGTTAGGTCTTTAGAGCTATCACTTTCGGCTCTAGGTCTTAAGAGGCGAAAACCAAGGGGCAACTCGACATACCGTAGCCAACCCGACGACCTACGAGGTTCTAGACGTGCACGGAGGGTCAGAGCAGTTGTTCGTGTTTGTAGGAGCGTGTTGAGATTCAAGTTTCCGTATAAAAGTTACACACGTCCTTTCAAATTTATTTATAGTCTTCCAATAGTGGTATCAGAGCCATTCACACACTCCTCACATGAAAGCATGAGATACATATGAATATGCCATGTATGAAAACCTTGAAAGCATGAGATATATATACATATGAATATGCCATGGAACCGGCCCAACACCGAACCGAACCCAAGGCCTGTTGACCTGACCCAGATGACTCAGTTGACCCGAACCGTTAACCGTTGACTTTCGATCAACGCTGACCATTGACTTTGACCCGTCAACGTTGAATTTTTGTTGACTTTTTCTGGTTTCAATCGGGACCCTTCCTAGGCTAATTTCGATGTCCTAGATCCGTTTTTTGACGTATGTTTTCCGAAATTCATTCGTTTGAGTAGAGTTTTATTAATTGTAACCTTTATGTGCTTAAGTGTGATTATTAGCAGCAATTCTGTTTTTCCTTTTTCGTACGGCTCTTCGACGACGAAGTATCTGTGAGTGGACCCCTTCTAAAATGCATGTTTTAATAGTAGAAATACATACATGAAAAGCATGATTTAATGGTTACGTTTTATGAAACTTTTTATAAGTAAATTGGATTTACAGTATATGATTATCATGCTTACTGAGAATATTTTGGAATACCATACTTTATCGAATTTATGTTCTTTGTAGTATATATGATGGATGACTATATATTATTTAGGAATGTGTTTTTACACTTCTTTGTAGTATATATGATGGATGACTATATGCTATGAAGATGTTTTTGAGATATATGTTTATGTTGGAAAGGTTATATTCAATGATTTTTGTGCTTATCTAGTGGTCACATATATGCCTTCAGGCAGTTGCTGTAGGAGCCTACGGACGATGATACTTATATATGCCTTCGGGTAGGTGTTGTAGGAGCCTATGGGCGATTGATACTTATATGCCTTTGGGTGGGTGCTGTAAGAGCCTACGGGCGATTGATATTTGAAGAATTTCTGAAGGAAAGCCTTCGGACGAATGAAGAGTTCTATGTGCCTTTGGGCGATACTGATACCACTATTTAGCACACTATATACGATATAAGTTTTATGAATGGTTTTATAGCATGCTAGGGTTTTCGGAAAAACCTATCACATATTATGCTATTAGCTTTCATAAAACTTTGGGGGTTAGTACGTTATTAAATAACTGTTTTAGCATTTTACATATATATATATATATATATATTAACTTGGTCCACTCATGTTTGTTTTGCGCCCCCTTAGGACATAGGAACAAGGCTTACGATCCGAGCTACGCCCCTACAAGTGATATTGTGTCATCATTTCTGCTTTGACATCTATTGTAATAGCACTTCTCTATTTTACCTTCCGCTTGTACTCTAGATTAGTTATATGCTCTGAACATGTCATGCATTATCATTAGATTCATTATTGGCAGTTGAATATTATTATTGTATTTTGTAAAACTTATATTTGAATATTACTTTGCATAATTACGCGCGAAATTTTATATGCATGTTTCACATGTTCTTGGCAAATGCATTCATTAAATGGCTTGCGTCACCCTCAGATGTCGGCCAACACGTGGCCATCCCGATGTCCCTTAGACATCGGGATCGGGGCGTGTCAGATTAGGTCTCTCCCAGACTCATGGGATGCCCTTAAACAGATCATGACACACAATGATCAGATTAAGAACTTTCATGACATTTCGCATCATGTTGAACTGGAAGGTGAGCGCCGAATGGTGACCCAGAGTACTGCCTTTTTTACTCAAGGTGGGTCCAAAAAGGGTAACCAGTTCAAAGGAAAGGGTAAGACCAAGTCTAAGAAAAAGGATGCAAAGCTTGCTCTTAATTCTAATAAGATCAAGGCCCACAGAGGTAAACATGGCAAGAAAGATGAATCCAAGTCAACCAGTGACGAAGCCACGTGAGGGCGAGGAGTGGCGGCCGCCACTCCCCTCGCCGGAAAAACAAGACTGGAGCGCTGGTTTTGCCCCTCCCATGTCCGAAAACCCATTGGTTCTGCTGCTCTACTGCTCTGGTGGTTTGTCTGGTTGGTTCTGCTCTGTAGGCAGCAGAGCTAACTTAATTTTTTTTTTTAAACAACCAGGCCAAAACGACGTCGTTTTGGTCCAGGTAAAAAAATTTTAAAAAAAATGAAAAAATGAAACGGCGCCGTTTTGATAAGTTGGAAGAAAAAAAATTTCATATAGGGGACCACGTGTCCCCCATTCATTCAATCTCTCTGTGTCGTTTTGCCCTTTACATCCTCCAATCAGAGCAGCAGCAAAGCAGCCGCTGCTCCCTTTTTCGAAGCAGAAAACGAAACGAAATAAAGGAACCAATCAGCACAGCAGCACCGTTTGGCCTTTTTTGCTGCGCCAGCTCCACTACAGTCTACAGTCTACAGGGTAGCACTTCAAACCCACTATTTAGGTAAAATTTTTAATTCCTAAATTTATAATCCCTAACCCTAATTAATTATTTAAAACGAATTTTGTTTAATTGGTATAGAATCATATAGTAAAGCACTAATATGCTTATTGATTATTGATATGAAATTATTTTTTAGGCTAAAAGTTAAAATTTGAATTCTCGATTATTGATTAATTAATTGAATTATTACATAATGTATTATGTATACAATTATTCATATGATTAGTTGAATTGAAATTTTATTTATCGAATAATTTGTATGCTTATTGGTATTGATTAATTGAATTGTTGGTTGGATTAGTTATTATGCATACTATAGTATAGTCTACTCTAGGATTAAGAGTCTAAGAATTTTTTTTTCTTTCTATTTTACAGTTACATAATGGAACGATACTATAAGAAGTAATGCTTAAATCCTCCTTCAAACATTTTGGGTAGTCCTTCTCCTTCAAATATTCTGAGTAGTCCTCCTCCTCCTACAAATATTCCAAGAAGTCCTCTTTCGAATATTCCTAGTAGGTCACAACAAAGTGAGGCCACTGAGTTGGATGAAATATTGGCTAATCTTCCTGCAGACCCTGAACATAGACGTCGAATGCTTGATTATCCACCTAATTATCGTGAAGCAATTCATAGACACTATCTCCAAAATGATCCTTGTCAACCTAGAGACCACATCATGCCAAGAAAAGTTAGTGACAAAAGATGTTTTATCATCGGTTAGTTTGATAAGTTTAAGTGGTTAGAGTATAGTATATCAAAAAATGCTGCATTTTGCCGTTATTTCTATCTTTTCAAATGTGATTTCGATCAAATGGGTAACACTGGAAGTGATGTCTTCACTAAGAAAGGGTTTACAAATTGGGAGAAAGGACCCCAAAATCTTCGAGTCCATGAGGGAGGTGTTGGAAGTCTTCATAATAAAGCTATACAACAAGCTAGAGATTTGATGGCACAAAAACAACACATTGAAACATTTGTGAGTAAGCAAACCGATGAAGCTCACATTAATTATCGTACTTTATTGAATGCCTCACTTGAGTGTACAAGATGGTTGTTGGGACAAGGTTTGCCTTTTCGTGGCCACGATGAATTGTTCAAATCAAGCAATAGAGGTAATTATTTGGAGCTTATGCAATTTCTTTCCAAGCATAATGAGCAAGTTAGGAAAGTTGTGTTTGAGAATGCTCCCAAGAATCTTAAGTATACTTCTTCCGATATTCAAAAAGATCATGTCCGTGCTTGTGCTATTGAAACTATAGATGTAATCACTAAAGATATGAAAGGTGCATTTTTTTCTCTTTTGGTTGATGGATCACGTGATTCTTCAACTAAAGAGCAAATGGCGGTGGTATTGCGTTATGTGAACAAAAAATGAGAAGCAATTGAAAAGTTTTTGGGTGTGCAGCATGTCACCTCTACAACTAGTAGCTCGCTTGAAGAGGTTATTGAGAGATTCTTTGCTACAACAAATTTGAGTATGTCCAAGTTACGGGGACAAGGCTATGATGGAGCTAGTACTATGAAGGGTGAGCTAAATGGCCTTAAAACAAAGATTTTGAACAAGTATCATCAAGCATTTTATGTTCATTGTTTTGCACACCAACTTCAACTAGCTCTTGTAGCCGTTGCAAAGGGAATTGAAGGTGTCGCCATTTTCTTCAACAATGCTAGTATCTTGGTCAATACTATTGGATCATCGTGTAAGTGTCATGATGCATTTAGAGAGAAACAACTAGAACAAATTAAGAAAGCTCTTGATGTTGGTGATCTTGAAACGGGTAGAGGGTTAAATCAAGAGAGTAGTCTTATGTATCCTTGTGATACACGTTGGAACTCACATTATGGTACTATAATGAGTATTATTGTCATGATTGAAGCCGTGGTGGAGGTGCTTGAATGGATTAAAGATGATACCAACCAAGACAATTTCGGAGAAGCAAGTAAGTTATTCCATGACATACAAACTTTTGATTTTGTGTTTCACCTTTTTTTTATGAGACTTATATTGGGAATTACAAATGAGTTATCACAAGCATTACAAAAGAAAGATCAAGATATTGTGAATGCAATGACGTTAGTGGAAGTATGCAAGCAAAGACTACAATCCTTGAGAGATGATGATTTTGGGGACTTGCTTGATGATGTACAAAAGTTTTGTGAAGAACATGATATTGTTGTTCCTAACATGGAGGATTTGCATTTCGTATCTGGAAAATCAAGGCGTAAAGCTCTAAGACTCACAAACTTTCATTACTATCGTGTGGATCTCTATTTTCAAGTCCTTGATACGCAATTAAAGGAATTGAATGATCGCTTTGATGAGGTAAACACCAAATTGCTTCTTTGTATGGCATGTTTGAGTCCGGTGAATAATTTTGCATCTTTCGTCTAGCCCAACTTTATCCTCAAGATTTTGATCGTATGGACCTCATAAATCTTCCTATTCAACTTGATAATTACATTCACGATATGAAGATGCATAGTGAGTTTTCATCATTGAGAGGAATTGGTGATCTTGCAAAGGAGTTGTGAAGATTGGAAGGTGTGCAAGCTATATGTTAGTGTATAAGCCTCTTACATTGGCTTTGGTGTTACCGGTTGCAACGCTTAGGTGAAGAGAGCTTTTTCTGCTATGAAGATTGTGAAAACACCATTACGTAACAAAATGGGAGATCAATGGTTGAGTGATAACATGCTTGTTTACATTGAGAGAGATGTATTTGCTTTTATTGATAATGAGCCTATTATGCGACGTTTTCATGATATGAAACCTCGCGGCAACAATTGTAATTTGTTTGTATTGATAAATTATGGAAGACTTTATTATATAAAAGGATTTTATTGTTGCTATTCTTTTGAACCTTACAATCTTTTAACTTCGCTCCCCCCCCCCCCCGTCAATTCCTGGCTTCGCCACTGAATTCAACGTGCTTTAACTGTAAAAAGAAGGGACACTTCACTCGTAATTGCACTGAGCCAAATAGAAAGGTAATCCCTAACTCTAAATCTGTCATTGTTTGTGTATGTTCACATATACATGTTGCTCACACGTCCGACAATTGGATTGTAGACACAAGAGCAACCAAGCATGTGACGTGAGATAAAAGAGGATTAAAAAATTATCAACGTTTTCCATCAAAGTCACATTAGGTGTACGTGGGTGAAAAAAGTTGTACATAAGCTTTGGGAGTTGGTTCATATCGACTACAACTAAGCATTAGGCGTCAACTACTTCTGCATAATGTCTTGCATGCCCCTAGAATGCAATTTAATTTACTTTCAGTTACTGCACTTTTATATGAAGGATATTGTTTTTACTTAAGCCCGTCTAGACTTGTGATCTATTTGGATCAAGTTGAAATTGGATATGGTTCAATAAAGAACAATTTTGTTTGCTTGGATTTGATTGATTCTTGTTCTTCTACTTGTTTAGTAACATTTATTAAACATGTTAATTCTGAAACATGGCATGCTAGACTAGGGCATATAGGGCAAGATAAAATGACAAGATTAGTTTGAGAATGCATGTTGAGGTCACTCACTAATGTAAATCTGCCTGTATGTGAGCCTTGTTTAGTTGGCAAAGCAATTAGAAAACCTTTTGTAAAGGCTATTCGAGCTACTCAACCGTTAGAGTTAATCCACTCTGACATCTGTGGACCAATGAGTGTGAAGGCCCGTCATGGCGCCTCTTATTTTCTGACTTTGATTGACGATTACACGCGATATGGTTACGTGTACTTGATTGCTCATCACTATGAAGCTTTAGATTATTTTAAATGTTTCATAACTGAGGTTGAGAATAAAAAAAAGGAAGATTGTAAAAGCTCTTCGCAGTGATTGTGGATGCGAGTATTTGTCTGACCAATTCAAGGTTTTTTGTGAAAGTAAGGAGATAAGCAGACAACTTTCTATTCCTTACACGCCACAACAAAATGGTGTTGCTGAAAGGAGAAACAAAACTTTTTTAGACACGGTTAGGTCTATGATGGCGCAGGCAAATCTCCCCATATCTTTCTGGGTGATGCATTATTGATTGCGACGTATATACTTAACTGTGTGCCTTCAAAGATATTTCCCTCAACCTTATACGAACTTTGGAATGATGTAAAACCCAATCTAGGTAATTTGCGTCCTTAGGGTTGTGTTGGATTTGTTCATAATCAATCACATAAGTTTGGAAAGTTGGGTCCTAGAGCAAATAAACATATCTTTATAAGATATTGTGAAAACTTGAAAGATTATGTGATGTATGGTGAACATTTAGATGGATTGATTCGCATGATGTCGAATTCATAGAGAATGACTTCCCAAAACTTGGCGACACTATCAAAAACCTTGATCTCCATGAGTTGGAGAAAAATGAAGAACTTATAACATCTTCCAACGAATTAGGGGAATTAATTTCCAATATGATGGTCGTTGAATATGATGTAGGAGGACTTGATCCGAGTATGAGTACACAATCCATTGGAAGTAATGTATCCATAAACACTTAAGAGAATACACCCAATTATGGGAGCGTACCCTCTGAAATTCAAGGTCATACAGTTCAAAGAAGCAAGAGAAGCCACATTCCCAAACGTCATTTTGAGGTTGATGGGGATGCCTACATTTGCATACCTTCAGAGGAAGACAAACCTTCTTCTTACAAAGAAGCGTTGTCTTCAACGGCCAAAGAAAAGTGGATAACTCCAATGGAGGAAGAGATGAGTTCCATGGACAAAAATACTATTTATGAGTTAGTTGACCTTCCGCCTGAGCGTAAAACCATTGGAAACAAGTGGGTTTTAAAAATCAAACACAAGGCGGACGCCTTGTGGCGAAATGATGCACTCAGCAATTGGGTGTAGACTATGAAGAGACATTCTCCCCTGTGGTGAGGTTTGCCTCTATTCACCTCATTTTAGCTATTGTTGCTCAACTACATTTGGAACTTTACCAAATGGATGTTAAGATAACATTTCTCAATGGAGAACTAAACGAGGAGATATACATGGATCAACCTCTAGGCTTCGAGGCCAAGGGACAAGAACACAAAGTTTGCCGCCTAAAACGTTCTATATATGGCCTCAAGCAAGCGTCTAGACAGTGGAACATTAGATTCCATAATTCAATCACTTCATTTGGTTTTGAGATGATTGAGGAAGACCACTGTGTGTATCTTAAGAAATATGGGAAAAGTATTCTCGTACTTTCTCTGTATGTTGACGACATCCTAATAGCGGGAAATGACAAAACCTCCATAGAAACCACGAAAACGTGGTTGTCATCCCATTTTGAGATGATAAATATGGGTGAAGCACATTATGTGCTTGGAGTTAAGATCATGAGAGATCACTCGAGGAAACTTCTAAGTTTATCTCAAGAGACTTACATTAAGAAGGTACTTGAATGATTTAAGATTGAGAACTCCAAACCCATAGACACTCCTATGGAAAGATGCGCGATATTGTCCTTAGAACAGTGTCCAAAGACAAAGGAAAGATGCGCGATATTGTCATTTATGCCTCTGCAATAGGAAGTCTGATGTATGCGATGCTTTGCACGCGTCCGGACATTTGCCATGTCGTGAGCATGGTAAGCCGCTATCAAAGTAATCATCGACAAGCTCACTGGTAAGTCATTAAGAGGATTATGAGATACTTGCAAGGAACAAAATATTTAGCCCTATGTTACCAAGAAGGGGATCTGAAGTTGAAAGGATATAGTGATGCAGATTGGGCAAGCGATAGAGATGAACGCAACTCCACCTCAGGTTATGCTTTTGTCCTTGGAGGTGGAATTGTTTCTTGGTGTAGCAAGAAGCAAACTTGTATTGCTCTGTCCACAATGGAGTCATAATATGTTGCCCTTGGATCAGTTGTTCAAGAGGTTGTTTGGCTTAGGAGGTTTCTACGACATATGGGAGTTACGGCTTATGCTCAAGAAGCTGTACTTGTCTACTATGATAGTACTTTGGCCAGTATACATTAAAGATCCTAAGTATCATGGCAACTCTAAGCACATAGATACATGATATCATTTCTTTAGGAACAAGGTTACCAATGGTGAAGTAATGTTGAAACATATCTCGACCAGCAATATGCTCGCTGATCCCATAACTAAACCCATAATTAGAAACTCGTTTCTGACTCATGTAAAGAATATGGGTTTATGTAGGGTTTGATGTGTTTTTCTTTGTATTTGACATTATTATTGAATAAAAAGGCATTGAAGTTTTTCATTTCATATTTATTTATTTTTGAAATGATTGTTTACACATCTTTACGAGTGTCACCAAGCTAGAATCCGTTTTTCACACGAACGATTCACCCTGGCACTAAGATAACGAGTAGGATGAGACATTTGTGTCCTCAACGCATTGGGTTGCTAGATCAGACATGTGTATGTTGAACGTACCAATATGCACAAGGTAAACGTCTCCTTAGAAATGTCTAAGATGAGACTTAACAGAAGTCGAACATGAGATTTGTTTCATGTTGAAGCTTGTAAAGCCGGATATGAGTATCTAGGTGGGCGCCAAGAAGGCGACTAGGCTAGAAGACTCAGGTTAGATGCTTGTGTAGCGACTAGACTAAGATTCGTATGGTGTATGTTTAATGGACATGTGACACACTCATTGAAATGAGGATACACCATAGCATACAAATCATAATATATGTGCTATTACCGACTGATAGTGGGAGTGATGAATTGATCCCTGTTTCAATCATTGTTTGAACCACAATGAATCTATACGATTCCACCCTTATGCCCTTTGAACTAAAGTTTACGTTAGAAAGATGAGGTCTAATGGTCGCTACTTTGGCACGTTTATCTAATACGGTCAAGTTAGCTACTGTCCCAAAAGGCGTGTCTAGGCAAGCAGTTAAATCAAATTAGACTGACATGAGAGTTTAAGGAAGACAATTCGAAGATAACACCATGTCATGTGATTCATTAGATGTGCGGCACCTTTTTATACTTGTTATCAAACATAAGACATGGATACATGATACTTGTGAGACATGACATTGTTTTTATCGAGGGATAAAGAATGTCAAGTCTGGTGTGTGACGACCAGTCTGGGGCATAAAGCGATGAACTTCCAAGATGCACTGTTGTTAGTTTAGTGATAGCTTAATGGTAGTGCTCCTAGTTATGTACATTCTTTCTCTCGAGGTCACGTGTCCCATTTCCTGTATGAGGAAATAGACTAGAATGAAAGTGAACTAAGTGTGTTGATTGAGACTATGCCACACCCTATGTGGGTGAGTGGGAGATGTAGGATTTATCTTATGGGATAAATAAATATCAAAGGATATTCCACCCACATGAGGATATTAACCTCCTAATTACCTATGTGATAATTAGATGAAAATCAAGAGATATTCATATTAGAATATACTTGGGATTTTCATGGGCTTTTCAGTCTTTGTACACTCTTCCTAACCACTATATAAGGAGGCTTTGGGGATGAGAGGAAAAAAAACAAGAAAAACAAGCTTTTCAACAGTTCAAATATTCTAGTTAGGTCTTTAGAGCTATCACTTTCGGCTCTAGGTCTTGGGAGGTGAAAACCAAGGGGCAACTCGACATACCGTAGCCAACCGGATGACCTGCAAGGTTCTAGACGTGCACGGAGGGTCAGAGCAGCTGTTCATGTTTGTAGGAGCGTGTTGAGATTCAAGCTTCCGCATAAAAGTTACACACGTCCTTTTGAATTTATTTATAGTCTTCCAACACATTACAAGAGCATGTGAAAGAGATTTGCCAATGATACCTCCCAGGTAAGGATTAGCAAATCCGTCTTACATGCCCTTGTTATTATCATGAAGAGGTTTCCTATTCCCCTCTATATAACATTTTGTGTTCCATTCCTTCATAACTTGTCTCAATCCCTTGAGACTTGAAAAATCCTCATTCAAACATAGTGTATTCTCATTCCAATATATTTCAATGAAAAGCTTTAGCTTTGTTAACAAAAATTTATAAGGGATCATATGAACTGTCGAACTTGATAGCTGGAATGTAGCTTAGGTCATATCTAATGGGAGGCTTAGGGTGCGTTTGTTGTACCATACTATCTCAAACTTGATTAGTTTCAGGGACTACATTGGACTAACCACAATAGAATAATATGAATAGTTTAGTACAGTGCTGGATTAAGCTATAGACTAAAATATTTTTGGGGCCCAAATTATTATTTTACCATTTTTAGTTTTTTTTTTTTTTTTTTTTTTTTGCCATTTCTTCTCGTACTGCAAAACAAAACAAAAAAGGAAGAATTCACAAATTGCTCTACTTCAAGTCCCCTCCCCCTTCTAACTAAAAACTCAGAACAAAATTCATAAAGTGCTCCTACTTCTTCAACCACAGACCCCTCACTCTTCTCTATTGATTTTTTAATTTTTTTTTTCTCTCTGTTTGGTTGTTGAAATTGGAAAAACTTATTATTTATTCTCGTGCAAATTGTAGATCGAGATTTGGGAGAGGCAGGGGAGCGGCAATTGGGATGGAGGGGTTCTGGATGGTAATCGGATTTTAAGATTTTAGGCAGTGGTGTGGCTACAGTAACTGGATAAAGCCTGCTTAAGACGGTTGGGAAGATAAGAGGGAAGTGACATAATCCTAGCTAATATTGAGCTTTCAATTGGGATTAGATAACGACACTTAGCGAGGCCAAGCTAGCATCATTTAACTTAATCTTTTGCTGCACCAAACATCGGATTATAGTCCTACTTAGTCCTGTCCTTCTTAAGGGGGTGTAACAAACAAGCCTTTATAGCCTATGCAAATTGATAATCTTGCCTCAAAATTGAAAAAGTAATTTCTAGCCCAACAAAATTTGCCTAGTCATATTGAAGCCTAGGCACTTTGCAAGACCAAACTAGTCCTAACCTAAGCATTGGGCAGTTGGAGCTCACTTAAAAATTTAGAATCCTAGCCTCTAACCCTTCCCCACTAGAACCAAAAAAAATATTGGTAGGTAATATTATCATTTTAAGGGCCTATATTTTGCCTCTAGCCTCCAGCTTTTGCCTACATCCATTGCACCATCACCACTACCAACACCACCGCAACCCAGGAACTAATCACTCTTAGATGCCCATCACCATCTTCTCCTCCCCAGCCATTCACTGGCTCTGCCCCTGTGAAGGTCAAAATTAGTTCAACATCTCTATATAATCAAAGCTATTCGAAAATTGGTTACTTATATATGAATGCTGGTTTCTATGACCCCTCATATTTGGTTTTCAATTATGGGTGGGACAGTGAACAAGTTCGGAATAGAGCTAAAAGATTCATATACCATTCTCTGCCCGGCGTTAAAAATCGAGAAGTAAACAAGACATTGCCTTCATGAGTGTACCGCACAAAGATGTCACAATAGTAGTATCCAATTCAATCACGTACTACCATAAATTTGACTTGGGATACTAACACCGTAAAATTGCAATTGCAAGGAAGTTCATCTACCCTTAGGTTATCTCTAAAGGAGGGGGGGCTGGGAAATAAAAACAAAAGCCCAAAATTTGTGTCCAATTCTCCTCCAATATTGTATTTTGGGGGTGGGAATTTTGGGTTTGTAGGTGGGAATTTGGGTATGCTCTCCTTCCCTAGGATGGATAAGGTAAAAGGGGAGAGGAGCCAAACCATGTGGGCCCCGTACGAGTCAGCAGCTTAAGGTGGAGAGATTGGTTGCAGATGAGCGCATTAGCAGCAGGGTTTCTGTGCCCCAGATTAGTGGGTCATTGGCATCCAATGGTTGTTGCGCCTCCTAGGTTTTGGTCTAGTGTGGCGTGCCTAGCTATATCCTTTTTAAATCCAACAACTCAAATTCAATTTAATCAATTTTAATGGTAATTTGACAACAAAAAAAAAAGAATTTTAATGGTAATAAAAAAAAGGCGCAAATTTAAATCCAACGGTCAATATAATGTTTTTAGTTAATACCAAAACTTTATAAATACACATCCATTTGTTCACTAATCCCAAAAAAAAAAAATCAATTTTCTCAACAATTTTTTTTTTTTTTGGTGTTCGGAATTTGAATTTTTTTACATTAAAATGTTCGGAAAAAAAAAAGATAAATTATACAAAAACTAATTACAAAATTATTAGCAATAAAAAATCAACCAAATACAAAAATTTAACAAATTATAAAGTTGGGATTCGAAATTATAGGTCTCTTACCGTTGGAGGAAAAAACTATCTAACCTCATACGTACAAGTGAATAGTTGAAAATAAGAGGCTAAGTTTTGGGATTTTAGCCCTTGAGATTAGAGATAGCCTTACAAACTCCCTCAAACACATTTATAACTTGGGAGTGTCCTTCAGGTTCTTGAATTGGGAGAGCTTATTAGGACAAAGCATATTGTGGAGCAAAAAATAATCAAGAAAATTATTGAGGTGACACGTGGACTTTTGGGTTAAAAGGATAAAATTACCCTCGAGGCACACCGTGATTCCCACACGCATGTAACAGACAATAACAGCTTAATCAAAGAATAGTCAAAGGTGATCAAAATGGTCTTTATTCAAATCCCTCACATCACTCCTCATCAAATTCTTATTCAAAAGGTAACTCCAAAATTTCCTATTTAATTTAGGATTAATTGCCATGTTAAATGCAAGATATTATTTCACATAATATCTTGCAATTATTCACCCAACTACACCATATATGGTCAGCCACTATTCTCCAAATAGGGTCGGCCACTCCCCTATAAATAGCCCTATTATCCCACTAAATAGCTAAGTCATTTGCTACCCACAAACTCCAAAACACATTCTTTTCAGAAATTCTAAATTTTTTTATCAGAGATTCTTCAGCCAAAGTCCCTCATTCATCGTGGGCGCGTGAGACTTTTGACCATAACTTTAGGTGTTATTATTTTGCAGGTGCATTTTCGTCAAAGGAGAAGACGGCTGAATTTTGCATCCAAAAATTGGTGTTTTCATTGAGAGTTTAATTCACATGCTCGAAGAAGACTCTCACATTCAAAATTTCTCATTTCTCGTTCAATCGTAGATTTTTTCGTACGTTCTTATTCCTAAATTTTTTTACAAAGTTCTTAGAATAAACGTAAAAGAGAAGTACAATGATGAGAAATTCGGAAACCACAACGAACAGAACTTCTTACATTCAAAGATCTGAACCAAATGATGAATGACTCGATGTAGCCCCACCACGACGATCCACGAGGCTCAATGCAACGACAAGATGAGTGGTGCCACCCCGACGGGGCACCACAGTGGTTATGCCAACGACAACCACCACAGCATCAGCCACTGTTGCACCCTACGGCGAGACCAAAGCCCACAGTGAATGCGTCACTTGCAACTGCAAGTCCAGGCACATGCCAACTTGCAGCAGAAAGCCTAGGCCTGCAGCATAAAGGAGCCCAGCAAGCAGCCCAACTTGCTGCCACTGCAACAGCGCAGGCCTAGGAGCAAACCCAAGCCCAGACACCAGCAGCTGCAGCTTGGCACACCTAGGCCCACGCCACAGAGTAACGCCAAGCCCAAGCCCGCGCCGCATAGCAACATGCCCAGTGTTATCGTGTCAAGTATTAACACTCTACTGCCAAGCATCGAGCAGAACAGAAATGAGATGGCCACAAACTTAAATCTGGCAGATGAGGAGCACGAAAAGGTCATCACCCACATCGCAACTTACCAGCAGCAGATCATCTTCAGCTACAACAAAAGGGCCAAGATCTGGCTGTTCCAGCCTAAAGATTTAGTCTTAAGAAAAATCTTTATCACTGCTAGCAGAGAAGGCTCCTAAAAGATGGATCTCATACGGGAATGTCCGTACAAGATCATCAGAGTAGGCGACAAGGGTAGCTACACCTTCGCCACCATGAACGACAAAGAGATCGAAAAACAGTGGAATGCCTACAATCTGAGGAAGTACCATGCGTGACAGCCTGCTATATTAAAGCCTGAAAACTCAAGCAACTCAACAAGCACCACCTTGCCAGCCGAAGACTATACATTTGTTATGTAGTACCTACCTTATAACTAAGTTTTTGTTCGTTTTACTCATTTTTCAATAAGGAATTCAGAAGTAATTCATAACTTGGCTCGGCTGCATGCTTACAACAACTGATTACTCATGCACTTCAAAGGAAGATCACGTCCTTTTTAGGGATTTATCACAAGAAATGCACCCCTTAGGGACCAACCATGTTATCCAGTGCGATAGGGTAAACTAATTTCCCGACACATATATGCGTCTGCTCTCCGATGCAAGAGATAAACTATACACTCTAAATATCCAGACATGGATGAGTCGGGCTGCATTGGTGTAACTAGGTGCACAATGGTTTGCCCCAGGATTCCTATAAGTAGCCACAATGGTCTTTTTCAAGGCTTAGCTAACTGAAGGATTTTTGTCTTTGGCCTAATCCATAAGGAATCGGGCCTTAAAGACGGATGAGGTATATTACGCAGTACGCCCTATGGACGGCTACCCTGGAACCCTAAAGCTACTACCGAGTGCACTAAGGTAGTCTATGGTTTCCAGAAGACTACCTACAGCTTGCCTTTCGAGCAGTAAGCCGCCCTAAACTTATACAACCACACATTTTTGTGAAAGGTTAAACAGTTAGCGTGCATATACAAGCTCTACCCCCTACTAACATACTACATAATCGATAAGCTTCATCTCTGCCAAGTGCTGAATGATCGTTCAGATCTACACTAATTCATAAAGTGTTATGATACTTGCTACGCAACCCACAAAATTAGTTATATAAAAAGTAAGGAGTTCTCTTGAACTTTTGCCTATGAAATTCCTTACAACCGCGTACTTTTGATACTTAAGGTTAGCGAATTTCATGCCTCATGAATCTTTAGTATGTTGTGATGCAGGCCACACAGCTCAAAGGATTGAAGAAAGCCAAAGTTAACAACCAAGTTGTCACGCGAACTTGTCTATTTCTGTAAGTAAGGCATTCGGCTATCGACCCTATGGCTAACAACTTTACAAATGTTCTACACTAAAACCTACGGCTATATAGGCTATGTGGGCATGTCTTCTTATAGAAAAGCAGCACGTCTGCAGCTGGTCTAAAGGTCAAAGGTTGGGTGTAAACAAAAGAAGCGAAGATGAAGAAAAACGAAGGAAGCAAGTTTATTAATTTTTCTAGCAAAATTGACAAACAAATAGCAAAG
Source organism: Malus fusca (assembly GCA_035220775.1). NCBI lineage: Eukaryota > Viridiplantae > Streptophyta > Magnoliopsida > Rosales > Rosaceae > Malus > Malus fusca. The sequence goes on along the minus strand of CM069072.1, from coordinate 24,478,914 downwards.
GCTGATAAAGTTAAAGCAAAGTAAAAAAACAACAAGGAAAACAAAAAAATCTTAAAGGCTACCTAGAAGACTACTCTACAGCAGCTTGGACATCCCATGACCACTCGATCACCACACCTTAAACAACCGCCACACTCTTAGCAGCAGCATCATTTAGCGTTTCACCCTCGGCTGCCCTAGCCTAGGCACCAACTTCTCTGACTACTTTACCAATGAAAGCCTCAAAAGTAAAGGCAAGCAAGTCTTCTGGAGAAATAGAAAAAGTTTCGAAGTCCTTCCTAGCAAACTTAAAGTCAGACGACCTGCAAAAGAGGCGATCTACATAGGCCAACTTGTAGAAATCGGCTTGACATTGGACAAACGAAGCCTTGAGCCCAACCTTCTCACCTTTTAGCTGCTCGTTTTCCTCGGGCAGACCAACACAGACGCGCTGCAGCCCATCCACTTCCTTATTCAGATTTTCATTGGTTTTCAACATACATTGGAGTTCCAACACTTGGGTTCAAGCCTATTGACAATCTTCTGGAAGTGGATCACTTGATTATAAGCAGCAATCAAGTCTTCATCCTTTGCATAGGAAGCAGAACGAAGCTCAAAAATGGCACGCTCAAGATCTTGAATCTGAGGTATGTAACGACCAATCTCATTCTCTGTACTTTCATACTTAACTTGGATCACGTCAAGCCTAATCTTAAAGTCAATGATCTCCTGGCGAGCAGTCTCAAGTTGCAGAAAAGTGAGGGCAGAGATATTTGATCCCTTCAAAGCGACGAGCTTAGACTCCCAACTTTTGTATCTTCTTGGTAGAAGAATAATCCTCATCTGCCATAGTCGTTGCCACCTCCTTGGTAGCCTTGGTATCCCCTTGGTCAGGAGCATAGACTTGGCAGCCAGAATCATCATTTTTTGCATCTTAGCAAGCAAAGCAGTCCTCCTATATTAGGCCGTATGCTTTGCAAATGAACTTAGGCAAACAACCCCTCTAACACTATCAACATGTTTGGCATTTAAGCATATATGGCTTTAAAAGGGCACAGATCTCAACAAACTCTCCAGAAACAGACTTGGTGGATTTCTCACAATTGCCCATGCGAGTAATCTCCTCTTTCTCAGCAGGCAAACCAGTCTCAGCAGCATGATGGGTAAGCATGGGCACCACTTTAGCAGCAGAGTCCACCTTATAGCTCTTCATAGTAAAAAGCCTCTCCAAAGGTGAACCAGACTTAGCTCCCAACAAACATCTTGGTATAGACTTCGGCACTAGGGGCATGACATAACATCTATGCTGAACAATCCTATCAGTGATCGTACTAGCCATTTTTCCCATGGCAGGCGTTACAGGCTCAGATCTAGCACCCTCATCTTTCTTCCCATTAGAAGAAGTCAAGTCAATCACAAGCCTCTCGGCAGTAGGTGAACCCTCACGAGCAGTGAATGAAGCCTTCGACTTTTTTTCAACTGGCATCTCTTGAGCAATCGGGGAAGATCTCTTCTTTCCACCTTCATTCACAACAGGCTCCACAACAACAATCAAACATGCCATTGTATCTGCCTTGATCCACTTTATCTCTTCTCTCGAGGGCAGCACACATTTATCCCGATGAAGAGTACTAAGCAGCCAACGCCATTCACGATGCTCAACAGGGATACCTAAAGCAATGTGCACCTTCTTCATATCTGGAGAAGTCTTGGGAGTATAGCCAAATTCCAAATCTACATAGATAGATGAGGATAATCAACAAATTAGAAAGTAGCTTAGCAAAAGCACATAGCAGCCTAGAGACTAAGCAATCTACTTACCAGTGATGAAAGTCGTCGAAATATGCAGCTCAAAGGAAGAATCAGACTTCCACTCTTCACTTATCTCCAAAGTCTCATTAGCTCAATCATGATCTCGTTTGCTCGACTGATCAAAAAGCCTATGATAGGATCACAACTACCCAACTCCATCAATGCAGCCTATGTCCAAAAAGTACCACAACTCGTTGACAGTTAGATCCAAGCCAAATAGTTGGGGCACACTTCATGGAGTAAAACACTTCTTGAAAGAAATGCGACATGGGAAAAGTAAATCCTAGCACGAAGTAATAGGGGTGAAACTTGATAGCTCTTCGAGCCCCACTACATGGCTCATGCCTGCTACCCTCCTTGACGGAATGAGGTGCCTATATGCTTTGGGGAAATCTCTGGACGAGTCATAGGAATTAATTTTGAAGTGAGCAGCCTTGAAGTAGCCCACTTTACTCAAAGACCCACCTTGACAATACAACGGCGGAACACCATCGTCACTTTTATGGCTTAAAGAAGACATGCTCAAAGAAATTCTACAAAAACGCAAGGAAGAATTGTTAAACGGCTGCACACAAAAAATGCATCAGGCCCCACGGCCCAATGACAGCAGCCAAGGGAGCCTAGCCCACGCTAGCTCTCATTTTTCTCTCTACTCTCGGCCCAATGGCCCACGACCCAAAACCAATAGGAGATGGGGCAGCGGCCCCTGCACCTCATTCCTCTCTTTTTGCACAGGCCTGAGCCCAATGGCCCAGACCTCGTGCCCTAGCGCCCACCAGGCTTGGCCCAAGCCAAATGGCCCTTAGCCCATGCCATCTAAACCCAGCTCACCCCGCTGATGACCTAAGCCAAGCCTCAGCTCGCCTCCATGGCCCACGCCGCTGCAGCCAACCCTCGGCCCATGCCGAGCTGCCACCGCACCAAGCCACCCACGGCAGCAATGTCGTGGCCTTCGCAACTGATAAGTGAATTTTATATTATATATTATTCCATATTCTTAGTATATTTTGGATATTATTTTGGAAGAATTTTGATACTTTGAATTGTATTTTCAATATAGGACTTTCGACTTCCTCTGAAGCAAAACATGGTCAAATGGACGAATTTTAGAGTAATTCTAGTTGGAAGACGTTCGTGAGTCACTTGGCTTGATCATATCAAAATATCAGATTTTTCTACCAAGCGATGATTTTCTGGCGATATAATAAAGGAGCAGCGCGCAGTGCTGTCAAACTGACGTTTTGGGTTTCTTTGGGCTTTTTGACGTCTAAGATGATGTCTTTTGGGTTCAAAGCCTTCTGTAATTATGTTCGGGACATCTCAAGCTTTATTTCTAACCATTTTGGACCTGTTTTGGAGCCCTGAAGATCCAGAAACGTGGCTGTTTTGAGGCTGTACAGATTTTGGGCGAATTTATCTAGTTAATTTAGGATTATGTTTCCTATTTTATTTCAATTTATTTGGTTTCCTAGTTTTATTCTAAGACCTTTTAGGGTTTTATTTTGTAGTAGTATAAATAAGACTTTTAGCCATTAGGGTTGGGAGAAGAAGAGGAGGAGATAACGCACAAGCCTTTGACAATTCAAGTTTATTTTCTAGGTGTTTTCTATCCTTGTTCTTAATAATATTTTGTTTATGATTGTTAGTAACTAATTTTCGTTTGCTAGGGCGAAGCCTTGAGCCTTAGCATGAATATGTAGTCTTTATTCAATTGCTTATGATATTATGCATGTTTACTTTGAATTATTAATCACTGTGCTTGAACTGTCTCTATATCTTAATGCTTAGCTACCATTAGGATGTTTAGATAAGTAATCGGATGCAATTCGGTCGGAATATCACCGGAGGATTGAGTATTTCTTCTTGTGGTTAATAATTGTAATTTCACCTAAGGCGAATATCACGCTCTTAGGGGTTGCATGGTTTTTCGAAAGGTTTTCATAAAACATAATGAGTCTTGCATGTTCATATTTGATCTGAATATCACAGACGGATTGCATGTTAGATATACGTTCTTGCTTGAATATCACGAGGAGAATATGCATAAGGAAAACCTAACCTTCAAAGTTGCATGTGTAATTCATAAGTAATTGGTAAAACTACATAGGATTGTTAAGGGGACGGCGGAATCCTAGGTTTTTAACTTTATTTTCAAAACTATTTTCTTTAGTTTTTCTTTGTTAACTTCTTTAATTGTTTTCTTTTAAAATTCGTTTTTATTATTTTAAATTCCAAAATCAACCTTTTAGGAATTTTGTTCTAAATAATTAGCTAAGGATTAGTTTAAATACAAATTATTCATTCAATCTCTGTGGAAAACGACCTTACTTGAGCTGCTATACTACGACAACCTTGTACTCTTGCAAGTATTTTTAAGTGTTTTTATCCTTACTTTTGTAGGTGATGAAAATCCTATCAGCAACCACCTTTTCACACATCCTCGACCCCTGTCTAGCTAAATTTCAAGCCCCGAGGCTCCAAGAAATTAAGAAGACAAGGAAAATTAATATTTTTTTTCTTACCTTGGTGAGGCGTGAAGACGAAGAAAACAACGAAAGACAATCATTTGCACGGGCAAGTGAAGAAGATTGCTAAGGGAGGGGGAACAAATATCTTCTAGCTTTCTCTCTCCTATAGGGTAGAATAAATTGATATCTAAAGTTGATTTAATCATCTACTTAAGGTAAACTTAAATAGACTTTGGAAGTGATTTATTTCATTTTCCTAGAAGGATCTAATTTCCAATTAAAGTGGGAATCTACATCAAAATAGGAAGCAACCTTATGTTTCCTAAAGCAAAGGAATATCTCTACACCTGCTGCATTTTCTTGGGAGCAGCCCAACAGATGTGGGGGCATTTGTGAAGAAAAAAAATGAAGAAAATTATTGAGGTGACACATGGACTTTTGGGTGAAAATGACAAAATTACCCTCAAGTCAAATCAGGATTCCCACACACATGCAAAGGACAATAACGTCTCAATCAAAGAAGAGTCAAAGGTGATCAAAATTGTATTTATTCAAATCTCTCTCATCACTCTTCATCAAATCCTTATTCAAAAGATAACTCCCAAATTTCCTATTTAATTTAGGATTAATTGCCATGTTAATTGTAAGATATTATTTCACATAATGTCTTGCAATTATTCACCCAATTGCACCATATATGGCCGGCCACTATTCTCCAAATAGGGCCATCCACTCCCTTATAAATAGTCATATTGCCACCCACAAACTCCAAAACACATTTTTTCAGAATTCTAACTTTAGCATCGGAGATTCTTCGGCCAAATCCCCTCCATTCATCGTGGACGCATGAGGCTTTTGACCATAATCTTAGGTGTTATTATTTTGCAGATGCATTTTCGTCAAATGAGAAGACGACTGAAATTTGCATCCACACATATTACAAAATAGAGTGGGATCTAAAAACACTTGCTTGGCTTTGTCACACATCACATGCTTGTGCGATGACTTGATAGGGTGCATTTTTGCTCACCACCTTAAACTATAGTGCATGCTCACCATACACCTAAAATTATGTCATGTGTCATTTTCCTTAACTTTAGTTAATTTTCATTTAAAGATTATTTTTTACTTTTAAAAAAGTATCAGAAAAGAAAGTCTGATAGTCACAAAACCTCAGTTCCATAACCACCCATCCCAATGGCCTGAACTTGCTATCGTCAGCCAGAAATCTCCGGTACAGACGACGGGAACGTGACTAGTAGAGAGCCAAGATAGCTAACGCCGCTGAAGTCGTGGCCGCCACTAAAAAGAAATAAGTTTGAAGTTTTTGACTATTAACCGTCCCAATACCGCTGCTATTTTGTGAAGAAGATGACTGGAAAAATCATCATCACTATTACGACTACTTGGGCTTGCGATGGCCATGGTTAGTGTTGAGGTTAAAAAAAATTAAAAAAAAATTAAAAAAGAAAAGAAAAAAAAAGAAGCAGTTCCTTAATTCAAGGAAAGTGGGAATGTGAGTAGCAAACAAATCAATGGTACAGATTATTTTAAGGAAATCTGCACCATCCATTGTAAAATAAAAATAAATTGTAATTTTATATTGGGAAACAGTTGCTCCATTTCCATGGACGTGCAAAAGAAGTTGGTGAAAAACTACCCACTTTCTCACCCCACTCTTCCCGTCACCCTAAGTCTATAAAAGGGGAAATTGACTGCAAAAGCAGGGGGAAATCGACAAAAAGAGAACAAGGGGAAGGGAGCAAAAGCAAATAGGAAGCAATTGTCAGGAAGAAGAGAAAGATGGCAAGCAAGAGAATTGAAAGAGTCCAGAAGGTAAGATTCTTCACTTAAAGTTATTTAATTCTTTCTTCATAACTTGGCAGGTGGACATTTTATATTTATCTTCCCCAAAATAACAAGTGTAAAGGTTGGGTTCTGCAAATCCTTCTCGGCAACTCCTTCTTCCTTGTCAAACTTCCAAGGACTCTAGTTCCCTCTCTGTTCTCAGCAAAAAAATGGAGCAAGACCCAAGGGAGGCTTCCTCCCTTCTCCCATCACAACACCATCATTTGCGATTTCAAACCATAGTGTAAAGTCGTAGGCCTCTGGATGTTCGTAACTGAAGGAAGGTTGAAACCTCCCCACTTTCCCCAATCGTTGCATCACCGGTCACAAGCAGCTGCAGCAACCTCTCATTCCTAGCGCGCCATCCCATGAATTTCTTCGGGGTGGTCTAAATCACCCCGTGAAGTTCCAATCAAATCTAAGTGATTCGTACCACCTGCTGTCGTAGCATTGCTGTTAGAAGGTTTTGTCCTCCGTAACGAGGCTATTGAAGACCCGGTCCCTATAGAAAGGCTACCATGAAGAAGATCGTCAAAGTCGTCATTCAAGTAGCCTAATAGTGAAGGCCTTGTCCCGTAAAAAGCAACCAAGGAACAACCTTAAAATTATGTGCGCCAAGTCGTAGAAGATGGTTCTCTACAAGCAACAAGGCAATGGTACAGAAATGGTGTTTCCATCATTTCGTTACTCCCACAAACATGCATGACCCTGCAGCGGATGAAGAAAAAAAAAAAAAAAAAAACGCGTCCCCAATGTTCGTACTCGAACATGCATCAGCCCCTCAACTGAAGCTCTACAAAGGAGCAACCCGACCGCCGCCATCGCTGTCTTGAGGTCAAGAAGAAAAAGCTACTGCCACTTTGGAAGAAAAGGCTATGCTACCTACACAGTGCGCCGAAAATGGTGCGGGCTGCTGTCTAAGTCGCTAGCGGAAAAGAAGACGGTACATGTGTTATCCGTGGTCGTGCTATAGAAGTATGAGTTACTAAAAAGAAGGAAAGTCAAAGTAGAACGTCAAAAACTTTTACAGCATTAAGAAGGTCCTCTGGGTTACCCCTTAGCCACTTTCCTGACGAGCTACTGCTGATTCTGGCCATGAGGTTCCTGACAATAAAGGGAAGGGGAAGCAAAGTTCTATTTGAACTTGGAAAGCTTAAATTCACAAAAAAGGAGAAAATAAAGCTTTGTGACAAATTTCTCTTGGGAAAGGCACTCACGTGAAAATCAAAAGGGAAAAGCCATCTCAAAGTCTTTTTTTTTTTTTTTGGTAAATTACATAAAACTACCTTAACTATTGGGTCATTAACAGTTTCATACAAGGTTCTAAAAGACGCTAGGCGCTAGTCGGGCAGCGGGCTAGGGCCTAGGAGGCTAGGCGGGGTCTAGGCAGGCGCCTAGGCGGATTTAAGTAAATCCATTATATTTCGTGTAAATAAATGTCTGTTTATACTTAAAATATATATAATTTCATCATAAACTACAAAATAGAATGACATATGTATTATAAAGTATTGGAATACAATGAAAACATGGGGAACAAGCATAGAGTGTGTGCCCATTTAAGTATTCAACAAGTCTCTTAATTGAAAAAAATTAAATGCAAATTGAAAGTTATCTATTTTCTATCAAAGTGAGTCGCAACCTAGGCAGGTGCCTAGGCGGGTCTGGGCGGGCTAGGCGGTATAGGCAGGCGCCTCAACTGGTTTAGGCGCCCTTTATTAATTTTCAAACGCCTAGGCATTAATCGGGGCGGTGACCAGCCGCCTAGCGCCTAGGCGGGGCCTAGGCGACGCTAGGCGGGGATTTTTAGAAAAGTGGTTTCATATCTCGTCTTTAAAAAGTTTCAATGTCATACCTTATCTTCGAATTTGTTGCAATGTCATACCTTCCGTCAGTTGTCTGTCAATTCCTTTGTTAAATGCTAAAGTGACATGAGGCGGGGTCCACTTTTTATTAAAAAAATAAATAAAATATTAAAAAATAAATAAAATATTAACTAAATATTAAAAAAGGGTTTGGAATGAAGGTTTTGGGGGGGGAGGGGGACGACGGATGAGGAAGATGGGAAAGGGGATGGGGTTTCGGGGAGGGGGTGATGGGATATGGGTTTGGTTTTTTTTATTTTATTTTAATTTTTTAATATCAGTTAATATTTAATTAATTTTTCTAAATATTTAATTAATTTTTTAAATATTTTTTAAATCTTTTTAATAAAAAGTGGGCCATGCCTCATGCCACATCAGCGTTTAACAGAGAAATTGACAAACAACTGACGGAAGGTATGACATTGCAACAAATTCGAAGATAAGGTATGACATTGAAACTTTTTAAAGACGAGGTATGAAATTGTTAATGACCCAATAATTGAGGTAGTTTTATGTAATTTACCCTTTTTTTTAACAAGTTGTTGTGCTGCTCTATTACACTAGGAACTCAAGAATATCATATTATTTCACAAAGAAATAATGTGGAGGGAGGATGCCCACTTCATTTGGTATGTGAAGGGGAGATTATAGTAATCTCACAAGAAGACAAACACAAGCAACAACCCTCATTGACCACAAAGAAAAATAATTGGAAGGAAACTATTTTCTATAACGACAAGTTCTTTTCCAAACTTGTTGAAAGAAGAAATGTGCAACTCATGATGACACCTTATCTTTGTTGCTGCTCCATTCTTCAAGTGATGCCAAAAGAAAAAGAGGAAGAAGAAAGGTCCTTCAAAGGAAAAATGACATTAGAGCCTGCAGTCTCAATCCCGTCAAATATTGAGTTTTGGTGCACAAATGAAGCTAAGGATTTATTGCAATCCGATGACGCTCACCACAACTTATCTCTAAACAACGAGAATGATATAAAAGAAGAAAGAGAAGTGTCTGGTAAAGCAAACAAATGAGTTTTAAAGCAAGGGAACCAACATGAAGTTAAGATTTGATCTTGTTGTCAGGGCACGCTCGAGATCGTTTGCATGAAATGGAGCAATCGTATGATGATTCAAAAATGAAAAATCCCAACAATTAATAGGGTGTCATATGCCCCAAAAAAAACCTAAAGACCAAAGCGGGCAAGAGCTCAATGGCATGGGGGAGGCACACAGAGTCCAAGCAAGTTTAAAATAAAAGAGGTGGAGACAATGTCAACATCGAACTCGTGGATGCAAAATACCGCGAATGTGAACCACCTCAAAGCACCAAGCTCGATGAACTTACGCTACGTCAAATTTAATTTCAAATTCCCGAAGTGGTCAAATGGCATGAAGCCATGACAAGTCTCAAATGGCACAAAGTCATTCCAAATTCAAATGGCACAAAACCGCTCCAAATTCAAGTGGCACGAAGTCACGTCAAGTTTCAAAGGGTACGAAGCCATATCAAATCCAAAATGGCACGAAGCCGAAGAAAAGTCTCAAATGGCATGAAGCCGTATCAAATAGCAAATGGCACAAAGCCTTATCGAATATCAAATGGCACGAAGCCGCGACAAGACTCAAATGGCACGAAGCCGTGAATGCTCCAATGGCTTAAAGTCCTCGCCCGCACGAGCTAAAACTGCACAAGGCATCAAATGCTCCAATGGCTTAAAGTCCTCGTCCGCATGAGCTAAAACTGCACAAGGCATCAAATTGCCTGCACGAGCTGAAACTGCACAAGGCATCAAACCCCAACAAATACATAAATAACTACGAGTGACTTGATCCCTTAACGAGGGTATGTAGGCATTCTAGGGCTCGACCTAGGTGTGGTCGCAAAATCAAATACACACCCAAATCCCTAAGTCACGATTTATTCATATTGGAATCAAAGGGTATTCATTTCGCAAAAGAAGGGTTGTAATTAATAGGCGCGTAGCCTAGAATGGGTCGAACTCAAATTAATAAAACCCTCTTCGGAAAAATGAACGAGGATGAAATTGTGTCAAGTGAATTATTTGTTTACATATTGTGTATAATTTTTACTCAACGGTTAGAGACAAAAGAAAAGTTCAACTCTTTGTCTAGTATGTGCTTTCCTGATTTTATGGCCATTTTTTCTGCTGCATATGGTCAAATGGAGAAGAAGATGAGCTGAATGTAAGGATTTATCAGATGTGTTGAGTTTTACAGATTAGCTAGGTAGGGGGAAGAGAGAGAGATACAGAGAGAAAGGTGAGAAGCGTGGAGAAAAGATAAGGAGTATTTTAGTTTTTTTAAATTTTTTATAATTAAAAAAGAATATTTAATATGAATGTTAATCAAGATTAACTACAATGACAAGTGCAAGATCTAAGATGTACGGTAAACATACACCATAATTTATAATGTTGAGCAAAAATGGTATAAAAGAGGAAAAAAGAATGTGAAGCAATTGTTTCATTTAAAATGAAAAAATGGAGGGAGAAAAATCCGAAAAAGGAAAATCCAAAAACGTGCTCAATTCAATTTTCAAATAACGGTTGACAATGACGTTTATTATTCCGCTTGGCCGCCCGACTAACCTTAAACGAAAAATAGACGACCCCCAATGGCTGCAGGAAAGCTTTACCAGTCGGAACCACCCCTGACAATCCCGCTACGTGGCGTAGGTTTTAGTAGGGCTTTTTCCCCCGTCGCCGCACATCGCACACATGTCTTGATTCCCAACCCACGACACACACGTACCGCCATGATATTCCGCCTTTTCACACCAACCACCACAACCTCTCTCATCCCATCCTCTCTTATTTTTGTGATCACTGTTAAACCACGTCAACATTTTATATTAATTTTTGTATAGAAATAATAAAACAAAAATCAATGAAAATATAAAATATTGACGTGACTTAACCGTGATCACATAAATAAAAGGGGATGGAAATGGTAAGAGATAGGGAGGGTAGACAATCCAGGTCCCTCTCACTCTTCGCACTCAGAAATCCCCAAATGTCCCAAATCCGAAATCCCAATCCGAATTCGAAATCCCGGATTGTTGTTTAGGGGTTTTGATTCGGTGGCGATCGGCGCACGGAAATGAACATTGGGGGCGATGACGACGATGTCAACAACAAACCCCAACAATGCCAATCCCAGATCGCCCAAAATTCCGCGTTACCGTCAGAGCCACGTGGCAACCGCCGTCATCGCCGTCGCGGCCCTCTTGATCTCCACCATGGCTTGGCTTTCCCTCGTCTTTTCCGCCACCCCGCACTCCCTCCCCGCCCCACAGTCCTTCACTCGCTCCCGAAACCGCACCATTTCGCGACGGGGTGGACACTCTGAGGAGCTCACTCTAAACGACATCGTTTTCGGAATTGCCGGGTCGGCCCAACTCTGGAAGCAACGGAAGGAGTACGTCCGGCTCTGGTGGCGCCCGAACGACATGCGCGGCCACGTATGGCTGGAAGAGAAGCTACCAGAAAACGACGTCGATCGGTCGTTGCCGCCGATCATGGTCTCCGAGGACATCTCGAGGTTTCGGTACACGAACCCGACGGGTCACCCGTCGGGGCTTCGAATCTCCCGGATAATCTCCGAGTGCTTCCGCCTTGGCCTCCCCAATGTCCGGTGGTTCGTCCTTGCCGACGACGACACCATCATCAACGTCGATAACCTCGTCGCCGTGCTGGGCAAGTACGACTCGTCGGAGATGGTTTATGTGGGAAGCCCGTCGGAGAGTCACTCTGCCAACACTTATTTCAGCCACTCTATGGCGTTTGGCGGGGGCGGCATTGCAATTAGCCACCCTTTGGCGGAAGCCCTATCTGGAATGCAGGACAAGTGTCTCGAGAGGTACCCGAAGCTCTATGGAAGCGACGATCGTCTCCATGCCTGCATTGCTGAGCTTGGGATTCCATTAACCAGAGAACCTGGCTTCCATCAGGTAATCTCAGATATAAATCCATATATCTTTCCATTTTAAAGAGCATTGCTTAATTGCACATGTGTGTTAGGCCAGTTGGTTTGGGGGCAGTGTGCCCGCCATGTTGCACCTTAGTTCGAATCCCCCTCGCTATAGATTAGAGTTGTCTAGATTATCCCTTGCTGTAGATTATAGTAGTTTAGATTATCGCATTATCAAAAACAGAATATTGTTAATTGGTGAGATGGGTTTGTTATGGCAGTGTGATATTAGCTACTAGTTCTACAAACAAACACTTATATGTGTGAATGGATGGATCATTTTGTTTCCGTGACCATTGCTTGATTGGTGAAACGCGTTTTGTTCTTGTGTTGTTTCACATGAGTGTGTTTTGTATATATCTTTCTTTTTATTAGAGCATTGCTTAACTAGTGAAATGGATTTGTGTATGGCAGTGTGACATTAGGGGCAATGCACACGGTCTTTTATCTTCACATCCTATAGCACCGTTTGTGTCCATTCACCATGTTGAAGCTGTTGACCCTTTTTATCCCGGCTTCACCTCTCTGCAAAGTTTGAAGCTTTTCACACAGGCAATGAGACTCCAAGCTAGCAGCTTTTTGCAGCGGTCCATTTGTTATGATCATGGACACCATCTCACATTTTCTGTCTCGCTTGGTTATGTGGTTCAAGTCTTCCCAAACATTGTGCTCCCTCGTGACCTCGAGCGCTCAGAGCAGACTTATTCTGCTTGGAATGGGATAAGTCACAGGAATGAATTCGATTTCGATACCAAAGTCCCTTATAGGTCTGTTTGTAAGAAGCCTATTTTATTCTTCTTGAAAGATATTAGGAAACAGGGGGATGCAACATTGGGATCATATATGCGGAGCAAAGCAAAAGATGATTTCAAGAGAAAGGTTTTCTGCTTTTCCCGATTTCGACTTTTGCACAGTCTGCGAAAAATTGAAGTTTTGGGCTATCCGCCCACCAAGAAATGGCATTTGGTGAGTTTCTTCACTCAGCTACTTTTTCCATATGCAATGAATCTGATTTCTGACTTGCCTGTTCCAGTTTTTGTGATATAATGAATATCTCTTTCCACAGGTACCGCGGCGGTTATGTTGCAAACTGAACCAAACAAGTGAGGAAGTTGTCAGTTTAACAGTGGGACAGTGTGGTAAGGGACCTTTCGGCTCGATTACTGATACTAAATAACTGTTTCTTGGATGTTGTTAGCGGGGTAGACTCTGAATCGATCTGGATTTCGGAAATGAGCATCACTTGCTGTTATCAGTTCGGCTGGCCTCTAGCAAATTGAAAATATGTGCTTGCAGATTGAGAGTGCTTCATTGTAAAAGAACAGTTGAAGACGAGCATGCAAACCTTCGGCTCGGGGAGTACATTCTTTGCCTTCGATTTTGTTCAGAAGGCAATCTAATCATAAATTAAGATTCAACAATCAAGCAGCTGATTAGGTGAGATTTTAGCGGTAGTTAGTCGTTCAAAACTAGTACAAGTTTATTGAATCAGTGTTCCGAAATGATGTAATGAATTTGAGGTGGCTTGGGATTGTCGGGCCCAAATTGAGGTGCGTTAGGGTGATGGGCTCAGGTTGAGGTAATTTTGGATAGTAGGCCCAAAATTGGGCCCGAAGTGTTGCTGAATCTTTCACTGAGTCGCGCAGAGAGCCCAGACCTTCACAGCTGCGGAGGAGGAAACCAAAAACTAATAAACTTAGGCCCTTTAAGTAAAATTTGGAAGGCTAGTGTTGTACCAACCTAACGATGTGTTTTGGCCCTAAGCTATGGCACATAATCGGGCGTTTTACTTTTTTAGGTACCTCCCATGCATCACTTTCGACGCTTGCCCCTCCCGATTAGGGCCGCCAACCCTACGTTTAGTCTCCTTTGTGAGCCGGAAACAAAAAAAAAGTTGATCGTCTTAAAAGGGAAAAATCTTCGGTTAAGCTGTTCTATGCGTAAACACACTCGTAAACGGGTGTGACACGCGCTTAAACAAGAAATATGAGTTCAATTGGTCCTTATGTTGAGCAAGAAAAAGTTCCCTAGGGATATTAGAGTTTTTATTTTTAGTACATCAATATTTTTACACTAAGGAGAGAGGGAGTTCGGCCAAGTCATACAATGGGTAGCATAATTTGGTATCAAATTCGCCATCCACTAGATTCAAACCTAAGACCTCTCACTTCGAAGTGAAGAAAAGTAACACCAGATCGTAGTACTGAGTGGCCCTAGGGATATTAGAGTTTGTTTGGCATCCTATTCAAAAAAATTCATTATTTCTCTAAACATTTCTTGAAAACAATTTTCTGTAAGACTCACAAACTTGTTTGGTATGAGATTTAAAGAGAGGGAGTCGCAGGAGAGGGAGAACGAGGAAAGAGTAGGAAAAAAAAAGAGAGCATCAAAGGAGAGAGAAAGAAGAGAGATGATCGAATGAGATAGAGAGAAGGAGAGAGAATGAAGAGGCCGGAATGGGAAGGGGGAGAGAGAAGAAATAAAATGAGTGACCTTTAAGTTTAAAAATTCTAAAAATTCACTTTTGCTATTTTTGGAGAATAGACTCTTTTTTTTTAAGTTAGTCTTAAGTTCACTTTTTGAAAATAATCATACTAAACAAGTTTTTAAGGTCTAAAACTTGAAAATGATTTTTGAGTTGAAAAAGTTGAATTCAAGTAGAATACCAAACAGACCCATAATGATTTCCATATCTATTTTCCTTTTCTAAATACATATCTTTTTCTTGATTTCCAGCATTTACTAAGGAGTTTCCTTTACTCTATGGGCATTTGAATTATTTCAATTGACTCCCTCAAGTTTACTAATCAAAAGAAGTACCGCTTCCATCTTCAAATTCGTAATTCAATACCTAAAAGAATCATATAGATCATATCACTTGTCACGCATAGTTGCTTTGGTCAATATCATACAGTTTTCTTTATGATCAAAGAATAAAGCAAAACACAAGACACTACTGTTTGTCTGAGGGTAGGTCAGTGTAAAAACAAGAAGAAGATGGGATGGGAGGAGGAGGAGAGCATGTTAGGGTCCAGCTCACAGGTGAGAAGTAAAATCGATCAATATGGCAATAAAAAAACCTAGAGAGAGAGAAAGAGAGTAGGAGAGAGAGAATGGGGGTTTTATTAAAAAATGAAAAAAAAAAAAAAAAAGGAGGAAAGCCATAAGTGGTTAAAAATAAAATAAAATAAAAAATAAAAAGTGGGGGAGAAAAATGAGGAGAACTTTAACGAAAAGCTCCGAGTATTGTTAACTTTAATAAAAAATCATATTTTTACACAAAAAAGTCAATCATGGTACTATTTACTTTACTATTTATTTTGTCCTTATAGTTAAAACTCAAAATTTTCAAGCCATTTTTATTAGTTTTCCTAAAAATGAAAGAAAGAAAGGGAAGGAGGAGGAGAAGCGAGTGGCATGTGCAGTGATCGGCAGTTAGGGGTTTCAGAAACCCGGGAGAAACGCCACGCACGTTCCTCCCCTTCCCCTCACGTAATGGGCCCCTTTCTACAGCTGTGCCAATCTGTTCTGGTCTCCCCCTCCCCTCCCCTCTCATAACCTAATTACTAAATGCCTCTCTCTCTCTCTCTCTCTCTCCAACCCAAACTCCTTTCCTTTCTCATCATCATGCCTTCACTCACTTGGCCACCCCATTTTCTACTTTTTCCCATTTATAAATTTCACATTTTTTGTGTATTTTATTTAGATGATCGATCGGTAATGTCAATTGACAGTTTAATAACGTAACATATTAGACTGAATAATAAATCAGTAACTTACAATTTCTCTCATTGTCAACTCCAAAACCCTACATGGTTTATCTTTTTCATTCTCCCACATTGTCTTTTTCTGTTAACAGTTTCATCTCATAATTAACATACTAGTATGATGTTGACTTATGATCTCTATAATTGATAGTATGATCACATAACATGTTAGATTAAATGGTAACTTACGACCTTTTTCATTGTTAGTGTCGGCTCCAAAACCCTAACATAGTCTTTTATCCACATAATTTCTTTCATGAGCCACATTTTCTTTTTTTTGTTGACAGTTTGAAAGTATAACATATTAGAATGGATGAGAAGTTACGACTTCTCACTCGTTGTCGGCTCTAAAACCCTAACTCCCTCTTTTATCCACATGGGTTTCTTTCATGCACCCACATTGTGTTTTTCTATTGCACAATTTAATTGGTGATTGTATGGTGTGGAACAAAGAATGCTACTACTACATTTTAATAAGTGTGACTTCCCTTTTCTTGCATGGGCATCCTCCATGTTCGAATCCGGCCATCTAACAACATTTTCATGTTAGCAACATGATGGTTACCATGTGATAGCAACCGAGTTAATTCCTTACCAAAAAGACAGAAAAAAAGGGGAAAAAGGTTCCCTTCTAAACTTGTGCAAATTATTTACCAAAAAGAATCGCATACAACGAAGCAAAAACTTGTTGGACAAATAATATCACAGAATAAGATCCCTTAGGGTTAACAAATTAATGTATTCACATTCACATTATATATATATATATATATAGAGAGAGAGAGAGAGTTTATTCAAAGGGATCGGATCTTCTTTTTTTTTTTTCTTTCTTTTTTTTTTTTTTTTTTTTTTTTTGTAAAAATATGGACTACTTATGGACTCATTTTACATTGAACTTCAATGATGCAAAGTGTCTACTTTTTTTTTTAATCTTTATTTGTAGATTAATTTTGCAAAAAACCAATTCAATCTGAAACTATTTATCTATTTAATTGTCATGATGATGAAATTTTAATATTTTTTAGAATGTATTGTATGTCATTTTCTTTAAACTTAATTAGATGACTCAAACATTTCCAAAATTTCTTTGGCTGATATTTTGTAAGAATAATCTATGAAGTGAAACTTAAAAAATAACAGTTCGGATAGTTGAAGTTCATATGAAATATGCCCCATAACTAGTCTCCATTTGTATTAAAAAGTTGGAATTTCTTTGGATAAAGAGCCTATATATTTATGAGTATATATATATATATATATATATATATTCTCTTCCTTAATTAAGTACTATGCATATCTGTACGTTAGGCAGTCTTAATATTTCCTGGCTGGCTCCTTAAACCTAATAGTATCTGCGATTTGTTGTAATTAACATATAATTATAGTAAATACATAATGCATGCATGCATATATATATATATATATATATGTACCTGTATATAATTATATTGTGGTGACTTAGAAAAAGCATGATTGCCACAATGATATACATTAGGCTTGAGGAGCATCATGACAGTTTGAGAGCGCGTAACGTGCCCCCCACAATGTGTTAATGCGATCAAAAGTTGGATATTCAAACGCAATGGTTACTAGTCCAATAAGAAATTATTGCATCATAACTATGGTATAACAAATTTACATGTTATAATTTATATATACTTATTAATATTTATTTCCTAAATTATATAGATGTTCATTCACTCATATTATAATACACACAAATGATAGATGATTGATTTGGGTAAGACTATTCACTATATTAATGGCATTTTAAAGAAAGAAATGGATGACAAATTCCTTATTTTGTCTAAGTTGAAGATTACACATGAAGAAAAGATATCCATACTAATCCCCACAACAAAGGTAGGATTAAAAGCGCCAACTATTCTTCATGAATAACCTTTAACTTGGACAAGTAAGGAATTTGTCATTTGTTTCTTCCTTTAAAATACATAAATATAGTGAACAATTCTATCCAAATCAATCATCTCTATCAAACGAAGCCCAACTGATTAACAATAACTTACAACTCAATTGATTAATAGCTTTTACAGAAGCACTTAGAATCCTAAGTTTGATTTTCGTCCTTCCACCATCGCTTGCATCGAAAGAAAAAGCAAGCATACTGATTATATCACGCAACGCTGTTTCAATATCATCCCACCATAATTTTTCTTAAGGTGAGGGCATTAATTGTTTGTGTGAATGGGAAAAGTATAAAAAGGAAAGAACAAGCTTACAACAGGAGTTGTTTGCTGTCAATTAGTGTTAGTTTTAAGCAAATCATCAATGGCCGCTGGCGTTGTTGGTGTAAAATAGATCTTTCTCTCTATCTCTTTCTACCTTTAATATATATATATATATATATATATATGCAGGTTTATATGATAAATTCCATCAGCCTCCGTAGGGCTCCAATCACATGGGACTTACAAGCATGTCAGATGGGAGATGGGACCGACAACAACTAAAGTCATCATCTGACAGCATCACAGGTCGTCCTCCCTCCAGGTTAATTCAAAGTTTCGATGTGGGATTAAAATATCCAATTTTTCCCTCTCGATATCATTAATCACCAAATAGTCCCTTTAATTAATTAATAATTAGATAATTAATTACCTATATAATATTGGTTTTGAGCAAGAAGAGGAGGAGCGTGGAGTATCATTTAAATTGCTAGCTACAAATAAATGTTAAAAAAGCCACGGATCGATCTCAGAGGATGTATAATTGGGTTGAGTTTAAGGTTTAAACCATGGTTAAGTGTGATGACTGATGAGTGAGTGCAGATCATATTCTGATTCCCGTCCTAATTGGTGTGCTTCAACAATTTTAGTTTGTTCCAGCTCAAAATTACGGTGTCAATTTTGGATGTGAAGAAA
This sequence comes from Malus fusca, assembly GCA_035220775.1. Taxonomy (NCBI): domain Eukaryota; kingdom Viridiplantae; phylum Streptophyta; class Magnoliopsida; order Rosales; family Rosaceae; genus Malus; species Malus fusca. The sequence continues at coordinate 24,460,304 of CM069072.1, read as the reverse complement.
CAAATACAAAACAAAACAAAAAAATGTTATATCTATCTTAGATAGACGGTTGAATTATAGAATGCTACCTTTAGAGGGACCCGGGTGGTCTCAGGATCACCCGAAAACCGGTAGAAGATCCTTTGAAGTACCTCTCGATTCTCTTGGAAGGTGGTGGTGGAGACGTGACCAGGACCTCTTCGGTCTCATAGATGTGCAGAGGCCGATCTGCAAAGAAGCTACGACGATGGTGGTGATGCCTTGCAACCATGGTTTGTTTGTTGTAGATTTGCTTAAGTAAAGAAGCTGGGAAGAAGATGACTGTTTTTCGCTTAAGTAAAACGTTGCGTTTTATTCAATAGACTCATTAAAATGTAAAAGAAATAAAAAGAGAACCCATATACTACAATATTTCAAGAAAGGAGTCCTCTCCTTTGGTTTTCATTTCTCTTTCCACCACAAACTCTCTCTCTCCCTCTCACATACACACAGCTAAGTTTCAGACCAAAAGGAAATTTTGGCTGCCCACCTATTCGGTTTTGGTTCTATTTCCGTCTTAAATAATCTTGAATTTACGTACTAAGACCACCCAAAGTTAAAATTCTGGATCCGTCACTGGCTACCGTCAATTTTCCTTGCGCGAGGTTTAGCCATTGGTTTCTTAGGAGTTTCGTGGGTGTGTGGACGTGAAACTGTATGGATTAGAGAGAGTGAGAGTACAACTTGAGGGGGAGGAGAGAACAATTTTGGTGCTCCCAAGCTACATAGTAAAGTAAAAGCAAAGTCCAATTGTGCAAGGGCATTTACCCACAGAGAGGGATTGTTGGGTCAATTCAGTAGGAAATTATTGTGATGGCAAAGAAAAGATGGCCTTGATTTTTATTCCTAAAGATGGATGTGAGAGTTGCCTAGCTTATGCTCCATTGCTCCTTCGTCCATTCACTTTGAATTTTCTTTCCTTTTTTTCTCTTTTATTCAATCTGTATTATAAATTTATAATAGAAAATTGTTATTTGTGTTTCAAAATAATTATTATGTGCTATTAGTTTGATGGAAAAAGTTTAGGGAGAAATTAGTTACTCTCTCTCACCACCAACGTTAGGGCGAATCCACAAATTCGAGCCGGAAGACTTACGCGTAGCACCTTAATAATTATAAAATAATACAACATAACTCTTATATTTTTATATTTGGGTTCAAACTATTGATGCCTTTTTTTCTTCTTCTTCCACAATACACATACCCAAATGTTACACTTAAATCTGAGTTTTAACATTTGATTACGTGCATCATACAGTAAAATAGTGAAATAAGAACTCATATTTGAATTTTAACATTTAATTTTGTGCATTGGAGATGGTTGGTGTCAAAACTTTACTAGTTGTAGTTGAAATACTATCTTTTCTTATTAGTGTGAGGTCCGTCTTAGACTCAAATTTTATAACTAAACCTAATTATAAGTTTTAATACAACTCAAAATTTATATATGAATTTTAACTTTCCAGTGTAGTAGAAAAAAGAAGAAGTTATATTTGGACTCAAATACAACATTTGAGTCTAAATTTCTAGAGCATTGGAGAAGTTATATATGCTAAGGTGCACCTCTATTAGGGAATGTATCAACAAAATCATTTTAGTATATAGAATAAATTTATGGTGTAAATTGTCTTTAAATGGCTTATTTTCATTTGTTAAATTCTCTCAATTCTTTAGTGGACATTCAACTGTTAAACTCAATAATACATATCTTACATTGATGGGCTATAATTTTTAGCGTCACGAATGTTGTCTATGTTGTGTGTCTTAAATATATTCTTTACAGAACGATATTGGAGAGAGAGATTTAAACTGAGTCACATAATCAGTCAGCTATAATTATATTTCAAACTCGTTATTATTTATGAAAATCGAATTTGATATTTCAACTTACACGTAAAAATAATACTACATAACGATCAACCATAATATGTACCGAACTATCCATCCATAAAATTAAACTTACTTGAAATTTACAAATATAGAAAAATACCGATAGACTTTAATAGTAGTAGTGTGACATTTCATTCTTAAAGTTTAAGAAAATGGAGAGTAAAATATAGTGGTAAATGGTTTTGACAATTATTAGCAGCAAAGTGAGAGCCGCTGACAACACAGCATCTCTTATAATTTTCTCTCTCTTCTTTCTCTCTCTCCTCTCTCACACACTCTCTATCTCTCTCTTAATCATCATCATCATCACCCTCATAATCGCCATCTCTCCATTCATTCACTTCTCTCTCTCTCTCTCTCTCGCTCTTCTGTTTCTCTTTCTTCGTTTATCTAACGCCCCCCACAACCCATCCAGTCTTTCTGTCTTTTCTTTTCTCTGTCTGTCATCTCTTGCAGGCAGCAGCAGCAGCAGCAGCAGCAGTATTGCAGTTGGGATGGGGATGATGATGATGATTATACCCTCTTCCTCCTCCTCTTTCTGCTCTTTCTTCCTTAATTATTATTCCTTTTTTCTTTAGTATTCTTTTCTGTTGTTGGGTTTTTAAGTAAACAAGGGAATACAAATCAAATCTCAAGTGTGTGTGAAGTCCTGCACTAACTCATAGGAAAATTCACTTTCTGCCTTTCATCTTTCCAGTTGTCTAATCTAATCCCCCCACCCTCCTTCCTTTTGCCCCTCCCCCTCCTCTCATCTTTCACCAACCACTCCTTCCTCTCTCTCTCTCTCTTTCACACCCAAGAGGAAGATCCGCCTCCCCCGCCGCTTAATGTACCCAATCAATTTCACTGGGTACAGAATCGGCGGTGAAGAATTGGAAGAAAGACGACATCTTTCAGGTGCGTTGAGGAATTGAGAAGAACCCATTTTCTCAATTCGCGAGTTATGCAGCAACCAGCAGCTGGAGGAGCTGGAGGGTCCCAAACCCATTACGGAGGAGCTGGAGAGATGAGTGCTGCTGAAGCTGCGGCGGCGGAGCAAGGCCAGCTGGTGGTGGAAGCGGCGTCCCCAATCAGCAGCAGGCCGCCAGCTTCCGCAGCGGTGAATTTGGACGAGCTCATGACTCTGTCCGGTGCGGCGGCTGCAGCTGAAGATGCTCTCGCGGATCGAGGTGGCGGTGGTGGGTCCAGCGGGAACAGATGGCCGCGTCAGGAGACCCTGGCGCTTCTCAAAATCAGGTCCGATATGGATGTGGCCTTCCGTGACGCCACCCTCAAAGGCCCCTTGTGGGAAGATGTCTCCAGGTAATTAACAAAAACAAAAACGATCAAATCAAATCAAAATTCATGCTAATTTTTATTCTTTTTCAGTTTATTGAATTTTGAGTTACGAAATTCGTTCATTTTTCGATTTTCCAAGTCATCTTCTCCACCATTTTGGCATTCCCAATATTGATTATTGATAGGTATTTTCACAAAATTCTTTTTTTTTTCCTTGAAAAAACCAAAAAAAAAAAGAGGAAGAAATTAATGATTTAATTATTTTTCTGCATATATATATATATATATATATAAATACATAGATACAGAGGGAGCCAGCCAGCCAGCCGCACATGGTAGATGGGGCTTCTATCTCTTTCCATCACGATTCACGAGTCGAGCATCTTTCCTTTCTCTCTCTCTTTCTTTTCTTTTTCTTCTTGTTGGTATTTAGAGCGGCTCAGATCCACTGCATCACTTGTACCCAATCCCTCCCTCCTTCCTCTTATTTTTGTCCCTCCCCCTTTAAATTCAATTTTTATTACACCAATTTTTTAAAATCCCAATAAGATTTCCTTTATTTCCCCCAAAATATAAAAAATTAGCAACATTTTCCTCTTTTTCTCTTCATTTTTTTCCTTTTTAATTAATAAAATGCCAATGCTTCTAAATTTCGACTATTTACAGCTAATATTATATAATCAATTGCATTGGAGATAGAGACGACCCTCTCCCCTCCATTTTTTTGTCTTTTAACCCTCCCTCAAGTCCTAGTTTGGAAGATGATGATTTATTCTATTTTATTGGGTTTAATTCAAAATTTTAAATTAAAAAAATTGATTAATTATTTATAACAAAATATGGATTTGTTACATTGTGCAGGAAACTAGCGGAATTGGGGTACCGAAGAAATGCCAAGAAATGCAAGGAGAAATTCGAAAACGTTCACAAATATTACAAGCGGACAAAAGAAGGCCGCGCGGGACGCCAAGACGGCAAAAGCTACAAGTTTTTCAGCGAGCTGGAGGCTCTACATGGCACCGCCGCAGCTACGACAGCCAACGTGTCAGCCTCTCCGGCAGTGCACGTCGCGTCTCCGAATCCGGTTTCTGTCGGGCTCGGATCTGTCAGTAACCCCATGCCCATCTCATCGTTCAGAATGTCACAGCAACAACAACCACCTTCCGCCACTGCAATTCCAATAATACCCTCGTCCCAACCTACAGCCACTCCAACGGACTTTAACTTCTCCTCCAACAGCTCGTCGACTTCCCCGGGAACTGACGACGAGGACGACGATGATGACGTGGAAGGAGAGCGCTCGAGCCGGAAGCGAAAAAAGGGGAGTGCTAGTACTAGTACCGGAATTAGTGGCGGCGGCAGTACCCGAAAAATGATGGACTTTTTCGAGGTTCTGATGAAGCAAGTGATGCAAAAGCAAGAGAGCATGCAGCAGAGGTTTCTAGATGTGATAGAGAAGAGGGAGCAGGACAGGACTATCAGGGAGGAGGCGTGGAAACGTCAGGAGATGGCCCGGTTAACTCGCGAGCAGGAGCTCATGAGTCAAGAGCGGGCCATCTCTGCTTCAAGAGATGCCGCCATTATCTCTTTCCTGCAGAAAATTACTGGTCAGACTATTCAGTTGCCTCCGCCAGTCAATGTCCACGCCGCTCCCCCACCACCTGTGCCTCCGTCGGTGTCGGTTGTCACGCCTTTACCACAGACAACGCTACAGCCGACGACACAGACATATCAAACACCGCAACAGCAACAACCTCAGCCACCGCAACAAATGCAACAAGTTCGTCATGTTCAGCAGACTCAAAATGTTCAACCGGTGATGGCTGTACCGGAACAGCAGGTACCTCCGACAGCTCAGGAGAATATTGCTAGCGGTGGAGGAGGAGGGAGCTCCGAGCCTGCATCATCTTCGAGATGGCCCAAGGCAGAAGTACTGGCGCTGATAAAGTTGAGGAGCGGGCTTGAGTCGAGGTACCAAGATGCAGGGCCGAAAGGCCCACTTTGGGAGGAAATCTCCGCCGGCATGGGGCGGATGGGGTACAATAGGAGTTCCAAGAGGTGCAAGGAGAAATGGGAGAACATCAACAAGTACTTCAAGAAAGTGAAGGAGAGCAACAAGAAGCGGCCCGAGGATGCGAAAACGTGTCCATATTTTCACGAACTAGACGCCCTTTACCGGAAAAGGGTGCTTGGCGGTGGGTCTACCGGCGGCAGCAGCAGCTCATTGGGAAATAGGCTAGAACAACAACCGCAACAACCTCAACAGGAGCAAGTAGTGGCAGGATCAGAAAACAAGAATGCAGATGATAGCACAAATGTGGAAACAAATTTGAGAGCTAACCTCTTTGGAGAGGGAACAGAAGAGGCTGCCAAGAAGGTAAAGTTTTTCCATATATTTCTAGTCAATAATATTTGCTAATGCTAGGGTCTTGAGATACTAGAGTCATCAAATTTGTTGACAAAATTCGTTACGCGTCTGTCAGTATCTTACTCGTTCAAAATAAATAAGATCCAAAATTATATCTCCACATTATTTGGGGAATAAATTAATAATGTATACATAGATGTATACTGATTATTGGTTTTGCATTTGAAGCCAGAAGACATTGTGAAGGAGTTGATGGAGGTGCATGATCACCAACAAGTCCTCCAACAAGGGCACCCACAACATTTTGGAGTAGATGACTGCAACAGGATGGAGGAAGCGGATAGCGATAATCTTATGGATCAAGAGGAGGAGGACATGGAAGACGAGGACATGGACGAGGAAGACGATGAAGAAACGGAACAAGAGAGGAAGATGGCTTACAAGATAGAGTTTCAGAAGCAGAATACAGGCCCTTCGTCCAACGGCGGAGGCAACGGTGCACCTTCTTTCCTCGCCATGGTTCAGTGAGAAATGTGCATGGCCAAATCTCTGTACAATATGTACGTATCTCAATCTAGCTCAAGTAAGATATACCTCTCATGAGCAAAAGTTGAAACCCTCAAAAAATTAGTTCTTCCATTTTCTCTCTTTTTTTTTTTTTTTTTTTTTTTTCCTTTTCTTGTTTTCTTAAATTAATTTCTTTCATTCTCCTTTGTTCATCACCACCCCATTTCATCATCTTTCTGATTTTTGTTGTCCTCTTGATCTTCTTCTTCTTCTTCTACTGCTTCTCGGGTAGTCGTCGTCGTCGTCATCAGTTTTTTTCCAATTTATTGATTTATTGGTGAATAAAAAAACCGTTTGAAAAACGGGGAGGGGGATTGGATTAAGACACAAGAAATAAGCTTGCTCTAAATTTACGTAGCAGCAGTCATATATCGTTACAGAGAAAAACAAAACCGAGCCCTGGAAATATAGTGAGGGAGAGAAAAAGTGGACAGTTGCACAAGGCAGATCAGCAGAGATGATTCAGCATTATTCTTTCTTTTTCTTTTTCTTTTTTCACTTTTATTTTATTTATATTGTTCTTGTTAATTGATTAATTAAACTTTTGAGTTTCTTTTGTAAACCTTGCTTGGTTTGAATGAATGGACAAGCTGGGCTCTCTCTAAAATTCATATTCCCTATTCAAATTGTGCAATAAATCTTTTTCCTTTTCTTTTTCCCTTTTGTTTAAAGAAGCAACTTGCATGTTCCAGAGTCACCACGCCGTTTTGTGTTAAGAATATAGTATTATGTGGACTAAAATTGCTTATATTATTATATGATTGACACAAAACGCTATTTTTTATGGATAAAATTGTCAATATTTCTGTGGATAGTATTGGTAACTTAACACAAGTGTATATGAAGACCAACTAATGATAGTAGCTTTACTATGAAGTCTTTGTCTATAAGTGTTAGACCTAAGCGCTAATATGAATACTAAGTCGCGATGGAGGTTTATCTGGGAGTTGCGTCTTCCTCCTCAAGTGCTCTCTTTTCTTTGACTTGTGCTGCTAGACAAATTATTGACCAATGCTCAACGAGTTAGACGGGGGTTGGCTATACGGCAGATATGATGGTGATTTTGACTCAATTATTCACGTCTTTAGAGACTTCTCCTTTGCTCTTAAGGTTCGGAGAAATTTTCCTGTTCTTGATCAATTTTTTACTGATGCATGAGCTACTGATTGCTTCCAAAATATTAGTTTTGCGGATTCGCAATGGAGACATATTTTTTTGCATCACTCGCTGGTTCTTGTGACACTGGCGAAGCAAAAGTATTTTGAACAAGATTTTGCTCTCCCTAATGATTCCAAATTTGTTATTATTTACTTTAATATTGGCTTCGGATGAAGATGGTTTCCCTGCTACTTGCATGAAATAATGAAATTAAGAAGATTATGGTAGAATCAGATTTTGCACTTGCCCTTCGGACTTATGCCTGGTTGTCAACTAGGCGTGGGCATGGTTCAGTTCGGTGCAGTTTCAAACGGTTTCAATTTGATTTTTGAGAAAAAATATACAATTTAAAATTTACACCTACGTACGCATAAAACGATTTCATTTTCTACACAATAAATTAATTAATAAACTTGTACATTGTGTTTGAGCAATTGTCATTATCAAACAATTCCAAAAACAGCAAGAGTGAATGATCTAATAATCTTACCGAAAACTAGGTGCTTATTTCATCGGATCACAATGTAATTTTCATTGTATACATACTTTAATTCTTTAAATGTTTAGTATAACTTGCAAAATATTTCTTGTTCCATTTCATATAAAAGGCTGAGTACACCATTCATTTACATTATTTCTTTTTCCATCTTTCAAAATCTGGAGATCAAAATAACAGTGACTATGACATGGATTTTTATTTTTTATTTTTACCTAGTGTTGGAGAACGATAGTTTATTCAGAACGAAAGAAGCACCAAAGGTAAAAATTGGGAAACGGATGACATTCTAGTGTGGTTGAGTCCATACTAAATCTATGGACTCTAACAAACAATCAATTAAAATATAACATCTAATTGAGGTACGGTTTTCAAAAGCCAAAACCGAAACCAAACCGCTTCCTACATTGCGGTTCGATTCCAAAACCGCAACTGTATCAAAATCGCAAAACCAAATTCTTCGATTCGGACCGATTTGGTTCGTGTTTTGGTTTCAGTTTTTGTTTTCAAGTGCCCACCCCTATTGTCAACCCAGTTAAAAAAAAAAGTTCTCATCCTTATTTATGTTTTCATTTCAATTTTGGTCAACTTTGTGATTTTCCATAAATGTACAATTGGATCCAAAAATGAAAAAGTTACAAATAAACACCAGCACAGTGATGAAAGCAAGTGGATAACTCATTTATAGTTGTAATCAATGTATTAAATATCGATGATATCGGAAAAATCGGTAGGCTAAAAACACGGAAATCTCGATGGAAATATCGGGATATTATCGATATCGATAAAAATTGAATAAAAACCACGGAAATTGTAAGAAAAACTTGGAAATTTTTATTGAAACTTTGCAGGATATTTATTTAGTCAATTATCTATTAGTTTATCACAAAAAATTGGAAGGAAATGCATTGCATGATAGATATAACTGATTTAAGTTGATTATATAGCGAGCTGGCAAACATTGTGAGTGTAGAAAATATGTAGTAATTAATGAAAGAAGTTTAAACACACCATAATCATTTATATATAATGAATTAGTACAATGTTTTACACTTTATACATTGCATGATAAGATACATGAGTGACTTAGCAAGGTCTAAAATATCGATGATATCGGAAATATCGGTAGTCCAAAAACACGGAAATTTCGATAGAAATATCGGGATATTATGGATATTTTAGACTATGGTTGTAATCTGCCGAGACAAATGGGGTGATTTATGAGGAGCTACAACTCTGCGCGCGTCACTGATGCCAGCTGGCTTTCACTTTTATTTAGAGACTTTTCTGAGAAATATGGGGCTTTCAGAGCGTTGGCCTATCGTAGAGAAATTTTTAGTTGTGACGGGAACATAAAGTAGTACATCACTTATTTTAATAGAAATAGTGGAAAATTTTATTTTTTAAGTTATTAACTTTTTAGCACACATATCCCACAATTTGTTTAGTAACACTGGTGTACCACCCCGTATACCGGTCACACTAAAAAATCTCTGCCTATTGTGTGGTGGTGGTGAGTTAGGCATTTGCCTTGCTTTTCACCACATCAACTTATATATATATACATATATACATATATACATAGGGAACTGTTATTAGCACTTTCAAAATTTTATTTTACACTTCTTATAAGTGTATTTTTATTTCTAATTATAAAAAATTTGGAGTGCAAAACAAGATTTTTGGAGTTCCAATAACAATTCCCTATATGTATATATATGTGTGTGTATGTGTATATATACATATATAAAAGAAGCCTTTAAGAAAAGGGATTCTTATTTTTTTTATAAAAATAGGAATTAGTTGTAAGGTCCACATTACATCGAATTTTAACGATCTGAATCGTCTATTTCTTAAGTTGTATCTCATAGATCATCCTTGCAAAATATTAGCCAAATCGAAAATATTTAAAGACATCTAATTGGGTTCAAAGAAATGAACAAATACTTTGTTATACAATAAACAATGAAGTTTGATCTTGATAATTAAATAGGCAAATAATTTCGGATTGAATTGAATTTTTTCAAGGATGATCTATGAATCGAAACTTACAAAATAGATGGTTCGGATCGTTAAAAATCGATGTAGAGTAGACCACACACCTAATTTCCATTTTTTCAAAAAATGGAAATCCCTTTGCATAAGGGGCCTATATATATATATATATATATATATATATATATATATATATAAGAGAACGGAGAAGGCTTGTTATAATATTTCAAATTAATTAAGCATATAATTATATATTTTAATTTAATTATGTAACAATGTGTGATTAGTTTGATAAATACAATCACATATCGAATATAAACATATAAACATATAACTGTGATAATATTTTAAATAAATTTACGCACTGTCATGTATTTTAATTTTTATCACAAAACAAATGCATGATTGAATATTTGTCGGTAAATACATCCAAGTCTCTTATTATTGCCAGTTATTATTGTGCTGTATGAATATATAATAATGTGTTTCGAAAGGGTTGACTTGCTTATATAATTATTTTGGGTTGGTTAGAACTTATCAATCTTTGATTTGCTTTTTTTTTTTTTTTTTTTTTGGAAATTTCTTTGATTTGCTTCTTTCTATCTGTAGTCAATAAAATGTTTTCACCAAAAATTATAAGGTAAGGATCCGGAGACATACGTTTTTGACACACGTTTTTTAACTATCTAACCGTTTATTTTTATATCTCACCTCAAAAATTATGTCTACCAAAATCGCTCAAATCTGAAACCAAATGATCATTAGATTAAATTTAGTGTTTCTTTGTAGATTCGTATTCATTAATTTTCTTCACTACAAATGGATGTCTTAAGGGCTTTGGATTTGTCTAATTTTTTACAAGGATGATGTATAAATGATGTACTAACATATGGATGGTATTGTTGAAATACATTACGCAGTGGTCCATACAAAAAAAATATCAAAATGTGTGTCAAAAGCGTGTGTCCTCGAATTTGACCCAAAATTTTAAACTTATTAGACCATTTTCTTTTTGGTGCCAAATATATGTCACAAAATCCAAAACTACACAAATTTGTCTTAAAACCCTAGATATGTTTTCAAACAAAAATTTACCTTCAGTAGTGACAACCCAACATCCAGGCTAATTCTATAAGAAGCAAACTTGCAGTTTCTATCTGAATATTAACTTACATTATCTTCTCTAATGCAAAGCAGTTCTTAATTGTATCTCGTGATTAGGTTTTTCCATTTGAATGTAGTTTATAAAGATCATAACAAGCTTATTCATTGTTGAATTTAACGGTTAGATGTGCGTTGAAGAATTCCAAGAAGTTTTACAGGTCAATCTGAGTCACTCAATAGACAATGTACACTTCTCAAATTAATCTCAAGATTAATGATTAGCTTTTTTTTTTTTTTTTTTTTTTTTTTTTTTTCTGTTTCAAATCTTGCCCAATATTCTTCTGCATGTTACTGTATTTATTTCCTATCTCAAAATGCCACATAGTCTTGCTTACAAGCCTTCCAATCTTTTCACCAACTTTAGGTGTTTGTATGAGTTGGAAAATATATATAAAACACATGTCTCTAATAGTTAATTACAAATAATTAGGTTTTTTAAATACAGAACATGGAACAAAGAGGAATGTACTTGATTGGTGTTAGTGGAAAGATTAATTAAACATCTAATTTAACCACGAGCTGATGACTCAGTGATAAAAGACGAATTGCGAGGCTTCCTTCAAACTAAAAACTGGAGGTCTCGGGTTCGAAACCCGCTGCTGGTGTGGAAGCCAGAGTTGTGGCTAAGGGGAGGCTGAAATGCCTCTGTGAGTCTTCACAGCCCCTGAAAATGGTGGATAACAGTGACTTACCACCAATTGTCCTATTTTTTAAGAAAAAAAAAATTAAACATCTAATTTGACGAAGGTCCCAGGCTGTACTATTTCTCTTTCTGCAACAAGTATTAAAGGTTCAACAAACCAGGGAAGAATTTGTAACAATTAAAATTGATAAATACATGCATCTTAATTTATTTGTTGCTTTTAGTAAAAAGAAGCAAAAAGAAAGGAAGCAAAAAGAAACAAAACATGTGTCAAAATGAATGGTTTTGATTTTATCTTTTTTTTTTTTTTTTTTGTGCAAAGATGATCTATGAATGATTAACTAAAATATAGACATGTTGCTAGACTCATCACAATGTCTTACTTCCCCACCCATCACAAAAAGTTAAAAAAATTAAAATGTTATTTTCTCACGTACCATTATTCCCAAAATAACCTATAATATATATCTAAATTCTTTTTTGAAGTTTCCACAATAATAAATACTAGAGACCCAAACCTTCACTCAGGCTTCCCTTCTCAATTTTTATTCCAGTTAGAATTCCACAATACAGTCATTTCCCAAATCTCGCCGATTGCAACTCTCCTTCCTTCCCTCTCTCCAAACCCCCAACGCAACACCCTTCCCAATTGCTAAACAAATGTACAGAAAAATCACTATAGAATATATATAAAAAGACACTTAAAAATAGTAGACATGAACTTCCATTGAATTGATTCTTTTTATTCTTTCTTGTTTTTCAAGTTAATTACATGAGTGATGGGATCCTTTGTTCATAAGACATGCACACATGATTATTAAAATTATCAAAGTATTCATATCCGGATGTAATTTGCATGGTTTGATCAATGTTGTATTATTACAGAGGACCGTAGCTCAAGTTGTTGAAAGCATTCTCTTTTATCTGAGATGTTGCCATTAGAAATTGATGCGAAAATCTCAGATTTATCTAGGAAATTTATTTCTGTATACTTTTTTTCACTTCATGCACACCCCTGTTTGTTTTTTGTTTAGGCGTGTACATAATTCATTTGCCGTTATTTATACACTTTGAGATATAAGTAATTTCTGCACACCTATTTTTTTATCTGCACACTTGTGTTTATTTCTGGAAAAGGATCCTCGCTGAATCTTTTTCCTAGGGATCCCACAATCGTGATCTTTCATCGTACATCGTACGGTCAGTTTTCGTTACGTACTATTTATATTTAATTTTAAATTTTGAAATGATTTCTGACCGCACGATGTACAATGAACGGTCACGATCGCGGGATCCCTAGAATCCCCAAGAAAAAGATCCGGCAAGGATTATTTTCCTTTATTTCCATGTAGGCGTGTACGGAAATCATTTCACATTGTTTACACTTTATTCCTTGTATTTCGTAATCAAAGCATTGTAGTGATGGTGTCTTTTCTAAGCTCCATTTCAAGATGAAAAGGCTGTGTGATGAGGTTCCTTCCTTTTGCATCACGTGTACTCTCCAGCGTCTAGTACGTGGCTGAAATGATTTCTGACCGCACGATGTACAATGAACGGTCACGATCGCGGGATCCCTAGAATCCCCAAGAAAAAGATCCGGCAAGGATTATTTTCCTTTATTTCCATGTAGGCGTGTACGGAAATCATTTCACATTGTTTACACTTTATTCCTTGTATTTCGTAATCAAAGCATTGTAGTGATGGTGTCTTTTCTAAGCTCCATTTCAAGATGAAAAGGCTGTGTGATGAGGTTCCTTCCTTTTGCATCACGTGTACTCTCCAGCGTCTAGTACGTGGCTGAAAACCAAACCCTTTGTTTCATGCACTAGTTTTCACTTTTCTGCTTCCACTCTCTCTAATTATATGTCAATGCTAACGCTAACCACAATGGTCTCTCTAATTACATGTTAGCAATCTGTCTCTCTAATTATATGCCAATGCTAACGACAATTGTTCACGTGCATGCGACCAACAGAAGATGCATGTTGCACATGCATCAAATGGCTGATGAGAACGTTCATGACTTGACCTTCAACTGTAGATGCATATAAATCCCATGTACCGAACATTTTTGTGTACAAAAAATTAACTCAAGACCAGACCAGACTCATAAAGTAATCAATTCTACATTCATAAAAAGCTCAAAACGAATGGCAATTTTCGCTACCAGTGTTGAAACAACTTTTAGTAAACAGAAAAAAAATTACAAAAATGCGTTCCTATGATGGTCCAGGGAGATTAATCCTACCGATTGGGGTCGGCCCTTCCTTACTACAGATCCTGCTTGCTCTTACTTCTTTTCATCTTTGCCTTAAACCTCGACTTCACCATAAGCGTCTGTACCGTATTTACAAAGTTCCCAACTGCCATTAAAACTAACAGCACGCCGCAAAAACTCACCTGCCAAAAATATTTTTCCCCGTCACATATGGTTCCACTTTTGAGTAAACTACACCAAGTTCTCTTGATGTTTAGTGAAAGATGTAATGTTAGCCCTTCTGTTTTTGAAAATTACAGGGAGCTCATCAAACTGTCTAATTTCTGAAGACAACATGATGCTCTTTCATTTTTGTTCTTGTTCACATAAATCAGAGAAAGCTTTCGGTAAAAATTACCTGCCATTCCGAAACAACGCCTATAAAAGCAGTCGTGAGCAACTGTATTCCGACATATGCCTCAAAACCCTAAAACAACAAGCACAAACAATTATTCAGTTATTATTGCATTCAAGTCACTGGATAGAATAAAAAAATGGTGCAGACTTGGTCTGCATTGCATTTCATTGAAAGAACAAATCACTACTCACGCAACTTTTCCCACCCAACCACTTGCACATCATACATAGATGCATTAGCAAGGTTGGCCTATTTCAGTTTGTCTGTGGTGTACCAGTCCAATCTCTATCTTGCACGAAGGCTAGCGTAAGTGATGCAACCTATCAATTTGTGCTGCAACTTAAAAGAAAACTACTCAATCGAAACTCTACAGACTATGATTTTTCTTCACCAATTCGTTCTGCTGCATATCATGCAAACTCCTAAGACGCATGATTAAGTCAATGCAGACAGTTAACAAGGTTGCATTTAGCATGGTTAAATCATATATCTACTAACTGCCCATGAGCTTTAGCTCAAGTGGGATTGGGATAAGGTGGGGTAGTGGTAGATCCTTAGTTCAAATTCTGCCGTATGTAAAAACTAATCAGGTTGTCCAATCACCTGTAAAACAAATAGTATTGGACATAGAATCCACAATTGACCATCTACGCCTGCTGTTTCTCCCCAGACCACATCCATTCTTTTGGCCTGAAATTGCAAAACAAATATATAAAACGCCAGAATCAGGCTTAAATTTTGTAATCAAACAAAATCTTTTTAATGGAACCTTTCCCAATGCAATTCGAGTATAGAGTCTCTGGCGTTGATATCTATTTTGTAAAAGCATAGCAACTCCTTGCATCATAGCCCATTGTAGGAAAAGTTGCACACCTCTCTGGACAAGATTTAACAAAATCATTAACGGCGCCAAAGCTATTAACACTAGCACACAAGAAAACAAAAAATCTACCTGCTTTTGGGAACAATTTGGTTGTCCTTTAATCTCCCATGTGAGACTAACAAGGGCCATAAACATAGCACAATAGTGATGGTATATCCACCTGCACAAGCATATCAGTATAAGAAATTTGTATGTTCAGTTACAATGCCAATTAACTAACCAAAATAGATGCATGAATGATCATTTTGACAACATATGGGTTTGTTGTGAATTAAACACCACCAGAAGAATCAATGCATGGGATGACAAAGGAATCATACCAGAGTTACCGTGGTAAGTTGTGAAAAATTATAGTACCAAGTCATAAGATTGACTATGAATTACAATTGCAAACAACGTTTCCTTGGTTTATGTACCTTCAACCCAAACCACAAAAGTGGGCACAAGAAATTTCTGTGATAAGTTATGAAAAATAATAGTACCAAGTCATCAGATTGACCATGAATAACAATTATAGACAAAGTTTTCTTGGTTTTATCCACCTTCACCCCACCCAGTTATCCGATATCACAACTCAATAAATGATACCTCATAAAAATGTGACTTTTACATTACTTAGGAAAAGAGAGAACAGATATTACAATTACTCTGAAATTATATATGGATCCTAAACAGTCCGTACGTGATTACAAATACTAGTTGAACCAACACAATTTGGAACCAATATATATAAACAAACACCTGCAAGTGCACACAGAGCTTGACTTAATTCAGCTTCATTATTGTAAAGAAACTACGGATGTTATCAACCCAAGTTGAGCATAAGAGGTCACAAACTTGGTTATTTTATCTTGTAAACCAGTGTAGAGGAATAACAGCCAGGGAAAAGGAAAAAATGTCGGAGGAAAGATGCTATGCACTTACCATGGACGAATATCACTTCCATTTACTCTCAGTATGTTTTCTCGCAGGGCCAAACCAGTGTAGAGGAATAACAGCCATGCCTTGATAAGCATAAAATCAAGTCAAATCCATTACGAAATCATCCATATAGACACAAATATCAGCACATTCAAATCATATGATATGAAACACGTGATCTCAATGTACCTGGTAAGCCTGAACTGGAAATGCTGGCAAACATCCATCCCAAATCCAAGATCTTAGTATAAGTAGTGTTGCTGGAAAAATAAGGAATAGCAGGGCAGTTCTATCCTGCTCCAGAGTAATATCATTGTAAGTAAGCTGCTCAAACTATTTTTGCTTGACATTCTTTGTAGTCAAGATGGAGAAAGTAGCTATATGAGATAAAGAGCAACGAAGCAGCATGAGGGAAAGCATACTATATGAGTCCATTCTACTCTCAGGGAGCAGATCTCAACGAAAATAAGAAGGCATAATTACAAAAAGGGGGCAAGTAAAACATTTATGACCTTGAGGTTATGTTGATTAGCATAAATCACTAAGATGAATGATAAGAATTTCCAAGCACACTTATTTATCTCTGATGGAAGAATAAGTAGTCAATTTAACCTCAAGGGCCTTCTAGTTGTATTTAAACGTATACCTACCGCAATTCAAGATAGCTTGTTAGTGAGAGGAAATAAAAAAAAAAAAAAAGACAAAAGTCATGGAATGGAGGAATAAACCCCAGTTATACTGAAATCATAGAGAACGTTTATGTCACTTGTGTCATTCAAAGGGCTATTAAAAAAAGGGAAACAAAAACCATCCTTTGAAAAATAATTCAAGAAAGAGACAAAGTGGTCTTTTTTTGGTATGTGAAACCACTTAAGCATGAATAAGTCTTAGGTTCTTCCTAGGCTCGATTGACTGTAATTAGTTGGCTCAGTAGGTAACTATGAACTAAAGGCATGATCCCAAGAACTGATTCTTCACTTTTAGCATATTTAAAGTAAGGAATACTATTTTTACCTCCAATGCAAGATGAATATATTCCTCCAGTTTTCAAAACATTGTGTATATGTAGCTCACGATATATGTTCTATACCAGAATCAAAAGCAAATTGGGACAAAAGCGTAAAGCAATAAGACTATTACGTACTCTGTAAGCGTTGTATTCCTCTTTAACCTTGAGTTGGATATCTTTGCTAGAGGAACGTACATTGATAGGACCGAGAAACATCCTCAGAAACCCTCCTCCTGCATAAATTTTAACCCTTTAACATACATACAACGGCTCAATCCAATCAATTAACACAAAACTAAAGCAAAAACCTCAGATTAAATGATCAATGAGGCAGTTAATGAAAAGGGTACCCTGAGATTTCCCAGGAAGAAATGAAGCGGCCTCGCCATCCACCAACACACATGTGGCCCTCTGCAAATCTTCTTCCAGCTGCCATTAACATATCCATCCAAAACACCCATCAATTCCAAACATTCCATTTCAATTTCATGAAAAATTACAATCCCAGAAAGCAAAATCACAAAATGGGCAATGAATGGATCCAGAAAATAAGCTAACAGCAATTTCAGCAGTTGGATTTACATGCACGGACATGCAGAAGCAGCACAAGGAAACAAAAACCAGAAAAGGGGTCGAAAGAACTTACCTTTTCTGCTAACTTGGGATCCAAGGCCTTGCTGGAAAGCAGGGAATAAAGCTGGGAGCGGAGGCGGCGGATGGAGGAATCGAGAGATTGGGCGCGCTGGCGGAGGGATTGCTCGTCGGTGGCGGCTCTGGATACAAAGGAAGCAGCTTTGTCCTGCAGCTCCTTCACCTCCTCCACCGCCTTGGCCACTTGTGCTTGGATCTCCTCGTCACTGCCGGAAGAAGAAGAAGAAGTGTTCCTCTTGGCATCCCCCATCGCCAAAATCTTCTTCCTTTTGTGCTTCAATCGACTGCGTTCGATGCAATTTGATCCTTTCAATCGAAATAATCAATCCCCTCCTCCAGCTTCCGCGGTCCACCCAAAATGTTTATGTAATTTTTATGGAGTTTATTGGTTTGGGGAACATGACCGTCCCAAATACATATGCACGAACCCACACTGGTGGTAGCCAACAAACTAGAAGCCCACGGAGGTTGTAGATGCAAAGACTGTTTTTTTATTTTTTATTTTTATGTGTTTTTTTTTTTTATATTTTTCTTTTTTGTTCTTTATTTTAACCATTTTGTTTTTATTCTTTTTTTCACTCTCTTCCTCTCTTATTCCATCAAGTAAAAAAAAAAAACTCAACTCCCTTCGTGGATACGCACAAAGGTTTTAAGAATAATTTTAGATTGTTTTTGAACTTTTTTGTTTGGGGAACATTTTTGTTCTAAAATTTTTTGTGAAGTCAGTGACCCCAAAAAAGCCTCCTGGCTTTATATGTAGAGATATTTTACGATTTCAATCCGCATGTGTTATTTGACATGATTTATGAGATGAAACATCATTTAGTGCTCTTATCTTAAACATACAATGGGTTAGTGATCATAAGTCACATGTATCATATAACTCGTATGTTTTAAACAGTTTTATTATACAACAATATGTGACATATTTGGCGAATTAAATGATAAAATGTCATTATATACTTTAAAAGAGATTAACTGAACTCGTCTCGTCTAATGATTAAAAAGCTTATGTGTAGCATACATTGTTTGGTGCTTGAATTTCTAATTTTCGATGTGTTTTCACTTTAATAAATGGGGGAAATTTTGGGATTTAAGTAAGGCATCGGATTCACATCATTTTGTGATTGGAGCTATTTGTTTGATTTCTTCCTCCTGCATAAGTTGTGTTATTTATTAAATTATTAGGTCTATGTTTGCTTGAATTTTGATCCTAGTGACATCTAAGCCAAGTGTCACTCTCAAACCCAACTGGGGTGCAGTTCCAGTACAATCAGGTCCAGGCTAAGCAAAGCCCTCTCACCATGTGGACCTCCACCACTATGTGTGATTGTTTGGGTCCATCATCTACTAATAAAGCTTGAAGCCTTGAACACGGGAAGTCGAACAAAATCTTGAATAAATGAATAAATATTACTTCAACTACAAGTCTTGTAAGTTACATATGTAAAGGGAGGAATTAGAATCCTTACATTTTTTCAATACATTTTAGATCAAACATTTGTTCATTTTCTAAGATTTGATTACGAGGTTTTAACCAATTGCCACATCAACATTTTTCTATTTTTTAAATTACATATAATTTCCTTAAAGGCATCTTCACTTCATCTTGTAACTAATTGACTACAATTTAGGAAATTTTATTTTCCCGGTCCTTTAAACTCCTACGTTTTAATGACTTTTTCTATAAAAATAATAATAATTAATTAAAGTAATTTAAACTTTTACATTGTTAACGACTCTTTCTATAAATAAAAAATAATAATTAATTAAAGTAATTCCTCATTATTAGGACAAAAAGTAATAAAACTTATGTTTTGAAAACAAACATACCAAAAATTCAAATGTACCAAAAACTAAATGTACCAAATATTCAAATGTACTAAGAAACCAAATGTACCAAAATTCAAATGTACCAAGAAGCCAAATGTACCAAGTAACCAAATGTACCATTATATTCAAACGTACCGATATAACCAAACGTACCTAACAATGAGTTTTGTTACATTCTATTTAATTTACTAAAATAAATATTTTAATAAAAAATAAAAAAAATCTTGAATCATCATAGTAAGAGATGCCTAAAAATAGGAGGAAAAAAAGGGAATGCTAACCTGAATAGATTTCTAATGAAATAAAATTAAGCACCAAAATTGTAGGGAAAATGTTTAATCAAATTTGCAAAAGGAATAGATGTTTAGTTTATGACATTTAAAAATTAGGATTCTATATCAAGATGTCCCTAAGGGGCATTTGTTTGCCTTCTTTAGCTCTCACTGGATTGGATTGGATCAAAGATTTAGTGCAATCCATGTTTGTTTGCTTGCGGGACTAACTTTTTTTTTTTTTTTGAACAAACGATATTATATACACTAAGGGAGAGAGGGTGGGCTTATCCTCACAATGGGTTAGCAATAATGTTGTATTTAGCAAGAATCGAACCTATGACCTCTCACTTACAAGTGAAGAGGAATACCACTGGACCAGTAGTACTAAGTAGCAGGGACTAAATTAAGTGGTGCTAGCGAGGACTCGCCTCGACTAACAACGAGGCTAGCCGGTCTTAGCATATCCCCCCCCCCCCAAAGAAAACCATGGGACTCACTAAGACACCTCTCTCTACTCTTGCATCCTCTCTCTACTGCTCTTGTTGTCTCACGGATGCCCACTTCGCTTCATTTCCCTTTCTCCTCGCCCCAAACCTAGAATCGCATACTCTCCTTCTCTGCTCATGTCCTCTCTTATGTCCTTTATCCTTTTAAATCACACCACCAGACCGAGCACAAACTGACCTGACCCAGTGATTTCCAAGCACGAGGAGATGAGATTCTTGATAGGTCGTTCCTGGTTCGCTACCTAGACTCAAGTCGGAATCAAAATCTGAGCGTCATCATTCGGTTTTGTAGAGAGACCATGAGCGTCGTCGTCACGGATACAGGAGACCTATCTGCGATTTCGATTTTGATTTCAATTGAATTTTGTGATTGTGTTGAGTTTCGTGATCTGGGAGCTTTATCGATTGAAATGGAGGTAGAAAGTTGTGGAATTTAGACAAAAAAAAAATGGAACTTTAACCAAAAACTTCAGGTATTATTCACTTTAACGAAAAACCACATTTTTACACTAAAAAGTCAATCATGGTTCACCTTACCCTTTATTTTGTCCTTATCGTTAAAACTCAAAGTTTTCAAACCATTTTTATTAGTTTTCCTCAAAAAAAAAGGAGAGGGAAGAGAGAGGTTTCTTGGTCCAGGGAGAGTGTTCAAGAACAAGAAAAAAAAGAATTAATTATTTTTATTTTTATTATCTTGCTTCTTAGTCCAATAGTACACCAAACGCTCCACTAAGTTAGTGCAACTTAATCTATTCTAAGCCAGTCCAGCTTAGTCCTTAAAGCTAATCCAGTGCGACAAACGCATCCATAAAAAATTAGGCTACTTCTTGAATTATCAATTGATTTTATAATGAAATCTCAACTTCCGTGAAGCCTCACTAACCTACTAGTTGGGGAGTCCTTCTTCTATCCCCCACCATTGTAGCTTTAACAACTACCCAGGACTTCAGTATGCCTAATTAGCTTGCCCAATTCGCCAGATTATACCTGCCTACCCTAATAATATTGTTTAATAACAAGCCCACAACCTTCTCGCAATCTGCACAAATATTAGGAGTCAGGGCAGAGCATCCCCAATGGAATAGGCAAAAACAAGCTCCAATTGAGTTGTCAATTGAGTAGGCAAACTTTGACTACTCTCAAAGCAAGCAACATTACCTACAGGCTACAATATCGTATGTAAGAAAATTGGATCCCACATCTCTTTTTATAATAAAGTACTTTTATGTGGAGAAAGATAACAAAACTCAAAGATAAAAGTAAAGGAAGATTATTCAAATTAATTTTAATATATGAAGCTTCAATAGGATGGATTACCTAACTCCTAAACCAGTAAGGCTTAATCACTAACCATAACACTTGTTGCTAAATATCTTCCCAACTAAAAACTGACTAGGTCTCGGTTTAGCGACACTTTTCCTCCCAATACTGAAAGAGATCTCAAGTTCAAATCCTCCTCCGATTGATCAAAAGAAGAAACTATCCAATTTCCCACTTGGAAGCAGATTATACTGTTTTTACAAAATCCCAGAGCAAAACATTGATGATGCACCAAGAGCAGAGAGGTTAAAAAAAACAGTTCAAAAAAAGAAAAAAGAAAAAAAGTAGAATTGCAAGCAAAAGGGAAAGAAGAATACACTACTACATCTAGCTTTCCTTTTTTATTTCACCAGTC
The DNA here is from genome assembly GCA_035220775.1 of Malus fusca. Classification (NCBI taxonomy): domain Eukaryota; kingdom Viridiplantae; phylum Streptophyta; class Magnoliopsida; order Rosales; family Rosaceae; genus Malus; species Malus fusca. The sequence continues at coordinate 24,438,359 of CM069072.1, read as the reverse complement.
CAGTAAGTTTTCACTGCAAGAAGAATTTTCTATAGGTTAAAAGATCCGCTCTCCTGATCCATAATCTGGCTCTTTCACCTCATTCCGTCGGTAATTGCCTTTATTTTCACCAGGATCTCTACTGTATCCTTAAACACAACCGTTCCTTCCGGCCTCAGAATCCTATCCATCTGCAGAGTGTTATGTCACACCTGCAATGTACAAGCTACAGTAGGCCTCAAAGTTGCGAAATTGAAGTACCAAGTGCAAATTATCGCGAATGAGTTTTTACCTGTCCTGATCCTGATATATGCTGAAGACTGTAAGAATAACCCAAGAACTTAATAGCATGGTATTAGGATTACTGGAAAACCAATATGCAGACTAAACCTGCATATGCATACTGCATGGCGTTAAAGATATGCATGCATACTAACGTCAAATACTTACCTGTCGCCATGGATGCTACTGGTGCAAGATCGAAGTAGTCTTCTACTTCCAATACCTCTTTATGAACTCAACTAGCGAAATAGGTTTGTAGTATGTTTGAGATTCAGCCGGTATGGAAGCAGGGACTGCTTCTTGGTTATATACTTAGGGTTTCTACCGATTCCACCCTATTAACGGAAAGGATATCCACCCTAATATTCTCTAATCAATCAGAGTCCCATCATGACTCATATACCTTATATTCTCTTAATAAAATGGCCCTAAACTGATTGCAAAAGGTTAGGACTCCAATATATTTACTTCTTTAAGGTTCCGAGAATCATGGAAGATTTCATCAACTTGATTGCCAAGTCAACTACTCTTCCAAAGATTTTCGGTATAATTCATTGTCATTCACAAATGGTTTTACATTCTCCCACTTGAATGTCAATGAGAAACCCTTAATGAAATAAATATATATGGTGATCACTCGAGTCCACTAAAGTTTGCAGTCATGCCCTTTCGAAAGTAACCTATCACTCTTGGGATCAAGTGCAGGACCAAGGAAATAAAAATACAAGTGAAACTGTATTTTTCCTCCATGATCACATACACACTTATCTCAAAAGTACTGTGTTACTCATGAGACCATGATGTACAGAACTGGTCATCTAAATTCCAGTTCCCTATAATACGAACTGATTCATTCATCAGTACAAAATAGTCTGTCAAAGAAATTTCAAATATCAATTCTCAATGCAATAGTCAAATAACAATTCAAAATAACTCGAAAGAAACAGATATCAATCAGTTGAGTGCTTACTCCCACTCATTAACTGAATCACTCTAATCCCCATATTGTGAACATGCCGTTTAATGACTCCCACTGATAGAGCCTTTGTCATGGGATCCGCTATCATCATCTCAGTGTTGATATGTTCAATATCCACTGTCCCTTTTCTTACTTCCTCTCTGACTTTTAGATACTTTATGTCCATCAGTCTACAAGCCAACGATCTTTTGTTATTCTTCGAAAAGAATATTAATGCCTTGTTATCACAATATATCCTCAGTGGTTTCTCAATGTTGTCGACAACCCTCAATTCTTTCACCATATTTCTTAACCAAATAGCTTGTTTAGTTGCTGCATAACATCAAATGAATTCAGCTTCCATAATGGAAGCTGCAATTGAGCTTTGCTTTGCACTCTTCCACGAGACAGCTCCACCTGCAAGTAAGAAGATATAATCGTTGGTTGACTTTCTGTCATCCACACATCCAGCTAAATCTGAATATGTGTATGCCACCAAATGCAGGTTATCAACATAGCTATAGGTCAGCATGTAGTCCCTTGTCCTTTTCAAATACCTGAGAACTTTCTTAGTTGCAACCCAATGAACTGTGCCAGGATTTGATTGAAATCTTCCGAGTACACTCACTGCAAATGCCAAGTCAGGCCTTGTACACACCTGAGCATACATTAAACTGCCAACTAAGGATGCATATGGCTTGTCCTTCATGCTTTCCTTCTCTAACTCATTTTTAAGACTTTGTTGAGTACTCATTTTATCCCCTTTCCCAATAGGCAGTTCCCCACTAGAGCATTTCTCCATGTTTTACCTTTTGGTGACTCTATCAACGTATTGTTTTTGAGAAAGACCAAGTACTCTTTTGCTACGATCTCGTATTATTTCAATGCCAAGCACAAACTGAGCTTCACCCAAATCTTTCATATCAAAATTTTCTGTTAACAATCTCTTGATTGCATGTAACAATGACATATCCGAGCTTGCCAACAGTATGTCATCGACATACAAAACTAAGAATATGAACTTAGAATCACTGACCTTTAAATACACACACTCATCCATCTTGTTCTCTTGAAAACCTGATGCCATCATTACTTGATCAAACTTCTTGTTCCACTGTCTTGAGGCCTGTTTTAGCCCATAAATGGACTTGTTTAATTTGCAGACCAATGATTCTTTCCCCCTTTCAACAAATCCTGGTGGTTGTGCCATGTAGATGTCTTCCTCCAAGTCTCTATTGAGGAAGGCAGTCTTGACATCCATCTGATGAAGCTCGAGATCAAAGTGTGCAGTGAGAGCTAGAATAACTCTCATGGAATCCTTGGTAGACACGGGAGAGAAAGTTTCATTGTAATCGAATCCTTCTCTCTATGTAAACCCTTTAGCCACCAATCTCGCTTTATGTTTGTCAACTTGTCCCTCAGAGTCTCTTTTTGTCTTGTAGACCCATTTGCAGCCTACAACTTTTGTAACTTACTGATCATTTGGAACTATACATTATTCTTGTGCATCGAATGCAGTTCTTCTTCCATAGCTGCATACCATAACTTTGATCTAGGGCTCGAGACTGCTTGATTAAAAGAGATAAGGTCATCATCATCTCCTACATTATGCTCAGCTTCATTTAGATACACAAAGTCTGAGAAAATGTTAGCTTTGCGATTTCTTTGAGATCTTCTTACAATCTGTACTTCTTGTTGGACTTCAGTTGGCATGGGGAAGGATGCAGCTACTGCCTCATTGAATACAGTAGGGGACGATGCTGCAGTGACTTCAGTTGGTGTAAGCATAGCTGCATTATCAGTGTAACTAGGATGCACTGACTCACTCTCTTGAAAGTTAACTGTGTCACTTTGAGGCAGTATTGGTTGAGGTATTGTTATAACTAGGACAATGATTTCTTGCAGACCAAGTAATGGAAGACTCGTTATTTCTTCAAATTCAGATGTTGCATTAGTTGAATCACAGATGGAACTTTCTTCGATAAATTTGGCATTATTAGTTTCCATGATGCGAGTACTTGAGTTGGGACAATAAAATCTGAATCCTTTATACTTATCTGGATAGCCAATAAACCAGCAGCTTGTTATTCTAGGATCCAACTTTTTCTCGTTAGGGTTATAGAATCTGGCCTCAGCTTTACACCCCCACACATGGAAGTGATTAAAGCTAGGTTTTCTCCCCGTCCAGCATTCAAAAGGCACCAACTTTACTGACTTACTTGGAACACGGTTCAAGATGTAATTAGCAGTCTTCAATACTTCTCCCCAAAGGAAAATTGGCAGCTGCGAATGTGCAAGCATTGAATGAACCATGTCCTTGAGAGTCCTGTTCTTTCTTTCTGCCACTCCATTTTGGTGTGGGGTTCCAGGAGTTGTATATTGAGCAACAATGCCATTTTGTTCAAGGTAAGTTGCAAAAGGTCCCTTGTGTTGTCCAGTTTCCATATACCTGCCAAAATACTCACCACCTCTATCGGATCTCACAATCTTAATTTGTTTTTCAAGTTGTTTTTCAACCTCCAAATGAAATATTTTAAAACAATCAAGTGCTAAAGACTTATCATAAATCAAAAACACATATGAAAACCTTGAAAAATCATCAATAAAAGTGATGTAATAACTGTTTCCACAAATAGTTTTATGTGGAAAAGGTCCACAAATATCAATATGAATTATTTCTAGCAAGTTTTGACTTCTGTGTGATCCTAACTTTCTTGTGTTCGTGAGTTTTCCTTTAAAACAGTCAATACACTCTTTGAAATCACTGAAATCCAGCTGTGGCAACAGGTTCTGGTGAGAAAGTGTTAACATTCTCTCTTTCGAAATGTGTCCCAATCTTTTATGCCAAAGTATTGATGATTTTTCAGAAGTTATCTTGCTATTGGAACCGTTGAATGACACATTAAAACATTCATTGTAGTAACTACAATCCATTTGCCACATGTCAATTTTGAGAAATGCACTGCCAAGCAAGGTGTTCAAATTATTAGAATGGAAAAACTTTACACTTTCATTGTCTCCAACAAAACTGGGTACAAAACTGGGTAATCCCTGACTCAACTAACTTTGATGCTGAAATCAAACTCCTTCGCATGGAGGGTACAAACAAAACTGGGCTTAAATTCAAAACAAAACCAGACGCTAAAACCAACTTGACACTGCCTATAAACTCCACGGCCACCTTGCTCCCATTTCCTACAAAAACATTGTAGACCTCATTGTTTATCTCGTTTGTTTTTTAGAACCCCTGCAAAGAATTGGTTATATGGATGGAGCATCCAGTGTCAAACCACCAGCTTTGAGGAGGAATGAAAACCATATTTGACTCAACACAAACAAAAACATTAATGATTTTACCTTTTCTAACAAGCCAGTTTTTGAAACCAGTGCAATTCTTCCTCATATGGCCTGTTTCTTTGCAGAAATAACACTATTTTTCCTTATCAATTTCAGTGTTGACAGGTCTAAGTTTGTGAGATCCTTTAAAAGTGTTAGTATTCTTAATTGAATGGGAAGAAATGACCTTTTTTTTCTTCTTGTAAGCAGCATTCACAGAACCAGCATTTGGAGCCTTTGTACCTTTTGCAGTTTGAACAAAATGCACTTCCACAGTCTTATCAGTTTTCAGCCTGTCTTCTTCTTGAGCGCACATTGAGATTAACTCATCAATGCCCCACTTGTCTTTCGAAGTGTTATAAGACACCTTGAGCTGACCATATTTTGCAGGTAGTGAATTCAGTGCCATGTGCACCAAAAACTGATCAGTTACAGCCACTTCAAGGTTTTTGAGTTTTTGAGCAAGGTCTGCCATTTTGAGAATGTGCTCACGCACACTCCCAACTCCATCGAACTTCATGGAAGTGAGTTGAGTGAGAAAGGTGCCAGTCTCAGCCTTCTCAGACACTTTGAATTTTTCCCCAATAGCTGCAAGAAAACCCTTGGCACTGGTATGCTTTGGGATTCCTCCTTTCACTGACTGAGGCATGACCTTCTTCATTATCATCATTGACATCCTATTTGCTCTCTCCCATTTTTCAAACTTGATTCTTTGATCTGCAGTGCTTGCATCAGTGAGGTCTGCAGGCTTATCTTCTCTCAAGGCCAAATCCAGGTCCATCAATCCCAGCACGATTTCAATGTCCTCTTTCCACTTCTTAAAATTCAAACCAGTTAGTGTCTCAATATTGGTAAAATTGAGCGATGTGGTGTGAGGTACTGCACTCATCAAAAAATCAATTTATTAATATTTGATGTAAAATATCATGACAGATATAAAGGGAAAACTTTAGTATAAGTTTTCTCAATTCTTCAATAGCATATAAACACAACAACATCTTTGGACGGAAGTTGCTTATATTAGTTTTTGCATAATCCAAACATAGAACACAAGGGCAATATATATAAATCCAACACTTTTGAGCAGATGGATTACATATTCTTGTCAGTTCCATGCTCCATTATACACTAACTCGCCTGAATTTCAACCATAGTAATTAAACACCTTTAGGCAGATTAATAATTTCGAATTTATCAAATGAGTCAGATCCAATCATTTTGGATAACAAGCAACCAAAACATGCTAAACACTTTTGAGCAGATTAGCTATTATGATTCTTGCAGTTATATTCATCAATATAACATTGACGAACGAATACTCTTCTCTCCAGGTTATGACCCATGTTCTTTGCTTCCTCCTTTTTTTATTTTTTTATTAAACCAGTCGAGGGTTAAAAACAAAACAGCAGCAATATACATGTAACTTAATTGTAGATGCATGAGTCTGTAAAGAAAAATTATCATTATTGCAGCGGAAGATCATTATCACAGGAATCTATCATCCATGGGTCATAGCTGTAAAACTTAATATCGAACCCTAACCACACTGTGTGGCTCTGATACCACATGTAAGAATAACCCAAGAACTTAACAGCATGGTATTAGGATTACTGGAAAACCAATATGCAGACTAAACCTGCATATGCATACTGCATGGCGTTAAAGATATGCATGCATACTAACGTCAAATACTTACCTGTCGCCATGGATGCTACTGGTGCAAGATCGAAGTAGTCTTCTACTTCCAATACCTCTTTATGAACTCAACTAGCGAAATAGGTTTGTAGTATGTTTGAGATTCAGCTGGTATGGAAGCAGGGACTGCTTCTTGGTTATATACTTAGGGTTTCTACCGATTCCACCCTATTAACGGAAGGGATATCCACCCTAATATTCTCTAATCAATCAGAGTCCCATCATGACTCATATACCTTATATTCTCTTAATAAAAGGGCCTAAACTGATTGCAAAAGGTTAGGACTCCAATATATTTACTTCTTTAAGGTTCTGAGAATCATGGAAGATTTCATCAACTTGATTGCCAAGTCAACTACTCTTCCAAAGATTTTCGGTATAATTCATTGTCATTCACAAATGGTTTTACAAAGACTCCACCAGCGTGGATGAGATCGTATGTTCTAGGATACGTTGGGAAAGCCTCACACCAGTCCTGGTATGTTCCAATAAAACCACGTTCGTATATCACACCAAGAGTGTCCTGGTTTGAGTTGGCAGGGACGGTGTTCATAACCCACACTGGATATTTTGACAATGCTGCAGCAAATCCACCCAGGTAAGCATTCATGTCCATCACATTCCGATATCTTCCTTTGGAAATTGGTACGATCCTCTTGTAATGTTCCACCCTTTCCTGCCACGGTTGATTATCCTCGTGGAGTTTCTCAGCCGTGATTCCTGGTATTGAACCACTGCTGATTCTAAGAGGGACAGCAAATGCACGCTCAGGCCAGTTCTCCAACGCCCCACCAGCAACGTCATTAGGATCGCTTGTCTCCGGTAGAGGAGTAATGCCACTCTCCATGTCTCTTTCCCTTTTAAGCACAAAACATGCCACATTAAGCAGAGTTAAGTACAGAAGAATTCGCATTCCAAATCAAATAAACGAAATTACGAATGAAGCTCAGGGAGTAGTACCAAGCCATATCTGGATTGTCTGATTTGCATTTATGTGGTGTTTTATACACCTTCCTGCTCTTATTGCATTCGACTTGATTGATAGGTTTTTGCCAGATTGCAAGATCATTCTTCTCGATCACCTTCTTCCAGCACAGGCGCTTTGCAACAGACTCAATAGAATCTTGCTCTTGTTTCAAATCCTCTTGAGTTCTCTCCCATCCCCTCCAGTATTTTTTCCAGTTAATAGGCGGTCCGGAAAGAATCCAATAACCACCAGGCCTAAGAACTCTGTCCACTTCAATTAGATACATACCATCTGCAAAATAGTCCAAAAATAAAATCCACATGCATTTAAAACCACATCATATGAAATTAGTGGTGAATTTTACTTCAACATTTTAAGCCTAAGCGTAGTAGATCCTCACTAATTAGTATCTAATCCAATATTTAGATGAAGTTGTTAGGTGAAGAGGTTTGGTACATATATACATACAGATATACACACACATGCCTATTTTGAAGTATGCAGCTCCGAAAACTTCAAATCAAGTAATGTGAGATAGTCTAATATGTTGAAGCAAACTAGAAAGAAAGACAGAGACACTTTGCCATAGTTCATCCAAGGGATCAAGCAGCGGGAACAGTGAGCCATATCGAAAGCCCTTGCAGGGTAGGGAAGCCTCTTCGAAGCCATGACACCAATCATAGCGGGAACTCCACGCTCCAATGCAAACTGAACCTGCGCTGCATGCGTATCTCTCGGTGCAAAAGACATTGTCATGATGTCCCTCTTCATCAGGTACGCACCCAAACTGGCTACCTAAATACCCAAACAGGAAAGTGCATCAGAATTTACTAGCAATATAGGAGTGTGAATCAATTATACATATATACACATCTATGCACATATATGTGCTACTTACACCACAGCCGGTATCAATTGCAGTTCTGATGTTGCCCTTAGTGAGAGGAATGAGCGCGTTAATGTCATCTATGTACGCATCAGCTCCTCTCGGAAACATGGTACCTCGATGCGATTTGATCCTTTCAATCGAAACAATCAATCCCCTCTTCCAACTTCCGCGGTCCACCCAAAATGTTTATATAATTTTTTATGGAGTTTTTTGGTTTTTTGGTTTGGGGAACATGACCGTCACAAATATGCACGCACCCACACTGGTGGTAGCCAACAAACTAAATAAAACCCAACTCCCTTCATGGATATACACAAAGGTTTTAAGACAATAATATTGGAAGGACTTGATTCTGTGTAGAGTCTGGACTGGTCGATCGATCTGCACACTTAATCAATTAATGATGTCTGATTATCTAGTTGATTTAATAGTTCATATTTTACAACTTCAATCCGCGTTTGTTATTTATGAGATGAAACATCATTTAGTGCTCTTATCTTAAACATACAACAGGTTATTGATCATAAGTCACATGTATCATATGACTCGTATGTTTTAAACAGTTTTTTTATACAACAATATATGACATATTTGACAAATTAAATGATAAAATGTCATTATATACTTTAAAAGAGATTAACTGAACTCGTCTCATCTAATGATTAAAAAACTAATGTGTAGCATACATTGTTTGGTGCTTGAATTTCTAATTTTTGATGTGTTTTCACTTTAATAAATAGGGGAAATTTTGGGATTTAATTAAGGCATCGGATTCACATCATTTTGTGATTGGAGCTATTTGTTTGATTTCTTCCTCCTGCATAAATTGTGTTATTTATTAACTTATTAGATCTATGTTTGCTTGAATTTTGATCCCAGTGACATCTAAGTCAAAGTGTCACTCTCACACTCAGCTGGGGTGCCGTTCCAATACAATCAGGTCCAGGCTAAGCAAAGCCCTCTCACCATGTGGGCCTCCACCACTATATGTGATTGTTTGGGTCCATCATCTACTAATAAAGCTTGAAGTCTTGAACACAGGAAGTCGAACAGAATCTTGAATAAATATTACTTCAACCACATGTCTTGTAAGTTACATATTTAAAGTCTTGAGAATGAATTTCACATTTATAAGATAATGGATCGTACGTAAACTTATAAAGGGCATTTGTTTGCCTTCTTTAGGTCATGTCTAACCAAATGAGGGTCAAATAGCTCCTTTTAGCCATGTAGCCCTCCAATAAATTAATATTTTAATGAACAGTGTCATGCTATATTTCTTACCATCTCCAACCGAGGGGCCATAGGCCTAACATAGCCTTGTGACCAAAAATCATCTCCAACCGAGGAGGTCAAAGGGTCATAGGCCAAACATAATTTATTATTTAAATTTAATGACTACAACAACAAAAATTTAAAAACTACAACTTAAATTTAAAAACTACAACAACTTAAATTTAAAGTCTATAATCATCATCATCATCCGTCATTGTAGGATTATAGTCGGATGTAAACAACTCTTGTTGGGCCATAATTTCCCTCTTTTTCCTATCAAAATATGTCTTACTCATTGGAGTGTAATTCGAAGTGTTCATTTGCATGTTCCTATCATCCATCTCTTCTTAAATTTGTTTTTCCCGTTCTTCGTGCCTACGATTCCTTTCTTCCACAGCAAAGGAATTTTGCTCTGTCATTAATCGCAATGAGGACGCCATTTCCTGTTGAAATGCGTAATCATCCTTTGCCTTGCCATTTTCCTTCAATTTCCAGGCCTTGTTTCGTCCAATAGCCCTAGGTATGGAACCTTCACTCGAAGACGGATTTTATACCCTTGTTTCTTGAACGGTAGGAGATCCATGTTCATCCCCCAACTGCATTTGAGGATGCATTTCCAAACACCGGCGTAGGACCAACTCTTTCTTGAGGTGGATCTTCAAATAGCACCCACCCTTTATAAATTTCCCAACAACTGTGATGATTAAGGGTTTCGAGTTGTCCTCCATATACAATTTCTCCGCTTGACGTACCTAGAAAATATAATTACAAAAATTAAATGAAATTAATTTATGAAATGAAATGTAATATAATTAAATATTTAAAATAACTTGTGAAAACACTTACTTCATTGTAGTAATTGGCTCCACTTTTATGTCTGCTTTCGACCTTTAACACTGCTTGATGTCATTTATTCAAACTTGGATGAAGATGTTTTTTCCATCTTGAAGTACAACTCTCGTGGTTTCGAGAATTTGGAGGAGTGGTGCCTTCGTAGAACTCATAGTACTTTTTGGACGTACGAGTCCAAACACCTTCACTTGTTTGCGAACTCCCCCTCACACTATCTTCCGAGACCAATCCATAAGTCCTGCAAAGAGCTTCATCTTCTTTTCGGGTCCAAGCCCTACCTTTCAATGCAGATCTGGCCATTTGAAAATTATTGAAAATTTTGAAGGAAAGATTATTGGAAGAGGTAAGAGAATAGAATGTGAAGAATTGAAATAAAATGAAGATAATATGGAATGGTGTAGGAATGGCTTAGGTATTTAGAGGAAAAAAAATAGGAATTTTTTAATATTTGTTTTTTTAATTTTGTCAGGAAAAAAAATTCAAATCCAACGATCACCTGACGTCATACTGACGCCAGGTAATCGTTGGATTCTAAAAGTGGGACGGCCTGGGGCTAGCTGGCTGGCTCCTTTGGGCCAATCGGTTGGCTTGATTTGCTATTTTTGGCTCGATGGGGCCCACGAGCCCTTTGGCCTAGCCCTCAGTTGGAGACGGTTTTCGGTTCATTTTTTGCTATATTTGGCCCTATTGCCCTCTAGTCGGCTCGGTTGGAGATGGCCTTAGCTCTCACTGAATTGGATTGGATTAAAGATTTAGTGCAATCCATGTTTGTTTGCTTGCGGGACTAACTTTTTATTTTTTTTAACAACCGATATTATCTACACTAAGGGGAATGGGGTGTGCTTAACCTCACAATGGGCTAGCAATAATGTCGCCTTTAGCGAGAATCGAACCTAAGATCTCTCACTTACAAGTGAAGATAAATATCATTATATTGTAATACTAAGTAGCAGGGACTAACTTAAGTGGTACTAGCGAGGACTCGCCTTGACTAACAACGAGGCTAGTCGGTCTTGGTATGTCCCCCCCCCCCCAAAAAAAAACCATGGGACTCACTAAGATGCCTCTCCCTGCTGGTTTCGTTATCTCATGGCTGCTCACTTCGCTTTCTCTCCCTCTCTCCTCGTCCCGAACCTAGAATCGCTTCCTCTCCCTCTCTCATTACTTCCTCTCTTATGTCCTTTATCCTGCGAAATCACACCACCAGACCGAGCACAAACCGACCTGACCCAGTGATTTTCAAGCTTGAGGAGGTGAGGTTCTTGACTGGTCAGTCCTGGTTCACGACTTAGACTCAAGTCAGGATTGGAATCTGAGCGTCGTCATTGGGTTCTATAAGGACACCGTGAGCATCGCCGTCACGAATATAGGAGACCCATCTGCAATTTCGATTTTGATTTCAATTGAATTTTGTGATTGTGTTGCGTTTTGTGATTTGGTAGCTTTATCAATTGAAATGGAGGGGAAAGTTGTGGAATTTGGACATAAAAAAAAAGGAGAGGGAAGAGAGATATTTCTTGGTCCAGAGAGTGTTCAAGAACAAGAAAAAGAAAAGAAAAAAAGAAGAGAATTAATTATTATTATTTTTATTATCCTGCTTCTTAATCCGGTACACCAAACGCTCCACTAAGTTAATATAACTTAGTTTATTCTAAGCCAATACTTAGTACTTAAAGTTAGTCAAGTCCGATATAGTTTAATGCAACAAACGCACCCCAAAAAATTAAGCTACTTCTTAAATTATCAATTAATTTTATAGTAAAATCTCAACTTCCTTCAAGTCTCACTGTTAGCCTATTAGTTGGGGAGCCTTTCTATCTCCAACATTGTAGCTTTAACAACAACCTAAGACTTCAGTATGCCTGATTGCCTTGGCCCAATTCGCCAGATTCAACCTACCAACCCTAATGATTTTATTTAAGGGAACTTTAATGAAAAGTTCCCGGTACTGTTTACTTTAACAAAAAACCATATTTTTACACTAAAAAGTCAATCCTGATACTATTCACTTTACCTTTTATTTTGCCCTTATCGTTAAAACTCAAAGTTTTCAAGCCCATTTCATTAGTTTTCCTTTTATTTAATAACAAGCCCAGAACCTTTTCTCTAATATTAAGAGTAGAATCTGGAGCATTTTCAATGGAATAGACAAATGAGCAGCCAAACTTGTTTTGATAGTCCATATAGGCAAAATCAAGCTCCAATTGAGTAGGCAAACTTTGACTACTCTCCCAAAGCAGGCAAACATTGCCTACAATATCATAGGTAAGAAAATTGGATCATCTATTTTTATAATAAAGTACTTTTGCGTGGAGAAAGATAATAAAACTAAAAGATAAAGTATAGAGGAAGATTATTCGAATTAATTTTAACATATGAAGCTTCAACAGATGGATTACCCAACTCCTAAGCCAGTAAGGCTAATTACTAACCATAACACTTGTTGCTAAATATCTTCACAACTAAAAACTGACTAGCTCTTAGTTTAACAACACTTTTCCTCTCAATATTGAAAGAGATCTCAAGTTCAAATCCTCCACCGTTTGATCAAAGAAGAAACTATCCAATTTCCCACTTGGAAGCAGATTATACTGTTTTTACAAAATCCCAGAGCAAAACACTGATCATGCACCAAGACAAGAGAGGTTAAGAACAAAAGTTAACAAAAAAAAAACAGAAGAAAAAGTAGAATTGCAAGCAAAAGGGAAAGAAGAATACACTGCTACATCTCTACTAGCTTTCCTTTTTTTCTTCACCAGTCCAGTAAGTTTTCACTGCAAGAAGAATTTTCTCTGGGTTAAAAGGTCCACTCTCGTGATCCATAATCTGGCTCTTCCACCTCATTCCGTCTGTAATCGCCTTTATCTTCACCAGGATCTCTACTGTATCCCTAAACACAACTGTTCCTTCCGGCCTCAGAATCCTATCCATCTCCAGCAAAATGAGTGTTATGTCACACCTGCAATGTATAAACCACATTAGGCCTCAAAGTTGCGAAATTCGAACATCAAGTGCAAATTATTGCGGAATGAGTTTTTACCTATCTTGATATATGCTGAAGACCCCACCAGCGTGGATGAGATCGTATGTTCTAGGGTAAGTTGAGAAAGCCTCACACCAGTCCTGGTACGTTCCAATAAAACCACGTTCGTAAATTACACCAAGGGTGTCCTGGTTTGAGTTGGCAGGGACGGTGTTCATAACCCACACTGGATATTTTGACAATGTTGCAGCAAATCCACCGAGGTAAGCATTCATGTCCATCACATTCCGATATCTTCCTTTGGAAATTGGTACGATCCTCTTGTAATGTTCCACCCTTTCCTTCCACAGTTGATTATCCTCACGGAGTTTCTCAGCTGTGATTCCTGGTATTGAACCACTGCTGATTCTAGGAGGGACAGCAAATGCACGTTCAGGCCACTTCTCTAACGCCCCACCAGCAACGTCATTAGGATCGCTTGTCTCCGGTAGAGGAGTAATGCAACTCTCCATGTCTCTTTCCCTTTTAAGCACAAAACATGCCACATTAAGCAGAGTTGAGTACAGGAGAATTCGCATTCCAAATCAAATGAACAAAAACACGAATAAAGCACAGGGAGTAGTACCAAGCCATATCTGGATTGTCTGATTTGCATATATGTGGTGTTTTATACACCTTCCTGCTCTTAATGCATTCGACGTGATTGATAGGTTTTTGCCAGATTGCAAGATCATTCTTCTCGATCACCTTCTTCCAGCACAGGCGCTTTGCAACAGACTCAATAGAATCTTGCTCTTGCTTCAAATCCTCTTCAGTTCTCTCCCATCCCCTCCAGTGTTTTTTCCAGTTAATAGGCGGCCCGGAGAGAATCCAATAACCACCAGGCCTTAGAACTCTGTCCACTTCAATGAGATACATACCATCTGCAAAAATAGTCCAAAATAAAATCCACATGCATTCAAAACCACATCATATGAAATTAGTGGTGAATTTTACATCAACATTTTAAGCCTAAGAATAGTAGATCCTCACTAATTATTATCTAATCCAATATTTCGATGAAGTTGTTAGGTGAAGAGGTTTGAATAGATACAAACACACATATATATACACACATACATGCATATTTTGAAGTATGCAGCTCCAAAAACTTCAACTCAAAGTAATGTGAGATAGTCTAATATGTTGAAGCAAACTAGAAAGAGAGACCGAGACACTTTACCATAGTTCATCCAAGGGATCAAGCAGCGGGAACAGTGAGCCATATCGAAAGCCCTTGCAGGGTAGGGAAGCCTCTTCGAAGCCATGACACCAATCATAGCGGGAACTCCACGCTCCAATGCAAACTGAACTTGCGCTGCATGCGAATCTCTCGGTGCAAAAGACATTGTCACGATGTCCCTCTTCAACAGGTAAGCACCCCAACTGGCTACCTAAATACGCAAAACAGGAAAGTGTATCAAAATTTACTAGCAATAATGGAGTGTGAATCAATTATACATATATACACATCTATGCACATATATGTGCTACTTACACCACAGCCGGTATCAATTGCAGTTCTGATGTTGCCCTTAGTGAGAGGAATGAGTGCGTTAATGTCATCTATGTACGCATCAGCTCCCCTTGGAAACATGGTACCTCCCCCGGGGAATCTAAACCTGTCACCCTCGACTTGAATCCAATTCTGGACAGCTTTCTCAATGCTGAGTTCTCTATGGGGAATGTTGTCATACCAAGCAAAATCACGACTCTGAGGCCACTTGAAAGGAGTCTTATACTTTGGCGGAGCAGGAATAAGGCAAAGAAGTTGTTCTTCTTTGGTAGGGCAGTGCCTCTCTCTGTATTTCAACATTTTCCTGTCAAATTTCCTCCCCCTTCTTGGATCCTGGCATGGAGTGTACTCGCTGTAGGACATGTCACACGGTGGGAACTTTTGAACAGCCTCGGTTTTGTTGACGTCCACTTGATGATGGCTTTCGAAGTCCAAGCGAAGCGGTGATGATGACACGGGTGAGGAAGTTGTGTTCCCGGATTGAGATGACGTTTCATCACAACCAACCCTTTGGTAGAGCTCAGATCGATTGACAGGGGCAGAAGTGGTTTGCCAAGCTCCTAACATGTAACATGCTATGCAGAGCGCAAAAATCCCGAAGATCCAAGTGAGCCTCTTCTTCTTGGATTCTACGTGGGGGTGCTTTTGCGATCCACCACTAATATCCCTGGCCATTTTATTCTTTCTGCAAAAAGTTTCAAATCGAACGAAAACATCAAGAAACCAGAGTCTACCCGTCAATGAAAATCTCAAGAATTTCACGCCTTTTCACAAATCACAAGTCCCAACTTAATAACCATTTATAACTCATCAAGAGATTCAATCTTTATTCATAAATCATAAACCCCACATCAAAAAAAAAAAACATACCTATCTAATACAGGAATAGGCAGAAAAAGCAAAATTCAGAACATTAAGATCACATACTGTAACTATCAACCAAATATGTAAAGATTCAATCTTTATTCATAATCATAAACCCCACACCGATAAACTTATATATTCAACTTGGAAACACAAACAAAGCAAAAATATGCAAATTTCATAAAGCAAGAACAAGATCCAATCACTTAGAAGGAAAGAGATCCCATTAAACATAAACATAAACATAAATATTAAGGAAATGGAAAGAAAATGAAATGAAATGCAATCAGAAACGTACCGATTTCCAGCAACAGAAGTTCGAAGCTAGAAACAAAACAAGGTGCTCAGTACCCTACAGTTCCCTCAAAATCTTAAAAGAAACTCCACTGAAGTCTGAATCTTTCTTTTTTCCCTTTTTTTTTTATTCTTTGCTTGTTTCTGCCCCCCAAATTTTATTAGCAAAAAAAAACCACAAACCCAACAAATCCACTGGAAACAGCCAAAGGTTTGTACTCAGAAGCAGTATCTGCAAATTGGGTAACTTGTACTTCTCTAAAGAGAGAAAAAGCTTCTAAAGTAGAAAGTGCTTTTTTTTTTACCTGATGTGATAAAAGCATCAGCCAAGGCTATCGCTGTGGACCTTTCTGACCTCCCCCAGTACACAAATAATACCTCCAAAAGAACTTCACAACTGCAGAAACCAAAAGGGTATTTTCAAGTGGTGTTTGTTTCCGTGTTTGTTTAATCAGAAAGAATAAAAATTTGGAAAAGGGAAGCAGAATAGGTTATATAATAAGAGTAGGAAACATGGAAGGAAAGAGGGCAGCTTTAGAAGGGACCTCCACGATTACAGGAAGAGGGGGTAAGTGGTGAATGGGGAGTGCAGGCAATAATCTTCGTTTCTTAATCATGTTTTGTTTATTTTTAATGAAATGGGGAAAGTGAGAGAACAAGGAATTGCAGTGAGTGCAGAGAGATTTAGAGAGAGAGAGAGAGAGAGAGAGAGAGAGAGAGAGAGATGGAGGAGTTGTGATTGGGTGTTTGGTTGTTTGACCTAAAAATAGAGAGGTGGAGTTGAGGAAACTGAGACTTGTGCGGCCTTCTCAGATGAGAGGGAGACTGACCAGCCTCAAATTGCTCCTCACCATCTCACTAAACCTGCATTTTTTTTCAAATAATTTGTTAAGAAAAAACTAAAGTAAAATATTTATATTTGTTTTTGCAAGTGATCATTTACTGGTGGAAAAATATTGAACCCTTAAAAGACAGTGTAGGTCTAAATTCTATCAGTACATAATCTAATATTTAATTTAATAAAATAAATTGTTTGATAAAAAAATTTATATTTTCCATTTTTGTTGAATTTAATTACCAACTTTCTAAGTTACTACTTATAATAATCCCAAACAACGGAGGCCTGCCCTCCTGTTTGAGTGTCTTTCTCATCTTCTCATATTTGTGCGGTTATGGTTAAGTCACGTCAACATTTCATATTCTTATTGTTTTTTGTCTTATTATTTTTATAAAAAAAATTAATATAAAATGTTAACGTAACTTAACCGTGACCGTACAAAATAAGAAGGAATAGGAAGGAGACCCAAACAGGAGGGCAGACAATCTGCCTTCCCAAACAACACCTAAAAACGACTGACAGACTGACATAGGTGTTGCTTGTTTAAATAAATTATGTGGTCCTTTGAAAAGTACAAACATTTTTTTATGTTATTTTATGATTTCATTTGGTAAATAGTTTATGATTTTTTCACATCTTTCTGTGCAATATGAACACAGTTTAATTTAATCTGGGGTTACATCAAATTTCTGAACACTCCAACCATTTCACATCTCAAATTCCCATTTGCGTCCTGAAAGAGAGATTAATTTGGCATCCCAATATGGTATTATATTTTTCATTTTCTTTGACAAGAAAAAAAATCCAATCTCGAAGCACCTAAACAATTTTTGAATTAGTAAAAACTTATAACCCAAGTGATTAAAAATATATATTTGCATCAGAAGAAGTTTTACTCCCGCATCTCCAATTGTCGTTGTAGAGTAGTCATGAGAGTTACAAGGGTAGATAATGCTAGGAAGACGATTTTACAACTAAATGATATAGAAGTTGATGATTGATTTATTACTTACGTGTTGATAAACGTCCTTATTTCTATTGGTGACACATCATTTAGTTTGCAAATTTAGTCTCCCTAACATTACATTTTCTCAATGGTTGGAGATTTGCACTCAAAATCGTCGTACAATACAAAAAAACACGTACGTGCAAAAAACATAACACAATAAATAAGTAGGTGCAAATTGCAAAGAAATGATGGATTGATGAGGCTGAAAGCATCTCCAAAGAAGATGTCAAATATAGTATGTCAAAATTATATTTGATGGCTGATGTGGCAAATTGAATAGAAATGCTAAATTCTCTTCTTTTCCAATGAATGTGTCAAATATTTATTTTATTATTTTATTGGGCCCATAGTTACATTCACTATTAAAAAATAATCAAAATTAGTTTTAGTTTTTATTCTATTGGTTGCTAATGAGACCTATGCATTGAAAATTAAATTAAATATATTTGACTCCTTATTTGTTTGCTGTCAAAAAAGGCAACTAGAAAACAAGGAGTCAAATGACTCATATGCTACATCATATATGACATATCTATTAGAGAACACTTAAATATTTTTTAATTTTATTTGGCATTTTTTATATCTCCTTTGAAGATGGTATGAGAGCGACAAACAGTGTGTCAAATTTGCAAAAAGAAATCACGTGACACTCAGGTGGGGCAAATATTTATGTTTGTGCAGTGACCTCACTGAAAGGAAACCAAACTGTGACATCATTCGAAAAACGATGTGAAGGAGTTCGGACAACACACATTTAAATGTATTTATCATTGATGCTGTCGAAAGTGACACGCCCCGACCCTGATATTCCCCGAATACCAGGACCGATACGTGCTGGCCGACACCCGAGGGTGACGAAAGCCATTAATTGATACAAAAGCTAAGAATAAGAAATAAATAAGGGTTAGAAATTTAAAATACCAAGAATTAATAATTTAGGAACGTGCTCAGAGCATACAACTAAACCTAATCACTAAAAAGAATTAAGATAAAATTGAATGAATAAAGAAGTGGGTCCTACATCAAGAGGATTCAGAGATGCTGCTGCGGAAATGTCTTGACGCCAGGATTAGGTGCCTTGATTCTAAGTCCTGAATGGGGGCGCAAAACAAAGGTGAGTGGACCAAGTTTATATATATACAATAATAATAAAACAGTTATCAAGATACTAACCCCCAAAGTTTATATAAATGAAAACTACTAGCATAATAAGTGATGGATTTAAATCAAAATCCTAGCATGCCAAATATCTTAAAAGCCAACATCGCGGAAACGCATCGCGGAAATCAAAACAGTAAACATATCATAAATCGTCTCGTAAACGCGGTGTGCTGCTAGAAAGATCACTGAATAAATATAACTCCCGGCCCAGTGCCTGCACCTCAGTCTCTGTGCCCGTAGCCAGAGATAACTCCCTCCCGGCCCAATGCCTGTCTCCGTGTCCCTCAGCCTTTCGCTAGGGATTATTTCTCCCGGCCTACATGCCAACACCAGATCCTCGCCCCAGGCGGCATAGTGTCCACTAGGTACGCACAAATAGTTACGTCTCTCGTAAATACCACTTCATAGCGTAGGTTACCGATCATCGTCTACACTATAAAGAGGGGTTCAAAAACATGTTCTAGCATCCTATCGTCATCTATCAGATAGTCTACCAGTTCATGGTTTTTATAGAAAATACGATATATTAAAATATAGCTCAAAATAGGCTAAAAATTAATTCCTCACCAAAACGCGAGACGATAATCAATATCTTAAATCATCAAGCTTCACATAAATCAAATCATAAATTCGTAGGCATGCTAATCATTTATGCAATTAAATTATCAAATCATGTAATTTTAGAAGGGGTCCACTCACTGTACTTCGCCGCCAAAAGCTGCGCCACTAGCGAAGACGGAAACGTCACAATAATTGCTCCTAAGCACATAAAGAGTCCAATAAATAAAACTATATAATAGAAATTGAATTTGGGAAAACGGACATTGGAAACGGATTTAGAACGTTGAATTACCCTAAGAAGGGTTGGGGTGTTTCAATCTACCACCCTTATAAAAAATTTCGTCCTCGAAATTTAAAATAACATACTACACTGTAAAACTCGAAAATACGAGAAATGATACACATATATATACGTAACGAAGAAATCAAATCAGAGCGGTTGCACAAAAGGGAAAATGCCAAGCCGTCGCGATCGGCTGCAATGATTTCATCTTTCGTGCCTCCAGGCTCATACTTTCTTTCCCCATCCGTGTAAAAATAGAAAACATACTTTAATAAAATATACAGTTGAAAACACAAAATAATTTAAGGCCAGATAACGCCAAAATAGATATGTACTAATATATAGATCAAAACTCAAATCAACTTAAAAAAATGAAAACAGAAATGCTTTTCCAAAAACATTTGTAACGTCAAAACAATTAACTAGAGTAAAGGGAGTTCAAAATACTTAAACTGAAAACCAAAACTGAAAAATAAGAGTGGGTCTTGCCCAAGAATTCGAAACGTCACATATTCCGAGAATAGATGTGTCTTTGGGTCGAGTTCCAAGAATAACAATTCCGAATTCGCGTCAGCTGCTGTAGACGAATCTTCTTACCCACTTGCTTAAAGAACCCAACAAATAAGCTATCGATATACCGGTCGGTCGCCCGTGATATCGATCACACATTTGTTGTCTCGATAAGCAAGTAGAAATTTCCTGAGGATGAATAATTTCACACGTCGTAAATTCGATCCTCCGAATACAAGCTCGCACAACTCCTCTAACAACCAATGTTACCTGTAGAAACTTTAGTACCATGTCGCAACAGTGCCATATCCCATACCAAACAAAACAGAAACTGTCGTCGTAAAACTCTATCCAGCACCAAGCATCCTATCCTCCTCAGTTCTTCCAAATGTGACCAACTACTTCAGAATTTCACCAGTAAAGAACCCATTTGAAAATTGTACCTTGAGATTCAAGAGGAGTGGCTACCATGTTAGTAGTAGACCCAAAAGCTCAAACCAAGCAAGCAGAAAACGAGAAGTCATCTTCCTCAACACGCAGTATCTCATAAGAACAGTTGTAGTGCTCAATCCACCTCTCCAGTTTTGCTTAGTTGCAGATTTCAAGTCAAACAAGGTCAAAGTTGGCGGAAAGAAGAACGACTCGCAAATGGTCAACCTAAAAACAAAAGAGAGTACACACCTTTCGAGAGAAGTGTAAAGATTATCCAATTCTCACTTCGACCATCTTGTAGTGCCATCTCATAATGCACCAAGCAGATCAGCTAGAAATGTTTTAATAACCACGTACTCACAACAATAAGGTTCAGAAGTGAAGTAGTGGAAATATGCGTCGAGACGAACACATATCGTTGGAAAATAACCGATGTGATGCCCATGAATTCTAGTAAGATTGTGATACAATATGCTGACCTTCTGCACCAAAATCTTCACCAGTCTCTTACCAACGGACAACTCAAACTTCACACCCACGATGAAATTCTTTCTGGTAAGTCTGGTAAGCTTGTGAAAAGATTATGCTCCTAACATTCCTGTCCAAATCGATAAGAATTGGGCGCACGCTTCCGCCAAATCGATCGATTGTGAATCCCTCGCTGCATGAGTAAGAATCCACGTCGAGAAGGCTAAAAGAACACTTAAGAATTTAAGGGTCAAAACAATTCCATTAAAATATGGAGTACAAGATATCGAGATTTGAACTAGAAACCATGCCGAGAACAAACGTATTTTTTTTTTTTTTTTTTTTTACACCCTCCGTATAATGTTCCGGCATGATCAAGTTCACATTGAGAAACCAACAAGCGAAGGAAGATAAAGATGCAGAAATAGAAATCACTGTTTATGATTATTTTGCAAATCATCACAGTATGGTCAACTGGTTCTTAGCCAAAAAGGAAATAGGTCCAAACTCAAGAATATTTAAGAACTGATAATAAGATTTGACGAGGCCAAAGACAACTTGAAATTCACAATACTTGTGAGAGCCATTTAAAAATTCAAAAATTAAACATAGAACCTCTGAATCAATGGGACGAAGAAGAAAGATACAAAGCAACCTGCATAAGCATGCAGTGACACGATTAGCTACCTTAAAGTGATGCCCTTGAGCAAACCAAGGCTCAATGAGTCCAGAGAAGTTCAGAGTAAAGTTCGATCTTCGTACAATGAAGAATATGATAGAGTCTCAAGCCATTACACTGAAAATTACAAGGCTGAACATTTAGGCTACAAGCAAGGGACTTAGTTCACCTTCCCCGAAAAGTACGCGGACGAGGAACTAGGGTTTTCCACCGAGTACCAGACCCAGGTGAAGTTCAAGGAATTTGTTTATCCAACAAGACTGACTCTTCAACATCCAAATCCAACTACAACAACAAGAATTGCAACTCTTTTTTGGACATTAATGAGAATAGCGTCTGCTACCGAGGAGTTTCCCAAGATTTCGATGTAAAACCGACTCCGCCCGCAATTCCTAGGGAACGCATGTTGCAGAGTGGCATCGCCATTTCGAATCTACAGCTGGTCTTAACCAGAATTCTTCAAATTAAGATTTCTAAAACACGTCGCTGAGTATCGATCCGATGTTGAAAATCGTCCAACAATCCACTTCATCACTGTTGAGGCACAATCCCGACACAAATTCTCGAATTTCAACCAGAAGGTGACAATTCAAACAGAGAGATATTTGTACAACTGCACCGACTGGCAAAAAATCCGGAAGTCGTGACATCCAAATGATGTCAAAACCAAGACTTTACGAGAATATAAAGGAATCCTAAGTATGCTCTGAACAAACCACGCTCTGATACCAATCTGACACGCCCCGACCCTGATATTCCCCGAATACCAGGACCGATACGTGCTGGCCGACACCCGAGGGTGACGAAAGCCATTAATTGATACAAAAGCTAAGAATAAGAAATAAATAAGGGTTAGAAATTTAAAATACCAAGAATTAATAATTTAGGAACGTGCTCAGAGCATACAACTAAACCTAATCACTAAAAAGAATTAAGATAAAATTGAATGAATAAAGAAGTGGGTCCTACATCAAGAGGATTCAGAGATGCTGCTGCGGAAATGTCTTGACGCCAGGATTAGGTGCCTTGATTCTAAGTCCTGAATGGGGGCGCAAAACAAAGGTGAGTGGACCAAGTTTATATATATACAATAATAATAAAACAGTTATCAAGATACTAACCCCCAAAGTTTATATAAATGAAAACTACTAGCATAATAAGTGATGGATTTAAATCAAAATCCTAGCATGCCAAATATCTTAAAAGCCAACATCGCGGAAACGCATCGCGGAAATCAAAACAGTAAACATATCATAAATCGTCTCGTAAACGCGGTGTGCTGCTAGAAAGATCACTGAATAAATATAACTCCCGGCCCAGTGCCTGCACCTCAGTCTCTGTGCCCGTAGCCAGAGATAACTCCCTCCCGGCCCAATGCCTGTCTCCGTGTCCCTCAGCCTTTCGCTAGGGATTATTTCTCCCGGCCTACATGCCAACACCAGATCCTCGCCCCAGGCGGCATAGTGTCCACTAGGTACGCACAAATAGTTACGTCTCTCGTAAATACCACTTCATAGCGTAGGTTACCGATCATCGTCTACACTATAAAGAGGGGTTCAAAAACATGTTCTAGCATCCTATCGTCATCTATCAGATAGTCTACCAGTTCATGGTTTTTATAGAAAATACGATATATTAAAATATAGCTCAAAATAGGCTAAAAATTAATTCCTCACCAAAACGCGAGACGATAATCAATATCTTAAATCATCAAGCTTCACATAAATCAAATCATAAATTCGTAGGCATGCTAATCATTTATGCAATTAAATTATCAAATCATGTAATTTTAGAAGGGGTCCACTCACTGTACTTCGCCGCCAAAAGCTGCGCCACTAGCGAAGACGGAAACGTCACAATAATTGCTCCTAAGCACATAAAGAGTCCAATAAATAAAACTATATAATAGAAATTGAATTTGGGAAAACGGACATTGGAAACGGATTTAGAACGTTGAATTACCCTAAGAAGGGTTGGGGTGTTTCAGAAAGCTTCACACTTTCGACAACATTCATCAAACATTGTGGTACATATTGAGGAAACGTTAGCAAAATTTCTTTGACAACGTTAAAAAAACGTCATGTACAATATTTACAACGGCTTAAGAACGTTGTAGATGTATATTTTTTTAGAAGTATATCTGAACATTGTCATTTTGGGGCAAGCTTGTAATATTAATTTTAGAGGTGGAGAGCACTACGTAGTACATAATTACCACATATATTCAATTTGAGGTCCACTTTTTCACTATCCCATGACTTCGATTGCATTAATATTATCGAAAAAGTAGGAATAAAAATACATGCATGCAAGGCGGTGAGCCTACGTACGTATAGGAGAAAAATTAACGTAGGGTAGAAAGTAAGGATGTTGTGATTTAGGATAACTTTCAGATTATATGAGATTAGTATGAAGTCGAATGAAACTTAAATATAAGGGATTTCGATGATATTAATTTTTTTTCCTTGAAAAAAGGAACAACTTGTGGCGAATTACGATTATTTACTCTTTTCAAGCTGGAGTAGGCTAGTTGGGAGTTTCACCCTACCTGGGGCCACGATCAAATAGATTCATAGCTTACAAAGCATCGAACCCAAAACCTTTTGCTATCTTCTTTAGAGAGTTACTGTCTATACTTTTCCCCTAAACTACTTATCGTGGTTGAGTCTCGATGATATTTGAATATTTAGAGAGAGAGAAGAGGCATACATTTCATTTGCATGATTATAGAGCTGAGAAGTAGTCCAAGTGGAAAAATATGCCTACTCTCTCTTAAATTTACGTGTTGCACGAACCAACGTATTGGAAACTGGAAATATGTAGAAGATCTTCGCAATTAAGCAAACGAGTGTAATTTGCATGGTTGCATGTCGCACTCGAATGCATTGAACTACAACAAATATTATATTATTATTCCTTGTTAAAATGCTTGGCCATGTACGTCACGTTCCTTCTGATTTCTTCCTTTCTTGTTTTTTTGGTCAAAAAGCAAAATGATACTTTTGGAGTTTGGTTTACTTTTCCAATCAATAATTTCGGGATAAAGTAGTTATCGTGAAAATCTGCCTCATATTATATTTCAGTCCTTTTGGATTTACTTATCCTCACAACAACACCAACTAAATCCTTGATTTCTAACTTATATATCCTCACACAATAACATCCATACACAACTATTTCTCTGAACCATACAAATTAGGAAAATGCTCTTAAATCACATAACGACAACAAATAGTCTCATCATATTAGTATCATCTTTCTATTATTTTGGTATGTTGTCATATCGTCTTATTACTGATGGAAAGGGGTCCTCTGATGACTGATGGAAAGGGATCCTCCCCGATTTCTTCCACCACATCTACCTTATCAATTAATCAGATATTAGAAATTTGATCAAACGGTTAAAAATAAAAGACTTGGATTGTCTGCCCTCTTCATTCTATGTCCTCCTATATTATGTGGTAACGGTTAAGCCACATCAACCTTTTATATTTATTTTTTTATAGAAATAATAAAACAAAAAGTAATGGGAATATAAAATATTGACGTGGCTTAATCGTGACCACATAAATAAGAGAGCATGGGGAGGGTATGAGATGGGGAGGGTAGACAATCCAAGTCCAAAAATAAGAGGCTCTTTTAAAAGTTATAATAATTTTAACTGTTGGATTAAATTTCAAGAACTCGAATTAATTAATGAGATAGATTTGATAGAAGAGATTCGGAGAGAGGATCCATTTCCATTACTGATGGCTAATAGTCTTGATAGTCTTGACATGATATTAATTAATAGACCGTATATTTCGTGAATTGTGTTTTTTTTTAAGAGAGATAATTGATGGCAAATCACGGTTATCCATCCCTTTTGGAGGTTAGGAAAAATCACAGAGGCATTTCAGTCTCCCCCTACCCACAAGTCTGGCTTCCACATCAGCAGTGAGTTTCAAACCCGAAATCTCCAATTTTTAGTTTTAAGAAAGCCTCATAGTCCGTCCTTTATCATTGAGCTACCAAATTGTGGTTATTCTTGAATTTTAACTTTTGCTATAGTAATAGAGAGATTTGAAAAGACGTTGCTATAATAAAGTGGAAAGCATTTTGCTCACTTCTATAAACTATGATGTATGATCATCCTACAATCATTTGTCACGTGTCATTTTACTTAATTTTAGTTTTTTTTTTTCAAAATTAAAAAATAGCATTTAATGTGAAGCTTTACTAGAATTAAGTGAAAAAATACGTGGTAAATTATTAGATGTATGATGAACATACATTATAATTATCGTAGTGAGCAAAAATGCTCCCAATAAAGTATCAATAATATGTATTGTCGATTGTCGATTGGTTAGAGTTTCATAATAAATTATCAACCAAAAGCCCTCAAGATTAGTCCAAATAGTGAAAGGAGGCAAGAAAATGAATTAGAATTCAGATAGGTCGAAAGCTCGATTGCAATGCATCTTCCTTACGTAGAAAAGGAAAGGAAAATCAAACCTTTGTTTAATATTTTTCTAATACTTTAATTTTGGCAGTGTTGCTTCAATAATCTCAAAGAACACTTGCTCCAATGAACAATCACAACAAATCACCATCCAAAGGTCACCCAACACCGTAGATTTGTTGACACTAAAAACACTAAAGGAATGGTAAATTACACAAAACTACCTCAACTATTGGTCTCACGACACTATCATACTTCATCTTTTAAAATTGACAATGTCATACCTCTTCTTTAGAATTTGGTCAAATGTTATACCTTCCGTTAGCTTAGCCGTGAATTTCTCAGTTAAATGCTGATGTGGCTTGATTCGAGACCCATTTTCTATTAAAATAATAATAATTTACCCTTAAAAAAAAAAAAAAAAACAACCCCAAACACCCATCTTCCCCCAACCCCTTCCCCTTCCCTGAACCCCCGACCTTTTCCCCCATTTCTCTCACTAAAATCAAGCTCTCACTCCCTTCTTCTATCACTTTGAATCTGACTTCTTCTTCCTCTTCCTTAACCCCCCACCCTTATTTCCCCTTCTTCCCCACCACCACCGGTGCCACCGCAACTACCCCCACCACCGCCGAAAACCCACCTCAAAAATGGGCAAGGGTGGCTCCCTGAGCGAGAGCGTGATAAAAAAGATCCTTCTTTCCTACACCTATGTCGTCATCTAGATCTTCCTTTCCTTCAGCGTCATCGTCTACAACAAATACATCCTCGACAAGAAGATGTACAACTGGCCCTTCCCTATCTCCCTCACCATGATCCACATGTCCTTCTGCGCCTCCCTCGCCTTCCTCCTTGTCCGCGTCTTCTGCCTCGTCGAGCCCGTCACCATGTCCCGCGACCTCTAGCTCTCATCCGTCGTCCCCATCGGCGCCCTTTACTCCCTCTCCCTCTGCCTCTCCAACTCCGTCTTCCAAATGCTCAAGGCCGTCATGCCCGTCGCTATTTACTCCATTGGCGTCTCCTTCAAAAAAGAGTCCTTCAAGACCAACACCATGGTCAACAGGATCTTCATCTCCATCAGCGTCGCCATCGCCGCCTATGGCGAGGCCTGATTCGACACCGACGTTGGGTTGCTAACTTGTTCTGAAAATCGAAATAGCATAGAGAGAACACCTGACTTCTTTGTAGCCTCAACAAAATCTGGAGAAAGGAACAAAAAAAATTAGAAAAAGTTTGACGAATTTCAATAGGATGGTGTAGCTTAAGAATTAGCAAACATGAGCACCAGTAAAGTTTATCAGTTTATGCTACCAAAATTAAGCCTACCGTTAGATATCTCTACCAGAACCATTTCTTTTACTTGCAGTGAAGAAGGTGAGATATTCAGAGCAGTTGTCAAGCAACTAATAGAAGAAGCCTATCCAACAAGATAAAAATAATATAAGATAAAACAGTGAAGAAAAGCAGGCAATGCAGATATTACTCTTTACCTGCAAATTAAAAGGAGAAAAGGACAACTAACCAGCAGACTAGTGTGATCACTTTTGAATGTAAACCCATTTTTCATCCTTTCTTGTAGAGATATAAAACTGTTGGCAACAACTCTCCAGGCATTCTTGAATATCTGTAAAATGATCATTGATAGGAAATATAATTATACAAGATTTTCCTCAAAAATGAGTAGGGAGTAACATCATGCATCGTTCTGTTGTGTATACAAAGTGTTTAAAAAAAAATTAAAAAAATGCTATTAAAAAAAATCAGTAAAAAAAGCACGTCACTTTTCCTATCCTCATTGCAATAAATAAAAGAATATTCTTTGGAATCAAGGTTTTACGTATCTCCTACACGAAAGTAAGGGAAGTTGGCAAGGGAAAGATTCAAACTCAAAAAGGCCAATAAAGGCAAATTAAAATGCTACTAAAGCTGTGAGCCAAATTGCCCAATTTCAGAATTGAATTATGAAAAGTACACACTGAATAGTTCTAACTTGAGGTTTTGGAATCTGAATACATCTTAAGAGAAACATACAAAGAAAAATTGGTTTAAACACTAAATCACATTTAAACGAAACCAAACAAAAGAAGCAAATCATTAACAATTTCAAAAGTTTGGGGGAGAACACATACGGTGTAGATGATCTCAAAAGCATGAGAATCTTGAGCAGGGATGCCATCAATCTACTATGAGTTTCACGTTGAATTAAGTATAAAATACCTACACCATATACATCATAAATATTGTAACGTCAGGAGAATAAAAGTTACTTGAACATGTAAAAGTAATAAATAATTGCACCAAAAGTTTGAATTTGTGCAGCGTAGTGGCTTTCACATACTTGTATGAAGCTGCATTAGTATATGTCCAAGGGAACTTGAAAGCGCTGTGAAAGATCCACGTTTAGAAGATTCCTTGAACTCTACTACCTGGAGAAACACAGAAGATGGGCCATCCAACATTGCTTCCAGGGTTGATGCAGAAGCAACCCGTGCCTAGCCACCATAGAGGAGCACATGTCAACTAGAAGCACCACTGAACATAAATTATTATATAACCATGAGAGTATGTTTCAAAGTTGTGAAAATGAGAAAACGAATTCCCATGAATCATAGCACAAGTGCAAAGATATTTTACAAAAACAACAGGGCCCAGGTGTCAAGTAATTTACCATAAGCAAGTGTGGTGACTAAGGGCTGGTTTGGTATTGCTGTGCTTTGAAAAAAAACTGATTCTGCTATGCTGTGAGAATAAGCAGCTGTGAAATAAAGCAGCAGAGTGTTTGGTAAACTTTTTTGTAAAAGTGCTTTTGAAAAAAAAAACAATATTATAGTGTTTGGTAAACTTTTATGTAAAACAGATGTGAAAAAAAGCCGTTTTTTCAAAGCTGGGTTTTGCAGCTTCCTGTTTTTGGCTTTTTTTCACCCAAAACCAATGTTTTAAAAGGCTCGCCTCAGGGTGCGCCTAGGCGCCCTGTGAGGTTGGGCTTGAGGGTTGCCGCCTCTGTTTTGAGGGAGTGGGCGGAAGGCGCCGACGGAGCCGCCTAGGCGCGCCTCTGGCAATTTTTTTTTTTAAACTCCCAAGCCCAAATTTTGGGTAGGGTTTTAACTACTTCATACCTCTTCCTTGCACTATCATCTCTCTGCCTTGTTTTCTGATTTTTATTTTTTATATAATGGATGTGTGCCGTCTGCATGCATTGTTATATGTGTGCTCATTGTGCTTTTCATCCTCTATTTTATATATATAATATAATATATGTATATATATGTGTGTATATATGTATTTATAATATATGTGTGTGCTCAGGGTGATTATTGATTAATAATTTTTGTTTTTTTAAATATAATATATGTGTACGCTCAGTGTATATATTAAAAAATTTAGGTCCCTTGAGGCTTCGCCTCACTCCTCACGCCTCGCGCCTAGGCTGGGCTATCCCTCGGACGCCTCGCCCACGCCTCACACTTTTAATACATTGCCCAAAACTGTGAAAAAAAACTGAAGCTGAATGTTTACCAAACACAAAAAAGCTGCCAGCTTTTTTTGATACCATCTTTTTTCAGAATCACCTCAGTACCAAACCAGGGCTAAATCTAATAACAACAGTTAATGACACCTTTAGAAAAGGATCAAATAACAAGCATGTCATTAGTGTTGCTTCATATTTCCTGTAATTCAGAACATAACAGGAAGAAGTGAATTTGGTGATAGAGGATCAAGTTTATGAAATTAACTATTCGGAAGTAGGAGAAAGTGGGATGTTTTACCTTGGTCGCAGTACATCACTGGTTGGCAAAAGCAGCGTCCATTGGCTGGTAAATGATTTGGAATCAGCTTGACAAAGATCCTTCACCAAATTAACAAAGAAAAGAAGGTAAGTGTGCAAACAGTAAAAGAATTCATTGTCATATTGTCCACTGCTTCAATCGAATCACTAAGATTAATGTGGAGAGATGAAAGGTTCAAGGAAATTATTGGGTCCAAATGAACTTTTTTCTACAACAATTCTTCATTCCTTTGACGTTTCCGAGTCTTACATAATATGCATTGGTCATTGCTTAACCTTACAAAGCAACATTAATCACTTAATACCGAGCTTTTTCTTCTAGTTAGCTTACACCCCAAGATATAATCGGATACTGTGATGTCAAATAATATCTTCCCCCTTTAAGAAAGATAAGAGATCAAAGATCTTTAGGAGGTGAGATCCTAGGACAGGGCACGTCCTATTCTGTAGCCTATTATTGACATTGAGACAAAAAGGAGAGAATACTAAAAGACAACAAACAACAATGGCAGCTACTCCGACTTTAATAACTTTGACATTAGGAAAAGGATATGAACCAAAAAATTGCAAAACTTACCTGTATACAAACAATGGCAGCTACTCGGACTTTTGATTTCTGAATGTTGTTAGTGTCTTTAATTGATCCATCACTGTCACTGTAATCTGAATCTGACAATGCAAACTCATTCGCGGAAGATTCATGATCTGATAATCTTTGAGAACCCCGAGCTTCACTCTGCTTCATATTTGAATTGTCCCTTTGGCGCAGGTGTGGAGGCCTATATGGAGTACGATTGGTCTTTTTAGAATCTTCCAAACCCAGCTTAAGGCTTGCTAAACTAGGTTCCTTTTCTTTTTGACCAATTACTGAACAGGTATGCTGGGGTTTGGATTCAAGTCACGTACCATTGGCAATAATATATAAAGGTGACAAATTCATTTATAATATGCCAAAGCAAGCATAGTAGAGATTGTTGGAATACCTGGAAATAAAAGCGTCTTCCATAAGCTGGCTTTTAGCTACCAAGCCATCCATCACTAGTTCATAGCAAAACCTTATCAGCATCACATATATACACACACACAGAGAGAACTACAAGCTAAAAATAAAGTATCGTGACCTCAATCGTTGATCTCCAGATGTCCAATGGAAAGTATGAGCCAACTCGGGAGATTGCCTCTCCAACCATAGTAAATGCAAGTGTCTGAATTTCCCATAAGCTTCCATATTGAGGGACCGGCATTCTCTTCCCAACTTCAAGAACCGAGCTTTGGTTGAGAATCGAGTTCGAAAAGCTGCTCAACTCTGGGTGAGAGCTCTCAATGATTCGCAGCAGGAACTTCACCAGCAGAACCTCCTCCGCCATCGAGCGTTTCCTCTGATACGTGCTCATAACACGCCTAAAGATAACGAATTTTACAAATTACAATCGAATTCGCAAGCAGAACTCGTTTTCCAAAAATCGAACCGAAAACCAGATGAGCTTGAGCTTACCTTAGAGTCTGTAGAGCTTCCATAACCGGCGTGAACGACGAAGAGCCGATGAAATAGCGAAGCATTTTGTTGAAGAAGTCGAGGAGGAGAGTCCACGAAGCTGAATTGATTACGAGAGGAATGCGATGGGAGATGTCATGGATCTGAATCAAACGACTAAAATTTTCAAAATTTTCAGAGAAAACGAAGAAGCAGAGGAGCAAAGGCAAATTGTCAGTCGTATACATACCAAGTGAGTTATGTGAGTGAAGGTCGGAGTAAGGTCTTCTCCGCCGTGAGGCTTCACGGTGATGAGCTCCATGACGAAGAGCAAATCGGAGGTGACTTCCCGAGGAGGGAGGTCGGGGGCGGCGGAGAGGAGAGTATGGGAATGGGAGAAGATGGAATGATGGAGGAGTTCGGGGATTGGAGTGCGTAAAGGAGTTGTTAGGGTTTTGTCCCTCACTGTTAGAAACGCCGTCCTCCACCACCGTACTGGCGATGACGACGGTGATGATGCCGCTGCCGCCATTTCGAGGTTGGCTTCTCAGTCCCTCCAATTCCAACCCACGTCAATTGTTGTATCGGGCATTGTCCAAACTGATTGGGTTGAACAAGAGAGACCGGTCCATTGGGCTTAAAAATTGGGTCACAGGCCCATTCGAGTTCGGACACTTTGACCATGCCAATTGTTTTACTCTTCACAAAAGCAAGGGGATCTCTTGTATTTGGTCCTGCTGAAACTCAGTTTTCCTCGTTACCTTGAGTCTATTGTCATATAACAGCATCGTACACAAGAATTTCTATCCTAAGTCGTTCATTTTTCACCTAAGAGTTCCCTATTTCACAACACGAAAACCATTTTCCTATCCTAATATTATCTTATCGGACTCACTATATATTGTTACGAGAATTATCTCAATTAATGACTTATAATTTCTTGGTCTAACAATATAACATGCTAGAGTATCTAACGATAAACTAATTCGCATCGCGATCTTAGGTCATAACCATCTAACTACCCTGGTGGCCACGGCATTGTAACTAAAGATCTATGATTGCATTTGCACGGTTGATGATTCGGGTATCTAACGATAAACTAATTCGCATCGCGATCTTAGGTCATGAACTCTAGTGAATCTCCGTGGATGATTTGGGTGCTACCTCTTTGAAGGTTGGAGTTGCTATTCATATATGTCCTCCAACTGCTTGATAAAATGCGTTAGAGAGATGCTACTCTTTTACAGTCTAGTCCTAATATTATTTATCTTTGGCTTGTTTGTTGGTTGTGATCATGGTCTTAAATGCCGATAATATCGGCGAAATATCGCCGATATTATCGGTTTTTCGTGGTAACGATATTTTAATAGGTATCCAATTAGTTTTCGTCAAAATATCGCAATATTATCGATAATATCGCGATATATTCGATATTATCGAAACAATCTCGTCGGAAAGGCAGCCGAGGCTGCGTCGTCGCACTACCCAGATCTATTGCAGACTCAGACCTAAGATCTGCGCCTCAACGACGCTGATTCCGCCGCCGTTGTCGAAGTCGCGGCGAAAGAGCTCGCGGAACGGATCGCAGTTGTAGATCCGGAACCCGTGGTCTGTCCCCACGGCGAAGCAGGCGTGGTCTTGGTTGAAGCAGACGTGGAACAGAGACGGAGGCGAGCGCGGCGCTGGCGGGGCGGGCTCCGGGGGGGAGAAGGAGAATTGGTGGTTGTTGTGGAGGTTGAGGTTGGGATTTGGGGGCGATTGGGGTTCGTGGTGGTCGTCGCTGGAGTTAACGACAGAGGTGGGGTTGTCGTCGGTGGGATCGGTGAGGAAGGCGGAGGCGGAGATGAAAGAGTGCGAAAAGAGAGAGAGAGAGTGAGTGAGTGAGTGAGAGCAGAGATGAGAGAGTGCGAAGGCAGAGCGCGGAGATGAAAGAGTGCGAAGAGAGAGAGAGAGTGAGTGAGAGCAGAGATGAGAGAGTGCGAAGGCAGAGGCGGAGATGAAAGAGTGTGAAGGCAGAGGCGGAGATGAAAGAGTGCGAAGAGAGAGAGAGTGTGAGTGAGAGCAGAGATGAGAGAGTGTGAATAATATGCGGTGGTTGTGCAAGTTGAGGACTCAAAAAATTGGGTAATGTGAGATAGCAGATGTTGACGTTTTTTGGATAGTTTAAAAATTGAAAACCATGGACTTTGAGATGGTTTTAATCATGAAAACCACCCAAGGTGGATGGGTGATGGGAAATAGCAAGGTGAGGTGGACGGTTTATAAAGTGGAATATATATATATACATATATATATCTTATATAAATTATAAATTATTGTTTTCGATTACAATTTTACATAATTTAAGAGCATCTTCAATATAAATTTTAAATAAAACCCCCACAACCATATAATTCTTAAATAAATAAATAAAGGGTAATAAGTCACTCATGTATCTTACCATGCAATGTATAAAGTGTAAAATATTATACTAATTCATTATATATAAATGATTATGGTGTGTTTAAACTTCTTTTATTAATTACTACATATTTTCTACACTCACAATGTTTGCCAGCTCGCTATATAATCAACTTAAATAAGTTAAATCCATCATGCAATGCATTTCCTTCCAATTTTTTTGTGATAAACTAATAGATAATTGACTAAATAAACATCCTGCAAGGTTTCAATAAAAATTTCCAAGTTTTTCTTACAATTTACGTGGTTTCCATATTATTTTTATCGATATCGATAATATCCCGATATTTCCATCGATATTTCCGTATTTTTGGACTACCGATATTTCCGATATCATCGATATTTAATACCTTGGTTGTGATTACAATTGTAGAAAAAGAAAAAAAACACCAAGTAAAAGACTATCCAAAAATGCAAAGTAAATGAAATGGTAATCTCAGAGAATGAACAAATCATCATTATTCTTGGACAAACATATTAATGAGATGTAATGATATCAATAAATTTGTTAGTGTATTCCTTTGTCAAGCATTCATATGGAAGTAGCCTTGGAACATGTTGGTTACCCAAGCAAATGAGGTATTAACAGGTGTGCAATATGCTTTTTCAAATGACTTCAAGTTTACTAAGACTAGATGAAATGACGATATTTATGTTAAAAAAAATTTGCGATCTATGTGCGCTATTTTACTGCCCCCTAATAATATTTCATGGATCCGCCACTGTATATGATATACATATATTTTACATACATGTATACACACACACACACACACACACACACACACACTACATAATATTTTCATTTTTTGTACGCTTATGTAGATACTTTTCAAGTTTTTGAGGCGACTTGAAAAATATGTACATGAGTGTATAATATGCTATTATCTTCAAGTTGAATGCATGTATTTTCGCATGTTGATTAATATTACATATAAAATTCATGTATTATACAAATATTACAGCATGTCATTTTCTTTTTTTGAACAATATAGCATGTCATTTAAGCACGAAGAAAATAATTTTTTTGTAAAAAGAACTTTTAACATTTTAAATAATTGTCGAACTCCGTGTTTATTTAAGCAAACTGTATAATAATATAGGAACGTATTTTTACGTGCTATACACGCATCCTCTTGTACTAACTATGAACCATCATTTTCGCCAATTAAGGTATAGTATTTCGTGCAACTGCCACACTACAGTAACGGACACAGTGTGAGGATCATAGGTCGGCGGCGGAGTAAACAAATTATATGAAGTGGGTGGTCTTTTAATGTGTGCGGGCAAACGGAGGAGCACGTGACCTGGACACTCGCCAGCCAGATAGGCTGAGTCACACATGAGCACTATCTGCATGTCTATTTCCTGCCATCACATAAAAAACGAAAAACTGATGCCCTAGCATAGCATGTATAGAAATGGGCTAAAGCTGAAACTGAAAGCAGCCTCAACCAAACACATTGAATGTTATCCCAATCTCCTTATTAATTATGTTCTGAAGTTACCTTCGAAGCACGCAACCTCACTAAAATAATTCTCAGTTGGATTTGTTTTCTTTTGTTTTGTGTGTTTTATTAGTTGGTTTTGCAGGTTGGTGATGAAGAAAGTTCAAAGTGTGTGTGGCCTACTTGGAAAGCCCACAGCCACACGATGTGAACTATGGTACCGTTTGGTACATGAGACGGGACGGGACGGAACGGGACGAGCCGTTCCGTCCCACGTTTGGTGCGCCTAAAAACTGTGGAACATGTTGTCCCATAGGACAAAATTTGACTGATTTTTCGTTTCACCTCTTCCCCCTGGAACGACCTGTTCCACATCCATGGAACACAAATTTATAACATTTTATGACAAAATTTCTCCTTATCTTTTTCAATATTTACATCATCTGTTCCATCTTGTTCCGTCCCGTCTCGTCCCGTCCCGTCCCGTCCCGTCCCATCCTGTTCCGTCCCGTCCCGTCTGCGTACCAAACGGTACCATATTACCCGACTGTGTGGGTTCCAAGCCCATACATAAACTCATTTACTCTTTGTGGCCTAGTGTACCTTTGAGCTTCTTCCAAAAGTGGTTACAATTTGGGGTACGTCGGTTAACAATGACAACGTATGTCTAATGCATCCTAGTGTTGGCTTGCTAACAAATGATGAGGTATGTTACAGTTAGTCGTTTGCGTGCATGTGATTGATATTAGAGAGCTAATGCAAGAGGATTCTACAATGCATGAAAACGTTACATTTCTCCTGTACCTGGCAAGGCAACTCATGCACTTGGCAAGGAAACTCATGCATTACTTGTCCATCATGACTAGAAAAAATTATCATTTATATCAACAGTTAGAAATTATCTATGCACTTAGCAAACGCTAATAAAATTTGCGCAGGCTTAGGCTGTCGTGACTAGTCTACATCAAAGTTATAAAGCTCTTATTTTGGTGCTACATCAAAGCATTTTATGGATGTATTATAACAGAATAATTCTAGTTAGAACAACTTTTTAGACAATATTTACAAATTATGCGATGTGTCACCTCACCAATAAGAAAAACGTAAATTAATCAAAACTTAACTAGTAGTTCAATAATCCACAACCACATCATATGGTTTACAAAATATGTTTTAAAGATATAATCTCCCTCGTATTATCCATTATAAAATAATAGATGTTGCCTTCAGAAATAAAGTGACTCGACATCTAATCTTTTGAATACCAAGCATCCAAGGAATCAAAGATGAGATGGGGCTACAGTAATGTCGACATCTCTTGAAATTATATGGAGGCATCTCTCTGTGCCCTAATAGCACCAAAACAAACACTCAGTTGTTTCTGTTTGTTGACAAGCTGAAGCTCCGCCTTTATCAGCTTATCCGGTGCTTTTGCTTTTCATTTCATAACAAAAAAGCCACATGGGGTCCGGTAGTACTCGTCCACTCCACGCAGCTGCAACCGAAAAAGGCTAAAAGCACACGGATTAGTTTACTGAAGCACAGTAATTTTTAGGCAATGGATTTTACTGTGATATGATTGTCTTATGCATAACCCACCATGGTCTCCACCTTATCATAATCATTACTCTTAATTATTTTTCTTAATCTCTCGTCAATTTCACGTGATTAATATGATAAGGTTTGCAGACAAACGAAAAAATATGTACATGAAGCTCAATGGAAAAATTGCTTCATCTTTTTTTTTGTCAAACGATACAAATGTTGGCTTATGTGTTAGATTAGGGTGCCAACGGTGTTTGAACATATATCGTGGTGTAAGAGCAACACTTTTCTCCACCGCTATAGTAGAGGGCTAGTTGAAGGAATTGCACCATCACCATGGTCATATCATCATATACAGAGCCGGCCCTAAGGGTGTGCAAAAGGTGCCACCGCACATGACCCCTGATTCGGAAAGGCTTCCAAATTTTCTTTACATGTAAAGATACATATTATATACTTAATTGTGCAAGATTATAATAATTACCATACCAGCGCTAGTGGTGTAGGCCTTCAATTTTCTTGTACATGGCCTGGGATTGAGTCATTGTGGAACTATTTTGCTATTTTTAAGTTTTGCAAATTTATTAACTTAAAAAGTTGATAAGTTTTACACAAAAAACCATTCAACATATTTCGAATTGAAGGCCTTTCAACACAGAAAACACTCTTGTCCACTCAAAGTGGTACTCTAATTTGTAGTATTTAAATTTTATAGATACAAATTGAAAAAAAAAATAACAAATAAAATACAGTATTAAAAAAGATGAAGGGTCTCCATCTAAATTTAGCACATAGCCCCTAAATTCTTAGGGCCGCCCCTGATCATATACAAAAGCAAACCCTAAAATTGATGACTTGAGTTAGAAGGATATGGATTTGAGATATACATGAAAGCTCAATGGGGTCAGTTGGGAATTAATTAGTTTAAATATTCATATGTAGATAACTTCCAAAGTTCTATGTAATTTGAATCATTTGATTAATTTAACTTTTGTTTAGTTTATATAAATAGAAAAAGGTTAGCTTTATTATAATTTAAAAAGTATGCAAATAGGAGAAAGAAGTGGGTGACAAAATTGGATAGTTTGCATCCTAATATGTGGCATAATGGTCTTGCTAATCATAAGAGAATGTATTATAAAATTGAGAATTTAATCTTGTTCATTTAGATACACATGAATCTTTGGGATTTTGTGAGGTCATGATACTCATGATACTCATTATTTTATTTATATTGTTTGCTGAATTGTGATGAGAAATCAGATCTTAAATAACACTCACTCTACCCCTCCACTAGCCACTCCAACTCCACTATTCCCCTCCAGTATATCCACTTATCCTAGTGGACAGAGTGTTAGGTTTGTAAGCATGTGTTTTGAGTTCGAAACTCTCCTTACTTTTTTTAAGACAATATTATCCACACTAAAGGGAGGGGAATGAGCTTAACCTCACAATGTGCTAGCAATAATTTGTTTCCAATTCTCATTTGGCGAGAATCGAACTTAAGATCTTTCATTTACAAGTGAAGAGGAATACTACTAAATCATAGTACTAAGTGGCCGAAACTCTCCTTACTTTAAATTGTAATAATTTCGAACCATCTCTTTTCCTCTCCTTAATTAATAATAAACTAATAAAAAAAATTCAAAACATTTTAAGAATCAACTATAAACCGATTATTTGCAGTGGTGTTGCGAAAACTAATTAAAGTCTAAAATCTATTTTATTTTGGGTGGTGCTATTTACACACTATTTTTTTTTAACTTCTCATACACTCCTTTCAAATTTCAATCGTTCGATTGAATGAATTGAAACAGAATAATAAAAAAATTAATAAAAAGTATGTGAGAAGTAAAAAGGGTTCATGGATAGCACCACCCTTCACTTTTCGGAAATGTCGTCTCTTTGTAAATATAGGGCATAACCTATAATTCTCATGCCTTATTATAGGAAACTCTTATTGACGCTTTAAAAATCTAATTGTGCACTATTTATAAGAATATTTTTCTCTATAAATATACAAAGTTTGGAGTGCACAATTAAATTTTTAGAATGTCAGTAACAATTTCTTTATTATAAAGTTAAAACCATGTCTATGTTCACCCAATATAACATAGTAATATGAATACTTTCCAAAAGTATCACCTCCATTTTAGAGCAACTCCAGTGTAGGAGCCCTCCCCCCAGGCTGTTCACTATTTAATCCACCCAGTGAACAGTAACTGCCCTTAATAAACAGTAATTGCCGTGACAATTGCCTTTTGCATCTCCACCCCTGCATTGAATAGCCCTCGCAATTGGCAATAAAATATTATTATTTTTTTATTTATAAAATAATACATAATAATTTTATTTGTAATTTCGGATAAGATTTTTAATCGTTCTCGTTGCGCCACGTGTCATTATCCGAAAAGCCAATAGCAATAAAATATTTGTATTTTTTTATTTATAAAATAATTCAAAATAATTTTATTTGTAATTTCGGATAAGATTTTTAATCGTTCTCGTTGCGCCACATGTCATTATCCGCAAAGACAATTATTGGTGATGGATTTCCGATAAGATTTTTAATCGTTGTCGTTGCGCCACGTGTCATTATCTGAAAAGACAATTATTGATGATGGATTTCCGATAAGATTTTTAACCAGTCACGTTGTGCCGCGTGTCATAATCCGATTACAATCTTTGAGGCTAGATTTCCACAAGATTTTTAACGAATGATAGCATGCCACGTGGCATTATCTACAACCTAATCCTTTCTGAATCCTCCATATAATCCACCATCCATCCTCAGAAATCTCACACCAATTTTCTCAAGATCTCTATCATTATTCATAGTTTCTGCTTCTTTCTTCACCAAAATCTCTATCATTATTCATAGTTTATGCTTCCTTCTTGCAATGTCTTCTTCTTTTTCTTCAAAGATGATGTGGGAAATCGATCAAGAAGAGGAAGAATTTTTTAACCAATCAGAAGGAATGTTCAATGTTGGTGATTGGGCCCAAAATGAGATGGAAGAGGATGACGAGCGTAGACGAAGAGATGACGAATCAAGAATGGCAGAAGCCTCACACTCCCGTCGAGTCATCCAAGTTGCGGCTCAGATCTGCAGGCCCAACTGTGCTGTAAACATTGATAGAAATAGGCAACGACGAGGTGAGGAGCTCTTGGACGATTATTTTGTCTGTAACGGTGCATTCCCTGATACGTACTTCTGACGTCGTTTTAGAATGGAACGACATTTGCTCAACAAAATCATGGGCGCTGTTTGCAATCATGATTCTTACTTTGTGCAAAAGTCGGATACTTTTGGTGCTATGGGTCTCCTGCCTGAGCAAACAATTATTGTTGCCTTGAGGATGCTTGCATATGGAGCAGCTGCAGACCAAGTGGACGAGATAACGAGGATGGGAAAATCAACCATTCTTGAGTCCCTGATAAGGTTTTGCTCGACAATCGAATCTATCTACACCGCAGAGTACCTCCGGAGACCTACTCATATGGACTTGAAAAAGCTTCTGAAGAAGGGCGAGATGCGAGGTTTTCCAGGGATGATTGGAAGCATTGATTGTATGCACTGGACTTAGAAAAACTGTCCAAGTGCATGGCAATGCACTTATGGGGACAAAAAATGATCAAAAAGTATCATTTTGGAGGGAGTGGCATCTTTGATACATGGATTTGGCACACCTTTTTCGGGGTTCCGGGAGCTCAAAATGATCTCAATGTCATTGCCTAATCCCCAGTGTTCAACGAAGTCCTGCAAGGAAAGGCACCAAAAGTCACATAATGGATCAACAGACGTACGTACGACGGGCCATACTACCTAGCAGACGACATTTACCCAAGGTGGGAATCGTTTGTCAAAACAGTGCCACGTCCACGAAGTGCAAAGGAAAAATACTTTGCAAGCTGTCAAGAAGGATGCAGGAAAGATGTGGAGCTTTGTTTTGGTATACTCCAAGCTCGTTGGGCTATTGTTAGGGGTGCTGCCAGAATGTTTGATGTAGAGTCGCTTCAATCCATCATGATGATGTGCATCATTCTTCACAACATGATTGTGGAAGATGAGTACGATTATGATGCCGTTGATAAATATGAGCCAGACACGATGAACAATTCCAGAACACAAATATATTGTGCTCATGATGCCACCGAAGAACCTGCGCAACACGAGCCATTACAAAGGGATGGACGTTACAATGATAGGGTCATTCAACGATATACTACACTTAAAAGGCCATATATGCACAATGCCCACCAAATTGACTTGATAGAGCACCAGTGGGAATTGAGGGGTGCTGAAGATACTTAAGTTCATTAGTGTTTGTTTTTATTTGGTGTGTTTATTTTATTTTTTGTGGTGTGTTTTTTTAGTTCATTTAGTGAGTTGAAATGTAATTTTGGTATGTTGATGTAATTTTATTTGGTGTTTGTTTTTATTTGGTGTGTTGATGTAATTTATTTGGTGTGTTGATGTAATTTTATTTGGTGTTTTTTTTTATTTGGTGTGTTGATGTTATTTTATTTGGTGTGTTTAAATGTGTTTTGAATAAAGTACTAAATTAAATAAATTGGAAACAACATAAAGTACTAAATTCAATAAATAACCAAATTAAATAAATATACTCTTAGTTTAAATAAAGTACTAAATTCAATAAATTGGAAACAACATAAAGTACTCTATTCAATGAATAAGAAATTACAACCCGAATTGATTGGAAAATTATGGGTTCGTGAATGGATAATCATCACCTAACCAATTTGTCGTGCTAGGAAGATCTTCTGTTGTCGTGCTAGGATGATCTTCTGTTGTCGTGCTAGGACCATCTCCTCTTACTCTCGCTTCTCTTGCACGCCTCCTTCGCATCACGTCCGCTTTCTCCGACTTCCAAAAATATTTAGAGTTTGGAGACTTCCCTTCTAAAGGCTCCTTCATAATGTTACGATCTTGTTCAACCATTCTTTCTTCTCTTCTATGTTCCCTTTCTTGCCAAAGTAGTTCTCTTTCTCTCTCATCAGCTTCAATTTTTTTCTCAAAAGCTGCAGCTTTTGCATCCTCTCTAGCCTTATCAGCCTCAAATTTAGCCATTTCCTGAGCCAAAGTCAATTCACCTTGGTGGGCAAGGTCTTCCATATACTTTGCATAATCTTTCTTGGAAGCATTACCTTTTCTTTTTGAAGCCTTCTTACCTTGAGGCCTAATTGGAAAACGGGTCGACCCCGACGCTTGTTCAACGGGGGGCGTTTTAGGCACTTCTTTTGCATCATCTTCATCATGATCATGCGAGGCATGATCGGGTGTAGAGTGTAGATGGGTACTGTTCATGAAAACTTCTGGACCGACAAACACAATTCTGAATTTAGGACAATCTTTAACAATATTCCAACATTCAAACCGGGTGAATGTTTTGTTTTTGCTTTTGGTTTTGGCACCATACCAAGCTTGTGCTTGAAGTTCCTACACAATGCGGGAGGATAAATAATTATAATGAGAATAGGTAACAAATAAATAATACAAACAAATAATTATAATGAAAATAGGTAACAAATAAATAATACAAACAAATAATTATAATGAAATAAATAATACAAACAAATAATTATAATGAAAGTAGCTAACAATTAAATAATACAAACAAATAAATAATATATTGTTACCTGATCCGCTAAATTTTCCCCACTTCGAAGATTACCACTAGCTTGTGCCAAGGCGTCTCTTCACGTACTAAACGCTTGGCTAAGTAATTTCCAACGACTGGACATCGATTCTTTAGTTCTTTGCCCACCCATTTTCTCAAGATAATTGGTATGAATAAGACTCCACATTTCTCGCAACTGCATCTCATTACCCGTAAGCGAATCATGAGTAACTTGAACCCAGCTAGTACACAACGCAACATCTTCAAGAAGCGTCCAATTCGTACCTGCTTGAGTAGTCATTTTGTTGGAAAAAAAAATTGGATTCAAACTTTGAGAGAAAGATAGGAATGTGGTTGGAAGTAGTTGAGAAAATATGAAATTGTGGTGTAAGGTAGAAGATAATGAGAAGGTATTTATAGAAAAGTAAAATCAAATTTTTTTATAATTTTTCATAATTTTTTTTTCGGATTTTAAAGATTTTTTTACATTTTTTTAAATTTTTTTTATTCACCTAATTAATCTCTGCCGTTGGATTTTAAAAAATTTGAATTTCAACACTCCAGATTGTGCCACGTGGCACAACAGTAACATTTCAGAATTTTTAACTGTTTTTTTTTAATTTACAAAGCCTAATAACGTGGACCGTTGATCTTAGATCAAACGGATGAAATTAAATGACACTTTTTAAATGTTTTTTACCATTGGAAATCCAATGGTCCATAAAATAAGGTCGTTGCAATCGAACGGACATGGGGAAGCCACGTGGCTTCCACAATGGTAACTT
Organism: Malus fusca; assembly: GCA_035220775.1. Lineage (NCBI taxonomy): Eukaryota > Viridiplantae > Streptophyta > Magnoliopsida > Rosales > Rosaceae > Malus > Malus fusca. The sequence goes on along the minus strand of CM069072.1, from coordinate 24,394,907 downwards.
TTCAAAACAGGCGCCGCGGGCCCCAGCGCTGTTTTTTTGTCGGAAGACGCCCGCCCACGCGCCCATGAAACGCACGCGCCTGACGCAGCCCTCGGGCTCTCGGGCTGGCAATCCACGCCGGCCTTCTCCTTGAGCCTCGCCTGTCACTTGGGCTTCCCAACGCTGGAACCTATCCCCCCATCAATTTGCTCCTGTTTGAAAGCCTGGCCCCCGAGCAACCTCCCCCGCTGGAGTTGCTATTATGATATAGCTAAACATTAAAAGGTGGAAGTGATTTTTGTATATCATTTCTCCCCCAAGTCCTCTCTTTATTTCTCAATTTTGATTATTCTTTAATTTATTTAATTCAAATATAAAAAATAAAATAAGTGTAGAATTCGACCCCTTTTCTTTACACAAGCGAAATCGTGTTTTCATAAAATCAAATATTTCATGCAATCAAAAGTCAATTCTCTTCTTCCACAATAATGGGTCGAAATTCTAAACATATATGTTAGTGTAGCTACGTTGGCTAAAAAAGTGTTCTCCCTCTCCGCATTCAAGTGATAATTTTCTTTTCAATAGTGTAAATTAGATTAAAAATTTAGAATACCACTTGAATCAATAATAAAAGTCTAATTCCAAAACCCTTTCCTTCTTTCATTCAAGAATATATTTCATTCCTTTCAACCATCAACTATTATTCTTCAAGACTTCAACCACATTTACCAGCTACAAGTGGCCCTCTACCACAATAGTAGAGAAAAGTGTTGCACTTGCATCATGGCATGAGTTTGAATCCCACCGGTGTTTTAATCTAACATCTAATCTAACAAATTTATCGTTTGAAAAAAAAAAAAGCCATATTTACCAGCTAAATAATAAATTCTCCTTTTGTCATTTTTCTTAATTTTCTGTCGGTTTTATAGTTTTATAGTGGAATATATCATTCAACTTCAACCATCTGCAACTCGTAAACCAAATGCGTGCAGGAACTAAGGAACGAAAGAGTAGACCAATATCATGTACTTGGAACAAGAATCATTCCTTTCCTTCTAACGCACTCGCAAATTGTAATTAAATCAAAGAATTATGCAACACCAAGCATATTGGTAGCTTAATTTGTGTAATATTCTCACAAGTAAAATGTCAACAACGAAGTAAAGATAAACACAAGTATATCCGATAATCCGAAGATACTAACCACTGTCTCAGTTGAGAAATGGTAATTTAGAAATCACCAAAAAAAAAAAAAAAAGTTTAGACTCTTGTTCTTCATGGGATATAAGAAGGCTTAAAAAAATAAAATTTGAATACGCATAATCACTTAAACCTCTTAAATAACGACCTAGTTTTGTGCATGTGAAAAAACTCAGAACTGAAACATAAGAATGTACAACTTTTGAATGAAGCTTGATGGACAAATTAGTGTGACCGCCTCCTTACATCTGTTACAGCCTATTTCAATTTGTGTAGGTTGGAACCGGATCCCCTCCTGAGCATAGGGTGGGGATCCTCCTGATCGGATCATCTGGACCAATGAAATTTGATTTAACAGCTACAATAATTATAACTTTTAGAAGGTCGTCTATTTGTAGCCGTTTGATCAAATTTTAATGACCCAGATGACCCGATCAGAAGGATCCCCACCCTATGCTCAGGAGGGGATCCGGTTCCGTGTAGGTTAATAGTGTGTGCAGTCTCTGAAGCTCCGAGAAGAAGGTAGTGAGAATCGTATGCCCCACACATGTGAGGTATTCTAAATAATGACAAATATTCATCTCATAAAATTCCACCCATACCATAACTAATTTCGTAAAAACCCACACTACACGTATGCATTTCTTGCTTCCCTTCCCTGCCTTAACACTCTTTAGAACCTATATCTTCCGAATCTCCACCCTCACGCAATCCCACTCTCTCTCTCTCTCTCTCTCTCTCTCTCTCTCTCTCTCTCTCTCTCTCTCTCTCTGCTGAGAGACCATCAGCAGCAGCAGAGGAATTACTAATTAAAAGGGCATATATAAATGAGACCACCGCCAACAGTGGGGCTGTCGGCGGGGGAGGTAGTCGAGTTTGGCCCTATCCACCTCTCTCCGCCGCTGCCTTCCCCTCCAACAGGGCCAACGACATGCGTTTCCCACACCTGCCGCTGGTGGCCTTACTCCGGCTCAAAAGAATTCGAGGCCAACGCCGCCATGATCATCATCGTCCTCCTCTCTGCTCTCATTTCCGCGTTGGGTCTTAACGCCGCCATCCGCTGCTTCCTCCACGGCGGTAGAGGCAACCCTTCTGATCGTGAGAGCAACAGTGTTCCTCAGAGTCGGCAGGAGTTGGTTGATGTTCAGCAGAAGAGCAATGTGGCAACGGCTTCGTGCTTAGAGGCGGCACCTACGGTGATTTACACGGCGGAGATGAAGGCGAAGCTGGCAGGGGTGGAGGCGGAGTGCGCCATTTGCTTGTCGGAGTTTGTGGAGGGGGAAGGGATTAGAATTTTGGGGAGGTGTAAACATGGGTTTCATGCCCAGTGTATTCAAAAATGGTTGTCTTCTCACTCCTCTTGTCCCACTTGCCGTCGCACGTGCCTTCCTCAGTCTCCATCCCAATCCCCAGCACCACCACAACCCTCGGCGGACCAAAATCCCGTGACGGAGAGCAGTCCGTAGCGGCCCTGCTGTTACCGAGTTCGCCGTTGTACACATGTATGTAAAATGCAACTAGTTTCAAGTTTTTTTCCGCTTCTTTAAATGGTGCCATGAACTTAATTAGTTAATATAATGTGGTGTTAGGCAAAAGTTACCAATCGTGATCCCATAACTACCATCTTAAACGCGTAAAAATGACACCAAATAAGTTTGGGTCTTTTGAATATTACTTTTTAAAGGTCTGTAGCGTATAGGATGTGTTCATTTGCCAAATGAGAAAATTTCAGGTTATGAACTTTAGCTTGATCGAAAATTGCTCCCGTTTTCAACACATACGCTCCTCCCATTCTTTCTTGTCTCTTTATTTTCTTTTAATTTATTTAATCAATGCGAGGAGAAAGAAATGAAAGTGCGAAAGTTACTTCTGACAAATCATTTCAAAATTTGAAACCAGCATATGTGGAAACCCCGGCGTTTTTTTCTACCTTTTGGTCTGCAGCTGTAAGAATAACCGTCCAAATTCGTACGACTTTACCGAAAATATGACAACAGATGGAAAGTCCAGAGCATGTGACTCTATAGCTTATCTGATTGATTGATAACGTTTCTCCTACCAGCCGTTTCGAATCGGAAATCGGAAAGTCACTTTCCGGAAACGTACTTCGATTCCCAAGCTCGTGTTCCCCCTCCTCACTCGACAGAATCGGAAAATGGACAGAGACTTGCAACGTATGTAGGGTTGGCTTCAGTATGGTTACCGTATCAAAAATCCTCGTACCAATTACCATACCAAACTTTCACTATCCCAAATTTTGACATGCCAAATAATTCAGTTGGCTTGGTATGGTAGTAGACCAAAATTTAATTTTTTTTTTTCAACCGAATTCAAGGCCCAAACGTTTATTTTTTTTATTTTTATGACTTTTATCTCTCATATTGTGACCTAAATTAGAAAACCCAAATAGAATTCCTGCAATAAGAAACCCCATGCGGCAAGCGCAGGCAAGCACACCAACACCAACACCAATCCTTGTAGAGAATGTGAGAGAGTGTCGAAGAGAAACTGAGAAACTGAGAAAGTGTCGAAAGAATGAGAGGCAATGACGGGTCTTTTCCTAAATATTATTAAAATATTATATAGTTATTTATATATATAAATTATATAATATGTAATTTATATTTTTGGGTACAAGACGGTAATACCATTGGTAATGGTAACGAAAACCAATACCGTACAAAAAAATCTTGGTTTGGTAAAATACTATGCCATTACCATTTGGTACAAAATCAGTATGCTACGATTGACAATTCAGTTGACATGGTAATTTGAAAATAAATTCCGCCCCTAAACGTATGTTTGCTAAATCCGAAGTTTTGGACCGCCTTATGGAGCACAATACAAGTGCTAGGGGAGGCAAGCCACGGCGGTTATACCGCAACCACGCAGGTGTTAAGGGAGAACAAAACGGAATTTACGCAGTTTTTTGTAGCCCTTCCCGGCAAACAAAAGGAAGATAATATTGTAAATTAACAAGCCAAAAACAACGTCATTAACAATTTAATTAATATCTAATATTCAATTTCAACAAGCTCAGAAAGCCACAAACAATGTGTACAAAAACAGCACAAGTGCATATACCGATCCGATTTAAGAAGTATTGCTTTTGCTATATCATGTGTAACGCAAACTAAGAGCGGTGACAAAAGAGATGACAAACTGACCAAGCTCATACCATTAACACTATCTGACAATCCGAAAACACACAATTCCAATGGGGAAGAAGACGACGATATGATCACATGATTCACATGTCTAGAAGCACTTCCTGTGGACGATGGACGGACCTGATTCGTCGTACTCCGACTTAGAAATCCACATCTGCATTTAAGAAAAACGAGACCCCGAGATTATATCACAGAACCATACTTCCTAAACAAATAAGTTATAGGAAAAGAAATTGTGGGAAATGTCGAGTCAGTCATATGATTCCAAGTTCCAAAGCATAGTAAACAAACGACGATAGTAAACCTATGTTATACATCTACAATCAGAAAGTACTAAACTTTTGTGTTGGTTTTAAAAGGGTGCAACTCATATGTTGATATCGTACTTGATAATATCACAGCCAATTTTTAATTCCTTCACTTTCCTTACAAATTCGTTCCTCAAGAATATCCCAAGGGATTTTGCACGTTTTTAGTTTTTTTAGTTTAACTCTTTAAAATTTTCATGGTAAATACGAATTCAATATGCATATCTCTTCTATGATCAGTAAATACGAAGTGAAATCAAATATAAGCTACCACCGTAGGACAAGTCGTATAAACCGTACCTGCTGGAAGGTGCTCAGTGAAGCTAATATGGATCCTCCAATCCAAACACTATACTTTCTCTCTGGAGGTGCAACCACCTTAATTTTCATGCTACTTGGTGCGAGGGCTGTGATCTCCTTGCTCATTCGATCAGCAATTCCTGGGAACATAGTGGACCCTCCACTGAGGACGATGTTGCCATACAAGTCCTTTCTGATGTCAACATCACACTTCATAATAGAGTTATAGGTGGTCTCGTGAATCCCAGGCGATTCCATTCCAATGAATGATGGTTGAAATAGGACCTCAGGGCAACGGAAACGCTCTGCCCCAATGGTAATTACCTGGCCATCAGGTAGCTCATAACTCTTCTCAATTGATGAGCTGCTTTTAGCAGTTTCAAGTTCCTGTTCATAATCAAGTGCCACATAGGCAAGCTTCTCCTTAATGTCACGCACAATTTCCCGTTCAGCAGTTGTAGTAAAAGTATACCCTCTCTCAGTCAGGATCTTCATTAAGGAATCTGTTAAGTCTCGTCCAGCAAGGTCAAGCCGGAGGATGGCATGTGGAAGTGCATAACCCTCGTAGATGGGAACAGTGTGACTGACTCCATCACCAGAGTCCAGCACAATACCTGGAAAACATTTGCTGTTATAGAGGTAACAAACTTTCAAGATTTTGAAACTTAATTCCAACTTTCTTTGTTTGTTTGCACATGGTATAGAAATATAACAAAATAAATAGATAGATCACCCTCAATTTTTCGTATTGGTACAAACCTGTAGTACGCCCACTAGCATAGAGGGAGAGAACTGCTTGAATGGCAACATACATAGCAGGGACATTGAAGGTCTCAAACATGATCTGAGTCATCTTTTCCCTGTTGGCCTTAGGATTCAGAGGCGCTTCAGTAAGAAGCACAGGATGTTCTTCAGGAGCGACACGAAGCTCATTGTAGAAAGTATGATGCCAGATCTTTTCCATGTCATCCCAATTGCTAACAATCCCGTGTTCAATGGGGTATTTTAATGTGAGAATACCTCTTTTCGACTGGGCCTCATCCCCAACATAGGCATCCTTCTGTCCCATCCCCACCATAACACCTGTGTGTCTAGGACGACCAACAATACTGGGGAAAACAGCCCTCGGAGCATCATCTCCAGCAAATCCAGCCTGTTGAATGAAGACATGACGATAGTTATATATCAAGGGAATACGTGTACGTCAAGACAGCTCCTCATACACTACCAGGCAAAATGAAACAAATCCCTTACCTTAACCATTCCAGTACCATTATCACAGACGAGAGGTTGAATGTCTTCTGTATCTGTCATTCTTTATGGTGATGCTGCAAAGAAATCACGGTAATCCATTAGTAACCTAAGAATCATAACAGAACTCAATAGTCACAAATGAATCTCTACTAGCTACGGTAACCACATTGGCTTCCTGATGACAGATATAGATAGATAGTTAGAAAGTTAGTGGTATTGAAAGCGGTTGTAAATTGTATTCACATTCAGTTTAGGATTAAGTAATTGAGGGAGTAACCATGATGGGAGAGTTCATCTATAATACACGTAACATATTCATTGAATGAACGAAATAATCAGTTCTTGGTTTTTACATCAGAACACTCTGTTTTGGTCTTGTAATAGCAATATTCCACAAACTTGAACAAAATAAAGGTCATATCAGCGACCCATTACAATCCTGGATTAAGTACTAAGCATTGGACAACCGATGATTGAAAACACACGAGAAAAGTGAAAACCCACCGCTTATAAAACGTAATCCTCTATTTCACATTAAGATCAGCAAAACAGGCAAAAACCAATTAAGCATAATCTCTAATTCTTTCCAGGAATTACATCCAAAACCGAAGGCAACCTAAGTACTTTGTAAAGGGTTTGTCGGGCACCGATTACATATAGAAATAACACAGATGATTCTTATTCTCACAGATGAATCACACACACTTCAAACCAATATCAAGTATTTCCATTTTTCCTTTAAATTACTCACACATACACTGTATTAGTGAGCAATTGATAACTCGATAACAAGAAAATTAAGGAGTTTTGGATCAGATTAAACCCAAATATGATATTTATCATGCTTAACGCTAGTGATAGGTTGATCCCATCAAAATCCAGATGCAAATCAGATTAAATCACTAATAAATATATATCAAAATTTAGTCACACTCTCAACCAGTGACTCACAAATCAACACTATCAGCAACCATAACAACAAATCAAATAAACTAAATTCACAACAGCAAATCGAAAGCAGGGAACGAAGAAGAAATCACTTCCAACTTACAAAAACTTAGCAATCAATTCACAGAGGAGAAAATAGCAGATAAATTCAAGAGAAATGAAAAGAAGAAAAAAAAGAAAAAGAAGGTTTCTTGGTAGGCTGTAGCAGCAGAGAGGCAAAGAGCTTAAGAAGCACGCATACCTTCGGGGGAGTCTCACAGAGAATTCGAGCAGGCGGCAAAAAGGAGTGGGTGGCTGGCCGGCCAGACGAAATGATGGAAAGCGAAATGATGGAAAGCGAAATGAAGGAAGGTCGGTTGATTCGGCTTAAAGATCGGACAATTAAAAGCTTGTAATAATAATAAAAGGGAGGAATATTTCTGCCAACCCTGTGGAAAGTGTGGATTGTGGAACTTTCCAGAATGTATTTCTACATAAATTTTGAGATAAAATTGAAAAATTAATATTTAAAAAAAAAATTAATTAAAAGAGCTTGAAAACTTTGAGTTTTAACGATAAGAACAAAATAAAGGAAAAAATAAATAGTATCAGGATTGACTTTTTAGTGTAAAAATGTGGTTTTTCGTTAAAGTAAACAGTACTGTGAGTTTTTCGTTAAAATTTCTTATTTAAAAAGGAAAAAGGAAAGAAAAGAAAAGGAGACAGCTGGAATTTTGATTAATGTCTCTCTTTATGATAAAGGGCAGGGTGACACCAATGCAAAAAGGTGATATGGACGAAAATTTGGAGGCGAAAACAAAAAAGCTAACGTTATTATTGGCACCGAAATTCAGAACATACAAGGAAAAAAACAAGAGATTAATTGGAAGTACTTTTATAATGTTTGAAAGCATTTTTAGAGAAAATGTTTTGAATCTAAAATCATTTGAAGTTCTTCTTGGTACTTGTTGTGACGACCCGTCCCGAATTATTATATATTTTTCTCCTCAAGTGTGTAAAGTGGCGGTAATGCCCTCGTGGTTTAGTGACGTGGATGTACATATGTAGTTTTAAATTATTATTTCTACCGTCGTAATTAAATCGTACTCAACGTCACGAGCGCGTTGACGTGAGTTAGGGTCGAATCGGTTTTCTAACGGAAAAGTTACGACAATTAAAGGTTGAGATTGGGTAGAAATATGTTTTTGGGTTGGCTATACCTTACTCACCAATCACCTTAGCTCCTACAATCTTGAATCCAATCAAAATTGGATTGGTTTTATTTATTTTCGGCCACTTAACATAACTCTCTCTCTTTCCCTTTCTCACGGCAACCCAATCAGGGCCTTGTTTCCTTTTCTTCTGACCAATCTCGTGCACACACACACACACATACACCCACACATGTACGCATCATTCTTCTCTCCCTCACCTTCTCGACTTTTCCTCGTCCGTACACCGTAGCACCCACACACCCAATCATCACAAAAACGTCACGGATCGAGCTTTTGGAAATCACCATCACACTCCTCTCAAGCTCTCGAACCTAACCATACCCATATGTTCTAGTTTTGGTGAGATTTAGCCGTTGTTCCACGAACTTCGGCACGGTGGGAATACTCGTGAATCGTGGGCGATTCACAAGGTTTTAATGCTCGAGGAAGCTTTTATTCAACTCCTTAGAGACCCTAGACTAGCATTGGGATAGAGTTGACATCGAGACGCGTGGTTTCGAGAAGTTGCAGAGGTGGCCGAATTTTCCAAGGATTATTCCAACCATTTTTCGTTGGCTTTAGGACCCCAAATCGGTATGGTTGTGTTCTATTCTTCAAGAACTTCAAATCCATATAAAATTCGTGAAATTTGGTTAAGAAATGAAGTAGTTATAAGCTTTAGAAAAATTTCCAGAAACCGGCGACACATACGGTGGCCGGTGGCGGTTTCCGGCAAGTCATCAGAGAAGGAAGGGAAATATTCCGTTAACTTTAATGAAATATTCTAACGGCGTCAAGTAACTTTAACAGAATATGCTATGATGTTAACGAAATATTCCCTAACGCCGTTAGGGATTCCGTCAGCGTGCCAGGCACGTGCCTGCGCGTGGCCGGCGCGTGTGACGTCCAAATTTTTTTCTAAAAATATGGGGGTGTTCGTGTTGTTGAGTAGATCACTTTAGTATATTTAAACACCCTATTTGAGCAATGTATGAGAAGTTATTCCTAAGGTTTGTTTATGTGCTTTAAAATTAATGTAAAATTAGTTATTTCGCATATAGGTGAGACGTACCCTGAGGACGAGCGTGGTTAGGCGAGACTTGGGGGTTACGATCTTGCTACTTACCAGTGAGTGGGCTTTTGTTTTCTATATATGTATATATGCTTACGATTCCCAGAAATTATTTTAAATGAACGTATATTTTAAATGCCATGTCATGTGTACATTATGTGTTAGTATTGCATTAGTATAGCTATGCATAGTATTGGATGACGCTGCGGAGGCCCAAGTAAGCTTCAAGTGAGTACTGTATGATGGTAGCGGTTGCATTGTTTATGGTTATGCGTAGATACATTTAGAGCTCATTATCCTGCACCCCGGTGTCAGTGCTCCAGCCCGAGGCTAGGGCACAGCCTTCACGTGATCATTCACCTCCCGCACCGTACGCTCACCTTGGATCCAAGTTTGGTGCCAGCCTGTCGTACAGACTACATTAGGTGGTTCCGACTCGTAGGTGACTTGCGATTCATCACACAGCCTTCACGTGATCGTAGCACTTGAGCGTACTTATTTACACCTAGCCTGTCGTACAGACCACAATAGGTGGTTCCGACTCGTGTGCAGGAATTGGTTTATGAGCTATAGGTTCAGCCGTACAGGTCACGTTAGGTAACTCCGGCTGACATATCATTTTATATTGATTCACATCACCTGGCTTACACATTTATTACTGAGATACTTAACATGGCATATACTTGGTTTTCATTACTCTCGAGCATGATTTCTACATACGAATGTATTATTATTTTCTGAGAAATTATACGGGTTTTACGGTGAGGGGTTATTATTTTGGGAAAGAGAAATGGTTTTAAAAAGCTTTGTTTTTGCCCACTCACGTTTTCTGTTTTGCGCCCCTTCAGGTTCTAGTTAAATGTTCGTGTTGGTGGCTTACGAGGACTCTACGGCGGTTTTGACAAACTTCAATTAATGTAGGAATCTCTTTCATGTCTTGTATAATTAATACTTAGCATGCTGGACTGCACTTAGGTTACCTACGCTATGAGTACTTGCATTACTACTTTAAACACCTCTGCACACTTTTATAGTTATCTTAGTGTAAATTAGTTAGTTTTGGTTTTTAATTACTCACATTTTCATATCACTATCACTTCCGCTCTACGCTCATGGCTACGCCACCCTCACGTGACAGCCAACATGCCTCAATTCCAGTCGGGGTGTGTCACTTGTTGTAGGGCGGGGTGACACCAATGCAAAGGTGATATGAAACAAAAAAACCTAACATTATTATTGGCACCGAAATTCAGAAATACGAAAAATATCGACAAAAGCTCGGTTGGAAGCTTTTAGAATAACTGAAAACGTTTTTAGAGAAAATATTTTGAATCTAGTAGAACTTGAAGTGCTTCCTTGTACTTGCTTTAGGAAGTACTTCAAGTGTTTTTTAGTATTTATTTGCATTTTTACTAAATATTTGTTTAAAAAATATTTGTATGAAAAACACTTTCAGTCATTTCAAAAATAATTTCAAAGGAGTCTCACTTCTGTCAAACTACAAGTTAAAGAAAATGTTACGAATGTCTTTTACAAATCCAAAGAGCCCTGCAAACAGTCTTTCTTTTTTATGCAATTTTGCCCAATGTTGTTTTGCGATTTTATTACCCAACGATATTCTCTTTTAAAATTTGCTATAGAACGATAATGTTATAGTCTTGTGAAATTATTTTTAGGGTGAATTGTAGATTTAGTTCTTAAATTATCACTTCAGTAAAAATTAGATCCGTTGATTATTTTTTTGGTAAAATAAGTTCTTAAATTCATTAAAAATTGCTAATTTCATCTCTACTATTATATTTAAAGCTATTTTATCCATTTTTTTTGTCAATTTAAGTCACTTGATACACTTTAGATTGTAATACAGTCTTTTTCTCACATATAAGCCTTAGCATTTCATATAGGTTGCAAATCTAACGTCTAATTTACCCTCCAAAGTTAACTCCATACACTATTTCTTTACGAAAAATTATTAATCTATCCTTTAATGTGTATCACATGCAAGTAACATGACTTAAATTAACGGAAAATTGAATATAGTAGCTTCAAATCTAGTATTAGGGATGAAATTGACAGATTTTTATAATTCAATGACTGATTTTTCTGAAAAAAATAATTTAAGGACCTAATTTTCACTCAGGTGATAATTCAGAAACTAAATTGGCAATTCATCTTTTTTTTTTTAATGCAACAATCGTCTTTTCTTGTGACTTAATTAATAAAAACAATAAATGATTGATCGGTCTTTCTACTAGTCCACCAAATTTTGAAATAAAACATGTGCAACTCACATTTCTATAAAAGAAAATCAATTATCACCTGTAGTGATGTTTAGTTGTGAGTTGTGACAAATAAGAACTGGTTTTTATTGCGCCTGGAATAACGTTTATAACAACTAAAAACGGTTTTTCGCTTGTGTTTGATAAAACAAGTATTTAAAAAAATTGGCTCATAGAAGCACATTATGAAGAATCACATGTCAAATACTTCTTAAAAAAGAAATTGGATATTTAATAGAAGTTTCAACGTGTTCATTGACACACCCCGACCCAGTATGTCCACTAGAATTCCGAATCGAGCTGTGCTGGCCGACACCTGGCGGGTGATGAAGTCATAAAGTGTAGTGATGTGGAAAATGTGAATAAATTTAAACCTAAAAGTGCCTAAATATAAGAGTGCGCTGGTGAGCGAGAATGAACCCATTTCACACATGACGTCAGAACATAAGTAAAGTATAGTAGAATGGATAAGGATTATACCCTCAGAGGTAGTCACCTATACTGAGATTTGCCAAGAATCCTCGTCGATACAAACGTTCAGCAGCTAAAACCTGGAGGGGCAAAAAACAGAAAGGTGAGTGGGCACAAAAACAAAGGTTTATAAAAACCATTTATTTTCTAAACATACTAACCCCTCGCTGTAAAACATGTATAGTTTCCAGAAAATCATACTACGTATAAGTATGAAATTAAATGCATGCTAACAGTAAATCCAGATATATGCCACAACACGATATCTCATCGGCAATATAAATATAATCATGTGCTCAATAATCTATACTAGCAAGCAAGTCGGAGTCACCTAATGTGACTTGTACGACTGCACCTATGGCTCATCAATCTATGTTAGCACACGAGTCGGAGTCGCCTAATTCGACCTGTACAACAGGGCTAGGTGTAATAATATACGCTCTAGTGCTATGATCACGTGAAGGCTAGCACTATGCGTGGTCACGTACGAGTCGGAGTCACCTAATGCGACTTGTACGACAGGGTTAGCACCCACTTGGATCCAAGGCAAGCGTGCGGTGTGGGAGGTGAACATCACGTAAAGGACTGACCCTGGCTCGAGGCAGAAGTATTAACATCGGGGTGCAGTAATGATGAGCGGACTACATGAATATATGCATGCCATAATGATTCAATAATTCCAATCAACATAATAACCTTACCTGAACTTACCTGTGCATCCCGTAATTATTTTAGCATTTCACAACAATACAACATTTATGAGCCGGTAAAATGCATATGAATATGCCATGACAATATATAAATCTCAACCACATAACAACAATTTTTTAAATTAATAAAACATGGCATAAAATGCATAAATCAATTTAAAAGCATTTGTGGAAATTATAAAGTTTATATATATACGAAAACAAAAATGCCCACTCACAGAACATGACGTCGGGTCAAACCCGCCTTACAGGCTTCGAAGATCCTTGCAATGCGTTTCACCTAGAAATGAAACAATTATGTAATTATGTATAATGTATTAACGTATAAACGAGTTTTTCGTATATATATATACGAAAACAAAAATGCCCACTCATAGAACATGACGTCGGGTCGAACCCGCCTTGCAGGCTTTGAAGATCCTTGCAATGCGTTTCACCTAGAAACGAAACCATTATGTAATTATGTATAACGTATTAACGTATAAACGAGTTTTTCGTACAAAGTATGGCTAATAAAGGAACTATCTTAAAACAGTTGAATTTCAGAAAACGAAGGGTGGATTCGGGTCCGGCATGTCGAGGACCCTAAGGAGGGACCTCGAGTTCCTCCCAACGCCGCCACACACGCGTTGCCACAAGGTGGCTGCACAGGCAACCACGCGCCGTCACCACGATTTTTGCAGATTTTTCCCTTGACTTTCAAAGCTTATTACGAGCTCGATTCTCAACCAAATTCGATGATTCAAAAGCCAACTAGAAGCTAGAAATATGGGGAACATGTTTGCACCAGTTTGAAGTCAAATAGTGGCCAGAGTTGGTCGGGGAAATGGTATGAAAGTGGCCAAATGGTCACAGCTAGATTTTTCAGAAATCTGGAAATTTATTCCCAACTTTCATAGCTAATTTCTAATTTGATACTTAACCAAACTTGATGATTCAGAAGTCATTTTGAAGTTATAAGTGTAGGGAACAAGACCATACCAAAGTGGGGCCGAGTTAACGTCGGTGTTGGCCTAAAAAATGGCCTAAAGATGATCAAATGGTCACGGACTATTGTTGGAAAAACTGTAGAACTTTCTTCTTCCGAGTTATTTCAGCGTCACCCTTCACCAAAACGCCTAAATTAAGTCACATATCCATAATCTCGATGAGAGAAATTTAATCTAACATTCTCCGACCTTACCTTAGTCGAAATCGACGAGAACTCTGTTAAAGTTAATACTTTGCTTTAAAGTTAATCCCTTTTGATAATATGAAATGTTTTTGGATCTCTAATTTATTGCCACATGTATGGCTTAGATTTGTTGTAAAATGGTTATCTAATTTGCCTTATTAGTTGTCCCTTATGCTGAAACATAATAAATAAAAAAATCTCTTTGGAGAAAAGCTCTCTGCCCTTTGTTTCCCTGTTTTGCTCTCTGCCTTCCTTTTTCCCGTGCCCTGCTGCTACTGCCTCTTATAAAGATTTCCATCTTTCTCATTTTTATTCAAGTTTTATTAATGATGAAGATGTTTTGAATACCAACATGGTATTAAAGCCAATTTGATCAAAGAGTGGGGCGTTTTTTGATTCTCAAAAGGGAAAAAATTCTAAGTGAAACTCTAGAACCAAAATTTTCAAATGCATGGCTGGTTTAAGTAGCAATGGAGAAATTCGAACTCCTATCTTCAGTGGAGTGAATTATGATGTCTGGAGGACAAAGTTGAGAACAATTTTTGTATCTCATGATTTGTGGAGCTTAATTGAAGATGGCTATGTGGTACCCCTAAGTACTGTGGTTTTGATAGAGAATTAAACAAGGGAACTGAAGGAAAACATCAAGAGAGATGCAAAAGCTCTTGGGGTCATCCAAAATGCTATCTCAGATGAAATTTTTCTGAGAATCTCGAACGAGACAAGTGCCAAATCAGCTTGGGATGTGCTGGAGAAAGTCTACAGAGGCTATACTAAGGTAAGGGCAGTCAAACTCCAATATTTGAGAAGAGATTTTGAGTACATAAGAATGAAAGATGATGAATTGCTAGATGATTACCTGAATAGATTGTCTGAGATTATTAATCAAATGAAAAGTTATGGTGAAACCTTGTCTGATGAGAGAATAGTTCAGAAGTATCCAATTAGCTTGCCAAGAAAGTATGACAACATAGTTTCAATCATAGAAGAGACTAAGGATTTGTCAACTTTGAGTGTTGAAGAATTGATTGGTTCACTCAAAGGTTTTTCTCAGAGACTATCCAGGGATGACAACAATGATGTAGAAAATGCCTTCCAAACACTTACAGTGAATCAAAAAACTGAAGCTAGTCCAAGTCAAAGCAAAGCCAAGTCCAACAAGAATTGGAAAGGCAAAAATAAAAAGTGGGAAGGAAAATGTATTTTTGAAAAGAAGAAAAAGGTTGAGAAGAGTTCGTATGTTTCGAAGTGCAAAATTTGTGACAAAGCTCATTCCGGTGAATGTTGGTTCAAGGGAAAAGTGAAATGCCACAAGTGTAGCAGATTCAGGCATATGCAAAAGGATTGTACCTACAAAGATAATCAGCTAGCTCACTACACCGAAGTAGAAGGTGAAGAGACCAATATGTTTTATGTTGGTCATGATACAACCGTCCAAGAAGAAGCTAAAGTTTGGTTTGTGGACAATGGCTGTAGCAATCATATGACGGCAAACAAAACATTCTCCATAATATTGACACTACAAACCCAACTTGAGTGAAGATGGGAAATGGGCAACTAGTCAATACATTAGGAAGAGGTACTATTGCCGTGCATACGAAGAATGGAAAGATGTTCATCAATGATGTCATGTGAGTTCCTGATTTGAAGCAAAATTTGCTAAGTCTTGGACAACTCATTGAGCATGGCTACTACTTGTATTTTGGAGACAATACTTGCAAGATATATGATGGGAGGAATTGTGAATAACTCTTGGCTAAGATTGAGATGAGGAAGAGTAGAAGTTTTCCTCTTACAATTGAGTATGCAACTCAATCTGCACTCAAGATGGAAGTGCAAGAAGATTCAAAGCTATGGCATAAAAGGCTTGGCCACTTGAATTTTCAAAGTCTCAAGAAGCTACAAGAAAAAGAAATAGTGCATGGTTTGCCGAGTATCCAAGAAAATGAAGAAATCTGTGAAGGTTGTGCACTTGGGAAACATCATAGAGATTCATTTCCACATGGTAAAGCTTGGAAAGCAAAAGCTCTATTGGAATTGATTCATATAAATGTTTGTGGACCCATGAATACCTCTACTCAAGTGGGAAACAAGTATTTCCTAATCTTCGTGGATGATTATTCCAGAATGACTTGGGTATACTTTCTAAGATAGAAATCAGAAGTGTTTTCAATATTCAAGAAGTTTCAAGCTATGGTTGAGCGACAATCTGGTTATATAATCAAAGTTCTTAGAAGTGACAGAAGAGGAGAGTACACATCCACATAATTTGATAAGTTTTGTCAAGATATTGGCTTGGAAAGGCAGCTTACTGTCAGCTACACTCCACAGCAAAATGGAGTAGTTGAGAGAAAAAACAGAACCATAGTCGAAATGGCTAAGGCAATGTTGCATGACAAGGGAATGCCTCAATATTTGTGGGGTGAGGCAGTTAATACAGCGGTCTACTTGATGAATAGGCATCAGACAATGGTGGTTGAAGGAAAGACACCATTTGAGGCATGGAGTGGAAGAAAGCCTTTCATGAATCACTTGAGAGTGTTTGGGTCAATCTGCTTTGCTTGTGTTCCGAAAGAACTAAGACAAAAACTTGATAAATCAAGTGAAAGATGCATTTTCGTAGGCTATGCTTCACACACAAATGGGTATAGACTCTACAATTTAAAAAAGAAGAAAGTTGTGGTTTGTAGAGATGTTCTCTTCAGTGAGAAATCTTCATGGGATTGGAATCAAGCAACCATCTGAGAGGAATCTGCACCAATTAGAATTGAAGAAGAAAATCAGCCAAATGAATAGGAAATTGAGCTGGAAATTCCACAATTGTCACCTAAAAACAGTCCTCAAGTTCACTCTCCCACACCTTCGAGTCTAAGTTCAACGCCAGTTTGGTTAAGGAGCTTAAATGAAGTCTATGAAAGCTGCAATTTTTGTGTTGTAGAACCGGAAAACTTTGATGATGCAGTGAAAGAAGATACATGGAAGACTGTAATGCAAGAGGAGATCAATGTCATTATGAAAAACAAGACATGGGAACTGGTGGACAGACCTTGTGACAACTCCGTCATTGGAGTGAAATGGATTTATAAGACTAAGCTCAATCAAGATGGTTCCGTTCAAAGGAACAAAACTAGATTGGTAGCAAATGGTTATTCTCAGAAACCCGGGATTGACTTCCAAGAAACTTTTGCACCGGTAGCTAGGCATGAAACAATCAGAGGTCTTATTTCTGTAGCTACTTAGAAGGGGTGGTTTCTACACCAACTTGATGTCAAGTCTGCTTTCCTAAATGGAGTCCTAAAAGAAAAGGTGTTTGTTGATCAACCTCAAGGATTTGTTCTTAGAGGACAAGAGCACAAGGTGTACAAACTTAAGAAGGCACTTTATGGCTTGAAACAAACTTCGAGAGCATGGTATGGAGAGATCGACTCATATTTCAATGAAAAGGGATTTCAAAGAAGTGAGAATGAACCTGCCTTCTATGTCAAAACCGAAGGTATTTCAGATATCTTTATCGTTTCCTTATATGTTGATGATTTGGTTTATACTAGAAGTAGTGATAAAATGATCTTGAATTTCAAGAATGACATGATGAGGAAATATGAGATGAGTGATCTAGGCATGTTGCATTATTTTTTTGGGAATTAGTATCATTCAATCAAATGATGGTATCTTTATTACTCAAAAGAAATATGCAAAAACACTTCTAGAAAAATTTAAAACGGTTGGTTACAAGCATGTTGCAACACCTCTAGCTGTGAATGAAAAGTTTCAAAGAGAAGATGGTAGTGGTGGTGCTGATGAATCTGTGTATAGAAGCCTAGTTGGGAGTTTGTAGTATTTGACAGCGACTAGACCCGATATTATGTATGCTGCAAGATTTCCATCTTTCTCATTTTTATTCAAGTTTTATTAATGATGAAAATGTTTTGAATACCAACAAACTCGTCGAAGAAGATGATGAACAATGGCAACTCCATGTCTAGGTTTGGCTCGCCGGAGCCGCCGATGTGGTGTGTGTATGGTGACAGGCTCGGTGGTGCGTCGATGCACATGGAAAGAGAGGGAGCTTTAGATAGTTTTAAGTGAGAGGAAGAGGTGGTAAGGGAAAAGAGAAAAACATAAGCTAGGGTGGTGACCTGGAATATGGTTCATCGGAGTCCTGGCCTTTAATGGCCTCTCAGTTTTTCAGAGAAGAAGAAGATGATAACTGAGGGAGGAGAGAGTTTTTAAAATAATAACCCTAGTGAGAGAGATTGAGTTGTTAACAAGGGAGTGGTGAGTAAAAAAAAGGAGCGACCAATGAATGAAAGGGTAGGAAAATGGGAGACACGGCAGAGAGAAAAATATAGGGTGTGGGCTCCACATGTCTTACAACACAAGCCATAAAATATCTCCCAATTGAAATTATCAAATCGCTCTTCACGTTCGCAGTTCCATAAAATTTTAACTGTAACTCCAAATTCACTTTCGCTTGCGCCGACGCGATCATATTGTCGAGTACTACAAGGATATGCTAAAAGAATATTTCGTACGTCTCACTATACGCTGGTCCACAAAGGTCAACACTCTCACCTTTAAGGACATTTTCGTCAATTCACACTTTTAAAATGTATAAAATCGTTGAACTAAAGACGGGTTGTCACATTCATATTAAAAATGGAAGGATAACTAATAAAAAGTTTCTCGCAAAACATTTTCTTATTGAAAAACACTTAGACAAGTTTAATATTTTTTAGATCACAAGGACAGAAAACAAAAAGAGAATCACACTACATGAGGTTTTGAATTAAAAGAAAATGTATTCTTAATATTAAGGAAATTATCCTTAATAATAAAAAATGTGCCCTTATTAATAAGGGTATTTGAATAAAAACAGTTTTATGAAGGGTTTTATTAATTTTTTATGTTAAAAACACTTATGAACATAATTTTTTGGGTAAATTAAATAGTAGCCCCTCAAGTTTGAGGTCTATTACAACCCCATACAATATCTTTAAAATATTTCATTTTCATACCTTACATACTATTTTATTTCAAAATAATACATTCGTTACATTTTCCATCCATTGATCCGTTAAGTGCTGACGTGGCTACCATATTTGTGCCACGTGGCAACTTTTGTCCAAGGTCAATATGGGATTCTATGAGTTTTATTCTGACGTTGACATGTGTATTGCTGTGATTGGCTTCCTGATGGAAGGGAAACTCTTGTGCTTCGGCATGGATGCCTTAACATGAACCCCTCAGTGAGTCCTTGAAGGTATGATGTTGACCTATGTTTGATAGTTTCAGGTTTTGTCAAGTATGATACAAACAAATAACATAAAAAAATAAAATTTCTCACCACTTACATAATGATACGTGGTGTACCATTTGTGTTACGGGCATAAGGAAAAATTTCCCACCACTTAAATAGTATTTAGTATTTTAATTTGGTAATTGAAAATAACTTTTTAGATATAATTATTAAAAACATAATCTTCTTAAGGTTTTGATTTAAAGGATCACTTCTGGATTCATCATTTTCTGCGTAATGGGTGCTTTTACAGGACCAAATAAGGTCTAAGTTTCAAACCTTATGAAACTGAACTAAGAATTAGACACTATTTATAAAACTTGACCAATAAGTAGACACTATTTATGAAACTGGGTCAATAAATAAACACTGTTTATGAAACTGGACTATTAAGTATACACTATTTATGAAACGAAACCAAGAATTAGGCATTATTTCTAAAACTAAACCAATAGGTGAAAACTATTTATGAAACTGGATTATACAATATTTATGTAACTGGACCAAGAACTAGACATTATTTATGAAACATGACAAATAATTAGGCACTATTTATGAAAGTGGATCAATAATTAGGCACTATTTATGAAAGTGAACCAAGAACTAGGCACTATTTGTCAAAGTAGACAAAAAACTAGACACTATTTATGAAACTTGACCAATAAATAATGTAGTACCCTTTTCATAAATAGTGTTCTGTTTCATAAATAGTGTTCAGTGTTTCATAAATAGTGTCTAGTTTCATAAACAATCTCTGTGATGGACGCGCGGAACCTCGCGCGTCAGGTTTTTTTTTTTTTTTTAAATTAAAATTGTGTCATTTTCATTAAAATTTAAGTTATTTTGTCATTTTTATTAAAATTTAAGGGTTTTTCATTAATATTGAATTCTTTTTCATTAAATAAAGTTATAACATGGTTTTGGTTACAATAAACTTAGCCCAAGCCATTTCCATGAAAGTTCCCTTAATTTAAAGATATAATTTGACAGATGAGTAATGTCATTATAAGGCACAAAATTGAAAGACACTATTCAATGCAGATAGACTTACATATAACTGTAGGGTCTAACTCTACTATGGTCATTTAAACTTTTCCTTTTTTTTGACGAATGATAGGATTATTTATAAGGAAAACTAACGAAAATGACTTCTGATATTTGCATTTTAATTAAAAATCATCTAATAATTTTATCTAATGATAAAGATAAAAGAATAAAAAAATATAAAAAAAACAAAAAAAACACAAACATGCGCTGGGCTCGCATACACTCACCCTCCCACATTCCTCTTTTTTTTTTCTCTCGTTGTCAGCTATCATTATGAGAATTTTAATTTTTTTGCTTAGAATAAGAAAAAGACTTTAAATCGAATTACATACCCTAGTTTTATTTTTGTGGTGTTGTTTCCCAATAGTAGTCAAGATGACACCCAAGCTCAGGAAAATTGGACGAAGAGCTACATTTAATTATGTGAGGGAATTTTAATTTGGCAATTGAAAAACTATTTTTAGATATAATTACTGAGAACATAATCTTCTCAAGGTTTTGATTTAAAGGATCACTTCTGGATTCATCGTTTTCGGCACAATGGGTGCTTTTACAGGACCAAACATGGTCTAACTTTCAAACCTTATGAAACTGAACAAAGAATTAGACACTATTTATACAACTTGACCAATAACTAGACACTATTTATGAAACTGGACCAATAAGTAAACATTATTTATGAAATTAGACCAAGAAGTAGACACTATTTATTAAACGAAACCAAGAATTGGGCACTATTTCTAAAACTAAACAAATAGGGAAACTATTTATGAAACTGGATTATATAGTATTTATGAAATTGTACCAAGAACTAGACACTATTTATGAAACATGACCAAGAATTAGGCACTCTTTATGAAATTGGACCAATAACTAGATACTATTTATGAAATTGGACCAAGAAAGAGACATTATTTATGAAACTTGACCCAATAACTAGGCATTATTTATGACACATGATCAAGAACGAGACACTATTTATGAAAGTGAACCAAGGACTAGGCACACTTTATGAAATTTGACCAATAAATAGTGTAGTACCGTTTGGTTTCATAAATAGTGTTCAATTTCATAAATAGTATAGTACCGTTAAGTTTCATAAATAGTGTAGTACCGTTAAGTTTCATACGCACGGGTCCCGCGTGCAAGGTTTTTTTTTTTTTTTTTAAATTTTTTTATATTAAAATTGTGTCATTTTCGTTAAAATTTAAGTTCTAAGGGCATAGGTAAGTGGCTGTTTGGTCCAACTAATCCACTTTGTTGGAGACATTTTCAGTTAATGGTTCAAGCTGGTTTTGTAGCGTGTGGAAGCCATGGTCACATGCTTTGCCGCATGGTTGATGCTCACTGAACAACAATGGTTGAATGCTAACAAGTTTGTGGGCAGAAGATCCCCTGATTTGCTTAGGGATATTTTGTAATTTGCTTATGTATTGACATTTGAGGATAGTTCATTTCGTCGTGCGGGGCACTTTTTTTCCTTCGACCGAGTTGAAAGTTCCGGCAATGTTTTATTGAGGCCCACTATGCACACTATCCTTAATTTGTTCTCAAATTGTACTTGTTCTATGTTGTTTGCAATGAATATCGAATATCGTCTTTCACTAAAAAAAGAAGAAGGTTCTTTTGTCATTTTTATTAAAATTTAAGGGTTTTTCATTAAATAAAGTTATAACATGATTTTTTGTTAAAATAAATTTAGTCTAAGCCCTTCTCGTGAAAGCTCCCTTATTTATACTAACCATGTGTTTTTTTTTTTGACTTTTTTTATTAGCACCCCACATAATGTTGAATGCACCCCACATTAAAATTTAATATTAAGTGGCTTATGTGACCTACTATGCAATGACAATTTCGACTTTATGAGGTTTAAAGAAAATAAGAAATTTCTAAATACACCCCAAATTACTTTTAACGTGTATTTATCTTCTTCAACTATCAAAACCCCTCTCACCTCCACTCCATTGTTGAATAAAATTCTAACTATTGAAACTATAAACACGTTGATTGAGAAAAAATTTAACGAATGGAACACGATATCAATATTTCGAAATTTTCACATGAGGTAAAGTTTCATATTTGTCATTGTTTTAATTATTCAATGACATCGGTAATTATTTAAGCCTGCTTTTGCTTTACATACTACCCAATTTCATAGGAGGCCAACCCAGCAACGCCTTTTCCGTTCTTATTCATCTTCTGGGGTTTACTTTTGATCTGTTAGGTTCCTCCCAGTTGCCATTTTTTAGCAGAAATCTTTTTTTGTTAGCAAAAGGCTTAAAGAGACAGAGAAAAGGAGATTGGCTTTGATGACCCAATGAAATTCAAGCTCAACAGACCGGATTGTAGACTTCTCTTTTTAGAGAATGTTAGGGTTTTAATCCTAAGTCACTTTAATTTATAAAATTGAAAATGAGTATTATAAGATTTGAAGAATATGGGATGTATAGAAAATGTGGGGTGGATGTGGAAAATATTAGGTGTATGAGAATGTGGGGTGTAAGGGTATTATGAGAAAGCATGTGAGGTGTATTAAGAAAATTTTTAATTAAAAAAGCGTATGTGGGGTTTAATCAACGATACGTGGGGTGTTAATAGAATAATCCTTTTTTTTTTGTCAATTTTTATTAAATTAGTTACTGATAGGGTTCGAATTTACACCGCCATGCAAAATCTCAACTCATTTTCACCGATAAAGGGCTACTTATACTAACCATGTGTTTGGATGATTAAAGAAAAGTCGAAGTCCATCTTTTGGCAAAGTGAGTGAAGAAATTGGGATTTTACATGCGGGAAATATTGCAGGATTTATAGACTGAAATTTCCGAGTTCAGCTTTGGATGAAAATGTTATTTCCTGCTGCCCTTCCCCTTCGTTTTCTTTCTCTCGTCGCCCTTTCCCCTTTGTTTTCTTTTTCATCTGTTTTTAATCATTTCCTACACCTTTCCCTCGTCATGCCATCCCCCTATTTTATTTATTTATTATTTTTTTTAAGCGAACCTCGCCCACGATGATAGTCTGGATTTGTGAGTTCAAGAAATTCGAAGTAGAGAAAACAAGGGAGGGAGTGACGATAGCGGTGAGATGACATCCAAACAAGAATATTTGCAATTGAAGGGGTTTAAAATGACGGAGTTTTAAATTTATAATTATAGTTTTATGAAAATTGAATTTCCTCCATTTAAACACATCGTAAATTTACTTAAATAACAGCGAAAAAAAATTGAACATTAAACTTCAGATGCATGAACAAATGTTTTTAACTAACAAAACTAAAAATCACTTGTCATATAAATTTAATTTGTGAAACTTATGTAATACACAAACAAATTTTAGTCCAATTGCTACAAAATCATTTGGAAAATTGGTAATGATTTGACTTGGGTAGGTGTTTGGTTATCAAGACAGCAAGAATGTAGTAAACTGGTCATTACCACGTATTATCTTTTGAATTTTTTGAATTGTGATGACATACTTTTGATTTTTTCTTTGAGCCAAATCTGGACAACACCACATGTACACCGATGATAATTTTTCTGCGTTCGAATCACAGAGTTTTGTGCTTATGATCAGAATCTTTTATATTATGGATCACTCTGTAAAGATCGTATATGCAAAAAATGAATTAAAACTAAGGTTGTTTAGTTATCTAACTGTACACATTTGATGAACAAATTGGTAAAACTAAGGTTTGTAATGCTTTACCGATATGTTCATTAGGTGTTGTACATTTAGATGACCAACGACCTTAGTTATAATTGGTTATATATATATGCGATCTTTATAAAGTGATTTATAATATGAACGGTTTTGATCATAAACAAGAAATTCTATAAATCGGCACGAACAATTCTGAGTAGGACCTCCTCCTCATTTCTCTGAGTAGGACCTCCTCCTCATTTCTTTGAGCAGCCAAATATTATTCTACTCGGAATTATTCAAGTCATGAATGGCGAAGTTAAGAATAGGGCAAAATGGAATCGGAAGGGGATGAACTGCTCCCATAACCAATCGAATTCCTATTTTTTTTCTTTTTTTTTTTTTTTTTAGTTAGTGCATCATGAATTGCAGTATGGGAGGTCCATGTTTTTCTATTCCATATAAGTTATAACAGTCTCATAAAAAGAATATTTCCACCACCGAAAAATGCCCTTTTTTAGGTTGCACCATAAAAGTAAGGTTTGATTATTGGCATATTGGGAAACTGATTATGTTTTCCACTATCTAAATATTCGACGAAATATTAGATGTGCTTGTCATTTGTCAAGCATGAACCTTTAAAAATCCTTCACAAATTATAAAAGAAAATCCATTAAAACTTGAAGCAAGTGAAAATTTAGCACAAGAAGGTTTGATATCCATGGAAGGAAGCACTAATTATTACTCGGCAATGATACTGGTTCAGCTGATATACGGCGGATCAAACGTACTCATGAAACTATCCCTTCAGGAAGGACTCAATCAGATTGTCTTCGTGGTTTACAGGCATGTTCTTGCCATGGTTTTGGTAGGACCATTTGCTTATGTGCTTGAAAGGTAGGGATTCTTGCCTCTTTTCAGACTTTCTTCTTGTACAAGAAACAGTGAAAACTAACTCGGTAATGGATGTGGCTGAACAGGAAGCAGAGGCCTTCGTTCTCATTTTCGGTAGCTGCAAAGATTTTTGCTCTTGCATCACTCGGGACTACCATCCATCTTAATCTGTACTATGCTGGTTTAGCATACACTTCTGCAACAGTTGGATGTGCCTTGAGTAATGTTATCCCTGCTTTGACGTTTCTAGTGGCAGTTCTTCTCAGGTATATTCTCTTCTCACATCCACTGTAGTTGTTGAGTAATGTTATTTTTTCTGTTCTGCAATTTGCTTACTTTTTATTCAGGATGGAGAAATTGAACATTAGAAGCACTCGAGGTCAAGCTAAGGTGGTCGGAACCCTTCTTTGCCTTGGCGGTTCTCTTATTTTCACCTTCTGGAAAGGAGGATACCTATATAAAGGTATTTTTGAGAAGCCACTGATAGATGGTTTCAACGCTGAGTCTGTTGGCAAGATTCGGCATGTCAAAGAAAACTGGGTCAAGGGTTCTGTGCTGATTCTGACGAGTTACACTGCATGGAGTGCATGGCTAATCCTCCAGGTAATTGTATACTCGATTCAAGATGATGGTCTCCATACAAATATAATGTAAAAATTAAGTTTTATCTGCCCAACTCTGGTTTTCTGGCTACACAGGCTGTGATCTCCAAAGTCTACCCTGCTCCATTGTCACTAACCACCATGGTATGCTTTTATGCATCGCTGCAATCTTCTTTCCTTGCCCTGTTTTTCGCTAGGAATCCAAGCTCATGGAAACTGGAGTGGAACCTTGAGCTGTTAACCATCGTCTACTTTGTGAGCGTTTTCTTCCATATATCTTACTTATCTTATAAGATCTGTTCAATGACAGAAATTGTGAATAGGACATGACGATGTATTTGCTGTTGTGAGACATATTTTTCTATAATCTTTACCAACATATCTGTTTTATGCATATCTTTAAAACCTAATTCCGTCATTTATTTTTGTCCTTGTTGGGAAATGAAATGCTTGAATCTGTAAAAACTTCGAGTCTTCATCCGATCATTTTGCAATAGGGAGTTCTGACCACAGCATTAGTCTATTGCCTGCAAACATGGTGCATCAGTCACAAGGGACCAGTTTTTTCAGCAATGTTTAGTCCACTTCAAGCCGTTATAGTGGCAGTGTTTTCGGCAATTGCTTTCGCGGAGCGACTTCACTTTGGCAGGTAAACCGAAGCACACAAACACTTTCATCCCTTTTCCATCTAACTAGTTTCACATAGGACTATTTCCTTCGTCAGTGTCCTCAAAAATCTGAAGTAGGTTTTGTGTGCAGCTTGATTGGAGCACTTCTCATTATTGCCGGCCTTTACAGCGTTCTGTGGGGAAAGAGGAAAGATAGTCTGGTCGCTGAACACGCAGAGATTGGAAAAATGACGATAGACGATAACAAAGTTGTAGAGAGTTCCATGAATGAAATTTCAGTAACCAATCCGGTCAGTGGAGAAAAGACGAGATCATGAAGACACATTTCTTTTTCGCCGTTGGATCATAAAAAACGGTTGATGTAAGAAAAGTTGAGTTGTATCATGATCCAGAAAATCAATCACAGAAATTTCCTTCTTATTCATAATAATCACTAGTTCCATCTTATCAACAAGAGAATCCTTCTTTGCTTTCATGCTTTCATATGAATTATTTTGATCATCTGGTCGATTCCATGAGCATATGTTTTGCAATAAACTTGTATTTTTGAATTGGTGATCTATACCAGCAATATTTTACTTTAAACTAGTCCTAATTGCGAGGACTCGAATACTCAAAGGAGCACGTCCTCCGCTCACTTAACAAAGGGATACGATATTATATTTCTTAATTGTAGATTACCACTTTCTCCATTATGAAATGGAAATCGAACTACGTTAGGATATGTTCCTTTCAAAAGCCGAATTTTTTGTTTCAATACTTTGTTTAAAGTGAGAATTGTGAAATTGTGATGACAATATTGAACTATTCATTTAATTGGCACAATATGAAAGTTTCTTGTCACGTGTTAATGTGTCATGTAATGAGAGAGATTAAGATATATCTCCTATTTGTGGTTATATCGCCTGGTTTCATGATATCTCCAATTCGGGGGTATATGACATGTTAGAGTCTCCCCAAAAACCAGTTCACTAAAAGTAATTTCCACTAATTAATTAAAATAAGGTGTGTCATGGTTCTTTTAGCATATTGTAAAGTGATTGTGATTCCACTAGGTAAAACTATTAGACGGGTTGTTGTCATGTATGAACTCAGAAAAAAGTGGATGGGGTTGATCCTTCACAATTATATAAACCCCATTATAACTTTAAGCACAAGAAAGTTTGCTATCGATGGAAGGATGCACTCATTACTTGGCAATGGTACTGGTTCAGCTGGTATATGGTGGATCAAACGTCGTCATAAAACTTTCCCTTCAGAAAGGACTCCATCCAATCGTCTCCATGGTTTACAGACATGTTCTACCCATGGTTTTTGTAGGACCATTTGCTTATGTACTTGAAAGGTAAGCATTCTTGCCTCTTTTCGGAATTCCTTCTTGTACAAGAAACAGCGAAAGATAATTTGGTAATGGATGTGCTGAGCAGGAAGCAGAGGCCTTCGCTCTCATTTTTGATAGCTGCAAAGATTTCCGTGCTTGCATCAATTGGAACTACCATCCATCTGAATGTGTACTATGCTGGTTTAGTATACACTTCTCCAACTGTTGCATGTGCCTTGAGTAATGTTATCCCTGCTTTGACGTTTCTAATGGCGGTTCTTCTCGGGTATATTCGCTGCTCTATCACTGCTTAACCATAGAGGGGAAAATAAAAGTTCTTTTTCCTGTTCTGTAATTTTCTTACTCTTTTTCAGGATGGAGAAATTGAAGATTAGAAGTGCTCGAGGTCAAGTTAAGGTGGACGGTACGCTTTTTTGCATCGGTGGTTCTCTTGTTTTCACGTTCTGGGAAGGATACCTATTTAAAGGTTTCATTGAGAAGCCACTGATAAATGTTTTGAACACTGAGGGGACTGCCAGTGAGATGAGGCATGTTAAGCAAAACTGGATCAAGGTTCTACCCTTATTCTAACGAGTCACATTGCGTGGAGTGCATGGCCAATCCTCCAGGTGATTATTTACACGATTCAAGATGACTGTTATACAAATATAATGTAAATTATTTGTCCAACTTTGGCTTTCTTGCTTCACAGGCTGCTGTCTCCAAGGTCTACCCTGCTCCATTGTCACTAACCACCATGATATGCTTTTTCGCGTGGTTGCAATCATCTTTCCTCGCCATGTTTTTTTGTAAGAGATCTGAACTCATGGAGACTGGAGTGGAACCTGCAGCTTTTAACAACTATCTATTGTGTGAGTGCTTTTCTTTCATATATCTGGGAGACCTAGCATTTGTGTTGTGTTTTATGTGTTTATGTCATTTTCGTTAAATACCCGATATCTTAACGGATCATGTTGTATAACACCCGTCAAAATGAAGAACGGGTAATATGACTCGACCCGTCAATATTAATGGGTAACACTCGACCCCGTTAAAGAGAATATATTTTTATTAATAAATAATCAAATAAACAACATAATACTAAAAACATAATTGAGATAAAAAAATCCAACAGTAAGGATTTAATCTCCCATAAGTGAGATTTAATCCTATAGCTATTGTTGTAGTAAGGTTTTTTAATAAATTTAGAAGTGTGAAAAATATAAGGAAAATATACAAACGCTCGTAATGACAAGCTCTACAACTTTTGTGAAGAGGTCAACTCCGAAATTCGCCACCATAATTCCATAAACCATATATTTAAATAAAATTGTTGATTGTTGTTTACGTTTACGCTATATTCTTCTCACCGAATTTCATTTTTTTTTTCTTTTCAGATTTTCTTTTTTGAAAACATGATCTTTTAGTGGATGTTGAAAGATAACGGTTCGGATCGTTGATATCATGTTCAAATTTTTACGATTAGTGAAAATATTGCTCGGAGTTTATAAAATCTCTAGAAACTATATAAGATCGACTCATATTTCAGTTAACCGTAAACATCAGAATGTGATTTCAACGATCCGAACTGTTCATTTTTCTGAATTTGCTAAAAAATTATGTTTTCAAAAAACAAAATCTAAAAAACAAAATCCGATGAGAAGAATAAAGTGTAAACAACAATTGCCGATTAAATATAAATCTAGATTTATGAATTTTGGTGTCAAATTTTGGAGTTAAACCCCTTCATGAAAGTTGTAAAGCTTGTCATTATGAGTGATTGTATATTTTATTTTATTTTTACATTTTTCACACTTCTACATTAATTATTATGAATTTTTATTAATTATGCACTTAAACAAAAAACTATTCATGAGGGATTGAAGGATTTTAAAAAACCTAAACTACGATGTGCGTAATCATCATCTAAGCGTAGAGGATGCAATTGCGAACGTTTGTATATTCTTTTCACATTTTTCACAATTTTACATTAATTATTATAAATTTTTATTTATTTTGATCTCCCCCTAAAAACACTGTTCACAATGGTTTGTAGTGTTTTAAAAATTCGAACGACGATGTACCCATTACCAAAGTGTAGATAATGCGATTATGAGCGTTTGCATATTTTTTCACACTTGTAAATTAATTATTATGAATTCTTATGTGCTTTGGAATTTTTATTCTCACTTATGTGAGATTAAATACTATGGCTATTGTAGTAAGGTTTTTTTTAGTAGTTTAAAATTATCAAACTAACTTTTTTCTTATCGGGTTGAAACGGGGTAAACTCGTTAAGAACCTAAACCCTAAACCTAACTCTGTTAGTTAACGTGTTGACCCGAAACGTGTTATTTTCTTGTCATTTTAGATCGGGTTAAATGGTCATATAAGAAATTGCCAAATCATATTTGCCTTCATTGCACATTATTGCTGAATAGTTCCTTTAGTTTTTTTTTTTTGGGAGCTTTAATGAAAAAGTCTTAGATCAAGACTACATTAATAAAAAACCACCCTATAGTTTTCTTTAACCAAAAGCACCTTAAAATTAAAGGAAAACTAATAAAAAAGGCTTGAAAACTTTGAGTTTTAATTAAAATGACAAAAAAATGTTGTAAGTGAATAGTACCATGAGTGACTTTTTAGAGTAAAAATGTCATTTTCATTAAAAGTAAACAGTACCGGGTGTGTTTTGTTAAAACTCCCTAAAATTAACCATAAGGATAGAGGCCCCCAATTCTACATGGGCTAGATTATAGAGCCCAACACAGACAAAAATAAGTTTCCAAAATTACCCCAACAGAAGAAAACTTAGCCTTTAGTGTAGGTTCTTTAAGGAGTGGGATCCCCATTTTAGCCACAAAATGGGGATGATGAGCTCAGCCATCAGATCTTTTTTGATGAGATCATGTGGCTGGATTTAACATGCCTTTTTTGTCCTTTTATTTCTTTCAACGGGAGAAAGAATGGCTGAAGAACAAGGAGGCATAGGTTTGAAACCTTTCGTTTTCTGGGTTTTTTTCATTCATTCTTGGTGCATATATCAGTTTTTGAATTTCCTTGTCCAAATTAGATTCAGATTTGGAAAATAACCAGACTTTGAGAAGAAAAAATTCCCAAATTATTGAATCCGTTTCCATGGAACTGGAAAAAACCAAAAATCCAAATTCCTTGCACCCATTTATCCATAAAACTAGAAAAAAAAATAAAGGGTAAATTATATAGTACCCCCTCATGTTTGAGGTCTATTACAACTTCATACAACATCTTTAAAACATTTCACTTTCATACATTTACTTATCATTTTATTTCAATTTCATACAACTGTTAAAAAATCTGTTAAATTAACTGTTAAGTGATGACGTGGCAAATATGGGGTCCCCATTTGTGATGACGTGGTTGACACATATGTGCCAAGTGGCCAAACAATTAATAAAAAAAATTAAAAAATTAAAAAAATTAACTAAAAAAAATATATTAAAAAAAAAAACTAGAAGTTGTCTTCCCCACCCATCCCTTCCCCTTCCCCCCAACCACCCCCCCAACCCACCCCTCTCCTCCACTCTCTTCACCTCCCCCAGCCGATCCTTTCTCCTTCCCTGCAACCCCCACACCCCACCCCACCTAGATACCCATATTTGTTCTTAAAAAAAAAAAAAAAAAACTAGAAGTCGTCACCCATCCCTTCCCCTTCCCCCCAACCCCAACCCACCCCAACCCACCCCTCTCCTCCACTCTCTTCACCTCCCCCAGCCGATCCCTTCTCCTTCCCCGCAACCCCCCCACCCCACCCCACCCCACCCTACCCAGATACCCAGATTTGTTCTTAAAAAAAAGAAAAAAAAACTAGAAACCCAGATTTGTTCTTCCTCATCATCCCCACCCATCACCCTTCTCCCATCCATCATTACCCACCCCAAAAGTCCCACCCGAGCACACCCCCTTCTCCCATCCTCATCACCCCTCCCAAAAATCCCCCATCACCCATTTCAAAAATCCCACCCGAACCCACCCCCTTCGTCCAAGCTCCTGTGTTTTTTGTGAGAGCGGAGACCGCCTACGAGCGTCTCCACGAATCGATCGGCGATAGGAAGAGGAAGAAGAAGAGAGAGGAGTGCATGAGATTAGGGTTAGGGTTTGAGGCTTTACGGAGAAGCTCATCTCTGAGAGAGAGAAGAAGAAGAGCGGAGGAAGAAGCTATCAAAAATGGTGATGAGGAGATGACTGAGAAGGGGATTTTTGGGAGGGGTGATGGGGGTGGGCTCGGGTGGGATTTTTAGGGGTGAGGTGATGATGGATGGGAGAGAGGGGGGTGATGGGTGGGGAATACGACTTATGGGTTTGTTTTTTTTAATTAATTATTTTAAAATTTAAAATTTTAATTAATTGTTTAGCCATGTGGCACACATGTGGCAGCCACATCATCACAAATGGGGACCCCATATTTACCATGTCATTACTTAACGGTTAATTTAACAGATTTTTTAACAGTTGTATGAAATTGAAATTAAATGATAAGTAAATGTATAAAAGTGAAATATTTTAAATATGTTGTATGAGGTTATAATAAATATCAAACCTGAATGGATACTATGTAATTTACCCAAAAATAAATCTCTGCCCTTCATGGACCACCGCCTAACTCCCATCCACCTTCCCCAATTACAAAATTTGGAAAAGAAAAAGAAAATGGAAAAAGTAGACAAGAAAGAGAGAGAGGTGACATCAACCATGGCTTTTAACTTTCATTTTTGATGTGTCATCATTCATTGCTTTCAACCTTTCATTTATGAGAAAGTTGTCAGTGAATATTGAAAGTTAATTTAATTAATTAGCACTATTATTAATTTGAAGTGTGAACAAAAAGCTACTACTACGTTTTGGAATGCGCAAATGAAAATCGTGGCATTTTACAAATTTTGAAATGGTAAGAATAACTTGGAATGTAATTTTGTGGTAATTTTAGAAATAGTCTGCGTTATTTTGATTCAATTTCAGAAATAATGTGAGTTACTTTGTTGTATTTCTAAGAATAATATTTATTTTGTTCTCTTCCAGAAATAGTGTGGTTATTTTAGCTCAGTTTCAGAAATAGTGTAGATTATTTGATTCAGTTTCAGAAATAGTGTCAGTTATTTTGTTGTAATTCCAGAAATAGTATGAGTTATTTTGGTTTAGTTTCATAAATAATGTGAGTTATTTTGCTGTAGTTCTATAAATAGTATGGGCTATTTTGGTTTAGTTCCAGAAATAATGTGAGTTCTTTTGCTGCAGTTTTAGAAATAGTATAAGTTATTTTGCAATAGTTCTAGAAATAGTGTGAGTTATATTGGTTCAATTACATAAATAGTGTTGTTATTTTGCTATAGTTTCATAAATAGTTTTTATTTCATTCCAATTCAGAAATAGTGTGAGTTATTTTGGTTCAGTTCCAGAAATAGTGTAGGTTATTTTGCTATAGTTTCATACATAAATAATGTTGTTATTTTGCTATAGTTTCATAAATAGTTTTTATTTCATTCCAATTCAGAAATAGTGTGAGTTATTTTGGTTCAGTTCTAGAAATAATGTAGGTTATTTTGCTATAGTTTCATACAGTGGCGAAGCCAGAATTTCTCGGAGGGAGGGGCGAACTTAAAAGAGTGCAAGGTTAAAGAAAAATGGTAACAGCTAAATCTTTTTATATAGTAATGACTTTCATAATTAATCAATACAAACAAATTACAATTGTTGCCGGCGAGGTTTCATGTCATGAAAACGTCGCATAATAGGCTCATTATCAATAAAAGCAAATACATCTCTCTCAATGTAAACAAGCATGCTATCACTCAACCATTGATCTCCCATTTTGTTATGCAATGGTGTTTTCACAATCTTTATAGCAAAAACAGCTCTTTTCATAGCACAAAATGGCGACACCCTCAATTCCCTTTGCAACGGTTACAAGAGCTAGTTGAAGTTGGTGTGCAAAACAATGAACATAAAATGCTTAAGGATACTTGTTCAAAATCTTTGTTTTAAGGCCATTTAGCTCACATTTCATATTATTAGCTCCATCATAGCCTTGTCCCTGTAACTTGGACATACTAGCTCCACGTTTGATAAGATTATTTTCGTTTGGCTAGCCTAACCTAAGAATAATTTACGGAAGTTGGAGATCTTTTGCAGAAAGCTAAAACTTCGACATTGTCCAAAAATTTGACTCATCCAAAGCAAGATTAAAAAGCCACTTAGACTTAGTACCACGGTCTAAGTGAGAGGCCTTAAGTTTGATGAGAGTAAAACAATTAAAAAAAAAAAGGTCAAATCCAAGAGAAAATCTAATCACTGAATAGTATGATAAATATGTTTGCTAGTGACAATTGCTGCACTAAATTTTCCAACTCAATCCTTGTATATTCACAGAGTTGAAGTACATTTTTTCTTCTGATCTGATAACCAAAACTTGTTAGCCTTACATCAGTCCCGGAGTAAAAGAAGTTGATGATTTCGAATAACGTTCAAGGAGTGACAATGGCGACCATCCTCATGGATGTTCGTGCTAGTTAGACCAACAAGATTTAATCTAGCTGCTGATCCATACACATCAACCATTTCTTTCGACATGAAACCATTTCCTTCGACAAGATCTCCAACATCGGCTTTATGACATCAGCCTCATGCAAGACGCTGGCTCCTCTTTGAGGAGAGGCTTTGACAACCAATGTCGAAAGAGTTTGAATTGCTTCGATGGTAGTTTCATACACTTAACAGCCTCACCAAGTCAGGCAAAGCTTTTGCTTCCAAAAGACAGAATATGGAAGTCACACTGCAGATACCACCGTGTGCTGAGCATAGTGGAGCGTTCGATGGCTTGAAACAGGACCAGCAGACGGTGGGTTTGGAGACAGTGGTCCCCTCTATATATATTTTTTTTCTTTTCCCCACTTATACGAAACGGCACCGTTTCTTTTCCCCATTTATACGAAACGGCACTTGGGTGTTTTGAAAAAAAATTCAACAGAGCAGAACTGCAGCACCGGCGCTGCACCAGATGAGACGAAGAGCAGCAGCAGCAGGAGGGGAGGGGCTGGCCAGCGCTCCAGCCTTGTTTTTCCGGCGAGGGGAGTGGCGGCCGCCACTCCTCGCCCTCACGTGGCTTCGTCACTGGTTTCATAAATAGTATGAGTTATTTTGCAGTAGTTCTAGAAATAGTGTGAGTTATTTTAGTTTAGTTTTGAGAAGTTCCATAAATAATACAAGATTATGTCCACCAAATCACAAACAAGAATATGTAATCACACTTTTGGATTCATGTTCAACAAATACTTTATAAATATTCATTCTTTTTTTTTTAATTTTGTATTGAAGCAAAGACATGAGAACCACACTTGAAATGGTGACTTCTCTCCATGAGGATCGACTTGGAATGTCCCGGTCTAGATTTATTATTGAATATGTTTGTTTGGGCTCTTACTTTTAGCCTCGTTTTTTACTTCTCTCCTACTCTCTCTCTCTCTCTCTCTCTCTCTATCTCTCTCTCTCTCTCTCTCTCTCTCAACCTCTATTGTCAAAATCTAAGTAAAATGCTTAATTAAATGCTACACATTTTTCAGTTTGACAAGCTTCTAAATTCTACTACTAATTCTATATTTTAAGGGCAAATTACATAAAACTACCTCAACTATTATCTGTTAATTCATCTGTTAAATGCTGATGTGATTTGAGACGGGGCCCATTTTCTATTAAAAAATTATTAAAATATTAATTTACCCTAAAAAAAAAAAAAAAAAACCCCACACCCATCTTCCCCGACCCCTTCCCCACCCACGCCAACATCTCCACCCGCCACCACTGTAACATCCCACATCGCCCAGGGGAGTGGATTCTCTAAACCTTATTTGTATATTCCCATCTCTACCTAGCACGAGGCCTTTTGGGAGCTCATTGGCTTCGGGTTCTATCGGAACTCCGAAGTTAAGCGAGTTCGTGCGAGAGCAATCCCATGATGAGACCCACTGAGAAGTTCTCGTGTGAGTTCCTAGAAACAAAAACCGTGAGGGCGTAGTCGGGGCCTAAAGCGGATAATATCGTGCTACGGCGGAGTCGAGCCAGAGATGTGGTAGGGGCTCGGGCCGGGATGTGACAACCACCTCCTCTGCCCCTGACCCCTTCCCCACCCACGCCAACAACTCCAACCTTCCCCACATCCTCTCTTCCTTCTCCCCAAGAACCGTAAGGGCGTAGTTGGGGCCAAAAGCGGACAATATCGTGCTACGGTGGAGTAGAGTTAGGGATGTGGTGCGGGCTTGGGTTGGGATGTGACAACCACATCCTCCGCCCCTGACCCCTTCCCCACCCACGCCAACAACTCCAACCCTCCCTACATCCTTTCTTCCTTCTCCCCTAGACCCACTTCTTCCTTCTCTGCCACCCACCATTCTCCCTACTTGGGCCTATCACATCCTAGTCTCGACTCTGTCGTACCACGATATTGTTCGTTTTGGGCCCCGGCTAAGCCCTTATGGTTTTGTTTCTGGGAACTCACACGAGAACTTCCTAGTGGGTTACCCATCCTGGGAAGGCTCTCGCCCGAACTCAGTGAGTCCCCAAAAGGCCTCATGCTTTATGGAGGTGGGCATGTACATATAAGGCACATCACTCCCTCTCCATTGGTCGATGTGGGATGTTACAGTTAAGTATCATAAACTGTCAGAGAGGGCGTTGAAGGGGAGCAAAATGTGCAGTCGCACAGGGCCCAAATTTGAAGGGCCCCCAAAATTGGTGTCATCTAATATTTATATGTAATAACTTTCTATATTTAAAAATTGCTTTTGTTATGTAATAATTTTCTATATTTTAAAATTATTGTTGTTTGCACTTTAAAATTTAATCGTGCACTTCTTAATTTTTTTTTCGTTTCTAAATATAAAAATTTGGAGTACATTGAGATATTTTTAATGGCAATAATACCTTGAAAACTGTAATTTTTTTAAATTTTATTATATAATAATGTTATTTATTATTCAAGTAAAATTTTAAAGTTAGAGTTTTTGAAGTTTTTTTTTCTTGTTTGGTTGTTTAATATTGAACTGTTTTTTTTATTATTTAGTGAATGTTATGTTTGTAGCTCTTTTTACTTATTATTAATGACATTTTTAAATTTGCAATTAGTGAGTGCTAAACTTTGTTTTGATTTAAGTGATTAATTTCTAACGTCAATTCATTGGCCTACCTTTTAAAAAAAAAAACTATCTTAAGTAAAGGCCCATTTATAAATTTCGAACAGGGCTCCCAAAATTTCAGAGATGGCCCTGTAAACAGTGTAGTAAGTTTCATAAACAGTGTAGTACCGTTAAGGTTCATTAACAGTGTAGTACCGTTAAGTTTAATAAACAGTGTAGTACCGTTAAGGTTCATAAACAGTGTAGTAAGTTTCATAAACAATGTAGTTACGTTAAGTTTCATAAATAGTGTAGTACAGTTAAGTTTCATAAACAATATAGTACCGTTAAGTTTTCATAAATAGTATAGTAAGTTTCATAAATAATGTAGTCGCGTTAAGTTTTATAAACAGTGTAATAAGTTTCATAAAAGTATATGTGAGGATGCGCGCACGTTAGTTTTTTTTTTAAATTTAATATTAAAATTATGTCTTTTCAACACTTCTAGGGTTTATGAATGGAGCGTAAACGACAATTGACGGTTAAATATAAATCTAGGGTTTATGAATTGTGGTGTCGAATTTTGGAGTGTTTGTATATCTTTAAGAAAGTTGTAAAGCTTGTGATTATGAGTGTTTGTATATTTTTGACACTTCTACGATGATGTAATCATCGTTTAAGCGTAGATGATGCATTCACGAGCGTGTGTATATTCTTTCCACATTTTTCACTTACATTAATTATTATGAATATTTATTTATTTTGAACACCCCTAAAAACAAGGTTCACGAGACTTATAGGGTTTTAGAAGTACACACTTGTAAATGAATTATTATGAATTTTTAATGTGTTTTGGTATTTTAATGTACTTTGGAATTTTATAGTCTCACTTATGTGGGATTAAATCCTATGGCTAGCTATTGTAGTAAGGTTTTTTTAGTAGTTTAAAATTATCAAACTAACCTTTTTCTTGTAGGGTTTAAACGTGTTACCCATGAATAAACCTGTTAAGAACCTTGACCCAATAACAACCCAAGTAGTTAACGTGTTAACCCGAAACTCTTTATTTTCGTATTAATTTGGATCAAGGTAACTGGTCATGTAAAAAATCGTTAGGTCATATTTGCCTTCTCTGCACATTTTTACTGAATAATTCCTTTTTATTTTTCCCTTGTTGGGTGATATAAAAAATATTTGAATCTGTAACAAAGTCGGGTCTTCATCCGATCCTTTTGCAATAGGGTGCTATGATCTCGGTAATAGCCTGCTACAAGCATGGTGCATCAGTCACAAGGGACCAGTTTCTTGAGCTATGTTCGTCCAGTTCAAGTCATCACTGTGGGAATGCTTTCGCCAATTGCTTTTGCAAAGCGACTTCACTTAGGCAGGTAAACTGAAGAACACAAACACCCTTTTCCCTTTCCATCTTACTGTTTTTACATTTTCCTTCGTCGGTGCTGTCAGAGTAGTTCATCCTCAAAAATCTCAAGTAGGTTTTGTGTGCACCTTGATTGGAGCACTTCTCATTATTGTGGGACTTTACTGTGTGCTGTGGGGAAAGAGGAAAGACGGTCTTGTTGCTGAACACGCAGAGATTGAAAAAGTGACGTTCGACGATAATAAAGTGGTGGAGATTTACATGAATGATATTTCAGTAGTCAACCCTGTCACTAGAGAAAGGACACGATCTTGGAGAACAATTTGTTGTCTTCCGGGCGGATCAGAAAGAACAGTTGACGTAAGAAAAATTGTGTTGGAAAATTTAGGTTTATTTTAATGTTATAGTTTTTTGGGCCTAACGTGTTAGTATTAGGGTTTCGTTTTGTTGCCTATTAGGGTTAGACTAGTTTTTTGTATACATAATACTTTGTAACTGAATAAGAAGTTAGTCACAATGTAATTCTTTAGATTATGTATCCGTCTCGGCGAATTTGTAATTTTGTAGTACTACTTTGTTTTCAATAATTCCTAGTTTTGTAATATGTTTATTCTTCCGTTAGTTATGTGTGCTCGAATTTTCAATTAATTGTGTTTCATCATGATACAGAACATCAATCACAGATAAATTGCATTTAAGATAATCAAATCCCACATAAAAGTTTACAAGAGTAATCGCTCACCGCCTAACTATTAAACGATTTCCATTGATGGTTTGAGTTCCAACGATCCATATGAACTTATTCAGGCTTCAGTTGTATAATGAAATGGAATTATTTTGATCTTCGGGTGGATTCCATGAGTAGCACAGAAATATACCACTTCTTTACGCATCTTCGCTTGGCTTCTTGCACCGCCGGAATGGTTTTCATATCTTCCAAAAAGGTCGATGCATGGTTATAGTTTCATCTTCCCATTTGATTTCATTGCCAATTTGTATGCGACTTACCCGATCCACATACCCACGCACTACAGAAAAAACTATGAAGTGTAAACATAAATAATAAAAAAATAAATAAAAAATCAGATTTTGAAATCAAGAACCACATTAAAAGTCAAACATATCAGTAAAGAGATAAAAAGTGTAAAGTTTGTTTTGATATTTACTAAAATAAAGGCAATGAGTTTGATAATAAATAAATGGTGAAGTGCTGATTTAGTCTCTGAACTATCACCTCAGTGAAAATTAGATGTCTAAATTATTTTTTTTCGGTAAAATAAGTCCCTAAATTCATTAAAAATTGCTAATTTCATCCATACTATTATATTCAAAGCTATTTTAACTAATTTTTCATCAACTTAAGTCACTTGATACACTTCAGAGTGTAAACCGTTCTTTTCTCGCCTATAAGCCGTTACATTTCATATATGTTGCGAATATAACATCTAATTTACCCTCCAAAGTTAACTCCATATACTATTTCTCTATGAAAATTTGCCAATCTATCTTTCAATGTGTATCACACATGTAAGTAACGTGACTTAAATTAACGGAAAATTGAATGTAGTAGCTTCAAATTTAACATTAGAGATGTAATTGGCAGATTTTTTATTATAATTCAAGGACTGATTTTTCTGGAAAAAAATAATAATTTTAGGGACCTAATTTTCACTCAGGTGATAATTCAGGGACTAAATTGGCAGTTCACCCATAAATTAATACTGATAATTCCTAAAAAAAAATGCTCCATAAGGGCAAATTGAGAA
Organism: Malus fusca; assembly: GCA_035220775.1. Taxonomy (NCBI): domain Eukaryota; kingdom Viridiplantae; phylum Streptophyta; class Magnoliopsida; order Rosales; family Rosaceae; genus Malus; species Malus fusca. The sequence continues at coordinate 24,355,134 of CM069072.1, read as the reverse complement.
ATCGATATATAGCGCATGTGGTCCAACATCCTAGTTAGTGGATAGGGTGTTGGGTTTTCACCTATGCCCATACATCGTACCGGATATGTTTCATTCATGGAATACGATTCACTTTCAACATGCCTTGGTGGTGAAATGGTAGACTCGCGAGACTCAGAATCTTGTGCTAAAGAGCATGGAGATTCGAGTCCTCTTTAGGGCATAATATTGAATATTGAGAATGCTCATTGACTTGGAATAAGTGCGGCAGAGGTCACGAATCTTGGTGATCTTCTCTATCTAATGAATGGGGAGTCTGATTTGAAATCGGCTGCCCTGCATCCACCCTCGAGTATATGCTTTACCGCTAAGCCTACATTACATGCAGTAGTACCTAAAATTACTACTGAAAAATATGTAAAAGATTGTTTGGCCATGAGAGCTCTCCATAATAATTATGACCCATCCCTTTAGCCATTTTAGCTAACACAAGATCATTCAAGTCAGGTTTTTTTTGTTATTAGGATAGGTGAATTATTCTAAATCCATCCCCCTAAAGAACCGGACATGATAATTTTTCACCATCCTGCTCGAGCATGAATCAAACGAATCCAATGGATCCATATAAAGAAATTGATATGTTATCCATATTCACACATATATGAATGATTCAATGCGTTTGAAACTTCCCCCTTTGCTAAATTATTGTAATAGTTTCAACCGCTCCTACTCCCCTTAATAATAATAAATTAAAAAAAAAAGATATGAATATATAGCATTTTGAGTTTAAATATATAAAAAAGACCTGTAGATAGCTTAAATTCACTTATGCTGATGTGGCTTCAAATTAAAACACCTTAATTAAAAGTTCAAAAACTTTAATCAAAAGTTAGAATACCCTAGATGTATAGCAAAAGATTGTTAAGGTGGAGTGATGGATACTAATTTCTCCTATTTCGTAATTGTAGATAACCAATTTGTCAATTATGAAAAGAATCTTAAAAATTCGTTTGTTTTTTTGTTTCAATCCTATATTTAAGGTGAAGTTGTGCTAACAATATTGAACTATTCATTAAATTGACACAATGAGAAAGTTTCTTCTCACGACTCACATATCACTGTGTCACTTAACTAGAGATGCTAACTAGGATATATCTCTGATTTGTAGGTATATATCTCTTGATTACATGTTCGAATGTCATCAAATCTGAATTAGGACACCGCTCCACCAAAGGTGACTTCCACTAATAAATTTCAAATACCTCCAAAGTTGAGATTTATATTCCGCCATTCAAGGAAGATGTCAGGTTCTTTGGTAAACTGATTGTGGATTCCACTAGCTAATGCATGAACTCAAAAGAAGCGGCTGAGGTTGATCCTTCACAGTTATAAAAGCCCCATTTAAACTTGAAGCATATTATGCACATTTCAATTTAGAACAAGAAAATTTTCATATCCATGGAAGGATGCACTCATTACTTGGCAATGGTACTGGTTCAGCTGATACACGGCGGATCAAACGTCCTTATAAAATTGTCCCTTCAGGATGGACTCAATCAGATTGTCTTCGTGGTTTACAGGCATGTTCTTGCGATGGTTTTGATCGGACCATTTGCCTATGTGCTTGAAAGGTAAGCATTCTTGCCGTTTTTCGGACTTTCTTATTGTACAAGAAACAGCTGAAACTAATTCGGTAGTGGATGTGCTGAGCAGGACGCAGAGGCCTTCTCTCTCGTAATATTTTCCTGCTTGCGTTGTTAGGGCCTACCATCTATCTGAATGTATACTTTGCTGGTTTAGCATACACTTCTGCAACAGTTGCAAGTGCCTTGAGTAATGTTATCCCCGCTTTGACGTTTCTGATGGCAGTACTTCTTGGGTATATACTATGCCTTTACTTTGATTTCTTTTACAGTTTCCTGCTCTGTAATTTTCTTACTGCTATTCAGGATGGAGAAATTGAAGATTAGAAGCGCTCGAGGCCAAGCGAAGGTGGCTGGTACAGTCTTCTGCATCAGCGGTTCTCTTGTTTTCACATTCTGGAAAGGAGGATACCTGTTTAAAGGTGTGGAAAAGCCACTGATAAGTGTTTACAACGCCAAGGGGTCTGTTGGCCAGATCAAGCATGTTCAGGAAAACTGGATCAAGAGTTCTGCTCTTATTCTGATTAGCCACATTGCGTGTAGTGCATGGCTAATCCTCCAGGTGATTAGAAACTCAATTTAAGATGGCACCGTTTATACAAATATAATGTCAAAACTTAGTTGTATGTTCAACTTTGGCCTTTTTTGCTCCACAGGCTGTGGTGTCCAAAGTCTACCCTGCTCCATTGTCACTAACCACCATCATGTGCTTTTTTGCATCACTGCAATCTTCTTTCCTTGCCTTGTTTTTCGCAAGAAATCCAAGTTCATGCAGACTGGAGTGGAACCTGCAGCTTTTTACTATCGTCTACTTCGTGAGCGTTTTCTTCTACATATATTAATTATCTTATAAGATACGTTCAACAACATAAAATGCAAAAAATAACATGATGCTACATTTCTGTTGCGAGAACAATTTCTATAATCTTTACAATCATATTTGTTGTCTACATATCTTAAAACATAATTCATTAATTTAATTTTGTTCTTCCATGTTATTGGGATAAGATATATTTGAATCTGTAAAATGTTCGAGTCTTCATCCGGTCCTTTTGCAATAGGGAGTTCTGACCACAGCATTAGTCTATTACCTGCAAACATGGAGCATCAGTCACAAGGGACCAGTTTTCGCAGCTATGTTTAGTCCACTTCAAGTCATTATAGTGGCAGTGTTTTCGGCAATTGCTTTCGCTGAGCGACTTCATTATGGCAGGTAACCTAAGAACACAAACATTTTCTTCCCTTTCCATCTTACTGCTTTCACATATGGCAATTAATTCCTTCGTTGGTGCTACCAGAGTAGTTCTTCCTCAGAAATCTAAATTTTTTTGTGTGTGTACAGCTTGATTGGAGCACTTCTCATTATTGTGGGACTTTACTGTGTGCCATGGGGAATGAGGAAAGACGATCTTGTTGCTGAACACGCAGAGATGGAAAATGTGACCCTGGACGAGAATAAAGTGGTGGAGATTTCCATGAATGAAATTTCAGTAGTCAATCCTGCCACACCAGAGAAGTAACATGATCATGGAGACAAGTTTTTTTTTTCGCGGTTGGATCTTAAAGAACTGTTGATGTAAGAAAAGTTGTGTTTTATCATTATGCAGAAAGTCGGAGAAAATCTTTCTTATTCATATAATCTCTAGTTCCAACAATCCATATGAACTTAATGGTACACATCAACAAGAGAAATCCTTTGCTTTCCGGCATAGTTTTTCAGTAGCCTCTCAACAGCTTCATTTGCATACTGAGTTTGAATTATTTCGATCACCGGATAGTTTCCATGAGCAGCACAGAAATCTATCAATTCCGCGTTTCCTTTGTTCTGCTTACTGCATTGCCGGAAATGGTTTTCAGACCTGCCAAAAAGGTCGATGCACGGTGTTCACTACCCAAGAATTTGGCTTTCATGTTTCCCCCAACATGGTTACTGTATACCCCATTATAATCCAAGCAGTCGGTTAGCTAATGTAGCTACGTTCACTTAACAAGTGAAATATCTAACTAATTACCTCGGTTCCTTTGTTTAAAGTGAGAATTGCCATGACAATTATTCATTTCATTGGCCACAATATAAAAGTTTTTTCTCACTGTGCCACTTAATGAGAAAGATAGTGTTGTGCTAGGATAGCACCAAACCAAATGGAACCAACTCAAGCTAACCCACAGGAAATTTATCAAATGAAATGCAAGAACAAAATATTAAAGACACCAAGATTTTAACGAGGTTCCTCAACAGTCAGTGTAACTGGAGTACGTCTTCGGAGCAGTAGGAGCTCACCCAATAATCCACTATCAACCAAATGGGAGTTTACAAAGTGTTGGCAAGCTCACAACCTAAAAAACCCCAATACAACCAATAGATCTCACACACCAAAGAAACAAATAGAGAAAGAAATATAGTGATTAATTTCTTCTCTATACAAAGCTCAAAGTTATTACAACAATAACATTTTGATGGAGTGAGAACTAACCAATGAAAGGAGCAACAACTCCTTCTCAGAAATGGGACTGCAGCAGTACCTTCTTTCTCTCCCTTTTCTTCTCTACGGCTCTCTATTTTTCTGCTCTCTTAAACAAAAGGGCAGCAGCTGCCCTCTTCGTAACATAGCCATTCCCGAGGCTTTTCACATGGGCCAAAGAAAAAACAAAAGGACTTTAGACAATGTGCCCTTTTTTTCTCCCCAAAACATGGAAGGGACACAATCATGTTGTCCACCTTTTCTTTTCTTTTATTTAATCAAAAGTTGGCCACTTGGCCACTAATTCAACAGATAGTAAGAACGATATATATCTTTAATTTGTACGTGTATTTCTTGATTACGTGTTGGAATCTTCCAAGTCTAGATATCACCACTGAAATTATTTACCACTAATAAATTTAAATGCCCCAAATAGGAAGATGTCATGGTTCTTTTGTGTATTGGTAAACTGATGGTGAATTCCACTAGCTAAACTATAAGATGTGTTGTCATGCATGAACTCATAAGAATTGGCTGGGAGCCTGGCATTGATCCTTCACAGTTACAAAAACCCCATTAAAGACGTCTAATTTAAACTACATTCCAAAACTATCTCACTGACCGAGTGTGATTTGTGGAGGGGCTGTCGCAGGTGAGACTGGATGGATGGTAAGGCCGGCAGGTGGGGGTGGAGGAGAGAGATGGAGATGGAGGATGAGAATCTGTAAGATATGGAGTTAGTCTAAGGAGAAATGATTTTAATTATTGTAAAAAGAATAAAAACTAAAATAAATATGTTGATTTATTAAATTATGCGACATGTACATGTCATATGTTACATCAGATGATTTAAAAAATACAACATAAAACATCTCAATAGGATTACTCTATAAAGGAATATCTTCCTTGAAGTCATAACGTAAGATAAGACCAAAAAAAGTTATAACTTATTGAGACCAGTTATGTATAGGAATGAACTCCACATTGTAATAAGTTATAATTTTTCTTGGTCTCATCTTACGTCTCCACATACTAATAGTTGTCAATCAGTACAAAAATATGCAATAGCTTTTTTTTGATAAAGCCTCGGCACAAGGGAAAATTTTATTGACAACGAAAAATAAACTTGTATCTAGTCAGGGGACATAAATTTTACCCTTCATAAACAGGATAGGGATTATCTCCCCTCCCTTCCTTTCACAATTTTTTTTTCTTATTTCTCTCTCTATAAAGATTAAATCTTAAACGTTCAAACAGGAGGGGAGGGAAAAATAGAGGGGATAGAATCCTTGTTCCATAAAACAAGAAGAAAAGGAGAAAAAGTAAATAAAAAAGAAAAGGGGACATAAACATTATCTATCTAGGAACGAAAACAAAGAAAATAAGGAAAAGAGGGGTGGACATGAAAAGCAATATCACACATAAAAGTTTATGATAAACTAAAATATTTCTCAAAATTGTTTTTATAACAAACAATATTATTTACACTAACAGAGTGCGGGAGTGGGCTAAGCCTTATAATAAGCTAGCAATAATATGGTTCAAACTCGTATTTAGCAAGAATCGAACCTAAGACCTTTTACTTACAAGTTGATATCACATATTTGAGCTTGCATGTATTTATGTGCAAGAAATAATATTCATTATGGATAAATAAGTCAATAAATAATTATTTTTAACTACATCTCTATTAAGTAATGGAAAAGGATCATCTCTGGACCCCATTCCTCATAATCTACCAAATCAGTGAATCCGTACCATTGAAAATTGATTTAACGGCTGAAGTTATTATAACATTTAAAGTGGGCCCCTATTTGTAACTGTTGGATCAAATTTCAATGACACGGATTCCTTAATTTGATGGATTAGGAGGAAGGAATCCGGAACGCTTTCCTTAAGTAATAACCTCCCTAAAATTATAAAATTGATTTATTCCCAATGTTATAAAATTGGTTTGGTCCAAACTTTATGACGTTCTAGAGGTTTCACTATATTTAATTGTCAAAAAAAAAAAAAGTTTGCCCGTTCACTTGTGGAAATATTTAATATTCTTATTGAGTTCTTAAATGAATCTGACTAGCGTACTGCAGTAATTTCAGTAATTTCAGTAATTGATAAAAGTATAGTTTGTGTATATACTTTATCACTCCGCGAACATAAATTTTTAGTAAGGGAGGTAAAATTTACAAACTAAATAATGTCACCAATACAAATTAACATATTTATCAACGCTTAAGTAATAAACCAATTATCAACTTTCATGTTTTTTAATTTTCAAAATTTTGTCTACAAGCATTACCCAAAAAAAAATCCATTTTTATAACCAAAAGCATTTATGAACGTCAGTAGAAAAAATTAAATGAATGACATATTAGTGTTTATAAGCACTACCGTATCTTTAATATCTTAGTACTCGTTTGGAAGTGTTTTGAAATAATTGAAAGCGTTTTTAATAAAAATGCTCTTAAAAGCAATCCTTAGTAAAAATCTAAGTAGATCCTAAAAAAATATTTTAAGTGCTTCCTGGAAAAAAATAAATATATGATGATGTTTCTTTCAAAAGCACTTAAACCCAAATTAATCTAACAAAATACGTTTTCAATCATTTTAAAAATACTTTCCAGACGAGACAAAGTCCTTAAAGTGAAAAAGGACATGGTCATAACAAGAAGTTCATTGGTCCGCTCGCAACACGGGGGTTCTCTAGGCAAGACTCAGTGGGTGCGGTTGGAAATGCAAAAGGGTAAGCCTGGGGTGAATTTTTGTGCATGGGTCGTGGGGATGAGTTAGTCCGCCGGGCGGGGACTCTAGAATTTCTCCACAACGGCAGTTCATGGGAAAAAAGGAAAATACAGTTTATAATGATGCAGAGAATAAATGCTAGATAAAATACATGTTTATTCATGTAATTCTAGTTGCTTTACACATCATGCAGCTGAAAATCCAAGATGCAATTCAACAGAGGTAAATGCACACCACTTTATGGAATTGCCTAGGCGCTAGGCTAGGAGGGAACTTTTAGAACACTACTAGATATGCATGCCATTGCCAGGGTAATGTTATTTACTATGTATCAATCAGGGAGCTTTCAATATCGATCACAAACCGGTACTTCACATCTTTCTTCACTAGCCTCTCGAGCGCTTCGGTTGCATATTGAATCGGAATTATTTCAATCATTGGGTGAATTCCCTGAGCCGCACAGAAATCAATCATTTCTTGCGTGTCCTTTGTTCCGCCTGTTACACTGCCAGAAATGGTTTTCATCCCTGCCAAAATATAAATGCATGGGGTTGATTATACTTGCAAGTTTTACCACTACTAAGAGAGCTGGATACATGAAATGAAACCATAATTTCAATCATTCGAGAAATGCTCAAGTACCCAGATTAAGGCTTGCAGGACTGAATTTAACTTCACTTGGGAATCCCACCAAGGCCAGAGTTCCACCCGTCTTCAACAATGCCATATATGGATCAAATGGGTGATCACCAGATGCTGTATCAATTAGGAAGTCAAATGACTTCACCAGTGACTGCAGAGCAAACAAGATACTGTTCACATGATTAGCTAAGAAAAGAAGTTTGCTTTATAAGAAAATCTTTGTATTTTTACCGCCATCTGCTCTTGGTCGGATGAAACGACAAATTTATCAGCACCAAGTTGGCTTAGAGCTTCCTCTTTCTTGGATATGCTTGTGCTAAAAACTGTTACATTTAAACCAAATGCCTTGCCAAACTTCACTGCCATGTGACCAAGACCACCAAGACCAATCACTCCTAGAGATTTACCAGGTTGGTTCATCTTATGGTGCTTCATAGGAGCATAAACAGTAATTCCGGCACAAAGCAAAGGTGCTGCTGAAGCCAAGGGATAGTTGTCAGGTATCTTGAAGCAGTATCTGTAAAGATGAATTGGCAGAGAAATGTTAAGAAATTGTTGCAAAGAAAAGTTCCACTTCTCTAGTCATGAATTATATTACTACAAGAATTAATTGATGCAAAAGCGTTAAAATCATATGATTCATACCTTTCATGGACAACTATGTGACTGGAGTATCCTCCTTTTGTAATTGTACCATCCGCATCAACAGCATTGAAAGTGTAAACTGAACCCTTTACGCAGTTGACTTCAAGTCCCTCATTACAATACTCACAATCTCGGCATGAGTTGACATAAGTTCCCACTCCAACATGGTCGCCAACTTTGAAGCGATGACAATTTGAACCTACCTCTTTTACAACACCTGCAATCTCATGTCTGGTTGCAAATAATCACAAACAGAACAGACAGATTTAGAAGGAGAACACGAGGGTTACATTATTCATCATCATACTGTCAGAACACATACCCAGGCACCAAAGGATACTTTGAATCTCCATGTTTATTTCTTGACCAAATCACATCAGCATAACAAACTCCGCAGTGAGTAATTCTTATGGAAACATCGTCAGCCCCAATAGCCCTAAAGAAAGCATCCCACCCAAATAATAAGTAGAATGACTAGAATACAATGTCAAGGAACTTTATCAGCTTAAAACGCCATGGAAGTTACAACAGTTCATGATTGTAATTTTGCAACTAACAGTCTAAAAGTCTTCATCAATAAATCATGCTCAACCGCATTATTTTCACTCAGGAAGAGAACTTGGAACTTACCGAGTGATGCAACACGAAAAAGACATCATCTTCCAATTATATTTCATTGAGAAACCAATCAATGCAATATTGAGACAGTAAGGACGATTGAAAACATACCTGCGGTTGAATTTGTAATGGGATAGAACTCCAGATGGATCCCTTGCAGCATATCCAACGCAGTTCTCATTTGCGCCGTCGGAGCTCATCGTTTAACTATCAATCCACCATAAGCATATAGCAATCAAACACACATTTTTTTGTCATCATAAGATGATCTAGAAATTCGGAAAAGAGTCGAAAGCACTTGCAAGAAGAGAAATGATTTTCACCCTCGCTGTTTATCCGCTTGCACTACCCCCTCTTGTTTCTAGCCACATGAACGAAAAAATAAACAGCGAGTCCAGTGACAGAAACAAGCAGGGAAAGTGCAGGAGGGGAAAAATTGGAGTGTGAAAATCATTTCCCAACTGAGCAGAGCTCATTCGCATTCAAAGGAAACGCCTGGAAACAATAAAACATACTGCCCTTGTTTTTGGGGTCTAGAATTTCGAAAACCCATTAGATTTCAGATTTAAATACTGCCCTTGTTTCAGAACTCAGATTCAAATATGATTGAGAATCCGACCCCCTTAATAATCTTTGTTTTTGTTCTCAGTCATATGGAATTATAAATCAGTTTTGTTCTTGCAAACATGAATAAATATATGACTTGCAGATGAAAGAAATCATAAAATTATCGAAGCAAGCGAAAATGGAGAAGAGTGAAGGGAAAGGTGCGTTTACCAGAAAAAGATACGAGCAAACAAGAGAGAGATCACTTTTGTTTTTGCCCTCCAGAGAGTTCCTGTCTTGTATTTATACTGAAAAGTCAACCACCTCCAATGAGGATCTCTTTGTGAGGATCTCTTTGTGAGGATCTCGAAATCTTTCAATCACATTCGTTCATCGTATATCGTAGGATTTAGGATCGTACGATCATTTTTATTAGGTATTGTTTATATTTAATTTTAAATAAAAAAATTATAATAATTTTTTACTGTACGATATACCATCTCAAATGAGGATCCTCATCATATCCTCTTTGTGAGGATCCTCTCTAGATCCTCTTTGTGAGGATCCCAGAATCTTTCAATCACATCCGTTCATCGTATATCGTACGATCATTTTTGTCAGGTAATGTTTATATTTAATTTTAAATAAAAAAAATGATAATAATTTCTAACCATACAATATACAATGAACAAATGTGAATAAAAAATTCTCAAGATCTTCACAAAAAAATCCAAAGAAGATCATTTTCATCCACCTCGGCAGCTGAGATTTCATTGTCAACTCTAATCTTTATCCATACAAAAAGGGAAACTTTTATTAATACCCAAATTATGTTGTAAAATCGACGGTGGGTGCAGTGGAATAAATGGAACAAGACACAAAATTTACGAGGTTCCTCTACAGTCAGTGTGACTGGAGTACGTCATCGGGGCTGCAGTGGTGCTTTCATTATAATCTAGAATAATAGGAGTACAAAGATAACTCTCTCTATTATCTTCTCCTCATCTTCCTCTTCTTCCTCTCTTTCTCTTCTTTCCTCTCTCTCTCTCTCTCTTCCTTTCTTCCTTTTCCTTTTTCTCTCCCGTGAACCCTTAATACTTCATCTCATCTTCTTCCTTTATATAAACAAAAGAAAGCACTATTCACTTTACAAATTTTCCACAAATGAATAGTGAAAATATTGTGCATAAAATAGTAACAAATTATTCATGTGGGCCATCCACATATTATTCACAACAAATTATTCTTTTTTATTAGAAGCTTAATATAAAATAAAAATTAAATAAAAACCATGTAGGATGGTTAGTACGTTCATTATTTGCCAAATATCACGGATTGTTGAAAATTTTCCTAGTTTAAGTGTAATTGTGTAAATTCTAGATTAGATTTGATTCTAGTTATCATTTCCTATTACAACTTGTATTCTTTAGGGATAAAGGAATATATTCTCTCCTTTTACTATTATAAATAAAGGCACTATGTGGGAATGATAACATACACATTTTCCAATAATTTTACAAACACATCTCTCTCACCCTCTCTTCTCCTTGGTATTCTTTGGGGGATGAAAGAATATATTTTCTCCTTTTACTACTATAAATAAAGGCACTATGTGAGAAGGATAACATACACATTTTCCTACAATTTTACAAACACATCTCTCTCACTCTCTCTTCTCCTTGTCGCCGGCCTCCTCATCTTTGTTAGATAAAATAGGCTACAACACGTTATCAGCACGCTCATACCGTTGCACTTATGAATTTGACTTTGAAGAATTTTTCTGCATCAAACCAGTTCATTCATATCATCACGCATTCAGGTTCTTTCAAAACAACGGTTTTTATCTCGATATTTTTCCAGCTCTGATAGCATGAACATGCACCATAATGCATGACCCAACTTTACGTTTTTTCGAATTTTAGATTCTACATAAATTGTGTATGCATTATATTCATAATTGTTGAATTATGTGAATTTGATATTTGCCATGAATTGCATTAAATATATGTTCATGCATTAAAATATTGAACTGTATATGCATCAAATTGAATTATATATGAATTGAATTGAAAAAAAAAAAAAATCAAAATCGCCACTTGGGTTCTTTGAACCCGTGACCCCGAGCAAGCATGGAGCATAAAAGCTCCTTTGAAACTCGAGAAAATCCACATCGCATGTAGCAAGACCACAGCTTTGTTGTGCAATTTTCTGACCAATTCCGACATGGTATCGTAATTTTGATTTGATAGCATTGAAATTCCTGAAGAAATTTCATCGAATTTGGGTGAAATTCTAGTTTGAATTTCTTAGGTTTTTTTCCCCCCAATGTCGAGGTACTCCCTCCATCCCCTAGAACTTGCTCGCCGTTGAACCCCTGACCTTACACCAATAATTTTTTCCCAAAATACGGCCGCCTGCAGCGGCGGCACTGGCATTAGTCCCCGGTGACTGCACCTAACTCCGGCTGGGGTGTTCTTGGTTGAAACCCTAAACCCCAAATCTTTGGGCTAACCTTTCTCGGCCCGCAGAAAAAAGAGAAATTTTTTTAGAATAGGCTCGCATGATGTAGCCCAATACATGGCTCGACCCAACACCGGCCCGAGGGGCCATGGTGTCCCGGCGTTGTGTGCAACACCGGATCCCAGCTCAACTGGCGCATCCGTGTTCCCTCGTATCGCTTCACACATGATCCGGCCCCTGTTTGGGCCACCTCTTTTTTTTTTTTTTTGGGCCCGGCTCCTTTTGTACAGCCAGCCTACTATATTGGGCCTACAACCCACTATTCATATTAAGGCCTGATCAGCCCGTGAAAAAAAAACAAAAAACCAAATTCTTGGGCCGCCTATAACGGGCCGCGTGGATTTTTTTTCTGGGGTTCGCTTGTTGCGGCCCGTTTTGTCCCTCTTCTCCATGTAGGCTTGAAGCCTGCGCTGCACCCAAGAAACCCCAGCCCAATTTTTGGGCATGGACCATATGGGCCAAAATTTGCTCAGCCCACGTATTTTTGGGCCTCGAGCTTCGATTGTTTAATATTTTTAAACAATTTGGGTTTTATATTTTTTTCACCCACACTTTAAATTTGGCCGAAGTCCAAATAATTAATTCAATTACAATCGTTGACCTGAAGTTCTATTTGCATATATTTGTGTTTGCCTGCAGGAATATATGAACCTGAAGTTCATAATTATTTTGAAACCTGAAGTTTCTTAAAAACATGCCTTGTTTGAAAACCTGAAGTTTTCATTTAAAAACATCACCCATGAAAACCCGAAGTTTTTTCATACAAAATTAAACCAATACATGTCTATTAGAACCTGTATGTTCTACTCCTATGTGAATGGATTGATTTTTTCTCCATTACACTAACCACATCTTGTCCATCTATTTTGTGATAGGAACATGTCGAATTTGAACAAACTCGACTTCACCGTTTTGGAGGTCTCTGGAAAGAACTACCTCAAGTGGGTCCAAGATGTGAAGCTCCACCTCACTGCAAAGAACTTGCGTCTCGCCATTGAAGAAGAGACAGACAACCCTGTTGGCGAAGCTAAAAAAGCCACTGCTATGATCTTCATCCAAAGACATATCCATGACGCCTTGCAAACTGAGTATCTTGCTGAGGAAGATCCACGTGCACTATAGGTCGCTTTAGCTGAACATTTTGATCATCAAAATGACATATTCTTGCTTAAAGCAAGACATGACTGGCAGCATTTGCGCTTCCAAGACTTTAAGTTTGTGAATGAATATAATTATGAAGTTTGTCGAATTCGATCACTTCTCAAGTTTTGTAACGAAACTTTGACAGAATATGATCTCCTGGATAAGACCTATTCGACCTTCTCTGCTTCTAGATTGCCATGCAGCAACACTATAGAGCTTAGAAGTTCATTAAGTTCTCTGATTTGATCTCTGTTTTACTTATTGCTGAAACGCAGAACCAGTTGTTGATGAAGAATCATCAAGCTCGACCTACTGGGGCGACTACTGTGCCTTAAGCACATTATAGCACAAATCAACGCCCAAAATGCCAAAAGATACGTGGTAGGGGCGGCCAGAAGCCATCCTACGAAGGTTAACAGAGTCAAGGCCTATCCAAGGGAGGAAACAAAGCCCAGAAGCGCTCAAACCTCGCTCTCATGGCCCCGAACTTCAAGAATAAGGGCAAAGCACCTGAAACGCGAACATGTGATATCGTTGTGGTTCAAAGGACCATTGGTCCCGTGTTTGCCGAGCTCCCCAGACAGTTGTAGCTGAATATCATTCTCGTCGTAAGAAGTTTGAATCAAACTTAGTGCAAGTGGATGAACCGGAGATTACAAAAATTGAGGTTTCTAACTTTCAAGAGGATACCACCCCATATGGAAGATTAGAATCTTAGACAAACAATTTTAGTTAGTTAAAATTGAATAATGGTGCCGAATTCCACCTAGTGGATGAACCCCCCTTTTATTTTTTGGTTGATTTTTTTAACAATTTTCCTTTATGTTTGGATTATTTGTTGGTGATTTGTTTTTGGATATTAAGTTTTCATTAATTACCATCCTTGAATAAATGAAATTATTTTGAATTGATATTTGTTTTTAGAACTTTTATGCATGTGACCGATTCAAATTAATTTTTCATTCTAGGTATGACTAGTTAGGAAGTTAGTTGTCTGGCAGATAGTGCAACCACGCACACCGTTTTGCATGAACACATATATTTTTCACTAACTTTATACCTAATAATGCACCTCTGACAACCCTCTCAAGCCCATCCAACCTGATAGAAGGATATGGTAAGACACGTATAATGTTGTCCAATGGTACAATCTTGACCATTGCTGAGACACTATATTCTCCACGTTCCGGAAAAACATTGTTAAGTTTCAAGGATATTAAAGATAACAATTACCTTGCTGAAACCCACGTAGAAAACATAGTTGAATTTTTGTGCAAAACTTCCTACGAATATGGCCAGAAACGTATTCTAGTGAATATGGAGCGTATTCCGAGTGGTCTGTATACTACAACCATACGCCCCATAGAATGCCACTATGTGGCCGGCCCTACTACTGGGACCGTGCACGAAATTACACTTTGACATGATCGTTTAGGACATCCTGGATGAATAGCGATGTGCCAAATCCTCAAATCATCACACAGGTGTGGAGCCAAAAATAATCACAATGCAACACGTGGATTTTTGGGTAAAATTGACAAAATTACCCTCGAGGCACACCAGGATTCCTACACGCGAGCAGTGGGGAATCATCCCTCAACCAAGTCAAAAGTGCCCAAAATAGGTAATAATTCACAACCTATTTCATCCATTCTCATCAAATCCTGTCCACAAGGTAACTCCCAAATCTTTCCGCTTTTATTATATTAATTAGCTAATCAATTAGGCAATTATTCTATTAATTGGCTAATTAATTAGTTAATTATTCAATTATTCCCAATTGAACATAAATCAAGAACCTAGCCCACAAAAGGAGCCAAGTGGCAGGTCCTCTCTCACCCAAGGAGGTCGGCCACACCCCTATAAATACTACCTCATTCTCTCCAAAACTCAATTCCAATTCTCTTGCTAAATTCTCTAAATTCTCCAAACATTTTTTCCTCAAAATTCTAACTTTGGCATCAGAGGTTCTTCGGCCAAAGTCCCCCCTCATTCATCATGGGCGCGTGAGGCTTTTGGCCTTGACCTAAGGTGTTATTTGTTTTGAAGGTGCAATTTTGTCCAAGAGTAAGGAGGAAGAAATTTGCATCCACAAATTGGTACTTTCATTGAGAGTTAAGTCCCACACTCGTAGAAGACTCTTGCATCTAAGGTTTTCTATTTTCTTGTCCATTTGTAGATTTTTCGTACGTTCTTATTTTTAGAATTTTTTATTTGAAAAAATTCTTTGATAAAACGTAAAAGAAAAGTACAATGGCTAGAAATTTAGAAATTTCAACGAACGAAAATTCCAATGTTCAAGAGATGGGACCACAGCGATCCACGAGGCTAAACGTGACAATAAGTGGAGCGGCACCGCCACCACGAGGCTCCACCATGGCAACCATCGCGGTGGCCACCACGGTAACCACCTACGGCGAGGTCCATGGCGCCACCACCACGGCCTAAGTCGTGCCATTCAAAGCCCACGACACCAAGGTCATGGCCCAAGCTGTGTCACTCCAAGCCCAAGGCAAACAGGCCTATGCCGCCCAAATCCAACATGAGCCCAATGCGTTGCCGAGCCGAGCCCAAGCCTCGCATTCACGTGAGCCACACGCCTAGCAGCACACTACCGTGGCCCAACCTGCTCCTGCCAAGCAGCCCACTCCCGTGGCCCATCCTACTCCCACCAAGCAGCTCACTCCTGTGGCCCAACCTGTTCCGGCCAAGCAACCCACTCATGTGACCCAGCCTGTTCCAGACAAGCAGCCCACTCATGTGGCCCAGTCTACTCCCGTGGCATTCCAAGCAACCCAAATCGGTCCAAGATTAGTTCAACCGTCCCGGCTTCAGATTTTCAGATTGACGATCGAACCAGGAGTATTTTCACCACATTTTTATGTCGATTTGACATTTCCCAACTCAAATCTCACGCCGGAATCTACCACCCTTCCACTGCTCAAGGAAACACATTCCTTCCAAGCTCTTCCAATCTGAAATGGCGGATAACACTTGTCTCGACAAGTCATAGAGTTGACATCTCGGTGCATCTCAGTCGCGGCATAGACGAGCCGAATACATGGAAGAGCAGCCTAGACGAGTAGGTCACGACTAGGGGCAATCAAGAGCTCTGTTACCCCCAACAAAGGAAAATTCAGAAAGAAGTAGAAAGACTCTTGACCAAGCAAATGCATGATTTCCAACGCAACGAGGTCGCCGACAAGGCACTACGATGGGACATGAACAACATAAGCAGGCCACCCTTCACAGACGAGATCGAGCAGGCAGAATAGCCTTCCAAAAAGGACTTCCAACAAACCACCGGCTGTTCGGAAAATTGATCATGAAAAAAAATCTAACTCTGGCAGACTCTTTCGCTCTGATAGATAGGCATGCACTTTGGGACAAGGTTCGCCGATCAAGATGCAATGACTTGAAAAAGAACCTGACATCACATCCCTACTATCCAAACCGGAAGCAGCAGATGACCTATTCGCATGTTTGACGGTATCTGAAGTAGTAATAAGCTTTACCATTATACGAGAATAGTTGGGGGCCCAACTACCTGTATTCCACAATTCAAAAGCTTTCCTCGATGCTACCAGAAATTCAAAAGCTAACTTTGGCGATAGTTGTTGCAATCCGGAAGTTCAAGTTTTACCTTTAGACACACGCAGTTATCCTTATGACGCACTATTCCACCCAATCCAGACGCGCGACGATAAAGGTGTAGAAACGAGTGGATGAAATTTTTTTTGAAGAACACAACAACTCGGCCCAAAGGCAGACGATCGCTAGAATGACACACTCGGAAGCAAGTTTTGTCCTCGTTGCCCCAAAAGATTCTACATAGAAGTAACATGTACCGGCAGTCGAACATCACATCCTGCTACGTGTCGCACGACCCCAATCGACCCTTGCTCCATAATTCAACTATAGAGTGGCCCATTACCGGCAGTTGAGCATCTCCTGTTACGTGTAGCATGGCAGAAGGTATGCAAGCAACTTGGGGCATTTCAGACTTACACTCTCACTCAAGTTCAATGGGCAAACAATGCCCACGCAGATGTGCTATCCAGCCTAGACTCCACCCTTGACCATTAACTCAAACGCTCTATTCTGGTAGAGTATTTATACAAGCCAAGCATAGAAGCGGAGCCAGCAACCGAAGTGTCACAAGTTAGTATAATTCCCAACTAGCAAAGTTCTATTACAGACTACCTGGTCAACGGCACACTCCCCACGGAAAGGTTGGAGTCTAGAAAGTTCCAAATAAAGGCAACATGCTACTACATGTGGAACGACATTCTTATCCGAAGATCCTACACCGGACCACATCTCCGTTGCCTAGCGTCAATCGATGACTTGAAGGTTCTAAGCTCAATCCATGAAAGCGTTTGTGGAAACCACTCCGGATGCTGATCCTTAGCACAAAAGGCTCTTAACGCAGGCTACTAATGTCCTACTATGCACCAAGATGCTAAGTAGTTAGTACAAAAGCGCGACCGCTACCAACGCTACAAGCCAGTACCAGCATTGCTTACCAGCGAGCTACACCCGTAGACAAGTCCTTGGCCGTTCATGTAGTGGGTAATCAACCAGGTAAGACCTATGCCGCCTGCTACTGGGGGCAGATGAATGATGATTGTGGCAACCAACTACTTCACCAAATGGGTAGAAGCAGAGTCCATGACAACCACGATTCAGATGGACATAGAACGCTTCATATGGAGGAACATCATTTGCCAATTTGGCATCCCTCAATCCATCGTCACCGACAATGGCCCACAATTTGTGGACAAAGATTTGACGAAGTTTTTCCAAAAATATGGCATCAAGCAACACATGTCCAAGCCAAGATATCCTCAAGGCAATAAGCAAGTTGAAGCATCCAACAAGATGATCCTCAACTGCCTCAAGAAATCCATCACCACCAAGAAGGGAAAATGGCCAAACAAACTCCCTAGATGTCTATGAGCATATCGCACCACCAAAAGACGAGCAACCGGTGAGACTCATTTCTCTTTGACATTTGGCTTAGAAGAAATCATTCATCCCAATGTCATCAAGCTAAGTATCATCGCTCTACTACCGAGCATTGAGCAGAACAGTAAGGAGATGGCCACAAGCTTAGATCTGGCAGAAGAGAAGCGCGAGCAGACCATTACCTACATTGTAGCCTACCAGCAGCAGCTTCTCTCCAGCTACAACAAAAGGGCCAAGATCTGGCAGTTCTAGCCTGGATATCTAGTCCTAAGAAAATCCTTCATCACTGCCCGCAGAGAAGGCTCCAAAAAGATGGATCCGATCTGGGAAGGTCTATACAAGATCAGCAGAGTAAGCGGCAAAAGTAATTACACCCTCACCACCATGAAACGACAAAAAGATAGAAAAACAATAGAACGCCTACAATCTAAGTAAGTACCATGTATGACCTCCCGCTACATCAAGACTCAAATAGCTTGACGGGCACCACCTCACAAGCCGAAGACTATCTAGTTGTTATGCAGTTCATACCTTACAGTTAGGTTCTTGTTTGTTTCACTCGTTTTTTAATAAGGAATTCAAAAGTAATCACAACTTGGCTCAGCTGTTTGCTTACAACAACTGATCACTTTTACACTTCAACAAAAGATCGTGCCCTTTTTAGGGACTCATCGCAGGAATTGCGCCTTTCGAGTGACCAACCATGCTCTCCAGTGCAAGAAGGTAAACTAATTGCTCTCTAGTGCGAGAGGGTAAACCAATTCCCCGACACCCATATGGGTCAGCTCTCCAAGACGGGAGGATAAACTCTACACTCCGAATATACAAACGTGGATGAGCCGAGCTGCCCTAGTATAACTAGATGCACGATGGCTTGCGCTGGGATTCCTAAAAGTAGCCACAATGGTCATTTTCAAGGCTTAGCTAACTGAAGGATTTTGGGTCTCTTGGCCCAATCTGTGGGGAACAGGGTCCTAAAGACGGATGGGGCACATTACGCAGTACATCCGATAGACGATTGCCCTGGAACCCTAAAGCTGCTACCGAGTGCACTAGGTAGCCTACAGTTTCCGAAAGACTGCCTACGGCTTGCCCTTCGAGTAGTAAAACCATGCTAGACTTATACAACCACACATTCTTTTGAAATGTTAAACAAGCTAGCGTGCATATACGAAGCTTTATCCACTACCCACATTCTACGTAGTCGATAAGCTTCACATTTGCCAAGCGTAGAACGACCTACATCAAGTCCTAAAGTGTTGTGATACTTGCTACGCATCCTACAAAATTAGAGAAAGCCAAGGTTAACAGCCCAGTGGTCACGCAGACTTGTCTTCTTCTGTAAGTAAGGTGTCCGACTGCCGACCCTATGGCTAACAACTTTGCAAAGTTCTACACCAACACTGCATAGGTTATGCGGCCTGTCTGCTTATAGAAAAGTAGCACGCATATCATTGGTCTATAAAGTCTATAGGTTAAGGCATGAACAAAAGAAGGCAAAATGAAGAAAAACGAAGGAAGCAAGTTTATTAAATTTTCTAGCAAAATTGATAAACAACTAGCAAAGACTGAAGGAGTTCAAGCAAAGCAAAAAGTAACGAGAGAAACAAAGAAATCCTAAAGACTACCTAGAAGACTACTCTTCAGCAGCTTGGACACTCCACGACTACTCGGTCGCCATACCTTCAGCAGTTGCGACATTCTCAGCAACGGCATTATCCATGGTTTCACCCCCAACTGCTCCAGCCTGGGCACCACCATCTCCGACTACTTTACTAATGGAGGCCTCAAAAGAACAAGCATACAAGTCTTCTGGAGAAATAGAAGTTTTTCCCAGCAAACTTGAAGTCGGAAGACCTACCGAAAAGATTATCTGCATAACCCAGCTTGTAGAAATTGGCCTGACTTTGAACAAGCGAAGCCTCGAGCTTAACCTTCTCACCTTTCAATTGCTCGTTCTCCTCGAGTAGACCAACACGGACGCCCTGCAGCTCATCCATTTATTTCTTCAAACTTTCGTTGATCTTCAGTGCACCTTGGAGTTCCAACACTTGGGGTTCAAGCCTATCAACGATCTTCTTGAAGTGGATCGCTTGGTTATGAGCAGCAATCAATTCTTCATCCTTTACATAAGCAGCATAATGAAGCTTAGAAATGGCACAATCAAGATCTTGAATCTGAGGTATGTAACATCTGATCTCCTTCTCTGCACTTTTATACTTAACTTGGATCGCGTCAAGCCTAATCCTCAAGTTAACGACCTCTTGGCTAGCGGTCTCAAGCTGCAGAGAAATGGGGGTAGAGATAGACCTCTTCAAAGCGGCAAGCTCAGATTTTAACCTCTCGATCTTTTCGGCAGAAGAATAAGCTTCGGCTGCCACAGCTTTTGCCACCTCCTTGGCAGCTTTGGTACCCTCTTGGTCAAGAAGCATAGACTCGGCTGCCATTATAGTTGTATTCTACATCATTGCAAGTATAGCAGTCTTCTTATACTCGACCATATGCTTTGCAAAGGAACTTGGGCAAACAATCCATTTGACGCGTTCGACAAACTTAGCACAAGCTTCCATGTCTTCAAGCAGATCTAGTTTCAAAAGTGCATAGATCTCAGCAGCCTCCCTAGAAGCAAGCTTGGTGGATTTCTCACAGCTGCCCACATGAGCAGTCTCATCCTTCTCAGCAGCAAGGGGAGTGGGCCTTGGCGCCACTTTAGCAGCAGAGTTCACCTTATCTCTCTTCATAATAGCAAGCCTCTCCAAAGGATAATCGAACTTAGCTCCCAACGGACGTCTTGGTACAGACTTCGGTACTGAGAGCATGACAGGACCTCTATGTTGAGCAATCTTATAGCAATCATACTAGCCATTCTGGACATGGTCGGCGCCACATGCTCAGATCTAGCTGCCTCATTTTTCTTCCTATTGGAATAAATCATGTCAATCACAGGCTTCTCAGCAGCAGGCAGACCTTCATGAGCAGCGGAAGAAGTCTTCAGTTTTTTCTCAACTGGCATCTCTTGACCAGGTAGGGAAGATCTCTTTTTTCCACCTTCATTCACAGTAAGCTCCACGATAGTGATCAGACGAGCCAAGGCATCCGTCTTAATCCTCTTTACCTTCTCTCTCGGGAGCAGCCCACATTTCTCCCGGCAAAGAGAACTAAGTAGCCAACGCCATTCACGATACTCAGCAGGGGAGCTCAACCCATACTGGTTTTTCCCTCATTTTTTCTCTCTGACCAACAGGCAGGAAGCTTGCATGCCCAGCATTCTAGCAGCCTATGAGGCTCGCGACCTCCTCATTTCTCTCAATCACCGGCCTGGCCCGCATCAGGTTCAATAGCCCAAAAGACATGAGCCATCTGGCTCGCCTAGCACTGCGCCCCAGCGCTACAATCCGCGGCCCCAGCCGCACAAGCTGTCATTGGCTCTAGCCAAGCCGAGTAGCCTAAGCAGTGGCCCCAGCCACAACACCTCTTTGGCCCATGCCGAGCCGACTCCTGGCCCTTACCAGCCGATGTGCCGCACCACCCCGACGGCTGCCTAGCGACAACACTATCCAAGAAGAAGACAAGGAAAATTAAATTTTTCTTACCTTGGTGCGGTAAGGAGAAGACGAAGTAAGCAACGAAAGATGGTCATTTGCATGGGCAAGATGTAGAAGATTGTTAGAGGAGGGAGAACAAATATATTCTAAGCTCTCTCTCTTGTAGGGTAGAATAAATCGCTCTCCAAAGTTGATTTAATAACCCACTTAAGGTGGACTTAAATAGGTTTTAAGAGAAATTTATTTTCCTTTCCTATAGGGATTTAATTTCTTATTAAAGAGGGAATCTACATCAAAATAGGAAGCAGTCCTAAGTTTCTTAAAGCAAGAAATTCTTTACACATGTTGCCCTTTTCTGCGAGCAGCCCAACAAGTGTGAGGGCATTTGTAGAGCCAAAAATAATCACAAGGCGACACATGGATTTTTGGGTGAAAATGACAAAATTACCCTCGAGGCACACCGGGATTCCTACGCGCGAGCAGTGGGCAATCATCCATCAACCAAGTCGAAAATGCCCAAAATAGGTAATAATTCAAAACATATTTCATCCATCCTCATCAAATCCTCTCCACAAGGTAACTCCCAAATCTTTCCCCTTTTATTATATTAATTAGCTAATCAATTAGGCAATTATTCTATTAATTGGCTAATTAATTAGTTAATTATTCAATTATTCCTAATTGAACACAAATCAAGAACCTAGCCCACAAAAGGAGCCAAGTGGCCCATCCTCTCTCACCCAAGGAGGCCGACCACACCCCTATAAATACTACCTCATTCTCTCCAAAACTCAATTCCAATTCTCTTGCTAAATTCTCTAAATTCTCTAACCACTTTTCCCTCAAAATTCTAACTTTGGCATTGGAGGTTCTTCGGCCAAAGTCCCCCCCCCCCAAAAATTCATCGTATGCGCGTGAGGCTTTTGGTCTTGACCTAAGGTGTTATTTGTTTTGTAGGTGCAATTTTGTTTAAGAGTAAGGAGGAAGAAATTTGCATCCAATAACCCGAAGTTTAGGTTCGATCTAAGGAATCGCATGTCAAACATGTTCCATGGGAAAGCTTATTACTAAGCCTTCTTAGGACAAGATTCATTTGAATCCTCCCATTTTTCTACAATGGATTCAGGGGGACATTTGTGGACTGATTTACCCTCATTGCTAACCATTTAGATACTTTATGGTTTTGGTTAACGCTTCCACACGTTGGTCACATGTGTGCTTGTTGTCCACAAGGAACGCTGCATTCTCCAAACTGTTAGCTCAGGTTATCAAGCTAAAGGCTCACCACATTGATTATCCAATCAAATCTATTCGATCGGATAATGCTGGAGAATTCACATCTAAAACTTTTGATGACTATTACATGTCGGTTGAGGTTGAAGTTAAACATTTCGTACCCTATGTTCACACCGAGAACAGTTTGGCAAAGGCTTTCATTAAGTGCTTACAAATGATTGCTTGATCATTGGTCATACGTACCAAGCTCCCGATCGCTGCTTGAGGCCATGTAATATTGCACGCAACAATGTTGGTCCGCATGAGGCCTATTGCGACACAACCATTTAGTGCCATTTAGTTGGTTACCGAATACGAACCCGACATATTGCATCCGCGCATTTTTGGTTGTGTGGTATATGTGCCGATCTAACCGCCCTTACGTACAAAATGGGGCCTCAGCGAATGATGGGAATCTATGTCGGATATGATTCTCATTCGATTATTCGTTACTTAGAACCTTTGAAGGCGATCTGTTTACCACTCGTTTCGTGGATTGTCACTTCTATGAGACAGTCTTCCGGTCGTTAGGGGAAAGATAAGAACATCAACGTTCCTGAAGAACGACACGAATTATCATGAATGACCCCCACTTTGTCTCATTTAGATCCACACACAGCTCAATCTGAAACTGAAGTGCAGTGCATATTAGATCTTCAGAGCATGCTAGATGCTTTAACCAATCTAGCGCGCGTGACAATATCACATATTCTAGTTGCGAATACGCTTGCAAAGATGGATGTACCAAATGTACGACGGACTTCCCTCCTGGATGCTCGGGACGCCAATCTTGGTGATCCACGTACATTAACGGCTAGCCAATCATCTGCCTCTACACAAAAGTATGGCAGACCCCTTGGTTCAAAAGATTCACACCCCCAGAAGAGGAAATCCATGGCACAAGGTCCCTAAGAGCATATCGTGAATCCGACTATCGCTTACTTATTATATCCAACTCATGAGAAAATTCTAGATTATGGAAGCGTCCTTGAAGAGACGAATCCTCCTCCTGAGAATTGTGAGATTTTGGTATATTATGCTAGCTTAGATGATGTGTGGCGTAGAAATTAGATGATTGTCGACGATGCATTAGCATTTGCACCAGCTACTGAGATCATGTTGAGCGATGACATTGAACCGCATTCCATTTATGAATGTCGATGTATAACTGATTGGTCAAACTGGAAACAAGCAATCCAAGTTGAACTCAATTCGCTTGCAAAACGTAAGGTGTTTAGAACTGTAACTCCTACTCCTCCACATGTGAAGCCCGTTGGCTACAAGTGGGTTTTCGTTTGGAAGCGTAATGAGATGAACGAAATTGTGCATTACAAAGCTCATCTTGTTGCATAAGGCTTCTCACAACGCCCCGGGATTGACTATGACGAAACTTATTCACCCGTTATGGATGTGATTACTTTTCGCTACCTTATCAGTTTGGTAGTTTTCGAAAAAACTGAGTATGCAGCTAATAGACGTAGTAACCGCGTATCTCTATAGGGATCTTGATACGGAAATTTACATGAAAGTTCTCGAAGGACTTACATTAACTGGTTCAAATATTTCCAAACCCCGGAACACACTCTCGATTCAGCTGAGTCGTTCACTCTACAGTTTGAAACAATTCGGAAAAATGTGGTATAACCGTCTAAATGAGTATTTGACTAGTCAGGGATATGTGAACAACGAACTATGCCCTTGTGTGTTCATTAAGAAGTCACATTCCTAATTTGCAATTGTTGCAGTATATGTCGATGACATGAATCTCATTGGAACTCCTTAAGAGCTCGCGAGAACTGCTGCGCACCTGAAGTCAGAATTTAAGATGAAAGATCTAGGTAAGACTCGATATTGTCTCGGTCTCGAGATAAAGCATTGTTCGGATGGAATCCTAGTACATCAATCGAACTACACCCATAAAGTGTTGCCCCGCTTTAATGAGGATAAAGCGAAGCCTTCAAGTACTCTTATAGTCGTTCGATCGCTAGATGCAAAACGAGATCCCTTCTGTCCAAAAGAGGATGATGAAGAGATTTTGGAGCCTGAAGTTCCTTATCTAAGTGTGATAGGTGTTTTATTGTACTTAACTCAATGCACTAAACCCGATATCTTATTCACTGTTAATCTTTTGGCAAGATATAGTAATGCACCTACACGCAAACACTGGACTGGCGTGAAAGACATCTTCCGTTACCTTAAGGGTACTATGGATTTGAGCTTGTTTTATCCCTACGAATCCTCAAGTGATGCCGCACCCTCTGCTTCTCAAGTCGATTCTCACCTTGTTGGTTATGCTGACGCAGGATACTTATTTGATCTGCACAAGGCGCGTTCTCAAATGGGTTATGTCCTTACCTTTGGAGGCACCACAATCTCTTAGAGGTCAACTAAACAGACCTTAGTTGCAATTTCGTCTAACCATGCTGAAATTCTCGCCTTACATGAAGCAACTCGGGAATGCTTTTGGTTGAGAGTAGTAGTGGGCCATATTCGAAGCTCCTGCGATCTTTATCCCGCCGTTGATGTCCCGACGACGATCTTTGAAGACAACGTAGCATGCATCGAATAACTTAAGAAGGGTTATATCAAAAGAGACAACACCAAGCACATTGCCCGAAGTTATTATTTTCACATCAACAACAAGAGCATCAGAAGATTGAAGTCACGCAAATCCGTTCACAAGACAATCTGACCGACCTCTTCACCAAATCACTGCTGAAGACAACGTTTCAGAAGCTTGTTCATAGAAAACTTTTTTAGAGTTGTAACATTGCTATTTCTCTTTGGAATTGTGTCAAACTCAGGGGGAGTATCCTGAAGAATATTTGCTTGATCTTATTGTACTCTTTTTCCCTACGATTAGGAGCATTTTTCCCACTGGGTTTTTGCTATATAACTAGGTTTTAACGAGGCACCCACCTTGGGCTGGTCATATCTCTCATGACATCCCGTAGACGTTTCTTTTGACTTTGCATTTCTCACACATTTTTCCTTAGACTATGGATTTTGTCCCTCCTTGAGTTTTTGCCATAGCCTTAGGGTTTTTGTAGTGAGACTCACTTACTTATGCAAGTTCCTACCTTATTGAGAATAAGCGTTGTTCCTTAGAATCAGTGCCAACGAGTCGACTTCCTCAACTTCTGCTTGATGCTAAATCTACCTTGAGTATTTACACACTCAAGGGGGAACATTGTTTTATGTGTGATTGTGTATATCCTAAATTAGATTTGATTATAGTTATCCTTTCCTATTACAACTTGTATTCCTTGGGGATGAAGGAATATCTTCTCTCCTTTTACTACTATAAATAAAGGCACTATGTGGGAGGGATAACATACACATTCCCCTACAATTCTACAAACACATCTCTCTCACTCTCTCTTCTCCTTGCCGCCGGCCCCCTTATCTTTGTCAGATAAAATAGGCTACAACACAGATGACGTTGATTTTTTATGCTTATTTCATAAGTGTGATATTTAAGAGATTCAAATAGGCTTGACAATTTTTTACATGATATGTTAATTTGACACGGAAAATCAAAAGAATAACATGTTTCGTGTCAAACCGTTAATTAACGGGTCACCCATTAAAAACTTTGTTAACGAGTCGGGATGCTATTGGGTCACCTGTGAAGGACCCGTTAAAATAACAGATATGACACGAACACGATCAGTTTGTCAAGCCTAAACATTAGAAATGGTAATTTCTTGCATGACCCATTAACGAGTCAAGTCGTTATTCGGTCACCTGTTAAGAACTCGTTAGAATAACGAGTTTGACATGACACAATCAGTTAAAATAACGTATATGACACAAACACGAAAAATATGATCCGTTCGTCAAGTCTATATTCAAATTCAATACCTCACATGATACTAGTCCCCTACATGAAGGCGTAGTTAATAAACAATAAAATGAAAACTAATGAAAATGACTTGAAAACTTTGAGTTTTAATCAAAATAACAAAAATGTGTTGTAAGTGAATAGTATCAGGAGTGACTTTTTAAAGTAAAAATGTATTTTTCATTAAAAGTGAACAATACTAAGAGTGTTTTGTTAAAACTCACAACAATAAACTAAAGATAGCCCATGAACTTGTAGGTCACTTTCAATTTGCCCCTTACAAAGTTTTTTTACCGGAAAAATGAGGACTTGAACCATTACATTTAGTCGATCTCCCCCGTACCACATTGACACAAAACAATGATAAAAAAGGGGTTGTTTCAGGGGAACTTTAATGAAAATCTCCCGGTACTGTTCACTTTAACAAAAAACCATATTTTTACACTAAAAAATCAATCATGGTACTATTCACTTTACCATTTATTTGTCATTATCGTTAAAACTTAGTTTTCAAACCATTTTCATTAGTTTTCTTTGTTTCAGTCGTATGATCTCTTGGTGTTTCCTTTGTAAATCTCCCCCTACCATGTATGTAAGGTAAGCTCCTTCAGTTCTTCCAACAAATACAATAAAACACTCTGTGTAATCCATTATTATCTATTTGATGGTAACACAAATACTGAATTCAGTAATGCTAATATGCTATAAATCAAAACAACATCGCCATAACTATTATTTCAAGTTTCAATGATCCAAATTGTCAACCTAATCACTACCAGACCTTAACTCAACGAAAAATATAACGAAACTGATCAAGATATTTTTAAAACGACCATAAATTAATGAAACAGCTATTGATAGCAACACCAATGGGAAAAGGAAAAGTTGACTCATACAGCCGAAGGGAGCATTGAAATTGCAATGGAACACACTAAGCAAGGGTTCCAAGCCGAAAGCGATGGCTTAGACACAGAATCACAGACCTATTTCTTTTGCTTCTTCCGTTTAATGGAAGGCTTCCTATGTTGCAGCCTTACTGCTGACGATTCTCTAAATTGAGTAACTTCAGCGTCTTCAGGCAGTGTGCATAACAAGAATTTTTTGGTTGAACCAACTTGGTTGGGGAACAGCTTCAGCATCTTCCTTCCCCGAATCCATTTGAGCATTATCTTCATGTGTGTTTTGCTCATCAATCCACTGACACCAGATTCCTGAATTTTGCAAATAAAACCCTTTTTCAGAAACATGAACTGATGAAAATTCAGATAATTAACTTTATATTCCACATTTATTCTTTTATCTTGAATAAGGAAAGAAATATATGTCCTCTTTTCGCTGGAGGGCTGATAACAAGCAAAGCCACTGAAAACTACCCATTTCCCATTGAATGATAATGAATGCATGAAACATTTTGCCTGGGATGTACAGGTGCTCATACGTAAGTCTATACGGGAACTTGTCGATACAGACATGGTAAGCCCTCTATACTAGGTATCAGTAGACCAGGTACCTCTTACATTATAATACACTGCCTTTGCTTTTGTAAGAAACGCTTATCAGCAAACAAATTCTAGATATGGTTGCTTTGTATCCCCAGAACAGTAGTATCCAAAAAATCTTCAATAATTTATACAGATAAAAACATCAACAAAATGTGAGAGGTAAACCAGAAAAGTTTTGCGAACTACTACAAGAAAATGTATGCATAAGATGGAATTAAAAATCACTGCACTATAATACTTTCATTGCTGTATCACAAATACAAAAAAGTTTAACATCAAATCAAGAAGCATGATAAATCTGAACAGAGGTTTTAGCATTTCTATTTATAAGCCTTCATTGAGGGGATAAAAACACAGATGTCGGTGCTTTACTTTCTGAAACTTGCAACCCTTGTGGTTTTCTCAGTTATACTCATAATCTCAAATGTTAGTATGAACATAAACCATTCAAGTTACTTCTAAGACAGCATCATCACCTTACAAGTTGAAATTTTTTATCCAGCTTTATTAGAAACCGTTAAAACCAAAAGGGAAGGAAAAGGCCCTCAATCTCCTGTCCCCCTTAAAACTTGTTAAATCGAAATTTAAAAGTTTGCATTATGATAAACAGATCATCCTCCTATTGCAATTCGTGCTATCCTACATTAGTCACACCAGCTAGAAAGTATAGCCAGCCAACGATACAATTAAGTAACGCAAAGCTGACCCAGTACTCTCTCATTGCTGCAATTCAAGTTATCCTACTCTAATCAGTGGCAAGTAAGATAATCCTTGCTGCATTAATATAGCTATATGAAGCATTTGAAGCTAGACTACATGACCCCAAACACCAAATACACAAACTGAAATCCCCTTTTTCGTCATACCCAATCGATAAAATATCATCCACAACTGTTATAGCTGTGATTATCTTAATCACAAGCTTAGTTATTAAATAAGTACTTTGATTAGTTAGGCCAACTGGCTTGTAGTGTTGGAAAAACAATATATGTAACCAATTGTGGGGAAAATGAAAAGACAGATATATTGAAGAAAATATTGAAACATATCTCTTCTCTCTCTCTATCTCTTCCCATAGCTTTTGCCATTGTTGTGATGCTTGCAGGTTGAGTTGGAGATCTGAGATTTGGTGCATATCAATTGGTATCATCCTTCTCGGTCCTTGATTCCCTCTTGTATGCCCCGTCACGCGCCGACGACTCGTTTAGCAACCATGGACGCTCGTCTTTCTACTGTCGAGGAAACGTTGGCGGATCTTCCCAACTCATTCGCTCCTCCATTGCAGCTGCAAATCAGGACCTCACGGCTACTCTCTCAGCTCAGCTCGAGGCTAAGCTAGCCTTCTCCCTTGAGCAATTTCGGCGTGAGCAGTCCTTTGTGGGGGGAGCTGGCTCGTCAAATCCAGCGTCGATAGTTGCCGAGTCTGATCTGGAGACTCCTCGCCCACCTCGTCGTGATCAATTTGACACAGGCGGGGGCGCCCCGCGACTTCCATGGTCTCAACGAGTGGATTTTCCACGCTTCTCATATGGAGATGATCCGCTCACTTGGATCTATAAGGCCGAGCAATATTTTGCTTGTTACAACACTCCCACTCATCAAAAGGTCCTTACCGCCTCATTCTACTTGGAGAATGAAGCGATGCAATGGTTCCAATGGCACAATTGCATTCTTACCACTCCTACTTGGGAGGAATTTACCAGTGAGCTCTGTAAAGAGTTTGGGCCCTCTGAATTTGAGGATTGTACTGAGGCACTTTTCAAACTGCGCCAAACAGGTACTCTCAAAGACTATGTATCTGAATTTCGTAGGCTTGCTAATCGTGCTCATGATGTTGGACATGTACTCCTCAAGAGTTGTTTCCTTGGTGGTTTAAAAAGGGAATTGATCTATGATGTTAAGTTGTTGCGGCCTGCTACAGTCCATGATGCCATATCGATAGCTATTCAGGTTGACTCTAAGCTTTCTGCCCTAAGAGCTCTCAGTCCTAAAACCCTTCCTTCGGCTAAAATCACTCCACTACCCATACTGCCTCCTAAACCTAAAACCAATATGTTACCATATCGTAAGCTTACTCCCGAAGAGGTTCAGCACAAGAAAGATAAAGGGGAATGTTGGTTTTGCCCTGAAAAGTGGGTAGCGGGGCATAAATGTGGCCACAAACAGCTACTTATGTTAGATGTGAGTGAGGAAGGTGATCTCTGTGAAGAGTTGGAGGAGGGAGTGCAGGTTGAATTACAGGGAATGGCACTGAGTGAATGTGCATTTTATGGGGTGCATCACACACAGCCTTTCCAAACTATGAAGGTTTTGGGCACTGTCAACAACCATTATGTGAGAATACTCCTAGACTCGGGTAGTACGCACAATTTTATTGATGCTAGGTTTTTTAAGAAAATGGGGTGGTCTTTGCAAGCAACTAAGCCATTTGAGGTCAGGATTGCCGATGGGGGAAAAATCAAAAGCCAAGGGTGTTGTAGGCGCATATCCTTGGAAGTAGGAGGCTATCATTGTCACACGAACTTATTTGCACTTCTATTGGGAGGTTGTGACTTGGTATTAGGAGTGCAGTGGTTGTCCACTGTGAGTCCTGTGCTTTGGGACTTTCAGCTGCTTACAATGGAGTTCCAAGTGGGCAATCACAAGTTCAAATTGTCTCACAGTACACCACCACAGCTTGCAGTGCAAGAAATGTCACTTCAACAAATTGACAAGGAGCTTTCTCAGTCCAATTTGGGGGTATTATTGTATTCTTTGGAGTCTAATGCAAAGGGTACTGATATTCTTGGTTCTCAACAAGTGGAGGAGTTACAGGCAGTGTTGCAGCAATTTGAGGCATTGTTTCAAGTACCTACTCAGTTACCTCAGCACAGGATGCACGATCACAAAATTCCACTTATCCCTGGTTCAAAACCCCCTAGTAATCGACCCTACCATTATGGACCTACGCAGAAAGATGAGATTGAGAAGGCAGTCCAAGAGCTTCTAAAGTCAGGGTTTATAAGGCCTAGTCACATCCCGTTCTCCTTTCCAGTGTTGTTGGTGAAGAAAAATAAAATGAAGGAACATGGAGATTATGCATGGATTATAGAGAATTGAACAACATCACAGTCAAGGATAAGTATCATATTCCATTGATTGATGATCTACTGGATGAATTATATGGGGCAAAGTACTTCTCTAAGCTTGATCTCAGGTCCGGGTACCATCAAATTAGGATGCATAAGGATGATATTGAGAAAACAGCGTTTAGAACTCATGAGGGACACTAGGAGTTTCTCGTAATGCCTTTTGGGCTTACTAATGCCCTTGCAACATTTCAAGGCCTCATGAATGACATATTCAAGCCTTATTTGAGAAAGTTTATCTTGGTATTCTTTGATGATATATTAATCTATAGTTCTTCATGGGAACAACATCTAGTTCACCTGCAACAAACAATGGAGTTATTATACAAGCATCAATTGTTCCTCAAGAAACAAAAATGTTCATTTGGGCAGCAACAAGTGGAGTATTTGGGTCACATAGTGTCCGGTGAGGGGGTTTCTGCATACCCTACCAAAATTAAAGCTATTGTATAGTGGCCAACCCCTAAGAATGTGAATGAATTAAGGGGATTTCTGGGTTTAACTGGTTATTACAGGAAGTTTGTTCCTGGGTATGGCAAAATATGTCAACCTTTGTACAAACTCACGGGTAATGAAGGGTTCCTTTGGACACAAGCCACCGAGGAAGCTTTCCAACAACTGAAACAAGCCATGACTTCACCCCAACTCCTAGCCCTACCCAACTTTGCAGAACCATTTGTTATTGAGTGTGATGCTTCGGGTTTAGGCATTGGAGCAGTTTTGCAACAAAGGGGCAGACCTATAGCTTTTGCAAGTCAAACACTTGGTCCCAGAAATCAGGCCTTGTCCACTTATGAGAGGGAACTTATTGCAATTGTGGGGAAAATGAAAAGACAGATATATTGAAGAAAATATTGAAACATATATCTTCTCTCTCTCTCTCTCTCTCTCTCTCTCTCTCTCTCTCTCTATCTCTTCCCATAGCTTTCACCATTGTTGTGCTGCTTGCAGGTTGAGTTGGAGATCTGAGATTTGGTGCATATCAACAACTAGGTAGTGATTAGAAATGAAAATTCCCAAATGGGAAGAGTAAATTTTCCAGCTTTATCAGATTCATATATATGACAAAAAAAATGAAAGAAATAAAAAGTACTTCGCAGAAAGTACTTAGCCTGAACCCAAGTATTGGGGATGGTCAGAGGGCCATGCTGCTTGACGACGTCGTATAGATCACGAGCGATGGAATTAGCTTCCGGAAAGCTCACTTTTGGGTTGATTTTCCTCAGATTCTCCGCACGGCTCCGGGAGAAATGCCTGACAAACGCGGTGACGCTTGAAATCAAACCATTTCCGGTTGAACTAGAAGGCCTAAAAGCGCCGCCTCCAAACCACATCTTCCGATTCGACGAATTCACGACGCAATCGCTCCTTTTTCTTCAATTCATCTTCTCCGATGGGAAAATGGAATTAGGGGTGTGTAGTCAATTTGAATTTAAGGGAATTTTAATGGATTTTTTTTGTAGATGACAGATTTTAATGGATTTTAATAGACTTTACAATTTCATATGGATTTTGACAGATTTTATATGGATTCCTATTACAGATTTCTATGGATTATTTCTTGGATTTCTTAGGATTTTGTAAAAATTGAGAATCACAGTAAAGTATTTTTAATGAAATCCAACGGTTGAGATTAACATCTCCAACTCTCTGCAATTGAAACCCTAATTTTTTTTCTTTTCCGTCATTGCTCCTTCTCTTCAGAGTTGAGATGTATTGTCAACATCTTGGTTAAGCACCATTGCAAGAATGGGGATCTTGATTTTACTTTTGGGGTTCTAAAGCAACTGAAAAGGTCCAAAATTGCTTACCCTAATTTGATTAGGTACTCAATTCTCTTCGGTGGTCTCTATGAAAGTGGAAGATTCACAAAAGCAATGGAGTTGTTCGAATGTATGATCCCAAAGGACCAAATTTTGCCCGATGTCCTAGCTTACAACATTTTGGTTAATGGGTTTTGCCATGGTAGCAAAGTCGACAGAGCTAATACCATGACTTCCAACGTGATACTTGGAGGGTTGTGCAGAAAGGGGAGAGTTGAGATGCTCTTGAGATGCTGGAGAACGCAAGTGTAGGCACTGATAGAGGATTTTGAATTAGGGATTTGAGATTTTTGAATTTTTTTCTTTTCTTTAAGGGAAAAACTCAGAAAAACCTACAATTCGTAGTATTTGTTTGCGAATTTGAACTTGTTAAAAAAATATCCATGATGGATGAGTATGAAGAAGATGAAGTATGAGATATGAGAAAGGGTTTTCTTATGTGGGAAAAGAAATCGGAGGAGGGAGGATATGATTTTAGATGGCATATAATATTTATACAACTCATCTCCATCAAAATCCACCATTCATTGAAATCCTACCAAATCTTTAGGATTTTCACTACACCTAGACTTGGTTGGACTTTGTAAAAATTTTAATTGACTACCCATGGATTTGGATGTATTCTTTAAAATCCTTTCAAATCTTAATTTGACTACACCATGATTTCAAACTCTTTTAAAATCCTCTTCCAAAATCCTAGTTGAATACACCCTGATTTTAAAATCTATTAAAATCCCACCAAATCCTAATTTGACTACGCCCTGATCAGGGGTTTAGCGGAACCTAAAAACCCTCTTTCACCAGGAACAGAGCACGTGTTTCTCACGTGGATTTTTTATTGGTATATTTCGGGATGAATAGTGAATAGAGTTTTCTGATTTTTTAAATTTTATTTGCGGCTTAAGATATATTTTTGAAAAGAGAATGACGGGACAAATCAAACTAGTTTCTATGGATTTCAAGTGTTTAGGTTGTTTAGTGGGCTAAATCAATCTTACTTGCACAATAAAAGAGCCACCGCTTGATCTTCCTGTAGAATTAAATTAGCTAAAGATGTGCGGTCATGAGCCCATACTAAAGTTTCAATTAGTTCTTGCCAATATTTATGCCAGAAATTTAAGAACATAAATCTTGTAGCCCAAACAAGATTTACAAATAAGAACACGAGTACTTTTGTACTTCATGTTTCATTTTTTTTCTTGTTAAGAGTTTCATGAAACTATTAGTTGTATATCGGACTTTCATTAATAAAACAGTAATATTATTCTTACCATATTTTTATACCATATTTATATATCACCTTATATAACATCTGATGTAGACAAACGCATTATTTAAATTAATCACAATTTAATTTAAATTAATCACAATTTAATTTAAATTAAAAATAATTTAATAAACCAATAATTAAAAAAGAAACTGGAATTAAATGGTGATTGTGGTATACGAGTATTTTCTTCTCCTGTTTCTTCTTCCAGTTCTTTCACTCCATTTTTTTTTTCCAGCCGCCTTGCCATTGATAGAAGCAGACGAAGTAATGGAGAAAACCCATAAAACCCATCAAAGCCAGAGTTTTAACGGATTCCAACCAGGCACACCAGGTCCATGAGCGACGAGTTGAGCTCAAATACGAGCATTCTCTCGCTGGTCTCTGTCCTCCACAGACTGAAGCTCTCGACAATTCTTTTCGGAAAAGAAGCCAAGGAAATCGGAAACCCGAAACAGATATATTCAGAAGAAGAACCACAGAAGGAAGTTGAAAGGAGGAGGAGAAGAAAGGAGAACAGTGAGAGCAAGAGCTTGACGGACCTTCAGTTTGAAAAGCTAAAAGGGTTTATGGATCTTGGTTTTGTTTTCTCAAAGGAAGATAAAGATTCAAACTTGGTTTCAGTCATTCCTGGGCTGCAAAGATTGGGAAAGAATGATGATATGAGAGTTTTGATGAGTTCGCAATTACAAGGTCATACCTTTCTGAAGCTTGGGAGGTCCACATCAGATTAATTTAAATGATTTTTAAATGATTGGTTTATTAAATGATTTTTAATTTAATTTAAATTATGATTAATTTAAATGATGTGGTTGTCCATATCAGATACTACTACTGATATATAAATGTGGTATAAAAACATGATAAGAATAACATTACTGTTAATAAAATACTCTTTATTATCAATAAAATCGAGAGTTTTTATCAATTTTCGAGCGTTCCAAAACTTAAACTAAGAGACCGTTCGTGATTTCCTAACCTATAACTTTCAACATGCCAGGATCAAACCAAGAAAGACAAAAAAAATTATGTTTGTAGTTTGAAGTTGTTTGGATCAAAACTTGAACTTTGGGCCACGAAGGGAAGATGGCCGAAGTCCAGCCGAAGCCCAGAAAGCAGAAATGGCCCTTACCGACTAGGTGCAGCTCATATGACCACTTGCTCACCTACCCAAAGGCCAAGTGGTATAGATTGATCAGCTATACAGCCCATAAAGTACTTTATAGTGGCAGTACAAGTAAAATAGCTGATGAGTCACTACCTTCCAAGTTGCAGTCGGGCAAGTTGCTGCTACTAAAGGCCAAGCCAGGTTGTCTATAAAAGAAGAAAGAGAAATCAGGAATAAGGACACTCAAACAAACAAACAAATGCAAGCACAAACTCTGCTCAAAGCCAGGTTTGCCTTCAAAACGAAGCTGTAGTCAGCCCAAGCCTTCATCCCTCTCGGGATAAACCTTCATTCAAACCCTTGTAATAGCTCTGCTACCTTGTTCAAACTTGCTGTAGTATCGATTTCTCCTTGTAAACTCATCTCCTTATCCCCCTTTCTAAGCCTTCAAACCCTTGATAAACCACAAAGATAGGACCCTGCAAGACGATCAGACTTGCCCGACAAGGTTAAACCTTGCCCGTCCTTCTTTGTTTCTTGTCTTTTCATTCATTAGCCTAGCAATATGTTGTATACTTCCAGTTGTATTCAAGTTATTTCTAGTAAAACGACTATCAAAAGACTCTTTCAGCACTTGAATCCGATTTGAATATATCTTCATTATTCAAACCAGATCTAAGTTCTAAGTTCTAAGTCCTCGGGCATGTAATCATTTGATCATTTAAAAGTCATTGGCTTCAAGGCATAAAAAAGAACCTTATGTGGACTTAACCCATCCACGACAGTCCTTGATAAACGAGAAGTCCGAAGTTACTTGGGGCGCAAGTAATCGACCTATTCCTTAGTTTTATTTCTATTATATTATGATTATCCTAGAATGCTTAAGCACAGAATGAGTTCTGATGGGAAGCCTCAAGGCCTACACCTGAGGCCCCACAAAGGCACCTATTTGGGTTCATTCCGTTCTGCGGGCTAGAACGCGTGAGTATAAGAACGAGTTCTGATGGGAAGCCTCAAGGCCTACACCTAAAGCCCCACAAAGGCACCCATTTGGGTTCGTTCTATCTCTCGGACTCGGGTAATCAGAAGTATAATAGTTATAAGACTCCTGCAATCAATAAAACAAATATTGTGTGTTCAAGCACTGGTTTAGTTATTAATTGGAAGCCTCAAGGCCTACACCTAAGGCCCCACAAAGGCACCTGTCATAACTAACACAGTTTCTCGGGCATATATATATATATAACTAAAACTCGACATCCATTTCACATCTGCCATGCTGAAGATGGCAGTGGCACGCCTGAGCACTTAAAGTTAATCTTGATTGTGAGCCTCAAGGCTAAAGCCCCACAAAGACACCTCTCAAAGTTAACTATGTCCTACTCTTTCAGCCTTGCCCGACGAGACTTGCCCGACGAGCCTTGCCCGACAAAGCCCGACAGTGAAGCAGAAGCCCGACAGCAGCCCTTAACCGGCGCCAACCATCCCGGGGAGCTGTGTGCTCGTCGGCCAGGAGACATCCCCGACGGAAACTCCTGACGCGAACAGAAGTGTTCTAGAGTCTAGAATGCCTAGAATCATCAAATACGCAAATTGATACGCCCTTAGCCCTGGCGAATATTTTCAGGTCCACGCAGTTGTCGAGACATTCATGCAACTCTCGATCGGACTGAAAGTGCATGTAATTCCATACAATTTGACCATCGGCCAAGCCATGTGCAAACGCCTCCGTGGATGTGCATGCAGTAGTGCTTATAGGGGCCGGGAAGACTCACAGATGCATTTTAGCCTTCTCCTAGCCACAGTCAATGACAGTGACACTCACCAGCTTAGAGCCTCAAATCCGGGACCTCCTTGTTTTTTGTATTTTGAGAGCCGAAATCCGCACATTTACCACTGGACGACTTGATGTGGTTGATTAATCTTATCATTCAATGAACCAAATTCAAAAGAAAATAGTGATATTAAACCAAACTAGTCTAATATTTTTTTTTTGAACTTTTATCTTAGGACGCCCCGATCTTGAAATCCTAAATCCGCCAGGCACTCAGGTGCGGTGGCCCTGGTGATGAAGACTCAGAAACACCGCCGTGCCGAGATGGAGATGCCTTATGCATGTGTGACGACTCACGACTGGGTGTTATAAATCGGAACTCGATTATATTAGGTATGAATTGGAAACTTGATTTCATCTGTACACATAATTATTCCACCAACACTCCTTAATTTTTTTTTCTTAATACAAGCGATATTGTAAAAATTCGTGTTCTTGACTTAAACTCTAGTACAAAAATGGGCAGAAGATAATGGAAAAGCAGGATTATTAACAAAAAAGAGTTTTTCATTTTTAATCGATTGCAAGTCACAGTTTAACCCATACAAAATAAAATAAAAGACCAGTAGATCATAGTCAGAGCGCCAGGAAG
The DNA here is from genome assembly GCA_035220775.1 of Malus fusca. Taxonomy (NCBI): domain Eukaryota; kingdom Viridiplantae; phylum Streptophyta; class Magnoliopsida; order Rosales; family Rosaceae; genus Malus; species Malus fusca. The sequence continues at coordinate 24,317,308 of CM069072.1, read as the reverse complement.
GCTTCAACAGCTATTATACCACATCCCCTAAATTCTATACAATTCCAAAATTAATCCGCGTCCATGACAAAAAGAACAAAACCCTTGGCCAAAAGAAAAACACACAAACATTTCCCCCGACCACATATTTAACACATCGGATCGAACTCCATAACCCGTCAGCAGTCTTGGGCAGCAGCAGCATCGGTATCCCAGTCGTCTTCCTCTCCCAACTCGTACTTACTGAAGTGCTTTACCCTGAACTTCCACTCGCCTTTCAAGGCGTCATAAGAAACAAATTCGGCTCCTTGATCCTCTGCCTTCTTCTTCAGCATCTGCTTGTATCTCTCAGTCTTTGGGCCTTCTGTGAACTGACGTCCTGTTTTCTTGTCAGTGCATGTAATGTTGAGAAGTGTAACCTCAGCAGGTTTGTTGAGGCCTTGCCCGACGGGAGGTTTCTTATTGTCATCCATGTACACTATCACCTCCCGATTGTTGAACTGCACCAGAGCCTCGAGATCAAGGCATCGCACATCTGTCTCCCCAAAGAACTTGATGCTACCATACCCAACTCGTCCAACCACAAAGTCCTTGACACGACAGCAGAACCCCGGGTCCGCCCTTTCCTTAGCTGCCAATTCTTGGATTCGAGGCTCTGTATAATAGTCTGTACGCCGGAGCTTTGGCATTAGGGCCTCAATGTCAGCGCCATGCTCATATGCAATAGCAGCCTCACCGGCTCTATGCCCACTTAGTGTCATATATGAGTCCCCTTTCTGAAAAGAATGATCATCATGAACTCCATTAGGTTTCTGGTTGACTTTGACATGATTCGCCCGCTCTTTCACAATTCCATTTTCTTTTGGCGTTTCTGAAACAACGTTAAGCAAGTCTGTCAACACCACAGATACTATCGACCAAATACATTCTCGCTCAATATCTTTGTTACTTTTTAACAGCTCCGAACTTTAAAATGCAACCACAAAAATACAGTAACAAGAAACCACAAGCCAAGTGAAAACAAAAATCATAAAAGCATATACTCACTATCTTTATCCTCAGAACCTGCTTCTCCTGGAATTTTTCCTGAAACAATATTTTGTTCAGAAGGGTAAGCAATGTGCAGCAAGCCAAAATATGCTCAGTCACAAAAATAAATTACAAAATTAACTCATAATAATCTAGTGTGTGGGGTATCAATACCCATGAACAATAAAAAAATTCTCAATTAGGCCAGAAGGCCCGGAACCCGTCAACAAAAATACACTAATGGATGTGAAAAAAAAAAAATTCCCTTACAAATGACTAGTAAAAGCATTTGCATAGGCATTACATATGCCCATTCCAAAGGGGAACTATTTCTCAAGCCAAACATGAAGAGGCCGTACAAGTGAAAGGGCAAAAGGAAAGCAAATGATAATGGCACAACAGAACTTACCATTCTCATGCACTGGAGTCGAAGTATCCTTTAATGGGGATGCTTTCTCAGCACCAACCCTTTGAGGCCACTGTTCTTTTGGACGAATGACGAGTGCTCTTGGGTTTTCTCTGGGAAGGAAAAGAGCATCCGCCTTGGGTGTGTTATCTGTTTCTTCATCGTCAACAAAGAATGGGAACTGCAAAACAATAAAGGCAAATAGGTGTAAGCACAAAATTCAAATGTAGCCTGAACAGAAAACCTAATACGGATTAACTGTTTACATGAAGCATCACCCTCACCCTTGGATTATCATTCTTAGGATTATATTTTCTCGCAAGTAACCTGACCCGCCTTTGCGACAGGTGTCGAGAGGTCAACAAATATGATACCTTAACAGGCGCAGGTTTGTCTACGACCTGGCGAAGAAAAAAAAGTCAATGTCACCATCCTAAACCCTTCACACGAGGATTAAAGAAGAAAGTTATCAACTTAAAATCCCAACCACATAGATGTGATTCTCGACAGAAATTAACACCTTAAAGTCAAATTCAATTTCAAATTAAACAAAAACAAAGCCACATAAGAAATTCATATTACAGGCATGCTCGAAATTCCATATTGAATTGACGGTGCAGTTCCACCACGACCAATTGACATCTGTGGCATTGCAGGGAGTGTTCCAAATGGATTTGTAGCAGGTACTGGTTGTAGAGCTGCAGAGCTTTGAGTGGCAGGCCTATGAAAGACAGTATAGATCAATATTTTCCAGTTCAATTCTTAATTGTAAAATTCAAAATGAGATAAAATAAAAATAAAAAATAAATAAATAAAAAACTCTAAATGTTGTAATCCATGGACATAGAGAACGAAAAGAAAACCTCCAAGTAGCTAAAAAAACCCCTACATTGTCAGCCCAAAGAGCAGGTACATATTGGGAGAAGAACATTGTCTTAGAAAAAAGTTAATATTTGGAACATGTATCAACCTAATTAATACTCTAAAGTAAAATTTCTTATTATTAAATGAGCAATAAAATCACACAAAAAGAACCTATTCCACTACCAAACAAGTAAAATAGGAGCCCCTTTTTAGATTTGTTTCAAATGAGATATCTAAATCCAACGAGAGTTGTTTCATCCGAAAATTTTCCACAATTTTTTATCCATGTAAGTGAAACCAGAGGGGTATACCACTTTTGATTCTAAAAATGTGAATTTAAATACAATATCAGTAAATACACCGTCTAAACATGCACACGGATAGAAGAGATTTGAGTCATATGACATACAACTGTCCAAAGTTATTCTGACCAAGAATTCCTGTTGAACTTCCCAAACCACCTGTGTTGCCTACAAAAGCAAAAACTAATTGATGAAATCGGAACCATCAACTGACAAATAAAACCTCAATGGCTATATGGAATGAGAAAACATAAAGATGCTCAAAACATATGTTACCTGATTGAGTTTGATTAAAACTGTTGAAGTTAAAACCACTATTCTGAGTTGGCTGAGATGAGAAAGGCACAGAAAAAGTCGGCTGCACGGGAAAGAAAATAGGGAAAAAAGTTAACCAATAACCAATTAAAATCTTTTACAATTAAAATTAAAAACAACCAATAAGAACTTACAGCTGGTTGACTAAAACCCATTTGACTGCTTGTAGCACCAGCAGCAGTGGAGATCGTTAAACCAAAGCCAGTAGAAGGGTTACTGAATGGCTGCGAAAATGTTGTATTCTGCCCAAATGGATTGGTAAAAGCACCACCTGTCTGGGCAGCTGGAGGTGTGGGATTGAATGGGTTTGAATTAAATGTGGAAGTTGCTGTCGCAGCCGGAGCAGGAAATGAATATGCAGAGCTTGACGAACTAAAGAGAGACGAAGATGAGGTTTGCGGGAAAACTGTAGAAGGTTGTGATGGTGTAAAAGGACTAGTTGAAGTAGAAATCCCAAAACCTGATGAACTGAATGGTGTAGACGATGTCGCAAAGCCTGTATTAGTGAAGGATGGAGTTTTTGGAGCAAACAAATTAGATGAAGTTGTGGCATTAAAAGGACTTGAGGCTTGAGGAAATGCCTGTGCAGGATTCAAAGGGTTTGGCTGTGAGGTGGTAATGCCAAAGCCACTTGCACCAGCAGGAGCTGGACCACCTGGAAGTCAAAATTATAACATTGTGAACTTAGAAAATGCTATTATTGCTGACAAACGCGTCAAAATTTCTAAGATACTGAAACATTAACTAGAAACCGTACCTTTATCCCCCAATTGATAATCCTCCCAGCGGAGTTCTTCATGACTTTTTTCTTTATATGCAGGCATTGCTGATATTGACTCCAATTTCCCAGCAGCACTAGTCCCAGTGCCACCATCGGGTTCAGGAGTTGCAGCATATGCAGCCACTCTACTGCCCCCGCGTTGTTGGCCCCCAAAAGCTGACTGCCCAAAGGCACCAGTGTTCCCAAATGTTGTTGATTGAGCTCCTGCATCACAAATTATAAAAAAATAATACAACTACAACAAAACTAAACAGAATGAGCGACGGGTCCATTTTTTTTTTTCAAATGTACCACCACTCATATGCATCTGGAGTACTCACCAAACGGAGAACTCTGTGCTCCAAAAGGAGATGAAGCGGCAAACTGGCTGCTACCAAATGCAGAACTTGATTGGCCAAAGGTAGGAGTTGATGGAAAGCTGAACGATGGAGTACTGGACGAACCAAAACCAGGAGCACTTGAAGCACCAAAAGCAGGATTGGTTGAAGTACCAAAGGTCGAGCTAGATGAACCAAAAGCTGGGGTGCTTGAAGCCCCAAAAGCTCCCCCAGATCCAAACAAGGGAGAACTCGACACCCCAAATGCAGCTCCTGTGCTTCCAAATGTAGGACTTGTTGTGGAACCAAAGGCCGGGCTACTTGTAGCTCCAAATGCTGGGGTGGTGGCAGCACCAAAAGCTGGCGTGCTGGTAGCACCAAAAGCGGGGGTGGTGGTAGCACCAAAAGCTGGGGTGGTGGTAGCACCAAAGGCTGGACTACTCGTAGCACCAAAGGCTGAACTACTTGTAGCACCAAAGGCTGGGGTGCTTGTAGCACCAAAAGCTGGGGTGGTGGTAGCACCAAATGTTGGCTGACTTGATCCACCAAATGGCATGGAGGAACCAAATACACTGCTCCCAAATGCTGGCTGTGATGGTTGAGTTGTACTTCCAAAAGGACTTGTTTGAGCAGGATTGGACCCAAATGCTCCAAACACAGGCTTCTGACCAAAACCAGATGAACCTGTTGAGAGAGGGTGTACACATGGAGGAGAGAAACAAAGAAAATATCATCAGTGACAAGAAACCAAAATAGCGAAACAATTGAGTAGAGAGATGAATAACATGTAACCAAATAACACAGGACTTGTTTGGGTTGAACATCCCATTATAACTAGATCGATCTTGTTGATGAGCTTCTAAAGTGGAAATAATTCCACAGATAAACTAGGAAGCAAAGTGACATGTACCCCTTGAAATAAAAGATAAAACCAATCCCTCACACAAAAATTACAGCCAGAGTAGTAAAGGTATAGTAATCATCCCTGTTCCCCTCTCAAAGTCTTAATTCCCCCTAATGATATTTGTCATTTCACAATCCAACTGCACCAATAGATTTATACCAAATAGAAAGTTTCAACAACAATATATCCATCTTGTACAGAATGCATAATCCACTAATATCACGTACTGAAAGCCTCACGTACTGAAAGCCTAATCCACTCATAAATGTCCAGAAAAAAACTCAATACAGACTTGAAGGGCATTGTAAATGATTCCCAATTACCATATATCATAATAGTTATATCAAAAGATCAGTTGAAGAGTGGTGAGCAAACACAAAATGAGAAAAGAAAAAAAAAGTTCAAATTTAATCCATTGGCTTACCACCAAAAGGTGATGGTGAAGGACTAGAAGTTGCTCCAAAAGGAGGCGTTGTATTTCCAAAAGCTGGTGAGGACGCAGCACCGAAGGTTGTGGAGGAAGGAAAAGGTGAAGAAGCTTGAGTTGCGCCAAATACACCAGTTGAAGTTCCTCCAAACATGTTACTCCCTGTTTGCGCACCAAATGGGGTTGTACTACCAAAAGGCTTAGGGGCAAAAGGATTGTTATTTGTGCTGCTGGTCTGCCCAAATACCGATTGGGACCCAAACGGGCTGCTAGATGACTGTCCAAAAGCTGTTAACCAAATTCCACAAATTAGATTATTTTCACAACGAAAAAAATTACCAAGCCCGTATATTTATCAGACAATCAAACAGCATAAACAGAAGACCAGATAACATTGCCCAAACCGCTAATAAATGGATGTCATATTCATTTTACAACGAAACAAATAGGAAGTGTATCGACATCTTCCCAAAACTCGACATATGATTGAGAGAAAACCCAGAAACCAATTACTCGTGTCGGAACAAATTAAAATATATTGAATGCAGTAAGAAGGATGCAACAAAATCTGACTCCAAGGATCAAGTAAAAGACAGAGACAAAGAAAGCTTACGATTAGAAGAACCGAACATCTTCTCTTACTATTCGGCAATCAAAACCAGAGCTATTTTCTCGATCTCGAGCTGTAAAGCATACAGAACACAAAGTTAACACAAATATACAGCACAAGACATATATTTAACAAAGCATCGAGGATTTAATAACACAAGAAATCCCTAAAACGCGAATCGAACTAAACGCAAACGACAGCGTTAACGCATTAAATCCGGCATAAATGCAATCGTAAACCTAATCACCAGAAGAAAACCGAGGATTAGGGTTTTCAAAGTACCTGAAGGTGAGCGAAAGTAGGGATTTCGAAGGCGGAAGCTTCGGCCGTCGATCTGAACTCGACGGAGGTTGTGAGTTTCGAGATCGGAGGCGGCGGAAGGCGACGGAGAGAGGGCGAGGGAGGAGGGCTTGGAGTCGCAGAAGGGAAGAGGGCGAGTCGTTGCAACTTGCAACCTCCCGAAGTATCACAGTTGTCAGAAATGGGAGAAGGCGAAAGGTTTTTACACGAGTGGATGGGTGGGGAGGTGATTGACGGGCGCGTCGCGTTAATAGTAATTTCGTGATGTTAGCGTGAAAAGTAAGCCGTAAAAAATAAAATATATAAGGAGAGAAGGAGGCATTTCGGACAAGTCGTCCGATTTGCAGCGTCAAAAGTGGTCAAGTCGTGAATTACGGATGGGTAAAACTGAAACATATTTGCTTAATCTAGAACGGGTGAACTCCTAAGTTAGGAAAGAAAGTAGGTGAAATAACGTATCGTCTTCCCCGATATATTTACTTAATTGAAATGGTGAAATGGTGAAATGGTGAAATGGTGAAATGGTGAAATTGTGAAATTGTGAATTAGATAATGAAGTTACTAAAGCTAATAAAAACAAATGAGTTGAGCGACAATACGCGTTGTTGTTAATAACATGTTTATTCATTTAGAATGGATGAAATCATCGCGAGTCAAGAAAGAAAGTAATGTTGAAAAAGAAAATGAATTAGAATGAATGTTTTGTATTGTTTAATCACATGTTAACTTATTTGAAATGAGCGAAGTCGTGAATCAAGGAAGGGAAACAATAAATTAGAACATCTTTAGACACTAATCGAAATCATTGAAGTCTCCTCCTGAATAGCTTCTAACATAGTCAAGCACAGCTACATTTCAGATTAAACACAACATAAAAATTTTCAGATCAGAGGGATGATCGAAATGTCCATATTGAATCTACGGTGCTCCTCCACCGTAACCGGTCAACATCTGTGGCCCTGCAGAGTTTGGAGTAAACTGATGCACGACATCATTTGTTTTCCAGTCCAACTCTAAATGTTTATTAGAAAGTTCCAAATGTCAAAATATACAGTAGACAACTTGATATGTAAAATAAAGATACATCGACGAATCAAATAGGTTTGAGAAGGATTAAAGAGATGACAACTTTTGTCTTAGATAGAAGGTCAACATTTTCCTATACCCCAAAAACCCTAATTCTGCAAGCCTTCTAGCCGTCAGCTCATGGTTCTGACTTGCGGTTGGCGGCTAGCCTGTCCACCCTCTTGAGAATCTTAGCTCTTCTCCCACTCTGCATCCTTCCTCTCCCACCATCTTCCCCTGTGATAGCTTCCTTTTTTTTCCTTCCGACTCCTCGTTCCTCTGTTTCTTTACTTCTCCTTATCCTTCTAACTTCTCCCTCTCTTTTCCCTGCGTTATTTGGCTTCTGCATTCCCTTTTATTTGGGCTTTTAATTTCTAGTTTCCTTGACTTAACCTTCCTGAGCTTGTCTCAGATCTGAGCTTTTATGTTCTTTTTTTACCTCCGATGTTTCTCCCCATCATCAATCCTCTATCGCCAACCTATGTTACTCGGCCCATCGTGTATCTATGTTCACGGCACACTTTGGTGTTGGGTAGTTGTTAAAGTGCGCTTAGCACTATTTGGTAGGATTATGGGAGCGCTTTTTTCGTCGATGGCTTGCTCACCCCCATTTTCCGTTCATCGAGTTTGTTCATGGGTTCTTGCTCTTGGTGGTAGTGATGGGTCGATGAAAGTGGCACATCTAGGGGGTGGAGTTTGCATTTTTTCAAATCTAGAGTTTTTGTTGTTGTGGACTTGCTCGTTTTGGGCTTTTCGGTTGTAATTACTTTTAGGCTATGCTTATATTTGGATTGCCTTGGACTTTCTATTTCTTGTATTAGTTTCTTTATTAATGAAAGTTATCTGTTTGACCAAAAAGAAAAAAATGTCAACATTTGAAACCTTATCTTTTTCTTGTATTTTCTTTTTTCAAAAGAGGTGAGGTCTATGTCCCCCCCCCCTCTCTTCTCTCATCTTCACAGACGAGTTGCAGTTCGCCGACAGCATTTTTTCTTCCCTCATCTTCACAGAAACGAGCTCCAAAAATTCATCGGCAATCTCTCTCTCTCTTCCCTCTTCCCAGAGACGAGCTACAGAAAATTTTCAGGGCTCTGCTGCTACATACAAAATCGGAAGTTGTAGATCCTCTGCGAAAATTGCAGCAAGTTTGGGATTTGCAGCGAGATTCAAACCGCCTAGACTGCCGCCTAGCACCGCTTAGCCTGCCTCAGGTGCCTAGGCGGCCACCTACGTCCTCCCTGTTGGAAGTATGCCCACAAAGCCACTCATTTGATGTAATAGCTTTTTGGAATACTTAATATGTTAAACTTTTATATGTTTAACGGAAGGGCAATACTTATTGTTAATCACTATTTATTGAATCATATGTTTAATCAATAAGAGAATCCAAGGGATGTATTTGACATAAGAGATAAGTGATCTAATGAGTTAGATTAAGGAGACCTTTCTCTTATGTTCATTCCTAAAACGTTCCTAGTCATAGGATTGCCAATTGGGCATTGACAATCCGCTAAGGTTAGTATGTGTTATGTTGACTCAAACGTGAGTATGAACTAGTCTCAAGTCATTTGGTGTTGGACACTAAGACAAACACATAGGTGCTCGAAAGAGTAATCGAGTACACTGAACTGCGATTAATGAGAGTTCAAACATACATGTCATGTACGAACTCTAAGGTTACAATATGCAAAGTAGTCCTTAGACCTGAGGCATCATAGATGTCTAATGGTTAGGTCCTTGATCTTTGATCATGACAAAGGCATTCCCTCGGATTGTCCACGGCATTGTTGGGGTCATGAGATCTAGTCATGTAGGCATATGAATGCACAACAAGGGATCTCTAACCTTCCATGGTGGAAGGAGTATACTCTAAAATATGATTCTAAAGTCTTTGGCCAAAGCAAATGAATATGACTAAGGAAGATGTTCCAAATCATATTCAAGGGAATCATATAAGAAAGTATCACATTGGATAGTAGACATGAAACAAACTATCACTTAAAACAATGTGGTTAAGAGTATTGTATTAGAGAAGGACCGTATTGCATTGTAATTGTAACTGGATAGGTTCTCCAACCAATTCTACTTAGCTTGGGTAACCATGACATACTGCTAGGTGTCACTCATGGTTTGTGGAAGCCCTATTGATTAGCAAACACTAATCATCAAAAAGGGAGAATTGAAATGTGGTTTCAATTCACAATCGATAGTTAAGAGTAACATCGCCCACTGCCTCGCTAATTGGAACCTAATGGATCGCACACCAAATAAGGATATATGTGAAGCAATTAAATGAAATGGATAAGCAATTAAATGGTTTAATTGAAGAATGGTCAAGATTAATTAATTAGTTAATTAATTATACGAAATGTTCGTATTGGGCTTTTAAGTTGGTTTTAGGGCTTCGGGGCCCAAAAGTGTTTTGGTCCACAAGGCCCATTATGTTTAAGTTGTATGACAACTAAAACAAAATGGGCAATAAGCCCAATAACCATATAGGCCAACCATTTAGGGTGAGGGTATGCAAGTTTGCTTAATTGCAAGTTTGCCACTCACCTAAGAAATGAAGTATAAATTCATCTTTATAGCTTTGTTTTCAATTAGGGTTTTCTAAGCTACTTGGGGATAGTTATCTAGCAAATTTACTTCCCTAAGTGATCCAATTTTCATCCTCACAAATTACATCCTTGGTGAAGAGACATAGAGACATCAAACTTTTGGTGTTTTGGAGAACTAATCCTCAAATCCTCAAAGAAGCAAAGGAGCACTAAAAGGAGGAAAATCACAAGGAAGATCCAAGGAGCAAGGAGGTGACTTGAAGGCCCTCCACTTGGGTGAATCCCTTGTGTAATCAAGGATGAGCTTCAAGGGTAAAGAATCTCTAAATTCTTAATTATCTTTAATGTTGTTAAAGAGTCTTTTGGTTCACCATATACTAGGCTTTGAAAGTCATGGGTTTCATGAATTGTTTTTGGATGCATGCCTACTTTAAAGAGTTAATTGTTAGCATATGTATTCAAATGTTCATACATGTTCTTAGCTAGGACAAAAATTTTCCTTCAAGTGGTATCAAGAGCCTAGGTCTAGTGTATGGTGGATCCTTTTGGGTTTTGTGATTTTCATGTTTTATGATTTAAATGTTGTAAATGTTACAAGCTTTGTTCTTGCTTTGAATATAAATTTTGCTAGAAAATTTAGCATCTCAAATGTTGTAGATGTATTTCATTTAAGCATGAATATTGGAACTAAAAATTTGGTGCCATGTATTTTGAGTTTTCATAAGTGTTCTTCAATGTTCTTGGAGTTCTTGCCAAGAACAAAAAGTTTTGAAGTTTTGATTCAAAAAGTTTTATGTTTTTACATAAAGTTTTGATTTAATTTTAGTGGGTGATGGTTAATGATTAAGTAATTTTAATGGGAGACAAACTTTGTTTTAAAGAATGACATAAATCATTTCATACAAAATTTTATTTCATCTTTACCTCACCTAATATAACCCACTTACAAAACTTTGTATAAAATTTGAATTTTCATCACTAAAACACTATATGGCTGGCCACCCTTTTAAAATAGGGTATTTTTGGGTGTTTTGTGCACTTACATAAAGTTTTGATACTTTTGTGTATTTGCATTTTGGCCCAAAAGTTTACGTTTTTACGTTAAGGTCCAAAAACTTTAAAGGACAAATTGTTTTGCTCCTTTAATGATGTTTTGACATTATTAAAAATGTTTGGGTTCTAAGTTGTAATTACATGAAGTTGTGGACTCTTGTGTTTTTACAAAGTGACCCCAAAAGTTTTTGTTTTTAGAAAATGGCCCAAAAGTTGTGGTCATTGTTTTTGGCCCAAATTAGATGAGAACAAAATGGTTTGTCTCTTTAAATGAGAATTGGATTTTCATTTTATTTAGTTCCATTTAAATCAATTCTATGGATCCGAAAACCAATTGTTTAAAGTTGTTTTCTTAGTTAAATGTGTTTGATTAAGAGAAGGATGATTATGAACCAAATGCCTCGATAATTGAGCTATGTGATTGGCCGCTTTACATTATGAATGTTTGGGCTTGGTAGTGTAGATTTGAATGTAATTTGATTAATTCAATTTGTTGTAAATGGACATAAGTCCATCATTTGTGTTGTAAAAGGGCATAAGCCCTTATTATTATTTCATGTATTCCTTTTGTTTAAATGTATGCAAAATGGAATAGTTGGGTCCAACGCCCAATAGGAAATAACGGTTTAATTGGATTAAACGCGTAACTAAAATCAACAACTACATACCTTAGACCCAAGGTCCAACACAAGGCTCGTGTTGGATCAAATCAAACGGTTCATAATCATCCTAAAACCTAATATGACTATATAGTCCATATGAGGATGCAAAGCATTCGTTAGTAGTTCCATATAGTCTCGCTTGTTTCAACGAAACAGTGGGAGTATTATATACTACTAATTCATATAAACTTGGACCAATGGTTGTGATAGGCCCAAGTTCTTTTAATGTGATTAAAATGTTTTGATGTAGCCCAACGCTATTCCCTCAAACGAATATTTAAGTTGATAAGCGAGAGATGTTTAGAATATCTCTTCGTAGGCCTTCCACCGTGGTGGGTTCCAATCGTTTGTGACTCATGCACCGGCTTCACCCTATCATGGGGAAGTACAAAGTATGTGCTTACATCCAGGAGGAATCCATATACATATGATGAGGTGAGTGTAGGCAACGAGGATAGCCGATATCATATCATTGTGAGGCTATTCTTGAACCCCTTCACGAACTAAGCATGGTGGGAATAACTTAAACTAAGTGCAATTGTGCCGATATCGTATCATCGTGAGACATCATTCTCTAGAGGCCAAACGAGATGGGTAATTGCAAAAGTTGTAAATGAATAATGCGTTATTCTCTCATCATTATTTTGCTAACCAATATCGTATCATCGTGAGGTGGGCTTGGTAATGGTGAGTCTCCCATAACCCACTAAGAGTTCAATATAACTCTCGAATTCTATTGAGGGATGTGGAATTTGCCAAAAATAGTGGGTGATACTATTTGATTAAAAGACCCAATCAAAATAGTTTTAAACAACAATGCTAATTCGATTTCTGTTATGTTATGTAGTGAACGACATGCCTAAAATTATACCCACCATTATACTTGACAAAAAGGGCCTAAAAGGCCAACGTTTCCTTGCTTGGTATCGCCACATTGAGAATGTCTCAAAGGTGAAAGACATATTGTATGTACTTAAGCAATCCCCTCCTCATGTACCTCCTACGAAACTAGCTTCAAATGAGGAGTGTCAAAATTATGTTAGACACTATGAGGATGACTTACAAGCCAAATGCTTAATCCTCACTTCACTTAGTGAGGAGCTTATGAAGCTACATAAGCACATGAACACTTCTTGTGCCATGGTTGAAAGTTTGCATAAGATGCATGACATTGAGACTAGTAATGTACGATTCTCAAATATTTGTAGTCTAATGAATGCCAAAATGGCAAAGGGGACATCGGTCCATAAACATGGACAAAAGATGGAAAGGATATTTAAAGATCTTCAAAGTTTAGGAACTTACATCGATGGGAAAATGGCCCAAGACTTTTTCCTTGCATCTCTCTCGGATGATTTCACTAAGTTTATCGTAAACTATAAAGTGAATAGATTCGATCATTCTTTGAAAGAGATGATTGACATGTGCTGTAAATTTGAAAAAGGTTTCAAAAAGGACAGTGGGAGTGAGAATGCAATGATAAGGAAAAGGTTGCATAAGAAGAAGGCAAAGAAATCCAAAGGAACATGCTTTCATTGTGGAAAGGATGAACGTTGGAAGAAGAAATACAGGGTGCGCATTGCGAGCCTTATGACACGGACTTTTGAAGAGACTATTTCTGTCATAGAGAGTGCTTTTACAGTGAGCTCCAATTCCTGGATATTTGATTCAGGTGCTAGTCAACATATCTGTAATACGTTGCAGGGACTAATAGGGAGCAGGTCACTGCGCAATGAGGAGATGGTTGTGCGAGTTGGGAACGGCACTAAAATCTCTGCAAAAGCAATAGGCACCTATATGCTTAACCTACCCTCTGGGGAAGTCCTGGAACTTAAAAATTGTTTATATTTTCCTTCATGTATAAAGAATTTGATTTCCATCTCTAAGCTTTTACGAGATGGGCACTCAGTATTGTTTGACAAAATGAGTTGCACTTTATACTTGAACGGTCGTATTATCTCTCATGGTAATATGATAGAGGGACTTTTTCACCTAGAGACGAATAGTGGGATGCACTGTATTGAAAGCGGGAATACTTCAAAACCCAAAAGGGCTAGAGAAGAAGTTAACCAAGAAAAGATGTGGCATCTTAAACTTGGACATGTGAACCTTGATAAGATTCGCAAGATGTCGAAAGACGGATATTTCCGCCCATTAGGTAATGACCGGATGGGTACTTGTGAATGTTGCTTGAAAGGGAAGATGACCAAATCTCCATTTACTGGAAAAGGAGAGCGTGCCACTGAAATTCTAAGGTTAATCCACACTGACGTATGTGGACCTATGTCTACTACGTCGAGAGAAAGCTTCTCATACTATATCACATTCACCGACGATCACTCTCGGTTTGGCTATGTATATCTTATGAAGTACAAGTCAGAATCCTTTGAAAGGTTCAAAGAATTCAAGAATGAAGTTGAGAAGCAAACTGGGAAACAGATAAAAATCCTAAGATCAGATCGAGGGGGTGAATATCTGAGTAATGAGTTCCTAGATTATCTCAAAGAGTGTGGAATAATATCACAGTGGACTCCACCGGGAACTCCACAACTTAATGGAGTTTCTGAAAGGAGAAATCGAACCTTGATGAACATGGTTCGTTCTATGATGAGTTCCGCTGATCTACCAGTAACATTCTGGGGATACGCTCTATATACAGCAGCTTACTTGCTTAATAGAGTACCTTCCAAATCAGTTTCACAAACACCCTATGAGATATGGCATGGAAGAAAGCCAAGTCTTAATCATATTAAGATTTGGGGTTGTGAAGCATATGTCAAGAAGCTTGAGGCCACTAAGCTTGAAGCAAGATCAGTAAGATGCTATTTTGTGGGATATCCTAGAGAAACTATGGGATATGAGTTCTACCATCCTGACGACCAGAAAGTCTTTGTCGCCAGAACTGCTATGTTTCTAGAGGAACAATTTGTTCTCAAAGGAACTAGAAGCAAAGAGATGGAAATTAATGAGATTAATAATGAACCACAAACAAGCACTCGACATATTGACAACCCTGTTCCTGAACCCCTAGCTCCACGTAGATCTGAACGGGTTAGTAAGCCACCTATGAGGTTTGGCTTAAAAATGACTTTGATGAATTGTACCTTTTAGGTGACAATGAAACAAAGGAGGACCCTAGGGACTACACTGAAGCAATGTCCGACATTGATTCAAAGAGATGGCAAATGGACGTGAAGACGGCCTTTCTGAACGGCTACCTACAGGAAGAGCTCTATATGACTCAACCCAAAGGTTTCGTGTCCGAGTCTGAAGAGACTAAGGCATGCAAGCTTCAAAGGTCCATTTATGGACTTAAGCAAGCCTCAAGGAGCTGGAACATTCGTTTCGATACTGAAATCAAAACGTTTGGTTTTACTCAAAACGAAGACGACAATTGTGTTTATCAAAAAGTCGTTGGGGATGCAGTAGTATTCCTAGTGTTATATGTAGATGACATATTACTATTCGGGAATGACACTGCAGTACTTTCTTCTGTAAAAGTGTGGTTGTCTAAAACCTTCCACATGAAAGATTTAGGAGATGCATCTTATGTACTTGGGATAAAACTCTATCGTGATAGATCCAGAAAATTAATTGGATTATCCCAATCGATGTACATTGATAAGGTGCTAAGTAGGTTCCAGATGGAACAATCTAAGAAAGGTTTTCTTCCTGTGAGACATGGAATTCACCTTTCTAAGTCCATGAGACCTAAGACTCCTGAAGAGATACGGCTAAATGAATGAAATTCCTTATGCTTCCGCCATAGGGAGTCTCATGTATGCCATGATATGCACAAGGCCTGATATCGCGTATGCTGTGAGCATTACTAGTCGATATCAATCTAACCCAGGATCAGAACACTGGGCAGCTATCAAGATGGTCCTTAAGTACTTAAGAAGAACTAAGGACATGTTCCTCGTTTATGGAGGAGCATCAGAGTTGCGAGTGGAAGCTTATACAGACGCAGATTTCCAATCTGACGTCGATGATAGAAGTTCCAACTCCGGATATGTATTCACTCTGAATGGTGGGGCTGTCAGTTGGAAAAGCAAGAAACAAAGTGTAATTGCTGATTCCACGACAGAGGCTGAATATGTCGCTACAGCTGAAGCCGGCAAAGAAGCGTTCTGGATGAAAAAGTTCATTACTGAACTTGGAGTGGTTCCAACCATCACATCACCAGTAACTTTGTACTGTGATAATAGTGGGGCGATAGCTCAAGCCAAGGAACCCAGGGCTCATCAAAAGAACAAGCATTTTGATAGGCGCTTTAATATCATAAGATGATATGCTGCCGAGGGGAAAGTCAACATCCTCAAAGTTGCTTCAGCCGATAATGTAGCAGATCCACTGACAAAGCCAATGACTCAAATCCAGCTTGATCGTCATATGGATAGGATGAGTATTAGATACATGGGAGGATGGCTTTGAGTGCAAGTGGGAGATTGTTGGAAGTATGCCCACAAAGCCACTCATTTGATGTAATAGCTTTTTGGAATACTTAATATGTTAAACTTTTATATGTTTAACGGAAGGGCAATACTTATTGTTAATCACTATTTATTGAATCATATGTTTAATCAATAAGAGAATCCAAGGAATGTATTTGACATAAGAGATAAGTGATCTAATGAGTTAGATTAAGGAGACCTTTCTCTTATCTTCATTCCTAAAACGTTCCTAGCCATAGGATTGCCAATTGGGCATTGACAATCCGCTAAGGTTAGTATGTGTTATGTTGACTCAAACGTGAGTATGAACTAGTCTCAAGTCATTTGGTGTTGGACACTAAGACAAACACATAGGTGCTCGAAAGAGTAATCGAGTACACTGAACTGCGATTAATGAGAGTTCAAACATACATGTCATGTACGAACTCTAAGGTTACAATATGCAAAGTAGTCCTTAGACCTGAGGCATCATAGATGTCTAATGGTTAGGTCCTTGATCTTTGATCATGACAAAGGCATTCCCTCGGATTGTCCACGGCATTGTTGGGGTCATGAGATCTAGTCATGTAGGCATATGAATGCACAACAATGGATCTCTAACCTTCCATGGTGGAAGGAGTATACTCTAAAATATGATTCTAAAGTCTTTGGCCAAAGCAAATGAATATGACTAAGGAAGATGTTCCAAATCATATTCAAGGGAATCATATAAGAAAGTATCACATTGGATAGTAGACATGAAACAAACTATCACTTAAAACAATGTGGTTAAGAGTATTGTATTAGAGAAGGACCGTATTGCATTGTAATTATAACTGGATAGGTTCTCCAACCAATTCTACTTAGCTTGGGTAACCATGACATACTGCTAGGTGTCACTCATGGTTTGTGGAAGCCCTATTGATTAGCAAACACTAATCATCAAAAAGGGAGAATTGAAATGTGGTTTCAATTCACAATCGATAGTTAAGAGTAACATCGCCCACTGCCTCGCTAATTGGAACCTAATGGATCGCACACCAAATAAGGATATATGTGAAGCAATTAAATGAAATGGATAAGCAATTAAATGGTTTAATTGAAGAATGGTCAAGATTAATTAATTAGTTAATTAATTATACGAAATGTTCGTATTGGGCTTTTAAGTTGGTTTTAGGGCTTCGGGGCCCGAAAGTGTTTTGGTCCACAAGGCCCATTATGTTTAAGTTGTATGACAACTAAAACAAAATGGGCAATAAGCCCAATAACCATATAGGCCAACCATTTAGGGTGAGGGTATGCAAGTTTGCTTAATTGCAAGTTTGCCACTCACCTAAGAAATGAAGTATAAATTCATCTTTATAGCTTTGTTTTCAATTAGGGTTTTCTAAGCTACTTGGGGATAGTTATCTAGCAAATTTACTTCCCTAAGTGATCCAATTTTCATCCTCACAAATTACATCCTTGGTGAAGAGACATAGAGACATCAAACTTTTGGTGTTTTGGAGAACTAATCCTCAAATCCTCAAAGAAGCAAAGGAGCACTAAAAGGAGGAAAATCACAATGAAGATCCAAGGAGCAAGGAGGTGACTTGAAGGCCCTCCACTTGGGTGAATCCCTTGTGTAATCAAGGATGAGCTTCAAGGGTAAAGAATCTCTAAATTCTTAATTATCTTTAATGTTGTTAAAGAGTCTTTTGGTTCACCATATACTAGGCTTTGAAAGTCATGGGTTTCATGAATTGTTTTTGGATGCATGCCTACTTTAAAGAGTTAATTGTTAGCATATGTATTCAAATGTTCATACATGTTCTTAGCTAGGACAAAATTTTTCCTTCACTCCCCGCCTAACTGAATGTTTTGGTCTAAATCGGATCGGAGCTCCGCCGCCCAGCACCTAGGCTCCGCCTAAACCGATTTTTAGAACACTGGTATATACATATATGTGTGTTGGTAATTATTTTTAGGGTTAATCTCAGTTCATTATTATGAAGTTTTTTTGTTTTCAACATTTGGTACATGAAGTTTTTTTCATCCCAGTTTGGTACCTAAAGTCATAATTTTGGGACATTTTCATACATTCCTTAAGTTTTCTATCAAAACCTCTGCTAACTGATGACGTGGCGCTCATGTGGATAATGACTAGGCACCACATGAAAGAGGGAGGGCTTTGAAAAATTGGGAGTCGGGGGTGAGAGGGTTAGAAGAATTCCCAGCGGCACCGGCACGGGCATGTGGTGGCTCCCCTATTTCGGTGCTTCATTTATTCTCTCTCCTTGATGGCTTGTGAACCAGAGCTGCTTCGAATCGGATTCAGGATTTGTGTTGCTCATATTTTGGGGATTAGGATTTTTGCAAAGGGTGGAGGTGAAGAAGGTGGGGGAGAGAGAATGGAGGGGAGGTGAAGAGGGTGGAGGTGGGTCGGTTATATTGGGTGGGTGCAGAGGAGAGAAGGGAGGGAGCGGGGGTAAGGTGAGGTAGGAGAGGTAGGTGTGTGGGTTGTAGAGGAGAGAAAGGAGGGTAAGAGAAGGGTTGGTTCCAAAAAAAAAATTAATTAATTTTTTAGTATTTTAATTTTTTTTAATGTAATATTCCCGTAAGCCCATACTAACACTTGGTGCCCAGTCATTACCCACGTGGGCGCCACGTCATTACCCACGTGGGTTGGTTCCGAAAAATTTAACAGATGTATAAAAGTTTCCCATAATTATGACTTTAGGTACCAGATTGGGACGAACAAAGTTCATGTACCAAATGTTGAAAATCAAGAAATTTCAAGGTAGTAAATAAAGATTAACCCTTATTTTTATTTCAAATGTAATGATTTTATTGGATTTCTTTTATATACTATATGTACAAGAACTCATATTTTGACATGTAAGTTAGTAAGGACTCTTTCACTACAAATATATATTTTTGTCTAGCTAGTACTTTTATACTTAACATCTAATTATAAATTGTAACGCAATATGCATTATGTTGGTAGCTTCACGTAGATTAGATTGTTTTGTTTGGCTTTTCATTGATTGGAGCTTTTATTTCACTACCATTTGGCGAGCCTATTTCTTTCTAGACTTACCAATGTGTTTTGATCCAACAAGCTTTACCTTGAGATAAACATTTATGTGGCCTTTGATGCTTGCATCCATCTTGTATGATCAATGGCGGAGGCAGAAATTATTCGGTTGGTGGGTTAAGCTAAAATTATTACTACGAAATCAAATGCTTAATTTTTTTTTAGTTGCCTACATAAAGCTATATAATAATAAACCTGAAAGTAATAATTTGAAGTAAGAAATTTATAGTTTGTTTTCTAGGCTTCTAGCCTTCAAACTTTCAAATGAATAAAATAAGGAACCGCGTGTGGTATACTAGTTTTAATTTATTACTATTAAATTATAGTATTGATTAAAGTGATGAGTGTTTATTTAGCATCTATTAACTCTCTTTTTTTTTTCTCTAAGATTCAGACCTTTCATTTTCTAGGTAAGATACGTCAAATAAAAATTATAAAATAGCCCAACTAATTAGTATTCTTAAGCTTAAAAACTAAAACTCTCCCTATTATAGCCCACCGAGGCCTTGTACTTGGCTCCGCCGGTGTGCATGATATTCATTTGTTCTTGATTAACTTGACACTTGTTGCCTAGCCATTGATATCATTGTTAATTATTAGAACAACACATGTTGCTTTGCCACTTGAACACTTATCAATATTAATGATTAGGACAACACTTGTTGCCTTGTTATTGGAACACATTTAATGGCTAATGATTGGCACAACACTTGATTTCTTTCTATTGGCACACTTGGGAGCTTTCTCCTCAAACTAGATGAGAAGGAAGATGTCAAAAAAGGAGCAAGAACCAACGAAAGGGACATGAAGAAAAGAGAGAGGAAGAAGAAAACAAAAGAAAGAACAACTCCAACAAGAAAGCCATTCTCCCTTTCATATTACCTTCTTATCTTTCTTTTACATGTTGTTAGGGCTTTAAGCTATCTTTCATTGTATTTGTAAATCCCTCATATATAGTGAAATACAATGAAAGCAAACCCAAGTGGATGTAGTTGATTTGGCGAACCACTTAAATACTGTGTGTTTATGTGAATGAGTGTGTTATTAAGTTCCTATAAAACACCATTATCCAACTTCATGAAGCACAATCAAATTTTCGTCTACATTTCTCTAAGAACCTGCAAAAGAAATCAAAGGCAAATCCACATGAGACCTTACCCAACAAATCTCTCCACCAAACTCACCATCATTTTCACCTATCAAAAGAAAGATATCCAAAAACTAGAAATTCGCCCCGCCTATTTAATTGACCAAAACACCATCATCCGTAGCTTATATTAAAGTACCTCCTTCATGAAAGTTGTTCGCATGTCTCTCTATCATGACACATCCAAATTTCAGAAAATTCCAATGGTGAGATCGACCCATATGTTTGAAATACCAACCTAGTCTCCAATTCCACATAAAATTGGACAGCCATGTTATGAGTACCATAACCCCATTTTTTGTAGCTCCGATTGATACACTTCCCTCACAAAAGTTTTTCCTTGTCATCCTTTCTATAACGTATCTAAAATTCACGACAATCCAATCTATATACTGACTTGTAGGTCAGTTTGAGCGGCTGATGTACAGTTGAGCTAGCCCTCGGCCAACCTCTTTGCATGACCAACATTTCCAATTTCTGTTGCCCACTTTCATGGAAGTTTTTCAGAAATTCGATATGTAGAATTTCAACTACTTTAAAGAAGAGAAAGGAGAAGTGGCGAAGGAAGAAAGAGAACAATAGGGAGGAAATGAAATGGAAAACAATAAAAAGGAGGAAATGGTAACATATTGTTTATCCTTTATGTTCCTTTTTTGTTGATTTATGATTATATTACTCTTGTTACTAATTAATTTGATTTATGTTGAAACTTGTAGGCTTGTTAGAGAAAATGTGATTATTGATATATGTGGTGAACATACATATACATATGCATTGCAAAGCAAGAAAGAGAGTTTAGTTGTGTTGAGTTCATGGCCGGCCCTAAGAATTTGGGACCCTAGACGACCCGCCTAATTGGGGCCCTAGAGTTCTCTAACGTCCACCTCTTTGTACATTGAAATGTATATAAAAAAAAAAGTTTCGCTAAAATACATGAAAATCTCTATTTCTACATCAAATATGATTAAAAATTAATATGAAAAGAAGAAAGATATACAAACATTACATGTACACACAAATGTACTAATTAAGTTTACATAACCTAATTTTTCAACCAACATTTTTTTTTCAATTGGCAAAATAGCTAATCCATTCAATTTTTCTCATGACATAACTGATCGAAGATAAGATTTGATCTTTACTTTTGAAACACTTCTTTGTGTAGAGGCAACTGTAATTGATATAGTTAACAAAATTTTATATACAACCCATGCATTCAGGAAACAATCATCCATTTGTCTTAGATATTTCAACACTTCCATTGCCCGATTTATTTCCTTCGCTAAAGTTTCTCTCTAAATTCTTAGCTCTAGAAATAAGTCTTTCCCATCAATATTAGAATGCTCACCATATTCTTAGCTCTAGAAATAAGTATTTGCTTCGGTAAAGTTTCTCTCAAGATTTTGTTTTGTGGAAATTATATTATTCCCTATGGTTTTATTTTTTTTTTATATTTTCGTTAAAAACTTATATATATATATATGTTTTAAAAACAATTATGGGTGGGCGCCTACTTCGGTTGCCCTCAAGGCTGACCCTGGTTAAGTTGTGTAAAGTGTTTGAGTTGTGAGGATATTCAAAGGATGAATAATGCCTTGAATATAAAATAATGAACCTTGTATATGTCAGGTGTCAGGGGAAGGGCTTCATTATACAACTAGGCGTCCGAAGAAGTGCCTATATAATAAAGTGGAAACTGGGAATTCAATTACAAAAATTGGGATGAATGGGAGTTAACTCATATTATAAGGTATTCGGAGCCAAGTGGTATAAAGCATGGTATGAGACGTGCATGCTTGGGTGTCTTAGGTATGTGTTAGTGGGATTAGAAGGGAGTGAGTATATTCATCCATCTCATTTACATATACTTTATGTATTTGCAAGAATTATACATTTTAATTATTGTTTGGTAGATGCTTATATCATTTTGGAAACTAATATGTGAACCAGGGATCACTACAAATTTTTATTTCGTTGCATATTATTAATATATTTTATGTAGTAAACTGGAGCTTTTATTGTGTAAAATTTTGTCATACGATGTATTGTGTAATCGTTACAAATTATTTTATTATATTTTCCACCTTATCTTGATTGTAGAATTTATTTTTATAGTTAAGATGTGGCTCACACCTTAACTCATGAATAGTCCTTATTCGCGGGTCAGGACGTGACAATATATATATATAATAATATTAGGGAGACCAAATTTACAAATTTTGGTTTAAAACTTTGGTCTTCCTAGAATTATCCATAATCTAGATCAACTTGTACATTATTTGGCTTAGAAATTTTGTCTCCCTACAATTGCCCATATATATAAATACATATGCAGTGAATTTGTTGTTGCTATATATATGTGTATATATAAATATGTAAATATGCCTGAGATTGAAGTGATTATGTTATGGTGTGTGTGTATATGTATGTATATGTATCTCCTATTAGCTGTGATTTGGGATGTGATCTAGTTTCAGCTATTTCTTATATATACTATTAGTCGGATTGCGAATGAAACTTTTGCTATTACAGCCGAGCATATTAAATTGATTTATTATCTGTCTGAACGTGAATTGAAATTTGTTTATTTTCTGTCTGCCGAATGAAAAAAGGAAACAGAAATATGCTTGTTATGTTGTGATATTGAATCAGTTTAATGAGAAGAAAAGAATTTTTGGGTAATGGTTAGGATTTTTGCATAGTTGAGCCGATTCTTGGTTGGTACTAGATTCTCAGGTCAGCCCAAGTGCACAAGGCTCTTTTAGGGTAATTTGGAATTGGAAACAAAGAGATTGACAAGATGACTAGCAAAAAGGGGAAATTTAGGAATGGTTTGGGTGAGTTCGAATAGTTATTCACTTGGGATGGCACGATATGGAACGTGTTAATTCTAAATATTTAATTATTCGAACTAATAGGAATAGATTAAACGTTTTGCATTACATTTTTTAATTATTAATTAAACTCCATTATTTATATATTTAAGGTATAGGTCCCTAATGAGCTTGTAGGCTCACCTTAATCAAATTTGTGCAGGTCACAAACGGGAGAACTATATACTTTGTGTGAGGTGTGAAGCATGTATATATGAACAAACGAATACTAGTAGAAAAAACCATTTGCACGACAGATGTTTGGGCGACGAAGCATATTTCGTCGCGTATGTGGGTTTTGCGCAACGAATATACATGTACGTCACGCAAGAGCGGTGTTGCTTTGCGCGACGCAACCCTTCGTCGCGCAAAAGGGATTGCACGACGAAAAAAATTACCTCGTCGCGGAAAGAGTGTTAGAAAACCGTGGGTAGGTTCTTTTTTGGCGTGAAACAAGTGTGTGATGAAATGATTCCCGCGAAACACTTGCACGACAAAGGCTTCGTCGCGCAAGGTGTCAACCCGACGAAGGCTCAGTCATGCAAGGTTCCCATGCTTCCTATAAAATTTGCAGTCTCGCTCTCCCTATTCTTTCAATTTGTTTTGGAAACGTTTTACTTTTTTCCAGATTATAATTCCAGTTGTTATTTGAATTTTAGTACGATAGCTGACTCTGGTGCTCGTTCGTCAAAGACAATCGAGGGCGAAGATTCCAAAAAAAGTATGCGTTGTAAATTCGTCTTGCCCTTCAGTTCTTTGGCAATCGGTTCCCAAACGCAAAACATGCTCTAGCAATGACCTCCCAGCCCCCCACTGCAGCAGCTTCGACCTCCCTGCCCCCCAACGCAGCAACAACACCACCAGCAAGTGAATGTGACGTGGACGACTATATATTGTAGTTTTTTTTTTTATTATTTTAGATTTTTATAATGTTCCCTCCCATTGTATGTACACTTTAATTTTTTTTAATTCAATATTCTTCTTTTTATTTTATGTTTTTAATTTCAGTAAATTAATTTAAGGTAAATTACATAGAAACCCCTCAGGTTTAAGGTCTATTACAACCTTATACAACATCTTTAAAACATTTCATTTTCATACCTCACGTACTATTTTATTTCAAAATAATACCTCCGTTAGATTTTCCATCCATTGGTCTGTTAAATGATGACGTGGCTGCCACATTTGTGCTAATGTGGCTGCCACGTGGCAATTTGTTTTTTTATATACATTAAAAATATTATAATATTAACCCTATTAAAAAATAAATAAAAACAAAAAAACCCAAATCCAAAAATCCTTCCCCGTAACCCCACATCCCACCCCCACCCCCACCCTTATCCTTCCCGTCCGTCCCATCCCCTCCACCTCTCCATCCCCTCCACAAAAGCTGAAACCCACAATCCCCGCACCTCCATTCCTTCTCCCCCGAAGAAGGAGAAGAAGGAAGAAGAAGAAGAAGAAAAAAACCAGAGCCCAACCCGCAGCCCATCCCCCCGGCGCCTTCACCGTACCCTCCATTCCACCCCCCACACCCCCCCAGCGCCCAAACCCAACAACCTTATGTCCCCATCCCCTGCGGTAGACCCACACCCCACATGACCCACCTCACCCCCCACTCCTTAAATCCACACCCATTCCTTCCATTTTCACCTCACGAACCCGGCGATGGCTGCGTAGACGGGATTTGGGGTTTTTTTTTTTTTTTTTTTTTTTTTTTTGGGTTGCAGGTAGGGGGTCGGGGGAAGAAGATGAAGATAGGGGAGAAGAGAGAGGGAGGATGAGGGGAAGACGAACGAAAGGGTTTTTTTTTTCTTTTTTTTTACAGGTAGGGGGAAGAAGATAAAGATGGGGGAGAAGAGAGGAGGATGAGGGGGAGGGAGGTGCACTTGCGTTTTCTAAGGTTTTTTTTTGTTTTAGAAGATTCAAGTTTTTTTTTTAATTTAAAAATTAATTTTTTTTGCCACGTGGCACACATTTGGCAGCCACGTCAGCACTTAACGGATTAATGGATGGAAAATGTAACGGAGGTATTATTTTGAAATAAAATAGTACGTGAGGTATGAAAGTGAAATGTTTTAAAGATATTGTATGGGGTTGTAATAGACCTCAAACCTGAGGGGTTTCTATGTAATTTACCCATTAATTTAAATTAAATAAAACAATATTATCAACATTTAAAAAGAAAAATATAAAAACTAAAAACATAATAATTTGATAAAAAAATAAAAATTTAAAAAACGATTGCGAGACGAAGGTTCTTCGTCCCATTAAATAAAGACTAAGGAAAAACCTTTGGCGCTCAATCACTGTGCGACAAAAGGTTTTCGTTGTGCAAATATTACTGCCTTGAACACTAGGTTCGTTGCGTTGTTCGTATTTCGCGCAACAAACATCAATTTCATTGCTCAAGGGTCATTTCATGTGACGAAGGACTTTCCTCCGTCGCGCAACGTCTGACGTCATGAGCTTTGCGCGACGTCGTCTTCGCCACTCAAGCTTTCTGGTGACTGAATTCGGTATTTCGCGACGATTATGTCTTCGTTGCGCAACCTGTTATTCTTAGTAGTGGAAGAAGCCTGGATGTTTTCTTAAATTTTATTTTCTTTCTTTGTTTCCTATTTTTTGAAATATGGAACTACTTGTGTGATCTTTTGATCAGTAGTCCAAAAGTTGTAATTTCAAATGTAAAAGTACTTGAATAAAGTTTATGTTTGTGGATGCAAATTTCCGCCTTCTTCTTCTTGGACAAAATTACACATACAAAACAATTAACACCTTAGGTTAAGGCCAAAAGCCTCACGCGCCCACGATGAATGGGGGGCTTTGGCCGAAGAACCTCTGATGCCAAAGTTAGAATTTAGAGAGAAAAATGTTTAGAGAGTTTTTGAGAGTTTTGCAAGAGTGTGGAACCTAGGTTTTTAGAGAAAATAAGGTAGTATATATAGGGCATGGCAGGTCCCCTTTGGAGAAAATGTGGCCGGCCCTTTGGGGTGTTTTTGAGTGTATTTTGTAGTTTAATTGACAATTAATAGATTAATTAGGTAATAAATCTATTAATTGACCAATTAACATAATTTTAAATGGAATGTTTTGGGGGTTATGGAATAATTACCTTGTGGAGAATATAGGATGAGGATGAATAAAATAATTTTGAATTTGTTACCTATTTTGGGCATTTTTGACTTGGTTGAGGGATGATTGTCCGTTGCTCAAGTGTAGGAATCCTGATATGCCTCAAGGGTATTTTTGTCCTCTTTTATCCAAAAATCCACGTGTCGCCTTGTGATTATTTTTGGCTCCACAAATGCCCCCACACCTATTGGGCTGCTCGCAGAAAAAGGGCAACAGGTGTAGAGATTTTCTTGCTTTAGGAAACTTTGGACTGCTTCCTATTTTGATGTAGATTCCCTCTTTAATAGGAAATTAGATCATTCTAGGAAAAGGAAATAAATTCCTCTCAAAGCCTATTTAAGTCCACCTTAAGTGGATTATTAAATCAACTTTGGAGAGAAACTTATTTTACACTACAAGAGAGAGAGAGCTTAGAGGATATTTGTTCCCCCTCCTCTAGCCATCTTCTACATCTTGCCCATGCAAAGGACTGTCTTTCATTGTTTGCTTCGTTTTCCCGTTGCTTCTAGGTAAGAAAAATTAATTTTCTTGTCTTCATAATTTTTTTGGAAGCCTCGGGGCTTGAAATTGGCTCGACGAGGGTCAAGAAGATTTGAAAAAAGAACATAGGGTGGCTGTGACACTGTTGCCGTGGGTGGTGGAAGTGTAGAGGCCATGCCGTGGGGTTTGGCATGGGCGCTGGGTTTCCTGCGGCTTAGGCCGTGGGTTGGTGCTGCAGTCTGGGACTTTGTGCCTAAGTTGTGAGGAAGGAGAAGGTTTGGGGGCGCCAGCCACCTGTTGACTGGACTGGGCTGCCAGGCCCTTGGGCCGATAGGAATGGTGGGGAGCCAACACGTGTTGGTCTCCCTGCTTTGTTTGTTTGTTTGTTTTTTTTTTTTTTTTTTTTGTAAAGGCTGGGCTCGAGCTCATGCCTAAAGGAGAAAAAATAGAGTGAGGCTGAGGGCTTCTTTTGGGCTGAGATGCCTATTGAGCACCTTTTTTTTTCTGGGCCGAGAGTTGCTCCTTTTTTTTTTTTTAACAACCCTCTAACGAATCCTACTTGTGTCTTTGTAGAATTTTTCAAGCATGTCCACCTCAAGCCAAAAGAATGATGATGGTATACCGCCGTTGTATCGTCAACGAGGGTTTTTTAGTAAGGTTGGCTACTTCAAGGCTGCTCACTTCAAGATTAGCTTCGATGACTTGTTTAGATACTTCCTCCAGGCATACTGGCATGCCATTCCGTCAGGAGTGTGTGTGAAGCATGTTAAGGACGGTAGCAACAATGAGCCATGTGATGGGGCTCAGAGAGCCATCAAGTTCAACCCATACTATTTTGTGTTGGGGTTTACTTTTCCTATGCCGCGATTTTTCCAAGAAGTACTCTGCTCCATGAGATGTGCCCTTGCCCAATGTTCTTCGAACTCGGTCCGTGTGATGGTAGGATTCCACAATCTAAGCCAATTCTTTGACTTAGATCTAACAGTCAACGAATTTTGGTACTTCTTCGACATAGGTCACATTGATGGAGTTGGGCAGCTGCGATCTCACCATATGCTTTTTGATAACTCAAGCAAGGCAGATCATGACTGGGCCAATGAGACTTTGGAGATTAGTGGATAGTGGGAGTCTGATTCTTCCCCCGAGCTGCGTGTTCCCACGATCTTCATATCCGGTAAGTAAGCTGTATAATCTTTCGGCTGCTTTGTATTTGTGCTAAGCTGTTTTTTAATTTTCTGATTGTCTTTCGCTATTTTTGTAGATTCGGAATTCGGCTCAACTCCTAAGGCTTCTCCGGACATGAAGAAAGTGCATGTTGCTCTGGTTATCCCCTCCGAATATCGTGAGTGGCATTGGCTACTTAGACATCTTCGTAGGGAAAAATGTGGGCTGCCCCCGAAAAATGAGATAAAACGAATCAAGGTAAAGGCGTTGGCTCGTCTTATCATTGTGATGGAGCCTGCTACAAATGAAGGTGGGAAAAAGAAGCATTCCCCACCCGCTCAAGAGACGTCTGCTGAAAAGAAATCAAAGAGTGATCGCGGGGTTTCTCCGGCTACTCAAGAGATGCCTGCTGAGAAGAAACCGAAGACTGCTTCTGCTGCTCGCGAGGGTTTATCGGCCGCTCCCAAGTTTATGATTGACTTGACTTCCTCAAATAGCAAGAAAGAAAAGTTTGCTGGATATGTGCCGGTGGCGCCTGCCGTTCCAAAGGTTACTTGCTCGATTGCTGATAGGATTGCCCAGCGTAAAAGTTCCTCCATGCCTCTAGTGCCGAAGTTTGTGTCAAGGCGTCCGTCTGGGGCTAAATCTGGTTCACCTTTGGAGAGGCTTGTTACTATGAAAAGTGACAATATGCTTCTGCCTGCTAAAGTGACACCAAAAATTGTCCCATCTGCTGCTAAAACCACCTCGTCTGCTGAGAAGAATGAGGTTGCTCTTGCTGGCGGTCGTGAGAAATCTACCAAGTCTGTTTCTAGGGAAGTTGCTGAGATTTGTGCGCTTCTAAAATCAGATTTGCTTGAGGACATGGATGTATGTGCTAAGTTTGTTGATGGTATCAAAGGGATTATTGGCCCGAGCTCATTTGCGAAGCATACGACCGAGTACAGAATGACTGCTCTACTAACCATGATGCAGAAAACGACGATTCTGGCAGCCGAGTCTATGTTTCTTGATCAAGAAGATACCAAAGCTGCCAATGAGGTGGCAAGAACTGTGGCAGCCGAAGCTTATTCCTCGGCCGAGAAAGTCAAGAAATTAGAATATGAGTTTGCTGCTTTAAATGGGTCTAATGTTTATGCCCTCATTTCTCTGCAGCTTGAGACTGCTTGCCAAGAGATCGTGGATTTGAAGACTAGGCTTGACGCGATCCAAGTAAAGTATGAAAGTGCAGAGAAGAAGGTCGAGTGTTACATACCTCAGATTCAAGATCTTGAGCGATCCATCTCTGAATTCCGCTCCGCTGCTTATGCAAATGATGAAGAACTGATCGTTGTTTACAACCAAGTGATCTACTTCAAGAAGGTTGCTGATAGGATTAAGCCTCAAGTGTTGGAACTTCAAGGTGCCCTGAAGATCAACGACAATCTGAAAAAAGAAGTAGATGGGCTGGAACGGGTTCGTGCTTGTCTGCTCGAGGAGAATGAGCAGTTGAAGGGTGAGAATGCTGTGTTTGAGGCTTCTTTTACTCAGAATCAAGCCGATTTTTACAAGCTGGGTTATGTAGATCATCTCTTTAGGTGGTCTTCTGACTTTGAATTTTCTGGTAAAGACTTCGAGACCTTCTCTATTTCTCTGGAAGACTTGCTCACCTTTACCTTTGAGTCTTCTATTGGTGAAGTAGTTGGAGAGGTTGGTACCTAGTCTGGGCAGCTGGGGGTAAAGCGTCGAATGATGCCGCTGCTGAGGGCGTCACGGCTGCTAAAGGTGTGACGACCGAGTAGTCGTGGGATGTCCAAGCTGCTGAAGAGTAGTCTTCTAAGTTGCCTTTAGGATTTTCTTTGTTTTCCTTGTTGCTTTTGTTTTGCTTGAACTCATTCGATATTTGCTAGTTGTTTATCATTTTGCTAGAAAATTTAATAAACTTGTTTCCTTCACTTTTCTCCATCTTCGCTTCTTTTGTTCATGCCCTAACCTTTAGACTTTATAGACCATTAGAAGGCATGCTACTTTTTTTATAAGCAGACAGGCTGCGTAGTCTATGCAGCCGTAGGTGCTGGTGTAGAACTTCACAAAGTTCTTAGCCATAGGGTCAATAGCCAGATGTCTTACTTACAGAAGCAGACAAGTCCGCGTAACCACTAAGTTGTTAACCTTGGATTTCTACAATTCCGTAGGTTGCGTAGCAAGTATCACAACACTTTAGGACTTGGTGTAGGTTGTTTCGCGCTTGGCAGAGGTGAAGTTTATCGACTATGCAGCATATCGGCAATGGATAAAACTTCGTATATGCACGCTAGCTTGTTTAACCTTTCACAAGAATGTGCAATTGTATAAGTCTAGCGTGGCTTTACTGCTCGAAGGACAAATTGTAGGCAGTCTTCCGAAAATCGTAGGCTACCTTAGTGCACTAGGTAGCAGCTTTAGGTTTCCAGGGCAGTCGTCCATTGGGCGTACTGCGTAACGTGCCCCCTCTGTCTCTAGGGCCTGGTTCCCCACAGATTAGACCAAGAAACCAAAATCCTTAAGTTAGCTAAGCTTTGAAAAAGACCATTGTGGCTATTTCTAGGAATCCCGGTGTAAGCCATCGTGCATCTAGTTATACTTGGGCTGCCAGACTCATCCACGTCTGGATATTCGAAGTGTAAAGTTTATCCTCCCACTTTGGAGAGCATGGTTGGTCCCCTAGGGGTGCAATTCCTGCGGTGAGTCCTTAAGAAGGGCGGGATCTTCTTTTGAAGTGCATGAGAGATAAGTTGTTGTAGACATGTA
Source organism: Malus fusca (assembly GCA_035220775.1). Classification (NCBI taxonomy): domain Eukaryota; kingdom Viridiplantae; phylum Streptophyta; class Magnoliopsida; order Rosales; family Rosaceae; genus Malus; species Malus fusca. The sequence goes on along the minus strand of CM069072.1, from coordinate 24,286,659 downwards.
GTCGAGCCAAGTTGTCAATTACTTCTGAATTCCTTATTGAAAAATGAGTGAAACAAATGAATAACTTAGTTGTAAAATAATGCATAACAACTGGATAGCCTTCGGCTTGCGAGGTAGTGCCCATTGAGCTGTTTGAGTATTCGGGTCTTGATATAGTGGGAGATTACACATGGTACTTCCTTAAGTTGTAGGCGTTCCATTGCTTCTCGATCTCTTTGTCGTTCATGGTGGCGATAGTGTAATTACCCTTGCCACCTATTATGCTGATCTTGTACGAACCTTCCCACATGGGATCCATATTTTTGGAGCCTTCTCTGCGGGCAGTGATGAATGCCTTTCTTAGGATTAGATCTCAGGGTTGGAATTGCCGGATCTTGGCACTTTTGTTATAGCTGGAGAGGAGCTGCTGCTGGTAGGCTGCAATGTGGGTGATGGTCTGCTCGTGCTTCTTCTCTGCCAGACCTAAGCTTGTGGCCATCTCCTTACTATTCTGCTCAATGTTTGGCAGTAAAGTGCTGATGTTTGGCACGATGATGTTGGGAGGAATGATTGCTTCCGAACCAAATGCCAAATAGAAAGGAGTATCACCGGTTGCTCGTCTTTTGGTGGTGCGATATGCCCATAGACACCCGGGGAGTTCATCTAGCCATTTTCCTTTCTTGTCGATGAGGGATTTCTTGAGGTAGTCGAGGATCGTATTGTTGGATGCTTCGGCCTGCCAATTGCCTTGAGGGTATCTCGGCGTGGACGTGTGCTGCTTGATGCCTAAAAGAATCGAATGATAGAAATTCAAAAACTTTTCGTGTCATATCCCGGCCCGGGCCCCCACCACATTCCGGGCTCGACTCCGCCGTAGCACGATATTGTCCGCTTTAGACCTCGACCACACCCTCACGGTTTTGTTTCTGGGAACTCAGACGAGAACTTCCCAGTGGGTCACCTATCATGGGATTGCTCTCGCGCGAACTCACTTAACTTCGGAGTTCTGATGAACTCCGAAGCCAGTGAGCTCCCAAAATGCCTCGTGCTAGGTAGAGATGTGAATATACATATAAGGCTTACATGATCCACTCCCCTAGGCGATGTGGGATGTCACATTTCGCACATTTCTTTAATTTTTTTTGAAGTTATTCTCCTAAAACGGGAAACCTTATTGACACTTCAGAATATTTTAATGTCCTCCATCTCAAGTTCGTAGCAAAAAACAAAAAACAAAAAAAAGAATTATCATGTACAAACTTAAGATGGCATGGACATGATAATCCTTTATCCATCAAAGATATTATGGCTAACACCACCCGAGGAGATGAACATAAAATTCAACAACTTATAATGTATGGACATAGATTAGGTAAAGTTGTATAATTAAATATGCATTTGCATATTCCTTTTTCCTGCAAAATTTAAAGGCAAATAATGTATGAAACTCAAATTCTAATTAAGCAAACAAACAACCCCCTCTCTTTCTATCATTTCAATTTCGTGGAGCTTAGAAAAAGGAAATAGACCAAATAAAGAGGACTCAGATGAAAATTTCAATGTGATCGAATCGAAACGGTAAAATCCTAGAAATAAAATGAGTAAATTGTAACAATGGTCCCTTAACTTTAATCAAATTGAAGCAATCGTCCTTCAACTAAAAATCCATTACCATTGGTCAACTCATCAAAACGTGTAGCTATGGTCATTTTCGTCAACTTCGTAAAAATTTTGTCAAAATGAGTTAGGTTGGATGGATCATTACTACAATTAGGTTAAAGTTGAGGGACTATTTTTCCAATTAGATTAAAATTGAGGGACCATTAGTAATGAATTTTTAGTTAAGGGACAATTGCTTCACGTTTTGATGAGTTTATGGATCAATGGTAATGAATTTTTTGTTGATGGATCATTTTTTAAGTTAAAGTTGAGGGATTGCCGCAATTTACTCGAAAAAATCCCTAAGACCATCTCTAACCCTTGGGCTAAAACCTAAAATTTTTAGCCCATAAAATTTAGGTTTTAGCCCAAAAACAGTTTTTTTGCTCCAACCCTTATAGCCTAAAATTTTTAGCCCGAGATTATTAAAGAATAAATTTAGGCTAATTTTGTCTTTTAAAGTAATTTAAAAAAAAATTATATACACTATCATAATTTAATTTTATAAACATTTTAACCTAAAAATATTTAAATTCCGATAAATATTGAAAAATCACTAAATTTGGGTAAATTTTGAGTTAAATAATTTTTTTAATTATTTTAATCGTTAGATTTAAATTTGGATCGTTAGATCTTTTTTTTTTACCATTAGATTTTGTTATATTCAATATCATCCGTTGGATTCAATAAATTCTGAGAGACATGCCCATGTGTGTGGGTCCCGCTGGTGGTGCCCACACCATTTTCTGGGCTAAATCCTGGGGGGAATTTGGCCCCGGGATTAGTTTTAGGCCATGGGTTGGGTTGGGTTTTGGGGGAATTACAGGTTTTAGCCCAGGGTTGGAGTGGGTATAAAAGGATCCGACTTTACATGCAGATTTACCTGGAAGGGAGGCGAAGCAACCCATTGCGAGCATCTGATGTTCTTATTGAATATGCAACTGTAAATTAGCGGTAGGCCCGGCCTAGGCCCAGTGCGGGCAGGGCGACCGTCCGGGGTCCAAAAAAATTGGAAGCGCCAAAATTATTAGGGTGATATATTTATATATGTTTTTATAAGAGTATAAATTTATAAAATTTGGTTTAGTAACAAAGAAATTTAACTAGAACTATTGGTTTTGTTGTTTAAAATGATTGAGGAAGTCTTAGGTTCAAAACACCATGTGTGCTTATTTACATTCCAATTTTTAAAAATTTCTTTTCATAACGATATAAATTTATAAAATTTGGCTAAATGATCAAGAAGTTTAATTAGAGGCAATGGTTTTTGTTGTTTAAAATTAATGAGAGGTACTAAGTTCGAAATGCTATGGGCATGTTTATTTTTTTCAATTTTTACAAATTTTTGTTTGGTTGTTAATTTATTTACTAGCTAGTAGCTATGTGGGTTGCTATTTTTAAATATTCATTCAAATTCAAGTCTAATCTTCAGCAAAGAGTAATACGCAGACTAAATTTTTAGACCAAATTTGCAAATAATATTACGTGTCATCAAAATGTTTAATTTAGTGTTCATTCATTACTTATACATATCCTTAAAGACTCAAAAACATTAATATTTTTTTAGCCTTATATTGACGAGGTTAGTAAATAAGAAAAAATAACTCACGGTTTATACAAAAACACTTTAAAAATTCAGATGGAAAACAAAACTCATAATCTATCTACTTGTAAGCCCGAAGTTGTTTAGTTTTCTTCTCTTTATACAAAATAAATTAATTATTCAATATTTCTAAATTATTGAGTTTGAAGTATTTTTCTAAATATAATTTTATAGATGTCTTACATGTGAAAACAAATATTTTTTTATATGAAATGAGGGCACATTTCCGGGCCTTAAAAATCTTTGAACCGGCCTTGATTAGCGGTGTCCGTGAAATTGCATAGACCCCCGATCATTTCTGTTCCTCTTCTCCTAGCGGATAGGAGTTCTGTAACCAAACCCAAATGCCTCCGACCAAATTCTCACCGAAACTCCACCATGAAGCCACAGTGATCAGATCAGCAATCCAGTCCAGACTCCTAGTCCTGACTCTAATCCTCCTATGGCGGACACTCTTGTCCTCCTACGACACATCCGCCTCCATCAATCCCGATTGCCTATCTACCATCCCCTCACAAAAAAATGTTCTCCTTCATTCCCTGGCTTTGGCTATCGAGTCCAGCATTGTATGGGACAGTGTCTACTTTGTTCGGATTGCAGAGTGTGGCTACGAGTACGAGCAGACCTACGCTTTCTTTCCCCTTCTTCCTCTTTGGATGTCGTTCTTATCCCGCACAGGTTAGGCTCAGATTATCAGCTTTCAGTAATACCATTTGGGAAATTTGTTGGTTTATACGGTTTCAAGCAATATCCAATTTGCAATTTGTGAACTTTAAGCAATACCCAATTGGCAATTTGTGAACTTTGAACTTACCCAATTTGAAATTTGTGAAACTTGAGCTTACCAAAATGACATATTTTGAACTTTAATCTTTTACCCAATTGGCAATTTGCTAACTTTGAGCTTGCCCAATTGGCAATTTGTGAACTTTGAGCTTACCCATTTGGCAATTTCTGAACTTCAAGCATACCCAATTGGTGTTTGTATCAGTTTGTTGAGTTTGAATAAGTGCTTTTTTTGTAATTAACAGTTGTGCTTTGTGTTTCAGTTTTGGCGCCATTGGTTCCAGTTATTGGGCAAAGAGCTGTGTTGGGATTATCCGGCTATGTCATTAATAACATGAGGTATTCATCAATTCCCCCCTGAACTTGTGACCATTGGCCAATTTCCCCCCTCAACTTTAATTTTAGCCAATTTCCCCCTCAACTCTCATAATTAGTCAATTTCCTCCCTCAACTTTAATTTGGCCAATTTCCCCCCTCAACTCTCATAATTAGTCAATTTGCACCCTACTGTTAATTTTTTTTAATTTTCCATCTATTCTTTTTTTTTTCTTTCAATCTTTCTAATAACTTCCAATAAAGCACTCAAATTAACATAAACTCACCTGCATAATATAGGGTAAAATGTACAAAACATAATACAATTAGTATGTGATATGGGTTGATTATAAGAAAAAGTTATGAATCGGGTTTAAAGCATGTAGAAGAAGAAATAATAATCCTAAACTCATGGATCAGACATATTTCAATAAAATGGGTTATTCTTAATAAGGAGTCGAAAATTATGAATTGACTAGCCATTTTTGCACTAAAGCTCGATTCTCCGCAATTTACTTGAACTTAACTTTCACTTTTATAAAGAAAATTGTATTCACATACAAAAATGTACACATCAATCCTTTTCGTTATCAATTTTGTATAGTAAAAAATCAAATAAAATTACTCCATACTGATTTATTATGACTAATAATACTATCTATGATAAATTGTAAAATTCTAAATTTTAATCTATTTGTGATAGGATAAAGACATAGGAAAATGATTAACATACATCTTATTTAGTTTCTTACACACACTTGTTTAATTATGATCAAATTAAAAAATTAACAGTAGGGTGCAAATTGACTAATTATGAGAGTTGAGGGGGGAAATTGGCCAAATTAAAGTTGAGGGGGGAAATTGACTAATTATGAGAGTTGAGGGGGGAAATTGGCCAAAATTAAAGTTGAGGGGGGAAATTGGCCAATAGTCACAAGTTCAGGGGGGAAATTGATGAATACCTCTTAATAACATTGGCTTCGTGTTTGCGGCAGTTTATTTATACAGGTGAGCTAGTTAGGATTTTCATAATTTCAATTCGATTCGGAAAAGCTTCATCCGGACTATAACTATTTGGCATCTTCAAGTGTGTTTCTTTCCAGCAGTAATTAGAGCTTGTCTGCCACCTTAATGTGGCCCTTATTCTCTGAAATTGGATTTTGTCACTAATTAAAAGGAAAGATTGTAGATATATATCAGAATGAAGTTTTAGAGAATAAGGAGCTATAGTATATATCAACCTGATCCAATTGGCTGCCCTTGATTGTTTTACATTGACTTTTTGATTGGTTTAAAACTTTTGATTACTTAAGTCTTTCCCTTGTCACTTTAACAGGCTTTCAGTTGTCATTTTGAAGGACCAAGAAGCAGCAGTGAGGGCTTCGATTTTGTTTTGCTTCAATCCAGCTTCCATATTCTATTCATCAATGTAATTTTCCCTTTTCCTTTGTTTCTTTCTAGTTGGTACCTATGATATTGCATTAGGCTGATGTTTTCATCTGCTTGATACTGCAGATATTCGGAGACATTGTTCGCTCTTTTTTCAGTTGGAGGATTGTACCATCTAATATCTGGAAAAGATGTCATTGCTGTTCTTTGGTTTGCCCTTTCAGGATTTTCAAGGTCCAATGGAGTGCTTAATGCTGGTTATTTCTGTTTTCAGACTATGCATCAGGCGTATGATGCTGTTTTCTTGAGAAAGCGTCCTTTTGTAGGTTTCAATTTTTTTTCTTTTATTTATGATTTTAAGCTGATACATTTGAAAGATTAAGCTTCAGTATCATGATTATCAATAATTTATTTTGCCTACTCAGTTCCATGAAAGTAGACTTTCATTCAGCAAATCATACAACTCCATACCATGTAGATGCAGTTAGAATATTATTATACAATATCAAACAAAAACAGAATATGTCAATTATGTAGCACAAAGCAATTTTGTTGATTTATACTTATCAAGAGGATGACTGCTTAGTAATTTTAATTTCTGTGGCAGTTGGCATTGCAGGCTGTTGTTGGTGGAGCTCTGCGCTGCATATGTATATTTGTTCCTTTTATTGCATTTGAAGCATATGGATACAACAATCTTTGTCTTGGACATCTTCCATCCGATATGAGGCCCTGGTGCAAATCAAGAGTCCCTTTGCTGTACAATTATATTCAGAGTCACTATTGGTATGTGATCTTTAATCACCAATGCTTGTTCATCAGATTAATACCCTTTTTTTTTTTTTTTTGTGTCTAGCTAAAGGTTCACAATCATTACTGTCAATTGTTGTTGAAGAGCAATGTTACGAAAAGAGTCCTTGTTCTGCTGATTCTTGGAAAATCATTAATAAATAGTAATAAAGGATAGTCTATTGTGTATAAGATACAAATTAATATTTGACTTTTTAAGGAATGGTAATTGAATTAGCTCTATATACATCTGTACTGTTTCATCTTGTTATACTTGTAGTTATACCATGCATATACAGGATAAATATAAAAAATTGGAATAAAATAGAAAGATATTCATAGTTGATGGTTTACCTTCATGCCAGGGGAGTAGGTTTCTTGAGATACTTCCAAGTTAAACAGTTGCCAAACTTTCTGCTGGCTTCACCAATATTGTCTCTGGCACTTTGCTCAATCGTCCATTATGCGAAGTCAAAGCCTGAAAAGTTCTTCTCTTTGGGTTTTCGTGCTCCTCCTGAGGATAAAGATTCTGCTGCTGTGCTCTTTTCTCTAGCAGAATACTCCTCCAGAAGTCAGGGTATTACTTTTAAACAGCCATTGCTTTGTGATTGACATATGATTACTGTCATTGCTTTATAGCTTATTCTGTAGACATATATGAAGCTAGTAAATCAATTGTTTAGCATAAATCAATATGTGCACATGCATCCAATTTTTTTATTATGCATGACCTAATCAGTATTTTTTGGAATATTGTTTCTCTTCCATTCATGCTGGCTTTCAACACCGTGTAATCAATCGTTTGCAAATGTAACAGAAAATTGCACAAGGAAGCAAGTGAACAAAGATGGTCCTGCTTTACTCCCAGAAGAACATAAGGTATCAGCAAAGCAAGGATACTTGTCTGTTGCTGTGCTTCCATGTATTCTACATTTGGGATTTATGGCAGCCACCGCATTTTTTGTCATGCATGTGCAGGTTTGATTTTATTCCCTCTTAAAGTTCTTTATTTTGCCAAAAAAAAAATTTAAGCTAGGAGTATTTGAGAAATATAGAATACCATATTTCAGCTTCATCAAATTATGGTTGTCGGTAATTCTCTTCGACTTGATCAATATAATTTTGTCAATTTTTTGGGTTTATATTTGGATTCTGATGCTAAAACAAAAGAAATTCGATCATCACTGGCATCATGATTTATTTTATCTTTCAATGGAAAAAGCAAGCTAGAGGGAATCAGTTGCTTGTTTCCCCTTGTAATTGACAAATTGTTTCAGGGACGAAAAGCTTGATGGATGAAGATTAACCAATCATGTAAAGATTAATCATGCTGAAGTTTTACATTTTGAATAGAACTGACTGACCAAAAACTCCGAACTATGCATGTATTTCCAAATTTGTATGCACCAAGACTAAAACTTTTCGCTTAGTTAGATGACGCGTAAAGTTTTCTTCCAAAGATGGTGCGAAGATGCTGCCTTGTGATCAGAATGGCATAATAGATTACTGATTACCATCTTGGTTTTTAGCTTGTGCTCTTTACTGGTATTATTATGTTATTTTTCTGGCAAGGTTTGTATTTGGAAAATTGATATCATAACTTTGAATGCTTCATGTTTGACAGGTTGCTACTCGTTTCTTATCCTTCAGCCCTCCCCTCTATTGGTTTGCGTCGTATATAATGAAATCTCGTGGTACTGTTAAGAGATGGGGATATATAGTTTGGGCATACTCTGCTGCGTACATTCTTATAGGCAGTTTGCTCTTTTTCAACTTCTATCCTTTCACTTGATAGTGTACAGCAAGGAGTCTCAGCTGAGAGCTTTTCTATCGAAGAGTTTGTGCCTTTCACAGTGTCTCAGAATGAATTTGCATACTGAAGGATATTCTTCTATTGTTTGGGGAGTCCCACGGCTTCATATCTTTAGTTGCTTGCCTCTGTGTATAAGCATCGTGCGACTGTTGGTCCCGAAGAGGCGACAATTTTGTTCTTTTCCGCATGATATCTAGTTTTTACAAGGGAGTTTTAACAAAACATTTCCAGTACTGTTCACTTTTAATGAAAAATCACATTTTTACTTTTACCTTGCACCATTCACTATACCTTTAAAATGGACTTTTCATTAAAAGGAAAGTTTTTTTGGACTTTTCTTTAGTTTTCCTTTGGGTAAAGTACAAAAAACTACCTTAATTATTGGTGTCACGACACTTTCATACCTCATCTTTTAAAATTGACAATGTCATATCTCATCTTACGAATTTGTGCTAATTTTATACCTTCCGTTAGGGTTGGCGTGAATTTCTCAGTTAAATGATGACGTGGCTTGATCCAGGACCTATTTTCTATTAAAAATTAATAAAATATTATTAAAAACTAAAAAAAAATATTTAATATTTTTTAAATATTAAAATAATAAAGAAAAGTTAAAAAAAAAAAAAAAAAACCTAAGGTCAGTTCGTCCTTCCCCCCTCTCTCTCTCTCCCCCCATCTTCCTGCAACCCAGAAAGATGAAGAGGAGGAGGAAGGAAAAAAAAAAAAAAAACCCCAACCCAACCCAGTTCTCCCCCCTCCCCAACAAACCCAGAAAGAAGGAGGAAGAAGAAGAAGAAGAAGAAGAGAGAGAAGAAAAAAACAAAAACAAAAAAAAACCCAGTTCGTCCACCCCTCGCCGCACCCACCCTCTTCCCTCCACACCCATTCCCCCCATTTTCTCCGCGCCCAGGTTCTCAACCTTCGAAATCGGCCTGGCGAAGGTTTCCCGATTCCACCTCAATGAGATCTGGGTTTTTTTTTTTTTTTTTTTGGGTTGCAGGTAGTGGGTGCGAGGTTGGGTGCGAAGGTGGGGAGGTTGGGTGCGGAGAGAAGAGTGGGGTGGGGAGGGGGAAGACAAATTGGGTTTTTTTTTTCTCTTCTTTTTTCTGGGTTGCAGTTGCAGGAAGGGGAAAGAAGATGATGATGGGGAGAAGAGAGAGAAGGGGGAGGTGACGAATTGACTGAGTGTTTTTTTTTTTTTTTTTATAACTTTTTTTTATTATTTTAATATTTAAAAAATATTAAATATTTTTTTTTAGTTTTTAATAATATTTTATTAATTTTTTAATAGAAAATGGGTCCCAGATCAAGCCACGTCAGCATTTAACTGAGAAATTTACGCCAACCCTAACGAAAGGTATAACATTGGCACAAATTCGTAAGATGAGGTATGACATTGTCAATTTTAAAAGATGAGGTATGAAAGTGTCGTGCACCAATAGTTGAGGTAGTTTTTTGTACTTTACCCTTTTCCTTTTTTTTATAAATGATAAGAATATTATTAAACAAACAAAATTGTCGAAATGGCTATAAAACTTCAAGATGTTACATCGTGACTAACTTGTTATTCTACAGAGTTACAAAGTAACATATAAATATAGAAAACTGACATAATCCTAATAGGCAAATAAAGGAAACCCTAATACAAACGAGTTAGGCCCAAAATACCCAACATTAAAATAACAAAAATGTTATTCTTACAATTTATTTGTATTCACATGTGTTGGCCTAATAAGCAAGGAAATGAAATCCTAGTATTAATGGGTTAGGCCCAAAATATCAAACATTAAAATAACAAAAATGTTATTTTTATCATTTATTTGTATTTGCATGAGTTGGTGGACTCTAGTACATGTGATGGTACAAATAGCTACTTTTAAAATAAATCTAGATACTAACATTTTCCAACAAGATTCATCCACATCATTTCAATTTCATCGGATTTAGCCCGTGCAGTTTACAAACTGTCTTAATTCTAGAACACACGTACATATGAGTAATATTCAAAACCCTCAATTACAACTAACTTAACTCTTGCTGGATACATCTGATCAGTTATAGTAGTGGTGACAAAATAGTATTACAAGGCCTGAGACCGCATAGATGACAGATGCAGTACACTTGAACCAGAGGGGAATGAGATTGTGATGGAAATGAAGAAGACAATCACCCCAAAGAAGACACCGAAATAATGGAAGAAATGAACTATGATTCGTGGGCATTTGGAGTTTTGAATGAACTTGCTAACCAAGATGCTCGAGAAGGAGAGTGTGATTGCAAGACCGAGAAAGCAAAACGACAGAGGGAGCTGCTTGGAGTGCAGTTGGATGGGTACGAGAGCCATTCCAATTGCCGTTGACATGCAATATGCCAGAATAATCGTTGCCCAGTCTAAGTTGGATGGGTCAAGGTCATTATGCAACACGCTAGTGAATATCTTGTTGAGTAGTTACTGTAGAAATGCCCTCATTTTTTTTCTGGAAAGAAGAGAGGGGGAGATGGGTTTTTTAGTTTCCAAATATCTTATTATATTTGGCACCTAAGATCTTGGCTTAAAGCTGCTTAAATAAGATTTTGGCTTGTTTCCAAATAGGAAATGGGCATCTAAGGTGCTAAAAGCTGCTTAAATAGGCAGTCACACGTGGGAATGGTGCAAGTGGATCCGTCTATATAAACCTGTCCAAGTAGCAGAATGTAAACATTTTTCCCATCAACAGTTCTTACTAAGTTTAAGACCAAAACATAGAGTCATACTCTCTTTTGAAACAGGGCAATAGGAGTTGACTCATATTATGAGAGCATGACTCCTATTGCCCTGTTTCAAAAGAGAGTATGACTCTCATATGAAAGTATGACTTGCTCAGATCCTTCTGTTTGCTTCCAGGTTATTTCCAAGCTTCCTATTTCAAAAGAGAGTATGACTCTCATATGAGAGTATGACTTGCTCAGATCCTCCTGTTTGCTTCCAGGTTATTTCCAAGCTCCCTACTTTTTTGTCTTAAAATTAATAAGTTCTTATCGAAAGTATCTTACTTCCTGTTTGCAGCTTTAAATAATAATATTTAATTAGTTGATAAACCAACTTTTGCATCTTGCAAAAATATTATTTAATTATTTGTCTTACAATTAATTACTTTTGGTCTTAAAATTAATTACTTCCTGTTTGCAGCTTTAAATAATATTATTTAATTATTTGTCTTAAAATTAATTACTTTTTGTCTTTCATTCAACTTATTGGTTTATTGAATTAATAAACCAATTTATGCATCTTGCAAAAATATTATTTAATTAGTTGGATGAAATAGGCTTAAAAAAACTATGTTTTACAAAAATAGGATTTCATCCAACTAATTAAATAATATTTTTTATGTTTTGGTCTTAAAATTAATAAGAACTGTTGATGGGAAAAATGTTTACATTCTGCCACTTGGACAGGTTTATATACATGGATCCACTTGCACTATTCTCACGTGTGAGCTGCCTATTTAAGCAGCTTTTAGCACCTTGGATGCCCATTTCCTATTTGGAAACAAGCCAAAATCTTATTTAAGCAGCTTTAAGCCAAGATCTTAGGTGCCAAGTATAATAAGATATTTGGAAACTAAAAAACCCATCTCCCCCTCTCTTCTTTCCAGAAAAAAAAATGAGGGCATTTCTGCAGCAACTACTCAACAAGATATTCACTAGCGTGTTGCATAATGACCTTGACCCATCCAACTTAGATTGGGCAACGATTATTCTAGCGTATTGCATGTCAACGACAATTGGAATGGCTCTCGTACCCATCCAACTGCACTCCAAGCAGCTCCCTCTGTCGTTTTGCTTTCTCGGTCTCGCAATCACACTCTCCTTCTCGAGCATCTTGGTTAGCAAGTTCATTCAGAACTCCAAATGCCCACGAATCATAGTTCATCTCTTCCATTATTTCGGTGTCTTCTTTGGGGTGATTGCCTTCTTCATTTCCATCACAATCCCATTTCCCCTCTGGTTCAAGTGTACTGCATCTGTCATCTATGCGGCCTCAGGCCTTGTAATACTATTTTGTCACCACTACTATAACTGATCAGATGTATCCAGCAAGAGTTAAGTTAGTTGTAATTGAGGGTTTTGAATATTACTCATATGTACGTGTGTTCTAGAATTAAGACAGTTTGTAAACTGCATGGACTAAATCCGATGAAATTGAAATGATGTGGGTGAATCTTGTTGGAAAATATTAGTATCTAGATTTATTTTAAGAGTAGCTATTTGTACCATCACATGTACTAGAGTCTGCCAACTCATGCGAATACAAATAAATGATAAGAATAACATTTTTGTTATTTTAATGTTTGGTATTTTGGGCCTAACCCATTAGTACTAGGATTTCATTTCCTTGCTTGTTAGGCCAACACATGTGAATACAAATAAATGGTAAGAATAACATTTTTGTTATTTTAATGTTGGGTATTTTGGGCCTAACTCGTTAGTATTAGGGTTTCCTTTTTTTGCCTATTAGGATTAGGTCAGTTTCTATATTTATAATTTTATATGGTACTTTGTAACTCTGTAGAATAACAAGTTAGTCACGATATAGCATCTTGAAGTTTTATAGCCATTTGAACAATTTTGTTTGTTTAATAATATTCTTATCATTTATAAAAACTATATATATCATGCGGAAAAGAACAAAACTGTCGCCTCTTCGGAACCGACAGTCGCGCGATGCTTATACACAGAGGCAAGCAACTAAAGATATTAAGCCGTGGGACTCCCCAAACAATAGAAGAATATCCTTCAGTATGCAAATTCAATCTGAGACACTGTGAAAGGCACAAACTCTTCGATAGAAAAGCTCTCAGCTGAGACTCCTTGCTGTACACTATCAAGTGAAAGGATAGAAGTTTGAAAAGAGCGAACTGCCTAGAAGAATGTACGCAGCAGAGTATGCCCAAACTATATATCCCCATCTCTTACCACTACCACGATATTTCATTATATACGACGCAAACCAATAGAGGGGAGGGCTGAAGGATAAGAAACGAGTAGCAACCTGTCAAACATGAAGCATTCAAAGTTATGAAATCAATTTTCCAAATACAAACCTTGCCAGAAAAATAACATAATAATACCAGTAAAGAGCACAAGATAAAAACCAAGATGGTAATCACTAATCTATTAGGCCATTCTGATCACAAGGCAGCATGATCTTCATACCATCTTTGGAAGAGAACTTTACACGTCATCTAAGTGAAAAAATTTAGTCTTGGTGCATACAAAGTTGGAAATACAAGAATATTCTAACCACGTCTACAAGGTATGGAGTGGTATGGTTTTGCTGAATGAAAGTCTACTTTCGTGGAACCGAGTAGGCAAAATAAATTATTGATAATCAGGATACTGAAACTTAATCTTTCATATGTGTCAACTTAAAATCATATGTAAAATAAAAAACTGAAACCTACAAAAGGACGCTTTCTCAAGAAAACAGCATATCATAGGACTGATGCATAGTCTGAAAACAGAAATAACCAGCATTAAGCACTCCATTGGACCTTGAAAATCCCGAAAGAGCAAACCAAAGAGCAGCAATGACATCTTTTCCAGATATTAGATGGTACAATGCTCCAACTGAAAAAAGGGCGAACAATGTCTCTGAATATCTGCAGTATAAAGCAGAAGAAAACCTCAGCCTGATGCAATATCATAGGTACCAACAAGAAAGAAACAAACAGTAAGGACAAGCGAGTCTTATATCAAACATAAAACACCAGGTGTGGAATATAAAACAACAGTAAACTCTCAAAGAGCATCTCTATTCCCATCAAGCTCTTTCCCAGGCTCCCACTATCACTCTTTTCTTGAGCTACTGTACCACTGCTTGTAGAATTCCCTATAATAATTAACATAAAATCAAGTAAATTAAACATATATTACTAGATAAAGAGCTACTAAATTCTAGAAAACTAATTACCATAAAAAAAAGGTTAAAATTCTGGAGGAAATTTGTTATAATACCGCTGGATATAGGGGCAGTAGTGCTGCTTCTAGCTTCAGTCTTGTTTTCATAATCCCGGAACATCTTCGCGTCCGGAGAGTTTGATGGCAAATTCAAGAGATCTGAATCCACCACCAACGTTGAAAATGATCAAACTAGTGTTATATATAATCATGTACATTTCTAGAAAAATTAAACTAACTAGTATATATACTTCAGTTCATTTATATGTACTTACCAACACATCTTGATATGTTGATAGGTACATGGCAGGAACTGGGAAGGTTTAAGGCAAGAGTGGCATTGATCTTGAGGCCGAGTTTTGGATCATCACGGTCCTTAATTAGGACACAGAGGCATTTCTTGCTCTTCTGCACCACTACTTTAATCCCACTGCAACAGTCTATGGTTGGACTTTTGGCATCACCGCCGACGTACGGAAGGCAGGGGGCAAGCCCTACTAGTTGGTCTGCACATTCTGCCTTATCTTGGTCTATGTTGCAGCTGCCAAAACCAACTAGAAATATCAACACCAAGGTGCATGAGAGTGCCTGCACACTCACATTCCTTGAGTTACTCATTGTAGTGCAGAAAGAACGGAGAGATCGGGGAGAAGAGAGAGAGAGAGAGAGAGAGAGAGAAGAAATGGGGTGCTATTTGTGCTTTTTCTTGGCTGCCCTTTTGGTTTTTATGCAATTTGAGAAGCAGTTGGGTGGTGGAGTGGCAGTAATTGTTATTTATGCAAGCATCTGGTATAAAGTGATCTCATTGGAGGCTTCACATGTGAATTATGTGAAGGACATGTTTTGTCCTGAAATGGCTATTACTTGTCAGTTGTCACATAGTGCACTAAAATAACGCATCTAAAACTAGAAGAAATAATGGACTCATCTCCAGCACTAGTGCCCTACCATTTACCCAAAACCCTAAATGAACTGAAATATTGTCGTTGCAACAGAACCACCCAACCCTCCAAACATAATCCGGAGAAAAGAGACACTGGTGTGGTAACTTTTGTATCTCTTGATTATACGTAAAATCTACGGTGATTGTATGTATCAAAATTGTTGAGTTAGCAAACTACCACAGTAAAGAGACACCAATATGGTAACTTATATGTAACTCTTATATATCCGTACATTACGTAGGATGTGAATTACGGTGATTGTATGTATTAGAATTGTTGAATTAGTACATGCTACTTAAAAGTACAATATTATAATTTTCTTTTTTCTTTTTTTTCATTTGTGTTCTATGTTTTAGACAGATCTGGAACCACACAAGAGAAAGTTGGGATCTTTCAGTTGGCTGGAGGATGAGTTGCAGCATCAATCTCAAAACCAGAAGGCGAAAACACATATTAAATATTTCTCTAATTTGTTTCACTCAAAATCATTTTTTACGTATTTAGTTTTGGAATCGAAACTCGTGATAATTAATCTGGATTAAAATCCTGGACCCGTGACCATTTTCATCCATCCGTGATTTGATAGTACTTAATTAAGCTTATGCGCCCGGCCCCAAACAAAATCTTTCATTCATATTATAATTATATGAGTAAAAGAATTAGGAAATAAGAAGACAACTTACTTTATATTTCTAATATTCTTTGGAGGCAGACAATTCTGCCTTCACAATGATGCTTGCTGGTGAACAAGGAAGTCACAAAGAAGCTTTCACTGCCAGAAATTTGGGTTTCACCTCCTCCCCATGGGACATGGATCTTCTCCTGATCCCTTTCATCAAATCTACCAATTCTGGCCTTTGATATTTGATCAAACGACTAAAAACATAAGCCCCTTTAAAAGTTATAATAACTTTAATTGTTAGATCAAATTTCAAGAATCCGAATTGATCGATTTAATTGAAGGGATCCGGATAGAATCTCCTTCCTTCCCCATGGGGACTTGTTTTGCTTTTAGACATAAGGTTTTCACCTCTTCCCCATGTGATAAAATGCTTTTACTATTCAGAAATTTCAACGTGCTCATGATGCAGTAAATTTGGTTTGGAGCTGATTTGTACACAATTCTTAAGGCTTTTCACCTATTTTTTTATTTTTTATCATCGATTAAATAAATTAAAAAAATAAGTTTAAGTGGAGTATGTATAAAAATAAAAAGAGTGTGTTTATAATTCTTCAATTGGTTTTCCTTCCATTCCAAAAGTGCAATCTCACAAGTCCTCTAAAAAAAGTGAGGATAAATACTTATAAAGGAATCGAATGATAGAAATTCAAAAACTTTTGCACACTTCTTTAATTTTTTTGAAGTTATTCACGCAAAAAGGAAAATCTTGTTGACACTTCAGAATATTTTAATGTCCTGCATCTCAAGTTCGTATGGACATAGTTTTTATGTTCAAACTTAAGATGGCAGGAACATGATAATCCTTTATCCCTCAAAGATATTATAGCTAACACCACCCGACGAGATGAACATAAAATTCAACAATTTATTATGTATGGACATAGATTAGGTAAAGTTGTATAATTAACTATGCATTTGCATATTCCTTTTTCCTGCAAAATTTAAAGGCAAATAATGCATGGACATAGATTTCTAGTTTAAGGTTGATTAATGGACCACTCTCTCGATCAATATTTAGGTCATGTGCGTGGACCACAAAAACAGGTAGTAAACAATATAACCAGATCACACCAGCACATAGGTGTTAGTTATAAATCACACCTTATACTTAAAAACAATTCGCATGAATGATCAGTTTTTCAGAATTCGTTGCAGAAATGATTAGTTTTTTATTAACGGCCACATAATGGTTATATATCAATGACTCAACGATGCATAAAAACTACACAACAATGATATTATGATGACATAATAAACATTGATAATTTTTATAATCAACTGTCAAAAACTGATCATTCCTGCTAATTGCCCTACATTTAAAACCTTTTTCCTACTTAAACCTGTCCGTTTAAGATCAGTATCCTTCTAGCAGCCTCACATCGATCACACATAAGGATCTCTAGTAACCATCTTTATTAATAGGACTGTTATAACCACTTATTTTTAAGATGAAAGTATTGTCAACTTCACATAATATATCACTTCTATTTTTAATTGAACATAAGAATAACCTCAAAATAAAAATCTTCCCATAAATAAATACAATACATGCTTGTCATCTATTATGCTATCACATTCATAATTAAGTATAGGACAGATGAAGAAGGGTGAAGAAAGAATAGTGGAAGAAATGTGAAAGAAATATGTATGAAATGACACACAGAATAAATAATTTTACGTTGTATTCATTAATTTCTAATTTTTGTTTTCATGTAATTGCCTTTATTTCTATCTCCTTTGTCATTCCTCTCTACGTTATTACTCACACGTAATTTATCTCATACCTTTTCATATTGGAAAATGCTAAGAAGATTAGACTTTAGGATCATCTTTTGTAGATCACATTATGTAGTGATTTACGGTTAAACTTTTTCTTAATCATAACCTTTCTATATTTATGTAGCACAAAAAAAAAGTTTATCAAACCAGCCTTTGATAGTTCACTGAAAAATAAATGATAGCTGCATGCAAAATCATGCATGCATTCAGTCGTTGAGAACGAATTTCAAGCTCTATTTCACACAACATGTTTTAGATTCGATTCCTGACGCTAATAAGTCTTCTCGGCTCCCAGAAGGGTAAATTGAAGTCTGCAGTGATGAAGCCCCCAGTTGGAACTTTTTTTGTAAAAAAATTTAAAAACAAAACTATTACTTAATTAGGTAGAAACAATTAATGAGTAGCTAGGTAGATCAATCAAGTTGCAATTTCTGTCACATTAAAATTATAATTTTCTACTTGTCTTCTTGGCTTTGGAAAGGTAAACTGCCGTGCAGATGCAGGTCCCCCTTATGAGAATTTTTTTATTTTTTATTTTCTACTTAAAATCATTTTAAACAAACCAAGACTGAAAGAATGGCGTGTCTAAATTTTTACATCAGAACTAGCAACCAACCAATCAATCCCCATTCCCTCAGATTTATAACTCAAGAAAAAGAAACAAAAATCTCAAAAGGGTAAAATCACAATCGAAGCAATTAGCGAAACTCAAATTATAATTAAGCAAAGGGGTGTACTATCCACACACCCCATTTTACTTCTTACACATTCCTTGATAATTTCAGTCCGTTGATCTTCTTCAATTCATCCGATCCGACGGCCAAAAATTAAAAATGTGTGTTAGAAGTAAAATATGATGTATGGATATCACACCCTTTAAGCAAACAAACAACCCCCTCTCTTTCTATCATTTCAATTTCGTTGAGCTTAGAAAAAGGAAATAGACCAAAGAAAGAGGACTCAGATGAAAATTCAATGTGATCGAATCGAAACAGTAAAATCTTAGAAATAAAATGAGTAAATTGTAACAATGATCCCTCAATTTTAATCAAATTAGAGCAATGATTTCTCAACTAAAAATCCATTACCATTGGTCAACTCATCAAAACATGTAGCTATGGTCATTTTCGTCAACTTCGTCAAAATTTTGTCAAAATGAGTTATGTTGGAATGACTATTGCTCCAATTGAGTTAAAGTTGAGAGACTATTTCTCCAATTGGATTAAAGTTGATGGGCCATTAGTAGTAAATTTTTAGTCGAGGGACAATAACTGCATGTTTTGATGAATTAAATGATCAATGATAAGAAGTTTTTAATAAAAGATCATTTCTCTAATTAAGTTAAAATTGAGGGAGAGTTATTACAATTTACTCAAATAAAATCCCTAAAAGGATCCGACTTTACATGCGGATTTACCCGGAAGGAAGGCGGAGCAACCCATTGCAAGCCTCTGCTGTTCTTATTGAATATGCAACTGTATATTAGCGGTGTCCGTGAAATTGCATAGACCCCCGATCATTTCTGTCCCTCTTCTCCGAGCGGTTAGGAGTTCTGTAACCAAACCCAAATGCCTCCGACCAAATTCTCACTGAAACTCCACCATGAAGCCACAGTGATCAGATCAGCAATCCAGTCCTGACTCTTATCCTCCTATGGCGGCGGACTCTCTTGTCTTCCTACGACACATCCGCCTCCATCAATCCCGATTGCCTATCTACCATCCCCTCACAAAAAAACGTTCTCTTTCATTCCCTGGCTTTGGCTATCGAGTCCAGCATTGTATGGGACAGTGTCTACTTTGTTCGGATTGCAGAGTGTGGCTACGAGTACGAGCAGACCTACGCTTTCTTCCCCCTTCTTCCTCTTTGCATGTCGTTCTTATCCCGCACAGGTTAGGCTCAGATTATCAGCTTTCAGTAATACCATTTTGGAATTGTTAGTTTCTACGGTTTCAAACAATACCTAATTTGCAATTTGTGAGCTTTAAGCAATACCCAATAGGAAATTTGTGAACTTTGAGCTTTCCCAATTTGAAATTTGTGAAACTTGAGCTTACCAAAATGACATATTTTGAACTTAAAGCTTACCCAATTGGCAATTTCTGAACTTTGAGCTTGCCCAATTGGCAATTTGTGAACTTTGAGCTTACCCAATTGGCAATTTGTGAACTTTAAGCATACCCAATTGGTGTTTGTATCAGTTTGTTGAGTTTGAATAAGTGCTTTTTTGTAATTAGCAGTTGTGCTGTGTGTTTCAGTTTTGGCGCCATTGGTTCCTGTTATTGGGCAAAGAGCTGTGTTGGGATTATCCGGCTATGTCATTAATAACATTGGGTTCGTGTTTGCGGCAGTTTATTTATACAGGTGAGCTAGTTAGGATTTTCATAATTTCAATTCGATTCGGAAAAGCTTTATCCGGACTATAACCATTTGGCATCTTCAATTGTGTTTCATTCCAGCATTAATTAGATCTTGTCTGCCACCTTAATGAGGCCCTTATGCTCTGAAATTGGATTTTATCAATAATTAAAAGGAAAGATTGTAGATATATATCAGAATTTTAGAGAATAAAGAGCTATAGTATATATCAACCTGGATCCAATTGGCTGCCCTTGATTGTTTTACATTGACTTTTTGATTGGTTTAAAACTTTTGATTACTTAAGTCTTTCCCTTGTCACTTTAACAGGCTTTCAGTTGTCATTTTGAAGGACCAAGAAGCAGCAGCGAGGGCTTCGGTTTTGTTTTGCTTCAATCCAGCTTCCATATTCTATTCATCAATGTAATTTTCACTTTAACAGGCTTTCAGAGTCACTATTGGTATGTGATCTTTAATCACCAATGCTTGTTCATCAGATTAACACCTTTTTTTTTTTTTTTTTTGTGTCTAGCTAAAGGTTTACAGTCATTACTGTCAATTGTTGTTGAAGAGCAATGTTACGAAAAGAGTCCTTGTTCTGCAGATTATTGGAAAATCATTAATAAATAGTAATAAAGGATAGTCTATTGTGTATAAGATACAAATTAATATTTGACTTTTTAAGGAATGGTAATTGGATTAGCTCTATATACATCTGTACTATTTCATCTTGTTATACTTATAGTTAGACCATGCAAATACAGGATAAATATAAAAAATTGGAATAAATAGAAAGATATTCATAGTTGATGGTTTACCTTCATGCCAGGGGAATAGGTTTCTTGAGATATTTCCAAGTTAAACAGTTGCCAAACTTTCTGCTGGCTTCACCAATATTGTCTCTGGCACTTTGCTCAATCGTCCATTACGCGAAGTCAAAGCCTGAAAAGTTCTTCTCTTTGGGTTTTTGTGCTCCTCCCGAGGATAAAGATTCTGCTGCTGTGCTCTTTTCTCTAGCAGAATACTCCTCCAGAAGTCAGGGTATTACTTTTAAACAGCCATTGCTTTGTGATTGACTTATTATTACTGTCATTGCTGTATAGCTTATTCTGTTGACATATATGAAGCTAGTAAATCAATTGTTTAGCATAAATCAATATGTGCACATGCATCCAATTTTTTTTATGATGCATGACCTAATCAGTATTTTTTGGAATATTGTTTCTCTTCCATTCATGCTGGCTTTCAACACCGTGTAATCAGTCGTTTTTCAAATCTAACAGAAAATCGCATAAGGAAGCAAGTGAACAAAGATGGTCCTGCTTTACTCCCAGAAGAACATAAGGTATCAGCAAAGCAAGGATACTTGTCTGTTGCTGTGCTTCCATGTATGCTACATTTGGGATTTATGGCAGCCACCGCATTTTTTGTCATGCATGTGCAGGTTTTATTTTATTCCCTCTTAAATTTCTTTATTTTGCCAAAAATATTTAAGCTAGGAGTATTTGAGAAGTATAGAATACTAAATTTCAGCTTCATGAAATTATGGTTTTCAGTAATTCTCTTCGACTCGATCAATATAATTTTGTCAAATTTTTGGGTTTATATTTGGATTCTGATGTTAAAACAAAAGAAATTCGATCATCACTGGCATCATGATTTATTTTATCTTTCAATGGAAAAATCAAGCTAGAGGGAATCAGTTGCTTGTTTCCCCTTGTAATTGACAAATTGTTTCAGAGACGAAAAGCTTGATAGATGAAGATTAACCAATCATGCTGAAGTTTTACATTTTGAATAGAACTAACTCACCAAAAACTCCGAACTATGCATGTATTTCCAAATTTGTATGCACCAAGACTAAAGATTTTCACTTACTTAGATGACGCGTAAAGTTCTCTTCCAGAGATGGTGTAATGATGCTGCCTGGTAATCAGAATGGCATAATAGATTAGTGATTACCATCTTGGTTTTCAGCTTGTACTCTTTACTGGTATTATTATGTTATTTTTCTGGCAAGGTTTGTATTTGGAAAATTGATATCATAACTTTGAATGCTTCATGTTTGACAGGTTGCTACTCGTTTCTTATCCTTCAGCCCTCCCCTCTATTGGTTTGCGTCGTATATAATGAAATCTCGTGGTACTGGTAAGCGATGGGGATATATAGTTTGGGCATACTCTGCTGCGTACATTCTTCTAGGCAGTTTGCTCTTTTCCAACTTCTATCCTTTCACTTGATAAGGAGTCTCGGCTGAGAGCTTTTCTATCGAAGAGTTTGTGCCTTTCACAGTCTCAGATTTGAATTTGTATACTGATGGATATTCTTCTATTGTTTGGGAGTCCCACTGCTTAATATTATGGGATAAGGAATGAGAAAGTGACGGTGTTTTATGCTAATTTTTTTTTTTTGGAAGTGTTTTACGTTAATTAAGAGAAGTGAAGGTATACAAGATATAACCACGACAAGTGGCCCATTAAAAAAATACGGACAAAAGTTCTCCAAAGAAAATAACGAGAGTTTATGAATTCGATATTTTGTAAGCTGTGAATCTGCTTTCAAATGATTCCAATTAATCTATATACGCACCAAAATAATATCCAACTAATATAGAGAGATAAGTGCAGATGATGACAGACAGGAAGAGAGAGAGAGATCTCATAACACACAAAACGATCAGCAGTAAGGACAAGCCAGTCTTATGTCAAACATAAAACACCAGGTGTGGAATATAAAACAACAGCAAACTCCCAAAGAGCATCTCTATTCCCATCAAGCTCTTTCCCAGGCTCACACCATCACTCTTTTCTTGAGCTACTGTACCACTGCTTGTAGAATTTCCTATAATAATTAAAATAAAACCAAGTCAATTAAACACATATTACTAGATAAAGAGCTGTTAAATTCTAAAAAACTAATTACCATAAAAAATAGGTTAAAATTCTGGAGTAAATTTGTTATAATACCACTGGATATAGGGGCAGTAGTGCTGCTTCTAGCTTCAGTCTTGTTTTCATAATCCCGGAACATCTTCGCGTCCGGAGAGCTTGATGGCAAATTCAAGAGATCTGAATCCATCACCGACGTTGAAAATGATCAAACTAGTGTTATATATAATCATGTACATTTCTAGAAAAATTAAACTAACTAGTATATATACTTCAGTAATTCATATATATGTACTTACCAACACATCTTGATATGTTGATAGGTACATGGCAGGAACTGGGAAGGTTTAAGGCAAGAGTGGCATTGATCTTGAGGCCGAGTTTTGGATCATCGCGGTCCTTAATTAAGACACACAGACATTGTTTGCTCCCTAAATCCGCCATGGTGCCTTGCGGGCATGCCGGGGATTTGCTCACATACGAGATTGGTGGGGTGCGGGCGTGCCACTACTAGATGCCGCTAGTAGATGGGATTTGAATGATTGAGGTTGCGCCTGAGTTTGACTTCGAACCAAGAGATTGTGCCATTGAGTGGGAGTTACTCAAATTAAGGTTCTTTGTTTGCCTTAAAAATAAGGACTTTACTTATATGGAGAGATATAACAATATGTAAATGACAAGGTTGCTTGGAAATATAAATGACAGAGGAAAGTGACTAATATATTGCAGATTGCTTGTAGATTAAATGACTGAAAGAGGGTTGTACATAAAAGCTATAAATCAGATCGATACTACAAGTGAGTAGCAGAGCTAATAAACAAGAAAAGCAAAGGATGCTTGGCTAAAAATAAATGTCTACAAGGAAGCTGATGAGCTAATTTGAGTAGAGTTTTGATTGATTGTTTTGAGTGTCCATAATCCGTCTCCATCTGCTTCTTTATATAGAGGTCTGGAAGAGCCCCCTTGCTGAGATCTTTGTACCTGCCCGAAAGAAGCTTGGGCAACTTGCATTTGCATTTGCCAACTTGCATTTGCATTTGCCAACTTGCATGTAAAAACAATATTAAAAGGGAAACTTGCATCTCCACCACATGTTTTTAGCACATGTTTCCCCACTTGTAATAAACTAACAATTAAAAAAGAAGCAAGTTGCATCTCCACCACATGCCTTTTCCCACTTGCAATAAAATAATTAAAAGAAGCAAACTAGCTTCTTTCACTACACATTCTTGCCCGAAAGCTCTCCCATCCACTTGCAATACATGCATGTATCTTGATTAAACAAAGGCTTGACAAACCTCCACCACCCAAACAAATGGGAAAAACAATATTATAGTGCCAAACCCCCCCCACTTGCAGCCAAATATCTTTCTAAGTTAGTTTTCTTGCATATTAATCCTTCAAATACCATATTTTACCCAAATTGCCCAAATAAGTAAAAATGGGTATATTTTGAGTGCAAACAGTGCCCCCCAAGTTTTACAAATTTGAGCAAAGTTTGTGAAACTTACGACTCCTATGCTGCCAGGATTGATGCCGAAGGAAGAGGCACGTCTACCTCTTCGATCCTTCTGTCGTTGATAAACTTGACAAGATGAGCAAGGCAATTGGTAGTACAACTAGCATTGGAAAGAATGTTGTCTGGCTTGTGCTCCTTCTTGATACAAAATTTGGGCAATTATTCTTTTTTTGTCTTTTTCTTTTTGCCTCTTTTCATATATAATATAATATAATATAATAATACATATACATATATATGTATATAGCCCATCCGGGCAGATTGCTTGTTATAACATATATAATATATATATGGAGCCCTTTCGGGCAAAGTGAAGGAAAGAGAAAGGAAGAAAGGAAAGAAAGGAAAGAAAGGGAAATGAGAGAAAGAAAAGGCAAGATAGTGACAGCCACCTTGAGTGACTTTTCTTTCCTCTACATATAATATAATAAAAATACATATAATATAGATAAATATAGAGCCCTTTCGGGCAAAGTAGAAGAAAGAGAGAGACAATAAAAACAAGAAAAAGGGAGAAAGAGAGGAGTGCTCTTTCGGGCAAGAAAGGGACGGAAGAGATAAGAGAAAAAGAAAAGATAGAGAAGGAATAAATAATAAACAAGAAAGAAAAGAAAGAAAGAAAAGTACATTTTGGTCAACAAGGTGACAGAAGAGATAAGAGAAAAAGAAAAGGAAAAGCAAGAGAGAGAGAGACTAACTTGAAATCACCAAACCCAAAACAAACCCTGACTCAATTTCTCTTTCTAGCGATTTTGTTGCTGTGTTTCAGTCACTTTAGTGTGTTTTCTGTTTGCTCTATTTCTGGGTTCTTCTTCGAAAATGTACGCAGAGACTGGGTTTTTGTTTTCCTATTTACAGAATTCTCCTCAGGATTTCCATCAACTGGAGGAGTTCTGCAAAAACCAAAAGTCAAATGCTCCAATGAATTGCTTCTCCGAGGCTTCGATGGCACTGCGTTTATGTGGAGGCGACGACCATTGCTGTTCCATCATTGATTTGTGGAAACCTCAACCACCAGTAGAACCTCAATCTGTTGGCAGAGCCTTGCACCGGGGACACGAGTTGCCATTTTATTTATTTATTTATTTTTAAGCGGAGGACTCCGTTGGTGACCATCTTGGGAGCATGTTGCACTCACTGGGCTTGCGGCTCAAAGAACGGCATGGCTGCTGTGGTCTCAGTTTTTGTAGAGGAAAAGAATATTTTCACCAAAGCAAAGAAAATGGTGAAACTTCCACCATCGTAGCCATCAAGGATAAACCTCTTATTTCCACATTCCTAACAGAGCCCAAGCGAGGATCCTCCAATGACGGAGAAGTCTTTGTGAAGATACGAACTCGGAAGAGTGAACTAAGAGCAGTTGTAGTCGCCATCGCCGAGTTGATTCTTTGGGACGAAGTGAGCTGAGTTCATGTGTGAGAGAGAAATTAGTTGTTGGAAGAGTCGTTGCAATTTTCACAATTTTCTTCAAGCCTTGCACTCTTTGTAAGCAGGTTGGTAACACATTGTTGAGGCTACAACAGCTATGGCAAGAACACTTCAAATCTGTTTGCCAGATCAAACATGGGGCCCCATGTCTAATTGACAACATCTAAACAAATTGCAGCAGAAAAAATGTCCTACCCATCGGGCAAGATTGTAGCTCCCTCGGGCAACAGCAACATACTTTCATCAAGCATTCGGGCAAACTGCAAAAACAATTTTCTACACCCACCATCCAACCTCCATGGTTTAATCTGTTTTGAGAACCCAAACCCAAACGAGGCTTCACTCCTCCACTTTTCACCCATTAAAACTGGTAGCTGATAAGTCCTTGACAACTAATGGTAGAAAAATCAGAATATCTTGCTGCTGTTGTTGATGGTTTTTCAGCTTTCGGGTTCGGGCTAAATACATCCATTGGATAAGAGAAAAGTGGAAAGAAGGGTAAAAATGTCTACTCACAAACTGCCTAACTCTTTATATTTTCTGTTTTTTGTACACTCATCACATAACTCAGTTAGGGCAACTGGAAAGAGGAAAGAGACAAAGAAAGAAAGCGAGGCCTTTGACATTTTGAACACATATTTTGAAAAAAAAAACAAAAGTAAGAAAGCCAAACAAAAACAAGAAAGTAAGAAAGAAAGAAAGCAAAATCTTTTTGTGGTTTTTGTAATTTGTAATTTTTATATCTTTTCTTTGTAACATCATAAGAAACACAGGGAAAACACAGCCCTTTCGGGCAAACAGAAAAAGGAAATTAAAGGCCCTGTCAGACTAGCTGGAAGAAAAAAGTAGATAAAAGGGAAACCCTGTCAGGGAACCAAAACAAGAAAAAGGACAAAGCCCTTTCAGGAAATTCAAACAAAGGAAAAGAAAGCCCAAGTCGGGCAAACTGATACACAGTTTATTCGGGCAAATTATCCAGATTTATTTATTTATTTTTTTTTATTTTTCTCAGTGTTTTGTTCTTTTTTGAAATCAAAAAGCAAGTAAACAAAAGAAAGGTCTTTTCAGACAAGAAAGCAAAAAGTGAGAAAAGGAAAGAAGAAAGAAAGGAGAAATGAGAGAAAGGAGAAAGAAAAGAAAGCAAAGAAAAGAAAGAGTCAGGAAACCCACTTCGGGCAAAAGAGGAAACAACAACTCGGACTCTTTGGTCAAGCCCCCTGACTGCCCAGATATCTCTTAACACTCAAATCTTTTTCTCTTTTTAAAATTGAGTGTAGAGAGATCGAATCCATCATTTAAACTGGCCATGCCATATAGCTTGGGAACCATAGGAGGTGGCCATTCATGTTTGACCACAAGCTTTGTCCTCATTGAGATCTCAGTTTGGATGACATGCTTATGTTGGCGGGGAGGAGTGTAGGAGCTATTTTCTTCTTCTTCGGGCTCCACATGAGGTGTGGGCTCAAGCCCCCCGAGCGTTGGTGTTTGGCCTACAATAGCCATAAGCTCCATCTTAGCCGTTATCGGTTTCGATATGTCGGCTTGGTCTCCTACAACCTTATCCACTTTCATGGATTTTTCATTGGGTGGGGCCATTGTTTGGCCTTCATCAATGTATATGAGTGGTTCTTCCTTGGTTGTAGTAGGGTGAATGTGCTTTGTATAAGGGATTTGACACATTTGATCTATCAACTTTCTCAAAGTTTCTCCAAAAGTTGTATAGCTTTCCTCCACCCTTTTAAAACACTTAGTCACTTCTTCACCATATTCGATGCTTGCCATATGGAGTTTGGACACCTTCTCTAATTTGCCCACATCCTCTTTGTGGAGCTTTTCATCCGGATGATCATGAGTTGGCATCTCATATATTGGCTCTATGTACTCATTGGAAGCCTTTTGATACTCAAAGCCATTTGTTGGCCTATCATAGTATTCATGAATATGATTGTCTTCAAAACAATAATAACCTTCATCATAGCCATAAGTTGGCCAATCTTCAAGATTATTATTTATTTGATGGCCATTAGTTGGCCGACAATCATGTTCCATGGGACTTGAGTACTCTTCAGCCATGTACCCATAAGTTGGCAACTCATAGGTTGGCTCTATGTGATAGCCATAGCTTGGGCGCTCTTCAACACCGTCATCCTCCTCATACTCCGAAAAAGCATATTGAGAAAAATCATGAACATAAGGATTGTTCATAATCTAACTCTATATGAGGTATCCCACCGGGCGTGCCAAAATATGTTTGCTCCCTAAATCCGCCATGGTGCCTTGCGGGCATGCCGGGGATTTGCTCACATACGAGATTGGTGGGGTGCGGGCTTGCCACTGCTAGATGCCGCTAGTAGACGAGATTTGAATGATTGAGGTTGCGCCTGAGTTTGACTTTGAACCAAGAGATTGTGCCATTGAGTGGGAGTTACTCAAATTAAGGTTCTCTGTTTGCCTTAAAAATAAGGACTTTACTTATATGGAGAGATAGAACAATATGTAAATGACAAGGTTGCTTGGAAATATAAATGACAGAGGAAAGTGACTAATATATTGCAGATTGCTTGTAGATTAAATGACAGAAAGAGGGTTGTACATAAAAACTACAAATCAGATCGATACTACAAGTGAGTAGCAGAGCTAATAAACAAGAAAAGCAAAGGATGCTTGGCTAAAAATAAATGTCTACAAGGAAGCTGATGAGCTAATTTGAGTAGAGTTTTGATTGGTTGTTTTGAGTGTCCATAATCTTTCTCCATCTGCTTCTTTATATAGAGGTCTGGAAGAGCCCCCTTGCTGAGATCTTTGTACCTGCTCGAAAGAAGCTTGGGCAGCTTGCATTTGCATTTGCCAACTTGCATGTAGAAACAATATTAAAAGGGAAACTTGCATCTCCACCACAAGTTTTTAGCACATGTTTCCCCACTTGTAATAAACTAACAATTAAAAAAAGAAGCAAGTTGCATCTCCACCACATGCCTTTTCCCACTTGCAATAAAATAATTAAAAGAAGCAAACTAGCTTCTTTCACTACACATTCTTGCCCGAAAGCTCTCCCATCCACTTGCAATATGGGTATATTTTGAGTGCAAACAGGCATTTCTTGCTCTTCTGCACCACTACTTTAATCCCACTGCAACAGTCTATGGTTGGACATTTGGCATCACCGCCGACGTACGAAAGGCAGAGGGCAAGCCCTACTAGTTAGTCTGCATATTCTGCCTTATCTTGGTCTATGTTGCAGCTGCCAAAACCAACTAGAAATATCAACACCAAGGTGCATGAGAGTGCCTGCACACTCACATTCTTTGAGTTATTCATTGTAGTGCAGAAAGAACGGAGAGATCAGGGAAGAGAGAGAGAAAGAGATAGAGAAGAAATGGGGTGCTATTTTTGGGTTTTATGCTTTTTTCTTGGCTGCCCTTTCGGTTTTTATGCAATTTGAGAATTAGTTGGGTGGTGGAGTGGCAGTAATTGTTATTTATGCAAGCATCTGGTATAAAGTGATCTCATTGGAGGCTTCACATGTGAATTATGTGAAGGACATGTTTTGTCCTGAAATGGCTAATACTTGTCAATGTCACATAGTGCACTAAAATAACGCATCTAAAACTAGAAGAAATAATGGACTTATCTCCAGCACTAGTGCCCTACCATTTACCCAAAACCCTAAGGGTGCGTTTGTTGCACCGGACTGTCTCGGACTGGACTAACAGCATGGACTAAGCTGGATTGGCTTATACTAGACTAAGCTGGACTAGCTTAGTGAAACGTTTGGTGCAGTGTCAGACTAAACTACAAACTAAAATATTTTTACGACCCATAATATTTTATTATTATTTTTAATCCACTTTCAAATTATAAAAATAACAAAATAACAATTATATTATAAAAATATCTTCTGCCATTACATTTTTTTCTTCACTTCCTCTTTCTCCCTCTTAGAACAGAAAGTACCGATGCTCATCCCAGTCACCGTCGACATAAGCTTACCCTCTCACAGCCAAGCAAAACGAACAAATCATACAATCAACAGAGTCCATGGCGCGATTTGGATTTTGGAGGTGCTGGAATGACTGATGTGCGGCTGATAGAGCGACTGGGTTTCAGAGGAACACCGATTTTGTAAATTTTCTAGTTGCATATCTTGTTCCAATGTCATCATTGTTGGAAATGTGCCCTAAAACCAATCATATGATGATACTTTACGGACATTTCACATGTTAAACTAATCTAGTTTAATATCAAGGGCAAAGATTATTGTTTTAAGCCGTCTCATATAAATGTTATATGCTTAAACGATAAGTCCAAGGAATATGTAATTAGGAGAATGTAATTTAAACAATTTAATTTATGAGACCATTCTCTTTCATATACATATCCTAAACGTTCCTGATCATAGGATTGCCAATTGGGCATTGACAGTCCGTTAAGATCAGTACATGCTATGTCTTCTCTTAGGAAGAGTGACTAGTCTCGAGTCATTGGTGTGATTGACACCAAGACAAGTATGTAGGTGCTCAATAGCGAATGAGTCCACTGAACACGATCAACGAGGAGTTCTTATAATCATGTCGCATGAGAACTCATGGTTGGGATAATGCAAAGTAGTCATTTGACATGAGGCATCATAGTTGTCTTGTGGTTAGGTCCTTGATCTTTGACTATGTCAAAGTCACTCCGTCAGAGGGTGTCCACGGCATAGTTGGGGTTAAGCCACTTAGCCATGGAGGCAAGTAAATGCGCAACAAGGGATCTCTAACCTTCAAACCGTTCGAGGGAGAATACTCTATGATATGATTAAGAATCTCTGGCCAGAGTATGAATGAGATTTAGGAAGTCGTTCCAAATCACATTCAAGATAATCATATAAGTAAATGAATCACATTGGATAGTAGACATGATTAAACTATCAAACCAAACAATGTGGTCAAGAGTATTGTATTAGAGAAAGACCGTATTGCATTGTAATCCTAAA
The DNA here is from genome assembly GCA_035220775.1 of Malus fusca. Lineage (NCBI taxonomy): Eukaryota > Viridiplantae > Streptophyta > Magnoliopsida > Rosales > Rosaceae > Malus > Malus fusca. Next base: position 24,255,813 of record CM069072.1, on the reverse strand, counting down.
CTGAATAGGTTCTCCACCTATTCTGATTAGCTTGGGTAACCATGACATACTGCTAGGTGTCACTCATGGTTTGTGGAAGCCCTAAACGTGTATAATTACTAAAGGGAGAATTGAAAGTAAGTTTCAATTCACAATCGATTTGAAAGAGTTCTAATCGCCCACTGCCTCGCTAAAAGGAACCTAATGGATCGTACACTGTGTAAGGCAGAGATTGAAGAAACAACGGAGATGAGTAAGGATAATTAAATGGTTTAATTATTTATGGCAAGGATTAATTAATATGTTAATTAATCAAACGAATAAAGTTCGTTAAAAGACCACGGGTTAGTTTTGGGCATCAAGGCCCAATGGGCTTCGAACGTCAAGCCCATTGACTTAAGTTGTATGACAACTTAATTACTAATAATTCACAAAGGCCCAAATAGCCCAATAAAACCCTATGGCCGGCCATATTGATAAAGGAGTGGGTTTTGGACTTAATTACAAGTTTGCCACTCCAATGAACAAAGGTATAAATATGACTTTATAGCCTTTTCTTCATTAGGGTTTCTTTTGGAGAAAAGATGAGAACAAAAGCTCTCTTTTCTCTCTAAGAGGCCGGCCACCCTAGAGGAATTTAGCTAGCAATCTTACTTCCTCTAGGTCACTCATTTCTTCATCAATCATTCCTTGGTGTGGAGACTTAGAGGTTCTCAACTTTGAGAACTTGGAGAAACCAATTCTTCCATCCAAATCAATGGAGCTAAGAAGCAAGGAATGAATGCCCTATCTCTTGGGTGATTATCCTTTGCTTATGCAAAGAGGAATCAACAAAGGTATAAATTTCTCAACTCACTTTGTTTTAAGTTGAGTCTTGGTTCACCTAACTACTAGGCTTTGAATTTCATGGGTAATGTTTTGTTTTGAGTGCATGCAAGCATGATTCCGCCTTTAATTTGTTAATTGCATGCTATAAATGTTGCTCAAATGAACATGTTTTTCACAAAATTTCCTTCAATCATCATCTCAGCCAATTCACCACTCCAGCAGGACTTTCCCGGTCCGTCGAGATCATCATCGTCGATTACAGTGGACCCCATCATCCAGATGCCAATGCACAGATCGTGAGGTAAATCGGGGAGCTCAAAGCGACTGTTCCACACGGCGGTGATAGCCTCCGACTCCGTCTACAACACGTGGCAGTGCAGGATCATGTACTTCTGGTTCAAGAAGTTTCAGAACGAACCCGGCTCAGAGATGGGTGGGTTCACTAGGATCTTGCACAATGGGAAGCCGGACAAGTACATGGATGAAATTTTTTTTTCTGTTTTTTGTTTCGAATTCTGGGGTTGGATGTTTTGGGTTTTTTGATGTGCGAGGCAGTGAGGAAGAAGTAAATGAGAGCGGCGAAGCAGGGAGAGACGACGCGTGGAGTAACTAAGAAGAGAAAGTTGTAGAGGAAACCGTGATTTACGAGGACGCGGTGGTGGTCCTGGGATGGTCCGGCGAGGTTGTCAAGCAGGGTGAGGAGTCGAACAAAGCAACGGTCTTAGCAATCCGGTTGTATTTGGGGGGTCTCGCTAAGACTATCTAGCGATCCCCGTAGTCGAGGCGAGTGAGCTTTAATCCCACTAAAGCTAGTCCCTTCTTCTAACAAACATGGGACAACACTGACACCTAATCCAGTCTAGTCCAGTCTCACTTAGTGAGGGCAAACAAATGCCCCATAAGAGCCCCTTTTTTTGACCAGATTAGGGAGGACTGGACTGGACTGGACTAGACTATAGTCCCTTGTTTGGTCTGCACCAGGATTAGGGAAATGGGCAAATTACCAGCCTCGGTGAAGTTGTTGAGCAACTCCTCGTGGCGCGTGAACTTCCTCTGAAACTCATCAAACCTCTTCTTGACGGCATCATGAGTGAACCTTTCATCGTCTTCGTCACTATCGAAATCGGTAGGCTCCTCGTACAAGTTCAAGTCTCCGGTGTCCTTGAGCTTTTCCTTCTCGAGCTTCTCAATCAATGACATAACACCCATGTAGTCCTCCTCATCTTCTCGGTCTATGTCTTTGGTGTCCAGGCCCGCCCTCTTCCTCTGCTCTCGTTCTCTCTGCTTTTCTCTCTCCACCTTCGCCATAAGGTCTTGCGTCGCTCTGGATGACACTGTTGAATAAGGGATTTTGCTGGAAAACGACCATTTGGGTGGTTGAGGGGGTGGCGGGAAAGTGTGGCCGAGTGGAGATTTTCAGGGACAAAGGGAGTAGGGCTTTGCTGGGTTTCTTGATGCCTTGTTTCATAAGACGTGACCACCAGAAACCTTGTGATTTACTCATTGCTGCTACTGATTGTTCATCTGAATTTTATTTTGAATGACGAAATGGGAGAATTCCCTTCCGAAAATATTTGATTCGATGGAAACCAGACCAGACTACCAAAGTGAGAAAATGAGAGAAATCTTCAATTAGGGTTTTGGCGTGCAAATTTACTCTATTTAAACAGGAGGCACTAGAGTAAATTTGCAACGCGAAAACCCTAATTGAAGATTTCTCTCATTTTCTCTCTTTGGTAGTCTGGATGACACTGTTGAATAAGGGATCTTGCTGGAAAACGACCATTTGGGTGGCTGAGGGGTGGCGGGAAAGTGTGGCCGAGTGGATATTTTCCGGGCCAAGGGGAGTGGGGCTTTGCTGGGTTTCTTGATGCCTTGTTTCACTCAAACTTCGCAATATAACAAGGCTAACCATATACCAAATAAATATCTCATACTCTTTCTACAAACATCATACGTAGCAGATGATATGTTATACCAAAAGTGAACATATTAGCTAACAGCAACAAAGGAAAAAAAAAAAAGGCAAGTCCACGAAAGATACACATATATTTTTAAAAACTATAGCAAGCATAAAAACATGGGAAAGAAAATGGGAAAGTTGCATCAAAACTAACCCAGAACAATTGTTCAACTTATAAATACTTATGACAATTATTTTGTCAGTTGTCTCTGAATTCTGAACTATAAACATTAAAAAGTCAACTTGATGCCACATGCACTTACTTTCCTGTAGAGAGGTCTCCTCTTCTTCTTTGTCAAATCACCTTAGCGGATTGTCAATGCCTAATTGGCAATCCTATGGTTAGGAACGTTTTAGGAATGAACATAAGAGAAAGGTCTCGTTAATCTAACATACTTAAATCACTTCTCTCTTAGATCAAATACATTCCTTGGATTCCCTTATTGCTTAAACACATGATACATTAAATAGTGATTAACAATAAGTTTTGCCCTTCATTAAACATATAATAGTTTAATACAATAAGTATTCCAAAAGCTATTACATCAAATAAGTGGCTTTGTGGGCATACTTCCAACAGATCCGACTGTTGAATCGTCACCAAACTTTGATACGTTGTAATACGTAATATTTTAGGATTATAGGAACTTACGGATCGGGAATCCGAGTTACGGATATTTCGGAATTGGAGTTGTAAGTTCATAAGATAGAATGTTAGCCGTCACTTGGTTTTGGCAATTGATGGAGATCCGACCGTTGGATGGTAATGAAATTTTAGGATGTTGTCCTAGAGGTATATTGTAGATCTCTGGAAGTTTCAGATCGGAAATCTTAGGAAATCTTAGGAAATCTTAGGAAGTTTCAGATCCGACCGTTGCAGATCTTCTGGATCGAATTATGTAGTGACGTGTTTTATATAAGTTATATTTTATCAATATGATTTCTGAGGCATGTCTTGATGATTATTCTAGGCGCCGATCGTCATGACGCCTTGATGTGTTGTGCTAGGGAGTTGTAGGGCGAACTCCAGGTGAGTGGGCAGTTTTGTTTTCTGTATATACCTATATAAATGAGATTTTTCCCAGAAAATCAATTTAAGTGAAATGGGATATGAAATGCCATGCAAAATATATATCTATTTTATTTATGCATTAGTAATTGCATACATGCATGATTGGTGATGCGGACGCACAGGTAAGTGCCAGGTAAGTTCATAAATTAAAATTATGAGACTGTTGAGTTGATGTGATTGAAAGCTCATAAACCTGCACTAGGGTGATTATGATTTAGCAGAGATGTGATTCAGGCCTGTAAATATATTTAGTCACCCCCGCACCATATGCTCACATTGGATCTAATTTAGGTGCCCAGTCTTGTCGTACAGAACATTCGTAGGTGGTTTCGACTCGTAGGTGACTAGCGATTTATCGCATAGCTATCAGGAGAGGATAGCATGAGCATAACTATATTACACCCAGTTCTGTCGTACAGACCATTGCAGTGGTTCCGACTCGTGTGCAGTGTAGTGCCGTACAGGTCACTTGTGGTGAATCCGGCTAGATTGATTGATGAGATTGATTATGAGCTATAGTTTCAGCCGAGCTGATCACTCGGTTGACATGTTATTATTTATGATGAACTTACTTCACTGATATACTTATATGATATGATGAAATATATTTTGACATGGCATATACTTTACATATCACTATTTCTGAGCTGGTTTTGAGATAAGTAATTATATTTTTATATTCCTGGGAAACTATACAGGTTTTACAGAGAGGGGTTACCACGTTATGAGAAATGTTTTGTCTTTGAAAAGATTTGTTTTACTAACCCACTCAACTTTGTTTTTCACCCCTCCAGGTTCTAATTAGCTGAGTATGGTGACCACGAGGAATCCAACGGTGTCCTGACAGAATTCACCAAAGTAGGATTTACCTTCGGGTGTTATATCTTAGTAATTGTCCTACTCGACTGCAACTAGACGTTCTTTTTACTCTGAATGTGTATTTATACACTGAGTTTCGCACTAGCATCATTTCTTAGCTAGCATTGCTAGTGTTTCAGCTTTTATTTATTCGTAATTCTATTTATCTTTTTAGCTTCCGCATCGTGCAAATGGTTACATCACTCGCACGTGACGGCTAGCACGCCCTCCTTCGGGACGGGGTGTGTCATTCAAAGTTGACATCCACCTCATTAAAAACTGGATCTCATATCTGCCACATCATCATTTAACAGCCAATATAATAGATTATGTAACGGGTTGTATGAAATTGCAATTAAATCAGATTTGATTTATGAAATTGTAATGTTTTAAAGATATTGTATAATGTTGTACCCAGCGTTCCCACTTGAACCCTGTTATAAAATAAAAGCCTAACACTTATTTCTTCCTTGGTATATAAATCATAATAAAAGTTGTGCGGTGACTTGTGCCAGTTTGGAAAATGGTAGAGCCATTGTCGGAGGGTGACGCGGACAAGATCCGGGAGTTGGTGGGGTTGGGGTCTTGGGTGCAGGGCTTCAGGTGCTTCCCATGGATGGCCGTCAACTTCTTCCTCAAGGACGGCCTCCACGTGGACCTCCCCATGGTCGCCAAGCCCCTTTACGGTGTCGTTTCAGACGCCGTCTACATTGCTGGCCAGCACCGTATTCCCTATATTAATTTCCGTTTGCTCTGTATTTTCTGGCCTATCTTTGCTGAATTGCTTCGTCTTTTGGAACTCCTGGCTGTCAATAATTTTGAACTTGGTTAGGATAATAGGATTGGGCTTTTCTTTTTGGCTGGTACTGGCTTTGGTAAATATGATTACTGTTCTTTGTTGCCCGTAGGATTCTTTAGTGTTCACTCTTTTCTTTGTGTTATACTATACATAAAAAAGGGTTACATTGATAGCAGCTGGTAGATGAGTTTAAATTTCGAGATTTGTATCTCATCTAAAGGTTATCAAGGAAGGAGTAATGAAAAAGGACCAAGGAAAGGAATTATGGTGGAACATGTTTGAAAGGAATTGTTGGAACCCATTGTCCCACATCGGCCAATAGGGAAGAGAGAAAGCACTTTAAATAGAATTACCCCACTCTAACTAACACCGAGGTCTTTTGTGATAAAATCCCACACCTGAGGATTGTGCAGGTGGTTAAGTGGGGACAGTATTGGTGTTGTTGGAGTGGACCCTCGGCCCGTCGACCTGAAAATTTCCACATGGTATCAGAGCTAGGGGACGGGCCTGTATTGCCACGTGATTGGGTGGGTCCCCATTGGCCCCGCGTGATTGTCCACGTAGGCCAAAGATGCCACGTGTTTGGGTGGGTCCCCATTGGCCCCGCGCGATTGGGTGAGTCCCGACATGGCTCCACGTGGTTGTCGATGTGTGGAATTTCACGTGTGACCCATAAATGGGGTCTCACGTGCGGGGGAGTGTTGGAACCCATTGTCCCACATCGGCCAAGAGGGAAGAGAGAAAGCACTTTAAATAGAATTACCCCACTCTAACTAACACCGAGGCCTTTTGTGATAAAACCCCACACCTGAGGATTGTGCAGGTGGTTAAGTGGGGACAGTATCGGTGTTGTTGGAATGGACCCTCGACCCGTCGACCTGAAAATTTCCACAGGAATGTACAGAAAATGAAACACATAATGAAAACTAAAACAAAAAACTGATATTAACATTGTTTTCACTTTTCTTTTTCCTCCCTAAACCATTTCTCCCATACACTTGATCTCTAGCACAAAAATAAAAACTGTAAACTATAAACGAAAATGGCTGTCAAACGGGTTATAGTCTAAAATAATCATTTGATCTAAGGAATCAGTTTCTTTGGGGCTATTTGCCTCCACTACTTCAAAGGAGTGCTGAATACAACAGGGAGTTGGATAAAAATTTGTGTAATTCAGAAGCTCAATGTTCATTTTCTCTGGTTTCCTTGCTTTGCTCTAAGATTCTGGAGGAGCAAAATAGCAAAAGCTTAAGTAGCAGATTTGTAGATGCTTCTCCACAGCTATTTAAATTAAGTTTGTATCTCTTCTTTCCCCATCTAATTTGAATAAAGATGCACCTTCATTGTGATTACAGAAGTTGTTGAGTAAATAATTTCTCCTTTGATTGTGTCCAGAAATACACGGTGTGCATCACATGACAAAGTTTCAAAGATGTTTAAATGTAGGTTTAAACATTGAAAATATCATTTTCGTAATTTCAAAATCTTTCATTAGTTCGTTACAAGCAACTGTAATTTGTAATACACTGCTTTTGTTCACATGATACATAATAAATATATAATAGTTTCTCTTGAAAAAAAAATGTGAATTTAAAGCTTCCATTCTCCTAGGCCTAAATATGGTTTTTAAATCCACCTGTAGACATCGAAATTTCGATAAAATAAATGTTGACCGATAAATCAAAGTTTCAACGCTCATGTATTACATAAATTTTACACGTAGCGTGTGTCTAAACAGAAATCAAAATAAGTTGGAAAAGTCATCAAATAGGACACGTGTCAACACCTGGCAGAAACAACTTATTTCATCTGGGATATTATATTCAAAATTAAGCCTTGGAAAATTCTATAAATACAAGCCCATTTCATTCATTAGAGGAACCAAAATTATTATGCAAAATTCTTGAAGCTCTGAAGCTCTGAAACTCCGAAGCTCTCAAGCATCCAGGTTCCCGAAGAATCAAGAAAGCGTTCTTCGTTCTTCGTTCATCGTTCATCCAAGATCAAGCCCTGACGGCCCTTGGATCAACAATCATCCACCTTCAAGCCCAAGCCTCAACGGCCCCTTGAAGAAAGCGTTCATCGTTTATCAACTGTTCATCCTCAAGGATCAAGCCCCAACGGCCCCTTTGGATCGACAACATCAACAAATCCGCTCATCCGCTGTTCATCAAGCCCAAGCCCCGACGGCCCTTGAAGAAAGTGTTCTTCGTTCATTGTTCTTCCAAGATCAAGCCCCGACGGCCCTTGGATCAACAATCCACCAATTCAAGATCAAGCCCCAAAGGCCCTTGAAGAACTTCCACCAATTCAAGATCAAGCCCCGACGGCCCTTGAAGAAAGTACCATCGTTCATCACTGTTATTCGAGATCAAGCCCAAAAGCCCTCGAAGATCCGTTCAAGCCCAAAAGCTCTCGAAGATCCGTTCGTCACTGTTCTTCGAGTTCAAGCCCAAAAGCCCTCGGAAATCCGTTCATCACTGTTCATCCAAGATCAAGCCTCGACGGCCCTTGGATCAACAAAATAGCCACCAATTTGCCCATTACGGAGATCCAATCAGAGGATCAAAATAGAGAGAGATTGTAACCCTAAATCATCAAAACACAAATATTTGTTAGCGCACGTTGTTCTTGTCTCTTTCGTTTCAGGAATTTTCCGTGTTCACACCACCAACATAGTTTTAGTTCTAGTTCATTTCTCACTTCTTATTATTCTTTTCTTTAGTCGGATGTCCATTTCTAACCTCTTTTTTTTTTTTCTTTTAATTTTTGTCTCATCTGTTATTTCAGCGGTCTTACAAGCAGTGTCATGGCTGGCAATAGCAATGCTCTCTGAATCAGGCACCTCAATTGGAACCTTAACACTATATCTCCTCCTCAGTAATCTCGGTGCTTCAATTGCTGAGGTAGCCAATGATGCCATTGTTGCAGAGGCAGGAAAACAGTCTACTTCCCCGAAAAATTCCCAACCGTCATCCTCAGGCGAGCTCCAATCATTTTCTTCGATGTCTTCAGCTATGGGTGGAATCCTTGGATGTCTCCTAGGTGGTCTTGCCATTGACAGATTATCACCCCAAAAGATGTTCCTGTTCTATGGCCTTCTCCTCACTGTCCACTTTTTTCATAAGCATTTTTGTCCAGGAAAGCTCTTTGAACCATAACGAAGGACCAGCTAATGTTGGGATTCAAGAGAAACTGTCTGAGCTCGTGGTTGCATTAAGAGAACCTGAGATCGCTTACTCAATATCATGGTTTGCGGCATCTTATGCCATTATTCCAGCATTGACAGGCACCATGTTCTTTTACCAGGCACAGTACTTGAATATTGACTCATCTCTGTTGGGAATCTCAAAGGTGTTTGGCCAAGTGGCAATGCTTCTATGGAGTGTCATTTATAATCGTCACTTGAAGTCAGTCAGACCAAGGAAACTAGTTTCTGCCATTCAGGTTACAATGGCTATATTTATGATTTCTGATGCGTTGTTTGTAAATAGGATTTATCAAAATTACATGGGGGTGCCGGACAATTTCTACGTCGTGATGTTTTCTGGCCTTTCGGAGGTTCTCTTGTTTATGAAGATTTTGCCCTTCAGCATTCTTATAGCCAAACTCTGCCCACAAGGATGCGAGGGATCTCTAATGGCATTTGCGATGTCTGCAATGGCGGTTGCATTCATAGTGAGTGGATATCTGGGTGTTGTGCTTGCATCGTATGTTGGGGTCACGGGAAATGACTTTTCAGGGTTTCCACTTGCCCTACTAATACAAGCACTGCTCACAGTGTTGCCACTATATTGGTCATCGTGTATCCCTGATGATGTAAAATCAAAATCCCGTCAGAAGAAGGAATAGCCGAAATGAAATATGCTACTCTACTGCTTCTTTGAGTCCCCTCCGGCTTGGATTGGAATTTGAACCCCCAGTAAACCAAAAGCAAATATTTGAGGATGTTTTATTTTAAAATTTTGCTGTCCCCCTATTAATGTACGACTGAAATGTTTGGCTTCTAGTATGATTAGTATCTGTATAATTGACATAACTCCTCACTTTGATTTCTGAGACTTAAAATTGATAGAATTTGTCTTGTGTTTGCTCATCATCAATCATTTTGTTCATTATGTGAAAAATTTATGCTAAATAAGGACCAAAAGAGACAAAAATTAATCTTAATTTACTAAACAATGAACTAAAATGATTTGACAACAGAATGACTAACATGATTGATGGTGAACAAACTCAAGGATAGTTCTATTGATTTTGAAGCTCAGTGACCAAAGTGCATAGTTATGCTAATATTAAAAATTAAAGTGAACTACCAATTTGGTCTTTGAATTATCACGAGTGAAAATTAGGTCGCTAAACTATTTTTTTTAGAAAAATCAGTCCTTAAATTATAAAATTATGCCAATTACACATCCCTAATATTATATTTGAAATTACTATATTCAATTTTCCGTCAATTTAAGTTACATTATTTGCATGTGATACATTGGAGGGTAGATTGGTAACTTTACATAAAGAAATAGTGTATGGAGTTAATTTTGTGAGGTAAATTAGAGGTTAGATTCACAACCTATATGAAATATTAAGGGCTTATAGGCGAGAAAATGACGGTATTACACTTTAAAGTGCGTCAAATGACTAAAGTTGACGAAAAATTGGATAAAATAGCTTTGAATATGATAGTAGTGATGAAATTAATAATTTTTAATGAATTTAAGAACTTATTTTACCGAAAAAATAATTCAATGACCTAATTTTCAAGGAAGTGCTAGCTCATGAACTTCACCCTACAAATTATTTTGATTATAAAACCTTAGTTCATTGAGTGAATCTTCTTTGAATTAGTAGTTCGGTGGCAAGTACATGAGTAGAAAAAATCTCTATGATTTTGAATTGGCTTTTTAGTCAAAATGATCCTTAAGATTTGCATAACTCATCACTTTGGTCATTGAGATTTGAAATCAATAGAAGTGATCCATGAGTTTGTTTACCATTCATCATTTTGATCCTTCCTTGAAAAATTATGTTAAATAAGGACCAAATGACAAAAATACCCTTAATTTAATAAACTATTGGCCAAAATGATTTGAAAAAAATTGAGGGTATTTTTGTCATTTGGTCCTTATTTAATGGAGATTTTTCAAAGAAAGACCAAAATGATTGATGGTGGACAAAGTTAGTGATCATTTCTATTGATTTTAAATCTCAATGACCAAAATAAGTAGTTATGCAAATCCCGAGGACCATTTTGGTCAAAAAAAACCTTTTGAATTTTTGACAGTATCCAACGGGGCCAGGAAGAAAATATTATTTGTGAAAGGACTTTAAGGATACGTAATTAATGGGCCTATATCAATTTTCTCTCTTTCTTTTTTGTTCAAATTATATCAATTTTCTCTAAAGAAGAAAGGAATTCAGAGAGGGGTGGGGGGATGGCATCAAGATCAAAAGCAGAGAATATGAAGGGCTTCTACAGGCAAAGGAAAAGCAACAGTAGCATCGGCGGGGGTATCTCTAAGAAGAAAAAATCCCAATCACCCGCTCACCCAAAAGCTGCTGCCGCTGCCTCTTTCGGCTCGGATGTCACTCAACCCACCGCCCTTATTTTACACGGCTCTCCAGACCTCAAAGGTCCGTTTTACTATTTTTTTTCATAGATTATCTTCTTTTTGTGTGAATATTTGGGTTTAGGGTTTGCATCCGAGGACAAAAACAATAATATAGCGGAATTGGATTATCATTAAAGTTTACATAAAATTTGATATAGATCCAAATTGTATGCTTTTGTTGGTTTAATTCGCATCTTTTTCTGTGATTACATTAGTGTTGAAACCCCAAATTTAGATCGTAACGAGATTGTATTAGTTGCATTCAATTCCACTACAACTACATTGCTGTTTTTGTTCTCAGATGCAAACTCGCATCAACTGTTATTGCTGTTGTTTTTTTAACTGTTTTTGTTATATACTAGGGAAGGGTATACTGTAGGTGTATTAACTGAAGGGGTTTATAATTATAAACTTAATACAAAGGTAGATTTTCGGGTTAGGTGTAATTTCTTGCTGTTTGTGAATCATTATGTAGTTATATGATTATATACCTGCCAATGATGAATATGCATGCGTCACGCTTGACCACTAGGACTGGACTGTATAAATTAATTCTCTAGATTCAAGGCATGTTGAAGTAAGAAATGAAGTTGAAGGAACGAGATGAATTAGTTACAAGTATCCTATCATTTTGTGGTGATTGGTCGGGACCATGTCCTCCACTTGGACAAAATTTCTTCTTTCAACCTTCATTGATTCCTTCTTTAAACATACATTGATTTCTAGGCACCAAATGTGGCCATAAGACAGTTTATTTGATACCTGGAAACTTATATATACATATATTTTTTCTTCTAGATATTCAAAATAGAGCAAAGAATGTGTACAACTTGAGAGCAAACATAGCTAAAAAAGTTAAAGGGAAGTGGGCTTAAGATCGATATCTCAAGGCATCCTAAATTTTTTGGTATTAGGATCCAATTGCCCCTAACTTTTAACCCTTGAAATTTTGAAACTTCCAAAGTAGCTTCAGATATTAGAGTCCTCATTATTTCTTTTAGGAACATAGGAGTTCAATTTTCATTTATTTCTTTTGTTTGTGCATCTAATTCTGGTATTCATTTTTCTATGACCATTATTATGTGTTTTTTTAACAGTTGAGGATTCAACGTCCCTTTGGATGGCTTTACCTTGTTGAGATGACTTATGATCAACCTTATTTCTTAGGGTTACATAATTCAAATATTATTATGCATCCAAAGACACTGCTCGAAACTCTCGTGCTAGTTTCCCGGATTGCGCCCTGTTCAAGTGAGTTCCGATTATTCGTCAGCTGGGAGAATTGGTGTTGAGGAATGGTGAACCAGATAACACGTCAAAACACAAGCTAGAGGATTTACCAGTGTCAATGTCAATCACTTTCGAGGTCTACAGAATCGTTGAGATGACCATGAGACAGTTGCATAGTGTTGATGGTTCAATTATATATTTTTTTCCAATTATTTGACCACAAGCCAAGTACGGATTACAAAGTGAATCATATACGGATGTTCTTAAAACCCGGGAAATTATAGTGTGGTACAGTAGTATTACATCACTTGTGAAACTTTCCTTAAAAATCTGACATATGACATGTGTCGTTATTTTAAACAGTTGGAAATGAATAAATTTTACCTTTTTAAATTGATTTTTTTTTGCCAAAATTTAAAATTTAAAATTATGAGGGTAGATACGTCTTTCAGTTCCCGAAACCACTCCCAATCCAACCTCAAATCCTCCAACTCTGCATCGCCTCCACTGACCACCGCTTGCCCCTTCCTCTCTCTGATATTGAAAACAATATTAAAAAATTTAAGCAACCATAACCTCGAATGAAAGCAATTTCAAGAAGCCAAATGAATGGCTTTTATATCGTAATAATTTAATGTTCATGAAGTTTGGTAATTAAATTGAAATTTGTTTCTTCTTCTCACCCGTCTTTGTTTTTCTTTACACCCTCCCATTTCTGTTTATAAAAATAGTTTGGGGATGAAGGCAGGAGATTGTGGACATCAACTTTTTCCCAGATGAAATTAAAATTTACATAAAAGAGAAAAGGATAAACAGGGAGAGAGAGGGAGCATGGAAAAAGAGAGTAAGCAAAAGAGATGGAGAGTGCGGCGTCCGGAGGCAGCGTACGGTAGGAGGGATGCTTGACTGAGTCTGGGACGGCGTTGTTCTTCTAGATTTTTTTATTTCTTAATTTTATTCTCTGAAAGGGGTAAAATTGATTAGAAATTGTAGAAATGGTTTCTCAACTTTAACTCAATTTGAACAATAGTTTCTCAATTAAAAATCTATGACTAATGGTCTCTTAACTCATCAATACATGCAACTATAGTCATTTTCGTTAACTCCGTTAGAACTCCTGTCAAAATAAGTCACGTATCATGCACATGAAGCTGAATCAAGAGGAAAATATGAAAAACTAAATGAAAAAAATTGTAGCAATGGTCATTCAACTTTAACCCAATTGGAGAAATGGTCCCTCAACTTTAATCCAATTGTAGCAATAGTCCTTCACATTTAACCAAATTGTAGAAATAGTCCTTCCAACATGACTCATTTTGATGAAATTCGGACAGAGTTGACGAAAAGGGACATAGTTGCACGTTTTAAAGAGTTAAATGCACTGAAATATTGTCGTTGCAACAGAACCGCCCCACCCTCCAAAAATAATGTGGAGAAAAGACACTGGTGTGGTAACTTGTGTATCTCTTGATTATAAGTAAAATCTACGGTGATTGTATGTATTCAATTAATTAGTAAGACTTTCGAAGCAAAGATACACCGATGTGGTAATTTTTGAAACTCTTTATCGTACATAGAATGTGAATATTACAGACTGTATGTATCAAAATTGTTGAGTTGGCAAACTACCACAGTAAAGAGACACCGATATGGTAACTTATATGTGACTCTTATATATCCATACATTACGTAGGATGTGAATTACGATGATTGTATGTTTCATAATCGTTGGATTAGTACATGCTACTTAAAAGTACAATATGGTAATCTTTTCTTTTTTTCTTTTTTTCTTTTTCATTTGTGTTCTATGTTTTAGACAGATCTGGAACCACACAAGAGAATGTTGGGATCTTTCAGTTGGCTAGAGGATGAGTTGCAGTATCAATCTCAAAACCAGAAGGCGAAAACACAAAATTATTAAATATTTCTCTAATTTGTTTCACTCAAAATCATTTTTTACGTATTTAGTTTTGGAATCGAAACTCGTGATAATTAATCTGGATTAAATCCTGGACCCGTGACCATTTTCATCCATCCGTGATTAGATAGTACTTAATTAAGCTTATGCGCCCGGCCCCAAACAAAAATTTTCATTCATATTATAATTATATGAGTAAAAGAATTAGGAAATAAGAAGACAACTTACTTTATATTTCTAATATTCTTTGGAGGCAGACAATTATGCCTTCACAATGATGCTGGTGAAGAAGGAAGCCATAAAGAAGCTTTCACTGCCAGAAATTTGGGTTTCACCTCTTCCCCAGGATCTCTCAGGATCCCTTCCATCAAATCCACAAATTCTGGTCTTTGAAATTTGATCCAACGACTAAAAACATGAGCCCTTTTAAAAGTTATAATAACTTTAGTTGTTAGATCAAATTTTAAGAGTCTTAATTGATGAATTTGATAAATTTGGTAGAAGGGATCCGGATCCCTTCCTTCCCCATGTGGACTTGTTTTGCTTTTAGACATAAGGGTTTCACCTCTTCCCCATGTGATAAAATGCTTTTACTATTCAGAAATTTCAATGTGCTCATGATGCGGTAAATTTGGTTTGGAGCTGATTTTTACACAATTCTTAAAGGAAAAGGATCCCCTCCTAAGCAAATGGTGGGGATCCTCATGACCACACAATAAGGGTCGTTGGATTTTGATCAAACGGCTACAATTATTATAACTTTTAGAGGGACCCCTCTGTTTGTAACCGTTGGATCAAAATCCAACGGCCCGTATTGTGTGGTCATGAGGATCCCCACCATTTGCTTAGGAGAGGATCCTTTTCCAAAAATAAAAAGAGTGTGTTTATAATTTCCATTCCAAAAGTGCAATCTCACAAGTCCATCAAGATTGGTACCATGATTAATGTTTTAGAGTGATTTTCGATAAATAAACCCTAAAAAAGTGAGGATAAATACTTATAAAGAAATCGAATGATAGAAATTCAAAAACTTTTGCCCACTTCTTTAATATTTTCGAAGCTATTCTCGCAAAACGGAAAATCTTATTGGCACTTTAGAATATTTTAATATCTTGCATCTCAAGTTCGTAGAAAAAGGAAAAAAAAAGAATTATCATGTTCAAACTTAAGATGGCAGGGACATGATAATCCTTTATCCCTCAAAGATGTTATAGCTAAACACCACCCGAGGAGACGAACATAAAATTCAACAATTTATTATGTAAGGACATAGATTAGGTAAAGTTGTATAATTAAATATGCATTTGCATATTCCTTTTTCCTGCAAAATTTAAAGGCAAATAATGTATGGACATATATTTCTAGTTTAAGGTGGATTTGTCACATCCCTACTCGGGCTCCACTATATTCCGGGCTCGACTCCGCCATAGCACGATATTGTCCGCTTTGGGCCCCGACCACTTCCTCACAGTTTTGTTTCTGGGAACTCACACTATCATGGGATTGCTCTCGTGCGAACTTGCTCAACTTCGGAGTTTCTACGGAACCCGAAACCAATGAGCTCCCAAAAGACCTCGTGCTAATTGGAGGTGGGTATATACATATAAGGCATAGATGATCCACTCCCCTGGGCGATGTGGGATCTCACAATCCACCCCCCTTGGGGGCCCGACGTCCTCGTCGGCACACTTCCGGGCAGGGATTGGCTCTGATACCAAATTGTCACATCCCGACCCGGGCTCCACCACATCCCAGACTCGACTCCGCCATAGCACGATATTGTCCACTTTGGGCCCCGACGTCGGCACACTTCCGGGCAGGGATTGGCTCTGATACCAAATTGTCACATCCCGACCCGGGCTCCACCACATCCCAGACTCGACTCCGCCATAGCACGATATTGTCCACTTTGGGCCCCGACCACGTCATCACGGTTTTGTTTCTGGGAACTCACACGAGAACTTCCCAGTGGGTTACCCATCCTGAGATTGCTCTCGCTCGAACTCGCTTAACTTCGGAGTTCCTACGAAACCCGAAGCCAATGAGCTCCCAAAAGGCCTCGTGTTAATTGGAGGTGGGTATATACATATAAGGCATAAATGATCTACTCCTCTGGACGATGTGGGATCTCACAGGATTAATGGACCACTCTCTCTATCAATATTTAGGTCACGTGCGTGGACCACAAAACAGGTAGTAAACCATATAACCAGATCACACCAGCAAGTAGGTGTTAGTTATAAATCACACCTTATACTTAAAAGCAATATGCATGAATGATCAGTTTTTTAGAATTGGTTGCAGAGATTATTAGTTTTTTTATTAACGGCTACGTAATGGTCATATATCAATGACTCAACGATGCATAAAAACTACACAACAATGATATAATGACGACATAATAAACATTGATAATTTTTATAATCAACTGTCAAAAACTAATTATTCCTGCTAATTGCCCTACATTTAAAACCTTTCTCCTACTTAAACCTGTCCTTTTAAGATCAGTATCCTTCTAGCAGCCTCACATCGATCACACATAAGGATATCTAGTGACCATACATGTTTGTCATCTATTATGCTATCACATTCATAATTAAGTATAGGACGGATGAAGAAGGGTGAAGAAAGAATAGTGGAAGAAATGTGAAAGAAATATGTATGAAATGACACAGAACAAATAATTTTACGTTGTATTCATTAATTTCAAATTTTTGTTTTCATGTAATTGCCTTTATTTCTATCTCCTCTCTCACTGCCTCTCTACGTCATTACTCACACATCATTTATCTCATACCTTTTCATATTGGAAAATGCTAAGAAGATTAGATATTAGGATCATCTTTTGTAGATCACATCATGTAGCGATTTACGGTTAAACGTTTTATTTAATCATAACCCTTCTATATTTATGTAGCACAAAAAAAAAAAAAAAGTTTATCAATCCAACCTTTGATAGCTCACTGAAAAATCAATGATCACTGCAGGCAAAGTTATGCATGCATGAAATATTACTATTATTTGGCAATCGTGTGGTGGTTCAGTCGTTGAGAACGAATTTCAAACTCTATTTCACACAACATGTTTTATATTCGATTTCTGGCGCTGGTAAGTCTTCCCGGCTCCCAAAAGGGTGAACTGCAGTCTGCAGTGGTGAAGCCCCTAGTTAGACCTTTTTTTGTTAAAAAAAAAACAAAAACAAAGAAAACTATTACTTAATTGGGTAGAAACAATTAATGAGTAGCTAGGTGGCTCAATCAAGTTGCAATTTCTATCACATTAAAATTATAATTTTCTACTTGTCTTCTCGACCTTGGAAAGGTAAGTGCCGTGCAGGTGCATGTACCCTTTATGAGAATTTTTTATTTATTTTATATTTTATACTTAAAATCATTTTAAACAAACCAAGACTGAAAGATTGGCGTGGGTCTAAGGCCATCTCCAACTGAGAGCTAGCCAGATGGGTCTTCCAAGATATTAATATTTTAATGAACAGTATAGGGTCATATTTGTCTCCATCTCCAATTGAGGGCCAAAGGGCCATAGGGCTCGTTTTAGCCTTGTCACAAAAAAACTGTCTCCAACCGAGAGCCAAAGGGTTATAGGCCCAAACATAATTTATTATTTAAATTTAAAAACTACAACAACTTAAATTTAAAAATGGTGAAAATTATGTGAGAAATAGTGTAGGAATGATTTAGGTATTTATAGGGAAAAAAAAGGAATTTTTTAAATTCATTTAAAAAAATTTGGCCAAAAAAAAAAAAAATTTGAATCCAACGATAACTAGCCATTGGATTCAAAATTTTCCCAACTATTTGTGTCGGTTATAATCGACACTATTGCCCTTATTCTTGTCGGTTATAACCGACCGTTTTAAGCAAAATTTATGGCAAGTCCAGGGCTGGCTGGTTTCGGCCAGCCCTTTGACCCTTTGGCCCTTTCAAATTCTGTGGGGCCCACGAGTCCTCTGGCCTAGCCCTCGGTTGGAGACGGTTTTCAGGCTATTTTCGACCATCTGGCCCTTTGAAGGCTTCAGTTGGAGATGACCTAAGACAATTTTTACCCACGAATTGCGGGCCGTTGTCGGTGACGATGGACTGAGGGATTCCAAATCGGCAAATGATGTTCCTCTATATGAAACACTCTACGTCCATCTGAGTCGTGATGGTCATGGGCTTTGCTTTTACCCATTTGGTGAAGTAGTCGGTTGCCACGATCATCATGCCTCTGCCCCCAGTAGCAGGTGGCATAGGTCCTACCAGGTCGATTGCCCATTGCATGAACGACCAAGGTCTTGTTTGCGGATGTAGCTCCCTGACAGGTAGTACTGGTACCGGCTTGCAGCCTTGGCAGCTGTCGCACTTTTGTACTAATTCCTTAGCATCTTGGTGCATGGTAGGCCAATAGTAGCCTGCGTTAAGAGCATTTTGTGCTAAGGATCGACCTCCGGAGTGATTTCCACAAATGTCTTCATGGATTGAACTTATAACCTTCAAGTTATCAGGAGGTGCTAGGCAGCGAAGATGTGGTTCGGTGTATGATATTCGAATGAGAATGCCGTTCCACATATAATAGCGTGCTGCCTTGATTTGGAGCTTCCTAGACTCCAATCTTTCTGAGGAGAGTGTGTCGTTGACCAGGTAGTCTATAATACAACTTTGCCAATTAGGAATTATACTAACCTGTGACATTTCGGCCGCTGGCTTCGTCTCTATGCTTGGCTTGTCTAGATATTCCACAGGAATAGAGCGTTTAAGTTGGTGGTCGAGGGCGGAGCCTAGGCCAGCTAGCGCATTTGCGTGGGCGTTATCTGCCCGAGAGACTTGAGTGAGAGTGTAAGGCTGAAATGCCTCAAGCTGCTTGCGTAGCTTCTCTAGGTATTGCGCTATCCTTGGATGTTTTACCGTATATTCCCCAGTAGTCTGGCTGGTGATTAACTAGGAATCAGAATGTATTGCAAGCTTCTTCACTGGCAAGTCTTTTGCCATTTGAAGGCCTGCCAGTAGGGCCTCGTACTCTGCTTCGTTATTGGATGCTTTGAAGCCTAGAGTGATCGCCTGCTCGAGCATTGAGCCGTCTGGGGTGAGAAGGACCACGCTTGCTCCTTAGCCTTTATAGTTGGATGCTCTGTCGACATGCAAATGCCATAAGTCTTTATCGGATGGAGCATGTGCGGCTAAGGTATGCTCAGCTGCTTCTGGGGCATTGTTGGGCCGCTCTGTCCTAGGCTAGGCGTGAATTCTGCTATGAAGTATGCCAAGGCTTGGGCCTTTATTACCGTGCGGGGTCGAAAAACTAAACCGTATTGGCCAAGTTCCAACGCTCACCTCATCACTTGTTGGGAAGCGTCCATACCATGTAAGATTAATCGTAGAGGATACTGAGTCATGACGATGATTGCATGAGCTTGAAAGTATGGTCTGAGCTTCCGAGCCACAACAACTAGCTTCAAAATTAATTTTTAGATCTTCGGATATCTTGTTTCCGCATTGAGAAGAGCTTTAGAAGTGTAGAATACCGGCAGTTAGGCCTCTAGCTCTTCTCGTATGAGGGCAAAACTTACTGCTACTTTGGAGACTGCCAGGTAGATGTATAAATCCTCATCTGCTTCTAGCTTGGATAGTAAGGAAGGTGATGTGAGATACTTCTTCAGGTATTGGAAGGCTTTTTCGCATTCTTCATCCCATTTGTCTCATTGTGCCCTTTTGATGGCCTTGAAAAAATGCTTGCATCGATCGGTGAACCGCGAGAGAATGTGGTTGAGAGCAGCTGCTCGGCCAGTCAAGCTTTGGATCTTCTTCAAGGTAGTTAGAGACTTCATCTATAGGATCGCTCAGATTTGCTTGGGATGTGCTTTAATTCCTTGTTGGGTTACTAAGTACCCTAGGAATCGGCCTGAAGATACTCTAAATGTGCATTTGGTAGGGTTGAGCTTCATCGTGTACTTTCTGAGGATGTTGAAAGTTTCCGCCAAGTTGCGGATATGACGTTGTAGCAGTATGTGCCTCGCTCGATTACGAACGCGGTTTTCTCCTTATCGGGCTCGTGCATGGCTATTTGGTTGTAACCTGAGTATGCGTCCAAGAAACTGAGCAGCTGGTTCCCAGCAGTTGAATATACCAATATATTGATCCGAGGGACAGTATAAGGATCTTTTAGGCATGCTTTGTTGAGGTCGGTGTAGTATACGCAGACCCTCCATTTTCCCTTATCTTTCTTCATAACTAACACGATGTTAACAAGCCATGCTGAGTGTGCCACATTTTCTACGAATCCGGCCTCCAATAGTTTGTCAATTTCTGCCTCGATGGTCGCTACTCGCTCGGGTGTGAAATGTCTTCTCTTTTGGTTCACTGGTTTGGCAACGGGATGGACGTGCAATTTGTGGCAGGCTACCTTAAGGTCGATGCCGGGTATGTCAGATGGTGACCATGCAAAAACGTCTCGGTTTTCCCTAAGGAAAGCTGTGAGTTCTTCCTTCTCTGCTAGGCTTAGATGTGAGCCGATTCTAGCCGTCTTTTCTAGTTGTTGGGGATTAAGAATGATGTCATCGGCGTTCTCTTCGGGTTTTCATCCTATCTCATCTGTTTAGGCACTATTTTCTCGATCTGCTTGCTGTAATTGCTATTTGGTAGCTTCTTCGTCCCTTTGGATATCGGTAGCCTCTACGGGGGTAAAAATCCTCTTCTTTGATTCCTTCAATACTTGCACAGTGCATCGTCGAGATGCGGCCTGGTCAGACTTGATTTCTCCGACTCCTCTTCCCGGGATGCAGAATCAATTTTTTTGGTACTTGATGGAAGTGACGGTATCCAGCTTGATCAACCAAGGTCTCCCAAGAATCCCATTGTAGGGAGATGGATCGCTTACGATCGTGAACGTCTGCTTTAAGACAACTGGCAATGTTTTCACGTCAAGTGTGATATGGCCGATGGTAGTTGAGGTGTGCCCGTTGAATCCGGTGAGTACCTCTGCTCAACGTATGATTGTGCTTTCCAGGCCCATATTCTGAATGACTGAGAGTTGAAGTAGGTTGACTGCACTTCCATTGTCGACCATCATTTTGTCGACTATATCATGAACTAGTTGGACAGATACTACTAGTGAGTCGTCGTGTGGAAAATCAACGCATTCTGCATTCTGCTCGGTAAAGCCAATGATAGGTCTGGGTTGGATGTCGACTGCTTGGACCTGTGAGACTAGTAGAGCCTGCTGAATCTTTTTTTTTTTTTGGAATTGCTAGTGGCCCCTAAGTGCTTGGATTCGGCGAAGATGCCATTAATTTGAATCATCTTGGTTGACGGCTCATCGTCGTTGTCTGCGTTCCTTCTAGGCTGCGCAGCTGGCTTGTCTAAGTATCTGTCAACTTTGCCTTCTTTCACGAGTTTATCTAGGTAGTTCTTCCAAGTGTAGCAGTCGTCGATTGTGTGTCCAGGACCTAGGTGGAATGCGTAATACTTGGTGTGATCCATCTTGGAAGTATCTTCCTTTGATTGTTTCTGCAGTTTGAACCATGGCTCGTTCTTGATGTCACGAAGGATTTGATGGATCGGAATTGAGAACTTATAATAGTTCTTGGTCGTCAGGCCTTCTTTGTTCATAGGTCGGTCCCTACGCTTGGCCTCTTGCCTGTTTTTGCTGAACTGCTTCCCGTCCTTATTCCTTTGAGCCACTGTCGACTCTTTTCGAGGCTGTTTGAGCACCTTCTCTACACGCCGATCTTCGTCCCAAAGTGCACGTTTCTCTGCTAAAGGAAATGAGTCTGCTAGAGTTAAATCTTCTTTCATGATCATTTCTCCGAACAGTGGGTGGTCTATTGGGAGTCCCTTTTGGAAGGCCGCACTTGCTATCGATTCGTCGCATCCAACGATCTTCTTATTCTCTGTTTTGAACCTCTTCACGTAGTCGTGGAGCGACTCCTTTGGGTTCTTCTTCACGTTGAACAAGTGGTCAGACTTTTTCTTGATCGAACGGTAGGATGAGTATTCTTTGGTGAAAACCAAGGAAAGATCATCAAAACTTCTGGTGGATCGTGGTGGCAAGGTGTGAAACCAATCTTGCGCCTGGCCTTTTAAAGTAGTGTCGAAGATTTTGCACATAAGAGCATCGTTGCTCCGATTAAGGACCATCGTGCTTCGGTAATGCTTCAAATGCCTCTCCGGATTTCCATCTCCTTTAAAAGATGTAAAGTGTGGCATGCTAAACTTACATGGAGGCTCTGCCTGCTCGATCTCGTTCGTGAAGGGTGACATGCTCATGTTGGTTATATCTCATCGTAATGCTTCATCGGCCACTTCGTTGCGTTGGAAATTGTGCAATCACTCGTTGAAGAACCTCTCTACCTCTTCCTGAATTTGCCTTTGTTGGGAAAGCGGAACTCTCGACTGTTCCCGGTCTTGACCTGCTGGTCTAGGCTGCTCTTCTATGTTATCGGCTCGTCTATGCCGTGGCAGCGATACATGTGGTCCATTCCCAACAGGCGAAGGAATTCTTCGCAGGCTACTGGTTGAACTTAAGTCGGATTGAGTGACTGTTTCCCTCCGTCCATTGTGTTGCCTACTTCGATGTGATGTGGATGATGCTCCTTGTGGGCCTAGCCGCGAATGAACGCTTCGCCTGGAAAGCGACTCATGTTGATTATCGGAGTGTGGCCCTAACTGTGAGTGTATGCATATCCATGGGCCTAGTCGAGAATGCACACTCATCCGCGCGCTTAGACGAGAGTATATGCTATCTCGGGGGCCCAACCGGGGATGCATGTTGCCCGAACGCTCGACTCGTGGTTGGTCTATCGGCTGCTTGCCAGGGCGCTGCTGGAGAGGCTCTTCGTCTGCCCTTGTTCTAGTGTGGGACACCTCGTCTGGAGCACGTTGGATATCGGTGAGCTGTAAGAGCTGATTCACTAAGGTCGTTTGTTGTGCAAGGGCGCTCGTCAACTCTATGACTTGTTGGGATAAGTGTTGTTCGCCATTTGGATTGGAAGTGCTTGGAAGGAATGTGCCTTCTTGAGCAATGGAAGGGTGGTAGACTCCAGGCACGAGATTTGAGTTGGGAAATGTCAAATCGGTGGAGAAATATGGTGAAAATGCCCCCGGCTCGATGGTGGGTCCAGATGGTTGAGATAGTCTTGGGCTAACTAGGGCTGCTTGGGAAGCCACGAGAGCAGGCTGGGCTACGAGAGTAGGCTGGGTCGTGGGAGCCGGCTTGGCCACGAGAGCATGCTGCTCAGCGCGTGATGCATGCAAGTGCAAGGCTTGGGCCGTAGCTTTGGTGTCGTGGGCCTTGGATGACACGACTTGGGCTTGGGCCCATGCAAGCTTGGATGGCACGGCTCGGGCCGTGGTAGTGGTGCCATGGACCTCACCGCGGGCAGTGGTGACCGTGGTGGCCACCGCGGTGGTTGCCATGGTGGAGCCCTGTAGCGATGGTGCCGCTCCTATGATCACATTTAGCCTCGTGGATCGCCGTGGTCCCATTTCTTGAATATTGAAATTTTCACTTGTGGAATTTTCTAAATTTCTAACCATTGTATTTTTCTTTTACGTTTTATCAAAGAATCTTTGCAAATAAAAAGTTCTAATAATAAGAACGTACGAAAAATCTATAAATGGACAAGAAAATAGAAAACCTTTTGATGCGAGAGTCTTTTATGAGTGTGTGACTCTTCTTTCAATGAAAGCACCAATTTGTGGATGCAAATTTTCGCCTTCTTCTTCTTGGACAAAATTGCACCTACAAAACAATTAACACCTTAGGTCAAGGCCAAAAGCCTCACGCTTCCACGATGATTTGGGGGGGGGGGGGGAGGGCGCTTTGGCTGAAGAACTTCCGATGCCAAAGTTAGAATTTAGAGAGAAAAATGTTTAGAGAGTTTTTTGGAGTTTTGCAGGAGTGTGGAACCTAGGTTTTTAGAGAAAATAGGGTAGTATATATAGGGCATGGCCGGTCCCCTTTGGAGAGAAGGTGGCGGGCCCTTTGGGGTGTTTTTGAGTGTATTTTGTAGTTTAATTGGCAATTAATAGATTAATTAGGTAATAGATCTATTAATTGACCAATTAACATAATTTTAAATGGAATGTTTTGGGGGTTATGAAATAATTACCTTGTGGAGAATATATGATGAGGATGAATAAAATAATTTTGAATTTGTTACCTATTTTGGGCATTTTTGACTTGGTTGAGGGATGATTGCTCGCTGCTCGCGTGTATGAATCCCGATATGCCTCAAGGGTATTTTTTTCTTCTTTTATCCAAAAATCCACGTATCGCCTTGTGATTATTTTTGGCTCCACAATGTTTACATTGACTTTCTATATATAACTATTAATTTTTATTTCTGTCTACACATTTTAATTACTTTGATTAGCTAATTTAGTTAAAGTGTGAATCACGTCTTAATCCCAAATTCAGACTTAATCTCGGATTTGGGCGTGACATAATTTACAACTCTACCACTCCCCAATTCATTCTTCTGGCTGTCTACGGTGATCAATGCCACCCACAGGTAGCCTGAAACTGAATATTGATGGTTCATGGAATTTAGACCAGAAAATTGGTAGGGCAGGTTGATTGTAAGAAATACTGCATAATTTTGTCGCAGTTGCCTACATGAGTTTCAAGAATGTTTTCTCCCCTTTGCAAGTGGAAGCTTTGGCGTTTCGTGCAAGCTTAGTTTGGGCGGTAGATGGGGATTTTAAAAAACTTTAGGTTGAGAGTGATTCGCTTCAAATTATTGGAGCTGTGAATGATCTTCTTACCAATTCGTCCCTCATTGAATAAATTGTGAAGGACATGAAATCATTGCTTCCTTTGATCATTGAGGTCAGTTATACCCATGTTCACCACCAAGCTCACGAGTTAGCCCACGCCTTGCCCGTTACACCCTCACAGTCGAGTCTCCTTGCGTTTGGATGGACTCTCCTCCAAGATTTATTCTTGATTTCCATCTTTGAAGATTATAACCAAACTTAAGTCGGATTTTTTTCACAATTTTGTACTCTTTTCTTTATTGAATTCATTTACTATTGTTTCCATAAATATTGCCACATATTGCCACACGCTAACATCAAATTAAAAAAAAGAAAAATCCTATCTTGACAAATTCATTCATTGAAATTGAAACCTACGATGAAACTCATTTATCTTTACTAGGATAATTTCATATTTCTTATATTAGAGCTGGCCATAGCCAACAAAACAAAACTTATTACGACAATGACACCATGACATTGTATAAGCAATCAAATACAATGAATTTTTAGTGTTATTAAATTTGGAGTAGTAAGGGGTGGTTTGGAGTGAGGTGCTTAAAAAAAAAGTATCCATGAAAAAAAGCTGTGAGGGTTTTAGGTGTTTGGTAAACTAAAAAAAAAGGGCTTATTTTGGAAGCTGCTGTGTGAATAAGCTGAAATCAAAGGAAAAAACTGAAGCAGCTATTTGCAGCTTTGGAAGCTGTTGTGAGAAAAAAAAAGGGCTTATTTTAGGTGTTTGGTAAACTAAAAAAAAAGGGCTTATTTTGGAAGCTGCTGTGAGAATAAGCTGAAATCAAAGGAAAAAGCTGAAGCAGCTATTTGCAGCTTTGGAAAACTGGCTTTTTTTCAAAGCACACGGAGCTACAGTGCTCCTTTAATAAAAAGACCTACTATTAGACTGCTTTTTTTTCCAAAAGCACTTTTACAAAAAAATTTATCAAACACTCTGCTGATTTATTTCACAGACGCTTATTCTTACAGCACAGCCGCTAATTCTCACAGCAGTTTTTTTTCAAAGCACAGCAATACCAAACCAGCCTAAGACTAAATATCATTAGCATCGCACTCAATCATAAAAAATATGAGTCGAAATTTCCCAAATACCCCTACTAAATTCTCTCTCTAGAGTGCTTTCCATTAACTTTTGGTAACTTCGCAATCACCCTAATCGTAATCACCCTAATTATTAAGACATTCAAAATATACTAATCGTAGTAGTGGATCATCTCGGTGATTAAAATATTTCTTTGCAACTGTTCTCTTTGTGTTTAAGTTCAAATCCGGACTAGTGAAAAACATAAACATGTTACAATTTAAACGGTAAATTCAATGATTTCAATTTTTCAACATTTTTTACAGCGTTTAAACCAAACAAACAATTATCGAAAATTACAGCGCCGGGTTACAAAATCGAAGTGTTACCGTCTGGTATTCTGGGTATTTCCCGCCCTTTCATCCTCTCTTCGGACCGACATATCGTATGCAATGATGCAACCAAAATTACAATAAAAATGGTACAAAAATTATTGCTGACCATTTCTCCAGTCATTTCAATCCTCCGTCGTTAAAAACAATTGAAGCCTGCAGGACTGGGACGGCGACGTTTTTGTCACCTTGTTATCTGTCGGCTTCTTCGACTCCCGGATTCTTCAGCTTACCCATGATTATAAATCCACGAGCAATCCGTTCTCGGACGGTTTCAATCAGAGACTGAAGAAAAACGACGACGGTTTTATAAATGGCTTTGCGGGAACAAAACGACGGCGTTCGGGGGAGGAAGAAGAAGTCGACTAGAGGCCACCACCGGTTCGTGGGAGTCCGGCAGAGGCCGTCCGGGAGATGGGTCGCGGAGATCAAGGACTCTCTACAGAAAGTGAGGCTCTGGCTCGGGACATTCGACACTGCGGAGGATGCCGCTCGGGCATACGATGATGCTGCTCGAGCGCTCCGCGGTGCCAACGCCCGAACCAATTTTGAGCTACCACAGAGTGCTGGGTCCGGGGGCGTGGAGGAAATTGTGGAGCCGTTTTCGTTTGAGGCGGTGTGTGGGAATGTGGTGGAAGCTGATGGGTTGCTGGGTGCACTTAGAGCAAAGTTGCAGGATGGTAAGGGGATAACTGGCGTACTCCCACAACCACCACAAGGAATTAGTGGGACGAAACCGGAGTCAGTTAGTCTACGTGGTGCGGTGGCGGGATTCGTGAACCCGCACAAGGAGGACCCAATTGTGTTAGAAAATCAGTGGCAGCATCAGGTTCACCCTTGTCCAACACCATCAAACCCAAACATGGTGTGGACCAATGAGAGTCAAGCAGCATATGAGCAAGTCCCTAATTGGTCCACGTGGTCGAATAACAACATGCCGTATGTACCAGAACAATGCGTTATGGAGCCTCCGTTGCCAATTGCAAGCATTGGCGATGCTAAAGTGATGGCGGCGGGCACGCAGCATCTGTCACAGATTGATGGTAATGGTGGTGGTGGTGGTGCTTGGTGTTCAGATCAGCAGCAGTTTTTGCACTGTGACAATAGCAATTGGGGAGGAGCTAATGGCAGTTGGGATCCTCTTTTTTATGCCTCATCTGTGCTGGGGTGATGAGGTCATATCCATATAATCAATGCAATTCTTTGCGTTTTACCATTTTTAACCTACAAGCTAGTCTTTGCAGGCAAATCAATTCTTTCAAGTATGTGCCCCCAATAAAATTATGTACTCTACTAGGTTAGGCATTTCCGACCGTCATTCATAGGTTATTCGGTGAAAGAACTACTCTTAATACATAGCCATACCAAAATTTCACTTATTGTTTGTGTGTTGCAGTAATATGTGATCATCTTAAAGAAGATGTAATCGATATTTGTACATTCCCATGATATTTGACATGTAGTAATATGGTCTGGTTAATATTTTTAACATGTAGTAACCTTCGGATTCTAGCAAGTTATTTTCATTCCCATGATATTTGTAGTTGTCAAACTCAATTACCAACATGAAAAGAAAGTGTACTGAAAGAACAGAACTGCAAATTTACCATTTGGTCACATTTTCAAACTTGTTACATCAATTTCAGCAAACAAGAAACACCTAAGTAATGCTACTTGTAGGAGGCATCATAACGCGATGCTTCTTTCTTCTTCAAATGCAGTCCTCGTCTGCTTGTTTTGCCTGCGCGCCTGTGACAACGAAAAACAAGAAGTGACCTGCAAAACAAAAAGATTGCAGTAAAATGTGAGCACAGAATTCGTTTTAGACCGTTCTGAAAAGAAAAAAAACGAATAGAGATTATAACTGTTCATTAGAAATATCATCCTCATCTTTTGGTCATTTTCGCATTAAGTCAGCCACCCCCTCTTACCTGGAAGAAAAGGAACAAAGTGAATGACAGATACCGAAACATCTTATTGTCCTTGATGTGAGGTTTAACACACTAAACTAGCACTCAACAGAATTAACACACGAAACTAGGTTTGATCAACGGCAAGATAATGAGAAGGGCGGGATCAAAACCCTATCAAAGCAAGGTTATGGGCACGACTTTAACTACTCAAAAGTATAAGGCCTCCATGAATCCTAAGAGCGGTGAAATAAAAAACCTTCGACAATTTAAAGAAAAGATAGATACAGCTGTATGTATGTAACAGTAGCATAAGCTCTTGTGAAAAGAGATTTGTAGACCCACCAGAGGAAGTGGTAGTTTGTTCAGCGGTAGTAGTACCTGTTTGTGATAAAGGAGACATGCAACCAAATGAGCCAGGTTTACATGTCGAAGATGTTGAAGCTGGAAATGCAAACAGAGCGGAGATGAAATTTTTCCAGATGATGAAGGTGCAGAAATTAGGACTCTAAAAGCCCACTTTTGTAAATATAAAGAGAGCAATGCACAGTAAATAATCAAACTTTGAAGCTAAAACCTCAAACTCTTATTCTCCAAAATGCTGGTCCATTTCTATAACGCTCCGCGTTTAAAACAGACTTAGAACTAGAAGACAGTCCATTAGCTGTTAAAAAAAATTCAATGAATTAAATTATTATCCACATTAAACAGGCGAACACACAAATATTGAGGGACTCTCCCAGCACCAACAGGTACACATACAGAGAGGGAGAGAGGCTGAGAACAAGGAGGAATAAACTGGAGTTCGAATTCATAGCTTTGCCGCAGAAGTGAGTCAAGTGACTGAGTTGGAATTTAGGTGTATACTTTCCATGTTTCGGATTATATCATATTTTTATTTAAATTTATTATGAACTAATTTTCTTTTGCTAGGGTTAAGATGTAGCCTAGCTATAGATACTCGAAGTTTATAATTGTATTAATTTCTTACTATAATTCCATATTGAGTGTTCTTTACTGTTTTTAATGCTTGCAGTTAATTGGCCACTAATAATTTGATTAGAAAAATTAGGTTGAGATCGAAATGAGATATCTAATATATAGTTTCTAGTAACGAATACCATGTCTTGAATGAGTGGGAATGGACTAACATGACTCATGCAATTTTTTTTGTGGAATTTTGAAGGTACGTAATGGGTTTTTGGTTTCTAAATTCATTGCTTGGAAAAAGAATGAGTTGTTAATCAGGAATACTTTTGGTTAAGCCTGAAAAGGGATATCAAATAAATAAGGGAAAATCAACTGTCAACATGGGTGTTGGAACAAATTTTGTGCAAGTTGTACTTCTAGGCAGAGTGGATAATTTCAGAAGTCGGAGTGAGTCTGCCAGAACAAAGACAAGCAAGGATCGTGAAACCAGGAACATGTGGCGTAGGTTCTTCTACGATTAAGTCAGTATTAGATAGAGAAGATGAGCAAAATGCTCTAAGTGGAGAAAAAGTGACTAACCCTTTTTGAGGACTCGATGCGCCTTTGGTTCGGTTCAATTTTTTTCGGTTTAGTTTTTTTCGGTTCAGTTTCAATCCAGTTCGGTTTTTTCCATGATTTTTTTTTTAAATCTAGAACAAAATCTGAGATGCAAAAGCTTCTGCATCAAATGAATATGAATTGGGACGATCGGTCATGGATTTGACATTATTGGGTGTCGGTGCGTCTTTCTTGATGTGGATCCGAGAGCTCTCGCAAAGAAAACCCATGCATGTGTTAGTTCTTTGATTTTTCCATGAAAATAAACCCAAAAGAACTAAAAAGCAGCCATGAGAGATTTTTACCTTAGGGGTTTGTTTTTAGTCCCAAACCTCTCGTCAGCCATGGCAACACCTATGCATCTGTTGCCAAATTGGAAGATTAAAATATGCAAAATCCCAACAAAATAATTAAAAGAAAAACCCATTTTAATTCAGAAAATCACAATATAAATCATATTCGTTTTGATTCGAAAATTACCTGTGAGAGAACGGAAAACCCGAATTAGAATCTTCCAATTTGGAGGGGGGTCAAATTCGAAAGGGGCGAGGGAAAATCATGGTTTGGAAGAAGGAATCCGCGAGGAGGATAGGAGAAGACTGGAGGGAAAGTGATTTGGAGGAAGAGAGGAATGAAAGGGAGAGAGAGAGAGAGAGACTGAGGAAGCAATGGCAGAGAGGAAGCAGCGGAGGGGAGAGAGAGAGGGTGTTTGAGAAAAGATGAAAGTTGAAATGGGTTATGGGAGTGAGACGGCTAGGGTTTTGTAAAGTTAATAAATTTTATAAAGCATTAAATTATTAGAAACTATAAATAACTTGCTGGTACAATTATAACAACACAAAGCCTGCAGTCAAGCTAGCTTGAAGCAATTATCCCTAACCTGGGTCAGGGGTTCAAACCCTGACACCAATATGTTTTTGAGTATTTATATATGATTTTTTTTTCGGTTCGGTTTCCGGACCTTAAAAACCGAAACCGAACCAGCCAAATTTGATTCGATTTGGTTTGGCAGTTTTGGTTCGTTTTTTTTTTCGATTCGATTTTTGTCGGCTTCAGCTTGGTTTTCAGTTTTTTTTCGGTTTTCAATTTTTTGAACCCACCCCTTGTGCATTATACTACTATGCCAGTTGTCTAAAAAGTCAGAGCATTTATAGTTACAAGCATGGCTTTGTGGAATCATGAGCATGGGCAACATAGTCTGAATGCCACAGTTTGACAAGTCAGTCAGAGGCATGGCTCATAGCAGTCAGAAGTATGTACAACATGAATTTGAATGCACAGTCATGCCAGTTAGTCAAATGAGTGGTTCAGAACAGTCATACCATGTGCAATATAGGTAAAATAAGACTTGATTGGAAAGTAGTTAAAAATGATGTGGAAAACCTACACGTATGCACTCAGACCCTATGGGGTGGCAGACCACAACTCCTATGAGGACTCCACATATGCAATCTGGTCGGACTCTATAGGGTTGCGAACCACATACTCCCGTTAGAACTCCTCATGGTGCACCCCGATCACTCCAGTTAGGCCTTATGGAACGGCGGACAACATATTTCTATTAAGACTTTGCGTGGTGCACTTCGGTTGGACCCTATAAGATGAGAGCCACGTATTCCCATTATGACTCTGATAAAGAATCTCATTTAAGGCCCATTTCGATAACCACCCTGAGTCAGAGCGGATCGTCGTTATATGGTCTGGATCACCTCAGTCATTTCAGAATGGTCGTCAGATAGAACCTAGACTGAGATGAGGACCAGGACTGGCAAGTGAGCCACTATTCTAGAGATATGAGAAATATGGTCCCACAATTGCCCCTAACTATGCCTTCTATGCAACAGACTGCTTTGGACGGCATAGTTACACATGACCATACTCAACCTTGATCGGAGTGACATCCAGGTCGTTGAGTTAGAGGGGAATTCCTTCCTCATTTCGATGGCTCGGAGATATCTTGGTCTCTTTAGTGGGTCATTCTGGAGACGAGGTCTTATCCAGATTTCCCTGGAGAATGGTGAAAAAGGTTCACTCAACCCTGAAATATCAGGCACGGAGTGCAAATCACTTGGTGATTCAAGGAGCGCGCTTGCCCCTTGGAGGTATCTTGAGATATTCAGTGGAACATTTTGAGGACGTTATTCTATCCGGAATACCACGATGAATGATGAAAAGCCTTCACTTTGCCCTGAAATATCAGGCACGAAGTGTGTCATTTCGAGGAGGTTATCCTATCCAAGATACCTTGGGAAAATTTCACTTCGCCCTAAATATCAAGGGTATGGGGAGTCATTTCAGTGACTTTATGTCTTGAATACCCTAGTGAGAATTTCACACTATCCACTAGGCCTTAAAATGTCATGCCTGGAGTGAGTTATTCCGAGGACATTATCCTGTCCGGAATACCTTGCTTTCCTTTTTTTCATGTTAGTTTCACTTGGACCAATGGTGCCTTGAACCTGAATTGCTTAAACGTCCTTAGAAGTCAAGTTACTTGTGACTCTTGAAAAGATCGGTCCGCAAGCAGCGGGGTTAGAACTCCGGTCAAGAGGCCCGTTTAAGACCCCTTTTGGTAACCATCCTGAGTCGAAGCGAATTGTCGTTGCATGTCCAATCACCTTACTCATTACTGAATGGTCGTCGGAGTGGATAGGGACCTGGACAATATGTATGTCATTTTATTTGGATGAAAATGAATGCATGATAATGCTGTTTTCAATATATTCTAATACTTTATAATTTATATGTCATTTTATTTTGCATCATGCATCCAATACAATATGTATATAATAAATTTAATTAAAATTAAAAAAAAAACCATCCAAGCCTATTTTTGCCATCCGACTAGTGTTTAGCGCTTTTTAGAACCTTGCATGATAGTAAATTTAGATTAATATGATCCTTGCTGGAATGATATTCAAATATTAATTGAGCGATATTGTACACTAGTACACTTGCAATCATCTCAACAATATGTCTATATGTTCTAGTTAACTTTTTAAACATATTATTGTTCCTTAGTTGGAATTTTGGCAGAATAATCCGCTTTAACATAATCAAGTTCTTAGAGTTTAGGAATATTTAAAATGTTAAAATTTATTTCATATTTGGATTATGGAAAAGGATCCTTGCCGGATCTTTTTCCTGGGGATCCTAGGAATCTCGTGATCGTGACAGTTTATCGTACATCGTGCGGTCAGAAATTATTTTAAAATTAAAAATTAAAAATTAAATATAAATAGTATATAATGAAAACTTACCGCACGATATACGATGAACGATCACGATCACGAAATCCTTAGAATCATTTTCCTTGGATTATGATTGTTTTCTTGGTGAAGGAGAAGTGATAGTTTGTGTTTAGGACTTGGTATCCATTTATGTAAAAGTCATGCTATTATATTGAACATCTTTCTTTAATTATTGTAATTCTAGGGTTTATCGTTTGATAATCTCGTTCATCCTTGTTGCTTTCGCGGGGGCATATAGGCAGATATTTTCTTCCTCGGGTTGATAGATATCCACTAATTGATTGAAAAAGTTGAGATGATGGGAAAGGAAAATGATTCTCGCTGGATATTTTTTTCGAAGATTTTAGGGATTATGTGATTGTGATCATTTATCGTACATCGTGCGGTCGGAAATTATTTCAAAATTTAAAATTTAAAATTAAATATAAATAGTACATATAAAAAATTGACCGTATAATGTACAATAAACAGTCACGATCACAGAATCCCTAAGATCTCCAAGAAAATGATTGGCGAGGATCCTTTTCCAATGGGAAATAGAGACACGACTAAGCTCAACAAAAACAACCGACTAATCTGTGTACTAATAATTTGACAGATCACTACTCAAAGTTAAAACCTTTATATATGCAATGCATGAGACAAATTAAAGGCTAAGTGGAAAATGATTAACTGCAACTGAAGAAAAAGGTTGTATATATGGACATGCAAATTTGGGTCCCCAACAAGGAGTGGCCATGGTAATCCCACAAAAGTAACTGTTTGATGGTCCTGGTCACTGCCAGAAAATAGATAATTTGACGTATATATTTTTTATTGTTATCCTACCTGTAACAAAGGGGCACGTCCATTTTGCACACTTTTGCTTTTTTATCTCGGGAAAGAGATCATCTTCAGATCTCTTCTACCACTATCATCGAATGAAGCGATTCGAGCTTTTCAAATTTCATCAAACGATAAAAAATTATCATAGCTTTTAAGGGGTCAAAATAGGTGAGTCGTTGGATGAAATTTGAAAGATTCAGATCACTTGATCCGGTGATCTTGGTGGACGAGATCCATGAATGATCTATTTGCTTTATCTCGGTTGTATCTCTTTGATCCAGTTAATTTAATGGTAAAAAATAGTTAAAAACGTTTGGAGAGAAAAATGTGTATGAAAATCACTTCCTACTACAAAATTGGAGAATAAAGAGAGGAGCCTCAAATAGAAAAAACTAAGCTAAGTTTAAAGATATTGACTACACATGGTGATTAAGTGATTCAATAATGTTAGCCTAATCATTGATGACATTGCTTTTCATTCATGCCTATATATAATTGTGAAAAATGAACAAAAAGCTTGAGTTTTGATCATTATCTCCCTCTATGAAAGTATTGCACTTTAATTCCATAATCTTTGGCCTTTTCAGCTATCAGCTACAGTGCCCTCGCAATATTTTTTTTAAGTGCTCAGTTGCTGTAGTTATTTAGTTAGAAATTCAGTGTGCATGATGTTCTTTGTTAGAGGTTGGATTTCGTATCAATAATAATGATATTTGTACGATTAATACTTTGACAGGTTTTGTTATTGACATGTTATATGCTAATATTATCAAATCACAGTATGCCCTTTAATAAGGAATACACGTTGTGTTAAAAAATCAAATTAAGTAAATTGAGCATAATCTCATATTTTTAAAAATTATGTTTCTTTTTGCTTTTTAAGTTTTAGGGTGGAAACATTTCATAAGGGCCGTAACGTATAGATAATAAGTAATATATTTTGTTATTATCATTTTACCTGTTAATATTATCGACGCTGCCACAAACAATGAATATCATGTCTAGAAAAGAAATGATTAGTGGCACTTTATGGGATAGACGTCATTTATACCTCCGTCTAATCTAACCCTACCTTACCTCGCTCACCTCACCCGGGTTAGTTATCAACATAGTTTAATTGATCACAATCCCTTGTTTTAAACATTACGTTTCTTTAAATTTCGTGGTGGGAAGATTTGACATGTTGTTCTAAAAAAATGTGTTGATGATATACGGCCGCTGTTCGTTCTGGTTCGACGAAGTATTAGATGCCAATGCCAAGCACAAGAGGAGGTATAAGAGTATTTATTTCCAACACCACCACTAAAAATAGATGCCCATGTTGAGCTTATATATTTAGTAAAACTGTTGACTTACATGTTCTAAAAAAATGTGTTGATGATATACGGCCGCTGTTCGTTCTGGTTCGACGAAGTATTAGATGCCAATGCCAAGCACAGGAGGAGCTAGAAGAGTATTTATTTCCAACACCACCACTAAAAATAGATGCCCATGTTGAGCTATATATTTAGTAAAACTGTTGACTTAAAGAAGATTCCCTGATGGAAATAACATAACCTAACAGAGTAAAAACAATTGCAAATGGGAAACCTCATGGCCTATGAAGACTCTACAACTTCTAGGATAGGGTTGTATGAGAGAGATCGTGAATTCGATGTCCGAAGAACTGTATAAAACGATTCCCCGGTTAATCTGTATGCATTGGAAAGTATCAGTCAATGAAAAAAGGGAAGTAAAAAAATAAAGGAAATCAAAGATTAAATTATGTCAAAGTTGGTTGCTTAAAGCAGTGATGTGATTTGGAGAATTTTAATCTTGCTTTGTGCCCACTTATTCTGAAGCCTGTCTATTTATCTCAACAGATTGGTCTGCCCTCTGGTGTGTTTTTAAGCATAAGAACCATTTGGTGAAAATATTGAGAGGCCTAGCTAGCTCAGCTCTGCCTCCTAGTGTGACTCTCGGAAATGGCGGACGCGAAGGGGTTTGATGAATGGAAACCTTTTATTGTCATGATTGCAATCGATTTCTCATTTGCTATAGTGAATATTCTGCTCAAGAAAGTGCTTGATGAGGGAATGAACCATTTGGTTCTTATCACATACCGGTTGACAATTTCTACAATCTTCTTAGCTCCAATTAGCTACTTTGGGGAAAGGTAGGCAAGCATATATCATCCCTCGCTTTTTTTTATGGAAATTCATTTTGATATTTCTCTGCCTTAACTTGGTGAAGAATTTTCTGGTTTGCTTGCAGGAATACTAGACCAAGGCTCACACTTCGCATCGCATGTTTTCTCTTCTTAAGTGCAATTCTTGGGTTGGTAAACTCAAAACAGACTTTACGAATCTTCCATTTTTTCATGTGCCCAAAATATTGTTACATTTTTTATGTTGTTGTAGGACGTCCCTAACACAATACTTCTTTCTCCTCGGAATCCAATACACATCTGCGACTTTTGCCTGTGCCTTCGTCAACATGGTGCCTGTGATCACTTTCATAGTGGCGTTACCATTCGGGTACGAAAAAGTCACAAATACCTCATTTTCATTTACATGTTTTGTGAATCTTGTTTACGAGCTGTTGTATGAAATCAAGCGTTTAATCCTGCAGGTTAGAGACGGTGAACTTAAAATGCAACAGCGGGAGAGCGAAAGTATTCGGTACAGTGGTGTGCATTGGTGGTGCTCTGATACTAACTCTTTACAAAGGAGTCCCTCTATTTGATTACTCAAAATCCACAACTAGTACTCAAGCCAAAGACCATGGCATCCACCTGAGCTCAACGCGAAACCATGAGCGGTGGACGGTTGGTTCAATAGCTTTGGTTGGCGGAACCCTATTGTGGTCTTCATGGTTTCTTGTTCAAACAAACATTAGCAAGATGTATCCTTGCCAGTATTCTAGCACCACAATAATGAATTTCTTTGGTGCCATTCAGTCTGCAATCTTAGGTGTGTGCACCGGAAGGAACCTTTCCATGTGGGTTCTGAGGGGAAGGACACAAGTCATAACTGTCCTGTTTTCTGTAAGTATTACCCTTCTTCTAATTAAAAGTACAGAAAAATAATTAAGGGGTTTTGGTATCTTTGTTCCAAAAGTTATACAACTTCGCGAATCTAGGTTATGCCAGTTGGCCAATGCAATATACCCGTTTCCAGGAAATTGGAGTAGCTTAGAATATCTCTTTGTCCAAAAGAAAAAATGTTATACATGCTTTAGCTATATGCCTTACTATTGGTGCATATATGCACAGGGAATGATAGCATCGGGCTTAGGTTTCGTGGGGATGTCATGGTGTGTGAGGAAACGGGGGCCAGTGTTTACTGCAGCATTTAGCCCGCTCGTGCAGATAATGGCGGCCCTAATTAGTATCCCCATCTTCCATGAACGACTCCACCTCGGAAGGTGAACTTTCCTATCTATTTTACTGTTGCCAATACCTATATATGATTACAACTTGTGGTGCTAACTTTCCTCATTTGTGTTGCATTGACACTGAGCAGCTTGTTAGGATCTGTCATTGTAATCGCCGGCTTGTACATTCTTCTATGGGGTAAGAAAAAAGAGATGCAGAAATGTGCGGCAAAACTAGTCCAGGAATCTGAAGCAATCAAGGAGCAGGAATCACATTTACCCGCCATCACAGTCTCGGTTGATTCGCGGCGTCCTTGAACCCGAACTGCATATGCTTTCAAGTTCACAAGCGTTCATTTTTTTCTTCTCCCAAATGATTGTTATGGTCTTCTAGCAGGATTCTAAAGAAAAGTCAGCTGGCATAACCGGAATAAAAGTAGATTAAACTTTTCACCTCTTTATCTGATGATTGCAAAATTTCCTCCCATGGTTCTTTGTGAGACTTGTGGTAATGAAATATGTTAGACACAGTTGAAGAACTTACCGGTTTTATAGCTGAGATCTTTACCATTTGATGTTGTTGTTTCTGGTGTGGAAAATTGACAAATTAGATGATGAGGTGTCATCATCATAATCGCGTACTTAAAATGATCAAAATTATGCGTAGTTCTTGTTAAGGTGAGAAAAACGTAGCAACTTTGATACTACCTTAAAATATTCGATATATATATTCTAAGAACTCAATCTCAAATCAAATATGTAACATTGTGTTTGTTTTACAGTAAACTTTCAAAATCTATGTATCTTTGAACTTAGCTATATAACAAATTATTTTAATTTAAGTTCGGATGAGAGACTTTAAGGCATCGAGAAACTTTAAACTTAATTGTTAAAAATTCCCTACAAAAACACTATATTTGTAATTTTTGTGGTACACTCCTAACAAATTTAGCCTATTACTACTTGAAACTTTTAACACACACCATTTAAAAGTCTGCTTTGCATGAATCTAGCTTCTAGCATTTGAAATTGCTTGATGATAACAAAGAGTATCATGCATGGTCATTAGAGGCACCACGAAAGAACATTATTTAGCTTCTTACATGTATGGAGTCATTTCTATCATCTTGCAAACATCATAACTTTTTCATTTCTTTACAAAAATGCTACTTTTACTATATATTTGTACCATCTCTCTAGATATGAGATCCACATGTATTGATTACCTCTATTAGAAAAATGGTATAAATATGTGGTAAGTATAGTATTACTCATTCCTTTATCATCTAAAGGCCATGTCTAAAGTCATCCATATGAAACAAGTAAGTTGATAGTTAATTATGGTGATATGTTACTAAAATAGTATCAAAATTAAATAATTTTTTCTAAAAATGATTTTAAGATGATGATTATAAAGATATTTAGCGGTTTTGTTACTATTTTTGTACAGTGAAACGATGACATGTGATCATGCATGGAAAAATGATTTCTTATTTGTAAGAAAACAAATATTATTCACTTCCAAAATAGGCTTTTGAGGTGACAATTATGAACAAAATTTAGAAATGATGGACCTGATCGCCACTCTCTCATTACGTGCTTTAATATGAGTAGATGATATATAATATTTTATAACACTACAAAGAGATGTGACAGTTTTATCAAAAATATTTCTCGAAAATTGTATAATGATAAGAAACGAGCGTTGTGCCAACTAAACATACAGAACCAACAAATAAATACCACAAAGAAAATTAAAACTCATCATGATTTTTGCATTCTTTAGTCCAAAGATAAAGTCCAGAGAATACAGACATAAACTCGGAAGTGAAAGTAATTGATCATAACTTAACAAACCAGAAAGCCATACAAAGGCTTCTTATTGATTAGTAATTAATTAAGCCACTCTATAAAAAAACAAAGAAACATAATAAGCTCGTCAGTCCGTATCATGATGCTGGTCGCTATGGAAGCTCTCCCTCTCCTTCTCCTTCTCCTTCTTCTTCTCCTTCTCGTTCTTCTTCCCCTTCCACCCCCGCTTCTCCGGCTTCCCACAATGCCCGCCGTGCGGCTCCACAACATCTGTGATGTCCATGCTAACGCCGGGGTCATTCGTGGTGTAGCTGCCGCCCATCATGAGGGAGTTGTTCACGGCCTGGAAGTTGCTGTTCACATAAGTGCTCAGCCCATCAGCCTCTTCCAAGGCCGGACCGCCACCATGAAGCCCTGCAAGTTTGTTAACGTTCTCATGATCCAGCTCACCCCTCAATGTAGCTCCGGTGTTGGATCCTGCAAGGGTGATGATCCTGACGCCGTCTTCGTCTTCGTCCTCGTCCTCGTGGTGGATGGAGCCAGACTTGTGGATGTCCGTGACTTGGTTGGTGATGGCGGAGACCATGTCTCGGATTTCTTTGTCCAGCTGCTTGTCGTTCCTGCTGCCTCCGTGATCGGCTGAGGAGTGGCTGCTGGGTTTGACTGACTCGTTTGTCATTGTTGCTGGGTTTGTGAGCTGGATTTGTAGGTGAGGTTTTGCCGTTTGGGGTGAGAATTGAGGTGGATATATAGAGAGAGGAGTACTTGTGATATGGGTTGGAAATTTGGAATAAAGGAATGGCTTACTTTGCAATGCAAGGATATTAATCATTTCATATGACAACAACAATAGGAAAGGGAGGGGATTACTTGACATTTGGTTCATTCTACTCCTAGACTTTATGCTTGTGTGATTCTTACTGATCACACTCTAGATTTGTGAAGTTTAAAACGGAAAGAAATTGAAAACAACATACAGTTACGAATAATATGAAATGATCGACAAATGTCGAATCCTAGAACATGTAAAATTTAAAGGAATAAAATTTCTTGAACTTTATTGGTAATATATGATAAGATAAAGGGCAACTACAAAGTTGTTTGGTATTTGTATAACTTTTATGTAAAACTGTTGTGACAGTATAAAATGACAAAAATACGTATGGAAGTGTATGTAATATTTTATCATGTTTATCTTTATTTAATTTAATTTTTATTTTTATAATCTTTGTCTTCTCCATCTTCACTTAACTATCAAATAATTTAATAAAAGTTGATAAAAACAAGTAGTGATTAATAACATAAAACAGCTAATAATTAGTTAACTATCTACGTATTAATGTTAAGCAAGTGGGTACTACTTTGATCCTAAAGCTCTCCGCTAATATTTTTTTAACAAACGATATCAATAGTGTGTTAAATTGTTAGCTGTTAGGAGAATGGAGGATTGGTGGAGATCGAACTCGCAGTAAAGTGCATATATAAACATGATTGTTTTCCGCCACTGCGGTATTATGTCATCTACTCCAAAGCTCTCTCCTCTTCAAACCTCATTTCTTCGTTGCCTCCGCTCTTTATTTCGATCATCCTTGTTACCGCTTCTTTGCCTGTAATTTATGACTTCTGCGATTAGAGCTTCATCATCATCGAAGCTCCTTTACACTTATTACCGCCATCATCACCCTCACTTTCTCTCTCTACCCACCTCTCTTTCTCTCTAAACCCAACCCAAAACCCACGATCACTAAAACCCTATTCCCCAAACCAAATAGCCCACCCCTCATTTCCTCTACCTTCCTCGCCGCCACCATGAACACCTAAAATTTAAGGGAATCTGTGCTCCAACCTATTCTTCTCGTCTGGTCATCTAATTCATGTTGAATTATAAGCAGTGAGCTGATTAGTATTAATGAATAAGTCATGTGTTTAATTGTGTATTCACTTGTGCTTAAGATTGCCAAGTGTAAGGCTCAAATATGAAAGGTCATGAGTGCCATGTGTAATGATCCTAGTTATTAGCTAGATAAGTGGCTGAGATCAGTTTCTAGAGAGAGAGTGATCCAACTAAGAGTTTCTAACTGTATTATTCTCTTTTACACGACTTGTGTGGGAGTGAGAGAAGCAATCAATGAGAAGAATATTTCCTCTGTGATTTGCAGAGAGAAAGAAGCAACCATTTCCTCTCTCTTGTGCATTCATCTTTCTTTGATTATTCTTCTTCCAAAATATCAATTTACTGAGCTATATTTCAATTTATACTAACATGGTATCAGAGCCAAGTTGGGATTGGAAGTCAAAGACTGAAAGTCATTTTTCAGTATCATATCTAGAAGATCAAGATGAAGTTGTGCATAGGGTGAATGAGATTGAAGAAATACCAGTATCTAGTTGTGTTTCACATTCAAGGGAATCAATTAGCAGCAGTCAAAGCAACACTGATGTCACTCAAACTTATGATCACACACCTTTGAAGTGGAGAAATTTGGATGATGTTCTTGCTCAGTGTAGTCTGTGCATTCTAGAACCAGAAAAGTATGAGGAAGCTGTACAAGACAAGTCTTGGTTGAAAGCAATGGAGGATGAATAATCAATGATTGAGAAGAATGCCACATGGAAGCTTGTTGACAGACCTGTGGACAAGTGTTCAAAACCAAGCGAAACTTGAATGGTATAGTTCAAAAAAAAAAAACAAAGCAAGACTGGTTGGAAAGGGTTATGCTCAGAAACCAAGGCTGGATTACAATGAAACTTATGCACCAGTAGTTAGGTTGGACACAATCAGGACGCTCATAGCATTGGTTGCACAGAAGAGCTGGAAATTATTTCAACTTGATGTGAAATCTGCATTTCTAAATGAAGTACTGCAAGAGGAAGTCTATGTAGGTTAGCCATAGGGTTTTGTAGTGAAAGGGAAAGAAGACAAGGTTTACAGATCACACAAGGCTCTTTATGGTTTAAAATAGGAACCTAGAGCCTAGTATGGAGAAATTGATACCTATTTTTCTCAATGTGATTTTGAGAATAGTCAAAGTGAGCCAACCTTGTACATCAAGACAATGGGAGAAAGTGACATATTGATTGTATCCATTTATATGGATGACATTTTTTACACAGGAAGCAAAGCTGAGATGTTACAAGAGTTTAACGAAGACATGATGATGAAGTATGAGATGACAGACTTGGGTCTTCTACACCATTTTCTAGGAATGGGGGTCATTCAAACTAACACAAGCATTTTCATTCATCAAAAGAAGTATGCCTCTTCTTTGTTGAATAAGTTTGACTTAAATGAGGGCAAATCAATGACTACACCTTGTTGCAACTGAAAATTTGAGTAAGGATGATGGAAGTGGATTTGCAAATGAAGAGCAATATAGAAGTATTATGGGAAGCTTGTTGTATCTCACTGCTACTAGACCTGATATCATGTATGCATCTAGTTTACTTGCTAGATTCACACATCCCACCAACAAGCATTATGGAATTGCTAAGAGAGTACTTAGATACATAAAGGGAACACTGGATTATGGTTTGGAGTATGTGAAAAGAAAGAATGCAATCTTAATTGGATTTTGTGACAATGATTGGGGGGATAAATTGAAGACAGCAAGAGTACCTCATGCTATGCCTTTTCTTTTGGAAGTGGGGTGTTCTCATGGGCATCTGTCACACAAAATTATGTTGCACTTTCAATTGCAGAGGCATAATACATCAGTGCATCAGAAACTACAGCTCAAGCAATCTGGTTAAGATTTGTACTGGAAGATTTTGGAACTTCAAATTGAAGCAACTCCATTGTAGTGTGGCAACACATTTGCAATTGCCATCACTAAGAACCTAGTGTTTCACCAAAAGACAAAGCATATTGATAGAATTTATCACTTCGTCAAGGATGCATTGCAGGATGGCATAAACAAATGAATAATTGGCAAACATCTTCACTAAGGCTTTGACCAATGATCGGTTCAACTACCTCAGAGACATGCTTGGAGTGAAATCAGCTCAAAGCTTAAAGGGGAGTGTTGAATTATAAGCAGTGAGCTTATTAGTATTAGTGAATAAGCCATGTGTTTAATTGTGTATTCACTTGTGCTTAAGATTGCCTAGTGTAAGGCTCAAATATGTAAGGCTTTGAGTGCCATATGTAATAATCCTATGTATTAGCTAAATGAGTGGCTGAGATCAATTTCTAGAGAGAGAGTGATCCAGCTAAGAGTTTCTAACGACATTATTCTCTTTCACACAACTTGTGTGGGAGTGAGAGAAGCAATCAATGAGAAGAATATTTCCTCAGTGTTTGATGAACCCAAAGGGTCGATAGAGAGAGAAGGGTAGAATTGCCATATAGAAATTTCCATTAAAGACATTGTTCACCCGTATTTTGTGAAAAAGAAGCTGGCTTTTCATAGCAGCTTTGAACTGCTCTTGCTTTTTCTGCTTTGAATGACTCTGATTTGGAAAAAAGCAAGTTTTGTTGTGGTTACCAAACATAGAGCCCGGCTTTTTTCCATCCATGCATATAAAACAAGTTAAACAATCCCGTGCCAACACTAAATAAAATCCATAAATTTGTAGCACAACACCAAACAAGAGATGGTGCAAACAGAAAACAACTAGTCTACTGTCGCACATAAGCAATCTGGTTCAATTATGCTACACGCTAAAAAAAATACGATTTACAACACAAAACGATCTCATCATAGATTGTTCTAGTCATATTCGATGATGGTGTTCTTCTGCTTTCCGACTTAATCCTGAAGCACCCAAACATATAAGAAAGATAGCAGGCCAGAGGGATACTTTGATAGGATTATCGACATGGCGACGGTAGCTGACATACTGAATTGTCGATAAAACGCACTGAGCGGTGCCACCGAGTAGTCCATAAAAATCAGCAAGAGTACCAAAACGCCGGTGAGGGGGATGCGGATAGCAAAACCACCACAACATTCCCGTCTTCCTCCATCGAACTCATTCTTTTTCACCTTTATAAATGAACTCCCAGATGGAAATGAGTACTGCTGTAGTGGCCAAAAGCACACCATATAGTGCATATTGGGGCTTACTTGGGGTGGCAGCCTGATCAAAAGCAATTGAGAAACTCTCTAGACAGAGGTTGATGATAAAAAGATCCATTCAGCTGCAATATGTTGGTATTTAGACAATCTTTCATCATTAATAAAACTTGAATAAAATGATAAAGATTGAAAATCAAAGAAACAGAGTGCAGAGAGCTTTGGA
Source organism: Malus fusca (assembly GCA_035220775.1). Lineage (NCBI taxonomy): Eukaryota > Viridiplantae > Streptophyta > Magnoliopsida > Rosales > Rosaceae > Malus > Malus fusca. The sequence continues at coordinate 24,211,455 of CM069072.1, read as the reverse complement.
AACAGAGGGCTGATGCTTTTTCTTAAAACAGAGATCTTATCTTTTCATTCAGATATTTCTGATATATATGGCTCAATACATAAGCCGACTGAAGTAATTGGGTCGACTGATAAAGGAAATGGGTCGACTGATAAGGGCAACAGTCAGCCCTTCTACACAGAATCAGTTTAAGTAAAGCATTAACTTTTAACACTCCCTCTTAATGCTTTGCTGCTTCACTCCCAAAAGTTCTCTTAGGTAGATGAATCTGTCATTTGGTAATGCCTTGGTGAAGATATCAGCAACTTGATCTTATGTCTTGCAGTAGACCACATCCACTTCCTTGTCTTCCACAACACCTCTGATGTAGTGATGTTTCAGAGCAATATACTTTGATTTACCATGACAGACAGGATTCTTGCTCATGGCAATAGCTGACTTATTGTCACAAATGATATGAGTTGCTGATTATTGTTTCTCACCAAAATCTTGCATAATTCTTCTCAGCCATACTGCTTGAGAAGTTGCAATTGAAGCCGACACATACTCAGCCTCTGCTGTTGATAGTGCAACTGATTTCTGTTTCTTAGATGCCCAAGAGAATACACCAGTCCCTAGTGTAAAAGTATAGCCAGATGTGCTCTTCAAGTCATCCACACTACCTCCCCAGTCACTATCACAGAACCCATACAATTTGGGCTTAACATTCCTTTCATACATAATACCAAAGTCAAGTGTACCTTGTATGTATCTTTGGATCCTCTTTGCAGCTCCATAGTGAATGCAAGTAGGCTTGTGCATAAATCTGGACAACAAGCTTGCATCATACATAATATCGGGTCTAGTCGCTGTCAAATACAACAAACTCCCAACTAGGCTTCTATATACAGATTCATCAGCATCACCACTACCATCTTCTCTTTGAAACTTTTCATTCACAACTAGAGGTGTTGCAACAGGCTTGCAACCAACCATTTTGAACTTTTCTAGAAGTGTTTTTGCATATTTCTTTTGAGTAATAAAGATACCATCATTTGATTGAATGATACTAATTCCCAAAAAATAATGCAACATGCCTAGATCACTCATCTCATATTTCTTCATCATGTCATTCTTGAAATTCAAGATAATATTATGACTACTTCCAGTATAAACCAAATCATCAACATATAAGGAAACAATAAGGATATCTGAAATACCTTCTGTTTTGACATAGAGGGCAGGTTCATTCTCACGTCTTTGAAAACCTCTTTCATTGAAATATGAGTCGACCTCTCCATACCATGCTCTCGGAGCTTGTTTCAAGCCATAAAGTGCCTTCTTAAGCTTATACACCTTGTGCTCTTGTCCTTTAAGAACAAATCCTTGAGGTTGATTGACGAACACTTCTTCTTTTAGAACTCCATTTAGGAAAGCCGACTTGACATCAAGTTGGTGTAGAAACCACCCCTTCTGAGCAGCTACGAAAATAAGGCCTCTGATTGTTTCATGCCTAGCTACCGGTGCAAATGTTTCTTGGAAATCAATCCCGGGTTTCTGAGAATAACCCTTTGCTACCAATCTAGCTTTGTTCCTTTGAATGGAACCATCTTGATTGAGCTTAGTCTTATAAATCCACTTCACTCCAATGACGGAGTTGTCACAAGGTCTGTCCACTAGTTCCCATGTCTTATTTTTCACAATGACATTGATCTCCTCTTGCATTGCAGTCTTCCAAGTCTCTTCTTTCACTGCATCATCAAAGTTTTCTGGTTCTTCAACACAAAAATTACAGCTTTCATAGACTTCATTTAAGCTCCTTAACCGAACCGGCGTTGAACTTGGACTTGAAAGGTGTAGGAGAGTGAACTTGAGGACTATTTTCAGGTGATAATTGTGGAATTTCTGGCTCAATTTCCTCTTCATTTGGTTGATTTTCTTCTTCAATTCTGATGAGTGCAGATTCCGGATGGTTGCTTGATTCCAATCCCACGAAGATTTCTCACTAAAAAGAACATCTCTACAAACCACAACTTTCTTCCTTTTTAAATTGTAGAGTCTGTACCCTTTTGTGTATGAAGCATAGCCTACAAAAATGCATCTTTCACTTGACTCATCAAGTTTTTGTCTTAGTTCTTTCGGAACATAAGCAAAGCAGATTGACCCAAACACTCTCAAATGATTCACGGAAGGCTTTCTTCCACTCCATGCCTCAAATGGTGTCTTATCTTCAACTGCCACTGTTGGATGCCTATTCATCAAGTAGACTGCTGTATTAACTGCCTCACCCCACAAATATTGAGGTATTCCCTTGTCATGCAACATTGCCTTAGCCATTTCGACTATGGTTCTGTTTTTTCTCTCAGCTACTCCATTTTGTTGTGGAGTGTAGCTGACAGTAAGTTGTCTTTCCAAGCCAATATCTTGACAAAACTTATCAAATTATGTGGATGTATACTCTCCTCCTCTGTCACTTCTAAGAACTTTGATTAGATAACCAGATTGTCGCTCAACCATAGCTTGAAACTTCTTGAAGACTGAGAACACTTCTGATTTCTGTCTTAGAAAGTATACCCAAGTCATTCTAGAATAATCATCCACGAAGATTAGGAAATACTTGTTTCCCACTTGAGTAGAGGTCTTCATGGGTCCGCAAACATCTGTATGAATCAATTCCAATGGAGCTTTTGCTCTCCAAGCTTTACCATGTGGAAATGAATCTCTATGATGCTTCCCAAGTGCACACCCTTCACAGATTTCTTCATTTTCTTGGATACTTGGCAACCCATGCACCATTTCTTTTTCTTGTAGCTTCTTGAGACTTTGAAAATTCAAGTGGCCAAGCCTTTTATGCCATAGCTTTGAATCTTCTTGCACTTCCATCTTGAATGCAGATTGAGTTGCATACTCAATTGTGAGAGGAAAACTTCTACTCTTCCTCATCTCAATCTTAGCCAAGAGTTGTTGACGATTCCTCCTATCATATATCTTGCAAGTATTGTCTCCAAAATATAAGTAGTAGCCATGCTCAATGAGTTGTCCAAGACTTAGCAAATTTTGCTTCAAATCAGGAACTAACATGACATCCTTGATGAACATCTTTCCATTCTTTGTATGCACGGCAATAGTACCTCTTCCCAATGTATCGACTAGCTGCCCATTTCCCATCTTCACTCGGGTTAGGTTTGTAGTGTCAACATTATGGAGAATGTTCTTATTCGCCGTCATATGATTGCTACAGCCGCTGTCCACAAACCAAACTTTAGCTTCTTCTTGGACGGTTGTATCATGACCAACATAAAACATATTGGTTTCTTCATCTTCTGCTTTGGTGTAGTGAGCAAGCTGATTGTCTTTGTAGGTACAATCCTTTTGCATATGCCCGAATCTGCTACACTTGTGGCATTTCACTTTTCCTTTGAACCAACATTCACCGGAATGAGCTTTGTCACAAATTTTGCACTTCGAAACATACAAACTCTTCTCAACCTTTTTCTTCTCTTCAAAATTACCATTTCCTTCCCACACTTTGTTTTTGCCTTTCCAATTCTTGTTGGAGTTGGCTTTGCTTTGACTTGAACTAGCTTGAGTTTTTGGATTCACTGTAAGTGTTTGGAAAGCATTTTCTACATCATTATTGTCATGCCTAGATAGTCTCTGAGCAAAACCTTTGAGAGAACCAATCAATTCTTCAACACTCAAAGTTGACAAATCCTTAGTCTCCTCTATGATTGAAACTATGTTGTCATACTTTCTTGGCAAGCTAATTGAAACTATGTTGTCATACTTCTGAACTATTCTCTCATCAGACAAGATTTCACCATAGCTTTTCATTTGATTAATAATCTCAGACAATCTACTCAGGTAATCATCTAGCAATTCATCATCTTTCATTCTTATATACTCAAAATCTCTTCTCAAAGATTGGAGTTTGACAGCCCTTACCTTAGTAGAGCCTCTGTAGACTTTCTCCAACACATCCCAAGTTGATTTGGCACTTGTCTCATTTGAGATTCTCGGAAAAATTTCATCTGAGATAGCATTTTGGATGACCCCAAGAGCTTTTGCATCTCTCTTGATGTTTTCCTTCAGCTCCCTTGTTTGAGTCTCTGTCAAAACCACAGTACTTTGAGGTACAACATAGCCATCTTCAATCAAGCTCCACAAATCATGAGATACAAAAATTGTTCTCAACTTTGTCCTCCAGAAGTCGTAGTTCACTCCACTGAAGATAGGAGTTCGAATCTCACCACTGCTACTTGAACCAGCCATGAATTTGAAAAATTTTGATTCTAGGGTTTCACTTAGAATTTTCCCCCTTTTTGAGAATAAAAAAACGCCCCACTCTTTGATCAGATTGGCTCTGATACCATGTTAGTATTTAGACAATCTTTCATCATTAATAAAACTTGAATAAAATGATAAAGATTGAAAATCAAAGAAACAGAGTGCAGAGAGCTTTGGAAACAGAGGGCTGATGCTTTTTCTTAAAACAGAGATCTTATCTTTTCATTCAGATATTTCTGATATATATGGCTCAATACATAAGCCGACTGAAGTAATTGGGTCGACTGATAAAGGAAATGGGTCGACTGATAAAGGCAACAGTCAGCCCTTTTACACAGAATCAGTTTAAGTAAAGCATTAACTTTTAACACAATATCCTACAAAATAAATGAGAAAAACTTTAAAACTGGAATGTAAAGATATCTAGCAAGCAAGATGCAAATGATAATGCTGGTGAACTACGACAGTATGTAAAAAATCTCGCGTCGGAAACATGATCGAATCCAATACATCTATTGGATTGCATTTGATTAAGTTATGGACAATTTTAGAGTTGATTAGACACGAGTTACTAGGCTAACTCTTAACATTTTGACACATTGTGTCAAAGCATGCCGATCTTATGGGCTCGTCTCAAAACATAAATCAAATAAAAAAGGGTTACCCTTTAAAATAAAATAAAAATAAATGTCATTAGCATCAAATTAAAATAGTTTCCAGCTGTTGTATAAATCCTTGTATTAAAATAACCAATTCCACAATTTCGCAACATGCACCTATTGGATTGCACAAACAATAAGTTGAAAACATTTGAGTGTTGATTTGTAATGACTAATGAGCCCCTGAACCCCTAAACCGACTATGAAATCTGACAAAATATTAATATACGCATACATTTACGTGACGGGATTAGAAGAAAAGAAAACTATATTAAGAAACAAAGACGAATTTAAATTACCTTGAACCACTCCTCCATTCTTGACATTCGCCTGCGACGTACGTTTTGTTTAGACCAATCCAGGAACATGCACTTCGAAGGGAGATGACGACGAAGGTGATCTCCAGAAATGCGTGGATTACAATTTATAACAAGTTTAAGATTTCTCATATTTGAGAAGTTTTCAGCACTCAAGTGTATCTCTTCTGGAAACTTTATCATGATGCCTTTAATTTTTTTTGTTCCCTGACATGATAAACAGTTGCATTTAATGTGGTAGTTGATATGTTAAGAGTGGCATTATATATATCATTTGTCACGGTACGTGGAACACTAATGGGATAACTGACAAGTGTTTATAACCGCATCTACATTGTGTACCCATCTAACATGGTAATTGATATGTAAATATTATATATGTCAATTAATGAGTTTCTCTAATTAGATATTAGTTATGTATATCATTTGTCACATCATGTAATGTGGTCTAAAAGTATAATCTATTTAGTATTACACGTAAATAATGACATAATAGTTGTTTTATCGTCTTTGGTTGATACACAAACACACACACCCACCCACAATAGAGCTTAACAAAAACCCACAATAGAGCTTAACTGCTGAGTTAATATGACATTAATCACTTATTTAGGGCCATGGTTCCACTTCATAACTATCATTTCATTATCCAAACCGTTGATTTTTTTAGATCATTGTTTAATTAAAGATTACCTTGGAAAATAATTAGCCAAATCAAGCAACATTTAGCTATGCAATCAAACAAATGGACGATTGAATAACAATCAAATGGTGAAATAGTTTATGATTTGACTAATTTTGTGCATGTGTGATCTCTGAACGATGACAAATGATTGATTTTGATCATGATCCAAACGAATGGTTAGTGCAGTATTAATCTATTAACCTGTTACCACTTAAGTATAAATTCATCTATATAATATATATATATATGTGTGTGTGTGTGTGTGTGCCCCTCTGTGTTTCTACTTACTGTGTTTTGCGTCAAAACGCCATACACATCCTCTTCAGACCATAACCTGCTTCGCTTTTCAGGTTCATCCGGCGACTCTCGGCGAACTATTTCTTTACCCATATCTTCTAGGACTTCGGTCATCAAAACTCGATTTTCTTCAATTTCGATGAGGGCATTATCTAAGAGTACTCCAATAGTAAGCTCTGGACTATAGTGATAACCTTCAATTATTTTTATCAGGGAGTCCTTATCTTCACCATTTAAGAAACAAGCAATGTCCAGGAAAACATTTTTCTCTGACTCCTCTAGTGCATCAAAACTTATTTTGAGAATGTCGTGAATTTATCGGTTGAAAAATCTTCTGTCTAATGGAGCTTTCCATTCATCTGTACTTCGGTGACGCATAAATGCACCGAAACCTACGAGAGCTAATGGAAGCCCTTGAGCATAGCTTGATGCAGTAATTGCGATTTGCATACAGTCATCTGGCATTATATCAATGCTATTGTTGAAGGCATGGCAACTGAAGTGCTCCAAAGCTTGAACAGGATCTAATTTCTTGACCTTGTATATGGGGTGAATTCCGTGAGCAGTTAGCAAACGCCTATCTCTGGTTGTTATGATAATTCTACTTCCGGGACCAAACCAATTACAATTTCCAACTAGTGAGTCTAACTGGCTCAAATCATTCACATCATCGAGAATTAAGAGAATCTTTTTATGCCTCAACCTATCCTTTATCATACTGATCCCTAAATCAATATTTGGCACCTTCAAAGATTCCAATCCTTCTACCCTTAGAAGGTCTGAAATAAGCAAGTTTTGTAGTCGAACAAGGCCTCCAGGACTTATTGAAATTTCTCTAACATTTGCCAAAAAACAACTCCCTTCAAACCTCTGAGCAGCAGAATTATAAACAGCTTTAGCAATTGTTGTTTTACCTATTCCAACAGGCCCCCATATACCTACCATGCGAACATCACCCTTCTCAAGATCTAAAATCTTATATGGATATCTTGCACTCGAGAGGCTAATCCAACTTGGTATTTTGCCACATACAGATAGGTTCGATTTACTATTCGTGCTGATACATCTTCAACGATGTTCTTGATAAACTCTGATTCAGGCCTGCCAGTTCATTACATACATTCAATTTCAGTGAATGAAGTTTAGCTACATATATATAAGTGGTTAAATGGAGTTTGTCTTCTATAGTTCATACTAAACTAGAAGAGTAGATTTTGGCCCAAACATGATAGTGTACTATATATAGATAGGGGTGTGCTATCCACACACGCCATTTTACTTCTCACACACCCCTGAATAATTTATGTCCGTTGATCTTCTTCAATTCATCCGATCCGACGGCTGAAAATTAAAAAGGTGTGTGAGAAGTAAAATGGGGTGTGTGGATATCACACCCCTATAGATAAGGAAAGAGATCATCTCCAGATCTTTCCCTCTAAAGCCCAAGGATCAAGTGATCCGAGCTTTTAAAATTTAATCCAACGGCAAAAAATTATTATAACTTTTAAAAGTTTTTATTAACTTCTCTCTTTTTAGCCGTTGGATCAAAATTTTAGCCAGCATTCCACGTAAGCAATTTGGCCAGCATTCCACGTAAGCAATTTCCTTTTTTTAGTGTCATGAGTCATATTAGAATTGAGTCAAAACTTGAGTGAATTTTTCATACCTACTTTACACTCCACGACTAATAGGCACACAATTTGCTCATTAATTTTTTTTTTTTTTTTGATAAACGATATCGTCAGAGGGTTAAAATATTAAGTGTTAGGGAAGAGGAATCGGTGGACATTGAACACATACCAGAGTGCATAGACATTATTGCTTTTTGTCATTGTACTAAAATGTTATATGCCAAAGTTTGCTCATAATTTAATGTAAGCATTTGATTCTCCTATTTGTATTGGTTTGTTTACGTTTTTCCTTTGTATATTTGAAGAGAAATTTTGGTTCCGGTTCCTGATTGATCAAAATTTTAGATTGAAACCTTAATAATTTGAATACTTTTGTTGAAGGACAAAATGTGAAATTTCATTACTTGTTAAGAAATGTAACAACAAAAATTAATAATTCCTCCCTAAAACCATGCAAAGATTAATATCAAATAGGTTTTTTCAATTTTTGTACTCAAATTTGAATTATGTGAAATCTTATAAGAATTTTTTATTTCTTTTTCAAAATAAACTTTTTTATTTATTTTTCAAAATACAATTTTTTATTTTTATTTTTAAATATGAGTACGTTTTAACTTTTAAATTAAAAAGGATGCATTTATTATAATAGATGGGTACATTAAAAATGAAAAATATGGGTATAAGTTAAAACTAAAAAGAGTTTAAAATATTGGCACAAAAGTAAGTTAAATATATGGGCAAAATTAAAGCTAAAAAAAACTGGTTGAAAATAAAAAAAATGTAGAAATTAAAAATAAAAATATATGATACAAAATTAGCCACAAACATAAATATGCCAAATGTAAAGGTTTCTAACATTAAATGGAAATAAAGTTTAAATCAATTAAAGAGAAAAATGAGAGAACCTAATTCCTTCCTATGTTTACTAGCAGGTGCCCGCACACACTTTGTGTAAATAATTTTATTTCATTTTGTTTTTTATTATGAAGTGAGATTAGTTTTTAAAATTTTAAAAAAAAAATATCAGTTATGAAAATTAGGATAATGATGAGCAATTCTTCTAACGTGGGAATACTTTTTATTTTTTACTTTATTTTATTTTTAATTTTGAAATAGGGCATGCTATACTAACCTGGTTGTGAGGTTACTGTAAAAAACAACAAAATTTATGTTCATGTAATTACTAAATTGCCCTTTTTAGTTCAATTTTGGTGAGGGGGTTAAAATGGTAAATTTTGGATTTTTTTTTATGCAAATAAATTCATTAAAGTACGAAACCTCTAATACAACTATTTTCAATACAATCAAAATTAAAGGCAGGAAGAGCAACGTCAGGTAAACATAAATCCCAATAATGAGGATTCGAGAGGGAGAGACCAAGGTGAGCTAAAGCATCCGCAACAAAGTTTGCCTCCCTGAAAATGTGCTTCCAGTCAACATGACTAAAAGACCGAGCCAGGATACGAATATCATTGATTATAGAGCTGACTCTCCATGGAATCCCCCAGTGACCCTGCACACCATCATTGATGAGTTTAGAGTCCCCCTCCACCATCACTTTGGTGAAACCCTTACGCCTAGCACATTGGGGCCCTTCTTGCAAACCCATCGCTTCTGCTACCGAAATAGTAGCGCCATCAAGGTTAAGAGCCCCCGCCCCAATCACCTATGAATTACTGTTACAGAGCACAAAGGCAGCAGCAACATGGTTGTTCGAAATTGAACCATCAAACCTGAGTTTAATCACCTCATGTCGGTCAGGAGGATGCCATTTAATAAAGGAAGAGATAAGTAAAGCCTCCTTGGAGTCACACTTCCCATTAGCCTTGAATAAAGTTGAACCACCACTATCGGTAATAGAAACACAATGTGCTGGAATCGGGGGTGTACTTTTGAACACCAAGTTATTTCTTTCCATCCAGATTTGCCAATAATTTAGAATTACTTTACTAAGATCAGAGAGGCCATCTTTGTCATTAGAACTTAAGGATTCCATCCAATCAAAAAAATTATCATTAGTACTTATGTTACCATTATTAAAACTACCAAAAGTTAAGCTCCAAACTTTAGTAGAAAAAACACAATTAGAATAGGGATGACATTGATCTTCTTCGGCTGTATTACATAACAGACATAATTTATCAATGCTTTTAACAAAAAGAGTTAAGCGTTTTCTGGTTTGCAATCTTTCCTGAATCATAAGCCAAGCGAACATTTTAACCTTAGGAGTAGTAGCTAATTTAATGTTATCCCAACTATTATGAACTATAAAGTTGCTTACTTTAAGATTCCAATCAATATTATTCCTATTGTTCACGGGAATTAAATGAAAAATGGGGGGGGGGGGGGGGGGGTAAGGAAAAACCCAGTGATGGGTCCAGAAGAGTATGTCTTCACCATTACCCATAATCCATCTCATTCCCTCATGAATGATGTTTCTATTAGAAAGAATGCCTTTCCAAGCAAGTGAGTAGTTTTGTTTAATCTTCGAATTAAAAAAATCGGACTTAAGTAAGTATTTACTTTTGACTATTTCAGCCCACCAATTTTCTTTGTTGGTTAAAACTTTCCAACCTAATTTGGCTAAACAAGCATTGTTAAAATGATCAATCTATATGATTCCTAAACCACCCTAATTCTTTGGAGAACAAACCTTCTTCCAGGCCATTGGTCTGAGTTTAGTATTTCTCCCCCAAAAGAAATCTCTGCATTCTTTATCAATTTTAGTTGTTACCTTACTGGGCACTTAAAACAAGACATTACATGATTCGGGATCCTAGTGAGATTAGAATTAATAAGAGTTAGTCTAGTCTCCCTGCCTTGGAAAAGGGTTTGCCCTTTTTAACTGGCAAGTTTTTGCTTCACCCGTTTAATTGATTCAATCTCATTAACTGGATCCTTCTAGAAAATTATATTATGAATCCCTAAGTACTTCCCAATAGTGGTTTTATGTTGAATGCTCAAGATATTCACAATATTGTTCATATCCTGGCTAATAGTATTATTCGAAAAATAAATAGAAGATTTATGATAATTTACCTGTTGCCCTACAGCCACTGCAAACATCTTAAGGATTTGAAGGACATTTATAGCCCCTTTAGGGTTAGCTCGGGCAAAAAGTATACAATCATCTGCAAAAACTAGGTTCGAAATTCTAAATCCCCCAGGGGATGATATGATTCCCACATGGGATTTAGAGTAGAATAGATTAATAGGTAGGATAGATTAATAACTAGAAAGTCGGAACATGCTATGCATGTTTTTTGCTAAAAAGTAAAATGTGGGAAAAAATACCGAAACTCCCAAATCGAACTAAAAAAGTCCCAACCTCGAACTGAAAGCATCCTGAATCGAAAATCCCATAGTATTCGGTACCCAATCTTGAAAGGTTCAGTACAGAATTCGGGATCCCATATGCTTTCGTTCGGTAATCCCGAACCGAACCAATAAATATTTTAATATAATTTATATATGCTTGAATTAATAATAACCATTGGATTTAATTGAGATTGAATATCAACCGTTTGTTTAAAACTTAATTCTCTCTCTCACCTCACTTCCTCATAGACCTCAGACACTCGACTATTTCTCAATCTTCAAAGTTGTCTCCAGTAGGGATGACAACGGTTCGGTTTGGGAATGGAAATGTTATATCCATCCCCATAACCATGAAAATTACCATATCCATAACCGTAAATTAACCATCAGGGATTATCCATAACCATACCTACCGGGTAACAGATCTCACGTCGATTAATAGTTATATCCATCTTCGTCGAAAACAAAATATTATATTCATCCAATTGATGCACAATAATTTAGTAGATATTAATTTTGTCATTATAAATAGCCACGTCCAATAATAAAAAAATATATCAATGGATGAATTTTGTAAAGTATAAAAATAACAGTATTGAATAAAACATTGATGACGTTGACTGTTGATATCTCCTATAAGCATAACGTTTTGTGCATAATGAATATAGTGTAGCGTTTGATGCAAACTGAACATAATGTAGGGTTTGGTGAATACTATTATATTATATTTTAAATATCATGCGGTGAATAATGAATATGGTAATAATGATATAAGTTCACTCAATAATATATATATATATATATATATATATATATATAATATTATATATAAGATATACTATATATTATATATATTATTCGATTCAGATTCGAAGACGGATATGGGTTAGCGACCCTTATAACCATATCTAATACCATAACCGAATAAAGTTCACGATTTTCTCTCATAATATACCCGAATTTTCATACTCAAATCTAATCCATTTGGGCGATTATCTACGGTAATTGAGTTTAACGGTTTGAATTGTAATCCCTAGTCTCGAGTCTTAACCCATCATCCTCTATATCCTCTCTAAGTCATCGTCCTCACCACCCACCACTACACTTCTTCGTCTTGAACCTCTCCAGCGTCATAACGACTATGGAGGCACGCATCTTCGACTCTCTCCCTCTCGACCCTCTCCGTTTCTTTGCTCCTCTCAGGCGTCACTCCCAATGACCCATTCCTTTTATCAACTCGTCGTCGACCATAATCCTCTATGCTCCATATCCGACATTCAAGCCATTTAGGTAAGCCATTTAGGGGTTTACAATTAGGGCTTTTGAATTACGGTTTGAATGAGAGATTTACAAATTGGGGATTTGGGGATTAATTTTCTATTTAGGATGTGGAATTACATAGTTACCATTTCTGCAATTAGATGTTGAATTTCTGAGCATGACATTTTCGTTTCATATATTGGAAATTATACCCGAACCATACCGAATCCGGAAATTCGAGAATACAGAAATTTTGATTCAGTTTGGGTTTTTAGAATCCCATCCTGAAAACGATTGATAAGGGATTCATGTTATCATTTTTGGATCAGGATCCCAATCCAGACCTCCCTTAGAAAAAAGTTGTGGTTGTGGTTGTGGATGACAAGAAAGATTCATTTAAGAAACTTATTTTCATTTAATTAAAATAAAATAAATAATGATATGTTTGTCTTTTCATCGTCTTTAGACTCTCTCTAACCCTGGGCTAAATGCCAAAATACCCCATTTATTCCCCCCCCCCAAACACCACCCAACCCAAGCGAAATGCTAAAGCTGGGCCAAATACCCCCTAGATTCCCTCCACACACACATGGACTCGCCTAAAAACGGCACAGTCTCGGCCCACTCACTCGCCGACGCGCCCCATGCGGCCCGCGTGCCTTCAGCACCCGATAACGGGGGCCCCACTGTCAGGGCCGCTGTCGGCCACATCCCCAAGCCCAACAACTCTTTTCTGCATCAAACGACAGAAATTTAAGGACCGTTGGTTGATCCAACGGTCTGGATTCAAATTTTTTTTTTTAAATGTTATTTTAAAATACATTGAATCCAACGGCTGAGATCGAATATAATCAAATCTAAAGGTAAAAAAAGAAAAGATCTAATGGCCCAAATTTAAATCCAACGGCTAAAATAATTAAAAAATTTATATAACTCAAAATTCACCCAAAAACTCTATAAATATCTATGTATTTGTTCAAACATCCACACAAAACTCAATTTTCTCTTACAATTCTTCCAATTTATCTTTCTACCATTTCTTTCCATTTCCAAATTGTTCAACATGGCAAGAGAGCATATTAGAGGTCGTAATTGGACCTGTGAGGAAGATGTTACTTTATGTGTGGCATGAGTTTTTGTTAGCGAAGATGGTGCAGTTGGCACAAATCAAAATAAAAAGGTTTTGTGGGATAAAATCATTGCAAAGTTTCAAGAAAACTGCAACGGCGGCGGGAGGGACGATGGTGGTGTTTAGGATCGCTGGAAGACTATCAACAAAGCATGCACTTTATGAAAGGGAAGCTTGGAGAGTGCCGTGGTTGGCATGGCTAGTGGAAGGAGTGCCACATAAATTGTGAGTTTTTTTCTTGGTATTTTATTTGTCATGTACATAATATTATTTTGCAACTAATTATTTTTATGTATTTTTTGCATAGGGTGACAAAGCAATGGAAATTTATAAGACAAGAGTAACACTAAAAAATCAAGTTTTTAAGTTGCAACATGCTTGGGACGTCCTCAAGGATTGTCCGAGGCAGGGAACCGATGCGGACCAACAATGGGGAAGATTATTTCAACGTGAAGCCGCACCGACAAATGCCAGAGATGAAGGTGTCGATGAAATGACCACAACTCCTTCTTTTACAAGGCCCCCGGGAAGAGATAAGCAAAAGGAAGCAAAGAGAAAAGGGAAATCCCAAGATCCGATGAGTGGACACCCTGCTACTGGAACTGCAAGATTGAGCGAAACCCATAGCGCTCGCCAAGAAAAAGAGGTCCGAATGCGTTTGCAAATGAAGGAAGAAGGGGATAGGGAGCAAGATAGGTTTGAAATTAATTTCATGATGGAGTACCTCAACAAATACACTCCAGAGAGGAAGAAGTTCTTACTTGGTAAGCAAACGGAAATTTTGCGAAAGTATGCCACAAGGAGTATATTTCAAGATGATGAACCATCTGAACCCTATATCCCAAGTCAACCACGAAGTCCATCACCAAGGCAAGATGGTGGATATGATTATTAAATTTATGTAGTGTATGAATTGTCGTTTATATTAAGTTTATGTGGTTTATTAATTGTCGTTTGTATTAAGTTTATGTCTTATTAATTATTGTTTCTATTAATCTAGATGCCATCAATAATTATTGTACTTATTATTGCACACTTTAATGTAGAATAGATGCCTTCAATAATTCAACCTCCATTCAATAATTTATCCAACGTACTTGACAAAATACTTTGCACAAGAAGACACTTAAATTTATTACTAGAAAATAACAACATAATACACTTAAAATTATTACATAAATGCTCAACCAACATCATTAACGTTCACCTTCTCGGCGTCATACATGCTCAACCAAATCGTTGATGAGTGTGTCATGACCTTCGGAAGCTTGAATTCTATTTAAATGTCTCATATACTTATTCAATGTGACCCTATCATGTCGGGTCTCATATGTGGTTGCAACGAGATATTCAACATCTCTTGCAATAGCTCTCGCATATGTTGGTTGGTCATCATCCACATCTTTGTCGGAATCTTCTTCAATTTCGATGTACTCATCTTCCACAATCATGTTGTGCAAAATTTTGCACGTCATCATGATTGAATGGAGTCTTCGGTATGCCAAAGTCGTGCAGGCCCTCTAACAATGGCCCATCGAGCTTGTAGGCCCTCCACATCCTTCATGTAATACTCTTGCCTCTGCGAAAATAATTTCTTCTTTGCATTATCGGGATGAGAATAAATTTTCACAAAGGTAGACCAACTAGGATAAATACCATCAGTTAGGTAGTAACCTAGCTCATACCACCATTTACCTTGTACCGAAATTCTGGTGCCCATCCATTGACAACATCATCGAACAGAGGAGAAGACCAAAGAACGTTGATATCGTTGTTTGATTTGGGAGTGCTGAAGAATGAATATCAAATCCATGTGTCGTAAGACGCCATAGCCTCGAGCACGATGGTTGGCTTGTTATGACGACCTTTGAATTGGCCAGCCCAAGCAGTAGGACAATTCTTCCACTCCCAATGCATACAATCGAGACTTCCTATCATGTCAGGGAAACCTCTTTTGTCTGCCTTGCGTAGAAGCCTCTTCAAGTCTTCACGATTTGGCTTGTGGAGGTATGTGACTCCATATATAGCTTGAATTGCTTGACAGAAGCGTTTCAGGTTCTCATATTGCATAAGCGAGTTTGCAATTTCAGCTTCAGCGTTGATCATTTATGCATCCTCAATGTCAAGCCTTGCTCAGTATTGTGCCATCTGCATTGCCCTACTACACCTTCTTCTATCACCCATTGATGAGATATTGAGGATTTTTAGGAAACAAAAACTCTTTGAAAGTTGAAAGATTGGTGCATATAGAGGATGATTAAAGGTTGAAATACTGTGTGATCAACTGATATTGGACCTGTGTTTATATAGAGGATGATTGATGAAAGTTGAACGGTTGGTGAAAGTTGAAAGTTTGGTGAAAGTTGAACGGTGGTGAAAGTTGAAAGCTTGCTTTGTGGAAAATTTAGTGATTTTTTAATATTTATTGGAATTTAAATATTTTTATATTAAAATGTTCATAAAATTAATTTACGATAGTCTACATATTTTTTTTAAAGTTAATTTAAGAAAAAAATTAGCCTAAGTTCATTCTTTAATAATCTCGGGCTAAAATTTTAGGCCAAAAGGGTTGGAGTAGAAAAACTGTTTCTAGGCTAAAAGCTAAATTTTCAAGGCTAAAAAAATTGGCTTTTAGCCCAAGGGTTGGAGATGGTCTTAGATGACAAGGAATATTCTCTCAATAATAGTATTTAAAATAAGGGTTAATCTTTGTTTACTACCTTGAAGTTTCGTTGTTTTCAACATTTGGTACATAAAGTTTTTTTCGTCCTAGAGTCATAACTCAAGTCTTAATTTTGGGACAGTTTCATACATCCGTTAGAACTTCTGTTAATTGATGACGCGGCGCCCACGTGGACAATAATTGAGCCCCACGTGTCAATATGGGCCCACTTTAATATTAAAAAAAATACAAAAACACAAAAAAAAAAAAAAACATATGTAGCCACCTTCTACCTCGCACCCTCTCCTCCCTTCTCTCTGTACCTCCTAGACCGCCATACCCATGGCGTCGTGGTTCTCTCGCCTCCGCCGTTCCTCACAACACTTCTTCTTCACCTCCTCTGCCCTCCAAACCTCCATGTCCACCAAGCTAGCAAGAACCCAAAACACAACGAACTCCGAGAGCTCGAAAACCTCTATGTCCACCATGCTGACAAAGCTGACCACCATATGCGAAACAGAGGAGGGCGATTCTGATAAAATTGGTGAATCGCCATGATGGCCTTCTTCCTAACAACCTCCTCTAAGAAACATCATTTAAGGGTTTCAATCTCGAAGAGGACGATGCGCTCCTCCCCCGCCTTGGATCAAGCTTCGCCGATGGACTTGACAAGGTCGAGGAACTCCTTGGATCGGCCGAAGTCACCCTACGAGCCCATCGCAAGCTCCCGGCCGATGGTCTTGAGCTGCTTCATTGATGATTGAAGGTTTGAATGTTAAGGTTTTGGATGGAGAATTGGGGGTAAGAATTTGGGGGAATTAATTAGTGAATTTCCATTGCATGAAGAAATAGAAGGAGAGGTTTTGGGGGAGAAGGGGGTGCTCGGGTGGAGGGAGGTGGGGATTCTGGGGAGAAAGGAAGAGAAGAAAGGAAGAAGAAGAAGAAGAGAGAGAAAAAAAAAATCCACATCACCTCTGAAGAGAAGAAAGAAACAAAGAAAAAATAAATAAAATTCCACGTGGACCCCTTAATGACACGTGGCGCCCAGTTATTATCCACGCATGCGCCATGTCATCACTTAACGGGAGACTTAACAGTTTGACTAACGGATGTATGAGACTGTCGCAAAATTAAGACTTGAGGTATGACTCTAGGACGAAAAAAACTTCATGTACCAAATGTTGAAAACCACGAAACTTCAGGGTAGTAAACAGAGATTAACCCTTAAAATAAAATAAATAAGGCTATGTTTGTTTTTTCATCCTCTTTGGATGACAAAGAGAATTCTCTAAGACCAACTCAAAACCTGGGTTAACAGCCAAATTTTTAGCCCAAAATTCCCCCCAAACACCCCCCAACCCAAGCTAAAATATTGGGCTAAAAGGGGAATGCTAAAGTTGGGCCAAATTCCCCCCCCCCAACCGCGTGGACTCGCCTAGTTTTGGGCCACTCTCGGCCCGGCGACTCGTGCACGCGCCCCAAGCGCGCAAGTTGCAACCGGAGCCCGACAGGAAGGGGGCCCAGCGTCAGGCCTTGTCGGCCACTCACCAGAGCCCAACGGCTCTTTTCAAAATCTGACGGGCAGAATTTAAGGACCGTTGGTTGATCCAACGGTCCAGATTCAAATTTTATTTTTAAAAAATATGTTATTTTAAAATACATTGAATCCAACGGTTGAGATTGAATATACTAAAATCTAACGGTAAAAAAAAAGATCTAACGGCCCAAATTTAAATTCAACAGCTAAAATAATTAAATAAATTTATTTAACACAAAATTTACCCAAAAACTCTATAAATACCTATGTATTTGTTCAAACATCCACACAAAATTCAATTTTCTCCTACAATTCTTCCAATTTATCTTTCTATCATTTCTTTCCATTTCCAAATTAGTCTACATGGCAAGAGAGCATGTTAGAGGTCGTAATTGGACATTTGAGGAAGATGTTTCTTTATACTTGGCATGGGTTTCTGTTAGTGAAGATGGTGCAGTTGGCACAAATCAAAATAAAAAGGTTTTGTAGGATAAAATCATTGCAAAGTTTCAAGAAAACTGCAATGGCAGCGGGAGGGATAGTGGTGGTGTTTATGATCGGTGGAAGACTATCAACAAAGCATGCACTTTATGGGAGGGAAGCTTAGAGAGAGCCATGGTTGGCATGCCTAGTGGAAGGAGTGCCATAGAAATTGTGAGTTTTTTTCTTGATATTTTATTGGTCATGTACATAATATTATTTTGCAACTAATTATTTTTATGTATTTTTTGCATAGGGTGACAAAGCAATGGAAATTTACAAGACAAGAGTAACACCAAAAAATCAAGTTTTTAAGTCAAGGATTGTCCAAGGTAGGCAACCGATGCAGACCAACAATGGGGAAGATTATTTCAACGTGAAGCCGCACCGAGAAATGAAGTTGGGGATGAAGGTGTCGATGAAATGACCCCATCTCCTTCTTTAGCAAGGCCCCCCAGGAAGAGATAAGCAAAAGGAAGCAAAGAGAAAAGGGAAGTCCCAATATTCGACGAGTGGAGACTTTGCTACCGGAATTGCAAAATTGCACGAAACTCATAGTGCTCGCCAAGAAGAAGCGGCTCGATTGCGTTTGCAAATGAAGGAAATCTCGGATAGGGAGGAAAATAGGTTTGAAATTGAATTCATGATGAAGGACCTCAGCAAATACACTCCAAAGAGGAAGAAGTTCTTACGTGATAAGCAAAAGGAAATTATGCGAAAGTCTGCCTCAAGGAGTATGTTTCAAGATGATGAATCATCTGAACCCTATATCCCAACATTTCAACGAAGTCCATCACCAAGTGAAGATGGTGGATATGATTGTTAAGTTTATGTAGTGTATGAATTATGTGCTTTATTAATTAAGTTTATTAATTGTTGTTTGTATTAAGTTTATGTTGTTTAATATGTTGTTTATTATGTGGTTTATGTACTTTATTAAATTTATGTCTTATTATTATTGTTTCTATTTAATCTAGATGTCTTCAATAATTATTGTACTTATTATTTCAACCTCCATTCACTAATTCAACCTCCATTCAATAAATTATCCAACGTAGTAGACAAATAACAACATAGTACACTTAAAATTATTACATAAATGCTCAACCAACATCATCAACGTTCACCTTCTCGGCGCCACACATGCTCAACCAAATCCTTGCGGAGTGTCATGAATTTGAGGAGCTTGAATTCTATTTAAACGTCTCATATACTCACCCAAGGTGACCCTATCATGTCGGGTCTCATATGTGGTTGGAGCGAGATATTCAACATCTCTTGCAATTAGGGGTGGGCACGGGCCGGGCCGGGCCCATTTTTGAAGGGACCGGACCGGAGCCAGAATAAAGGAAGACGGGCACAGATTGCAGCTTGCAGTTTGCAGTTTGGCATTTTGCAGTGCACAGATTGCCACAAATTGAAATTAAAAAAAAAAAAAAGCACAGATTGCTGCAGTACTGCACAGATTGCAATTGCACAAATTTGCAATCTGTGCAAATTTACAATTGCACATATTCAATACATCCAAAATAACATTACAGCGTCCAACATCTAAAGATCAAATCAACATACAAAATATTCAAAACCGAGAGTCCAAGACATCCAAAGTCCAAAAATCAAATAATTCAAAACAACATAAACATGACATTTTCAATAAATTCCAAATGAACATAGGAAACCACATCCAATTCCAACATCCAAGTTCCAACATCATTCCTCATTGAATCTGTAAGGAAAAATAGAATATAAACTTGATATTATTAACGTCCATCATCATATTATCCTCATTGAATCATTGAAAAGTAAAGCTTATTCATTTAAGTTTAAAATATTACCGCAATTCCTTTTCCTTTATTCATTTAAGTTGTTTGAGGAGCTTCAATTTCAGCATCACTTGATGAGATGGTTGAGCTTGCAGATATAACATTAGCATTTGCTTTTCTTCCTTTATATTCTACAACAAAGAACAAAAGGACGTTAATTGTAAACAAATTAATATAAAGTTATAGACAAAACTATACAAAACAAAAGAATTACCTTCTTCACACTCTTGATAAAATTCAAGCTCCGCTGGACTTGCTTCATACTCAATACTGCTAATTGGTTCACTTCTTAACCAGTTTTGGAGGCACATCAATGACTCCACTGTTTGAGGAAGGAGAGATGATCTAAAGGGGTCAATTACTCTCTTTCCTTTACTAAATGCACTCTCACTGGCAACTGTTGACACTTAAATTGGCAACACATATTTCGCTATCAAAGCAAGTGTGAGATATGTGCTCCTCCCTTTCAACTTCCACCATTTCAAAACGTCAAATAATAAACCATGTTGTACTTTCTCTACAGTGTCGAGGAGATACCTATCCACCTCATGTGCAAGTGCAATATCCTCGGTGTCTTCTAGTTCTTTCTCCCAATCATCCATCATTTGACTAAATATCATTGGATTTTCTGTTAGCACACTAGATGATGGTTTTACCCTTGAACAAGTAGTATCATCAACAACTAAATCTCTTCTACCCTTTTGTTGTGTTTGTGAACCAAAAGCTTGGTAAGCATATTCATCACACATCGCCTTCAACAATGTCTTCACTTCATTACTTTTCTTTTGAATCTCTTCTTCAGGAAGGTGTAATTGCTTTCTACACAAGTGCATATAGTGCCTTAATTTGAACCTTGGGTCTAAGACAAGGGAAACTACAAATATTTGATTAAGGGACTCAATTGAACCAAAATACTTTCGATATTTGGCTCTCATGCTCGTTGCCATGTCACGTAGCACCACCTCTACACTTCCTCCAGTTTGCATATATTCAGGCAAAAAAAGCTTTTCAATCTCTCTCTCCACAGCAATGACATCATGAACAGCTGTATTAGATGTCGGATAATTACTTGCACTAACTTTTAAAGTTATAAGATAGAAGACCTTCAAAAATTGCACAAATATTTCTGCACAATCCCAATCTTTGTCCTTCGGTGGTCCAACCCTCCCTTTACCCGCCACTTCTTCTCCTTCATCATTAAGCACATTTTCCCCGAAATAAGTGGAGTATATATTGGCTTCATCATCTTCGAACATCCTTTCAAATGATTTTTTAAACTTCAAGCACGATTCTAGCATCATGTATGTGCTATTCCACCTAGTAGGCACATCCATAACAACTAGACCCCGACCATCCAACTTCTCATTCTCCACACATTTCTTGAAATAACTAAACCTTCGAGGACTTGATCTTACAAACCGCACGGCATTTCTAAGAGCATCAACACTTGTATCTAATCTTTTCAACCCATCTTTCACTACCAAGTTGATAATATGGGCTAAGCACCTCACATGCATAAACTTGCCATTCATAACAATTTTGCTATTAGGCCATTTCTGCATTTTACGAACAATATACTCAATTGCCACCTTATTAGCCGATGCATTGTCAACTGAGATACACATCACCTTCTCAATCCCCCACTCAACCAAACATTGCTCAACTAGCTTCCCTATTTCTTTGCCTTCATGACTTGAAATCAAACAAAAATTTAGAATCCTTTTGTGCATATTCCATTCGTCATCCACAAAATGAGCAGTTAGCACCATGTAGTTCAAATTTTGCACACTTGTCCATTTATCAGTAGTCAAGCTCACTCTATGGTTGTGTATCTCCTTTTTTAACTGATCTTTCATGGTATCATACATATTGAATAAGTCCCTCACAATAGTTCTTCGAGATGGAACATGCAACCTAGGCTGAACTTTGTACATCATCCGCCTAAACCCCTCAGTCTCCACAACACTAAAAGGTACCTCCTCGAGCACAATATACTCAACAATACCTTCCACTGCCTCTTCTTGGCTCCACCTTTTAGCAACAAGCATGTTTTTAACGTCCCCAGAAGGTCCAAAATTGCCTAGAACCTTTTGCAACTCATCAGTTGGTTTATATGACTTGCAATGTTTATTGATATGTTTAATGTAAGTACTAGTTCCACCCCCACTAGTATCACATGCAAAAAGGGCACTACAATGGTTACACTTAGCCTTCAATACTTGTACCTCCACCATCTCTTTCTTTCCATCCTTTTCTACTGCTTGTATTTCCGAGACGGTACACTTAGTGACATGATCCCAAACCCAAGATCTCTCATAAGAAGATCTCTCTATTGAAGCTAATATAGTTGGTTGTTTTGTCTTTGGAATAGGTGGTGCTTTTCTTTTTCTAGAGGAGGTGGGTTTTGGGGGAGGCATTGATGTTTTTTCCTGTGTGGGTTGTGGAGGACATGGTGATGTAGCCGTAGATGATGCTACATTGGTACTAGGGCTACTTTGACTTTGAGATTGAGACATTATGTAAAAATCTGTAAAAATTAAATAATGAAAGTGTATTCATTAATCAAATAATGATATTTTGAAATATGCACACCAATTTCATGAAACTGCACATATAGATTCTAAAACTGCATTTTTACGCAGATTCTAAAACTGCACAGAATCAAAATTGCACAGTTTCAAAACTGCATTTTTACACAAATTGTAAAACTGCACAGTTTCAAAACTGCATTTTTACACAGTTTCAAAACTGCACATATAGATTCTAAAACTGCATTTTTACACAGATTCTAAAACTGCACAGAATCAAAACTGCATTTTTACACAGTTTCAAAACTGCACATATAGATTCTAAAACTGCATTTTTACACATATTCTAAAACTGCACAGTTTCAAAACTGCATTTTTACACAGATTCTAAAACTGCACAGTTTCAAAACTGCACATATAGATTCTAAAACTGCATTTTTACACAGATTCTAAAACTGCACATAATCAAAACACACAGCTAAGCTCATCACACAACACATAAATACACAGCAGGGAGTTAAACACAGCTCATCAGAGAACTAACTTCTCAAAACTTGTTATCACCACTTACCGATACGAATGCTAGAACCCTACACCAGAGGAGAACTGTGTAAATCTTTTTGTCCTTGAAAATGAAAGGATGGAAGGTTCACTGCAACAGAACATACACCACATGAGGAAAAATATAAATAAAACTGAACTTTTCTGTAAAGCACACAAGCTTGACTGGTATTTGTTAGAGAATAAACCATAATAATAGTGCGCAATAAGATGAAGACATATTAATAAATCAACGAAAAGGACACCCTAGAAAGTTCATAAGGGAATAAAATTAAAACCCTAAATGGACAGCAGATAACATGTTAAAGAAATTGGGAACAATTAATCAGGAAAATGCACACAGAAATGCACAACACAGAAACTGCACAAATTCAAAAACTGCACAAATTCAAAAAGAAGAGCTTATCAGAACAACAACTCATATCTTCCATTCCAAACTACCCAATAAGCATACAACACACACACATAGTCATACACATCAAGCTTCATAAAAAAAATCAAAGAATCAAACCTAAAAAAAAAAACCCAAAACATAGAAGGAAATACTCAACCAAACAGCTACAACTCTACAAAATTCAGAGCATATTCAGAACATATTCTGAACATATTCAAAGTTTATTTAACTTCTTATGGACATATTCAGAACATAGAAGTAAATACTCAACCAAACAGCTACAACTCTGCACATACGTGTGCATGATTGCACACACAGGGAGAAGCATGGCTTCTGATAGGGGAAGAAGCATAGAAGTCAAACAACATAAACCAATAGCTTATAGTGTATCTTTCATCAAAATTAAGGAGAAGGTAAGAGGAAGAAATAGAAAGAAAGATCACAATTATAACATCAAACAAAAAAAAATATGTAAAGAACCTGAAAAGTAAAATCTCACAGACATTATCAAAAGCTATCAAAAACATGGCAAGATGCATAATTATTCAGAGGCATTACACCACCCATTAAAGAAAGTTACCTAGAAGAAGAGTCTTTTTGAAGCCAATCCGCTCCCCAAGCAAGCAACTATCTGACCCAAGCAAGCAAGCAACTCTCTGATCCACCACGAGCAGCTAAGTGAAATGGTGTACTTCCAGGGTAGCTGCACATATATGGAACACACACACAGATTGAAAAACACAGTAAACACAAATCTAAAAAATGCAGTAAACACACAGATTGAAATCCCGATCCCAATCCCAATCCCAAATTCCAATCAATAACCAAATCGCAACACAAATCCGAAATCTCAAATCCCAAATCCCACTCCCATCCAATCCTTCACCCAAATGTTCATGCATTCATCAAATTACTCCCACCTACAGTTTCTAGTGCTACTGATCCTCCGCATCCACAAAATAAAATTCGGAGAAGACAAAAGTAGACTTACGGTAGCCGACGAAGTAACGGATGTCGTCGAGGTCGGAGGATGGCTGAATGGGTGGTGGTGGTGCTGATGTGGTGGTCGCAGCGGCGGTGATGGGCGTTCTTTGTCGTCGGAGTCGAGTCGAGTCGAGGGATGGTGGGAGGGAGTGAGAGAGAGAGTGAAAGTCGTGAAACTGAGTCTGAAACAACAATCTCTGGAAGTGAAACCCTAGGTTAGAAATTAAAGGTTCAGATTGCATGATATGTTATCAATCAATCTCAACCATTAATTATAATTAGAAACGGGCCGGTCCGGGGCCTCGTTTTTCTAAGGTTTAGGAACCGGCCCGCCCCGTAAATAACTATGGCCCGTCCCGGCCCGCCCCGTCTGTTCCCAAAATAAACAAGGCCCGGCTCGAACCTACACTACCCGCTCCTACCCGCGGGCCCAAGGCCCGTTTGCCCACCCCTACTTGCAATAGCTCTCGCATGTGTTGGTTGGTCATCATCCACATCTTCGTCTGAATCTTTTTCAAATTCGATGTACTCATCTTCCACAATCATATTGTGCAAAATTATGCACGTCATCATGATTGAATGGAGGTCTTCGGGTTGCCAAAATCGTGCAGGCCCTCTAACAATGGCCCATCGAGCTTGTAAGATCCCGAACGCTCTCTCCACATCCTTCCTGTAAGACTCTTGCCTCTGCGAAAATAATTTCTTCTTTGCACTATCGGGATGAGAAAAACTTTTGACAAAGGTAGACCAATTAGGATAAATACCATCAGTTAGGTAGTAACCTAGCTCATACCTATTACCATTTACCTTGTATCGAAATTCTGGTGCCCATCCATTCACAACCTCATCGAACAGAGGAGAAGACCAAAGAACGTTGATATCGTTGTTTGATCCGGGAGAGCCGAAGAATACATGCCAAATCCATGTGTCGTAAGATGCCACAGCCTCCAGCACGATGGTTGGCTTGTTATGACGGCCCTTGAATTGGCCAGCCCAACCAGTAGGACAATTCTTCCACTCCCAATGCATACAATCGAGACTTCCTATCATGCCAGGGAAGCCTTTTTTGTCTGCCTTGCGTAGAAGCCTTTTCAAGTCTTCACGAGTTGGCTTGCGGAGGTATGTGACTCCATAGATGACTTGAATTGCTTGACAGAAGCGCTTCAGGTTCTCAATAGCAGTACTCTCCGCAAGTCGGCAATATTCGTCAGTTGAGTCAGCAGAGCACCCATTAGCTAGCATTCGAAATGCAGATGTGAGGTTTTTATGAGGTGATAGACTTTGTCGGCCTACGACATCTATCTTCCTTGCAAAGTAGTGGTCATGATTGACAAATGCGTTCAAGATGCCTTCAAAAAGCTCTCTCCTCATCCGAAACCGCCTCCGAAAATCATGAGCAGGAAATCTCGGCCACTCAATGAAATAATCTTTCATCATTTGGTCATGACACTTTTCTCTATCACGCTGCACGAATGAACGCCCCGTGACAGAACCACGATGGCTAGATTCGCCATGGTGCTCATATTGCATAAACGAGTTTAATGGCTTTGATTGCAGATGTTAATAACTTTGGATTTATCGAGAATCGTTCCCCGAAAAAAAGAAAAAGAAAAAAAGGGTCGAGATTAACTCGGAAAAGTGATTGAGAGAACCTCTGCATCTTCATGCATTACCGGCGGCCTTCTCGTCTTCTCGTACTCTCTTTTCCATGAATTAACTGAATTATATTCAATAAATAATGATTATTATTTTGGTGGAATTTGTGACATTTCTTCCTATGCGAGGGGTCCATTAGCAATTAGCATATAAATTTTACTCCGACATAACACCAAGTTGGTTCCTTTTAACTGGATCAAAGGTGAATTAGCAAAACCAATCTTCAAAGTTCTTACCTAAACCAAACATGCATTAGAAGAATCAAACGTAGAGGTTAATAGACCTTCGATACAGGTACTAGTAATTTACCGTGCTTTTCTTCTTCAGGTTACTCTCGTGTTTTATTGTAGATAAGAGGGTTTCACTAGAATATGTATGGTTGGTTGGGCTAAATCAAAAGACCTCACTTTTCAAAACAATTTTCACTGTTCGAATTTTTAGATCCAATCGTTCAGTTTCTTATAGTCAATATTCACCGTCTATTTCCTAGACTACTCTACTGAAGAAAAAATGGATAAAAGAATAAAACACTCAAATGTAATTATGCAAGTGGTTAGAAATATGCATACCTGTTATCCAAAAGCCACCCACTCACGTTTGCTGCTTCCATAAGAGCTTCCCTCCATCTCGACACCTTCTCCAGATTTGTATCCTTATATACTTCTTCATGATAAGCAAATACCTGAGCATAACTGCCTTTTTGATGTCTTATATCCGAGGGCCGCACTTTGTAGAAAATTGGCACAACAATTTGTTGTCCTGCCTGTGAGTGTCTGGATTCAAGGATCTTGACGAGTTCATCCAAGCACCAGGCTGAGGATGCATAATTTTCAGAGAATACGATTAGAAAAATCCTTGACTCCTCGATTCCTTTGGAAAGCCATGGTGGTAAGTAGTAGTCTTCTCTTCGGCTTGGAAACTCATCGTCGTCTCTGAAGACTCGAAATCCCCTTTGATGCAAATTGCTGCGCAGATGGTCCGTAAAGTTGTTGCCTGTATCTGCTCGTCTAAAGCTGAGATATACATCATATTTCCAAAGCTCGTCGGTCGAATTTGTATTGTGAGGTTGCATGGTATCCTAGCTAGCTTTCCGGAATCAAGACAAGGAATTCGAAGAGGTGGGAGCGATTATGTCAAAAGACTCTCTCGTACGTGTTTATAAATTAGGCGACCGACCTTTGCGCTAGCAGAAATATTTCCCAGGAAGTTTCCGACTGCTACCTTTCAAGTTTCAACGCGTATGCGTGTGAAACCATCGCCAATGCTATGCACCTGCAGTGAACTTCGGAAATTATGATTTAAAAAACCAAACGTGGACTTGGTAGTCTTTTTCTTTCTATTTCTCCTTGTCTTATATGTCGTCTGATGAAGATGACACACCAACCTGTATTAAGAAAATATATGTAAGCGGATAAATGGATCTTGTCTTCCATAGTCCATGTTAGTGTGTAAATTGTGATATGATGTGGCAGTTGCATTTCCAGCTCATATTGCTAGGATGTTTAGCTAAATTTGTTGTATGCTTATTTGTTTAAGTAAGTAGACATATGTCTTCATCTCATAAGGTGTAAGATGGAAGGCTTGGATTGTTTTGATGTAATTTGAATACTGCCAAAAGTGTGCACCGGTTAGAAGAGAGTGGATTTCCTTTCCTCTCTCAGATGAATGAAATGCTGAATGTGTGAAGAATATTCAAAGTCGTATTCTCTCTCTCTCTCTCTCTCTCTCTCTCTCTCTCTCTCTCTCTCTCTCTACCATCATCTCTTCCATTTTCATACTGTAATTCCTTCTATTCTTTGAGGAAATCTGTGTAGTCATAGCTCACAGTTGCATAACTCATTCGAATTCTAAGAGCATCCCCAATGGGGGCTTTATCCTCCATGAGGCTACCACATTTCTAGCCTTAGTGAGAAATTTCGTCCCTAATGAGCTGGAAAATAGGGCTAGATCCACCACTGGGGCTAGCAATTTCCTTTCTTGGGTAGCATAAAATCATGTTACATCTAGCCCCAAAAAACAGTGGGTCCCACAAAAAAAGTAGCAACCCATGTGAGCAAAATTCTATCACTCTCCCTCCACTTCCTAATATACTTATACTCTCCTTTTATTCTTTTTTTAATTCTTTTTTCTTATTTTTCTTGCAATTTGGCTGATTAATGATTGTTTTAAATTCCATAAGAATTAAAATTTCATATTGATTTAACGTTCATGGGCATTGATGGGTGAAATTTTCAAATAATTTTTTTTCAAAATTGTATGATACTAATTTACTAATTGGTGCTACGTAAATTGTTGTGTTATACATGAAAATCAAATTATTTCAGGGCGCGAAGTGGGGGTTTGTTTCTTTCAATGTATGAGATTGAGATAAGGGAATCTAATCCAACGAACGATTTATAAGTGATGAAATCTAATTTTGCCACAATTTGAACTTTTTAGGTTAAAGGGTTCACAAAAAAAAAATTTAAGATAGCACGTTCAAAAATCAACTTAAGAAAAACTAACACAAAAAAAATTATCGCTTAATTAAATTACTACATAAATAAATACAGATAGCCCCATATAGAGCCCGAAAGATATAGCCCCTCATTGGGAGAGATTCTTTTATAAAGCTCCAAAGATTTCTTGAAGCTCTAAAATGGGCTATATCCACCACTTTTCCTGCCCCATATAATGCCCCTCATTGGGGATGCTCTAACATGGTATCAGAGCCTGGTTGGGTCTAAATCCTCTGGGTGTCGTATCTGTGAAGGATTGAGCTCGAATTCACAGCAAAAGCTCATTGCAATGATTCGAACTTGTATATGCTTGTTGGTATTGTATAGGTATTATTGGGGTTCTTGGACTCGGAACTGCGCTGAGACTTGACTGGAATTCTTACACGAGTGGAGTTTGCGGAGAGCTGTGCAGAGGGTGGACGCAAGTCATACAAATGTGCCTCTTGGTTACCATCCTGCTTTGTAGGTAAAAGTTGCAAATAACAAGATAATGTACAAGTAGAAATTTACTTTATTGCGCGGATGGAGGAGGGTATACGTTCACTTTGTCTTGTTTTTCTAGGGCGCCCTTTCTCTTTACCTCAACCAAATGTACCATTTACTATTTTATTACTTGTTTTTTTTCTTTTTCTTTTTTTTTTCTTTTTTTTTTAAAGTTGTTATTTTATTAATTGAGCACGTTGTATAGAATTGCACATTCATATTATCTTAAAATGGAGAAATGTTAAGACTCAGTTGATGATTGTGAGCCGCTAATGCATGTGAGTCTTATAAAACATACTTCAGCGGCTCCTGTGGATGAAAATTTTTTCCTTCTTGATCTTGGACAAAACTGCCTACAAAACAATTAACACCTTTGGTTAAGGCCAAAAGCCTCACGCGTCCACGATGAATGTGGGGGCTTTGGCCGAAGAACCTCCGATGCTAAAGTTAGAATTTATAGAGAAAAATGTTTAGAGAGTTTTTGGAGTTTTGTAAAAGTGAGGACTTAGCTTTTTAGAGAAAATGGGGTTCAATATATAGAGCATAGCTGGCCCTCTTGGGAGAGAGAGTGGCCGGCCTTTTGGGTAATTTTTGAGTGTAATGGGTGATTTATTTGACAATTAATGGATTAATTAGGTAATTAATCCATTAATTGGCCAATTAACTCAATTTATAAGGAATGTTTTGAAGGTTATGAAATAATTACATTGTGGAAAATATAGGATGAGGATGGATGAAATAACTTTGAATTAGTTACCTATTTTGGGCAATTTTGGCTTGATTGACGGATAATTGTCCACTGCTCGCGCGTAGGAAATCCGGTGCGCCTCTAGGGTAATTTTGTCCTCTTTTGTCCAAAAATCCACGTGTCGCATTGTGATTATTTTTTGCCTGCTGAGGCCCAAGGGTAATAACGTTCACACTAATGTAAGATGGAAAAAATAATCTATGGGAGTTTTATTTTTAAACAATGATATTCGTGGTGGGAATACCGCAAGCTACACAATAACTAGTCATAATTAGTTATCGAACTTGTCATTCATGAGAGCCAAACCTGAGACCTCTTGATTACAAATGAAGAAGAATGTTACCATATTGTAATGCTAGTGACAATAATCTATGACTTCTAATTAAGATGGTAATAATTCGACTTCTCCGAACAATTTTAAGAACTCTAGTCTGTAAGACGAAACGGAGAAGGAAGCCATGTGACATGTCTTACTTGCCATGCTTGCTTGCTTTGTTTGGTGAAGTTTTGACAAATACCTAATTTCTCATGATGTAAAATGTCACATAATTTCTCTTTTTTGCAAATTTTCATTTTTTAAGCACGCAAAACATGTTCATAGTACAATGCAAAAGTAATCAGTTTACAAGCTTGTTTAGAAAGTGTTTTTTGATAACTAAAAGAGCTTTTAGGTTTTAAAAGTACTTGAAGTGATTTCTTCAAGAAAACCAATTATGTGATTCTTAAATGAAGCATTTTAAGTGCTTTTCGAAAATTAACTTGTATTTTTACTTACAATTGGTTTCAAAAATATTTTCTCTATAAGCTCTTTCAGGTACAATTTTTATTGCAGAATTAAAAAAAAAAGTAAAAATCATAAGTCAAAAAGTCGAAAAACAGTACGGAATGGGAATTTACATGCATCCCACGACAGCAGGAGA
Organism: Malus fusca; assembly: GCA_035220775.1. Lineage (NCBI taxonomy): Eukaryota > Viridiplantae > Streptophyta > Magnoliopsida > Rosales > Rosaceae > Malus > Malus fusca. The sequence continues at coordinate 24,180,640 of CM069072.1, read as the reverse complement.
CGAGCCGACACATGGCGCCTCGTTTCTCTGCCACTTAAGCAGCGCTGTCAAAGAACAAGATCCTCTACGACGCATGCACGTAGCACCGCTCCCAGTCAGAACCCGGAGGCGTCTGGTCAACTCAGTCCACCAATCCGGAGCTTGGTAAATCGACGTAAAAGCGAGTGAGTGACAGAGGAGAAAGCACAAAGTTTCCGAACATAATTTATTCGACTTTACTCTAAACAAACAGCAGGGTTCGGGAGTAATTTAATTTTTCTGCGAGCTAGGGTTTTGAAAAGTTGGGAAAGTTGAGGAAGATCAGTGGTGGGAGGTATATGGCGGAGCTGTCGACGGAATCGCTGCCGTTGGGGTTTCGGTTCAGGCCGACGGACGAGGAGCTCATCAACCACTACCTCCGGCTGAAGATCAACGGCCGTGATTCCGAGGTCCAAGTCATCCCGGAAATCGATGTCTGCAGATGGGAGCCCTGGGATTTGCCAAGTAAATGTTTTCTCTCACTCTATCTCTCTCTCTCCCTCTCTCTCTTCCCCTCTCTCCATTTTTTGGGGGGTTTTGAATTCGAATTTATAGTCGTTGTTTGTTTATTTCTGAATAAGAATATTTGGTTGGCTGGATTGAGAATTTTTCCTTTATTCCATACATCACCAATGAATAAATCCTCCTTATTGCTATGTTGATTCCTTGCGTAATTCCGCTGTAATTGTGATAATTATAAATAATCATTCAATCTTTTAATTACCCATCTCGAATATTGTTGTAAGCTTGAAGCTTTTAGCTGTAAGTAGTGAATTTTTAATCTGCCTGAGCTGAGCTATTAATGGTAATTTTAAACAATATTATCACAAATGCGGTGTGCTTGCGCAGAACTATCGGTGATAAAGTCAGATGATCAAGAGTGGTTCTTCTTCTGCCCCCGCGATAGGAAGTACCCAAATGGCCATCGGTCCAATAGAGCAACTGATGCTGGATACTGGAAGGCCACGGGGAAGGACCGGACCATCAAGTCCCGCCAGTGCAAGTTTGCCACTAACAGCAATGGCCAAGTTGGGATGAAGAAGACCTTGGTTTTCTACAGAGGCCGTGCCCCCAAGGGCGAGCGTACCAGCTGGATCATGCATGAGTATCGTGCTACTCAGAAGGAACTCGATGGCACTGCTCCCGGCCAGGTACTCCCTCTGCTTAATGCTTTCCTTATTCACCCATTCTTCGCATGTATATACATGGAGATGATGCACATTTTGAAACTTATCTGTCCTGGAACTGATAAATAAATCCGTACTTGTTCTGAATAATGTTTAAATGACTCTCTGATACAGGGTGCCTTTGTTCTCTGTCGCTTGTTCCATAAACCAGAAGAGAAGGCTGATGAACCAAAGCATGACGAAGTTGAACAAACTGGTCTATCTCCTACCACAACTAAGTCTTCTCCTGATGAGTCCTCAGATATAGTTCAGGAAACAGCTACATCAGAGATGCAAGGTGAAAGGCAGTCAGAAGGTATCATGAGGTGGTTGACTGATAAGTCTGACAAAGTGACCCCTGATGCTTTTTGTCAGCTACCTGTTGACAGTTTTATGGCCTCTGATATGGAAGATCATGGAGCAGTAGAAACAGGAATCCAGGTAAGATGTCCATGATATGTTTTGTTTTTGTCACGTTCAGTATTGTACTCCTAAATTTATACAAAAGTTTACAGATATTAACAACTAGGGAGAAAACATTTTGATCTTCGTGGTTGTCAACTGTAGGGGCATCTGACAATGGAAGAAAATCCGGCATTCTATGAGTCTTTGGGTGGCCCGGTCGATAGCAAAGTCTTCTCGCCGTTGCATTTGCAGATTAATGCAGAGCTGGAACATTATGTGGGTTCACCTTTTACCAGTGACTTTGGCAATTATGATAATGTATTGCATTTTCAGGACGGCACATGTGAACAGGATGTATCCCTCAAGGAGTTGTTTGATGAGTTCAGCAATAGCCATTATGGGAGCTCCTGTGAGGAGTCAACTAGTCAGAAGAACTTGGTCGTTGGAAATGAGACTTATCTATCTGGTCATGCATGCACCACGCTGCCAGGAAACTCATGTTTCAATAGTTTGGATGGATCTACCAGTTGGAAGAATCTTGATGACCACAGCGGTGATGATGTTGGTGGAACTGGAATCAAGATTAGGGCTCGACATCCTCAACCACAACCGAATATAGATAACTTTGTAGATCAGGGCTCTGCTGCAAGAAGACTTCATTTATTAGTGGACCGTTCAGTTGGGTCAATCACCAATGGCAATGAGAGCGATGAAAACTACAGCAGGGAAGAAGATGAAGTCCAATCAATTATTACAGAGGTAAGGGCATCCTTGTGAAGCTAACTTAATAATTCTTGCCAAATGCATTTATCTAATTTTACACTGATTGTTTCATGCAGACTAGAGAGGATATACAGCAGAGTCCTACTTCTGATGAACAGGAGGAAGAGCATGCGATATTCAGCAACAAAGAAGAATGGTCCAGTACGAATAATTCTATTAACCATGGCTTTGATCCTGATGGTAGACGTGGAATCATGATTAGGACTCGCCAGCCTCAACAACGATCAAATTCAGACAGTTCTGTAACTCAGGACACTGCTCATAGAAGAATCCGTTTGCAGATGAATATTTCATACGGGTCCGTTGCCGATAGTAACGGGAGAGAGACAGATTACGGGGGAGAAGATGAAGTAGAATCTGCTAATACTGAGGTAAGGGTCCTTGGGACACTACCTTAATATCTCTGTTGTTGCTTCTTGTGCATTTTCAAACTTAACTCTATTTGTTCCATACAGGCTAGAGAAGCTATACAGCAGAGTCTGACCTCTGATGAAGTTGAGAAAGAGGATGCGGAAATCAACGATAAGGAAGACTTGGCCACTATGAAGAATTCCGTCAACTATGATTCCAATGTTGTGGGTAGATCCGGAATCAAGATGAAGGCCCCCGAGCCTCAACAACCATTAAGTTCAGGTGATTCTGCAACTCAGGCCCCTGCTTCTAGAAGAATCCGTTTGCAGATGAGTACTTCACCTCGGTCAGTTGTTGATAGCAATGTGAGAGATACAACCCCTGCTGAAGAAGATAATGTGCAGTCAACTATTTATGAGGTAAGGATGATTAACGAAGCCAACATAAGCATTGTATATACATATGTTCGGTGTTCCCATCAAATTCTAAGCGAGCAATATTGTCCCTTGCAGGTCAAAGAAGCCACGGAGAAGATTTCTAATTTCGATGAGCAGGAAGCAGAGTCCCGTCTTTTGAAGTCAGACAAGGGCAGGAAAATTACCGATGGCTCACCAATAGAACTGCTTGATGAGAAGAGGGCTGCTGAAGAAGCCCCAAGAAAGTTGAGGTTAAGGACGGGAAGGGACGGTGCATCACCCAGCAGCCATATGGGGCTGTCAGTGTCTTCCAAGGAACTGCCCAAACACCACGGCCTGAGTCCTACATTTGTTATTTTGGTTGGTATTCCTTTAGCCGTAACCCTGTTCATAGCATTTAGTGGGATTTGGATGACATTTAGATCTTGACATTGCACGGAGGAAGCCATTGACGATGGGCATAGGTGCTTCGTTCCGCGATGTGTTTCAGTTGAAACGGGTTATTAGGCTTGTAAATTGCGTTCTCATATGAGCGTGCGGATGTAACCTTAGATGAGATAAATAATGACAGTTTGGTGTAGTCTGTGTCTCCAGACAACTCTGTTTTCCTAGAGTTTAGTTGGCTTTGTTTACAATGGAAACATAACGTATGGGAAAATTAGGCTCCTCCTCTTGCAAGTAGCCACTCCTACTTACTCGCCAATATCAGTTTGACACGGGCAAAATTTTTTTCGTGTTTTTAATATGTTACATTCGCACGTGTCTAATTGTGATTTACATAAAGTAGAAAATACTCTTCGTTTCCGAGAAACGTGCCAAGCTGTGACCTAACTTATATTAGTGAAGATGTACGGTGTTGTTCGTTGCTTACTTCACAAACACAGTAAAGTGCTTGGGACAATCGTCTACATGGCCGTGAGTGTGACTCAACCATTGATGCAGTGAGGCCACATTCGCATATGGCTGAGTCACCTGATCACAAATGAGGAGTTGTTTACAGTGACGGACCCAATGTTGAAGGTCAAGTTCTTTTACATACAAATAAACGTGAAGCGCGTAATTTCAGCTTATTCACAAAAACATTTTGTTGAATGATTGTAAGCTTCCTATTGTCAATCAAACCATATTACGCACATATCAACAATTAGCAACATTTGTTGAAGCAATTTGATAAGTAATGTTAAGAGCCTTTGTTAGGTGCTGCCTAAATATACCTAGTAGACTAATCAATCACTTGATTGACACAAAAGAAATTTGTACCAAACATTCAAATGTCCTCGACTTTCGGTTGATTCTAATACCAAGCAATGACTCTAAATGACATAACATAAGTTATTGTGACCTTCTGTTTAGTAATATAATGATATAAAATTCTATCTGCATAACATTATATTATTAATGATAAATTACACTTTACTATTTCAAGTTTGATGTCTATTACAATTTCATACAACATCTTCAAAAATTTTCACTTTCATACCTCACGTACAATTTTATTTTAATATAGTACACCCGTTATATTTTTTATCCATTGGTCCGTTAAGATCTGATATGACTGCCATATTTGTGCCATGTGGCAAAAAATAATTTTTTAATACATTTAAAAATAATTTATTAAAGAAAAATTATTAAAAAATAAAAAACCAAACCCTAAAACCCATCTTCGCCAACCTTCGTCCCATCCCTCTCCTCCACTCTCTTCACCTCCCCGACCTTCGTCTCTTGCAGAAGAAAGCCGCCCCTCACCATAACCTTCCTCTCACTCTCCCCTCTCTCTGTTTTCCTAATTTATTTTTCATTTTTTGCGATTTTTTAAATTTTTATCTGAGAGCTGTTGAACTCGCAGGGATAGTCGGAGATTTTGCTTTTAGGTCCCTGGAATTTCGTTAATCTGCGAGGGATTAGGGTTTTTGGAGGATGAGATTTGAATGGGATTTTGAGTTTCTGCAATGGTACCTGCTGTGTCGACGACATTGAACCCCAAAGCAGCGTCCCAAGGAGGCGGTCGTCCTCAAAACGGCACCGTAAGGCCGCCTCTTTTGCCTTCGGAATCCGACAATGGCGTCGCTGTTCCTCGCCGCCCCAAAGCTCGGGAGGTCACTTCTCGGTACATGTCCTCCTCCTCCTCGTCGCCGACAGAGTAGCAGCTGTGGCCTGCGAGGTTGCGGCAACCAAATAGTATGAGTAGGAGCTTGGATTGTACGGATGAGAGGGAGAGGGTGAGTGGATCTGGGGCCAATGTGGTTAGGGCATTACAAAACTCGATGGTGGATGATGTTGATGGGAGATTGAGGTCGAATTCTTACAATTTAGGTTCAGTGAAGGCTACTGAGGGGAGGTCGGGTGGGGTGGGATCGCTGGGGTTTTGGTGGTGAAGGTCGGGGAGGTGAAGAGGGAGGAGAGGGAGAAGGTGGGGGTTTATGGGGAAAGATGGGTTCTGGATTTTTTTTTTTTTTTTTTTTTTTTTGTGTTTTTGGGTTTGTTTAAATAAATAGGGTAAATTATTATAATATTTTAAATATATATAAAAAAAATTTTGGTTATATGAATAATTACGTCAGCACAAATGTAGATCTTATATTTGTCACGTCATTACTTAACGGTTTATTTAACGGATTAGAAAGATTCTATATTTGCCATGTCATTACTTAACGGTTTATTTAACGGATTTTCTAATATATGTATGAAATTGAAATAAAATGATAAGTAAATATATGAAATTGAAATGTTTTAAAGATGTGAGAAATTGAAATCAACCTTAAACCTATAAAATGTAATTTACCCTATTATCAACTTTGCACAATATGGAACTGGATCCTCTCCTGAGCTCATGATGAGGATCCTCCTAAGCAGTTCATCCAGACCGTTGAAATTTGATTTAACGGCTCCAAACAGAGAACTTTTCTAAAAATTTTAATAATTACAACCGTTGAATCAAGTTTGAACGATCTGAATGGGCTGTTCAAGAGGAACCTCTTCTGAGCTCAAGAGATGATCTAGTTCCGCGCAATATAACGGTGAACTCATATGTGCAAATTGCAGGGCGTGGGAAGGAGGACACGTAACAAAGGATAAAGATTGAGAAAAGGCAAGGACCAGTGAGTGACCTCCATCTTTTGTTCTCTGCTTTCTTCCTTTTTCTTTGAAAATTGGATGCAAGGGAAATAAAAAAAAAAAAAAAAAGATGTAGAAGGGTTTTGTGGTGTGTGTATGTAACGGGAAATGGGGAAGAAAAGAGAAGAAGAAGAAGAAGAGGGAAGGAGGAAGTCTGTTGCCCAATCAGAGGAGAGGAAGGGAGAGACTGCCCAATCAGAAGCAGGAGCAAGGAGGGAAAGGAGAGAGAGTGGCGTGCAGGGGAAAGGGGGAAACGGGTTCCCCAACCCGCGACCCGTGTGCACCCATTTCCATCCCTTCATATTTCCCGGTGGTTTTCCACCGGATTTCTCACGAAATTGGACTAAGAAACCATCCCCAATCATTCCCTAGTCCTTTCCTCTTCCATTTTCAATCAAATTTTATGGGATTTGAACTTGAATTCGAGTAGAACGAAAATATGGGTTCCGAGGATGCCATGGCAAAATCCGACGATCGTGAAGGTAATCCAACAAATTGCTACCACCACTAGACTCCCCTAGAACCCAGGAACAAAGCCCAGGCAGTGGTGGAGGCGTCGGAGCAAGTTTGAAGGCCGAATCGAATCACACCCATTTCTAGGGTTCTTCACGGTTTTGGTGGAATTGGAGAAATTCCAGGGCAAATTGGCCTTGGCCTCAGGTATAAAGTTTGCTCTACTAATTGAGATCTTCAATTCTGTATTTTTTTGAGAATTTTTGGAAATAGTTGGATTTTCCTGCGAGCCGGGGCGGCCCGTGCGGCGGCGCGTGGCCAATGGCCCTCCAATGTCATTCTTAGCATGTGTTTAAGGTTCTAGGTTCAGTTTTGATAATTGATGGACTTAAATTGAGTAATTGAACCTAAGTTCGTTTCGATTCGTGATTAGGTGAAAATGTGAATTGACGATCCGACCGTTGGATCGTCACCAAACTTTGATACGTTGTAATATGTAATATTTGAGGATTATAGGAACTTACGGATTTGGAATCCGATTTACGGATCTTCCGGAATTGGAGTTGTAAGTCCATAATATAGAATGTTAACCGTCACTTGGTTTTGATAATTGACGGAGATCCGACCGTTGGTTGGTAAGGAAATTTTAGGATGTTGTTCTAGGGATATATTGTGGACCTCTGGAAGTTATGGATTGGAAATCTGAGTTGCAGATCTTCCGGATCGAACTACGTAGTGACGTGTTTTATATAAGTTATATTCTATCGATATGATTCTGAGATTTGGATTTGATTATTGTTCTAGGCGCTGATCTTCATGACGCCTTGATGTGTTGTGCTAGGGAGTTGTAGGGCGAACTCTAGGTGAGTGGGCAGTATTTCTATTTATACCTATATACTATTGATATGTTTCCCAGAAATTGAGTTTGAAAAAATGCCATTCATGCATGATATGAATTATATGAATTATATGAATTGATAATTGATGCATATATATATGTGAATTGGTGTTGTGGACGCACAGGTAAGTATCAGGTGAGTTTTATGTTATTCATGTGCATTGTTGATGTTGATAGCTCATAACCTGCAATCATGGTGTTAGTGCTTATATTATTCACCTCGCACCGCACGCTCACCTTGGATCCAAGTAGGTGCATGTCGTACAGACCATGAGAGGGTTCCGACATGCTAGTCGTACAGACCACCGAGGTGGTTCCGACTAGTAGGTGACTTTAGATTATGTGCACAGATGATTGATGAGAAAAGCACTAGAGCGTATTATTTCACCATCTCAGTCGTACAGACTACTATAGGTAGTTCCGACTTATGTGCAGTGTAGTGCCGTACAGGTCACAATTGGTGACTCCAGCAGGGCCGTACATGTCACAATTGGTGACTCCGGCTGGATGGGATATTGAGCTATAGAATCAGCCGTACAGGACCATTGCAGGGTCTCCAGTTGACTTATTATTTCACCTGATTTATATTAATGCATCCATATTATGTTAGTGACGCTTGGCATGGCATAATTTCTGAAAAGTGTTAAAGGATTGTGATTTGAGATATTTGCTTATATTTGATTATATATTATTTATTATCTTCTGGGAAAGTATACAGGTTTTACAGCGAGGGGTTAGAAGTGTTTTAATGAAAGGTTTTCGAAAAGTTTTGTTTTACTGACCCACTCAATTTTGTTTTATGCCCCTCCAAGTTCAAGTTAGCAGAGCTTTGGTGGCCACGAGGAATCCAACGGTGTTCTGACAGAATTCACAAGAGTAGGACTCACCCTCGGGTGTTTCATCTTAGTAATTGTATTTTTAAAGCTTCCGAACTGTGTAAATGGTTACGTCACACTCACGTGACGGCCAGCATGCCCTCCTTCGGGATGGGGTATGTCAGTTGGTATCAGAGCCTAGGTTGCAATTCTGGACATCTTGAGAATTTCCTAGTGTCTTCTGTCAGAACTATACCACCTCGTAGCGAGCCACGTAGTTTGGATGAGCCTAAATTCCCTGATATAGTAGTTTGGGGGGGAATTATTGCCATTGTGATTCAGTCTAATATCTAAAGGAACTTTTGAGACTGGTTATAAGTTAAATTTGAATCACTTTAGGGAGATGAAGAACCTAAGAGAATAGATCGATGGCTTAATCATTTGGGAAAAGACGTTTCGGACTATGCAAAGTCAAGAGAATTTCCTCCCGACAGGTGGGTCGAGATGACTACCTAGTTTCTGAGTGTTGAATCTGCATTCTGATGGAGATAGGAATGTTATCCGATGTTATCGGAAGAACAGCTGTTTGGAAGGCCTTTAAAGAATTGTTTAAGGAAAAGTTCATTCATCCGGCATATTATTATAGAGAGTTTACAAACTTGCCTTGTTTCCATTCGGATGTTGTTGCTAATCCGGTCGAGGTGTTATGTCATTTTTGGCTGGATAATAGAAGAAGTGGCGTTCTTTGGCGACCACTATTCATTGTACTTTTTACCAGAAGTTTACGAGATGTTGTTGAGCATTGAGAACTCTGAGAACATGATCAGCGAGAGTAAAGAGGAATAAGAAAAGGATGAGAATCAGAATAAAGACGATAAAGTTAAAGATCCGTCATATCAAGACCTCGGAAGATTCAGAGCTTCAAAAGAAGTGAAATTAGAGCTAATTTTCCCAGCTGAGGTTTAGTGTCACTAGTCAGAAGTGAAGTGATAGATTTACTAGTGATCCCATATCTCAGAGACAAGGTGACTCTGGTAGAGGAAATGTATCTTTGCACCGTAGGTACAATACTAGGCACTTTGGAAAGTGTGGGAAGTTGTGAATGTGTTCATGTGGTTAGATGAGACATAGAGGTATGAATCGTCCCTAGGATTAGTTGTTACCCAACAATCTTCCTTGACATATCACTTGGAAAATTGATGAGTAAGTCGTACAGGTCACTATATGTGACTCCGACTTATGTGCTAATATGGATGGTCGAGCTACAGACTCAGCCGTACAAGTCATTTTAGCTGACTTCGGCTGATATAATTCTTATTATTGACGATGTTGCCAAAGGAAGTAGTGGATGAGCACGATCGAGGCGTATATATGTATTTTCCCTGTGATGAGTAAAATGATAATATTGCACCCTTAAGAATTGTTGCTTACTTATCGAGACGACAGTGAGTTATCGTTATTGCGGGCTGCAGACCGTAATACCCATAACTTATTTGTTGGATTCGTTAGGCAAGTAAACAGGTAGGTCATTCTATGTTGGTTATAATTATTCAGGGTGTCCAGTGATGGTGAAGAAGTAGTTATGCCAGCGATTCGTATCCCGCTAGACATTGTGGATTTTGATGTGATTTTAGGCATAGATTGGTTACATTAATCATGCCAATATGGATTACTACGGGAAATCAGTTACTTTCCATTATCTTGGATTATCAGAAGTTACTTTTGGTGAGTGAGCAAAGTGGAGTGAGGCATGCTGTTATTTCTGTTGTGAGAGCAAAGAGATTATTCTCAAAAGGTTGCCAAGGATACCTAGCTCATGTGGTGTTGCAGGATTGTACTCCTAGTATTGTGGATGACGTACGAGTGGTAGACATTTTCCTAATGTGTTTCCAGAATGATTTACATGGATTGCCACCAGACAGAGATGTGGTGTTCACTATTGAATTGTCTCCAAGTACAGACTTTATGCTATAGATTGGTTCCCACAGAGTTAAAGGAATTGAAAATTCAGTCACAGGAATTGGTTGATAAAGGTTTCAGTCAACCTAGTACGTTACTTTGGAAAACCCCAGCTTTGTTTATAAGGAAGAAAGACGGGACCTTAAGAATATGTATGGATATTAGATAATTGAATCGGGTAACGAATAAGAACCGTTATCCATTGCCGCGCACTGATGATTGTTTGATCAGCTTAGAGGTGCCTATGTGTTTTCAAGGAAAGAGTTGAGGTCTGGTATACTCTTAAGTGAAAGTAATTCATGCTAGTCAGCTTGAGTTGGTGTTGCAATGTTTGAGGGAACATCGGTTGTATGCTAAGTTTAGCAAATGTCAATTTTGGACGAACCAAGTGGCATTCTGGGACATGTTATATCCACTTAAAGTATTCAAGTAGATCCTCAATTAGTGACAAATGGGAAGAATTGGAAACAACCTCGAACCGTCACTGAGGTACTGAGTTTTCTTGGTCTAGCAGGCTGCTATAGACATTTGTAAAGGATTTTTTCAGTTATTGCTTTACCATTGACGGGATCAACTAGAAAAGAGGGTAGGTTTGAGTGGATGAAATCTGTGAACAAAGTCTCAGCAACTGAAGCATTATCTCACTCCTATACCTGTTTTAGCACTCCCAGATGATAAAGGTAATTATGAGGTCTACAGTGATGCATCCTTGAATGGGTTAGGATGTGTGTTGATGCAACACGATTGAGTGATTATTACACTTCACGACAATTGAAACCATATGAAATGAATTACCTTACTCATGTTTTGGAGTTAGCAGTTACTACATTTGCTTGAAGATCTGGGGACATTATCTTTATGGAGAAAAGTGAAAGATCTTTACGAATCATAAGAGTCTCCAATATATTTTCACTCAGAAAGATTGTAATCTTCGTCAACGAAGATGGAAGGTTGCTTAGTGATTATGATTACACGACCAAGGTGATCGTGCAATTGTTGTGGCCAATGCACTGAGTAGGAAACCTCAAGGTCGACTTAATGCCTTGTATGCTTGCCGTGTTCCTCTACTTGCAGATTTGAGAGCTACTGGAGTTAAGTTGGAAATGGAAGAGCGAAGAGAGGCTTTTCTTCTCTCTCTTCTTCTTCTTCTTCTTGCAGGTTGGGTGGGTGGGTTTCTTGTGTTGGGGGGGGGGGGGAAGGGACGACTGGGTCTCTTCTCTTTTTTTTTTTTTTTTTCTTTTTTTTTCTTCTTCTTCTTCTTCTTCTTTCTCCTTCTTCTTCTCTGGTTTGTTGTTTTGTGGGTGGGTTTTGGGGGGGGGGGGGCTGGGTCTTACTTCTCTTTTTTTTTTTTTTTTTTTTTTTTTTCCTTCTTCTTCATCTTCCTTTTTGTGGGTGGGTGTTGGGGGGGGGGGGCACGACTGGGTCTTACTTCTTTTTTTTTTTTCCTTCTTCTTCATCTTCCTCTTCTTCCTTTTTCTTATTCTTTCTGCAGGAAGATGGGGAGAGAGAGAGAGAGAGAGGGGTAGGGGACGATTGACATAAGGGTTTTTTTTTTTTTTTAAATTTTAATTTACTTTTTTTATTATTTTAATATTTAAAAAATATTAAATAATTTTTTAATAAAAAGTGGGTCCCGAATCAAGCCACGTCAGCATTTAACTGAAAAAATTCACGGACAAGTAACGGAAGGTATGACATTATCACAAATTCGTAAGATGAGGTATGACATTGTCACTTTTAAAAGATCAGGTATGAAAGTGTCGTGACACCAATAGTTGAGGTAGTTTTTTGTCATTTACCCTTTTTAGTCATTTACCCTATTAATTAATATATACATATGGTGATATTACGACTTCATCTAGGGGTTTGGGAAAGTTTATTCTCTGGATGAATCCGATGCTGTTTTGCCAATAAATTACAATATGATAGAAAAGAAAAAGAAGAGACTGAAGGATTGATGGTCTTACAAATGGCACAGATTAATTCCCATATGGGAGAATGGAAGGAAAAGCATGTCGAAACCACAAAAGGAAAACATGGAGTGAACAAAATTTTCTGTGGGCAGGAGGAACTGAAGTGGTTGCTGCAGAATATGTTCCAACTTTTATTTTTATGGACCATGCATGCCCTGGCAAGCTTTCTGAGGTCCCATGTGTTTGGGAAGTTCAATATGGCCCAGCGTAGCACAAAAGTTGCATGATTTTGTGTGAATTTCCCACTAGATTGTCAGGGACAAATCTAGTTTTTGTATGATTTTATGCGAAATTTAAATAGCAATCGACCACGTATTGGAACTTCAAGAGCTTTCTCTTTAGCGATTTAAAATTGTTACATTATCATCTAAGGGAAAATATCTTTCTGGTGAAGCTAACCAACAAGTAGGCGGTGGATTAACTTCAACAAGTAGCTAGATTCAATTTGTTAATAGATATCGACGAGCAAAAACTTATCCGGTATGTTAGTGTAACAGTATCTCTATGATTGTGCATTATTACTTCGGAATACCGTCAGATGGACATCCTAGTGTATGCAAGTCTTTCTCCCGCATAGGCTCAAAGACATCATTGAATTAGCCTTCGGGATCAGCTCAATTGGTAAGATTGGGTGGGGAAATGACCATCGTAGGGCTGCTTTCCTATACAGACGTTTGGCATGACGTGATAAGTAGACCTGGCAATTTCTTACACGACACGAAAATAACGGGTTTCGGGTCAACACGATAACTAATCGGGTTGTTATTGGGTCACACGATAAGAACCCGTTAATAATGGGTCATTAACAGGTTGACAAGCGGGTAACTTGTTTTAACACATGAAGAAAAAAATTATTTTGATGATTTTAATTTTTTAAACTACTAAAAAAAACTTACTATAAAATACAATAGCCATTGTGTATATTTTGTATCTATATAAATTTTGAAAATTTAAATTTTATTTATTTATTTATTTTTATAGTATACTATAGGCAAAGAGTGAGATTAAAAAAATTATAAAACACATTAAAAATAAAAGTATCAAGTAATTTAAAATTACCAAACACATTAAAAAATTATAATAATTAATTTACAAGTGCGAAAAATGTGAAAAAAATGCAAAGGCTTGTGATCGCATCCTCTACACTATGAGTATGGGTATATTGTCGTTTGAATTTTTAAAACCATACAAACCCTCATGAATAGTATTTTTAAGGGAGTTCAAAATATATAAAATTTATAATCATTAATGTACAAGTCTAAAAAATGTGAAAGCATATATAAATGTCCAAGGTTTGTCAACCTTGAAATGCAACTCCCTTCATTTTGCGTATCCTTGACTATTTGGTATTTTATATAGTAATGTACTAATGTTTTTTCATTAGGCTCTTATTTTGGACTACGTAATACTTGAAAGACAAATAGTTTTTTATTTATTTTATGTTTTAAAGTAATATTTATGTGACAATATGGTATGCATATACTAATTTAGTATTATGTTTTTTATTTTTTTTGTCAATTATATTTTTCATTTTCATTATTTATTGATTTAAAATATATTTTCTTTAAGGGGTCGAGTCATATTACCTGATAATCTTAATGGGTCGATTTTGGGTCGGGTCATTTGCCGGTTTACTTTACCAAGTGTTACACGACACAACCCGTTAAGAAATCGGGTATGACACGAACACGAGAAATGACACACCCAGACCAAGAATGTCCATCTGGACTCCGAATCGAGTTGTGTTAGTCGACACCTGAAAGGTGACGAGTATAAGTAAAGTACATGTGAACAAGATTGAATCCAATTCACACGTGATGTTAGAACATAAGTAAAGTACAGTAAATATGATATCCCGTCCCCAAAATTAGTATTTTATTTTATTTTTGTCGTATTTCGGAATTTAATTGAAACTAGTTAGTTAAAATCTCCGGTTTCGAGAAGGTGAAGTGAAGGGTATTTTTGTCATTTCAAATCTCGACCTTTTCGATCAACTCTTGAGTTGTTTAGGTAGAGCTTAATTCCACGAGCGCGTAGGCGCAAATGGATCTCAAGTCAGAACGAAGAAGTTAGAGACGTATGAAGTTGGAGGGCATTTTCGTAATTTGGTGGAGGGGCAGGTCCCAGGATGCTCCAGAAGGTTTCCAAAAATGGGGCGCCTGATTGCTTTTGGGTGCGATCGGGTCGCCGACCCGCCAACTTGACCTGCTCGTTTCTCCTCTGTCCGACCTCCGTTTTAGGTGATCTTGGTGTCCATGGAAAGCTCTTGACGAGCCCTACATCTCTGTAGTGTTAGATTTCCAATTTTCTTTTCCATTTTTCCCGTTAGAGGCAGCAAAGTCTCGTCGATTTCGTGATTCTGACAACCATTTCCTTCGAGTGAGGTATGAAACTTCATCTACTTTTCATAATCTTCAAGTTGGTATGCTTGGTTCATGCTTTTGTAGTTGTTTTAGTGTGGGGTGTTTAGAACCCAAGAAATCTCATTTTCCCCAGTGAAATTGGACAGTTTACGGATTGAATTTGTCGTCGGCCTAGTTGTGAAAAGTGTTTCCCTTGTTGAGCTTTAGCTACCCTATAAATTTGAGCCTTTTTGGTTAAGGTTGAAAATTCGGGTTTACAAACCCTCCACCTTGGCTACAAGTGTTGTCTAAGTACCAAATATCTTCTAGTGACCTTGTGAACCTATGTCTAGCTCAGTTTCTCGAAATTCAATTGTTTGGTGTTGTAATCAAATTGGACCACCACTCGTTTATATGATTGGTGAAGATCCATATGTTGTATTGTTGTCAATCTGCATTCAAACATTATCATTCTTCTCAAAACTACTCCAAAGGTACACCAAAACATGATCTACTAGGTTTTAAAGGGTTTTCAAATGTTACCTTCGCTGGAATCGACGAGATCTTCGTCGTGAACCACAACTCCTTGCCGGAGCTCCTTGGCTCGATGGCAATAGCTGGGTTCTCGGGATGGCTACTCAGACAAGGTGTTTGCAGGGGTTTATCCTCGTGGTGGGTTGATGACGATGAGGGATGGTGGTCTAGGCGGTTCATCGGGGGAAGAATGGCGATGGTGTGGTCGTTGTTGTTGGTGAGAGATTTGGGAGCGGTGATGGAGAGAGCAGAAAGTTGAGTGAGATAAGAGTTATAGAGAGAGAGTGTGAGAAGGAAGAGGGCACAAGGACAATGGGAGTCCCTAAACAGGGACTTTCATTGGAGATGCTCTTAGGTTTTTTTAAGAAGGGTTAGGTTTCTTCCCCTCTTTTCTTTGTATTTTTATTATTGTTTTTTTTTTTCAAGTGTGGTTACGTTTATGCTCCTACTCTTTGCTTGTTAGTTTTTCATTCTTTTATGAGGGGTAAGGTTAGAGCAACTGCAAGCCTCCTTTATAGGATGGCCCAAAGTCCCCTAAAATAGGCTGGCCTCCCAAAAACCCACTCCACCCCATAAAATAGGCCAGCCCAAAGTCCACCCCAACTTCTAGGCCGACCCAAAATGGACTGAGTGAAGAACCAACCTATCTGACATCATGCTAACGTCAGCATGACGTCAGTCGCGGGCTGAGTCCTTTTTTGCGGCTAACGGGTGGGATACACGCGGGCGTGGGCATGCATTCCAGCCTAAAAACAAAATTTGTCAGAATCTCACCATGGGCCATGTGTCCACTTTTGGGTTGTTTGATTTCAACCTTTTTGAAATCCAACGAGCCAGATTAATTGACTTAATAAAAAATTATAAAAATTGTTTAAAAATACAGAAAAAATTAAACCCATTTTTTTTATATAAATACCTAACCATCTTCTACAAAAATTGTACTTTCGAAAAATGACACATGGCGTGACAAGATTGGTTAAAAATTCTATCCGAAATTAAAAATAAAATTATTTTTTATTATTTTATTAAAAATTTAATAATATTTTAATACGAATTAACTAGACTCTGGGTTAGCTCATTTTTAGGGGTCGAGATGCATTTGACCAAATATTGTTCATTGCAGTCAATTACTATTCATTTGGGTGGATTAAATGAACTTTGGGTCAGCTCATTTTTTAGGGGTGGAATTGCTCTTATGTCCCCTCACTAGGTATAACTTTTTTTTTTAATTTTTTTTTTCAATAAAACCTCTTTGGTAACGTCAAGGTTCTAAAATGTGCTAGTCGGGCAGCGGACTGAGTATAGCGTCTAGGTGTCTAGGCGGGCAGGAAGGCATATTTTTTAAATTTTAATTAAATTCAATATATAACATATAATAACAAATAAATAAACTCCTACTTATGCTTAAAAAATACATAATTATATTGGAATACATAAATTGCAAAATAGGACATATATATTACAAAAATATTACTCTTACCTTGTACCATCTTTTGACCATCTCTCTAGTAGGGATGAGACCCACATGTGATGGTGGACTCTACCTCTGTTAAAGAGATGATACAAATAGATAGTAAGTGTATCATCACTCTATAAATTATAAAGTATTATAACATATTGAAAACATGGGAAACAACTCTATAGAGTAAAAAGTATTAGACATATTGAAAACATGGGAAACAAACATATAATGAGTATTCATTCAAATATTCAACAAGTCTCATACAATTTACAGAAAAAATAAAATGCAAAATAAAAGTTATCTATTTTCTGTGCAAATGAGAGTTGCGACTTAGGCGGACCCCTAAGCAAGTCCATATGCTCTTTCTTTTAAGTTTTAAAGGCCTAGGGATTAATAGGGGAGGTGACTAGTCGCCTAGCGCTTATGCGGTGCTAAGTGGGAAATTTTAGAACAATGGGTAACATTCAGGTTTTCATGAAAAATATTGAAAAATGAGTTAGAAATAGAATTAGGCTCTTACTAAAATTGAGGTTCTTATTTGATAACTATTTAACTTTTAGTTTTTTTTATCTACATTATTTGTGTTTGAAATAGAGGAAAAATACATGAGAGAAATGAAGAAAATAGAATGGAGGAAGAATGTTGGGTATATATAGAATAAACATTCAAGGATAGACACAAATCAAAACTAAAAACCCACAACTAAAAAACTATAGTTGTTTTAACTTTCTAGATTTTCTTTTCATTTATTCTTCTGTAATTCTTCTCTCTCGCTCTCATTGTCTTTTTCGTCCCTCATTTCTTCCATATATTTTCTTCATATCTTAAACACAAAAATTAAAAAATTAAAAATTAAAATAATTATCAAAGGGTGTCTAAATTTTGGAGAAGCACACGACGCTCTTCATGTCGACTACGCCTCAACTTCGAAATTTTCTGATTTGAAGCAGAAAAAAATTCTGGTTGCAGCTGTAAGTCTCCAGCTAATTCTTTAATCTCACTCAAAGTTTTATTAAAGTTTTATGTAGAAAACCAGGCATCTGTGAGCACATTGTATGGCAGAAAGCGATCACTGAAACTACATCGCCATATTCTCTAGATAGGACAGAATGTCTCATCTCCTCTGCTGCATAATATATATTATTGGGATGTTGGGATTAATTGTTAAAGAAGAACCTCTAAGATTTTACGTGTGAATTGCGCCCTGCCTTTCCAGCTGTCTCAATGGATTTTCAACACCAACAGTACTAGGATAACAATACGAAGTGTTTGATTTCGAAGACGGGACGGGACGGGACGGAACGGATGTTCCATGTTATGTTTGGTATGCGCAGGACGGAACGAGACGGTTGTTCCGTTTTACGTTTGGTAGCGCATGGACGGAATGGAACCGAAAGATTAAATGACTAAAATACCCATGTTTCGTCTATTCACTACTACAATATAGGCTATCACCGGCGGACCAAAAACCGACAAGAAACCCGACTTCTGTCGGAAATTTGGCAAAAATCCGACATAAAACACTGCAATGTCGGATTAGAATAGCGACGCCATTGCTACCGTCACTAAAGTGCTTCAGTGTCGGTTTGTTCGCTTAATCCGCCACTAAGCAACGTCGGTTTAAAGCGACGCTGATTTTAACGTCGGTTTAAAGCGACGTTAGATAACAATTAAATAAATAAAATATGCAAACTAGTGACGGTTTAAAGCGACGTTAGATAACAATTAAATAAATAAAATAAATAAATAAAATATGCAAACAAGTGACGGTTTAAAGCGACGTTAGATAACAATTAAATAAATAAAATATGCAAACTAGTGACGGTTTAAAGCGACACCACCTTTGATAATAATAATAATAAAAAAATCTAAATCTGTTTCTGTATTCGTTCTCAAATAATTATAACTCAAAAAAATTATATAATCTAAATAATAAATTTCAATTATAGGATTCACTTCAGGAGGAGGGTGGCTGCGCACCTCTGCTGAGATATACCTTATTAATACAAAAAAAACAACAACCAAAAAACAGGAAATAAATGTAAAATTTCAATTTAAGAATAATATTAGTTTAAACACTAAACAAAAACTGAAATTAATAATAAGTAAAAAAAGAACCAGCTTCGAACACCTCCTCTTCCAAATGAAGTTCCTTAGAACATTGATCTTCACTAGAATTATCCATAGCAAAAGTTAGTGAAAAAAATCCGTGGCACCAACAACGTTGATGAGGAGTTCCAAGACCTTCTTGATGTTACTGACGCTGCCCAAAAAGTGGAAAACCAATGGACCAACATCACAGAGCCGAGATATAGGCCTCAACTTGTCATTTGCATTCTCGTTCCATTCTTCCAGCAGCTCACCGGGATCAATGTGATCATGTTTTACGCACCAGTTCTTTTCATGACTTTGGGGTTTGGAGACGAAGCATCCCTAATGTCCGCAGTCATCACCGGCGGTGTTAACGTGGTTGCTACCTTTGTGTCCATTCTCGCAGTCGATGTTCGGAAGAAGGGTGTTGTTCCTTCAAGGTGGTGTGCAGATGCTCATGTGCCAGGTACTTAAACACGATCAATTTAATAAAAACAATTGTTTGCCTCCTTTAATTTGTAAAGGACATTACCAAACTTCCACACATGCATTGTAGGTTGCTGTTGGAGTGATGATAATCATGAAATTTGGGCTTAGTGGAGTCGGATCCTTTACAAAAACTGAAGCCAATCAGATCTTGTTCTCGATCTGTGCATATGTAGCAGCATTTGCATGGTCTTGGGGTCTGTTGGGGTGGTTGGTGCCGAACGAGATTTGCCCTCTGGAGATCCGATCAGCCGGACAAGCCATCAACGTCTCGGTGAACATGTTGTTCACTTTTATCATTGGTCAAGTCTTCCTCAGCATGCTTTGCCACTTAAAGTTTGGTCTCTTTTTCTTCTTTGGCGGTTTTGTGATCATTATGACCATCTTCATCGTCTTCTTCTTGCCCGAGACAAAGAATATTCCGATTGAAGAGATGAATAGAGTTTGGAAAGCTCACTGGTTCTGGGGCAAGTACATCCCTGATGAGGCTGTCAATTATGGTAGGCAAGACAAAGTTGTAGTTTGATGGAGCAAATCACAGTTGGATTTGTAAATAATCCAAGCATCTGGGTTTTGATATAACATTGAAAAGTCGACAAGGAAAGTAACCAGAGGAGAAGGAGAGGGAGTAAACCAGAGGAGAAATATAAGAGAGATGGAAGCGCACAAGTCCTGGGAAAGACGAGGCTTAAATACTGATAAACATAGCGTCGGTTAATACCGACAGTAGCTACAAGTTGTGTTGAAATATGAAAACCTTACGTCGGTCAAAACCGACGCAATGTCTGACAAATTGATAAAAAATGACTTTGCGTCGAAATATGATGACTTTGCGTCGTTTCAAACCGACACTAGTTCTGACTACATGCAGCCTGACACGCTTTTGACTGAATGGTCTAACATATTTTTTACTGACAGGGTTGCGTCGGATAAAACTGACGTTAGCTTGATAGAATTGTGTAGCGTTGAAATAAGGAATCTTTGTGTCGAAATAATGAGAGTTTGCGTCGGTTAAAACCGACGCCAACTTTGACACATTCTGCAAGAGCTCGTCCAACCCATTTCCCCGTGCAAAACAAACCGGGAAAATTCCCGCCCAAATTTAAACCAAAGTTAAAATATAATCAGTTATTTTATCTTATATAATATTTTAATAAATAAAATATAACTTATATATAATTCTTAATAAAAACAGAAATATAATTTTATGATAAGATATTTACATACACGAATTGAAATATCGTCTAATTAATATATAAAATCATTAATATATTTATTCCCTATCATCATCTTGTAGCTCGTCGTCGGCATTGGCATGATTAACGAACTCGGTAGGCAACGGTAGTGATTCAAGAAAAAGAGTCTCTTCCACGCCAACCCTTGTATGGAAATTTTCATTATCAAGAATTGGATCATCCAAATTAGGTATGGCATAATAACTATAAACATGTTATAGTTAAAAAATTTCATTATCAAGAATTCGATCATCCAAGAATTCAATCATCTGTAATAAGTATGAAAATAAAAATTGACAGAATAACTATAAACATGTTATAATTAAAATGCAAAACAATAAATAAATAATGTGATTGTTAAAACGCATTTGTCGTTTAAGTACTACATCTACACTAAAAAATAAGAGCCTAATAAAAGAAAATTCATACACTACTAATCAATTACAAATATTTTAAATTGAAGATCGAATTCATTCATTGTATTCATATAGGGTCAAGGAGTGTAGCTGTAAAAAATCATCAAAATCGGAGTTAAAATAACCGTTAAATCGTGATTTTTCGTTTATAACCGTCGAAAAGCTTTTTCCCGTTACTTGATCTCTGAATGTTTGTTTTTTGTGATTTTTTGCTGATGTGATCTCGAAGCATATACAAACAAGTTTGACGGTTGGGATCGTTGAAATTTTTTTTCAGAGAATTTGTATCCCATCAAAATAATATATTGACTAACACTTAGAGTTTATTTATACTTTCATTAAGTATAACATAAGATTTTGTGGTATCCACTTGTGTAAATATTTTAAATTGAAGATCGAATTCATTCATTGTATTCATATAGGGTCAAAGAGTGTAGCTGTAAAAAATCATCAAAATCGGAGTTAAAATAACCGTTAAATTGTGATTTATAACCGTCGAAAAGCTTTGTCCCGTTACTTGATCTCTGAATGTTTGTTTTTTGTGATTTTTTGCTGATGTGATCTCGAAGCATATACAAACAAGTTTGACGGTTGGGATCGTTGAAATTTGTTTCGGAGAATTCGTATCCCATCAAAACAATAGATTGACTAACACTTAGAGTTTATTTATACTTTCATTAAGTATAACATAAGATTTTGTGGTATCCACTTGTGTAAATATTTTAAATTGAAGATCAAATTCATTCATTGTATTCATATAGGGTCAAGGAGTGTAGCTGTAAAAAATCATCAAAATCGGAGTTAAAATAACCGTTAAATCATGATTTTTCGTTTATAACTGTCGAAATTAGTTTCATAGACTTCGTATCCAATCAAGTTCAATGGTGTGTGTATATATATATATATTAAGTAGATTTAAATTTATTTATTTTGTATGTATAACACTTAAGAAATTGAATCGTATGTATATTTAAGCCAATCCAATGATCACCAATTTTTTAAAATTTAATTTAATATATATATATATATATATAATTATTATAGTTTTTAGGGATATAAAATAATATGTATATATATATATATATAATTTATGTTGCTTAAAAGCGACACCAGTATTTAAAAAATACTTTATGTCGCTTAAAAGCGACACTAGTAATTAAAAATTATTAAAATGTATGTTTACATCGGTTTAAAAGCGACACCAGTATTTAAAAAATACTTTATGTCGCTTAAAAGTGACACTAGTATTTAAAAATTATTAAAATGTATGTTTACGTCGGTTTAAAAGCGACATAAACATTTTATGACGCTTATAAGCGACAGTAAATCCGACGTCATGTTCAGTTAGTGTCGCAACTGCCTAATCCGCCACTATGTTAGATTAAAGCGACACCACCCACCGACACTATAACACCCTTTTGTAGTAGTGATTGTTTGGTACAATATTTATGCGTGGAACAGGACGAGACTTTTTTATTTTTTATTTTTAACTTGTTCAAATTTGAACACTATATGCTTATCCATTAGTTGTTTTTCTTGGTCCAAATTTTATTAGGTATATGTTGTGTTCCACATGCAAACCCCTTTAAAATTTGTACTGTACCGGATAAGAGAACTTAGAACTAATAATTTTTTTTAAGAGAAAAAAAATTAATCATTAATGAAAAAGAAAAAGAATAAAAACAAAGAACCTGTCAAATGCAAGAACCCATTTTGATGATTAATGGAAAAGAAAAAGAATAGAAAAAAAAAACAAAGTTGTCAAATGCTTGTCAAATGCAGAAAGAACCCAACAGCCATTACACCAGCGTGGGTGGATGGTGTCAAGCAGCGGCGCGGATTACAGACAACGGGTTCAAGTGGTACAGGTTGAAGCAAAGGATGGGACAACAGGTTTCTAGGAGTGAGGTTCTCGGATCTGGGTTTTGGCAAACGACGACAACAAATTGTGACAGATATGAGGTCTGGGTTATGGGCTTCAACTCAAAGCAGCTTGGTTTCAGACTTCCAACTCCCACATGAAATCTCTCCCAATTTTGAATTTAATCCCCACACCCCAACAAAATCAATTAGCAATTAAGCCACAAACCCAGATATTCGAATCGTGATGCCTAGGAATGGAGGTCACAGTGCCCACCTGGGTTCGATCTGCTACCTCCAGTTCTATGTTTGTATCTGCTTGATGTGGATCGTTCGATCTGCTACCTTTGAATCTCTAGTTGTATCTGCTTGGTGTTAATCGGAGGTTGCGACCTCCAAGAGCTAATGGTGTAAATATTGAAAAAGAAAAGGGGTATTTTTTTCTTAAAATGTTATAAATTTGTGTTCCACGGACGTGGAACAAGTCGTTCTAGGGGGAGGCAGAACGAAAAAGCACCCAAAACTTGTCCCGTGGACCAATGCGTTCCACCCGTTTTAGGCGTACCAAACGTGGGACGGAACGTCTTGTCCTACTCAGTTCCGTCCCGTCCCGCGTACCAAATGGTACCGTTTGGTATGCAGACGGAACGGGACGGAACGGAACGGAATGGGACAGGACGGGACAGAACGGAGAGGGAGCAAAGATGCCCTCGGAAGGAAACAAGGAGGAAGAAGAAGGAGAAAAAGAAGTTATAATTTTGTGTTCCACGGATGTGGAACGAGTCATTCTAGGGGGTGAGGCGGAACGAAAATTCACCCAAAATTCGTCCCGTGGAACAGCGCGTTCCACCCGTTTTAGGCACACCAAACGTGGGACGGAACGCCTCGTCCCACTCCGTTCCGTCCCGTCCCACGTAGCAAACGATAGTGCGTTTGGTACTCAGATGGGACGGGACGGGACGGGACGAAGGTTCCATGCCCTCGGATGGAAGTGAGGAGGAAGAAGAAGGAGACAGAAAGGTTATAATTTTGTGTTCCACGGATGTGGAACGAGTTCGTTCCAGGGGGGGAGGTGGAACGAAAAATCATCCAAAACTTGTCCCGTGGAACAACGTATTCCACTCGTTTTAGGCGTACCAAACGTGGGACGGAACGCCTCGTCCCATTCCGTCCCGTCCCGTCCCGCGTACCAAACGCACCCTATGAACGCAAAAACTTTTTGTATTTGTGTTGAGCTCAATATCTAGTTATGACTTGGCCAATTACGTGCTTAACACAATCTCCTTCTTGTTAGAGGAGAATATCGTTGTCTAACTAGGAAAAAAAAAAATTAAACGAAAGCTTTATGATGCATGGTATCGTAAATTATTATTCAGATGAGTTATTCTTTTTTTCTACTGTTTGTCTCCTAAAGTTTTATTTGCCATGCACAATGAATGGTTGTCCGAAATTTAAACAATAATGCAGAAATATTCAGGAAAGGGCAGAAGAACAATATTGAAGCATCAAAATCTTACCATTAAACCAGAATTATTCCGAAATTCCTGTAATAAGAGGTAAGAACGCATATGCAGGATTACGTGGATAGCATTCTTCCATTTATTTTCTAAATTCTAAGAATTAAAGGATAATACTAAAAAAATAAAATGAATGACAAGCTAGCTACTAAAAAAGTGCACCAACTAGTAATGTCCATTAATTGTTTTTTGTGTAAACAAATCACATATATATGGCCCAAAACATGTTTCTGGTGCTGTTTGGTTTGGTCTGGTGTGTGCTGCTGAAAAATTAAATTGCCATCATTTTGTTTAGCACTTTGGTGACTGTTTATAATTTTGTAGCTATTTAGTTTATTGATAGAACTTCGAGCTGATATTTTAAATTAAAAAGTACATAAAACCTAAAGATTCTATTTTTATAACTTTTTAAACTACTTTAATTCAATCAGTATAAGAGACAAGACACACTTTTCTGTCTAACTGACTAACTCATATATTCTTCGACAAATTCCATTTATAATAGTCTTGTGAAAATGTAAAACCCCTATAGGCATATAGCTTAATGTGGGAATATACCTTGTTATTAGACTTTCTAGATAGATGGTGCTTACTGTGCAGAAGTTTTTTTTACAAAGATGGTTAAAAAACATATATTTAGAATATATTTTTCCCTTTCCATCAAAACCCAAATTTCCAATTCGTTTGTAAGTTCATCCATATCCTTATAAGAAAGGATATATTCTCTTCTCAGTGTCTGCAGCCATATTAGCTTGACCCACATTTCAAGCATTAATGTGAGGATTTAGATACCATTCCCTCTCTAAAAGTTCTAATAATTTGGGAGTCCCATTCCCTAAAACCACAAGATTAAACCACAAGAAAGCCGCTAAGTTGGAATTGTTTTTAGACAGCTTTGGAATATATTACCAAAGGGAGATCAAACCTAAGGGAAAGGGTTGCCAATTGCAAAGTCCAAACAGGAATATCTTCTAGGCCTGGGTTTGTCTTAGAGTTTCCCAATCTATATCTTTCCTTCTTGTGTGTATATATACACCACTAGATTGTGGTTATGGCAACCCTACTAAAGAGAACATTTGGCTCTTTCATATCTTCCATTGCATACTACTCTTACTTTAACAACCAAGATCATCATCACCACCATCACTACCACTACGAAAGCATCATAAACAAGAAAATCAAACACAACATGCCAAGGGGTCGGCCGCTTTCACTACAGGTTCACTTTCATCTCCGTTGGTTTGCTTTCGTTCTTTTAAGGTTTCTCATGTCTGTAGCTTGAAAGTTCATCATGCATGGCTTCTCTTCCTATGTATATACATATATACATATATTATATACACACACACACACACACACACACACACACACACACACACACACACACACACACATATGTATATGTACATGCCCTTAAAGTACTATTTGTTTTATTCATATGAGAAACAAAGAACAAAAATCTTTCTCGTCAAGTGTGGAGAGAAATCGATTTGAGAAACCTCGTTTCAAAGTGGTAACATCATGTTTTGAGCAAACAAAGTTCCCAACCATGAGGGAGATCTCCAACCATCCAATTTTGTTAATCATGTATGTAACTGATCTCTTAATTGATGACGTTTCTTGTAGCATAAGAATAATCATGATTCATGAGATATAGGTTTAATCTGCATCCCAACATGGCTTTTCTTAATTCCTTTTTAGCTTCTAACTAATAACTGCTTAAAGTATAAAGCTATTTAAAAACAACAAAAGGAACGAAGGAATAAAAAGAAAGGAAGGAAAAACCAAAACATGCTTTTTGCAAGATGAGAACAGGTTCTGAAACCGTGTTTGCTTTACAGACTGTGGAGCTCAAAGTCAGGATGTGCTGCACTGGCTGTGAAAGAGTTGTGAAAAATGCCATTTTCAAGCTCAGAGGTACACTCTCAAAATAATCATTCATTTTCTGTTTTTGATATTATTATTGATTTTTCATCTGGGAATAGGGGAATTACAGTGTACAAATTGTATATGTTGTGTGTTCAGGGATTGATTCTGTGGATGTGGATCTACAAATGGAAAAGGTGACTGTAATCGGGTACGTTGATCGCAACAAAGTCCTCAAGGCCGTGAGGAGGGCTGGGAAAAGGGCCGAGTTCTGGCCCTACCCCAACCCTCCATTGTACTTCACATCTTCAAGTGACTATTTTAAGGACACAACCAATGAATTCAAAGAGAGCTACAACTACTATAAGCATGGCTACAATGTTGGGGACAAACATGGAAATATTCCAGTGACTCAAAGGGGAGATGACAAAGTTAGCAACATGTTCAATGATGATAATGTCAATGCTTGTTGCCTTATGTAACTCTGCTACACAAGTAAACAAAGCTTATGTGACGGAAATATATGTGGCTAAGAGAAATATATATGTGATTCATATGCAGTAGATATGCATGGTTTAGATGGAGAGAGAAAATAAATAAATAAATCTCCATCGTAGTGTTGTACAATATGCAGGTTTGGTTTCATGCTGAATATTTGTAGGTGGGGAAAATATCAATGGAACAATTCCAGGACTTGATTATATGCAGCTTTTGTTCCATGATCATGTTTTGTTTTGTTTTTATGTCTTTTCTCCCTCCATATTTCATGATTTGGATTAGATTATGACAGCAGATTATTATGGCATTTTCGATCGAACAAATACAATGGTTTATGGGGTGGGACGATTAGAAGAACTTTTATGCAACAAGTATATATGTCATTGTTATGCTGAAAGTCAAAATAGTATGTATATGCTACAATAAAATTAGGTAAGCCGCTGGTATAATTCCCTATCTATAATTTTGCTATTTATTTAGATATAAATAATTGTAATATACAATAACAATGACATACCCGTTGCATGAAGGTGCTTCTCAGCATCTCATGCACTACCCCATAAATTGATCTTTCATAAAAAGGCATACACTTGCTAGGAATGTTCCACTTTTGTCACCGTCCAACAACCCTACAAGGTCGTTGTTCCTTAGTTGAGAAGGCAAAGTGAAGTCAAGTCGAAATGGTCTAAACTCTTACGATCTGCAAAGAATATTAGAGATGTCCACTTTATTCACGGAATACGGAAGACAACAATAAACAACTTTCCAATGTTTCCTATTTCTGAAATATCTTTGAATTATTGACATATAGGAATCGAACAGAAGGCTTTGGGTACAGTTTTATCAATTGAGTTACAAGATTTTTACTATAATAAAATCTTTGAATTCATGTTTTTTGCATGATTAATTCTTTAGAAAATTAGATTAATTCTTTAGAAAATTAGATTAATTCGCATCTATACATACTAGTTTATCAATGATTTATATATTCTAGTTATGTTATTGAAAAGTGAACCCGTTTATTGTAAAGAAGTAAAAAAGGACTCAAAATTCTATCCAAAAAAAGGAGACTCAAAATCGTTGGGAGCCGCATGATCTTATATTTGACACATGCCAATATGAGATTTAAAAATTAAGTGAATTAAGAGAATAAAGATCAGGAGAGAAGAGAAATCGAACCCATTAAAATAATATCAAATGTTGTATGAATTTCTACTAAATAGAATTTTTTTTATAGCTCATTAGTTAAACTTATATATTTTTATTGTGAAGTCGTGCATTGATTTTCTTTGTCAAGTGTTCTTTAATTTTTTTTCCAATCTAATCGTTCAGAAAAACAAAATACAAGAAGAAAAAATGAGTGCTTGAAAAATTACAATGGTTAAATTAATGAAAACCTAAATTCGATTCAAGGCTTAAATGTTATAATGGTCCCCGTGTTTTAGTCATTGAGTCAATTTAGTGCATGTGTCTTCAATTTGGCAAATTTGGTCCTTGTGTTTATCTCCGTTTAGCTAATTAAGGACATTTCTATATAATTTTTGTAAAAAATAATTATAAATTATTATAAACTTATTTATAAAATTATAATTTATTTGATTTAAAATATTCAAAATGAAATAAAATTAAAAATTAAAAGAAAAATTATTCTCTTCCAACCTCCCCATCTCCTCCCTAACATTACCCCATTTCTTTCTGTCACAACCTTAATCAATTTTTCAGATTGGAAGTTTTATCTTTTATGTGTTACTTCTTATTGATTTGCAATTTTCTGTAAAGAGAAATGATAATTATAGCTCATATGAATTTTTTGTATGAATTTTTTTTATGAATTTTTTAAAAGAGATTGGATGAAATGTTCTTAATTAGCTAACAGAGAAAAACACAAAGTCTAAATTAGCCAAATCGAAAATACGGAGACAAAATTGGTCATATGGCTATAACACAATAACCATTTTGACATTTAAGCCTTGATTCAAACCGATCAAACGTAGACACCTCATATTGTAAGACATATTCTGAAATCACAATAACAAGACATTAAGATCACGAATAAATCAAATCAATATGAAATAGAGATCGACTAATTATATTGAACTTATCTGTAGAATTCGGAAGACATGGTTATGAAGGTGAAGCCATTGATCCTTGCGAACAAAGTAGAAGTAGTCTTCTACTTCCAGTACCTCACAATGAACTCTACTATCGAAATAGGCTTATAGTTTTCGTGAGTTTCTATCGGTATGGAAGCAGGGACGGCTCCTAGGTTATATAGCTAGGGTTTCAATCAATTCCTCCATATTATCGGAAAGGATATCAACCCAAATCATATCTCATCAATTATAGTCCCATCATGACTCTTATTCCTTGTATTTACTTAATAAAGGCCCTTAATTGATTGCATGTAATTAGGACTCACTACTACAAAATTGTCTATAATTGTCGGTTCAAAAACCGACAAAAAACATACATTACTGTCGGATTTTAAGCAAAAGCCGACAGAAAATGGATGTAGTGACGGATATAATAAGCGACAGCATTGCTCGCGTCAGGAAATGAATTTTCCGACAGAAAATACCCTAAAACCGACAGAAATTGTGTCGGCTATAACCGACAGAAAATAAATTAATAATGAATAAACAATAGCATTTTCTGTCGGCTAAAACCGACAGAAAATATACAAAAATCGACATAACTTGTGTCGATTATAACCGACATGGAATATATTAATAATAAATAAGACCACTTTTTGTCGGATAAAACCGACAGAAAATTTATACAACCGACAGAAAGAATTAAAACTGACACCACTTGTGTCGGTTATAACCGACATGAAATAGATTGATAATAAAAAAAATATAAAAAGGACATGACAGCATTATCCCTTCTCCTTCCCCTTCTCCTTCTCGTTGAGCATTCTTCTTCTGCTCCAAATGACCCAACATGCTTCGATTTACTTGAGGTTTCGACTGTCGTCCTCTTCAACTCCTCAATGGACGATTTACTTGCCGGTACAAATTGAGGCTCATCACCACCATCCTCTACTTCCATGTCAGTGTCCTCAATATCTGACAGGTATCTCTGATAAACGATTTGATGATTTTTTAAAGATTGACCCTGTGAAATTAAACTGGATGTAGAGCAAATCAGAGCAAGAAAGCAAACAATGCAGAGGTATGAGAAAATGTATAATTTGGAACCTGGGTTTTGGCTAATGATGCCTTCATCAGCCGCATCGCCTTGGTGTGGTTCCCCCGCCGCAGAGCGGTCAGGGCCCGCTCGCATTCCACCTTCGCCGCCCTGCAGTCCGATTCGATCATCGGCAACGGCGAGGATTCAATCTTATTATTCGAGATGAGTAGGGCATCGGGCTCGGCTTTGACGAGAGCCAGAGTGGTGTCTGCTTGGGACGAAAAGTCGGCGTCTTCATCGGCCACCGGGAGTGCCTGAACAGCCGCCGGAGACTGCTTGGGTCGCGTAGCAGCGTTTCGCTTCTTATTACCCATGTATCGAACTCTCTCCCAATCCCCAACCCACATGCATATATATATATATATATATGTGTGTGTGTGTGTGTGTGTGTATATAATTCTCTCTCTATTTTATCTGTATATATGTGCACCTATACATATATGTCGATGTATAAAGAGGAATGTTGTACGGGTTCTTACCGGAGGAGGATGGTTGGGGAAGGACTGGAATTTCACAAGGGGGATGGCGGCGATTTTTAGAGAAAGAGAGAATGGGGAGGGAGAGAGAGAGAGAGAGAGAACAGAGAGAACACCATTTCTGATAAGGCCGGTCTTGAAAATTGCTGAGGATCGAGCTCTGGTTGCCTTAGATGGAAATAAAACTGCAGTTCTGCGGAGGGTCATCTCCCATGGCCTCGTGGGTGCACTTCTGTGCGTTTCGTGGGTGCGCATCTGTGCTTAACAAAAATATAAAAAGGGGAAGGAAATGAGGAGAGGAGAAAAGGGGGAAGGGAGAAGTCACAGGCAAGGTAGAGATGGAGGGGTTAAATTGTGGAAAATTTTCATTATTGTCGGTTAAAACCGACAGAAACAATTTTTTAAAATAAAAACCAGCATAAACTTTTCATTAATGTCGGTTATAACCGACAGAAAAAATGGCGGCAAATTTCCCTCTAAAATTTTTAAATTTTTCCCCAAAATTTTAAATTCCCCCCCCAAATTTTTTTACGCTTTTAAAAAATAAAATAATTATTATTTGGTTTAATAAATAAATAAATAATATGTATTTAAATAGAATATGTTTTTAAAAATTAAATAAATAATTGTTTGGTTTAATAGATAATTTTTACATTTTTGGTTTAATAGATAATAATCCATGTAAAATATGCGATATAGAAACAAAAAAGAGAATTGTACAATGAAAATGTCATCGCACAAACTAAATATTGTCTAATAAATACTTGAAAAACATAAATAAAAATTTAGCACAAATTACTTTTCTCACTTCAAAATTTAGGCAAATTTATGCATTCTACAAAACTAGTTTCCATGATCTAACCATCAAACTTGTTTGTAGATACTACAAGATCGCATACGTAAAAAATCGTAAAAAACAAACATTCAGAGATTACGTAATGGAACAAAAACTTTTCGACGGTTATAAACGAAAATTCACAATTTAATGATTATTTTAGCTTTGATTTTAATGATTTCTTACAGCTATACTCCTCGACCCTATAAGAATGTAATGAATAAATTTGATCTTCAATTTAAAATATTTACACTAGTGGATACTACAAAATCTTATTTTATACTTAATGGAAGTATAACATTAATTCTAAGTTTTTGTTTAATCTACTGGTTTAATGCGATACGCATTCTACGTTTTTCAACGATCAACCGTCAAACTTATTTGTACACACTCCGAGATCACATACGTAAAAAATAACAAAAAAAAAACATTAAGAGATTAGGTAACATAACAAAAGTTTTCGACAATTATAAACAAAAAATCACAATTTAACGGTTACTTTAGCTTCAATTTTGATGATTTTTTACAGCTACACTCCTCGACCCTATAAGAATGCATTGAAGGAATTCAATCTTCAATTTAAAATATTTACACTAGTGGATACCACAAAATCTTATTTTATACTTGATGGGGAAGTATAACATTAACTATAAGTGTTTGTTTAATCTACCGTTTTGACTCGATATGCATTCTACGAAACGTTTTTCAACGATCCAACCGTCAAATTTATTTGTACACACTCTGAGATTGCATACGTAAAAAATTGTAAAAAACAAACATTTAGAGATTGCATAACCGAACAAAAGTTTTCAACGGTTATAAACAAAAATTCACAATTTAACGGTTATTTTAGCTCCGATTTTAATGATTTTTTACAACTACACTCCTCGACCCTATAAGAATACAATGAATAAATTTGATCTTCAATTTAAAATATTTAAACTAGTGGATACCACAAAATCTTATTTTATACTTAATGAAAGTATAACATGAACTCTTAAGTGTTTATTTAATCTACCGTTTTGACG
This sequence comes from Malus fusca, assembly GCA_035220775.1. Taxonomy (NCBI): domain Eukaryota; kingdom Viridiplantae; phylum Streptophyta; class Magnoliopsida; order Rosales; family Rosaceae; genus Malus; species Malus fusca. The sequence goes on along the minus strand of CM069072.1, from coordinate 24,148,451 downwards.
CAATACACATTCTACGAAACTTTTTTCAATGATCTAACCGTCAAATTTGTTTGTACATACTCTGAGATCACATACGTAAAAAATCACAAAAAACAAACATTCAGAGATTAGGTAACAAAACAAAAGTTTTTTACGGTTATAAACCAAAAATCAAAATTTAACGGTTATTTTAGCTCCGATTTTGATGATTTTTTTACAGCTACACTCCTTGACCTTATAAGAGTACATTGAATGAATTCGATCTTTAATTTAAAATATTTACACTAGTGGATACCACAAAATCTTATTTTATACTTGATGGGGAAGTATAATATTAACTAAGTGTTTGTTTAATCTACAGTTTTGATGCAATATGCATTCTATGAAACTTTTTTCAACGATCCAACCGTCAAACTTATTTTTACACACTCCGAGATTGTATATGTAAAAAATTGTAAAAAACAAACATTCAGAGATTATGTAACGAAATAAAAATTTTCGATGGTTATAAACAAAAAATCACAATTTAACGGTTATTTTAGCTCCGATTTTGATGATTTTTTACAGCTACACTCCTCAACCCTATAAGAATGCATTGAATGAATTTGATCTTCAATTTAAAATATTTACACTAGTGGATAATTTTTTATACTTGATGGAAGTATAACATTAACTCTTAAGTGTTTGTTAAATCTACCAATTTGATAGGATATGCATTCTATGAAACTAGTTTCAACGATTCAACCGTCAAATATGTTTGTATATACTCAGAGAGAGCATGTGTAAAAAATCGCAAAAAAAAAAAAAAACATTAAGAGATTAGGTAACGGGACTACGAGTGAAAAAAAAAAATTTAACCATTGGTTTATTTATTTATTTATAATCAATGTAACATTTTAAAATAATAAAATAGTCAATTTCTGTCGGTTATAACCACCACCATGAACTTAGAAACCGCCAGAATATGTTTGAAATATTAAAAAAAAAATGAATTAAAAAATACTAAGGGTTATAATAATTTTATGGCGGTTAAATCCGCCAGGAAAATCCGTCAGGAATTTATGTCGGTTATATCCGACAGAAAGTAACTTTAATCCGACAGTAAATAAATTTTGTGTCGGATATCTTTTATCCGTCAGAATAACTTATTAACCGCCAGGATTGTCCGACACCTAAAGCTAATATTGTAGTAGTGACTCCAATATGTTTATTTCCTTAAGGCACCGAGAGTCCTAGAGATTTCATTAACTTGATTGCCAAGTCAACTATTCCCTCAATTATTCTCGGCATAATTCATTGCCATTCACAAAATGGTTTTACACATATTACCCATCACTTTTTAAATTGTTTATTCAACACTTGAGTTTTGTAGAATCGTTAAGACATCCAATATTCCTTGTTTTTATTAGGTTTTTTTTTTCTTATTTTTTCTTTTTCCAAAGATTATCTAAGAATATCTAAGAATTCTCATAGCACTTGTGTTCGCGTCAGGAATTTCCGTTGGGGATGCTTCTTGTTTGACGAGCACACAGCTCCCCGGGAGAGGTTTGGCGCCGGTTGAGGGCTGCTGTCAGGCTTCTGCTTTTACTGTCGGGCTTGTCGGGCAAGGCTCGTCGGGCAAGGCCTGTCGTTCAAGGCTGAAAGAGAAGGACAGAGTTAACTCTGAAAGGTGCCTTCGTGGGGCCTTAGGTGTAGGCCTTAAGGCTCACAATCAAGGTTAACTTTTAGATGCTCAGGCGTGCCACTGCCATCTTTAGCATGGCAGACGTCGAACGGATGTTGAGTCCAATTATGTATATATATATATATATATATATATCCGAGAGACCGTATTAATTATGACAGGTTCCTTCGTGAGGCCTTAGGTATAGGCCTTGAGGCTTCCAATCTATAACCAATCCAGTGATTGGACATATATACTGTTGGTTCCATTGTCGCACATAGTATAACCACCGTTATACTTTTGATCAGCTAGCCCGCAGAGCCTAGAGCGAATCCAAATAGGTGCCTTTGTGGGGCCTTAGGTGTAGGCCTTGAGGCTTCATATCAGAACTCATTCCATACTCAAACGTTCTAGCCCGCAGAGCTTAGAACGAGTCCAAATAGGTGCCTTTGTGGGGACTTAGGTGTAGGCCTTGAGGCTTCCTATCAGAACTCATTCCATACTCAAACGTTCTAGCCCGTAGAGCTTAGAACGAATCCAAATAGGTGCCTTTGTGGGGCCTTAGGTGTAGGCCTTGAGGCTTCCTATCAAAACTCATTCCATACTCAAACGTTCTAGAATAATCATAATATAACAATGGTAAAACTACTAGATCAGTCGATTACTTGCGCCCCAAGTAACTTCAGACTTCTTTGTTTATCAAGGATTGTCGTGGATGGGTTAAGTCCACATAAAGTTCTTTTTTATGCCTTGAGACCAAGGACTTTTACATGATCACTCTTATATGTCCGGGAGATTAGAACTTAGATCTGATTTAAATAGTGAAGACATCTTTAAATCGGATTCAAGAACTGAGAGAGTCTTTTAATCATCATTTTACTATAAACAACTTGAATACAACTGAAAGTATACAACATATTGCTAGTTTAATAAATGAAAAGACAAAACCAAGGAGGGACAGGCAAGGTTTTCACCTTGTCGGGCAAAACTGGGCGTCTTGCAACTTCCTATCTTTGAGGTTTATCAGGGGGTCTGAGAGTTTAGAAGAAAAGGGGTTTGAGAGGTGAGTTTTCAAAAGGAAATCGATACTACGGCAAGTGTTTTAGACAAGGTAGCAGAGCTTATAAAAAGGGTTGAGTGAGAGTTGATCCCGAGAGGGATGAAGGCTTTGGCTGACTACAGCTATCGTTTGAAGGCAAATCTGGCTTTGAGCAGAGTTTGTGCTTTTGTTTGTTTGTTTGAGTGTCCTTAACCCTGATTTCTCTTTCTTCTTTTATAGACAACCCAGCATGTCCTCCTGTAGCAGCAGCCTTGCCCGAATGCGGTTTGAGGGTGATGACTCATCAGCTTTTTTTTTACATGTAATGCCACCATAAAGTACTTTATGGGCTGTGTAGCTGGTCAGTCTATACCACTTGGCCTTTGGGTAGGTGGGCAAGTGGCCTTCATGAGCTGCATTAAGTCAGAAGAGGCCATTTCCTGCTTTTCTGGGTTTCGGCTGGGTTTCGGCCAAATTGCTGGGCTTCGACCGACTCTCCCTTCAGGCCTCCTTTTGGGCCAGCCCCTTTCTAGAGCACAAAGTTTAAGTTTTGGTCCAAAGAGTGCCCCCTTCAATTGATATTTAGCCAGGAATCCCAGGCGCCAATTTCTCACGTTTGAACTCTCCAATCCCTTGTGACCATAGCAAGAAATCCCTCTGTAACTTGAAAAATCCCTAAATCTCCCAGCTATCCCTCTTCTCTTAAATCTTTCAGATTTCATTTTTTACTTGATATCTCTCACCCTCGTCATCTCCTTTGGTACCCCCTTCTCAAACTTCATCAAATGGCCTCGGGATCTAGCCAAACTCAACCATCCTACAAATCTGGCGAAGGAATCGCCACCATGCGTCGTCTACTCAACGGGCTTCATCGCCCTCGGGCAGGTTTGCATTCCGAGCTTTTCTTTGAGGTGCATGGGGTACAATCATTGGGTCCCGCATGGATCTCCCGGGTCCCTTCAGTGATAGAAAGCAACATGCCCAGGGATAATTGGTTTTCCCCAAATCCCTTTTTGGCTGAGTCGGGCATCTCTTCATCCAAATGGTCGTCATACCGTCGAGGTTTCCCTCTGATGAACGATCCTGCTTAGGCTCAATGGATTGATGAATTGGAGCCCGCCTTCAAGCAGAAATGGATGAATAATGGAATTTACGAATTAATCATGCTCTCGAAAATTTCCATTACCCCCAAGCCCGAATTACTTGCTTCTGCCCTCCTTTTCTGGAATTCGGGCACGAATACTTTCGACTTTCGTATGGGCCCCATGTCTCTAACCATTCTTGACATGGCCCAGGTCTTTGGTTTAAGGCCAACGGGCAGGATAGTGGATGTTACTCAAGACTGGGTTTCCTCTTTTACTACTGGAAGCTCAAGTTCATCTACTACCTTCCTTTCTTTGAACTACAACTCTGCAACCTTCAAGAGCTATGGGACCTCCTTCAAAGGCTTCATTCCTTTTGTAAAGGATAACTTTGGGGCAAGTGCTTCTCGGGTGGATAAAGATCAAGAGCACATGTATTTCCTCTTATACTGGCTCAACCGGCATGTCTTCCCCAATAAGTCTAAAGGGGTGAGGGTTGAATGGATCCCTTTAGTAGAAGCTCTTCATAATTTCGATGATGTGGCCACTGGCCCATTCCTTCTCTCCCATCTTTATCATCTTCTTTTCGAAATGACTCAGGGCGAACCATTTGAGACTAACCTGAATGGGCCTATCTGGATGATACAAACTTGGCTTCAATGGTACTTCCTAGAGTTTCGGGCTGCCAATTTGGAGTTCCCGGAGGGTGTGGCCCCTGCCCGAGTCCTGGCTGAAGCTGCTCCTATAGATCACTCCACCTTTGCTTGCTTCTACTTCTTCAGACTTTGTAGGACTCGATCAGATTTAGAATGGGGTGCATCGGTTCTGAGGAGATACCCTTGGTTTTCTGACCAAATTTTTCAAGATGCTCCTGGTGAAGATGCAACCCCCTCTTGTAGGGAGAAATTCATTAGTTGTATTCAACCGAGAGACCTGGCCTGGGGAGTTCGGGGTAATAGATATGAACGAGGTCTGGAGGTGTATCATCCTAACTTTTGCAGCAGGCAGCTAGGATTCAGGCAGGCCATTCCCTTCCCGTTCTTCGATTCTGTCCATTGCGGCACTTCATTTCGACTACAAATTCCCTCTGAGGTGATCTTCCGAGCCGCTCGGCGCAGTCTTGACGTCATGAGTCAGGCTGCCCGAAACTCTATTATTCTCAACTTCGAATGTACTTTACTCTTTTCTTCTTGGTGGGAAGACAGATGGTCCAAGAAGTACAGAGGAGATTTGAAAGAGGCTCATGATCGTCTTTTTAGTCAACTTCCTCTTAAGTTGTACCCCAGCTCGAGCGAGCTTGAAAATTGGAAAGAGATGATCCAAGAGAAGAATCGGTCACTTCTGATAGGTACTTCTTTTTCAATCTAATTTTGCTTCCCCTCTGAAGCCATTCTATCCTCACTTTTGCTTGACTCTGCAGCTCCAGTGGATGTTGAATCGGAAGCCATTGAGTCCGAGGATGACTCCGCTGATGCTGCAGTTCTTCATGGGGCTGTCGCAGAGGCTGAGAGAAGAGAAGCTGGGGGAGGTGCGGATGTTTCATAATCCCTTGGGGATTCAGGAGCTGAAGAGACATCTGAGGCAGTTATTAAAGCACCCAAGCGAAAGAGAGCGGCTGGGATTAAGACTTCGAATCCTGATCCTGCAGCTCTACCTAAAACTACACGACCAATTCTTACCAGAAAGAGTAAGAGAGCCAGAACTACTGCTTCTCCTATGTCACCAGCCCTATCTACTCCAGTTTCTGAGGCAGGCAGAAAGAAGAAACAGTCTTCAAGTAAGTTTCTGTTCTTCTTCCCCAAACTGCTACCTTTCTTCCATATCTAATTGCTTCTTGTTTTCTTCGAGAAACAGGACATCAAGCATCTAAAAGACCAATCATTGCTTCTAAGGAGGAACTATTAAGAGCTGCCATGCAGAAAAAGGCTGAGGAACTGCAAAAAACCGCTCTTACAGAACTCGAGGTATGACCTAGATCTTTATCTGTACACCATTCTTGCCTTCATAGAACTCTAAATCTGATTATTTGAGTCAGGCCGCAAGAGAGGAGAAGCCTCTTCTGCCAAAGGCCTCCTCACCACTTGCCCGAGAAACCAGCCTTTCTCCTCCTCAGGTTAACCCTTCAAAAGTACCTTTTCTTTCTTGAGTAACTTGATAGTTTCTGGACTTAATCCCTGAATCTTTCTTTTCCTCCTATCTGTACTTAGGTTGAGGCATCTGCCTCCTTGCCTAGTCATGGCCCTCCTCTGAAGTCTATGACTTCTTCTACTACTCTGGATGCAATCCCCTCCTCTCAATTTGATCCATCTACAGGAGTTATGTTGCACTTCGTGGATGAGGACAGTAACTTGGTGAGTTATTATTTCCACATTGAAATCATGTACATTGCTTCCCAACTAACTCTTACTTTCGTTCTCTGCAGCCTTCTCCGGTATATGAGCCACCCCCTCCATTAGTGGTTTCAGATAATGAACCCGTAGTTTCTGAGATCCCTGTAGCTTTAGAGGTAACAATCTCACGGGTATTTGCTTGCCCGACAGTTGATGAACCTCATTCTCCTCCTCAAGACCAAACTCAGGTATGAGAGTATTTTCTTCTTGTTGTTTTTTTTTCTTTACAGACAATTACTGCTATCTCTGGGCACCTCTAGGGCACTGGCACAGGTTCAGGTGCAGCTTTTTCCTCTCCTGCTGGTGGTGAAGAATCCCCTCCCCAACAAGGAGTTAGTTCTCTTCCTGGTGAAACCCCCGGGCTGAGTCAGGTATATTTATCTCTCCAAAGCCTCTTTCTGCCTCAAACTGTATCCAGATTGTTTCTGACCTGGTACTTTTGGTTTTTTGCAGCAGGCTCCAACAGAAACTTCCCCCCTCATTTGGTCCGCAAATCAAAACGCTCACATCCTCATTTATCTTATGGCGGTACTGAGATTCCCTCTTCTGGAATTGAGCAGATCGGGCAGGCGGAGATTGCACCCTCAATAGGCATTGCTTCATCAGAGGGAGCCGTAACGCAGGATCCTCCTCCTGTCCCATCTTCAAACCCTGCTAAGTTGCCCAAACTTTTTGAAGCACTCGGGCGTCTTGAGACACGGTTGAAATCTTCAAGACAATCTTCAGCAACCTCCATTTCTTCAGAGCAACATCGAATCTTTCAGGAATGGGCAAGGAAGGATTTCACTGCTTCATTCAGCCTCAAGGCTCTTTGTGATCTTGAGAAGGTCATAACTGAGTCTTTCAACACCGGTCGGCTATCAAAACCTCAACATGATTCCTTTATCTCTTTCTTTGAGAACTTGAGGGATCTTAGGGAACAATACCAGAGAGCGGACAGACAAGCTAATCGGGCAAAATGCTTTATGGAGAAAGAATCAAGCACCTCCACTCAAGTTGATCGGTTGATGGAAGAAAGCTTGTCGACAAAAGAGAGGGTCAGATTTGTTACTTCCGAAATCCAAAAGCTGGAGGAACAATTGGTTACTCTTAAAGCGGAACAAGCAACTCTCCTAGATACCCTTGAAAACCAAATTGAGGGAGTAGAGAAGTCAAACTCGGAGTTAGAGCAAGTCCGGTCTCAACTTGTAAATAGCCATACTGTTTTGGCCGAACCTAGTAGGATTTTTGCCATTATGCAAACATATCATTCTCGAATAATCACCCTATGTGAAGATGTAAATTTTTTAGAATAGGATGATTTGTAACTCTTTTCTTATTGGAATGAACATGTATTTTGCTTCCTGCTCTGCTCTTGGTACTGTTTGAATTGACCTCGGGCAACTCGTTGCCCCCCTTGTTTATTTTCTTCTGCTATACCGACTGGTGACCCTGGTTCCTCCTTTTTAAATGAGGTTGATCATGCTGATAGGTGCCTCCGGGAAGGGGTTTGTATCTACCAACATACTGGTTTGGGGCTTGTTAAGTAACAACTTTCCCTTCACTATCAGGTCCTGTATCCAATCTCTAAACTGGACACAATTGACTATAGAGTGGTTAAAGGTATAGTGTAGCTTACAATACTTCTTCCCTCTGAGTTCTTCTGGTTTTGGCATCTTCTTGGTACTGTCGGGCAAGATTACTCTTGCCCGCACCAGTTCTTCATAGATCTCAGGCGCCTTGGTTAGATCGAACGAATAACTCTGGTACTTGGGTGGTTTCATGGGGACGAAACCACCGTCGTTCATTACGACCTTCTGACCTTTGACAGGTTGGATTAGCTCTTTTACCGTTAGTGGTTTGAAAGGTGTAGTCATTTCAGCGGCACACACGTCAATGTCTTCTTCATCATGGCTACCCTCATGCTCTGGCCCGCTTTCTGCTACTTCCACTCGATGAATTGCAGCTTTATTTTTGTAGAAGGAAGGAACCTTGGAAGTATGCTTCACTTGTTGCTCCTCTTGCAACAACCTCTCATACTTAGTGGCAGCTATTACCAATTCTTGCAGCTCGTTGAATTGTGTATCATAAAATCTCTTCCTCAAAGGTAATTTCAGAGCCCTTTGAGCAATAGATATGAGTTGTGCTTGGTTGACGGGGAATTGGCATCTCATCCTTGTTCTTCTGAACCTCACCATGAAGTCTTCAGTAGATTCATGATCGTATTGCTTAACTTCAACAAGGTCATTGATGGTCAGTTCTGGCTCTATTCTGTAGAATTGTTCATGGAAAGCCATCTCCATTTGTCCCCAGTTGGCAATAGAGTTGGGGGGTAATAGAGAGTACCATTGAGATGCTAATCCTGCCAATGAATTCCCAAACAACCTCAATTTGTAATTTGGATTGTCCTCATATGCCACACAATGATTGGAGAATTTGAAAATGTGGTATCTGGAAGACACGCTGCTATCTTCACCTGTGAATGTTGGGAATGCAGGCATCTTGAAGTTGAGAGGGAATGGATTTAGCTCATCAATATATTCAGGGTACAGCTTTTGGTAAGTGACCCTGAACACTGGGCGACTCCGCAGTTGAGCGTTTTGAGCCACTGTCCTTCTTAGCTCAGCTAATTCTTCCCTCAGCTGTTGAGTAGCTGAATTATCATCATGACTGACAAGAGTAGGTTCAATCCTTGGGTTCCGGTCATTGCCCGCACTTGCTTCTCTCCTTGGCTCGGGCTTTCTCCAGTTAGCCCCTCATCCCTTGTTAGTCAACGGGGTGGCCTGTAAGGTGGAGGTTTATCTGAAGTAGTGGTGGCTTCCTTTCCGCTAGTTTCTCCCATTATAGCTGGCATTCCGTACCTCGTTCTCTCTTGCTCGCTCTGCCTCCTATTATTAAATGATAATAATGGGAAGCTGGGAAACTCCTTCTCCAGAACTGGCTCTATTATTGGTTGACTCTCTTTAGGAACCACCTTCTTCTTTCCTCTATCTTTCTCTTCTTCCAATAGTGGGAATAAGGGAATGATTGGTTCATTTCTCATAATAACTTGGCTCATCCCGCTTCCTTGAGTCCCTTTTGGAGTAGAGAACTCTAAGTCAAGCATTCTCTGTAGATTCCCTGTTAGTGTACAGAGTCTGCTTACTTCCCCCTTGGTTTCCAAGGAGATTCTTTCCATGCTTTTTAGCACTTGGATCATAGTAGCTTGTAGTTCTTCACTAGTTCCCCTTCCTTGTGATTTCTCATATGCGGTCGGGTTTTCTAGGACCACTTGTCCTGATGGGGAAGAAGGATTTTCTGATTGATCTGCCATCTGTATAAGACCTCCCTTTGGATTCGTTGCTAAGTATATAGCTTCTCTTTTTGGCACATACAATATTAAGAAGTAAATATCCCACCGGGCGTGCCAAAACTATGTTCGCGTCAGGAATTTCCGTTGGGGATTCTTCCTGGCCGACGAGCACACAGCTCCCCAGGAGAGGGTTGGCGCCGGTTGAGGGCTGCTGTCGGGTTTCTGCTTTTACTGTCGGGCTTGTCGGGCAAGGCTCGTAGGGCAAGGCCTGTCGTGCAAGGCTGAAAGAGAAGGACAAAGTTAACTCTGAAATGTGCCTTCGTGGGGCCTTAGGTGTAGGCCTTAAGGCTCACAATCAAGGTTAACTTTTAGATGCTCAGGCGTGCCACTGCCATCTTTAGCATGGCAGACGTCGAACGGATGTTGAGTCCAATTATGTATATATATATATATATATCCGAGAGACCGTATTAATTATGACAGGTTCCTTCGTGAGGCCTTAGGTATAGGCCTTGAGGCTTCCAATCTATAACCAATCCAGTGTTTGGACATATATACTGTTGGTTCCATTGTCGCACATAGTATAACCACCGTTATACTTCTGATCAGCTAGCCCGCAGAGCCTAGAGGGAATCCAAATAGGTGCCTTTGTGGGGCCTTAGGTGTAGGCCTTGAGGCTTCCTATCAGAACTCATTCCATACTCAAACGTTCTAGCCCGCAGAGCTTAGAACGAGTCCAAATAAGTGCCTTTGTGGGGCCTTAGGTGTAGGCCTTGAGGCTTCCTATCAGAACTCATTCCATACTCAAACGTTCTAGCCCGCAGAGCTTAGAACGAATCCAAATAGGTGCCTTTGTGAGGCCTTAGGTGTAGGCCTTGAGGCTTCCTATCAAAACTCATTCCATACTCAAACGTTCTAGAATAATCATAATATAACAATGGTAAAACTACTAGATCAGTCGATTACTTGCGCCCCAAGTAACTTCAGACTTCTTTGTTTATCAAGGATTGTCATGGATGGGTTAAGTCCACATAAAGTTCTTTTTTATGCCTTGAGACCAAGGACTTTTACATGATCACTCTTATATGTCCGGGAGATTAGAACTTAGATCTGATTTAAATAGTGAAGACATCTTTAAATCGGATTCAAGAACTGAGAGAGTCTTTTAATCATCATTTTACTATAAACAACTTGAATACAACTGAAAGTATACAACATATTGCTAGTTTAATAAATGAAAAGACAAAACCAAGGAGGGACAGGCAAGGTTTTCACCTTGTCGGGCAAAACTGGGCGTCTTGCAACTTCCTATCTTTGAGGTTTATCAGGGGGTCTGAGAGTTTAGAAGAAAAGGGGTTTGAGAGGTGAGTTTTCAAAGGGAAATCGATACTACGGCAAGTGTTTTAGACAAGGTAGCAGAGCTTATAAAAAGGGTTGAGTGAGAGTTGATCCCGAGAGGGATGAAGGCTTTGGCTGACTACAGCTATCGTTTGAAGGCAAATCTGGCTTTGAGCAGAGTTTGTGCTTTTGTTTGTTTGTTTGAGTGTCCTTAACCCTGATTTCTCTTTCTTCTTTTATAGACAACCCAGCATGTCCTCCTGTAGCAGCAGCCTTGCCCGAATGCGGTTTGAGGGTGATGACTCATCAGCTTTTTTTTTACATGTAATGCCACCATAAAGTACTTTATGGGCTGTGTAGCTGGTCAGTCTATACCACTTGGTCTTTGGGTAGGTGGGCAAGTGGCCTTCATGAGCTGCATTAAGTCAGAAGAGGCAATTTCCTGCTTTTCTGGGTTTCGGCTGGGCTTCGGCCAAATTGCTGGGCTTCGACCGACTCTCCCTTCAAGCCTCCTTTTGGGCCAGCCCCTTTCTGGAGCCCAAAGTTTAAGTTTTGGTCCAAACAACTTGCCTACTCTGTCGAGCTATAATCGGGTGAGGCTTGCGATTTGTTACGTTCTTGTTTAATGTTTATGATTGACTAAGGATAACAATGGATTTTGGTGACATCTTTTGTTTTTTGGGCTCGAATAACTCAGAACTTTTTGGCTATTACCATGAATGTTTCCTACGCGAGTTACTTCAGGTGTGTGGTCCTCTGCATCTCGTATGGAAGAAAAAAAAATGATCAATAGAGTGTATTAACGAATGAAAGTTTCTTTTTGAGGCCACTGTTGTTGTGAAATTAATACTGTAAGGGTGCGTTTGTTGCACCGGACTATCTCGGACTGGACTAGCTTAAAGGACTAAGCTGGACTGTCTTGGCATGGACTAAGTAGGACAAGAATAATGAAGCGTCTGATGCAGTAACGGACTAAGTCACGGACTAAATTATTTTTAAATCTAAATATTTTTTTTACTACTTTTTAATTATTTTATTACTTTTTGATTTAGATATTTTCATTGACTCACCCTAACTCACCTCCCTTTTCTCTCTTTCGGTCCCTCACCCCGTGACCCCTCTTTCATTCTCTCTTTCTTTCTCTGCACTTCTATCTCTTTCTCTCTCTCTCCTCAACAATAATCTGCAACCTTTCTCTCTCTAAGCTCCGAGAAGGAACCCCCACCATTTCTCTTGATGCTGACCAAATCAACCCTAAAAAATCTGAACCTCGAACCCTTGGAACATGGGGAATCCACCTACGACGTTGTACGTATCATCAATGCACTATCAGGTGCTCTGCCATTAATGTAGAGAGCTTGAGCTCTCTCAAACTCTATCTCAGGTATGAATTATTTCCCCTCTTGGTTGTGTGAGTTTTAATCTATCTAGAGAGTTCCATAAGCTGCATGATCTCCAGATTTCTAAAAAAAAAAAATCCTTGATCACCGATTTCCCAAAAAAAAAATCTCGTTCATCAATGGCCTGCAACAAATTCAAGCCTTTTCATTTCGTTTCTTCTTCCCCTGCAATTCTACCAAAAATTGCCAAATGATGATTGCTTTCCTTGGATCTTGAGAGAGTGGTGTTGGGCTAGCAGTGTATCTCGCTGAAGTTGGGAGTGGTGGTGTGATGGTGGCTATCAGGTGCTCAAGAAAACAGATAACAGAGAGTGGATGAGAGGAGACGAGGACAGACCAGACGAAGGGCTTAGCAGTCCCATGGTCACGGGGCGCTCTCGCTAAGACCTCCTAGCGAGGGAGATAGTCGGAGCGAATCCCCTTTCGTCTCATTAAAGTGAGTCCCAACGGGTACCAAACACGGGACTGGACTAACCCTTAGTCCAGTCTAGTCCAGTCCAATGAGAGTTAAGGAGGGCAAACAAATGCCCCCTAAGAGCCTCATACATAACATGTTTCTGCACAGGAAATGCTGCTGTTAAGGGATCGAAGCTCTATGTTGACAATTCTGAAATTGTTCGGGGAAAATGTGGCGATTCGACAATAGGAAGATAAAATCAAGTAGATGCTGAATTATTCTCTTTTTTCAAGCGTTAATTCAGGTACTTCATCTACACCAATGCTTGAAAATTTTCTCAAACTCAGCTACCATATACTGCACTGCTCAAGAAAACAGATAGCAGAGAGTGGATGAGAGGAGACGAGGACAGACCAGACGAAGGGCTTAGCAGTCCCATGGTCACGGGGCGCTCTCGCTAAGACCTCATAGCGAGGGAGATAGTCGGAGCGAATCCCCTTTAGTCTCATTAAAGTGAGTCCCAACGGGTACCAAACACGGGACTGGACTAACCCTTAGTCCAGTCCAGTCCAGTCCAGTCCAATGAGAGTTAAGGAGGGCAAACAAATGCCCCCTAAGAGCCTCATACATAACATGTTTCTGCACAGGAAATGCTGCTGTTAAGGGATCGAAGCTCTATGTTGACAATTCTGAAATTGTTCGGGGAAAATGTGGCTATTCGACAATAGGAAGATAAAATCAAGTAGATGCTGAATTATTCTCTTTTTTCAGGAGTTAATTCAGGTACTTCATCTACACCAATGCTTGAAAATTTTCTCAAACTTAGCTACCATATACTGCACTGGCAGTGACTTAGAGCGGTTGTAGTTACAAATTTGCTTTTTGCGATAGTGGCTTAACAAATTTTGATCTTTAAACAGCTAAATCTTTGGCTTTCCATTCACCTAAACATAATGCTTTTCCAGTTTCTCCCTTGAATCTCATATTGTCAAAGAATGTGGATTTTAAAGGCAATTGTTCTGTGAACGATTATGTGCACCTTCATCACCTGCTCTCTGCTGAAGGCAAATGGATTCACCGTGATGAAAGTCCCAATGATAAAGGAAATGAAGGCTGGCAAAGCTCTTTCTAGTAAGGCTATAGGTGTTGGAAATTCAAATAAAAACAGGTTGTTAATGGTTAAAGCAAGCTGTTAGTTTTTTTCCAGGTTGTTCGCCTACAACTACAAATATCATTGCTCCCTCCATCTGTTAGCCGAAAGCTGATTACAAGACAGCAATGTGCTGCCATGTGATGTGCTAGCCGAAAATGTGTTGATTGCAAGCTGGAAAGATAGCTGCATATGTGTGCTAGACTGTCCAAAATTCATATGATCTATTTGTGTGTGTTGTTGTGTTTATTTTATTAAAAGCACTTGAGTGGTCCTTCATTTTTTGCTTGTATAAATAAGCCTCTCGTAAGGCTTTAGAAAATGTCTCTGATTTGTCATTCCATTTCAGAAGTGTGTTTGCAAACTCTTTTAAATATATCAAAGTGCATTGTTTGCTGAAGCTTGTAGCTTCCCTCATTTCTCTATTTCTTTGTCCAATTTTATTGAGAGTGCAAAGTGAGAGGTGTGATAGAGTTTGTAAACTTATCACCCACATATTTTGGTATTGAGTTAGTAAACTCTTGTGAATACCAACAATTGGTATCAGAGCCAGAATACCATTCTGGCAAGTGCTGCAGTTATGGCGTCCAACTTAGTGCAGCTCCAGGTTCTCACATTGAAGAAAGAAAATTACGAAATATGGTGCATCCAATTCAAAGCATTGTTTGGATCACATGAGTTATGGGAAATAGTCAGTAATGGGTATGTTGTACCCACTGCCGAGCAAGAAGCCGCATATACTGCAGATCAAATGAACTCTCTCAAGGACTTACGAAAGAAGGACCAGAAGGCGCTGTATCTTCTATACTAGGGTCTGGAAGATTCAACGCTCGAGAAGGTTGCAGAAGCAACAACGAGCAAGCAAGTATGGGACACACTCAGTACAATCTACAAAGGAGTAGATCGAGTCAAGAAAGTGAGGTTACAGTCACTTCGAGCAGATTTTGAAACTGCTCACATGAATGAAGGGGAGAGCATTTCTGACTATCACTCAAGGCTCATTGTGATAGTAAATCAGATGAGGAGAAATGGCGAGAGACTCAATGGAGTACGAGTTGTGGAGAAGATACTCTGGTCACTCACATTTAAGTTTGAGCATGTGGTGACTGCTATTGAGGAATCCAAGGATTTGGAGGCGATGAGCGCAGATGAGCTACTAGGATCCCTCCTAGTTCACGAGCAACGCATTCAGAAGAATGCAAGCCCCACAATGCTAGAGCAAGCTTTGGAGTCAAAGTTGAATATTGACAAACCAAATGAAGGTCGTGGGCAGTGGAACTCACGTCGTGGGAGTTCATCCAACCGTAGCCGAGGACGAGCCTGAGGAAGTGGTCGAGGCTATGCACAAAATCGAGGTCAGTCTCAGGAGTGGAGATCTACTCGAGGAAAGACGCATATCCAGTGTCACAGTTGCAAGCAATATGGACATTATGCCAATGAATGTTCATATAAAAATGGTGAGCATGTCAACATGGCAGAATCAAGTGGAAATGCTGGTGAGGAATTTATAGTCTTACTAGCACACCATGATTCCAGTAGCCAACAAGATGTTTGGTATTTGGACTATGGTGCAAGCAACCATATGTGTGGAAAGAAATAGTTTTTTGCCGAACTAAAAAATGAGGCATATGGATCTGTGAGTCTTGGTGACTCCTTAAAGCTGCCAGTTGAAGGCAAAGGGAAGATCAAGATCATCCAGAATGATGGTAGAGAAGAATACATCTCCGATACCTACTACATACCAGGTATGAAGAACAACATTCTGAGCATTAGTCAACTGCTCCAGAAAGGGTATATTATACATATGGAGGATATGTTTCTCACTCTCAGGAATGCAAGGAGAAAACTTATTGCACGTGTTCAAATGTCAAAGAACCGAATGTTCCCGTTGAAGTTGAACACAAAGATTGGGAGTTGCAACATCGGTGTAATGGAAGATGAGTCATGGAAATGGCATCTTCGATTTGGCCATCTTCATTTCAATGGCCTAAAGTTGCTGTCAAGTGGAGGAATGGTTCGTGGTCTACCCCAGATTGAAGCCACACACTAAGTATGTGAAGGTTGTGTGCTTGGCAAGCAAGCACGACTATCGTTCCCTGTTGGTGATACATGGAGAGCAAAGACACCACTGCAGTTGGTGCACACAGATATATGTGGTCCATTGGATCCCATGTCTTATGGAGGTAATAGGTATTTTATTACTTTCATTGATGATTTTAGTAGGAAGACTTGGGTTTATTTTCTCAAGGAGAAGTCGGCTGCCCTAAGAATCTTCAAGGAGTTCAAGGCGCTCATAGAGGCTGAAAGCAACCACAAGCTTGTGGCTGTGAGATCAGATAGAGGTGGAGATTACACCTCTAATGCTTTCCAAGCATACTGCAAGGAGCAAGGATTTAGGCATCAACTGACTGCTGCCTATACCTCACAACAAAATGGGATAGCCGAAAGAAAGAATCGAACCATCATTGACATGACAAGGTCCATGCTTAAAGAGAAGAATTTGCCAAAAGAATTGTAGGTAGAAGCTGTAGCTTGTTCGATTTATTTGTTGAATCGATGTCCAACAAAGAGTGTCAAGAGGATGACACCACAAGAGGCTTGGAGTGGATACAAGCCGAATGTTGCACACCTAAGAGTTTTTGGGTGTGTTGCATATGCTCAAGTTCCAGAAGCAAGAGAAGGAAGCTTGATGATCGAGGTGAAAAATGTGTGTTTGTGGGCTATAGTGAAAAGTCCAAGGCATACAAGCTCTACAACCCACTAACTGGCAAACTAGTGGTTAGTAGAGACGTCATCTTCAGTGAGGAAGAGGCATGGAAGTGGAACAAAGAAGTCAGTAAAGAGAATATCGTCTCCACTGATTTTGAAGAACCAAAAGTTGTACCACCTGTTGAGCAACAACCTGCTCAAACAACCACAACAACTCCATTGCACAGAACTGCAAGGAGTGGTCCTACATCTAGTGAAGAAAGCAGTTCCTCAACTCCAGTGAGGCTAAGAAGTCTCACCGAGATATATGGATAAGAAGAAGAAGAAGAAACCAACCTTTTCTGCTTGTCTGCAGACCACGAGCCTCTCTCATTCAATGAAGTTGTGGAAGAAGATTGTTGGAAGAAAGCCATGGAAGAAGAGATCCATGTCATCGAAGAGAATGACACTTGGGAGTTGACAAAGCTCCCACCAAATCAGAAGGCTATTGGTGTCAAGTGGGTTTACAAGATTAAACGCACTGCAGATGAGAGTGTGGATCGATACAAATCAAGGCTTGTAGCAAAGGGCTACAAACAGAAGTATGAAGTGGACTATGATGAAGTCTGTTGATACACAAAACCGGAGGTCTTGGAACAACGTAAATCCGACCGTGAATCTGCAAGAAATGTAAATAACACAAGAGTTATCGTGGTTCACCCCAAGGTTTGGGCTACGTCCACATTAATTGTATTTCTCTGACTGTATGTATGAATTACAAGGGTGATGGGGAGTCCCCAGAGAAAGAGAGTGTTGTTGTATTTGTGAGCGTATTGCCCTCTGTTGGGTTCCCTGAGTCCCATTTGTGAGGGGGGAGGAGTCCCCTTTTATAGAATAAGGGGCTCCTCCTTTTACATAATCATATGGGCTGGGTAATGAGGCCCAATGTATCAAAGTCTGAGGCCCATTATGTGTGGTACCAACAGTAGTCCCCCAAGTCTTCAGTCAAGAGAGTCTTTTGGCTGGAGACTTCAAATCCAATCCATGTACGGGCCGAAGTGGCTAGATGTCTTGAACCAGTACTCAACCCAAGGCAATGCTCAACATAAAGCAATACTCGGCTAGAGGTATCACACGTTATGAGACTGCTCGGCTGGAGGCGATGCTCGTTGCGAGGCTGCTCGGCTAGAGGCTATGCTCGCGACGAGGCGTTTGCTCGGCTGGAGGCGATGCTCGTTGCGAGACGGCTCGGCTAGAGGCTATGCTTGCTGCGAGGCGGCTTGGCTCGTGGTATTCCTCATTGCAAGTATCTACTTTATGTCGACATGCACTCAGTACGAGTTGATTCTCGACATGACTCGGGTCTGCTTGTCAGGTTCGCATATTGGGTCTATGTGTCGGATCGGCGGATCGGGTCCGCAAGTCGAGTCTTTGAGTCGGGGCCATACGTAGGGTCATCGAGTTAGGACTATCTGTAGGGTCATCGAGTTGGGTCCAGACACATAGGTGTCCCAATAAGCGAATGTCCCAGCAAGTGGGTGTTCGGTCAGACAAGAGATCACCACGAGCACGTGGCTCACCAGTTTATCAGTTGGTAGACCTCGTTAATCAGCAACAATGTTGATCAGTGGACCTAGTTGCTCAATAATTCCTGACAATAAATGACAGTATAATCATGAGCGTATAATGAATAAATATAGTAAATACGTAAAAGAAATATGGCAACAACAATTATTTAATATGTATATTTCTTATAAGTGTAAAACCTTGCCATGCATATTATAGCATAGTTTTAGGTTATAAAAGTTGATTAGTTCTTTTGGATTTGAGTTGATAATTTCAACATAATTTAAAATGCATGGGTGTGGCAACCCACATCCACTTTCAACATCTGTTGTAAACCCACCATCAGTTAGTGGAAAACATTCAAAAAATAAAATAAAGATATCATCATTGTTCCACCGTCACACAATAACCAGTACCATTTGATAAATATTAAATAATAAAAACAATTGAATTAGGTGAAGACTTATCTCTTTTTCACGTGTGGATCTGGTGGATCTAACCGACAAGGGCTCTTCCCTTATCTTTTCTTTTTCAAAATTATCATGAGTGTGGAAAAAGACAGATGGGTATGGAAATGATGTTGTTGGAGACTTTCTTCCCCACTGAGTCAAAAGATAAACAGCATGCAAGGCCTGGCTCTTTCGGCCATTTTCTTCCCCGAGAGCTTGCTACCCCCACTCCGGTTGCATCCGCATTGTTCCATCTGCCTGGAAAACCATGGTCAGAGTGTCGGAGGACGAAACGGGAACAGAAATGGGCTGCTCCGGCTGCTCGCTGCTTAAGAGCACTCATGTCACGGTGCTGATGGCTGACTGTTCCCGCTGGATGGTCTGTGTCTGGAGCAACCAATGCTCTGGGCATATATGGTTTAAGAAGTTTGGTTTCCAAGTCACTCCTGACTCTCCTCTCAAAAGTGACAGGAGCATATGGAGCTTGTGTGGCCAGTGCTTCATTCTCCGTCACAGCACTCGCAGCCATAATTGATACGGTTTTCTGCGATCTTCTCTGACCTTCTTGCTCTCTCTCTCTCTTTAGACGAGGGGTGAACGAGAGAGAAACGGTGGTGCTCGATCTTGGTGACGGTGTTGTTTCAGGTGAGCACAGTGAGCTCCAGAGCTAGACCCGCGAGCGTGATGAAGTTCTTCATCTTGGGCACGCACACCGGCTGCCGGTAGATTTCCGAAGCGATGCGAATCACGGTACGACGAGTTTTGCAGAGAGGGACGGCGTCGTTGGTCTCCTGCACAGTCCGGAAATCGCCGGAGCCATCATGCGCAACCCTGAGAACGAGAGCCGCCATTTCTCACGATCTGGGAACTCTCCGAAGTGGGAATTTGTTAAAGCTTGTGTCTTTGCATGCAGTGAGTTTTATCTTCGTTTCTGCAGAAGGGTTTGAACTGGGTTATTGAGATTCTCAAGTGACTCAACAGCAACGATCAAGTCTGAGCTTTGAGTGGTTTTGATGGCGGCAGCGTGCTTGGCCTTCTTGTCATCGTCGGAGTCGGACGAAGACGAGGAGTGGTGGCTTTAGATCTTGTCCATCAGCGATGCGACAGTTGGTTCTGGCTCCGCCATGGGTTCTCAGAGCGAAGAGAGGGAGAAAGAGAGGACATAGAGAAAAAGAGAGAGAGGCGGATGATGTGATCGGTCCGTGAGTTTTGGTTTTCTGTCGATTCACGGTGGAGGTTGTGAGGGTCTCACGGTGGTGAGATGAAAATTTGAGAGAGAACCAACATAGCTTTTCGTGTTGTTTCCCATAGACGGCGCCAAATGTTGATGCACAAAACCGGAGGTCTTGAAACAACGTAAATCCGACCGTGAATCTGCAAGAAATGTAAATAACACAAGAGTTATCGTGGTTCACCCCAAGATTTGGGCTACGTCCACATTAATTGTATTTCTCTGACTGTATGTATGGATTACAAGGGTGAGGGGGAGTCCCCAGAGAAAGAGAGTGTTGTTGTATTTGTGAGCGTATTGCCCTCTGTTGGGTTCCCTGAGTCCCATTTGTGAGGGGGGATGAGTCTCATTTTATAGAATAAGGGGCTCCTCCTTTTACATAATCATATGGGCTGGGTAATGAGGCCCAATGTATCAAAGTTTAAGGCCCATTATGTGTGGTACCAACAAAGTCTATGCTCCAGTTGCAAGACTTGACACAAACAAACGAAAAATTGAAAATGAAAATAAAAGATAACAATAAAACTAAAAACTGATCATTGGTCCTGTTTGGTGACTTTCCACAGCTTTGAACTTGAACTGGCCTCGGAACTTCTTAGCAAGGAAAATGAGACTTGATTGGTGGTGTTGTTGAGGCTTCTCGAGCTCTTGGTTTCAACTCAGACTCCTTCTGCCGGGTTGATTGAGTTTGCAGGCTACATTCTTCTCTTTTTGTTCTTCTGCATGGCAGGTAGGCACGAGGAATAGGTGGTGGTCTGCTTCTTTGTTCAATCTGTCCAAGTGCCGACCGATTGCCTTTCTTTCACCTTGACTCGTAGCCAAGAGCAAGGGTAAAGGAAAAGCATGCCATGAGAAATCTTTGCCTCTGACTCTGATGATATGGGATACTTTTGCTTTTGAAGAAGTATCGTTCCACAGGTGTATGCTTGAACTGGGCTGGGGAACTTCTTAGCAAGGAAAATGAGACTTGATCTTGAAGATGAAGCAGCACCTTGTCTCCACATGCTTCAAGTATCATTTCACTTGCCATGTCTGTTCTCCAGGCAGATGTGGCGACTTCTTCGGAAGTACATCAGTGGTTGAAGAAGAGCACTCGAGAGCAATGCTAGGTAAGCAATCAGGAAGGATTTCCAGGCAGTCGGTTCTTAGATTGGAAGATTGACACCGAGTGCTGGCTGATTGCCCGCTTTCTCCTTGCCACAAAGACAAAGACAAGGACAGGGAGAAAGCGTGATATGAGATACTCTTGCTTTCAACCTTCATGATATGAAATACTCTAGCTCTAGATGACTTATTTGTAAAGGTATCCCAGGGAATGAGAAACACAGAGAAACTCGAGAGGGTTTGTTGGAAAGGCATTTTTGGGAGATGAAAAATTTCGGAGATGAAGAAGTGTTGAGAGTGTGCCTTTGCTGTTGAAGGCGAAGGTAGACGTTTATAGAATTTTTCTTCACAACCGAAACTATTCCTTTACCCCTGTCGGCAGCCGGTGGATGGATGAACAGTACAGGTCACGCGCTTTCTGAAAAAGCAGCCCGTAATTTGCGCAAAGCTGACAGCGCGTGACGAGTGACGACAAAATTGGAAAAATCAGGGAGCGGCTCGTGGTTTCTGAGCAATCCCGACTTTTGAGAAAGGAATTGCATGTGACACGTCTGGACAAATCAGGGAGCGGCTCGCCTCGTGATTCCTGACTGCTCCGGCTTTTGAGAGAGACGCCCGACTTTTGAGAGAACGGCGTCCGACTTTTGAGAAAGGAACCGACTTTTGAGACGGAGACGCCGCTTTCTAGAAAAGAATCCGGCTTTTGAGAAAGGAGCCCGGCTCTTCGATTTGCGAGAGGGCGTCTCTTCGACTGCTGAGTGATGCCTCAACGATTTCTTCTTCTTATAAGAACGCTCATTTTTTGTTCCACAACACACTTAAGCTCCCCCCTGTAAACACTTCCTCCTGCAAACACTTCCTCCTTCACTTCTTTTAATCTTGATCATTCCGACTCTTCATTCTCAACACCTTCAGAAAATGTCTTGCCCTTCTGACCGTCGCCTTAACTTGAATGTTGGGGAAGATAGTGATATATCTTCTCCAACCAACATTTGGCAGCCATCCTTCATATCCCCGAATGGTCCTCTTACAGTTGGGGATTCCATGATGATGAACGAAACAACCGCATCGGTGGTGGCCAGAAATCTGCTCACTCCTAGAGACACTAGGATACTTTCTAGGCGGTCCGACGAACTAGCTGTCCAGGACTCTATGGCCTACAGCGTCCGATGCGCAGGCTCAGTATCAAACATGGGCCAGCGCCTTCTTGCACGAACCCGTCAGGTGGAATCGTTGATGGCTGAAGTGGCTAGTCTTCGGCAGGAGGTCAGAGTGCTTAGGCATGAGAACAGGGATTTGCACATGCTTGCAACCAATTACTCAACCAGCATGAAGAGGAAGCTGGATCAGATGCAGGAGTCCGAAGTGCGGATTCAGAGTGATCATCAACGGTTTATGGCGTTACTCCCGAGGTTTGTGTTGCCTTCGTCCTCGGGAGCAGCACCAAGTATTGAGGCTCTGAATGATCCAGCTCTGGCGCTTCGTCTTTCAGGGGCTCCGTCGACCTCCGAGGCACCACCAACCAATGACCAATGAACGAAATTAAATTACAAGTTATTGTAAAAAAAAATTATGCATTTAAGTTTTTTTTTTTTTTTTTTTTTTTTTTTTTTTTTTTTAATTTTTTATTTTATTTTTATATGAATGTTTATGTTTTTAAGTTTTTTTTTTTTTTTTGATTTTTTTTTTGATTTTTTTTTTTTATATAAATGTAAAAATAAGTAAATCAAAGTAAAAAAAACTAAGTTTAATCTTCTAAACAAAAATCACTACTAAATAAACACAACAAAATAAAATCAACGTAAAATAAAAAAAATCAACGTAAAATAAATTCACACAAGAGCAAACAAATAATGAAAGAACTAAACAAAGTAAAATAAATTCAGTAAAGAGAAGGGATTAGGAATGCAAATCTGATTGTGGGTGATTCCTAGGCCTCCCTTCATTATTCAAATGCATGGGCTTATCATTGAACGGACGGTGGTACTTGAAATGATCCGACAACGGTCTAAGTTCTAATGACGGTGCCTGAATCATCAAAATTAGAAACAAGTTAGTATAAATTAAAATTAAAAATGGAGAAGATGGCTTACAGTCACATTCAAACTCAATTATAAACACCACGTCTTTGAACGTTTCCGGGACTTTGAACTTGGCCAGGTTTACTATGATGGTTGTGGCTTGTCCCGTGTCATCAAACTCAACTGCTTTAGGCTTGATTGTCTCATGCACAGCCTCTTGGATGTATTCTTGAAATTCTCCGGCCACCTCCTTTTCTGGAATATCTTCCACAACGTCTTTTTCATTCACTTCTTCCTTGGGATTTAAAAACCTGCAAGGAAAAAGGACATTTGGTGGAACGATGTTAGAATGAATTGAACTTAGAACCTCCTCACCTGAGTTGGACGGCATAAAGACTTGAGGGGTTTGCGATAAGAATTCTTCTAAACTGCCCAAGTCGTCATCCTCATCTTCTTCTTGAATCGGCAATTCATCCATGTCCGGGCTATGTTTGGATGGTTCTGGGACAACTTCATACTCCATGTCACCTTCCAAAGTATTGACTTCATCGATTTCACTTTCTGCCTTTGAATTTGCAATGTTTGAGTTGGAGAGTTCACTTTGATCTCGAATCTGTGCCATGAATTCCATAATCTGCCCAATTTGCTCCTCCAATGCATCCACCTTGTTGGCTTTAATTTGCATCTCCATGTTTCGATTTTCTACGTCCTGGGTCAAAGAGGTTAGTAACTTATTCAAGATGTCATTATCCGAGGACGTACCTGAATTTGGTTGGGGAGATTGTTGTGGTGGATGTGGTGGTGCACATGGCCATTGATAGTACTCCTCTGATGGCTGTAATTGTTCTTCGTTTTGTGAGCCCTGCACCAAAGAAATTAATTCATCAAGCCTTTGATTATAATCCACGGGCATACTTTGATTTGATTGGAATTGCTGTGGGGGATGCTGTGGTAGCTGCATAGGTCTCGAATAGAATTCGTCTTGCTGCCAATATCCACTTTGTTGAAAGTGTTGAGGTTCATCCCACATATAATCTGAGTAGTCTCTCCAATCCGAATTGTAAGCGTTGGAAAACATGTTGCCCCTTGATTGGTTATGGCCCTGATATCCCCAAACATCTTCATTTGCAGAAAATTGAGGACCTTGATATCGTTGTCCATAGGGCACATCAAGTGTAGGGACACTTGGCATTGTGGTCCGTTCGGCATTATGAGTTAATTGAGCAGTGAGCTGTGCCAATAGATCTTGAATGCTAGTAGAATCCAGGTCTTGCTCCATTTGTAACTAAAATCAAAGAAAGAAAACTAAATCAAATATCAAAAGTAAAAGACATAACAAACCAAAAATAAAATAACATAAAATAAACACAAATAAAATAAAATAAAATAAAATAAAACACAAATAAAAACATAAACAAAGGATTAGCAAATTTGCTAATCCCCGGCAACGGCGCCAAAAATTTGATGCGAAAATAAATTCACGCACAAATTTAAACCCTATTTGTGACAGTTGTAGTAATGATGTAAGTAGGGATCGTTCTAGGCCGGGGATTAACTAGGGATGCTAATCAAAGTAAAATTAAATTAAAAACGTAAAATCAAAATTTAAAATATTAAACTAGACTCAAAACACTTAAATAGAATAACTCAAAATAAAACTAACAAATAAACTAAAATAAATCAAAAGACTCAAAACAACTCAAGATTTAAGAAAACACAAACTAAAATGATTTCTAATAAATCTAACACTTTAAAATAAAATGGGGGATTGATTTTTTATGAAAAGTAAATTAAACTTAAATAAATTACAAAATTGACAAAAACATAAAATTAAGGTAAAATGATAAATGACGGACTGGCTAGAGGATTATTCTCCACACATGCCGCATATGCAACCTAAATTGATTTTCAGTTGTTCTTTCAATAAATTGTAAATTCTCAACGCCCCAAGTTAATTAGGTCCGCTTAAATTAACCTTCAGATTTTCCTACTTTTATTAGGTTGGATGATTGCATACGACAACCCAAAACATTCCCTACAAGTTCCCTACATGAATTGCATAATAGAGATACAAGCAAGAATCATTAAGTTTAATGAAAATCATAAGCATTGACGAGGCACTTGTTACTATGAATTGCATGAAACTTATGCCAAGAATTTACCTAACGCGATCGTTTATAAGCGACCTTCACTACTTGTGAATATAAGTTCATAACGATTAGGTGAAATTCACTTATATTCTAGCATCAAATTCATGCATGTAAATTAAGTATGCATCCTTAATCGACATACAAAAATAAGTTATCAATCAAGCAGTTAAGCAAATTAAATCACAACTCAGAAATCACAACTGAAGGTAATCAATTCAAATTACAAATATATCATGGTTTTGAATTAAACTCTAGCCAAAATAAAATTAGTTACACATTATTAAAATTAAAACATAAAATAAAACGTGAGTTTAGGAAAAATAAACCGAGAGAAATGGGTGCCCGAGCTCCTGACTGTGCTGACTGCCCAAGGCAGTCACCTGTCCCTAGCTGCCAGGAAGGCAGCTCCTGTCTGTCCAACCTTTCTTCCTTCTTCCCGCGCAAACTGCGCTGTTGCTGCCCTCCACGTTTCTCGTCCTTGCAGCTTCTCTAGAGCCGTGACTCACTGACCTCCTCCCTAGCTGCCTTTATTTCTCTCCGCGCTGACAAGCTCCTGCGTCAGCACGCTGCCTTCCTGCGCTCCCTGGCAGCTCTCTCTCGCGTCAGCTTCTGCTTCTGGTCACTGTCTTCCGGTCTCCCCCCACGTCGAGACTTTCTGCTTCTATGCCAGCTGCCTAAAGGCAGCTTCCTGACATGCTCTCTCCGCGCGCACCGCGCCTTCCTTCTTTCCTTTAAGCTGCCAAAGGCAGCTTCTCCCCCCCCACCAGTTTGCTGCTTTCTCCCTCCTTTTATTTATTTTCTGATTCTTTCCGCTTCTGCTCTCCCCGTCACTCCACCAAGCTTTATTCCTGCCAAGTACCATGCCACTTACCAAAGTTCTTATTATTTTATTTTTTTCTTTTCTGCCATTCCCCCACTGACAGACTTTCATTCCCCCTTTCTTTATTCTCATGCACTCCAACTTGCTTTCCGTCCCACCTTTGTTTTATTTATTCCTTTTTATTTTCTTATTTTATATAAAACAAACCATAATATGAATTATTATTATTATATATATATAGATATTTTATTTAATTTAAAAGCTAAACAGTTTTGACACGAATTTATTACATAAAATCACACTTATGCTATTTTTATTTTCTTAGCTAGATAAATTCGATAAAACACAAAAACAAAGTAAATAGCACAAAAATATGAGAAACTAACTAAGAAAAGACGAGAGAATTTGATGTAAAATATGTATAAATATGAGCTTATCAAATACCCCCACACTTAGCTTTTGCTAGTCCTCGAGCAAAACAGAGAAAACAGAAAAAGTAATAACATGAAAATTATTAGTTTCCCCCTATGTGACCCTCATAGAACTTCATTCGAGAACACAATCATCAAGAACCATAGCTAACATCAACAAGCAATTCAAGTTCATTTTAATGCAATATCAAATACCCTCATATTAGCAGTAATCTTTGAATCATCCTTGAAGTGTAGTGTGTGAGATAGCCATGCTAATGCAATTTCAAATTTTTATTTTTAAAAACACCATATGCAAACTAGCGACCTTCTCACGGGATATGCACTCAATCACACATGTGTTTAGTTTTAATGTGTTTCGCTCAAAGAAACAAATGTGAAAGTTCTACCATAAGCTTGCATAAAGATCACTTCTCCACAGTCATAATTGCAAAACTAAAATCAAGAGGACTTTTATTGGATGTAATGAGGCTTAGGGCGAGGGTTATTGAAACGAAAGAATAGGAAAACACAAGTTCCAAGCTACATTGCAAGCAATTATTTTCTTTAGATTTATAAGAACTCAAGCTCTCCAACGATTCTTCAGACATCTCCAACCATACCTATAAACTGAAACTTTAAAAACTTTTTATTTTCTTTGTATACAATCTTTCTTTTTCTTTTCCTTTTCTTTTCTTTTCTTTTTTTTTTTTTTTTTTTTTTTTTTTTTTTTTTTCAAACAGAAACAAATATGAAAAACCCCCACACTTATTCTTTTGCCAAACACCCTCAAAGTACTTCACAAACATTCACATAAGATAATCTTGCATTGCTCGCTAGCTCGCTTGGAAAGGGTAAGGAAAAATATTTATTTCAGGCATAAGGGTAGACATATCTGGTGATAAGAAATAAAAGGCTTACATATACGGCTCAAATTGGCAATCTAATGATATCATTTTTCTTTGGGAAACAAAGTTATTTGGGCCATGGTGGTAAACCTAATGCCTCTATCATTTTCAAGTTCATGCAATCAATGACAAAAATTTCGAAAGATCGTTATGCAAGTTCTAGAGAAGTATCTCACATAAGTTCATCACACATGAAAGAATAGGAGTGTATGAAAAATGCACACACTTTCAATAGGCTCAAAAACTCACATAGGATGTATATGGTCACTAAATTCACATATGGAGCTTTAAATCATGCTTTAGTTTCACATCAACAAGGCTATGTGCATTTAGTTTTTCAAAGATGATCAAATATGTACAAACTAACACGAGAATAAGGAATTTCACACAACACATGTTAACTAAGTTCTTGATCATCATGGTTCAAATTTTATCCAATTATATCATTGGGTCGGGAAACTAACAAAAATCTAATTCAAAACAATAAGGAAAATAAGGAAATATTTTTGGATTTTTTTTAAATTTTCCGATTTTTTTGTTTTTTTGTTTTTTTGTTTTTTTTTTGTTTTTTTTTTGTTTTTTTTTGTTTTTTTATAAAACAAAACTAATTAAGAAAACAAAGCAATAACATAGAAACAAATGAAACCAGTTCAAAGTCGAAGGTATAAAAATTTTCAATTTGGTCATTTTTATACTTTACCCCCACACTTAAACTAGACATTGTCCCAAATGTCAGAAAATATAATAATATGCAAATAAAAATAAAGTAGATAAATATAACGAAATAAAATAAAGCAATAGGACTGAAAATTTCCCTAATTTGCAGTAAAATCAAGCGATGACCCCCCAAGCTAAAATTCAGCAATCAACCTCAAGGGTGGAAATAACCAAAAGTTCCTGCAAAGAAAAGAAATAAGTCAGTTAAGCACGCAAGAAAAAACAAACAAACGAAAAATTGAAAATGAAAATAAAAGATAACAATAAAACTAAAAACTGATCATTGGTCCTGTTTGGTGACTTTCCACAGCTTTGAACTTGAACTGGCCTCAGAACTTCTTAGCAAGGAAAATGAGACTTGATTGGTGGTGTTGTTGAGGCTTCTCGAGCTCTTGGTTTCAACTCAGACTCCTTCTGCCGGGTTGATTGAGTTTGCAGGCTACATTCTTCTCTTTTTGTTCTTCTGCATGGCAGGTAGGCACGAGGAATAGGTGGTGGTCTGCTTCTTTGTTCAATCTGTCCAAGTGCCGACCGATTGCCTTTCTTTCACCTTGACTCGTAGCCAAGAGCAAGGGTAAAGGAAAAGCATGCCATGAGAAATCTTTGCCTCTGACTCTGATGATATGGGATACTTTTGCTTTTGAAGAAGTATCGTTCCACAGGTGTATGCTTGAACTGGGCTGGGGAACTTCTTAGCAAGGAAAATGAGACTTGATCTTGAAGATGAAGCAGCACCTTGTCTCCACATGCTTCAAGTATCATTTCACTTGCCATGTCTGTTCTCCAGGCAGATGTGGCGACTTCTTCGGAAGTACATCAGTGGTTGAAGAAGAGCACTCGAGAGCAATGCTAGGTAAGCAATCAGGAAGGATTTCCAGGCAGTCGGTTCTTAGATTGGAAGATTGACACCGAGTGCTGGCTGATTGCCCGCTTTCTCCTTGCCACAAAGACAAAGACAAGGACAGGGAGAAAGCGTGATATGAGATACTCTTGCTTTCAACCTTCATGATATGAAATACTCTAGCTCTAGATGACTTATTTGTAAAGGTATCCCAGGGAATGAGAAACACAGAGAAACTCGAGAGGGTTTGTTGGAAAGGCATTTTTGGGAGATGAAAAATTTCGGAGATGAAGAAGTGTTGAGAGTGTGCCTTTGCTGTTGAAGGCGAAGGTAGACGTTTATAGAATTTTTCTTCACAACCGAAACTATTCCTTTACCCCTGTCGGCAGCCGGTGGATGGATGAACAGTACAGGTCACGCGCTTTCTGAAAAAGCAGCCCGTAATTTGCGCAAAGCTGACAGCGCGTGACGAGTGACGACAAAATTGGAAAAATCAGGGAGCGGCTCGTGGTTTCTGAGCAATCCCGACTTTTGAGAAAGGAATTGCATGTGACACGTCTGGACAAATCAGGGAGCGGCTCGCCTCGTGATTCCTGACTGCTCCGGCTTTTGAGAGAGACGCCCGACTTTTGAGAGAACGGCGTCCGACTTTTGAGAAAGGAACCGACTTTTGAGACGGAGACGCCGCTTTCTAGAAAAGAATCCGGCTTTTGAGAAAGGAGCCCGGCTCTTCGATTTGCGAGAGGGCGTCTCTTCGACTGCTGAGTGATGCCTCAACGATTTCTTCTTCTTATAAGAACGCTCATTTTTTGTTCCACAACACACTTAAGCTCCCCCCTGTAAACACTTCCTCCTGCAAACACTTCCTCCTTCACTTCTTTTAATCTTGATCATTCCGACTCTTCATTCTCAACACCTTCAGAAAATGTCTTGCCCTTCTGACCGTCGCCTTAACTTGAATGTTGGGGAAGATAGTGATATATCTTCTCCAACCAACATTTGGCAGCCATCCTTCATATCCCCGAATGGTCCTCTTACAGTTGGGGATTCCATGATGATGAACGAAACAACCGCATCGGTGGTGGCCAGAAATCTGCTCACTCCTAGAGACACTAGGATACTTTCTAGGCGGTCCGACGAACTAGCTGTCCAGGACTCTATGGCCTACAGCGTCCGATGCGCAGGCTCAGTATCAAACATGGGCCAGCGCCTTCTTGCACGAACCCGTCAGGTGGAATCGTTGATGGCTGAAGTGGCTAGTCTTCGGCAGGAGGTCAGAGTGCTTAGGCATGAGAACAGGGATTTGCACATGCTTGCAACCAATTACTCAACCAGCATGAAGAGGAAGCTGGATCAGATGCAGGAGTCCGAAGTGCGGATTCAGAGTGATCATCAACGGTTTATGGCGTTACTCCCGAGGTTTGTGTTGCCTTCGTCCTCGGGAGCAGCACCAAGTATTGAGGCTCTGAATGATCCAGCTCTGGCGCTTCGTCTTTCAGGGGCTCCGTCGACCTCCGAGGCACCACCAACCAATGACCAATGAACGAAATTAAATTACAAGTTATTGTAAAAAAAAATTATGCATTTAAGTTTTTTTTTTTTTTTTTTTTTTTTTTTTTTATTTTTATATGAATGTTTATGTTTTTAAGTTTTTTTTTTTTTTTTGATTTTTTTTTTGATTTTTTTTTTTTATATAAATGTAAAAATAAGTAAATCAAAGTAAAAAAAACTAAGTTTAATCTTCTAAACAAAAATCACTACTAAATAAACACAACAAAATAAAATCAACGTAAAATAAAAAAAATCAACGTAAAATAAATTCACACAAGAGCAAACAAATAATGAAAGAACTAAACAAAGTAAAATAAATTCAGTAAAGAGAAGGGATTAGGAATGCAAATCTGATTGTGGGTGATTCCTAGGCCTCCCTTCATTATTCAAATGCATGGGCTTATCATTGAACGGACGGTGGTACTTGAAATGATCCGACAACGGTCTAAGTTCTAATGACGGTGCCTGAATCATCAAAATTAGAAACAAGTTAGTATAAATTAAAATTAAAAATGGAGAAGATGGCTTACAGTCACATTCAAACTCAATTATAAACACCACGTCTTTGAACGTTTCCGGGACTTTGAACTTGGCCAGGTTTACTATGATGGTTGTGGCTTGTCCCGTGTCATCAAACTCAACTGCTTTAGGCTTGATTGTCTCATGCACAGCCTCTTGGATGTATTCTTGAAATTCTCCGGCCACCTCCTTTTCTGGAATATCTTCCACAACGTCTTTTTCATTCACTTCTTCCTTGGGATTTAAAAACCTGCAAGGAAAAAGGACATTTGGTGGAACGATGTTAGAATGAATTGAACTTAGAACCTCCTCACCTGAGTTGGACGGCATAAAGACTTGAGGGGTTTGCGATAAGAATTCTTCTAAACTGCCCAAGTCGTCATCCTCATCTTCTTCTTGAATCGGCAATTCATCCATGTCCGGGCTATGTTTGGATGGTTCTGGGACAACTTCATACTCCATGTCACCTTCCAAAGTATTGACTTCATCGATTTCACTTTCTGCCTTTGAATTTGCAATGTTTGAGTTGGAGAGTTCACTTTGATCTCGAATCTGTGCCATGAATTCCATAATCTGCCCAATTTGCTCCTCCAATGCATCCACCTTGTTGGCTTTAATTTGCATCTCCATGTTTCGATTTTCTACGTCCTGGGTCAAAGAGGTTAGTAACTTATTCAAGATGTCATTATCCGAGGACGTACCTGAATTTGGTTGGGGAGATTGTTGTGGTGGATGTGGTGGTGCACATGGCCATTGATAGTACTCCTCTGATGGCTGTAATTGTTCTTCGTTTTGTGAGCCCTGCACCAAAGAAATTAATTCATCAAGCCTTTGATTATAATCCACGGGCATACTTTGATTTGATTGGAATTGCTGTGGGGGATGCTGTGGTAGCTGCATAGGTCTCGAATAGAATTCGTCTTGCTGCCAATATCCACTTTGTTGAAAGTGTTGAGGTTCATCCCACATATAATCTGAGTAGTCTCTCCAATCCGAATTGTAAGCGTTGGAAAACATGTTGCCCCTTGATTGGTTATGGCCCTGATATCCCCAAACATCTTCATTTGCAGAAAATTGAGGACCTTGATATCGTTGTCCATAGGGCACATCAAGTGTAGGGACACTTGGCATTGTGGTCCGTTCGGCATTATGAGTTAATTGAGCAGTGAGCTGTGCCAATAGATCTTGAATGCTAGTAGAATCCAGGTCTTGCTCCATTTGTAACTAAAATCAAAGAAAGAAAACTAAATCAAATATCAAAAGTAAAAGACATAACAAACCAAAAATAAAATAACATAAAATAAACACAAATAAAATAAAATAAAATAAAATAAAACACAAATAAAAACATAAACAAAGGATTAGCAAATTTGCTAATCCCCGGCAACGGCGCCAAAAATTTGATGCGAAAATAAATTCACGCACAAATTTAAACCCTATTTGTGACAGTTGTAGTAATGATGTAAGTAGGGATCGTTCTAGGCCGGGGATTAACTAGGGATGCTAATCAAAGTAAAATTAAATTAAAAACGTAAAATCAAAATTTAAAATATTAAACTAGACTCAAAACACTTAAATAGAATAACTCAAAATAAAACTAACAAATAAACTAAAATAAATCAAAAGACTCAAAACAACTCAAGATTTAAGAAAACACAAACTAAAATGATTTCTAATAAATCTAACACTTTAAAATAAAATGGGGGATTGATTTTTTATGAAAAGTAAATTAAACTTAAATAAATTACAAAATTGACAAAAACATAAAATTAAGGTAAAATGATAAATGACGGACTGGCTAGAGGATTATTCTCCACACATGCCGCATATGCAACCTAAATTGATTTTCAGTTGTTCTTTCAATAAATTGTAAATTCTCAACGCCCCAAGTTAATTAGGTCCGCTTAAATTAACCTTCAGATTTTCCTACTTTTATTAGGTTGGATGATTGCATACGACAACCCAAAACATTCCCTACAAGTTCCCTACATGAATTGCATAATAGAGATACAAGCAAGAATCATTAAGTTTAATGAAAATCATAAGCATTGACGAGGCACTTGTTACTATGAATTGCATGAAACTTATGCCAAGAATTTACCTAACGCGATCGTTTATAAGCGACCTTCACTACTTGTGAATATAAGTTCATAACGATTAGGTGAAATTCACTTATATTCTAGCATCAAATTCATGCATGTAAATTAAGTATGCATCCTTAATCGACATACAAAAATAAGTTATCAATCAAGCAGTTAAGCAAATTAAATCACAACTCAGAAATCACAACTGAAGGTAATCAATTCAAATTACAAATATATCATGGTTTTGAATTAAACTCTAGCCAAAATAAAATTAGTTACACATTATTAAAATTAAAACATAAAATAAAACGTGAGTTTAGGAAAAATAAACCGAGAGAAATGGGTGCCCGAGCTCCTGACTGTGCTGACTGCCCAAGGCAGTCACCTGTCCCTAGCTGCCAGGAAGGCAGCTCCTGTCTGTCCAACCTTTCTTCCTTCTTCCCGCGCAAACTGCGCTGTTGCTGCCCTCCACGTTTCTCGTCCTTGCAGCTTCTCTAGAGCCGTGACTCACTGACCTCCTCCCTAGCTGCCTTTATTTCTCTCCGCGCTGACAAGCTCCTGCGTCAGCACGCTGCCTTCCTGCGCTCCCTGGCAGCTCTCTCTCGCGTCAGCTTCTGCTTCTGGTCACTGTCTTCCGGTCTCCCCCCACGTCGAGACTTTCTGCTTCTATGCCAGCTGCCTAAAGGCAGCTTCCTGACATGCTCTCTCCGCGCGCACCGCGCCTTCCTTCTTTCCTTTAAGCTGCCAAAGGCAGCTTCTCCCCCCCCACCAGTTTGCTGCTTTCTCCCTCCTTTTATTTATTTTCTGATTCTTTCCGCTTCTGCTCTCCCCGTCACTCCACCAAGCTTTATTCCTGCCAAGTACCATGCCACTTACCAAAGTTCTTATTATTTTATTTTTTTCTTTTCTGCCATTCCCCCACTGACAGACTTTCATTCCCCCTTTCTTTATTCTCATGCACTCCAACTTGCTTTCCGTCCCACCTTTGTTTTATTTATTCCTTTTTATTTTCTTATTTTATATAAAACAAACCATAATATGAATTATTATTATTATATATATATAGATATTTTATTTAATTTAAAAGCTAAACAGTTTTGACACGAATTTATTACATAAAATCACACTTATGCTATTTTTATTTTCTTAGCTAGATAAATTCGATAAAACACAAAAACAAAGTAAATAGCACAAAAATATGAGAAACTAACTAAGAAAAGACGAGAGAATTTGATGTAAAATATGTATAAATATGAGCTTATCAGGGAGTTCTTAATTATTTGTCTCTGTAGATGACTTGTTGTTTACAGGAAACAATGAAGCAATGTTCTGTGAGTTCAAGCAATCCATGTTCAGTGAATTCGAGATGACTGACAATGGATTAATGTCATACTTTCTTGGCATAGAGGTGAAGCAAGAAAGTGACGGTATCTACATCTCTCAACAAAAGTACATGAGAGATATATTGGAGAAATTCAATATGGACAAGTGCAATATTGTCAACACTCCAATTGCAACTGGATTGAAGCTGTCCAAGGAAGGAGAAGGTGAGTTTGTAAACTCAATTGTGTACAAAAGCTTGGTTGGAAGCCTAAGGTACCTTACAATCACAAGACCTGATATAGTTTATGGTGTTGGACTCGTGAGTCGGTACATGGAAATACCAAGGGAGTCTCATTGGCTGGCCGCCAAGAGAATTTTGAGGTACATAAGAGGTACTCTAAAACTATGGTATGTTTTATAATTTTGGTGAAGATGCAAAATTATTTGGTTATTCAGATAGTGATTGGGGAGGTGACCAAGATGAAAGGAAAAGCACAACTGGCTATGTGTTTTTTCTAGGATCAACAGCTTTCTCATGGACTTCAAACAAGCAATCAATTGTTGCTTTGTCATCATGTGAAGCCGAGTATGTTGCTGTAGCCTCAACCGTGTGTGAGGCAATTTGGTTAAGAAATCTGTTGAAGTCAGTGTGTCATCTACAAGTGGAATTGACTGTGATTCATGTGGATAACATGTTTGCAATCAAGCTTGCAAAGAATCCTGTTCAACATGGAAGGAGTAAGCACATCGATACCAGGTTCTATTTTCTGAGGGACCATGTGAAGCAAAAGACAATTGAGCTTGTCTATTGTCACACGAAGGAACAAGTGGCTGACATCTTCACTAAGCCACTGCCAGTTGAGCCATTCAAGTTGCTACGTGAAATGCTAGGCATAAAGGCGTTTTGATTTGAGGAGGTGTGTTGGAAATTCAAATAAAAACAAGTTGTTAATGGTTAAAGCAAGCTGTTAGTTTCTTTCCAGGTTGTTCACCTACAACTACAAATATCATTGCTCCCTCCATCTGTTAGCCGAAAGCTGATTACAAGACAGCAGTGTGCTGCCATGTGATGTGCTAGCCGAAAGTGTGTTGATTGCAAGCTGGAAAGATAGCTGCATATGTGTGCTAGACTGTCCAAAGTTCATATGATATGTTTGTGTGTGTTGTTGTGTTTATTTTATTAAAAGCACTTGAGTGGTCCTTCATTTTTTGCTTGTATAAATAAGCCTCTCGTAAGGCTTTAGAAAATGTCTCTGATTTGTCATTCCATTTTAGAAGTGTGTTTGCAAACTCTTTTAAATATATCAAAGTGCATTGTTTGCCAAAGCTTGTAGCTTCCCTCCTTTCTCTATTTCTTTGTCCAATTTTATTGAGAGTG
Source organism: Malus fusca (assembly GCA_035220775.1). Lineage (NCBI taxonomy): Eukaryota > Viridiplantae > Streptophyta > Magnoliopsida > Rosales > Rosaceae > Malus > Malus fusca. The sequence goes on along the minus strand of CM069072.1, from coordinate 24,112,982 downwards.
CAAAGTGAGAGGTGTGATAGAGTTTGTAAACTTATCACCCACATATTTTGGTATTGAGTTAGTAAACTCTTGTGAATACCAACAATAGGTCCATTATTATTGGCAAAATCTGAGTCACTAATTATTTTAACCAATATATCTGATGATTTAAGCTTGGAACATCTTGGCGTTAAAAGAGATGTTTCTCTTGCGTGAATGACTCTGATTTGGATTCACCTTGTTGGAAAGGAACCTTGGCTTCTTGGCAATCCCCATTTGGGTTTTAAAGTTCTGAGTTCAGACTGTTGAAGATGAACAAGAAACGCGTAATAGTTTGAATCCACTGGCACAACAATTTTTTCCTTGCCATGCTAAAACGATTGTTCATTATCATGCGAGTGTGTAGGAGACGGTTACTCATCTTTCCAAAAGAGTGAATCTTCAGCTGTTGTTTCATTCTCCAAAGGGCATGGACCTTTTGATGCAGCAGGATCAAATTCTTCCATATCGATTTGTGCCGATCAGTCTTCCAATGACAACCATGAAGTGGAAAGAGCTTATGGTCATAAGCGTGACAACCATGAAGTGGATTGATTTGTGCCAATCAGTCTTCCAATACTTAATGTGATGCATGAAATGTCAGAATTGCTTGTTCAAAATTGTCCAAATGATTTAGATTCACTCGATGAACATAAGCATGACATGATCCAGCATATAATCACTAATCTTTCTATGTGCATCCAACAGAGGCCTGGAGGAAAGACTCCAATCTCTGACATAACTCTTACAGGCACTCCACACTACCCTAATAAATCAACAGTGCTCCAAGTGGTAGGGGTATGTGTGCGTGTCCATAAATTTTGTGAATCTGGTTTGAATACGATACTGAACTTTGTTTTCTTGTTTTACATTTTGAATCTGATTCGTACTGAACACTGTCAAATTTCTAGGCAGATATTTGTGCAATTTACTCGTGTGCTAAAATATAAATTTTGCTCTCCTTACCATATCTATTTCTACATGTACTTACATTTGAATTCATACTTTTGTTGTGTTGATTACTTGATTTTCATTCTGTGAGAGCATTAACCTTCATTTACATACCTTTATTTATCAGGTTTAGTTTATTTAATGTTATTGCTTACAGTAATAGTAATCGTTATAGTTTGATCTGTGTCCGCCCTGGAACTGGTTGACAGTACTAACATCATCATATAATTTTATTATAACTAAGGTTTTCTGGTTGCTAATGGTTATTGTGCTCGAGACTGCATGCATGTGTGTATGTTATGTTGGTCTCAGAGTCTAAATGATGTATTTCAGTGCTCATACACGGGATTTCAAGTAACAAGGACAAAGGATTACCAGAATTGCTATACAGAGCGCAAGGTTAATTCTCATGTTTTCACTGAGAGTGTTGGGTTCCTTTTCTTCACATAATGGTGTAGACACTGAGAAAAGCAATGAGATCATTCAGGTATAATTTGTGACCAAATGCTATAAATTATCATATCAGTGCTTAAATTTTGTTTCTACTTGGAAACTGAAAGTTCACAATTGTAATCATTAGATGCGGAGTATGGGCAACGCGTTGAGAGGCAATCATCTGACCACTGAAGAGTTAGACCCACAAGCTCTAGTGTATAAAACGTTGTGGCTAGATGCTGAAGCAGAATTACGTTCCATGAAGTAAGAAACTTGTGTCTAAGGCACACAATTGGAAATGCGTGGCCGCGGATTAGACAAATATAAGGTGAACTACTTCCCTTCCGTTCTTCTGTCTTTCCGTTTTTAGTTTGAATTTGTTATTTTCTGCTCTTTTAGGTGACAGGCAAGATTAGCAAGAGATATACACTAGCTCTAGATGTTTTATTTTGATACTACCAGGAGGGGCTGCTGGTGTTGGAAGCTAGAGACTCTTCACCTACATGTATGTACAAAACGTAGTCGAGATGCAGTATAGAGTAGTACTACGTACTTGACTTGTTATAGAGTGACTTACATTTCATGTTCACGCCGTTAAAACGTAAGGTTGATAATTCTAAGTATTTGAATGAGGGGAAACAACTTTTGCTGGTACATAATGGTTCAAGCATTGCCTGGAAAATCTGTTTCTTCTAGACCATAGGGATGTGTTATCCTACGGACAATTTCGCAAGGAAGGAGACAACATTCGTGTAATTAGGACATGGCAGGGATTTTCGGAAATCAATCACTTGAACAGGGGAGAGTGACCTCAAAGAGGCACTAAATGTATAGCCGTGCTCATGTGACCAAGTCACGTGATGAGAGAGAGCATAGGTGTATACACTTGGTGATAAGGCAAAATGTTCTCTCAAATAGGGGTCTTTTGTGATGTTTTTATGTTTGCTATTGGAGAGATTCTATGTGGGTCATGTAACCTATGAATCTTAATACATATTGTTTTGTTCTATAAATATTTGCTTTTATCAGTCTTTCAATTGGTACCACCCAGTAAAAGTAATTCAAAAAATGATGTAAAAACTTACACTCTAGAGCAACTTGTCTGGACTGGGACATTATAGTGAACCTGTTTTATGTAATTCATTTCTCTGTAGTCAGAAACACGCATGCTTGCGTTGTCCAGTTTTGTTAAGTTAGAAAGTTTTACATCGATAATAGCTTAGTTTAGTTGAGTTAACTTCATCATTAACTAGTTACATAGTACAATGGTTCAGTGAAATTTTTTTATAAGTGAGAAGTTTTAGGTTCAAATATCGTGAATGACAAGCTCGATGCTAATACATATATTAAATAAAAGACTGGAGGGTGTGGGAGTAGATGTCATTTAAGCATTTGATTAAGTTACTGTTGGGTCATGTGGTACCACATGAAAACATTATGAAACATTACTGCAGGCTTAGCCCGGTGGGAAGTGGGAAATGGGATGAGGGAAGCCGATGTACTAGGCCATTCACCCACCAAGCCGAAAGTGACAGGTCATGGCAGTGGCCCGGTGGGGACTGGGAACATCCCTCCAAACCCAACCTTCCTATTTTGTATCCATTATTTACCATAGTCCCCCTGCAAGTAATTAAATCACCATTATCATCATCATCTTTCTGAACCTAGACATCAACCATTATAATTAATTTAGGTACAATTTTTTTTTTTTTTTAAGAAAAGCTGTGAAACTCAGTATATTTAGATTATTATTATTATTTTATTATACTTCTTTTAAGATTTTTATTTAGCCTTTTAGTTGCCGGCATGTTATCATAGCATTCTATACTATACCAATCCATAGTATAGAACCATGCATAAGCTTACGGCCAAATTTGGATTGTTGTGTTTAAAAAAAAATGTTTTTATTGTCCTGTAAGAATAATCAAATGTAAAATAAAGTAGATGAGCATCTGATAAACTGTATATTTAAAAATGTAGTGATTATGAAAAATAGTGTAAAATTGTTTGGTGACTTTAATGTGAAAATAATATAATTGTTTATAACGACAAAATAAATATGATAGTGGGGTGGTGGAGACGACAACAATGTTGATGGCAATGGTGGTGATGGTAGCGGCAATGGTGGAAGTATGGTGGTGGCAGCGGCAATGGTGGAAGTATGGTGGTGGTGGCGGCAATAGTGGTGGTTGTGGCAACAATTGTGGTGGTAATGATGGTGGTTGGGGTGCAAATATAACAATAGTGGTCAGGGAGATGGTAGAGGCCGTGGGGACGGGTTGAAGTTATGGTGGTGGTGATGGTGGGAGTGTCGACAACGATGGTGGTGGTGTCGGTTGCTGTTGTGGTGGTGATTGTGGTGACAATTGTGGTAGTGGTGGTGGTGGCAACAATTGTGGTGGTTGTGGCAACAATTGTGGTGGTAATCATGGTGGCCGGTGGTGTAAGGTTAGTGTATGTAGTGGTGGGTAATGCGGTCACTTTGTTCTCGAACGGATAAAATGTGTGTAAATGAATAAATAATGTCATTTTTAAAAACTAATGAGGGTATTACAAGAATTGAAAATATTCATTAAGGGCTCAATTTCACTTTTTATAAAAGGAGCTTTTAAATACAATCTACATGCTGCTTTTAAAAGCTATTGTATGGAGGCTATGGCTTTTAAACAAGATTCTAAAAACGCTAGACATTAGTCGGGTGGCAGGCAGGGGCCTAGCATCTAGGCGGCGTAGGCGGCTAGGCGGCCTAGGCTCAGAGTTACGTAAATTTATTGTGTATCTTGTAAATAAGTGCCTATTTACACTTAAAAAAAATAAAATTTAAAAAAATTTAAAAAAAAAACCTATACTTGTATGGATTATAAAAGACTGACAAAATGCAAAACTAGAAGTAGAAGAATACACAAAGTATCCATCCAACAAGTTCAATATTTGGAAAACAGTAAGCATATAATGAGGAGTATTCTTGGATTGGACATAGACTAAATTATTTAACCTTGTTGCATTTAGTTTATTTCTTTTCTTTGTATGTATCCACTCAAAAGTGCTCCAATTCACTTCACAATTGGATGAACTTGTAGTCAATCCATCCTTATAGTGTCAGTAGGTGGCGTCGGTTTAATATAATATAGTGGTGGACAAGACAGTTGCGACACTAACTGAACATGACGTCGGATTTTCTGTCGCTTATAAGCGTCATAAAATGTCTACGTCGCTTTTAAACCGATGTAAACATTTAATGTCGCTTATAACCGACATATATTTTAATAATTTTTAAATATTGGCGTTGCTTTAAACAAAACAGTGTCGCTTTTAAGCGACACAAAGTATTGTTTTTAAATATTTTAAAGCCTGCGTCGGTTCTGAGTGACATAGATTTTAATTTTTTTAAATATTTTGAAACTCGATGTCGGTTGTAAGCAAGGTCTAAAATATCAATGATATCGGAAATATCGGTAGTCCAAAAACACGGAAATTTCGATGGAAATATCAGGATATTATCGATATCGATAAAAATTGAATAAAAACCACGGAAATTGTAAGAAAAACTTGGAAATTTTTATTGAAACTTTGCAGGATGTTTATTTAGTCAATTATCTATTAGTTTATCACAAAAAATTGGAAGGAAATGCATTGCATGATGGATTTAACTGATTTAAGTTGATTATATAGCGAGCTGGCAAACATTGTGAGTGTAGAAAATATGTAGTAATTAATGAAAGAAGTTTAAACACACCATAATCATTTATATATAATGAATTAGTACAATATTTTACACTTTATACATTGCATGGTAAGGTACATGAGTGACTTAGTACCACATAGAGTTCCTATGAGGTTCAAAATTTTAACTATCTTCATCATCTCTATGTGTAGAGTAAGTGTATTGTGAAGAGTAGTCATCAAATGATAAATCCCCAAAATAGTTTTGCATGTAATTGTTAACATGCCACCTATATGGATCCGAGATTGGTTGACGTTGTCCATAAGCAAAATCATTTGAAGATTGAGTCTCGGATTCTTTCCATGAGTCGCTCGATTCCATCCCAACAGGAATGGGATATGAAGGGTAGGGAAATGGTTGGTTATGAGTATAACCATAGTCACTACTTCCCACTCCAACAGAGTCCGAAGTTATAAATAACGAGTCATCTTCTTGACTTGACAAAGTCCCCTTGCCTTTTTCACTACGAGTATAGTCCTTCCCTATGGCACCAATTCTTGGTGTTTTTTTAAATATAGAAATTATACATATACTAAAACCCAACATAAAAACATTGTTCATTAACAGTGGTTTGACCGAAATGCCCTCAGTTTCTTCTTTGGATAAGATACTGTTTTACGTTTTCTATAGTTAAAAGTCTATTTTGCCCTTTCCAGACACGGGCATTTCATCGTTTCTTTCTCTGCTTCGACCGCATCGTTTTTACTTGACCTTTCCACGTGTCAAACATCGACCCACCCTCTATCCGGTTTTCCTTTTGCTTCGGTCTTGCATGCCCTCCAGCTGGATCTCTAGAATTTTCCTTTGGTTTCTATCACACATCCAATCCATCTGACTCCCACCAGTACACCCCCACTAATTCACTCAACCCTCTCTTCACTTCTCTCTACCCCACTCAGACTCCCCCAACTCCCAACACTGTCACTCTCTCATCCCTCACTACTCTCTGTCTCTCCCATCTGTACCCCCTCTACAACTCTCCTTCTCCCTCTCGGTAAAACCGAGAACCACCACCGTAATCCCTGGAGCTTTTGCATTGATTCCAGTTTTTTAGTGATTTCCAAGAAACACAGTTTACGATGCCTGATTTGGCCTGATTTGAAGAAGATTTCTCAAGCAACTGTAATTTCATGGTACGTTGGCTTAAAACAGTTCCAAAATTTGGGATCGTTTGGGATATTTTTAGATTTTTCTGATTCTTGAAAAATACCATGGTTTAGAGTAAATTAATTATATTTTCATTTTCATTTAATTCAGGTAACCGTCTTCAGTTTTTGGGTTTGAACGCTAGAACCAGTGATCTTTGAAGAAGGTTGGTTCTTGAATATTTTTATTTATATGCTTTTGGTTGTTTGAATGGACTTCCTGTAATCTAAATGAAGCTAAATTGAATATATGTTTTTGTATAATGTATTTGCTTTGTTAAATTAGTTCTTTTTGGTTGAAATTTTTTGTTTGGTTTTGCAGATCAAAAGGGTCAAGCGGTGGAGGAGTGGGTTAATAGTAATGTGTTCTTCTTGATAATTGTATGTGTTTATGCCCTCATGATATTGTGAGATATCATGGGATTGCTTGTGATCTGATTAAATAGATAGTATGCTTTTCAACATTATTACAAGCTTCAGTTTTTTTGGAACTCATGGATAATTAGATTTACTATATTTCTTGATGCATTGAGTAACTTATTTGATTTTAGTTTTCCTACCCTAGGTGCGTGGTTGACAAAGGGAGGGGTTCGAATCCCTCTATGAGCAAAATTGAGACTTTTCAGCATTTTTCAAGTATTTTTGGGTTTCATCTTACGATATTATCGATATTATCTAGACCCGGCAGTTTCTGACACGACACGATGACACGACACGAAAATGACACGAAAATAACGGGTTTCAGGTCAACACGATAACTTATCGGGTCATTATCGGGTGACCCGTTAAGAACCCGTTAATAACAGGTTCTTAACGGGTATACACACGGGTAACACGTGGGTAACCCGTTTCGACCCGTTAAGAAAAAATTTATTTTGATAATTTTAAAGTTTAATTACTAAAAGATTTATTATAAAATACAATAGCCATATTAATATATACAATATATTCTATATTAAATATATAGTATTGTATTATTATTCTATATAAGTTTTAAAAAAAAGTTTTAGTCATTATTTATTTTTATTATGAGAGTTCCTTATTATCATTACTAGGATAAATTTTACATAACATGTTGTTGTCCAAAATTAAAATAAACGAATATAGTATTTGTATAGGCAAGAGCGAAGAAGACATACATACAAGTATGAAAAATGTGAAAGAATATATAAACACTCGTGATTCATCATTATTCCTCCACGAGTAGATAATGGTTACACTTACATTATCGTTTAGATTTTTAAAATCCTCCAAACCTTCATGAATAATGTTTTTTATTTGAGGGCAAAATTAATAATAATTATTGTAGAAGTGTAAAAAATAAAAATAAAAATACACAATCACTTATAGTGACAAACTTTACAATTTTCATGAAGGGGTCATGACACACCCCGACCGAGATCAAGGCATGCTGGCCATCACGTGAGAGTGACGTAGCCATGTGCACAGTGCGGAAGCGATAATGATAAGAATTATACGAATAATTGAAAACCAAATTACTAGAGTGTACTACTAAACAGAAAGTGATAGGAGTTAGTTACAACAGTAAACACTCATAATCAGAGCATAAAGTCTAGGTGCAGTCCAGTAGGACAAGTACTAGTTATACAGTACCAGGAATGTCCTACTATTATTTAGATAAGTCATAACTACTGACGTCCTCAAGCCACCAACAGCAAGCTTACTTAAAACCTGGAGGGGCGCAAAACAGAAAACGTGAGTGGGCAAAAACAAATGTTTTACAAAACCATTTCATTTATCAACATATCTAACCCCTCGCTGTAAAACATGTATAATTTTCCCAGAATCAAGATATAAGCATATACATACATATATATATATATATACATATATATATATATATATATATATATATATATATATATATATATCTGAAATCATAACAATTCAATTCATGCTTCACATAATCATATTCATACGTATGCCATGCCAAAATATAACAAAGTAAACATTCCAGGTAAGAATGATTTCATAGAAATATGATATGTTCGCCGGAACCCCTGTGGTAGTCTGTACGGCTGAATTCATAGCTCAAAGTCAATCTCGCCGGAGTCACTACAATGACCTATACGGCAATATACTGCACATAAGTCGGAACCACTAAAAAGGTCTGTACGACAAGATTGGGTGTAATATAATTATGCTCAATTCTATTCTCTCATAATAGCCGAGCGATAAATCGCTAGTCGCCTACGAGTCGGAACCATAAATAAGGTCTGGACGGCAAGACTGTGCACTTAAGTTGGATCCAATATGGGCATATAGTGCGGGAGGTGACGTAAATAAACAGGCCTGTACTTCACATCTCTGGCTAAATCACAATCACCCTAGGTGCAGTTTTATGAGCTCAACATTATTCAATCACATATCCCATCATCGATGATTCACATAATCAAACATAACTTACCTGAACTTACATGTGCCTCCACAACACCACATTTATATATATATGCAACCATGAAATGCATATTCAGAATATAAAAGCATTTGGCATATTATTTCAAAGCATACTTTCCTTAAAAATGCATTTTCTGGGAAATCTATCAAGTATATAAATATATACTGAAAACAAAAGCCCACTCACTGGTATGTCGACGGGTCGTAGCCCCCGAGTCGCCCGTGGATACGCTCGTCCTCAGGATAAGCCTCACCTATATGCGAATTAACTATAAAAACGTTATTTTAAAGCACATAGGAAAAACTAGCTAATAACTTCTCATACATAGCTCAAAATAGGTATATGAATATACCACAGTGACCTACACAACTCCATGAACATCCTCATATTTTTAGAATATTTTTCCGAGCTCCCATACGCCGGCAAAGGCACGGCAAAACACGCCGGTCAAGCGCAGCCACGTGCCTGGCACGTGTAGAATAGAAACAGCGTTAGGAATATTCCCTAGAATATTCCGTTAAAACCCAACGGTAACCGTCCAAACTAATTGACGACGTCAGCATATTCCGTCCAAACTGACGGAATATACCATCTTCGTCCCCGGCGAGTTGCCGGTCGCCGGAAAACTGGGTAAAACTTTAAACTCACTATTCTCACTCGTTTTTCAACCATTTTTCATGAAATTTGAACCATATGAAAGCTTAGAGTGAGAAGAATGGCGTTATACCTATTTGAAGCTTCCAATCTCACGAAATCACGTCAGGAAAGCTTCGAAATTCTGACCAAAACCGCAACTCGACGTTTCTAGTGATCCCGACGTCCAAATTCCTTAAACGAACACCCCAAGACTCGTGAGGACCTCATTAAGCTTCCTATGAGCTTAGATTTCCCTAAAACACAAGGTTTTACGTGAGTATGAACAGTGCATGAAAATTGAGTTACGGGTTCACGAGTTTTCGAATGATTCCTTACCTGAAATTGGTGTCAAACGAGTCGTAGCATCACAAGGAACACAATGGTGACAATTACACCCTCAATCTGTAAGGTTTGGGGTGAGTTGAAGCTTGTCCATACGAAAGAGGGAAAAGAGATAGTGAAAACCGAGAAAGAGAGAGTACGGGAGTGAGAGAGAGAAGAGATGAGTAATGTGTGTGGTCCAAAACTAGCCAACAACCCAATCACAACCAAGCTTCTTAGTTCCTAAGTGGTTCCAAAAACTTAGGAGAAGCTTAATTAATCCATCTCAAAACAAATCACACACCACACATTTTAACGTCTAAGGGTAAACTAGTCATTTCACGTCATCGAAACTAATCTTCCGGGACGGGCTATGACAATCTCCCCACCTTATAAAATTTCATCCTCGAAATTACATACAACCAATACATCCACTAATAATCATAAAACAAGCGTGGATACATCTCTCTCATCCGATCCTCTGTCTCCCAAGTAGCTTCTTCCACTGAATGATTTCTCCATAACACTTTTACCAAACGAACTGTCTTGTTCCTTAGTTCTTTATCCTTCCAATCCAACAGAGTCACTGGTTCCTTATCATAAGTCAAGTCCGAATTGATTTCCAAGGGTTGATGAGGAATCACATGTGAAGGATCTGAAACATAATGTCGAAGCATCGAAACATGAAATACATTATGCACCTTGGACAACTCTGGAGGCAACTCAAGCCTGTAAGCAACCTCACCGACTCGCTCGGTGATCATATATGGTCCAATGTACCTAGGACTCAACTTTCCTTTCTTTCCAAATCATACAACACCTTTCCAAGGTGATAGCTTCAGAAATACCCAATCGCCTACATCATACTTCCGATCAGTGGCATGCTTGTCTGCTAAGCTCTTTTGTCGATCTTGGGCCGCTCTCAGGTTAAACTTTATTACCTCAACATTTTGAGTAGTCACATCCATAATCTCAGAGGCCACTAAAACTCTTTCGCCAACCTCTGACCAACATAGAGGCGTACGACAAGATTTCCCATAAAGTGCCTCAAATGGTGCCATACCAATGCTCGAATGATAACTGTTGTTGTAGGCGAACTCCATCAAATCCAAACAATCATGCCAACTATCTCCAAACTGCAGCATTGAAGTTCTCAACATATCCTCTGAAGATCTCAACATATCCTCTAATGTCTGAATGGTCCTCTCAGATTGTCCATCTGTCTGAGGATAATATGCCGTACTATAAAGTAATCTCGTACCAAGAGCTTCCTGGAATCCTATCCGGAACTTGGAAGTAAATCTAGGATCCCGATCCGAGATAATATTAACTGGCACACCATGATACTTCACAATATGCGATATAAATAACTTAGCTAATCAGCTTAACGAATACTTCTCCCTCACTGGAATAAAATGCGCTGACTTCGTAAGCCGATCAACTACCACCCAGATGCCGTCATAACCATTTTGTGTGCGAGGAAGCTTGTACACAAAATCCATAGTAATATTTTCCCATTTCCACTGTGGAACGGGAAGTGGCTGCATCAATCCAATCCTTTCAACTTTAACCTGTTGGCAAATGGCACACCTACTCACATATTCGGCGATTTCCCTTTTCATACCTGGCCAATAATAAAATGGTCTAATGGTATGATACATCTTAGTGCCTCCTGGAAGCATCGCATATGCCGAAATATGTGCTTCATGGTAGTAATTATAACGCACCACAAAGTAGCACACAAATATCCTATTAATTTTCCTTATTAACACTAAAATTTGTCGATTGTAGCATATGAAAATAAGGGTCTTTCCCGCAGAAGATTGTTTTATCCAAATACTTAAAATGTCACAAAAACGGGGTGGCTGTCTCCACTGACCAGCCACCGAACAAAAATTATTAGACTAACTTATACTTATCCAAATGCAACGAAATTTTATATGCAAATAATAGACACACAGTACGACGGTCTCACAAATTTTTGGGATTTTTGGAGTTGATTTTCTATTTAAATTAAATCGTACAAAAACAGTACAGAAACAGATTTTGAGTAGATCACAAGTTTGAGAAAAACGAGTTAGGGGAATTGTTATCCACCACCAAATAATCATGCAAACATGTTATGATTCATTCAAATTCCTTTTATTTCCGGATGAAGATGCTCAAGTTGGCTCAATGTTAGAACACAACCTATTACTCTTTCTAAAGTAGTATGTTAAGAGAATGGCGTTTTCAACTTAACGTAGTCCCTAGCATGCAATCTAGAATGACGTGTTCATAGATTTAACAAGTAGAAATCATTAAGAACGAAAAGAGTTTGAGTCATCACAAGGCATGGTAAGCACTGGCGTTGTCTTACTTATCCTAGAAATCGGTTCACATGTTAACGACAATTCACAAGTGCTACTCTAGAACATATGTAGGTCCTCATTCAACAAGGGCATGCATACATATATTCATAGCATTAAAATCCTAGATATGCTCACTATGTATGCATCCATAGAAACACATAAAGAATTTATCAATGACATAAGTAGTGAAACAATTTTCATCCTTTCATAAAAGTCATTCAAACAAAATATCACAACAAACTTACAATCATATTCGGGGCTTCAAAACAGCCCCTAACTACTAAAAATTAGTTACACATTATTCTCAAATTAAACCAAAAGTAAAACATGGGTTTGAGAAGATAAAACCAAGAAAAATAGAGTGAAGCCTCTTCTTCTCTCTTTCTGCACCTTCTGCTTCTGTCGCTCTGTCTGCCTAGCTCCTGACTTCCCTCCCCGTTCACTTCTTATTTTCTGCCTTCTTATTTCTTGCCGTGTCTCTCTCTCTTTTCTGTTTTTTTTACTCAGTGTGCCATCCACTTCCTTTGTTTATGCCGTGACCCTCTCCCACTGTCTTTCTTTATTCTATTTCTGTTTTCTGCTCAGTGTCTTCCTTTCCGTCCCATTTATTTTCTGTTGCTCAGTGTCTCCCCCACTTTTGCTTGAAATTTATCCTAAAACAAATTTAACTGCACATTAACACAAGGTAAGGTAAAATGCCACAATTTTAGCACAAAAACATCACAAAGACTTTAGAAATGGATTGTATAAATGCATGAAATATATGAGTGATCACTTCATCCAAAATTTCTTTCTTTAACTCTGCATTATTCGGCACATACATCCTGTTTTCCTGCATAAGCATGCCATCAGTTTCTCGAATCCCAAAATCTTTCTTTTTACCTTGGTTCCTTGCTTGAATTATTTCCTGGGTCCCCTCATCAATCATCTGAGCCTCAAGTACACGGTCAACTAGAATTGGCCTAACCTGGAAATTAGCTTCGAAATCCAACATTATAATTCATAAACCTTAAATTTATATTTAACCGTCGATTGCCATTTACGCTTTATTCTTCTTACTGAATTTCATTTTGAAAATTTTCTTTTTTGAAAACATGATCATCTGGCGGATGTAAGAAGATGAACAGTGCAAAATCTTTGATATCACGTTTCGATATTTACGGTTAACTGAAATATGAGTCGATGTCATATAGTTTGTAGAAACTTTATAAACATCAAGCAATATTTTCACTAACCGTAAAACTCTAAATATACTATCAACGATCCAAACCGTTCATCTTCCTGCATCCTCTAATAGATGAAGTTTTCAAAAAAAAAAATTGAAAAAAAAAAATTGATGAGAACAATGAAGCGTAAATGTAAATAACAATCAACGGTTAAATTTTGATATATGATTATATGATTATAGTAGCGAATTTCAAAGTTAAGCTCTTCATAAAAGTTGTAAAGTTTGTCATTACGAGCGTTTATATATTTTTTCTATATGTTTTTATGTTTTGGATGTGACAATACGGTATGTATATACTTATTTAGTATTATGTTTTTCATTTGATTATTTATTGGTTTAAAATATATTTTCCTTATCGGGTAACGGGTCGGGTCATATTACCTGTTAATATTATCAGGTCAATTTCGGGTCGGTCATTTTACCCGTTTATTTTAACGGGTGTTACACGACACGACCCGTTAAGATATTGGGTATGACACGAAAACGACACGAACACGGAAAACACGGCACGAATGCCAGGTCTAATATTATCGATAATATCGCGATATATTGCCCAAATAATGCATTAAAATGTTGAAAATATCGTCTCTGATATTATCACGATAATATTGACAAAAATATCGATATATTGACGATAATTAAGTGGATAAATGTGAAAATATCATCCTCTAAAAAAAATGATATTATCGGCGAAATATCGCCGATAATATCGATATTTTAGACCTTGGTTGTAAGCGACGGATTGATGGTGTTTATATACTCTCCCCCGTGTTTTCTTCTTCCTCTCTTGCATTTTTCTTATTTGTTCTTCCTCTCTTACAAACCCTCCTCGTGTTCTCTCTCTTGGACCTTTCTTATTTGTTCTTCCAACTTCATTTGTTCCTTCTTCACAACAGTAAGTTTTTCTTGCTTCTAATATTTTTATTTTCTCCTTTTATGTTTAATTTTTATTTACAATTTATTTTTGTAGGGATTTATTTGAGTTGCTTGAGTACATAAAGAATTGATCGACGACGGAATTCTTCCATAATTCAGGTTTCTATCACTAAATTCTTTAATTTTTAAATTGTATAATACACAAGTTTATTTATTTAAAAATTCTAATTTAAGTACTTAGATAAATTTCTACTATTTTTGTTAAATTAATTTATATTTAGTCGAATTAATTAATTTTGTCACTTGAATTGTTATGAGAAAATGGAAATGAATAATATTTATAAGCATTTATGTTAAATTAACAATATTAAATATAACATAAACTTATAATATTTAGTAATATAAGAATATATTATGTTCAATTAATTTGTTTGGCACTGTAATTGTTATTTTAATTTGTTTTTGTTGTTCTTTTGATAACTTTGATAACTTTTGGTTGATATTTATTAGAATGGATTAGATGAGCATAATTTTGATAACTTTTTGTTGTTATTTTAATTTGTTTTTACTATAATAGGTGTTGAAAATTAAAAGATTGCAATCGTGATAGAGTTTGAGGGTTGAAAGATAGAAATTGAAAATTCTAATAGTTATGCCTACATGATAGGGATTGAAAGATTGTAGGCATCTTAGTGTGAACGTAATATTTTGCACTCGTAAAGTGGTAAAGTATGGACAAGAGTTGGTTGACGATACCTCAAAATTTAGAAACGTATACAGCTGGAATTTATTTGTTTTTGGATCAAGCAGTTGCAAATGGTGTTGGTCCTTATAAGTTTAGATGTCCTTGCAAAAGATGTTGTAATCGATATACTTTTGTTAGGAACACTATTGTTGAACATCTCATATTGTATGATATGGATAAAGATTATAAAAAGGCTTGGTGCCGACATCATAGCGAGCAAAACATTGGAGAGCAAAATATGGCAATTGGAGAAGAAGAAACAGGAGATGAGGTGATTGGCATGCATGATTTTCTTAATGATGTATTTGTCCAACCATTAACAGAAGAAGGTGTTGGGCCGTCTACTGAACCCCTTATTGGCGAAGGGCGTCCAGAAGAGGTGGAGACTTTTTTTAGGTTGCTTGAAAAGGCAGATCAAGATTTGTGGCCAGGTTGTAAGGAGTTTCAGAAATTGGAAGCGGTTGTAAGATTGTATCAGATTAAGTGTTTAGCGGGAATGCCAGACGATATCTTCACCACTTTACTGGAGTTAATTAAAAGAATGTTGCCTGAAGGGGATTGTTTGCCTGAAACTTGTTACAAGGCAAAAAAACTTATAAATGATGAGTCAAATATGAAAATTGATGCATGTCCCAATGTCGTAAGGATGAGTTTATGAAACGTCCTTCAGATTCTCCAGCATGGAAGCATTTGGATAATTTATATCCGGATTTTGCGTCAGAAATTCGAAATGTCCAATTGGGGTTGGCCAGTGATGGATTTAATCATTTTGGGAAAATGAGGAATGACCATAGCACATGGCATGTGATGCTTTCTGTTTACAATTTGCCGCCTTGGATGTGCATGAAGCAACCAAATTTGTTGTTGTCTCTGTTAATACCAGGACCACGCAGTCCTGGTAAAGAGATTGATGTATACATGCATCCATTGATTGATGAGCTGAATAAGTTGTGGGAAGGGCACTCCCACTTATGATGCGTATTCCAACCAAAGTTTTACGATTATGGCTGCTGTCTTATGGACTATAAGTGATTTTCCGGCTTATGGAATGTTGTCAGGATGGAGTACACATGGCTATAAAGCTTGTCCACATTGCATGCATGATAATGAATCTATTTACTTGCCGGCGAGTCGTAAGATTTGTTATATGGGGCATCGACGCTTTCTTGAAGATAATTATAAGTTTCGAAGGCAAACCATAGCTTTTAATGGTAGCCAGAGCATCGTAGTGCACCAAGGCAGTGGACTGGTTTACAATGTCTCGAAGAACTTTCTACATTGAGATTTACTTTTGGAAAACCAAACAAAGATGCTTCAGTTGGGCATCGCAGAAGAAGAACTTCGAGCAGTACAAGTAGTAACAATCAGTGGAAGAAGAAATCTATTTTTTATGAACTACCTTATTGGAGACATCTGTTGATTAGACACAATCTTGATGTTATGCATATCGAGAAAATATATGTGACAGTGTGGTGGGAACATTGCTAGATATAGAAAAGTCTAAAGATGGATTGGATGCACGTGCAGATAGTCAACACCCACGTAGAGAAGGAAATAGAACATTTCGACCTCCAGCATTGTTCATGTTGAACAGAGAAGAAAAAACCGCGTTTTGCAAAGTGTTGTCTACTATTCGGGTCCTTGATGGATATTCATCAAATTTGTCGCGATGTGTACACGTGAATAAACGAAAAATACATGGGTTGAAAAGTCACAATTGCCATGTTTTAATGCAGCAGTTACTCCCGCTTGTAATATGCCCGGTTTTGCCAAAAGTTGTTACTAAGGTATTATTAGAGTTGAGTGCAATTTTCAGACAGTTGTGTAGTAAGAAGGAGTCTGAGGAAGGATTCAAGCAACTGAAGTCAAGAATTGCCTTGACATTATATCAACTTGAAAAAAATATTCCCTCCTGCATTTTTTTATATAATGATGCACCTCCCAGTTCACTTGGCAGATGAAGCAGCTTTTCTTTAATTAATAATTATAATGATTTGTATTTCATTTTAGGGTAAAGTACAAAAAACTACCTCAACTATTGGTGTCACGACACTTTCATACCTCATCTTTTAAAATTGACAATGTCATACCGCATCTTACGAATTTGTGACAATGTCATACTTCCGTCAGTTTTTCTGTTAATTTCTCTGTTAAATGCTGACGTGGCCCGACACGTGTCCCACTCACAAATCCAATTGGATTAAAAATATATATATATATATTTTTAATAATAAAAAATAAAAAAATAAAAAAATATATATAAATTAAATCTCTCTCACTCTCTCATCTCTCTCCCTCCTTTCTCGCCACTCTCTCTTCTCTGCAACCCAAAACCCCTTCCCAGTTGTCCTCCACCACACTCTCTCTCTCTCCCCCCTTTCTCTCCTCTCTCTCTCCTCCCTTTCTCGCCACTCTCTCTTCTCTGCAACCCAAAACCCCTTCCCACCCGTCCTCCACCACCCTCTCTCTCCTCTATCTCTCCCCCCTTTCTCGCCTCTCTCTCTCCCCCCTTTCTCGCCACTCCCTCACTCTGCCACCCCAGTTCGTCCCCCCCAACCCAACGCGCACTCATCTCTCCTCCCCCATCTTCATCTTCTTCCCCTTTTCCCTCTACCTGCAACCTAGAAAAAAAAAATTTGAACCCAGTTTCGGCCCAAGAAGAAGAAGAACCCTCTCTGTCTCCTCCCCATCTTCATCTTCGTCCCCTTTTCCCTCTACCTGCAACCTAGAAACAAAAAAAAAACAAAAAACAAAAAGAAAAAAAATTCATACCCAGTTTCGGCCCAAGAAGAAGAAGAAGAAGAAGAAGAACGAGAGAGAATAAGAACGAAAAAAAAAAGTGACAAATCCAGTTTTGGCCCAGGAGAAGAAGAAGAAGAAAGAGGAGAGAGAAGAACAAAAAAAATTGAAAACGAAAAAAAAAAGAAGTGACAAATTCAGTTTTGGCCCAAGAGAAGAAGAAGAAGATGAAGAAGAATGAGGAGAGAGAAGAACAAAAAAAATTGAAAACGAAAAAGAAAAAAGTGACAAATCGCCCAGGAGAAGAAGAAGGAGGAGGAGAGAGAAGAACAAAAAAAATTGAAATTGGTGTGGGAGAAGGAAAGGATGCCGCACCCCTAGGAAATTTTTTTTTTGGTTTTTTTATTCTTAATTTTTTAATATTTAATTATTAAAAATATATTTAATTATTTTTTAATCCAGCTGGATTAGTGAGTGGGACACATGTCGGGCCACGTCAGCATTGAACAGAGAAATTAACAGAAAAACTGGCGGAGGTATGACATTGTCACAAATTCGTAAGATGCGGTATGACATTGTCAATTTTAAAAGATGAGGTATGAAAGTGTCGTGACACCAATAATTGAGATAGTTTTTTGTACTTTACCCTTCATTTTATAATTGTAGGTATTTGCAAACACTGAAGCGCTATGTTCGTAATAAGGGTCGTCCTGAAGGTTCTATTGCTGAAGCATATTTGGTGGATGAGTGCTTGTCCTTCTGTTCCATGTATCTTAGAGACGTTGAGTCTCATCGTACTCGTAGAGGCCGAAATGAAGATGGTATTGGACGTGGAGTATTTGGTGGGTTATCAGTTTTTGACTCGAAATGATGTTATATGGGTTTAGGAGAAAATGTGGAGCTCGATCTAAATGTTCTTGATCAGTGCCATAAATACATTCTAAATAATTGTGATGAAGTTAGCCCATTTCGAAGGTAAGAACGTTTAATCATACATCTTAATGTTTTATTGGTTTTCTTAACTTTGAAAAATTAATTATCTAAATTTGGACATAATTGTCTAGGCAACATGAGGAATTCTTGAAAACTAAACATCGTCGAGAAAGGTTAACTATGCGACAAATTAAGGAGCTAAGCAAGAAAGAATTTCCAGAATGGTTCAAGCAACATGTGAGTTGATATAACAATCACATTATTTATTTATTGTTTTGCATTTTAATTATAACATGTTTATAGTTATTCTGTCAATTTTTATCTTCATACTTATTACAGATGAATTCAAGATGTCATGCTAATGACACGTTGATATCTCAAGACTTGCATTGGCTAGCTAATTATCCAAATAAGATTGTGAGTAGATATAAAAGTCACATTGTTCATGGTTTTAGATTTCGTATAAAATTTGTGGATGATAAGCATAAGAATCAAAATTGTGGTGTCTTTGTACCTGCAAATGTTCCTGGAGCACTTGGGCAATGGCAGAGTTGTAGATATGTTCGAAGTTAAATATTGTGGTCTTACTGAGGCAGGAGATGGGGGTCGAGCTGTGATGTTATTTAAGTGCGAATGGGTTAATAGTGAAAGTCCACGAGGAATGAAGACCGATCAATATGGATTTACTATGGTGAATTTCAATCAATTGGGATTTAAAGAGGATCATTTCATATTAGCATCACAAGCATTTTACGTGGAGGACACAATTGAAAAAGATTGGCACGTAGTTGTTCGAACCCAGCTGAGGGATTTGTTTGACGTATTGGAGGATAGTGATGCAATTGATGATTATGCCATACCTAACTTGGATGATCGAATTCTTGATAATGAAAATTTCCATATAAGGATTGGCGTGGAAGAGACTCCCTTTCTTGAATCATTACCGTAGCCTACCGAGCTTGTTAATCAAGTCAATGCCAACGACGAGCTAATAGATGATGACAGGGAATAAGTATATTAATTATTTTATGTATTAATTAGACCATGTTTCAATTAGTGTTTGATGATATCTTATCATAAAATTATATTTCTGTTTTTTATTAAGTATTATTTATAAGTTAAATTTTATTTATTAAAATATTATATGAGATAACATAACAGCTTATTTTTTTAACTTTGGGTTAAACGTTTTTTTTTTTTTGGCTTGCTTCCTATTGCTTTTAGCCAATGACATGTCATCTGCGTCGGTTTAATTCAAATATTGTGGGCGGGAATTTTCCCTTTTTTTTTGCACTGGGAAATGGATTGGAAAAGCTTTTTCAATCATGTTAGAGTTGGTGTCGGTTTTAACCGACGCAACCTTTTATTAATTCGACGCAAAGCTTCCTTATTTCGACGCCACAACCAGTCGCACTGATATGTCAGGCTCATGTCGGTTTGAACCGACGCAAACTTGTGCAATTTCGAGGCCACCTGATATGACAGTCATATCTGTCAGAGTCACGTCAATTTAAACCGACGCAATGTGACCCTATTTCGACGCCACTGACGTTTAGTCAAAAGTGTGTCAGGCTTTTCTGTAAGAACGTATGTCAGGGTAGGTGTAGCTAGTCTGTGTTAGGTATAGTGTCGGTTTGAACCGACGCAAGGTCGAAATATTGCAACATAAAGTCAAAAAATGTCAGTTTGTCAGAGATAGTGTCGGTTTGGACCGATGTAATGTGTTCATATTTCGACGCTAAAATTGTATCCATATTTGAGCCCCTTCTTTCCCATTACTTCCGTACTTCCATTTCTCTCTTCATTTCTCTTTCTCGTTTACTCCCTCCCTTTCTCCCATTTCAGCCTTACTCTTTCCCCTAATTCAGCCTTACTCTTTCCCCCATTTCAGCCATATTCCTTCTCCTTCCACTAACTTTTGCTATGGATAATTCTAGTGAAGATCAACGTGCTAAGGAACTTCATTTGGAAGAGGAGTTCGAAGCTGGTTAGTTTTTGAATTATTACTAATTTTAGTTTTTGTTTTGTGTTTAAACTAGTATTATGCTTAAACTGAAAATTTACATTTGTTTCCTTGTTTTTAATTGTTTTTGTTTTTTTTTTGTAATAATAAGGATCTCAGCGGAGGCGTGGACCCTCAATTCCTAAATGGACGAAACAGCTTTGTTCGTTTGATTCGTCCGGAAAATGCATTAGTGATAATTCTAGTGCTTTTTCAAAACTTGTAGCAGCGTAGTTTAGAGATAACAGAAATTTCCTGTTGGAGAGGGATTGGCATAAGATTAAGGAAGAAGATAAGGAAGTTTTGTGGAATAGAATAAAGGTATAGATATTTTTTTTCCTTGAAAATAGAAGAAAAAGTCAATGAATGTAGTAATAATTGATTAGCTTGATTATTTTTTTTATGGATGTAGGGAAATATTTTTTTTGAAGATGCAGATATAGTAAAAATGCTTATGATCTGCCATATGACGCTTAAGGTTGCGGAGCATGCGCACAAAGAATATAGAAATAAGTTAAAAAAAGAGCATTATACTAAAAGACCAGAAGAGGAGTGCAACCACCCTCATCCTGAAGTGAATCCTGCACAGTGGGCTGCATTGGTGGCATACTGGCATAAAGAAAAAACAAGGGTAATCGTTATATGATTTATTTCGTTATAACTTTAAATTTGCCTAATAAATTCCTGTTTTTTTTCTTCAGGAGGTTGCTGAAAAAAATAAGATTAATCGGAAAATGAAAACAATGAACCATACTACTGGTACAAAATCTTTTGCAAGAGTACGACAAGAATTTGTAAGGATTGTACATTTTAAAGAAATGTTATTAATTTTAAATAATACATAGTTATAAATTTTATTTTTAATATGAGGTGTACTTAAAATTGTTTGTATGAAATTTTATTTTTCATAAAGCGGAACAAGCATGGGAAAGAGGTAGATCTAGTAACCTTTTTCCGTGAACGTCATACACGAAAGGATAAAAGTTGGATTGATGAAATGTCGGAGCGTACAGCGGTAATTGATTTTTTAGTGTTAGTATTTTATTGTTATTAATTTTTATTATCTATAGCTTATTTTTCTGTTTTACGATTGTTTGAATTTTTATTTTTAAAAAATGTAGTGCAAGGCAACAATGGAGGGCAATTTGCAAACTTTGATTGAGTCGGGCCAAGAGGATAATGAAGAACTTAGGACCCGTGTTTATGTTGATACAATGGGTCCTGAGAGTCATAATAGAGTAAGAGGATATGGTCATGGGGTGACTCCTGATATGGTGTCCTATGCATCTTCTTCATCTTCTACATCAAATTCCTCCAGGAGGTCATCTGAGAGTGCAATGGCATTGCTGATGACTCAAAATAATGAGTTGAGAATGAGGGAAGAAAATACTAATAAGCGGATTTAGGACCTAAAGGGTAAGATTGAACAAAATAATCAGTTATTTGCTATGTTTCTCCAAAAATTTCAGCCGCAACCACCATATAGCCCAGGAACCCAACAGTCAGGCCAGAGTCAGCATCCTCAACAGTCGGGCCAAAGTCAGCCTCCCCCTGCATATTTGTATGCTGGCCATAATCAGCAACCTCCATATCCTATGTATCTGATGCCTACGCAGCCCATGACATACATGCAGCAGCCGCCCATGCCATATATGCAGCATCCTCCCATGTCATACATGCAGCAGCCGCCGCTTTATCAAATGCCAGTTATCGACCAGAGATGGCTGCTCCTGCTAGATTTTGTCCTGAAGTTCCAGCTGGGGGGTTTTCTGGAATGCTTGCGGGTGGTGGATTTGATGTGGACTTGACAAGGATTTTTGGAGCAGATGGAGGATCTCAAGGAGGAGAATGATCTGGGCCACATTCAGGCTCAGATTCGGTTGAGTAGTTTATTTGGTTCGCTTTCTTGTCGGATAAATATGACACATTCGTTCTATCTTTTTGTCTTCGTATGTTATGTTTGTAATGTCGAATTTAGTGTTTGTTGTGACGGATGAGTTTTTTGTATATTATGTGGAATGTTAGATGTAAAATATTTGTATATTTTGGCACTATTTTTCTTGTTAATTATTTTTATTAATGTTTGTTTTGGTCAATACTTGAAATTTATTAATTTGGTTATACAATTTTATTTTAGTACCAATTAATTGAAAAAGAATGCAGATTCTCGTATTTTTTATTATTATTAACAAGGGTGGTGTCGGTTAAGACCGTTACTAGTTTGAATATTTTATTTATGTAATTGTTATTTGACGTCAGTTTAGGTATATTTTATTTATTTAATTTTATCACAATGTCGGTTAAAACCGACAGTAGGGTGGATATATTATAATTAAATTGCTAAGTTTGAATATTTTATTTATTTAATTGTTATCTGATGTCGGTTTAGGTATATTTTATTTATTTAATTTTATCACAATGTCGGTTAGAACCAAGAGTAGGGTGGATATATTATAATTAAGTTGCTAATTAACGTCGCTTTAAACCGACGTAATGTTCAAATATACGTCGCTTTAAACCGACGTCAATGTCAGTGTTGCTTTTAAACGACGCTGCATAATGGCGGATTAAGCGAACAAACCGACACTGAAGGCCTTTCGTGACGCTAGCATTAGTGTCGCTATTCCAATCCGACATTACGTTGTTTTATGTCGGATTTTTGCCAAATTTCAGACAGAAATTGGGTTTCTTGTCGGTTTTTGCTTCGCCGGTGATAACCTATATTGTAGTAGTGTAGGTACACCATTTCCATAAGTATACCGCCATGAAACTAAAAAAAAAAAAAGCACACAATTAATAAAAAATATATATAAAAAACCGCCTAGGGCCGCTTAGGTGCCGCCTAGAGCCTAGGCCGATTTTTAGAACAATATTTTTAAAATAAGCAAAATATTTATTTTTACCCATTTTTTTTATTACTTAATTTTAAAGTGAAGGAGCTTTTGATGAAGAAAAAAAAACAATAACAAATGGAGCCTTATGAACGTGGGGAGCTTAGAATGAGTCGTTATCTTCCATCATTTCTCAGGTGCTTGTAAGCGCCATATTGAGCTGGATGCATGTGTGTTTCCACAATTCAAATCTTTCAACACATCTTACTTGCCACCATTCAACCAATAATAAATTAATTACCTAGTTAGATGTCATTTCATACACAATCCAAATCTTGCAATACATCTTAATTGCCACCATTCAACCAATAATAGATTTAGATGTCATCTCCTCTCCTACAGTTCCATGCCATTAATTTGACACATGCCAGTAGTGACTCATTATCTATATATTTTATATATGTAGCAGCCCTTTATTTCCTTAGTCAGTCTTGGAACCGCTTCATGCTAGTATAAATAGGGACCTTCCTTACACAGTTTTCAAACAAGCACGTCGATTGGTATAGGAAATTAACTTAGGAAGCCAAGGAATGGTTTTGCATTCGGAGTGTTAGTTCATAGAGGCATATTATATATATATATATATATATATATATATATATATTATCTATGTAGTTTGGGAGGAAAGAAAGTGAGGCCCTTTTGTGAAGAGCGGTAGAAGAGTTGTCTTGCTGAGGTTGTAGTTATGGATCGAAGTAAGTGATTTATATAATAGTTTAAAGGGTAAATCTTTGTTTACTACCGTCATGTTTCGTGGTTTTCAACATTTAGTACATCAAGTTTTTTTCGTCTCAGAGTCATACCTAAAGTGTAAATTTTGGGACGGTCTCATGCATCCGTTAGTCAAACTGTTAAGTCTTCCGTTAACTGTGACATGGCGCCCACGTGGACAATGACTGGGCGCCACGTGGGTCCACGTGGAATTTTGTTTTTTTAGAGACCCCCTCATCTCCCCCAGAAAAGGTGAAAAGTGAAAAATGAAACCACTTTTCACTCCCCCAGAAAATCGCGACCCCCCATCTTAGTCCGAAACCCTACCAACGGGCCTTCACTCGACCTCGCCGTCGTTCCACCTCGCACGCCGTCGTACGTTGCGCACACGTTTCTAGGAAAGATTGTCGTGAAGCCATCGCTTGCGATGTGGTGGGAAAAAAGGAGGATCGAAGTGGGTGAACCACCACTTTATTGTAAGTAACCTACCTTTTTCGAAGTGTAGATAATATGGGTTTAGGTTTTCCGATTTTTCAATTTTGAATTTTAGGGATTAGGGATCTGTGAGTTCCAATCCCCCTTTTTTTTCCTATGGTTTCTGGAATTGTGTTTTGTAGTGGGTTGTGCATGTGGTTTTGTCTTCAATCATGGTCTCCATGGTTTTGTTTTCACCCTTTTTTCTATGGTTTCAAGAAAAAAGGTGGAACTATATTCATGGTCCCCATGGTTTTGTTTTCACCTTTTTTCCTCATGGTCCTACTAGTGTTTTCACCCTTTTTCCCCATGTGCCTCTAGGATTTTACGTTGTTTTCACCTTTCTCCTTGACTTTGCAGGCATGCCCGAATTATTTAGCCTTAAAATTAACCACGGTGGGAAGTGGTTTGAAAGTGCATATACGGGAGGGTTTGAGGCTTGGTTTGATTATGTAGACAAAGACTTCATGTCTTTTTTCGAGATTGATGAAATGGTTAAGGAGTTAGGATATGATGGGTTTATGTTGTATCACTATAGGATTCCTGAGATGTCTTATTGGGAGGGATTAAGGCTTATTGAACGAGACCAAGATGTGGTTGAAATGTGCAAGTATGTTCCAGGGGTTAGGGAAATAGAAATGTACCTAGAGCATCTAAGTCTGAACCAAGCTGCCTTGAAACATAAGCTTTTGATGAATCTAGATGAGAGTGCCATATTAAAAAAATGTGTCATTATAGAAGATATTGAGGAATCGAGGGTGGCGATTTCGATTACAAAGGGAAGTGGATCAAAACTGAAGAAGGGTAGAGCAAAAAGGGGTGCGGATGACTTAGAAAAACGGCTATGTCTTTTCAATGACATAGCCTACAATGGTGATGATGAACATGAGGCTGAAGCAACTGAGGGAGGACAAGGAAGTGGAGGTGAGGCTGAAGATGGTTATCTCAATGCTGATAATGAAGGTGATGAAGATGATGAAGGTGATGAAATTGAAGAAGGTCACAAAGCTGAAGAAGTTAATGAAGGGACCGAAGTAGAAGCTAATGAAGGTAAAATTTTTGAAACATTTATTTTTACAATTTTAATTTCAGTATTCAATTATTTTTGCCAAGTTTAGGTTTTAAACAAATATGCATTGTTTGTGGCAGTAAATGCAGAGGATGACACTATAGATAGTGAGTTTGTGGATAGTGACTACAGTTTGGAAGATGATGATCGTCGTGCAGTAGATGATACGACTATAGAAAGTGTCATTGGAGATGTTGAAAGAGGTGAAGCGGTTGGGAACCAACATCTAGAAGACGTTATTGATGCAAGGGATGTAGAAGACGTTCCTCTTGATGATGAGAGACAAGACTTAGATGGCCTGCACAGTGTTGACGATTCAGGTTCAGAATGTGATGAGAAGGTCATCTACTCTGAGTTTAATGAAGAAGCCGACAAGGATGATCCAAAGTTTGAAAAGGGATTGAAGTTCAGAGATGCTGCACAGTTGAAAGAGGCAGTGTGGTCTCACTCCATTAAGCATGGTGCACCTTCTATTAAGCTAAAAAGCAATGAGAAATGGAAGATTAGTGCAAGGTGTGAGAAAAATTGTCCATAGAGATTGTATGCTTCTAGGATGTACAATGAAGATTCAATGCAAGTGAAAACTTATGTTGGGAAACATGAATGTCCGAGGATTTGGAAGGAAAATCCTAACTGCAAAGTGGCATGGCTTGTGAAGAGGTATATGGACAAGTTCAAACTCAACCCAAGCATGCCCATCACTACATTTATAGAGACAGTGAAGGAGGAAAGAATGGTTGAGATCCACCTTAAGACATCCTACAGAGTGAGAGCACAGTGTTTGAAAATCCTTGAGGGGAGTAACATGGCTCAGTACACAAAGTTGTAGGAGTACTGTGATGAGCTTAGGAGGACAAACCCGGGTAGTACAGTTCAGATGAAGGTGCTGCCCTATGATGATGCTCATGTGATATTTCAGAGGATTTATATTTGTTTGGGGGCTTGCAAAAATGGATTTAAGAATGGATGTAGGCAGCTTGTAGGGTTGGATGGTTGTCACTTAAAGGGAGTGTTCGAGGGTCAGTTACCGTCTGGAGTAGGAATGGATGCAAATAACCAAACTTGGGTTATTGCATATGCTATAGTAGAGCTCGAGAACAAGGACAATTGGGTTTGGTTTCTGGAACTGCTAGCTGCTGACTTGGGAATTGTGAACCAGCGTGCTTGGACTTTCATTTCTGACAAACAAAAGGGTTTAATACCAGCTTTTGAGAAGGTGCTACCTAATTGTAATCATCGATTCTGTGTTAGGCACTTATACATCAACTACAAAGCAGATGGGTTTAAAGGGAAATAATTAAATGATGCCTTATGGAATGTTGCTAAGGCAACAACCATCGCTGATTTGAGAGAGTGTGTGGCTGAGGTGAATAGGTTGAATGAAGAAGCTTATAAATGGTTGGAGAAGAGACCAGCCTTGCATTGGAGTAGGTCACACTTTGAGACACACACTCAATGTGACATTCTCTTAAACAACCTCTATGAGAGCTTCAATTCTTTTATCCTATGGTCTAGGGACAAGCCTATTATTACAATGCTGGAAACTATAAGAGTTTTATTGATGAAGAGGATATGGTTGAGAAGAGATGCAATGAGGAAGGATAAAGGAGTTATCTGCCCAAAAATCCAGAAGAAGTTGGAGGAGTACAAACTGAAAAGCTCATACACTATAGCTACATGGTCTGGAGGAGAAAAAATTGAAGTTGATAAAGGCAGAGGAAATATATTTGTGGTGGATTTGAATGGGTGCACTTGCTCATGTAGAAGATGGGATTTGATAGGTTTTCCTTGCATACATGGTTGCTCGGCCATCTATTATGCAAAGAGATAGCCTGAGGAATTTGTTTCCTCTTGGTACAAGAAGGAGAAGTACTTTGAAGCTTACGAAAACTTGATTCAACCCGTCCAAGGCATGAAATTTTGGGAGCTATCTGAAAACAAATTCATTCTTCCTCCAACTTTTAAAAGGCAGCCGGGGAGACCAAAAAAGAGGAGACATAGGGAGGGTGATGAAAATGAATTAAAGTTAAGCAAGAGAGGGCAAAAAAGTGTGAATTGTAGTGTTTGCAAGGCCTCGTGACACAACAAGGCCAGATGCCCTACCACTCATCATCCTCCAGCTGCTAGAAAAGGAAGAAAAAGCAAGAAAATTGAGGTATAATTTTGATATTTTTTGTTGATTTTTCATTTCTTAAGTGAATTTGTTATTTGTGAAGTGTAGTATATGTCAGTGCTAATGCTATATGGGTTCATTACTTAGGCCTCAACATCTAAGGCATCACAACCCTCTCAGTCATCGCAGCCATGCATTCAGGAAGCTCCACAAGCTTCATCTCAGCCAACTCAAGCCTCTCAAACCACTTCAAAGTCTACTGCAAGAGGTCAGAAAACGGAGGAGGAATGTTCCATGATGCTGCTTTAATGCTTTAGGTTGTTTAAGGGTTCATTTTGTTATAGTTGAATATGCCTTTTAGTTTTTTTGGAAACAACTTTCCGATAGATCTTTAGTGTTTTGGACAGAGTTCAATTAGTTGTTAAAGTTGACCCATTAGTGTTTTGGACAGATCTTTAGTGTTTTTGAAAGAACACCTTGACCCATTAGTTGTAAAAGTTGTGGTCTTTTGATACTTTTGTGTGAATTGGATGGTGTATATTGAACTTTGTTGTGAATTGAAAGTTGTTGACAATTGAACTTTGTTGGTAGTTTAAATGATGAATTTGCAGATTTAGAATTCAAAGTTTGTTTGGAATTGAATT
Source organism: Malus fusca (assembly GCA_035220775.1). Classification (NCBI taxonomy): domain Eukaryota; kingdom Viridiplantae; phylum Streptophyta; class Magnoliopsida; order Rosales; family Rosaceae; genus Malus; species Malus fusca. Next base: position 24,084,557 of record CM069072.1, on the reverse strand, counting down.
TGCAGATTTGAAATAGAATGTTGTGGCTTTTTCCCTCTTTAATTTGATTTTTTTTTTCACAAAAATTTGGCGGGAAAAAATGCAAGGTACATGGTTGTGGGAAAATAAATTTGGGCGCGAAATTTTTTTTTTAACCCCTTCTCTAAAAAAAATAATAATAATTCCACGTGGACCCATGTGGCGCCCAGTCATTGTCCACGTGGGTGCCAAGTCACAGTTAACGGGAGACTTAACAGTTTGACTAACGGATGTATAAGACTGTCCCAAAATTTACACTTTAGGTATGACTCTGGGACGAAAAAAACTTATGTACTAAATGTTGAAACCACGAAACATGAGGGTAGTAAACAGAGATTTACCCTAGTTTAAAAGCTTTTTTACTTTTAGATAAACGAAACCATGAATTATTATGAGATTTGATATATCTCCAATTATCTATTTATTGTCAAGTCAAGTATGTTTGAGTTCATGTAATATTTATGATGGGATATATACACAATCTATTTGGAATTACTTGAAATCGTCTTGGAGTATGAGAACTTTAGTGTTGTGTTATATGAGCAATAAATGTGTGGCACACCAGGACACTATGAAGGATAAACAACACGTGAAGGGTGGTTATGATATGAAATTATGTGGCTAAAGTTCTTTTACATAATTATGATATTTTCTAGCTTATGTAAAACGACATCGATTGACTAGCACATTACATGTTCTACTTATTTGGAGCGGTGCCAGTTGCTCATCCATCCCGCTTTCATTTTTCAGAAGAAATATCTGACAAGACAGAGGCCACTAGACGAGCTGAGATTGTGTTATATTGACCCCAAGAGCGGGGTGACAAAAGCTATCCTTAATAATCAATATGTTTTCAACTTTTTCATTTGAAAATGGTCCATAAACTTTTGAAAGCGTTTTATAAGGACAAAGTGGCTCTATAACACAAGTAATTTTTTAAAGGCATTTTGATAACCTTAACCAAAAATGCTTTCTCTATAGGCATGTGACAACTTATGTCTAGGATTATGTACTTATGTTGAAACGTAGACAAAACCCACCGAATTGAATTGTACTCGTGCATAAGCTGTGACATTTTGGTGTCTACTTGACAAAGTCTACAATTGGAAAATTAGTTATTTATTTAATTGTTTGGATTTGGGCTTATCATGTTAGAGTTAGGATTTTGTTTCTTTGTCTAATACGGTTAGGTTAGTTCTCTATATATATGATGTTTTGCAACTCGTAGACACAAGTCCTTCACAATGTAACCTCTTGAGTTATGTAGCCGTCATGGCAATCTTTCATTCAATTAATAAAATTATATTAATTTATAATTAGTTTGGTCATTTGTTAGTCATGCACTCTAATATTCAATTATCATGCTCAATTCCATGAAATTAACGGATTTAAACTGTCCCACTACTAAATCTATCAACTTTTGTACACGACATTGCTGACAAAAAAAAAAAAAAACATTATTGTTGTTACACTAGTACAAAAAGCAGTTTGCGCAACGCAGGTCTTTCGTCGTGCAAAGTCAAAAATCATTGCCTGAAAATTAGCCCAATGAAACCTTCGTCGCGCACCAACGTTGCGCCAAGACAGTAAAAGTAGGGTTTGCACGACGCATGTTACTTCTTCGTCGTGCAAACCCTTGTTTTTTTTTTTTTTTCTTTTGGCAAAAATATTTTTTATTTAATTTTTAATAAATATTGTAATTAAATTATAAACAATAATTAATAAACCAAGAAAAAGTAGTTAATTATAAAATATATGAAAATGTACATACAAGATGTCCGAACAAAAAAAGAAAAAACTACAACTAGTCTTCTGGGTTTGATACATCAGGCTACTGGGTATCGGCTGGGTGAAGTGGCTGGGAGGTCGAAGGTGGAGCAAGATCAGGTGCTAGCGTCAGGATTTGGAGGCCGGACATCTGTAAGGCCCGTACAATAATACTCATCTGCTTGCCCTGGGCCCTCATATGCCCGCCCTGGAATCTGTGATAAATTTTAAAGACTATCTGAATCAATATTTATAACAACTAAAACATTTTTCAGGAGCCCTAGTAAACACTCTAGTAAGCAGACATTGTAATCAATCAATGGTACCAAAACTTCATTAGACTAATTGATATGATCAAAGTACCGTACAAAAACAATTTACTTTGTACAAGCCATTCAACCAGACACATGATCATAGAGACTAACTAGTAAACAGGTAAGAAGGTAAGAGAAGCAACTGATGTTGTTAGGGGATTTAAATCCCATAATGTTAAGTCGAGATCTAAACACCTTGAGAAATGCATGTTCAAATTCCAATAACCAGCAAAAGATAGCTTGCATAGTTCACCAGCAAAAGATAGCTTGCATAGTCAATTACCCCAGGGTCCCTGATAGTATTTAACTTCCTTCCCAAGTACAAACCTTTTTTCCTTTCCGGATTAGTTCCTTTGGTTTTTGGTCAAATCAAAGGGTAAGAAGTTTGAAATGAAATCATGATCACACAGGATAAACCATAAACTATCAACTCTATATAGAAGACGATGCTAAAGTACATCAGCTCTATGCATATTTTTTTAAATAAATAAATTGTGTAATTAATGGACAATTAAAATCACAAATAAGAGAAAGAGCAATATCTGGAGTTGTGTCAACAATCGGAATGCGTATGATTATTAATTAATTAAGACTCATTATCTTAAGCAAAAACTAACACCAACGCCTAGATTCAAGTCTTATTTAAACATCGAAAGTCATGATAATATAGGTTCATGAGAAGAATAAGTGAATGAAGGAGGGGTTAATATATATGAATTGTAAGAAAGAATGTATTGAAATCTATGTAAAGTAAGTGTTTTGTACGAAATGGAAGAAAGAGAGAAAATAGTTGAAAGAAAATGCATTAAAATTCTAGTTCATGACTGAAGATATATCTTCATGATGTGATCTTGCTAATAAGGGTCTTTAATAAGTCCTAGTTTATGCATAGTCCTAAGTCCTAACTTTCAATTCAATTCATTATCACATTAATGCTAGGGATTTCAATTAAAATTTGAAAATTAATATCGTCTTATGCAATAAATATTAGTAACTAGGGACCGGATACTAATTTTTTCAAAGGAAAATCTTTTTTCATCTTAAGATGCTGTGTGTTCAAGCAGCTGCGCTGTTGACAAAAAAAAGTTTATCTTATAGTTACCTGACAAAAGGAGATAGTCTTGTCAAACCTTATCCTCCACAGTCTACACGGAAGCTCAAATGTATTCTAGCAACATTATCGAAAGGGGAGAATGGCACGTTTACTTACCTGAAATAAGTATTGGAATTATTCTGATTAATGATTATTTCTAGGTTTATTAACACAGAAGAAGTAACGAAAGGATTCTTAAAGAGGATTTCCTTGAGCCTAAGTTATTATCCATGATTACAATAAGAAGAGACCAAATGTAGATTTCTTTCTTCTTCTCGTGGTGACTTATCATCTGGACGGTTGCATTGCACCCTCTCATAATTTGTAAAAATAATGGTTATAATTGTGGGAGAAAGTGGAAAACTGAGGAATCTAAAGTTATATGCTACGGAGGTGGTGATAAAGTCTGACTTCTACGAGTTCTATTTCATCAGGGGTTTCAAAATTTGAATTATATGTTCTGCAAAGAATTAAAAAAAAAAAAAAAAAAAAAAACCTTGTTTGCATCAAATTATCTGCAAATAAAGTCATCTAAACAACTTAAAGAACGTGTAAATTCTGAACGATTTCTATTTTGGTTTCAGGACAGGGTCCTAGCTACCAACAAAAACAACTGTTCGGATTGAAACAGAAGGATGCATGTGGACTATACTATGATAGTATAGTCCACACCTAATAACCATTAATTTCATGGAAAGTTGTTCTATGCAATGCAACTAGTTAGTTGTGATATGATAGTAGTAGAAAAATCCATCACCTAATAACCATTAATTTCCCAGAGCTAGTAATTATACAAGCTTTAACACAATACTAATCAGCTGCAAGAACGAAAGAAAGCAGTACATGTGATGAAGCAGCTAAACTAAAATAATTCCAACAAAAACACATAAAATAACTAAAATTCGATTTAACACTAAAACCCCCAATTTAACCCTAAAATTCGATTTAACACTAAAACCTCCAATTTCTATTTTAATTTTCCTAATTGAATCTAATTACAATATCAAAATATTCAAATTAAGGCATTAGAAAGAACAAAAATAAAGAATTAAGCAAAGATAAATACCTGGCTGGGTGCAGTCGAAAGGAAGGAAGGATGAGGAATATGCTGGCTGGGTGGGTGCAGTCGGGAGGAAGGAAGAGAGAGATCGAGTGAGAGAGAGGGCGAGATGAGTGAGAGGCAAGAGAGAGACCGAGTGAGAGAGAGAGAGGGAAGAGAGACCGGCTCTGGGAAACTTGTGTTCAAAATTGGAATTTTTTTTAAAAAAAAAGCACCTATTAACTAAAATTGTACCGCCAAAATTTTAACCAATTGTGTGACGCAGGTATACACCATGACGTTGCATAAAGTGTTTTTGTGCAATGATTTCATTGTGGCGTCGCGCAACGTGTATTTAAAAAAAATTATAATATTCACTGAAAATGTGACTTTATTCTTTTCAAATTCAATTACATAAAACCCACAATAATATATTTTTCTAACAAAAATCCGATCCGAACTACAATAATAAATTTAAAGCTATTTAATAAATATACATACCATTCAATTTCTTAAGTGTTATACGTACAAAATAAATAAATTTAAAGCTACTTAATAAATATATATACATTTGAACTTGATGGGATACGCATTCTATGAAACTAGTTTCAACGATCTAACCGTCAAACTTGTTCGTATATCCGTCGAGATCACATACACCAAAAAACACAAAAAACAAACATTCAGAGATCAAGTAACATGACAAAACTTTTCAACGGTTATAAACGAAAAATCACGTTTTAACTCCGATTTTGATGATTTTCTATAGCTACACTCCTTGACCCTATATGAATAAAATGAATGAATTCGATCTTCAATTTAAAATATTTACACTAGTGGTCTTTATGTTATACTTAATGAAAGTATAAATAAACTCTAAGTGTTAGTGAAACTATCGTTTTGATGGGATACGCATTCTACGAAGCTAGTTTCAACAATCCAACTGTCAAACTTGTTTGAATATCCGTCGAGATCGCATACACCAAAACTCACAAAAAACAAACATTCAGAGATCAAGTAACGGGACAAAATTTTTCGACTGTTATAAACTAAAATTCACGATTTAACGGTAGTTTTGACTCCGATTTTGATGATTTTTTACAACTACACTCCTTGACCCTATATGAATACAATAAATGAATTTGATCTTCAATTTAAAATATTTACGCTAGTGGATACCACAAAATCTTTATATTATACTTAATGAAAGTATAAATAAACTCTTAAGTGTAAGTGAATCTATTGTTTTGATGGGATACGCATTCTACGAAATTAGTTTCAATGATCGTACCATAAAAAATTGTTTGTATATGCTTCGAGATCACATAGGCCAAAAATTGCAAAAAAACAAACATTCAGAGATCAAGTAACGGGACAAACCTTTTCGACGGTTATAAATGAAAAATCACGATTTAACGGTAGTTTTAACTCCGATTTTGATGATTTTTTACAGCTACACTCCTTGATCCTATATGAATACAATGAACTAATTCAATCGTCAATTTAAATATTTACACAAGTGGATACCACAAAATCTTATGTTATACCACAAAGTCATTGACTTTGCGCGACGAAGGTGTGCATTCATCGCGCAAAGGATGTTAGCGTGACACAACCTGTGTGTCGCACAAGATTTTGGCGCCAAACCAAGACTTTTACTGCTTTTTTCCCAACATTGCGCGACGAAGGTAATCCTTCGTCGCGCGAAGCTGTTTTGAGCGACAACGGTTTTCGTCGCGCAAAGTTCCGTTGGGCAAAGTGTCTTTGCGTGATGTTTTGTTGTTACAATTGCGCAAACATACTTTGAGCGACGTAATTTGTTCCGTCGCGCATGTATGTTTTTGTACTAGTGTTCTCATTAATTTAACACATTTTCTAAAAGTTGAGGACATAACTAAACTTGAAACCAAAAGCAATTGAGGACCAACGTTGAATAGCCAGTAACTTCAGAAGGCCAATTTATAATTAACTATTTTGTCATTTATGCGGATGTAAATCAGACAAGATTAATTCCAAGCTCTTTCTCTCTCTCTCTGCCCCATATGGTTCACATGGTCCTATATATATGGTCCACACCGCATCTCTATAATTTTATGAAATCAAAATTTTTATGTTATATGAATATATATTGATAACAGAAAGAAAAAAAGATGGATATATACTTAAGAACAAATTAAACCATTGTAAAAGGAGACAAAAGCAGGCAGCTGGTATAATGTGAAAATTAAAATATCACATGGGTAATACTAGGGAAACTAAATGTGTAAACAAAATTTGTAAACTAAATAATGTGTCACCAATATGAATGAGCACGATTATCAATGCTTAAGTAATAATCTAATTATCAACTTCCATGTCGTTTAATTTACAAAATTTTCTACAAATTTAGTTTCCTTAGCATTACCCTAAACAAAGTTGTAGGGCAGTGTCTACTTGATAATCACATTTTCCATCCAAACAAAAAACAAATCCAAACCCAATTTCCCTTTGGCTAACCAGGAAAATCCCACCACGCACTACCCAAACAGAAACACGCACACACACTCACATCAGTTGCGTAAATTATATGTTAATTTTGCTAAGTGTTATTTCTCCTTACTTTGATTAATGCGAACTTATAACTAAGACAGACATTAAAGTGATAGAGTTTTATAATTGAGGCTAAACTTCAAACACTTACCCTAGTAGCTCCGGCAAAACCCCCATCCACCATGAGTGGGAAGCAAATCAACTCAGTGTGCTTTTTGAACCAGAAAATTCAACTCAGTCTGCTTTGAGATAGTCTCAGCTCATTAATATCTAACCAAACATAAATAGGGAAATCAAAAATTAGAAATCAAAAGAACTTGGTTACTGGTTACCGAGTAGCCAGCAGAGCGTGTAAAGGAGGGAAGGAATAGACGAAAAAGCAAAGGATTAGAGTGGGAGATAGGGTTTGGCCAACTGGCCTCTGCCACCATGCATGGGTGCAGTTTTGATACCTTAGCATGAGACTGCCTACTCAGCATTAAAAGAGGGAGATCTATTGATCACTAGCACAAATAATCTCATCCCAATCGCAATCCCAATCCCATCCAGGTGGGTCAGAATTCATCAGAAAAATTAACAGAAATATGTATTTTTTTTTATATTTGCAGGTCTACATTGTTTCTCATACCCACATAAGGTGCGGCCTGTAGCTTTTTTCTCTTCTTGTTTGCAAAGATGGTGAGTTTTCTATGCACATTTTTACGGCTGCTTTGGAGCTTATATAGAGGTGAGTGCGCACCCCATGACCCGTTACTATCAAACCCCTAAATAATATTTACACTCATAATTGTGGTTCTTTTTTTGGGATCGGCTGCCCTCTCTTTGCACTGTCCTTGTTAATGCTGCAGCTGCTGCTCTGCCACCACCAATTTTTGAAAGCCGTTGCAGAAGAAAGAAGAGCTGTCCAGAACACTGGACAAACAATCCCCACCAGCTTTTTTGTTTCTTCTTCTTCTTCTTCTCTTTTTATTTATTTATTTATTTATTTTTGGTCCTTTTTTCTCCTATTCTTTTGTTTTTTTTTTGTTTTTACTTATGTTTTATTATCCCTCCTTCTTCTCCTGCTTTCCACATGACAGTATAGATAGTGGTCAGATAATAACGGAATTGACCAAAAGTGAAAACCCTAGTTGATCACAGCCGTTGATGGTTTAGCATCTTTGATAAACTCTGAACGTGAGCAGAACTAGATGGGCGTAAGGAAACAAACAAAAAGCTAGCACGCCATCTTGATCCCGATACTGTCATTTTCCCCATTTTTTCCATACGGCATGGCATGCCAGGTCACCCTATGTTTCTTGAAAATTCTTTTATATTTTATACGAGAAATTAGGTTCACATTCTTCTTTTTGCTACTCCATTGATTAAAATTCTATTCATTTTCAAATTTTTATCTAGGTCCTTGGATATTAATAACATCATTAATTATTTGAATAATAAAATATTTTTATTTTTAAATATATTCTTTTAGTGTTAAAAATGTTACAATTAATATATTTATATTTATGGTTAAATTTTTTATCATATATTTTTATTTTTAGTTTGTACCTATTTTTAATTTGTACCAATTTTTTTTTCATTTTTAATTTGTACCCATATGTTAGTTTCTTTTTGTGCCCATATTTTTTAAAGTTTTATTTGTGTTTGTACCCATGTGTATACCATCACATGACATTGTATATTTAATCAATGATAGAAAAATTACATATGGTATATTTATGTTTTATGCCTAAACTTTGTATCATATATTTATATTTTTAGTTTGTACCCACTTTTAATTTGCAACATTTTTTTTTTAATTTGTAGTATTTTCTTTTTAGTTTTATTTTGTACTCATGTATTAATTTCTTTTAGCGCCTATATTTTTTTAAAATTCATTTGTACTCATAATTTTTTAATCTTTTATCTGTACCCTAATTTATTTATAATGTACCCATTCTTCTTTATTAATGTACCCCTTTGTTATATGTGAAATGTACCAATTTTTTTTAACACTATGGATACATTATTTTGCCATTTATTATTTCTTATTTTTACATAGTTTTTATCCATTTATTCAATCAAAATGTTTGAATTTTTTTATTGTAACCGTTTCTAATAGTATTATAATGAGGGATTTTAAATTTATAGGATTATAAATCTCATAAAATATCAAAGAATTAATGTCAAAACTATAAAAATATAAATATTAATTGTAATATAATGAGGTGTACAAAGTTATTCAAGGACTTTGATCAAACTTTGAATATCATTAAGGTTTTAGTCAAAGAATGTTAAGGATTAGGGACCGCATCCAAAATATCCCTATTTTATATATCTTTGATTGGGAATTGTTTGGGTTTCATTTACCATGACAAAAACCTACCACATGCATAGAGCCAAACTAATGGTTGGACTTGGACATTGTGTACGAGAGAGAGAAAGAGTATCACATTCACGTTCATATATCACGGGAATGTGGTGCATATAAACTAACGAAAGAAATATCAACGTGGGCCATGCAGAGAAGAAGTCTTGTAGGGAGTAGATTGCACATGTTGTTTGTTAATTAAAAAAAGACTTGCATATCATGTATACATCAATATTATATTATTTTGTTTTAATTATACAATGTCATGTGTAAATTTATTGAACGACAATAATGTGATATGAAAATTGTTTTGCCCAAATTCACAAAAGAGAAGGAGAGAGGAGAGGGACCACGACGGACTGAAAACCAAGAATACAATTCCTAGTTCTACTACTTCTACTACTTTTCTTGTCTTTCCTTTTGTTGGCGTCATTGATTACGCCTATTAAACCCTCTCTTTCCATAGAGTGGGGACGGCACTGCACTCTTCTTTCTGCTTCAGGCTTTGGGAGAGAAGGCTTTGAACAATGCATAGGAATCTTGTTTGCCTCTCACCACCTCCTTTTTCATCATCCTTAATTTCCTGCCTTCTTTATTAGTTACCGATGTCGCGTGCTTATTTTGATTTCTTATGCATGTTGGAAGAAGGAAAGTTGGTTTTGGCTACCTACTCTTACTCACCGCCCTACGCACACTCCCAAGACTAAGCTAATGGCTTTTGACGAGATATGTTAAGGAAACTCTCTAAAAAATAGGACTCTCAATTGACTCTCCCCCATCTTTTTATTTTTGGCACAATGTATTATATTGTTGGAACAAAAATTAAAGATAAACTGTGAGATGACAAAGAGTTCAGGGAGAGTCTTGACTTTGAGAGATTCTTCTTAGTATTTCTCTAGATATAATTATTTCTTCATATGTAACGTGTGATTTGGGTTTAGTTTTGGATCAATTGCACCAATTACACGTTGGATATGGGTTTAGGTAGTGTTGGAGCTTGCTAGCTTCGACAGGGGCACTCCTCCATCCTAATAGCAATGGGATAAAGCAAGTTAGATATCAGAATAAAAGCCAACGCGATGTACGTGATCGTTGTCGATCGAGTGGACAAAACTTGTGTTTGGTGTATATTTTTTAGGGAGGGATGAGAGAGGGGAGAGGGGAACAGTAGTTGATAGTTGTAAATGCAATCGGGACTTGTCCAACACTTTTCGTTATGCTTGTCAGGTCTGCTAGCTGCAGCAATGCTAATGTTGCTGCTGCTGCATGCCCTATATCTATATATTCTGATATCACTGAAACGCTACAGCTCATTTAATTAAGGGTAAATTACAATTTACTTTTTCATGTTTATGTTCTACTACAACTTCATATATCATTTTTAAAATATTTCAATTTCATACATGATACATTTACTTATTATTTCATTTCAATTAAACATTTGTTAAAAAATTTATTAAATTAACCGTTAAGTAATGACGTGACAAATGTAAAGTCTATTAGAAACCTGCTAATTCTCTCTTCCTCTCTGCCTACATGATCTACATGCACTTCTATTCTCTAGACGACCCCCAGTTGCCGGGTACCTAGCTAGGGCTCTCATTTAATGCATATGTATATTAACATTACATATATACATATATTATCTATAGAGACGGATCCCCTAGTATACATAGCACTTTTACACAAATTTTTTAAGTATGATTCACTTCGTAATATATTTAAAAGGATTCGGACTGTTTATCTTTTAAGGTTTCTTCAAAATATCATGTCTTCAAAAGAGTTTAGGGTTTCTTTATATATTCGTCTATTTTCTTCACTACAAATCAATATTTTAATGATTTTTGTTTTGTCTAATTTTTGTAAGGATAATTTATTAATGATATTGTAAAAGATAGACAGTTTGGATTGTTAAAATACATTACGGAAGCCATGCGAAAATGTTGTTAAATTGTGTGTAAAATAATGTCACGTCTGCCCATTTATATATATTGGAACTACAATATAATTGAAGGAAAAAAAGTGGTCCGGTAAATTAATCAGAAACTTATCAGTGGGTATGTCCTTGTAAAGCATGACAACCCCTAAACACGAGTACAGGATTTATGCTTACTATACAGTAAAAGAAACCCCTAAAAAGGACACAGTGGTACGTACAGCGTACTCAAATCTTACAAGTTACAATAATTTTCTGTTTTCTGTTTTATTTTACTGATCATATATAAAGAATATATAAGATTATTAATCAATTGGGGTCTTTTTCTACTTGAATTTTGTTTAAAGTAAGAAAATCTACATTGTTGTCTCTTGACTCATTAGCAGTCGTTAATTTCCATTGAATGTGCATGTCATGTCATATATATATATATATATATATATATATGAATCGAGCATTTGAAAGTCACACCAGGATGTGGATTGTGGAGAGTAGCAAATATATTTGACATTTTAACCGATTAATTTCTTGAAATAAGTTGGGGTTCGCTGGAATATATATGAAATTAGTACTCTAACTCTTTATCGCTCATATACAATTTTATAAATTTTTGATGCGAGACATTTCTTCACATTCACCCATGTTTCTTTCTTTTATGTTAACCGCCTTTCCATAAGTATAATAAACCCTACACATATCCTAGTGTCCTTGTTTTACATTTTATGGTACACCAACAATCACAACTTTGAAAAATCTGACAAACAAATATTAAAAGAAGTTTTTTTAGTAAAAATGGTCTCTAGGGCTATCATTCTACCTACTTTGGTCATTGAGATTAAAATCGATAGAAATGATCTCTGAGATTGTTCACCATTTTGGTCATTCTGTAAAAAAATCTCCATTAAATTGAAGAAATCGCCAGTTCATGTGAGGTATTGATGTGACAAAATACCCTTAATTTAACAAAGATTTTTTCACGGAATAATCAAAATGATTGACGGTGGACAATCTCAGGAACCACTTCTATCGATTTTAAATTTCAGGGGTCAAAGTGAGAAATTATGCAAATCTCAGAAATCATGTTGACTAAAAAGCTTAAAAAGAAATTATCTATATCCCTGCTACTCGCCACCCCGAACCCGTAGTTTCCTCTATCCAGTTGGTCACTTCCTCAGTCATCACCCCAACCCATCTCGATAGCTATATATGGCCGGACTTGGCCATGAGCTGTATTTAATTTTTTTGTTTTAAATTCTTTTGGAATTTATTAGAAATATTTTAAGAACAAAATATGAGAGCAAAATAGTTGCTTTTGGAGTGAGTATAATAAAAGGGTAGTGCTTTTCACATAATTTTTCACCTTATACGAACCCCTTTATTTTCGTAGCCGTTCGATTAAATAATTAAATAAAATAAAATCAATGGCCAACATTAAGATGGGTTTGCACTAAATAGAAAAGGGCGTGTTGTAATCACTACCTAGGGCAACAGTTCAGCAACCCATCAAAAGAAAACCTGAAGTTCAAATACTCTGAGGTTGCGTGTAACCGTTCAACCCTAAACCCTAACCTCACTTTATTTTCTCACGAACTTTTTCACACTATCTTACAAGTGAGCAACAACAATTATGTTCTGTATTGTGGCAATCAAAATCCTAATGCATTCCAACAACTACGATTTTACTGTAACATTTTCTTCTTGTGTCTCGAGTTGAAGTATGTTCTTGTAAACTTGATTTTCATGAATCAAATGTGTATGTGTGTAATGTATTGTAAAAGTATGGAAAACTCTTTAGACTTATGCAAGCAGTCCTTCCTAATAATTTTTTTTCCGGTTGACAATGGGGCATAAAGCCTGATAGAAAGATAAATTACGTTAAAATGTCACGAGGCCAGTCGACTGCTCCAGCTATATCAGCAACCAGAAGACCGTAAAAAAATGGAGGAGCTTGCTTAAAATACTGCAGTACGTTTAGGGTTAAATAGTATTTGAATCTCCCTCTCCGTAGTTAATATTAATTTAGAGTAAACTATTGTTTAAACAACACTTGAAGAAGATACAAGCTCAAAATTTTATTGGGCGGAGTTTCTGTTCTTTTTTTTTGGGGGGGGGGGGGGGGTGTTGGAACTCCTGTCAAAACAATGAAAGCCAGCCATTAACCCCTGACAGCATTCATTACCCTACTGAAAGGAATATATCAGCCTCGATCTATGTACACATACTTGATAGAAAATCCAAAACCGAAACACAACATATGATAAGGATCTGGGAAGGAAACAATTAACTGAATATATATGTTACTATATATGATGTCATGTTCCAGATTGAATGCATCCAAATGGTGTTACTGCATTAATGTAAAATGGAATTCCTTTTGAAGGAAATCCAATTACAACTTTTACTAGAAATGCTTCGTTAGTTAAAACAGGCAAACGAATAAAATAAACTCAAACTGGAAACTAAAATTTAGCTGTACTGACCATACATTTACATCTAACTGTTGCAAATTATATACTCTGGTTTTACAAGTTAGTTAGTTTCTGGATTTTGTACATGTCAAAGCAATTTTTTAATTTCTATACATGCAATACATTCATCAACTTCAAGAATTCGCATATATAGAGATTTAGGGTAAAATGATTACTCATAAATATTGGTAATGTGAGATTAAGGTATGTACATAACCCTTGAAAATGCAAAACAAATGTTGTATAGTATTACCCTCTACATATCCGTATTGCTTAAACGTATTATACATGCCTACACAATTCAATCAATTTGTACCAAAAATCATATCAACAAGAAAAACAGCAAACAATATACTAATATCATCATCAAATGAGTTTTAGTAATACTGGCCATGGCAACATTATAAGTACTATATATAAGGATTTCAAAAATTCCTAATTAATATCTTACCATGTAACATTAGTAATGAAAGAATTTAGGAGTAAAAATTAGGCGAATGAACAACATTAGTATATGGGCAATTAATTACTAACTACAAACCAAATATTCCTAATCCTTGTAATTTGTGCTCTTCTTCACAGAAAAAAAAAACGGTGAAAAAGGATTTTACCAATTATATATATCTGCTAAAATTACTTGATCAGTGGCCGATGTGGGATGTTTCATTATATATAATGTTAAAATTTGTGTACTGCAACTAATTAATTGGAAGAATAACAAAAGATATGTAGCTTGAAAAGAAAACCTACTACATACGTACTCCGTTAGAGTATTTTCGTATACATTTACCATGTCATTTTGTTAAAATTCTGTATGAAATACATTTGTACCTCTCAAACTGAGAAAAATTTATGTCTCAACCACATGAACCCTTCGAAAGCAGATAATTCTTTTCCTCTGATAAAAATAATTAAACTACATAAAATCAAGGAAAAAAAAAGAGAAACCAAAGTGTGTAACCCTAGGCTATGATGAGAATGTATAATGCTCATGATTTCAATATGCAACTAGTGAAATCCTAAGATGAATGAAAAATTTGTATATTTCAGGCCTTAGCAATAAGTTTAAGTATTAGGCTCACCGATCCTTAATTTTATTACTCATTATGCAACTAATGCATTCAAATACAACAAATACATATGCCATACTAGCCCAAGTATGTATGCTATAGTGAGTCAGTGACAGATTACTTGAACTATACAACAGGAATAGCTTCTATGGCAAAGTTCTTATCCACATTACAACTAAATGATGAAAAAAAAAACATGATCTTTAATGGTGGCAAAAGAACCTGGTCATGAATCTGGTAAGTTGATATCGATATATATATATATATATATATATGTATGTATGTATGTATGTATGTATCCTCCATATCCTCGAACTCATTATACAATCGTCACAAAATATCAACCATGATCATCAAAACATTAAAAGTTATAGAGACGACGCCGAAATATATTGTTTTCATCTTTAAAACAGTATGATTTTTAAAATCCACATTACAATAGGGGATGCAGCAGTCTAGCTACATATACTATTATTGTCATGTAGTAGTTGTTACAAGTTAAAATTGTGGTCCATATAAAAAGTTAAAACCGTGAAAAAGTACTGTTTAATCCTTACATTAGTTAGGTATAGTACTATCGTGTATACATTTTTCTTGCAAGTAAAAGCCAAATAGCAAGGGAACATGCAATTGGATGAACAAAAATTATAAGAACAGTATAGTGCAGGTAATTTTATCCAACAGTAGGAGCAGTTTACATGTATTTTGTCCTAATTATTAACTACATGTTGCAGTGTACACAACACCGACATATAAACAATAATAGTAGTACTAGAGCTGCACCATAATAAATTAGCTATTATTTGGAGGACAATTTAATTTAATTTTGTAGCGAAAGATGAAGAAGGTGGAAAGAAGTAAATCAACAAATTACTATTATTGCAGAAAAGAAAGGTGACAAGAATTAATTAGGTCAAATAGTTAAGGATATATAAAGAGAAAAGTTTTCAATTAAGGACATTATATATAACAGAGCTAGCTGCTACCTTATTGCTTTTAATCTCTCTGCAAGTCTGTCTGAGAAAACCTGCGGGTGGTGTGCCCAACGAAGCAGCGACAAGAACAACAAACCTACCAAAGGTAAAATACAAAACCGCAATTACATCAGGTAGCTCTAGCAGCACTTGTGTTCTGATCATCAACTGTTTCTGAGCAGTCATCAGGAAACGTTGTTTCTTCCATTCACTTGAATGAAAACAACAACAACAACATTGAAGGGAGGGAGGGAGGGAGAGAGAGAGAGAGAGAAGTCGGTGGCCAAAGAGATAATATATAAATAAATAAAGATTATAAATAGTAACAAATTCATATTTCAGATCATGAGTGATACAAAATGAGAGCATGAAATCTTGGGGAAATGATGGATCTATGTCTTGATAGAATATACCACTGCGCTGACTATGATCTATATCTATCTATATAGATTGTTGTTATATTAAATAAAAAAAATATTTATACACATGAAAATTAAGGTTAAAAAAACTAATAAAGATAAAGAAATGATCAGTTGGATAACATTTGTTGGCATTTCTATCACTTAGATCATCATCAGCTCATTCTCTTCCAAAAAAACAAACCCCAAACCTTGTACCGTTTCTGTACCGATGACTATCACCAATCGAGCTGAAAAATCTGTTCATCTTCCAAATTAATTCTTCTTATTCAATTGCCAATCTGCCACATCATCGTTTTCTCCTTCTTCATTCCTTGTTTCTCGTCTTAATTTCGCCAACGTTAGATGATTATTGGCATTTGTGTGATGGATTAGCGAATTAGACCTCAAAGTCCAAGGACATGGAAGATGATGAGGCCTTCCCACTTATGTTGAGAAAGTCGGTAGTGGTACTAGTAGTGGTGGTAGAGGGCATATCTTGGTGGCGGAGAGGCATGCCGTCGTAGAGCCTTAATTGGAGTGGTGGGGGTTGCGACGGAGAAAGTTGTTGGTGAGCATGATGATGATGATACTGGGATGACGATGAGGATGATGATAATGTGGCTGCAGACAATAAGTCACATTCATGATCCGACTCCGATATGGGACACTCCATGTTTACTCCAAATAGCCTCATCCGCTTGGCTGCCGCCTTCCCATGGACCAGCGGCACCGACTCCAAAACCATATTCGACTCATGATGAACCCGACCCAGCTGTACTTGTTGATGTTGTTGCTGTTGTTGTAATTCTATTAGTCCACTGCCCTCTTGCTCGTGAAACTGTGGCGGGCCGGCAGCAGACGAAGCTGATCTCAAATAATAAATCGGGCCAGAAGAGTTAACCACATTTCCGTAACCATAAGAACCCGAACCACCACCACCACTGGTCCCAGTATTCCGATAGGGGTGATGCACGCCGGAATTAATCTGCTGCTGCGACAAGTGCAAGTGTTCCCGAGTCATTACTGCCCCGGGCGGTCTCATCAGCAACGGGCTCCATGGAACCGACTGGTGGGGATTCCAGGAGTATTGATGCTGATGAGGAATTGCAAAATTGGGCTGATAATGTGGATGATGAGAATGAAGCGGGTAGTGGTGGTGGGGATGATGATTTGGATCGGGCGCATCCGGGCGGCGCCGCCAATCAATAAAAAGATGGTCTTTCCCCACCTCACCAATCCCTCGCTGGAATGAGACTATGTCGCCAGCGTCAAGCTTTTTCTCCTTCACAAACCTGCTCCACCCTTTGGTCATCACGTAGCTCTGGCTGCTGTTCCAGTAGGAGTACCTAAACCGCCATGACTTCCCGTTCCGGTCCTCGAAATTCAGCAGAAGCCCCTTCTCGTTGCTGGAAGAATCCAACGGGAAGTACTTCTCCGCGTGCTGTTTCGGGATGACGAGGCGGTTGAGCTTCCCCACGTCGCTCGGCGTCACGACTTTGTCGAACATGTGCTCCCTCTCTATGGGGATTGGGTTTTCTTCTCTTTGAGCACCACCACCTTCATTGTTTTCTCGGGGGGACGAGTCCATGAGCTCGAGCTTCATGTCGGGGCCGCCGCCACCGTCGTGCCAGCTGCTGCTTCTGCTGACAGCGGAAGAAGGGACCATAGTAGCTATGCCGGTGGTTTTGTTGTAGTGAGGAGAAGATGAAGATGAGGTGGGAGAGGAGGCATAGGAGAAAGGGAGCTTACCTCTCACCATATTTTGGTCATCCTCGGTAGAAAATCCACCATCTATAGCTCCTCCGGCTGCTGCTCCAAAATTCATGATAAACAAAAAATAAAATAAAAGTGAAAAATTAGAAGAAAAAAAGCCCCACTTCTTGTTTTTTACTACCTCCAATTCCTAGATCTTGAAGATCTAAGGGAAGAAGAAAAAAAGCAGGTGGGTTGGGAGCTAAACTCTAAAGCTAACACTTTTCTCTTTCTTTTTTGTTGTTATTATTGTGGATTTTTTTTTTCTCAATTTTTTGTGGGTTTTTTTTCCTAGGGTTGAGATTGGTGATGGAAAATTCTAGTGAAGAAGAAGAGGAAAGTAGGAGGCAGCTGCAGGCTGAAAAGAAGCAGAAGCCAGAGGGGTAGCTCTCATTACAATGACGGTCGGTGCATTCTTCTTTGACCAACAAGACTCAGATACCCCATGGACGTTTCAAAGAGTGCAAAGAAGTTCCTCTTGTTGTTGACTTGGGCTTTGAGAGAGAGAGAGAGAGAGAGAGAGAGAGAGAGAGAGAGAGAGAGAGAGAGAGAGAGAGCGCGTAAGGGTGGGAAAGAGAACAAAAGAAAATAAAAAAGAAAAAGAAAGAGATATTTATAGGAGCAACTTTTTAGTATTTTCGAAACACCGTTAGGTAAGGTTATTAGTTTTTTGTTTCTTTTCATAAAAGTAGATAATTTGTGGCAAATCATGGTTATGCATTCTTTTCGGGTTCAGATAGGTTATGGAGAATTTCATCTCTGCTTGTGACCACAATTAAGCAGACTCACAAACTCAGAACATAACCTGAACCTCTCACATTGGGAGGCGCAGTCCCCGCTCTTATTAGTTTATTCAGCTTAAAATATGTTAGATTGTATTTAATTTTTATATTTGAAAGTGTGACATATCAATTAAATTATATCATTTATTTTTATTATAACACGTAAAGTAGTATACTACGATAACTGTGTTTGAAAAAAAAAATCTATTTGAAAGGAGGGCTGGCTATTAAGTATTTGTGCGTATGTGACTATGTTCCATGTGTGTGATTTTCTTCCAAGGAAGGTGCCCTCCAGGAAACTTCTCCAGTTAGGCATGATTTTTTTTTTTATATAAATATTTTTTCCACGTTATAATTTTAATTGGTTTCTGATGAATAAAATTATGGGAAATTATATATAAGTAGCGACCTCATGTATTATCTGGTTGGGCTCATGTGAGCCTGTCCCTATCATCATCCTGGGTGGTAATCCATTTTTATTTCAAGTTTTTAATTGTTATAATATTATCTGCGATAAGGCCCAAAGGGCCAGCTGTTTCGGCTTTATTTTTGGAATTTTGCTTCCATTGTACCTATTTTAAGCATCTGCGTTGCTAGCAACTTAGCAAGCTAGTGAAAAAAAAAAAAATATGGTTAATTTTACCTTGTGATTAATTTATGGTAAGTGGGTTTTTTGGGGTTTAATAATTTGACTTGCTTGATTACATTTTTTTTTTCTCTCAATAGGACCATCCTCTATGTTAGGCAATATAATTGTTTGACTGCCCTTTGCTAAAGCATTCAGTTTATTTTATTTTATTTTAAACTTCCACGATATAAGGAGTATTCCACACCACACGTTTTGAGTTCAATTCCTGATGCTAGTAAATTACACAATAGTAATCAGGAGGAGGCTGAAATGCCTCTGTGAGTCTTCTCAGCTCCCGAAATGATGGATTGCCGTGGTAAAACTACTAGCTGGTTCCCCTTATTTAAAAAAAAATGAAAATTGCACTTAAGAAATCATCAAATTCAATTTTAAAAAATTTGTACTTTTATTTTGGTAAAAGCTTATAGATTAAAACAACAAATTATTTATCTCCTCATTTATGATTTGGGCACGTAAATTTTTAACTTTCTTATTCCTAATTTTTATCTTGAGCTTGTTTCGAGCTCACACATGTGTTTGGTGTGCTTTTACCTTGTGAAAACTATTGATCAAAGTGGTAGTAACTGACTGTGGGTACCTCAGCTTGATTCAAGTAATTTTGCAGTGCAAGATTAAGCTTAAATTATTTCAATTGTTAACATGTTTTCTTAAGAAATTGGTTCATGACTATAGGTGGCGGAGGCTTTCATTACTATCAATTGGAAGCATGTTTTTAGATAGGCTAATTTTATGGTTGACGCTATTACTAGCTATGGTCACTCTGTTAAAAAAATTTAATCCAAGATGCCGGCCCCGCTGGGGGGGGTGCCCCCACCCAAAATTTTTTGGTGAAAAAATGTAGGGTAAAGTACAAAAAACTACATCAACTATTTGTCTCACGACACTTTCATACCTCATTTTTTTAAAATGATAATGTCATACCTCATCTTACGAATTTGTGTCAATGTCATACCTCCGTCAGTTTTTCTATTAGTTTCTCTGTTAAGTGCTGATGTGGCTAAATACGGGTCACTCACTAATCCAACTGGATTAAAATATAATTAAATATATTTTTTAATAATTAAAATTTAAAAAAATTAAAAAAATTATATTAAATCTCTCTCTCTCTCTCCTCCCTCTCTCTCGCCTATCTCTCTTCTCTGCATCCCCAAAACCCCTTCCCACTCAACTCCCTCGTCCCCTTCCCACCCGTCCCCCCCAACCTTCCTCCACCACCTTCTTTCTCCCCTCTCTCTTGCATCTCCCTCTCCTCCACCATAGTCTCTTTCCTCCCCACTTTTCTCTCTCGTCGTGCCTAGAACCCCTCAAACCCACCTGGATTTTTTCATCCGCCCTCCTTTCTCGGATCTACCTGCAAGCTCCGACCCGCTTCTCTCTCCCACTCCATTGCCCACCGCCAATCCGCCGTCGTTGCCGTCTCCGAAGCTGTCAAGGAGAAAGGGAGAGAAGGAGAGCTGTCAAGGTCGGGGCCGACAAGGTTGCCGCCTTCCCCTAACCCAAACCCAGATCCCACCCCAAACCAACCACTCCCATTCCCACCAGGTGCCTATCTTCTCTTCCTCCGCCGCTCTATCTATTTCTAACCTACAAGCATGCATAAAAAACAAAGCACCCACCAATTTCATTTCCTTTCTCCCACATTTTCCGAGCAACCAAACAAAGCAAAACCATTCAATTTTTCCCAGAAAAAAAAAACCCAATTTGTATTCATAAAAGACTCGGCAGCGGTGGTGGGCGCGGGATTACTTGCTTGTTACATTAGCAAGGTGTTTCACTAGTTTACTTGCTTGTTACATTAACATTAACTGTTCTAGTTGCTACTGTCAATGTTGAAAGAGTATTTTCGGCCATTAAATTTATGAAGAATTGATTAACGAATAAGATGGTAAATCAATGGATAAAGAATAACATGATTATTTTTATAGAAAGTGAGAGAAATATTTGATGGTGTTGGTAATGAAGTCGTCATGCAACGCTTTTAAAGCATGAAAATGCATCGAGGGGTATTATAATATGTTGTGTGAAAAATATAGATTAATATATAAGTATTTTGTTTAATTAACTTTTTAGCTTTTTAATTTGTGACTTTGTTGTATGAGGATGCCCTCATCCATACAGATTTCTAGTTTATCCCTGCATGGAAAACTTTCTATTTTTATTGTATTGGAACAAGTTGTACTCATTGTTTCTCGTTATAAAGTTTTCATTTCCTAGCAAAAAAAAGAAAAGAAAAAAAAAGAAGAGAAGAGAGTACTCTTTAGTTGATTTATGGATATGGTCAAAGTAGTAAAGTTAATAAGGGTTAGTTATATGGTCTAACTTTGTGTTACATGCTCGTTTTAAATGGGGTTTCCACCACTATGTTTTCAAGTAGAGGTACTCCATATAATTAACTCTATTTATATACAAATAAAATAACTAAAATTGGCATTCGTCAAGCAACTCATAGTGAAATAAATAAGCTAGGGAAGGAAGAGTTGAAGATGATTTTTTAGATGAAACAATAAGAGTTTTATTAGAACATTTTGAAAATGTACAAACTTCAAGAAGAGAACCTGAGATTAAGTTGAAGAGTTCTCAAACCAAAAATACTCGAAAACAAAATGATATTGATGCATATATATGTGTGTGTGACAAACATAAGAAGTAACAAGGAAATGTAACAACACTCCAAAATCAAAAGAACTTTGATCCTGCCAACTAAAATTTAAACATTTCATAACCTGCCTCGTAGGAGATTCTACAACAAAACTAGTGTCCAGACACTTTGAAACGCAAAAGATGCAAATAGTTAATGCTATCAGAGATTATGTGTATAAAGAGTGATGCTAGGGAGACTAAATTTATAGACTAAAATTGCAAACTAAATGGTGTGTCACCAATAAGAATTAAGAAATGAGCACGTTTATCAATGTTTAAGTAATGATACAATCATCAAATTCCATGTTATTTAGTAAATTTACAAAACTTAATTTACAAATTTAGTCTCCCTATTACTCGTGCATAAAATCACCAACAAAACTACTAATTGCATCGAGATACACACCCCGCTAGCTCCCCCATAAGACATTGACAAAAGATACAAGCTTACAAGAGCAAATCTAACACGGATCATAGTGATAGATAACTATATAGCAGTAAATAACTAAATATCATGAGTTAATTATACATGTCATTTGTCGGTGCACAGGAAGTAGGATGTTAGAATTGGTTTCATTTATTTTGTATATATGGACCATTTCTTAGTGTAGACAACACAGTGGAGTCATTAGGTGCAGCAATGTCTAACTGCCCCATGCATAAGCAATCAGTTGCTTGATGCCAATTTATTATTTAGTAATAATCTCCATCTTTCCATTCTCCTTCAAATATCTTCATTTTACCGCCCTGTATATGCTTCAGTTTCTCATTCTAATATCAATATATATTCATTTTTCTAAAACTTTGACTGAAAGGAAATGAAGTACATAACATTCAGAAATAGCCAATTTCATTCTAATTATATACTTCAGATATAAAAGAATTATAGTCGATCATGATATTTTGATCCCTACCATCCAATGACTGTGCTAAATTTTAAGACATAGATTGAGGGTTGTTGAATAGCCAATTCCTCAAAGAGGCTTGATGAACATCACCTACTCAAAAATTGCCTGGATGTTGATATTTTACTACATACATAATTAAAAGGAGAAAT
Source organism: Malus fusca (assembly GCA_035220775.1). Lineage (NCBI taxonomy): Eukaryota > Viridiplantae > Streptophyta > Magnoliopsida > Rosales > Rosaceae > Malus > Malus fusca. Next base: position 24,061,718 of record CM069072.1, on the reverse strand, counting down.
TAGGTTCTCATCCTTCCTTTTACTACTCAATTGATTAAAATCCTATTTCTTTTCAATTTTTATCAAGGTCCTTGGGTATTAATAACATCATTAATTATTTCAATAATAAAATATTTTTTTATTTCTAAATATATTCATTTAATGTTAAAATTGTTACAATTAGTATATTTATATTTATGACTAAATTTTTTATCATATATTTTTAGTTTTAATTTGTACCCATTTTTAATTTGTATTTCTTTTTTAACTTGTACCAATTTTCTTTTCAGTTTTAATTTGTACCCATATATTAATTTCTTTTTGTGCCCATATTTTTTAAAGTTTATTTGTATTTGTACCCATATATTTTTTTGTATTTGTAATTTTTATTTTGCTAAATGTATCCATGCTAATAATATGTACCCATTCTTGTAAAACTTTTTAATCTTAAAATGTACTCATTCTTAAATATACCAATTTGTTATATGTAAAAAGTACCCTTTTTTTTATATAAAATCTATCCAATTTTTTTCTAATCCATTTTTAAACTTATATGGGTACATTCTTTTTTCTTTGATTTTAAAATGTATCCATGTCAAGTTTAATCGAAGAAATTTACTAATGTTATTAAGCCTAATATCTTTTTTTTTGTGCCCATATTTTTTAAAGTTTATTTGTATTTGTACCCATATATTTTTTTGTATTTGTACTTTTTATTTTGCTAAATGTATCCATGCTATTAATATGTACCCATTCTTGTAAAACTTTTTAATCTTAAAATGTACTCATTCTTAAATATACCAATTTGTTATATGTAAAAAGTACCCCTTTTTTTTTATATAAAATCTATCCAATTTTTTTCTAATCCATTTTTAAACTTATATGGGTACATTCTTTTTTCTTTGATTTTAAAATGTATACATGTCAAGTTTAATCGAAGAATTTTACTAATGTTATTAAGCCTAATATCTTTTTTTTTTTTTTTTTGTGATTTTGAAGAATGTACCCATGTTTTGATACAATAAATTTTTTGGTTAATTTTGATGAATGTACCCATGTTTATATATATTATATTTTAATATTTTTAATCCCACAAATTATGGTTTTTTTATTTAAAATCTCATTTATATAAACAACTAAAATTTCTAATTTTTAATTTAAAAAATATAGTAACGTACATAGAAATAAATTATCACTTTAATTTCAGGGACCTCGATCAAAAATTAAAAGCCAACAAGGTTTCAATCAAAGAATATTCATAACTAAGGACCGCATCCAAAGTCTCCCTAATTAAACTGTAAGGTCCTGCATGTACGTGTCCTTCCATGTCTCCATCCTCCAGCTTTTTCTTCCTTTTGCATGCCCTAAATTCTGATATTATGTTCTTCATTTCTGACTCTCGACACCATCAAAGGATCCCTCTAAGCCGGCACGCAAACACTACACATAAATATCAGACCGAAGACATAAACAAATAAGTAATGTATAGGTGGAATTACGTGTCTTGTGTAACACGTGCAATGTTAAACACATATTATCAATCGATCATATAGCATCTCTCGCTCACCAATAACCTTTTTACGGAATATAAACGGAAATTTAGCTCAATATTTGAAGCATTGAGATCTCGCTTTACGAAACTTTGCATCTATATTGAATACTTACTAGCATGTACATGTCTGACTCATGTGGATAGGTTAATTAATCTTCTATCCACTTGGAGCCAAAAAATGGTCCACACTAGAGACTGATAAATAAATAGTATAGGATGTAAAATGTAATTTCTATTATTATTGGAAAAAAAAATATTATTATTATTTTGGGTTTTGGGTAGATATTATTGTGGCGGAGTCTCGTTTTTTTAGTCACGTGGTGATCATAGTTTATGGCCATCCACTCTTGAATAAGTTTAAATTAAAATATTAATAGCACGTATCATTTATGCTCTTCTGCTAATATTACATCTTAAGGTGAGTAACCATGTATTCTTTAATCACTCGATGCCTGAGAAAAAATTTATGTATACTGGCTTATATTAAACTAGATTATGTAACTCATGACTGGTTTCGATGAGCATGCATGATTTATCTTATAAGTTGATGCTACAGTTAAGCTGCGGCTGTCGTCATCCCCCCTCCCTCCCGGAACAGTGACGTTTGTGTTTATCGAAAGAAACTCTGTTTAATTTATAGTAATTAAATAAGTGTATGATAATACGATTCATTTGACTTAATAGTGCTTGAGGCCAAGTTCTCTCCCTCCCACCTTTCCATCCAACTTGCAATTTTGGCATCCCCAAAACGTAAAACCCCCCACTTGTTTTAGACGCCCAACCAGGGTTCTTGTCTCATTGTTCCCCTTAAACTAAGCTTTGATTATATAATTTACTTGCTGAAAATTGTGACACTATAGTAACAATCAAGAATGTTGTAAAGGAAGCAACTTCCAGCTAGCTTATTAATCTAGAGTTTAAACAAAGTGAATGTGATGTAGAACACATGGCTAAGAAGATTGATGAACAACATTTTTGGAAGGCGCAAAACTGACAGCAAGGTTCGAGGGATGCATGTTTATGCGTCAGCGTCATAATTAGGTGAATCATATGTTGTTTCAAATAGAACGACCCAAGGAACAATACTCACCACTTTTGATCGTGACATGGGGCAATATGGGCCATATTTCTTTGTTTACAATCTCAAAACAGCGTTTGAAATTTTAGGGTACTTTATTAACCGTTGATTTTATTTTCTCTACAAACTTTAAGACCTTTTAGGGTTTGGTTTTATGTTTTGGCATATAAATATACCACTTGGGTATTGAAATTGTGATCTATCAACTATTATTCAATAAACGTGAACTTTCTATGAAATTTTTTAGTGGATTCTAGCACTACTAAAAATGTGGGCATTTGGCACCCTTTTCTCCGCACGGTTTAGTTTTGGTGCCTTTTGCTCGCCCATAGGCAATGTTTGTAAATGAACGGTGTGGAAAAGAAAATTTTGGCCACAATTCAAAAAGGGTGTGCTTCGTGGAGATTTCTAGTAGTGTAGGGCTTGCTAGTGGTTTTAGCGTTGAGATTTAATTTAGTTTCCCTTCTCGTACATCTCGATGTATGCATCAGATCGGTTTCCCTCATGTGCCATTAATCTTAGGCTAGCTAACAAATTAAGAATCAATTAATTGAAGGAAGCAACTAAGAATCAATTAATTGAAGGAAGTGTTAAAAGTTCCATTATAAATTAGTTGACAATGGTAGGAGTGTCCAAATTCTTTATAAGTTTTTGTAAAGTTTCTTACCTTATGATGTCAAAATTGAAAACTAAAAACAGTTACCAAACAAGATTTCAAATTTTAATTAAAAAAAATATAAAAAATAAAAACAAAATGATTATCAAACGACCTTTAACTGTCATTTTCGCTTACCATTCCATATACATATATTTCTTCCACAACCTCTCCTACCATCGATATGCACTCCTTATTTAAAAGAGATTTTTCTCCTTATTTAAAAGATATTTTTCTCATTCGTATCTAAAAAGTAAAAATAATGAAAATTGTAACCAAAGGGTGGTCACCATACCCTTGATTAATACAATCATTATTTAGAATAGTTTGAGTATACATTCACTATTTAGAAGAGTACGTACTCTTGTCGAGGTAAATAATATTATACACAAACTCACTGCATATCAGTAGAGGCGGCGCTGAGGGGGAGCGATAGGTGCAATCGCACAGGGCCCCCAAAATTTTTTGGTATCTTATATTTATATGTAATAATGTTATATATTAAAAAAATGCTTTTATTAGCACTTTAAAATCTTATAGTGCACTTTTATAAGTGTAATTTTTTTTTCTTTCTAAATATAAAAATTTGGAATGCACAATGAGATATTAGGAGTGTTAATAACAACACCTTAAAAAATGATTTTCTTTTCAATTTTATTAATTATATAATAATGCTATATATTCAAGTAAGTTTTTTTTCTTTATTTGATTGCTTAAGATTAAACTGTTTTTTATTATTTAGTGAAAATTATGTTTATAACTCTTTTTACTTATTTAATGACACTTGTAAACTTACAATGAGTGAGTCCTAAATGTTGTTTTGATTTAAGTTATTATTTTCTAGTACCAATATATTGTCATACTTTAAAAAATATATATATCTTAAAAAGGGGCATTTTTATAAATTTCGCACAGGACCCCCGAAATCTCATAGACGGCCCTGCATATCAATTTAAAGAATTTATTTATCTTTTAAAGGTAAAACCATGTCTTAGTTAAACATATTATAAAATGCTGTAGCGTTCGCGAAAATTCGGAGAGTACGTAAGATATCAACTTTCATGCTGTGGCATATTTGACAAAATGTTGTAACTTAAAAGTAGCATGAATTCTATTCAATGTTATTATATGCTCATCATTTGATGCCTTCCCTAGGTTTCTATTTGAAGAAAATAAAAACTATGATAATAAAAAACTGTGATAGTATCTGGATTGATGTATTTGTTTTGGGTGATGATAGAGAGATTAACTTTTTAGATCATATTGCAAATCACATGATGCGGTGATTAATGGTTGAATCTTTTATAAAATCATTAACCGTTACATTATTTGGTTTACAAAACACAGTTTATAGAAATATGATTTCTTCAGCAGATTCCATTTGTTCTTAATTTTCTCATTACAAAATATTTTGTAGTAATCCCTTGATCACCCATCTGGCAGCCAATATAATGTACAGATTGCTCTTATCGATGTTATATATAAATATATGAAGGAAAAGGAAAAAAATGGAATAGAAAACCATAATATATTGAAAGTTTTAACGAAACACTTCTGGTACTGTTCACTTTAACGAAAAATGACATTTTTACTCTGAAAAATCATTCCTGGTACTATTCATTTACAACACATTTTTGTCATTTTGATTAAAACTTAAAGTTTTCAAGTCATTTTCATTACTTTTCTTTAATATTATATAAGCGCCCTAATAATATGTACGGAACGTTCTGGCTTATGATGATAACATTGTTTTCTTTGAGAAACATCTTGTCTCTAGGGATATCTTTGTTGGATTATATTATCGCGACATTTCAAAAAATCATCATTGAGTAATTTGCTGGAACAGTAATCTAATTTTAAGCTTTTATATTGACAAATACTTAAATATATGTTATACATAGTTATGTATCGTGCATTACAACACACGGATTTTATTATTATATTTTTTTTGTCAAAGCACTACAACACATGGCGTTAAGTCTCTAGATTAAGCGATGAATCACTATTACTTGCATATATAAGCTTTTTGTTGAAAGCATCTAATACTGAATGCATATGCTGAAAGGTAAGACTAGATATTATTGTCACGCTCTAGATTTGGGGTAGGTGAAAAAATAACTCCGCAGTCGTTGCACGAATAAAAATAAAATGAAAAATAGATAATTATTATTTTACATTTTAAGGTTCACAATAGCATACAATCACATTCTAATTTATATTATAAAGTTTCTTTAAGACTTTCAGTGAAAGTCGACTACTTTTCAAGTCTCTGGTTCAACATTGTCAATGACAATAATCTATAAGGGGTGAGCTACTAACTCAGTAGGGTAATAACCACAATGCATTCAGCATAACAGAAGTAACGATAATGCATGAATGTAATGTTTCCTTTCATCCTAATTTTGGAAACCCAATTAACAAATAATCTCATTTCCTTTCATTAGTCATCTTGTCAAACTCTTAGTCCTAAAATTCGAAACCTGATTTGATCATTTTATCGGACTCTAACTGAAGGGGCTTCATACCCTTTTCTTGTGCACTGTGGGCTGAACATAGATCATGACAGGAACAAAGCTAGATATTTTTTTAGATAGAGGCATCTTAAAACAACAAATTAAAATTAAAATGTACAACATGTTATATATACTAAATGAAACACTTATATGTTAATTCATAATCTCTTACGTGCAATACATTATAATTTTCCTCCATTTGCTTAATGTTTTGAGAACAGTCCAATGTCATTAATATCTCTTTTCCTTTATATAACTGTGTTAGAGTTCAATTCTACAAAGAATTCATCTCAATACATATAGCCGATTTTTTTATTTTGAGTTACATGTTGATAGTTAGGGGTGGACATGGTGTGGTTTGGTGCAGTTCCGTTTAATTAATTTTATTACTAAAATTGTACGATTATGTTCACACTAATTCCGGTTTGGTTCGGTTCATGCTGGTTTACGGTTCCGAATACTAAATCATTTGAATACCAAATCAAAATGTTATTCAAAGTTTACTTGTTTTTTTTCTTGTATTTTGCATGCTTGCATTCAAATACAACTTCTAAAATAGTTACACAAAGTTACAAACAAAACAAGTCATTTTTAAATACTAAATCAAAATACAAATATCCCCAACACCAAGCAAAAAAAATAATAATAAAAAACACAATTCAAAATTGCTGCAAAATCAAACAAACAAAAAACTTCAAATTTTGGCAGCTCCTTGGCACCGTGCCGATGTCAAATTTCCTTTTGAAACAGCATACACGGTGCAAAATCTTGGAGTGCAGGCTGAGATTTTTAAGGGAATCCTTTTTGTTTCCTTAGAGCATTAATTGTTAACATGAATTAAGATCACTCACAAGGTAATTCTGATACAATTGCTCACTAAATACATGAATCATGATCACTTTCAATGGGTGAACTCTGAAAGTAAAAGATTTAATTGAGAAATGCTTATACGTAGTCGCACTAGGTGAAATCAGTTTAGTTTTCATCACTCATTTAGTGACACTTGTATACACAACTATAAAATTTAATTAAATATATTCATGATTCAGTTCTGAACGGTTTGATCAACACAGTTTTCTACGGTTTATTTTGTCGCGGTTCGATTCGGTTTCATGGTTCCACGGTTTTTATGCCAACCCCTATTAATAGGTACCAATCAATGTGTTTAACACAAAGATGCATTAAACAGAGAATTTATCAAGAGAAATGAAATGATATCCACACGTCTCTTTTATTTTTTTGTGCACACATTTGTTTATTTATGTTCATTGATTTTCCTTTAAATTATTCAATCTAATAATTAGAAATAAACAAGAATATGTAAGGACTTAACCAACTTTACATTCCAGGCCCTTGGAGCTTGTTTAAGCCTATACAAGGACTTAACCAACTTGCACACATGATTGGGATACTTTGAATCAAGAAATCCATGTGGCTGCTTCATATAAATCTCTTCTTGAAGTTCTCCATGTAAAAAGGCATTCTTTATATCAAGTTGCCTCAGTTCCCACTTATGACAGGTTGCCAAAGCCAATATCAATCTTAATGTGGTATGTCGAACTATTGGACTAAATTTTTCTGAGTAATCAATGCCTTGCTCTTGAGTGAATCCTTGAGCTACCAACCTTGCCTTGTATCTTGCAATACTTCTATCATGATTTCTCTTTATTTTATAGACCCATTTGCTGCCAATTATTAATCTATTAGATGGTGTGGGAACAAGATTCCATGTCCCTTGAGTTTTCAATGCATCAAACTCTTCTTGCATTGCTTGTTGCCATTTAGGATCAGATGCAGCAGTTCTAAATGTTTTTGGTTCATCACCATCATTAATATCAGCAATAAATGAATATCTAGCAAAAACATCATCATAAGTATCATCAATGTTCAATGATTGAAGCTTTGGAAATGAAGCAAGATAGGCGGCATAATTCTTTCTTTCAATAACCCGTCTTTAATCGTGTTTGCAAAGAGTGTGAATTATTTGATGTTGGTTATTGCATGTAATCAGAAGCTGAAGATGCACTAGGAGTAAATGGAAGAATTACATGTAGCTGTGCAGGATCAAGGACATGCAACAAAGGTTGAAATTGATCTTGATTTTGAGAAAGAACTAAAGAATTTGAAGTTTCAAATATCTGTGAAGTTTTATCACTGATTGATGTGTTGTAGCAGCACTATTATTCTCAAAAGAACTATACAACTTCTGTGATTTTAGACCTATCAATCTTAGCCGGAAAGGTTGATTCATCATGTAGAACATGTCTTGAAAGAATCAACCTTTTTTATTCCGAATTGTAACAGATGACACCCTTATAACTATGAGCATAACCTAGAAATAAACTCACTGATGTTCTAGGTTGAAGTTTGGAATCATTATAATGCCTCAAGTATGGATGTACAATTGATCCAAAGACCTTTAAGTCTTGTAACTGTGGTGGTTTATTAAACAAGGCATAATAAGGAGAAGTCATCTGCAAAGTTCTACTTGGCATTCTATTGATCAAATACACTACAAGAGCACAAGCATGGTACCAAAACTCTTAAGGTAATCCAACAACATTCATTTAGGTTATAGTAGTTTCAATTATATGCCTATGCTTCCTCTCAACTAAACCATTTTGTTGAGGTGTGTAAGGATAAGAAATCCTCTGAGTTATTCCTTTTGAAGCAACAAAATCCTTAAAAGCTTTACTGGTAAACTCACCACCTTCATCAGATTGCATACATTTAATCCTAATTCCAAATTATACCTCAACAAAATTATAAAACTGAACAAAAGTTGGGAAAACTTCAGATTTATCGATTAGTGGAAAAATCCACACATGTCGAGTACAATCATCTACAAATGTAACATAAAACCTATATCCTTTAATTGATCTAACAGATGTTGGCCCCCAAACATCCATATGAATTCTATCAAAAGGAAGAATACATCTCACAGATTCACCAGAGAAAGGTTTCTTAGCTATATTTCCATGAATACAAGCATTACACATCCTATGTACGTCATTTATAGCATGAGATATTTGAGACTTAGCTAGCATAACAGGCATTACTTCATTTGTTGGATGCCTCAATATGTGATGCCACACTAAAGATTTCACCAATTGTCCAATAAAAGCTGCTGAGGATGAGAAAGTTGATGCAGGGATCCAATATAATTCTCCAGGTTTAATCATTCCTTGTTATAAGATTTGCTTTGTTGCCTTGTCCTGCACAAAGAACACTGAGTCATCACAAATAAACCAGCATTTATTGTCTTTGCACAGTTGAGTTACTGATAAAAGATTAACTGCAATTGAGGGAACATGTAACACTTGTTTCAGTATTAGAGAACTGAATGGTGTCTTTATCATAGTACTGCCAATATTGTGAATTGATAATCCCTGACCATTCCCAATTTTAACTGTTTCTGCACCTTCAAATGGAGAAACATTGTTCAAACTTGCAATGTCAGAAGTTATATGGTGAGATGCTCCTGTATCAAGAATCCATGTTAGAGAGTTTTGTGTAGTGGCATCAATTGAGTTATTTTGAGCAGTCATAACATGGACTTGATATGAACCTTGATCATGATCAGAAGTGCTTGGATATGTTGTATACATTGCAAACCCTGGAACTTGATAAGAATAATGTGCCATGAAATGAGTAGATGCATTAGAGTTGCCTTGCTGCTGAGGAAATGAACAAGAATGAATTGGAGGCATTGATGGGGATGCAGTGAATGTTGGTGCTTAAGAGACTAGTGGTCTAGTAGCCTGATATGAATAATTTCCCCTGTGATAACACTCAAGTGCAGTGTGACCATGTTTTCCACATATCTGACACTAAATAGAGAATATATTAGTAGGTGTTTGAAAAGTTCTGAAGAAACAATTCGGAGTTGTATGACCTCTTCTTTGATAGATTTGGCATTCAGGATGCAAAGTTGTCATTGATTCAATATTTCCAGACCATGTATTGTTTTGCCTTTATCCATTAGACCATATACCTTTGTAACTCGATATGTATCCTCCATTATTTCTCTATTAACCTCCATTGTATGGTCTTTGTTGTTGCTGCTGCCCACCATTATATTGAGTTACACCAGAAAATTGACTAGATCCTAATTCAGCGTTATTACTACCAATAAGGAACAAAACCAAGTGGTTGAGAAGTAAAACTAGGTGGCAGAGAGCCATATGGAACCTGAGGCACTGCAATAATTCTACCATCAGTACTGGATTCAACATCAGATGACTGAGAACTTGAAGCACCATTGCTAAATTGTGAATTTCCAGAGGAACTAGATGATGCACCATTCATATACAAAGCTGACATGTTATGAGATAAAGAATTGATAAAAGTTTCATTTTCTCTTTCAGCACCAAGAAGTAAAGCCTTGAATTCTTTCATTGAAATAACAATATCTATTGCCAATATTACAATCCTTATAGTTGCATGTTCCTTTGGCAAACCAGCTAAAGCAGCAATAATGACATCATTATTTGAAATGAACTCCCCTGCTGCAATCAATTAGTCTCTAATAGATTTGAGCCTTAAAAGATACTTATCCATCAAATCTCCACCCTTTTGAATTGTATGTAATTCAGTCTTCAGATGGTTAACACCAGTTTTAGACACAGAAGCAAATCTTTCCTCAAGATTAGACAAAGCATCTTTAGCAATTCTACAACCAATAACATGTTCAATTGCATCATCAGAGAGAGTAGTAATTAACACTCTTAACAAAGCCAAATCTAGTGATTCCCACTCTTAATAGCCTTCAGTAACATCTTTAGTCACTTCAGCTTCAGCACTTAGAGTAAATTTAGGTGGACAGTCCATAGATCCATCAAAATGACCAAACAATTTGTAACCTTTCAAGACTGACTTAAACTGAAGTGCCCACTTAGTGTAATTGTTATCACTAAGTTTTATGGTTAGCATACCCAATAAACCTTCAATTTTCACAGTAGACGAAATCATGATATCTTCAAATAACAATCTCAACAAGAACACTGAATCTTCAAATCTTTCACAACAAGTTAACAGATTAAATGCAAGAATCACAAACTTTGATATTCAAAATTCAACTAATCACAGCTGAAATGGGTAGCATTGGCTTTTCATATCCTAGAACTCAAATCTTGATTTAGAATAGTAAAACTGGCATCAACCTTTTTGGAAAGCAAATAAATTAAGAAATCGAAAGCAGAATTTATCATATATCCATCAGCACACAATATCCAAGAAAATAACTAGTGCACATTCAAGAAAGAATAATATGCGACAAGATTTCGAACATTGAACCTGAAATTTCACCAGTATCCACCTTTTCACTGTGAAATATCAATACCACCAAAGTAACAGATGCGGAAAAAACTACTAGCAAGATCGTCGGAATCATGATGATGAAGCCCCTACTCCGCCTCGAAAACTACAACTCGAAATCCACACCACCGCGGCTAAGCTTCAAACCCCACAGCTGATCACATACCATATTAACTATGTTGAGAAAAGCTTGATGAGTAAGGAAGATTGATGAACACAGAGGAAGAACCAATGAAGATTGCAAAGAGAAAATAAGGAGAGAGAAAGCTAGAGAGAAGTTAGAGAGAGAGCAACAAACTTAATAGATTTCATTAAAGCACTCAGTGCTAAACCAACGGTACATATACAATGATTCTAACTAACTTGCCTATGTGGCATATCCAGTACAACCAACTCTATTGTAACAACCTTATCTCTCTATATAAACCTATAGATTGTTGACACCTGTTATTAGATATTACATGTACCTTTTTTTGGCAAACCAAGTGGGTGGGGGCATCTATCCCAATGAGCCTATAGGCTCCGTCCTTGGATCTTGGTGCCCCGAGAATGTACGCAACTACTTTTAGTTCCATAATTCTATAAATTAATCACATGCTTTTTTAATTTGGGACTCTAACAAATGATCATGTAATGATCATACTTATTCATTTCCATTTTAAACCTTTCCAATAAGTTCATAATGAAGGAAATTAATAATTATCGTTCATGATAATTATAAACGGATATCAACATAACATTCTAATATACAATGTTATTCAAGAATTAAAGCTATACTCATGAACATATGAACCATGTCGATCAAGTAATTATACAATTGAACCAAACAATACATATCACATAATCATCTATATGAAGCCATGTAACTTAACATGTATAAATATATAAGGGTTCCCCGAAATTCTCCTACCTAGATTCCAAAAGTTAAAAGCATATATCCAAGTAAATATCACAATGATCCACCACCTTGATCAACTCCTCGATAATCCGAACTTCGGCAAAACAACCCAACTAGTAATCTACACGCGTCAAACCCTCCATATTTCTTTCATAATATATCTCTCTCTTCCCTTTCTTTTCCGTAAGGCACTAGCTAGGACCAACTGAAGCCATTTTCATGTTCTAAAATAAAAAGGGAGTAGAGACTCCTATTTATAGGGCAAAGAGGCGGTAACCAAGTGCCTCTGATTGGATAATTCTTGCGGTTAGTCCCAGCTGGTAGGTTTTTTCTCCAAATTTAGATCATTGTTTCCCACAACTCAACAGCTCATGCTAGTGATCTAATTCCTGTCACGTACATATCTCCTTGCATGCAAACTCAATTGCCACCTCCACAATTTGCATGTAAAGTTAGGGCCCCTCCAACTAAATGAAATAAATCTTTTTGGAGATTTCTATGGAATACCAGAACTTATTAAGTTAATACATAATTTAATTATATAAAACTATGGCTAGTTTTTGTAGTTCAAGGATATCACGTGAAAATCTCATGCTCACTAACTCTATATATAAATATCAATATATACAAAAGAAATCCAATAAAAACTTTATTAATAGTAATACACATTTTTAAAATACGGAATCTCACTGTTACAATAGAGCTAAGTAAGGATTGAAGATGGTCGTGTACTATAGGATGGGAAACGTTTAAGGTAATTACAAGTATTGGTTGCTCAATATATACTCAAGGTTGTGTATTTGATTTTTATCTACTCGAATACTGTTTGTATAAGAAAAAAAATCTAATGCATAAGAGAGTTAATAAAAAATGGCGTAGATAGGGGAAAAATCATCAGGGAAGATTTGGTATCCTTGGGCATTTATGGGTCTTCAAAAAACTTAGTGATTATATCTAAGAAAAACTTCATTGACTGTGTATATCGATGCTCGATTGCTTGATTTGGAATTCCTTTTAAAATATTGCCAATTTGCAATGGTCGGGTTCTCTACTATGTCTAGTTAGGTTTAGGCACTTGATCTGTTTATATTTTTCATAAACAAGTTGCTAGTTTGATATGTAGCCAACTTAGCCGGTGACCTAGCTGTAGCACGACGTATTAGTGTCAAATCAAACTATGGGGTTAGGAATAATTGGAACTTAATTAGGCGTAAGGAATAATTAACATAGGCCGACTAGTTAAGCTGCTATTAATTGTATATAACTTGAAAGTCAATGTGTGTTTCTAATGCCTACGTATCTATCGTTTTTAATTGCCCCCTGGTCATGAAAGATCAGTTTATTCCGGAAAGAGATCCTCTCCGGATCTCTTCCACCAAAGCTACCGGATCAAGTGATCCGAGTCTTTGAAATTTTATCCAACAATAAAAAAATTATTATAGTTTTTAAAATTTTATCCAACAATATAGGCTATCACCGGCGAAGCAAAAACCGACAAGAAACCCAATTTCTGTCGGAAATTTGGCAAAAATCCGACATAAAACAATGTAATGTCGGATTGGAATAGAGACACTAATGCTAGCGTCACGAAAGGCCTTCAGTGTTGGTTTGCTTGCTTAATCCGCCACTATGCAGCGTCGTTTAAAAGCGACACTGACATTGACGTTGGTTTAAAGCGACGTATACTTGAACATTAATTATAATATATCCATCATACTATCGGTTCTAACCGACATTATCATAAAATTAAATAAATTAAATATACCTAAACCGACGTTAGATAACAATTAAATAAATAAAATATTCAAACTTAGCAATTTAATTATAATATATATCCACCCTACTGTCGGTTCTAACCGACATTGTGATAAAATTAAATAAATAAAATATACCTAAACCGACGTCAAAAAACAATTACATAAATAAAATATTCAAACTAGTAACGGTCTTAACCAACACTACCCTTGTTAATAATAATAAAAAATACGTGAATCTGCATTCGTTTTCAATTAATTGGTATTAAAAAAAATTGTATAACCAAATTAATAAATTTCAGGTATTGGCCAAAACAAACATTAATAAAAATAATTAACAAGAAAAATAGTGCCAAAATATACAAATATTTTACATCTAACATTCCACATAATATACAAAAACTCATCCGTCACAACAAACACTAAATCTGACATTACAAACATAACATACAAAAACAAAAAGATAGAACGAATGTGTCATATTTATCCGATAAGAACCGAATCTGAGCTTGAATGTGGCCCAGATCCTTCTCCTCCTTGAGATCCTCCATCTGCTCCAAAAATCCTTGTCAAGTCCACATCAAATCCACCACCCGCAAGCATTCCAGAAAACCCCTCATCTGGAACTTCAGGACAAAATCCAGCAGGAGCAGCCATCTCGGGTCGATATACTGGCATTTGATAAGGCAGCGACTGCTGCATGTATGACTTGGGAGGATGCTACATATATGGCATGGGCGGCTGCTGCATGTATGTCATGGGCTGCGTATGCATCAGATACATAGGATATGAAGGTTGCTGATTATGGCCAGCATACGAATATGCAGGGGGAGGCTGACTTTGGGGATACATAGGATATGAAGGTTGCTGATTATGGCCAACATACGGATATACAGGGGGAGGCTGACTTTGGCCCGACTGTTGAGGAGGCTGATTCTGGCCTGATTGTTGGGTTCTCGAGCTATACGGTGGTTGCGGCTGAAATTTTTGGAGAAACATAGCAAACAACTGATTACTTTGTTCAATCTTACCCTCTAGGTCCGAAATCCGTTTATTAGTATTTTCTTCCCTCAGTATTTTCTTCCCTCATTCTCAACTCATTATTTTGAGTCATCAGCAATGCCATTGCACTCTTAGATGACCTCCTGGAGGAATTTGATGTAGAAGATGCATAGGACACCATATCAGGAGTCACCCCATGACCATATCCTCTTACTATATTATGACTCTCAGGACCCATTGTATCAACAGAAACACGGGTCCTAAGTTCTTCATTATCCTCTTGACCCGACTCAATCAAAGATTGCAAATTGCCCTCCATTGTTGTCTTGCATTACAATTTTTAAAAATAAAAATTCAAACACTCGTAAAACAGAAAAATAAGCTATAGATAATAAAAATTAATAACAACAAAATACTAACACGAAAAAATCAATTACCGTTGTATGCTCCGACGTTTCATCAATCCAATTTTTATCCTTTCGTGTATGACATTCACGAAAAAAGGTTATTGAATCTGCCTATTTCCCATCCTTGTTCCGCTTTATGAAAAATAAAATTTCATACAAACAATTTTAAGCACACATCGTACTAAAAATAAAATTTATAACTACGTATTATTTAAAATTAATAACATTTCTTTAAAATGTACAATCCTTACAAATTCTTGCCGTACTCTTGCAAAAAATTTTGTACCAGTAGTATGGTTCATTGTTTTCATTTTCCGATTAATCTTATTTTTTTCAGCAACCTCCTGACAAAAACATGAATTTATTAGGCAAATTTAAAGTTATAATGTAATAAATTATATAACGATTACCCTTGTTTTTTCTTTATTCCAGTATGCCACCAATGCAACCCATTGTGCAGGATTCACTTCAGGAGGAGGGTGACTGTGCTCCTCTTCTGCTCTTTTAGTATAATACTCTTTTTTTGACTTATTTCTATATTCTTTGTGCGCATGCTCCGCAACCTTAAGAGTCATATGTCGGATCATAGGCATTTTTACTATATCTGCATCTTCAAAAAAAAATATTTCCCTACATCCATAAAAAAATAATCAAGCGATTCAATTATTATTATATTCATTGACTTTTTCTTCTATTTTCAAGGAAAATATATATATATATATATATATATATATATATATATATATATATACCTTTATTCTATTCCACAAAACTTCCTTAACTTCTTCCTTAATCTTACGCCAATCCCTCTCCAATGGGAAATTTCTGTTGTCTCTAACCTCCGCTGCTACAAGTTTTGAAAAAGCACTAGAAGTATCACTAATGCATTTTCCGGACGAATCAAATGAACAAAGATGTTTCGTCCATTTAGGAATTGAGGGTCCACGCCTCCGTTGAGATGTTCCTTATTATTACAAAAAAAAAAACAAATAAAAACCAGGAAACAAATGTAAATTTTCAGTTTAAGCATAATACTAGTTTAAACACAAAACAAAAACTGAAATTAGTAATAATTCAAAAATGAACCAGCTTCGAACTCCTCTTCCAAATGTAGTTCCTCTGAACGTTGATCTTCATTAGAATTATCCATAGCAAAAGTTAGTGGAAGGAGAAGGAATATGGCTGAAATGGGGGAAATAGTAAGGCTGAACTGGGAGAAGGGGAGGGAGTAAGCGAGAGAGAGAAATGGAAGCACTACGGAAGTAATGGGAAAGAAGGGGCTCAAATATGGATACAATTTCAGCGTCGAAATATGAAAACATTACGTCGGTCCAAACCGACACTATCTCTGACAAACTGACATTTTTGGACTTTGCGTCGAAATATTTAAACCTTGCGTCGGTTCAAACCGACACTATCCCTGACACGGACTAGCTACACCTAGCCTGACATATTTTTTACTAAAAACCGTGACATACTTTTGACTAAACGTCAGTGGCATCGAAATTGCACAAGTTTGCGTCGGAATAAGAGAGCTTTGCGTCGAATTTACTAATGGGTTGCGTCGGTTAAAACCAACGCTAACTCTGACATGACTGAAACAGTTTTTCCAATCCATTTCCCCGTGCAAAAAACCGGGAAAATTCCCGCCCACAATATTTGAACTAAACCGACGTAGATGACATATGTCGTCGGCTAAAAGCGACAACAAGCAAGCAAAAAAAAAATGTTTAACCCAAAGTTAAAAAAATAAGCTGTTATGTTATCTCATATAATATTTTAATAAATAAAATTTAACTTGTAAATAATACTTAATAAAAAACAAAAATATAATTAACGAGCGCAGTCAAGGGCGACTCGGGGGCTACGACCCTTCAACATACCAGTGAGTGGGCTTTTGGTTTTTAGTATATATTTATATACTTGATATATTTCCCAGAAAATGTGTTTACATGAAAGTATGCTTTGAAAATGCCATGCCTATTGAATTATGCTTAAACCATGAGTTAGAATTGTATGCATAAAAGTGATTTGGTGCTGTGGACGCTCAGGTAAGTTCTAGGTGAGTTTATGAATTGTGAATGTGAATTGAATGGTTGTGATTAATTGAGAAACATCAAGCTCATAAACCTGCACCCCGGTGATTGTGATTTAGCCAGAGATAAGGTACATGCCTGTTTATGATGTCACCACCCGCACCATATGCTCACATTGGATCCAATTTAGGTGCACAGTCTTGTCGTACAGACCACTATAGGTGGTTCCGACTCGTAGGTGACTAGCGATTTATAGCACAACTATCATGAGAGCGTAGCATTGAGCATAACTATATTACACCCAGTCTTGTCGTACAGACCATTAAAGTGGTTCCGACTTGTGTGCAGGTGTAGTGCCGTATAGGTCACTGGTGGTGACTCCGGCTATATTGATTAATGAGCTATGAATTCAGCCATACAGACCTCTGCAGGGGTTCCGGCTAATATGTTATTTTCCATGAGCTTATTCTCACCTGAGTTACTTATTCTGTTCTATATTTGGCATGGCATACTTATGTTTATGGTTATGTGAAGCATGATTTGAATATATATATATATATATATATATATATATTTATTTATATTCTATTTTTGGGAAAATTATATATGTTTTACAGCGAGGGGTTAGAACACTTGATAAATGAAATGGTTTTGAAAAGCTTTGTTTTTGCCCACTCACACTTTTTGTTTTGCACCCCTTCAGGTTGTAGGTAGGAATGTTTGTTGGTGGCATCGAGGAGTCAACGGCGGTTCTGACAGATTATATCTATGTAGGACATCTTTGGGTGTCGTTTAATTAGTACTTGTTTTTTTGGACTGAACTTAGGCTACTTATGCTCTGATTTGTGAATTCACTCATATTACTTATCTTAGCTAGTACTCTTATGAGTTGGTTTTTATTTATTTGTATTCTTTATTATCATTATTGCTTCCGCATTGTGCACATGGCTACGTCACCCTCACGTGACGGCCAGCATGCCTCGATCTCGGTTGGGGTGTGTCAGTTTGGTATCAGAGCCTAGATTTTGCAATCCTGTATAGCTCGTGAATATTCTAATCATTGTGATGTTTTTTGTCAGAACTATGCCGCCTCGTAGAGAGCCACGTCACTCAGCTGAGCCTAATTTCCCTGATATTGCTCAGTTAGGGGAAGCTATAGCTAATGCCATTCAATCTTCGCTCCGTCCTCCTCAAAGGACACATTTTGAGACTGTGTATAATTTGAAGCTGAATCATTTCATGGGTAATGAAGGACATGAGGGAGCGGAAAAGTGGCTTAATCATGTCGAGAAGACTTTCCTTGTGATGTAGAGTCAGGGGAGCCTTTCTCCTGATATATGGGTTGAGATGACTATCTGGTTTTTAGGAGAGCAGTTTGCATCCTGGTGGACACAAGAGTCTTATCAGATGCCACCAAAGGTAGCAACTGATTGGGAAGTGTTTAAGCAGTTGTTTTAGAAAAGATTCGTTTTTCCAGAGTATATAGATCGCAAGAAACAAGAATTTACGCATCTGAGATAAGGGAAGATGACAGCGAATAAGTATTACAGGAGGTTCACTGATTTGTCTCACTATGATCCGGAGGTTGCTGCTAATCCAGTTGAGATACTTCGTTGTTTCAGGTTGGGTACTAAAAAGAAATGGCGTTCTATAGCGACATCGACTCCTTGTGCCACTTACCAGGAGTTTTATGAAGTTTTACTACGGATTGAGGATTCAGAGAATATGCCCAATGAGAGTGAGGAGGAAAAAGGAAAAGATGGAAACCAAAGAAAGGATGATAAAGGTAAGGGTCAATCATCTCAGGGACCTCGCAAGACTCAGAGTTTTAAGAGAAGTGGTGTCAGTTCCAGCTCTTCTAGTGGAGGTTTGTGCTCTAATGTTCAGAGGAGAGGTGGTAGATTTTATGGAGGCCCAAGATTTCAGAGGCAGAGGGATTTTGGTGGTTCAGGTGCTCCTTTATGCCGCAGATGTAATAATAGGCATTTTGGGTAGTGTAGGAGAGGCAGCAGTGGATGCTATACTTGTGGATAGATGGGGCATATGTAGGCCTGGCAAACGGGTCGTGTCTGTCGTGTTCGTGTCGTTTTCGTGTAACACCTGTTATCTTAACGGGTCGTGTCGTGTCACACCCGTTAAGAAAAATATTTTTGTTCTTAAATTTGCACATACCACACATTGCCACATAAATATTACTTCAAAACATTAAAACACATTTGTCGTTTAAGTACTACATCTACACTCGAAAATAAGAGCCTAATAAAAAAATAATACATACACTACTAATCTATTACAAATATTAAATGTGCAAGGATATGCAAAATGAAAGAGTTTTTGTTTTCAAGGTTGTGAAGTCTTTCTCAAAAGTTTAAACCTCAATTTACATCGATCCTCATAAAATTGTATTGGAACTTTGGCTTGATCTCAGCCGATCCAATGGTCATCAATTTTTTAAATTAAATTTAATATATATATATATTATATAATTATTATAGTTTTTAGGGGTATAAAATTGTTAAATTAATATATATAATTATTATAGTTTATTCATACTTTTATTAAGTATAACATAAGATTTTGTGATATCCACTAGTGTAAATATTTTAAATTGAAGATCGAATTCATTCTTTGTATTCATATAGGGTCAAGGAGAATTGTAAAAAATCATCAAAATCGGAGTTAAAATAACCGTTAAATAGTGATTTTTCGTTTTATAACCGTCGAAAAGTTTTGTCCCATTACTTGATCTCTGAATGTTTGTTTTTTGCAATTTCTGGCGTATGCGATCTCGAAGTATATTCAAACATGTTTGACGGTTGGATCGTTGAAACTAGTTTCGTAGAATGCGTGTATCTCTTCAAACCAATAGATTCACTAACACTTAAAAGTTTATTCATACTTTCATTAAGTATAACATAAGATTTTTTGGTATCCACTACTGTAAATATTTTAAATTGAAGATCGAATTCATTCATTATATTCATATAGGGTCAAGGAGTGTAGCTGCAAAAAATAATCAAAATCGGAGTTAAAATGACCGTTAAATTGTGATTTTTCTTTTTATAACCGTCGAAAAGTTTTGTCCCGTTACTTGATCTCTGAATGTTTGTTTTTTGCAATTTTTGGCGTATGCGATCTCGAAGTATATACAACCATGTTTGACGGTTGGATCAAGTTTCGTAGAATGAGTATCCCATCAAAACAATAGATTCACTAATACTTAAGAGTTTATTCATTCTTTCATTAAGTATAACATAAGATTTTGTGGTATCCACTAGTGTAAATATTTTAAATTGAAGATCGAATTCATTCATTGTATTCATATAGGGTCAAGGAGTGTAGCTGTAAAAAATCATCAAAATCGAAGTTAAAATAACCGTTAAATCGTGATTTTTCGTTTATAACCGTCGAAAAGTTTTCTCCCATTACTTGATCTCTGAATGTTTGTTTTTTTTTGCAATTTTTGGCGTATGCGATCTCAAAGTATATACAAACATGTTTGACGGTTGGATCATTGAAACTAGTTTCGTAGAATGAGTATCCCATCAAAACAATAGATTCACTAATACTTAAGAGTTTATTCATAGTTTCATTAAGTATAACATAAGATTTTGTGGTATCCACTAGTGTAAATATTTTAAATTGAAGATCGAATTCATTCATTGTATTCATATAGGATTAAGGAGTGTAGCTATAAAAAATAATCAGAATTGAAGTTAAAATAACCGTTAAATCGTGATTTTTCGTTTTATAACCATTGAAAAGTTTTGTTCGATTACTTGATCTCTGAATGTTAGTTTTTTGCGATTTTTTGCTGATACGATCTCGAAGCATATACAAACAAGTTTGACGGTTGGATCGTTGAAATTTGTTTCGTATAATTCGTATCCCATCAAGTTCAATGATATATATATATATATATATTTATTAAGTAGATTTAAATCTATTTATTTTGTACGTATAATTGACCGGTACACGGATTAGTACATCACGTGTCATTATAAAAATAGTGGGATATGTCATATGTGTGATAAAAAGTTAATAACTTTAAAAAAAAAAATTTCTCACCACTTTTATTAATTTTCATTTTCCCCTCTCGTTTTTGTTTCCTTTTCAACTTTTCTTATAATTTTCATTTTTCCCTCCCTTCTTTTTCTTCAAAGGGCTGCAGCCTACCCATCTTTCCCTATCTTTTTTGTTTCCTTTTCAGCTTTTCTTATAATTTTCATTTTCCCTCCCTTTTTCTTCAAAGGGTGCGGCATGAATGGAATGGAATTATGGAATCAATGGATGCATATTAATTAATAATTATTATAGTTTTTATAAAATTTAATTTAAAATTTAATATATATATATATATATATAATTATTATAGTTAATATTTTGGGGGTATAATTATTATAGTATATATAATTATTACAATTATTATAGTTAATTTAATATATATATATATATATATTTATTTATTTATTATAGTTTTTAGGGGTATAAAATTGTTAAATTAATATATATAATTATTATAGTATTTTTTTAGGGTTATAAAATTATAAAATTAATATTCTGCTTATCGTGTATCGTATTACCCACGTGTATACCCGAATCAACCTGTTATCTTAACAGGTGCTTATCGGGTTACCCGATAATGACCCAATTCGTTATCGTGTCGACCCGAACACCTGTTAATTTCGTGTCGTGTCGTGTCAGGTTATCGGGTCGTGTCATGGCGTTAGGCATAGCGTTAGGCATGGCGTTATTTATGCTGTGAGAGCTAAAAAGTTGTTATCGAAAGGTTGTCAAGGATATTTGGCTCATGTGGTGTTGAATGATAATGCTCCTAGTAGTGTGGAGGATATACGCGTGGTTAGGCATTTTCCGGATGTGTTCCCTGATGATTTGCCTGGATTGCCGCCAAATAGAGACGTAGAGTTCGCTATTGATTTGCTTCCAGGTACGGATCCTATATCTTTGACTCCTTATCAAATTGCTCATGCTGAGTTGAGGGAATTAAAGATTCAGTTGCAGGAATTGGTTGATAAGGGATTTATTCATCCTAGTACTTCACCCTGGGGAGATCCAGTTTTATTCGTGAGGAAGAAAGATGGAACTTTGAGGCTATGCATTGATTACATGCAATTGAATCGGGTAACAATTAAGAACCATTATCCGTTGCCACGTATAGATGATTTGTTTGATCAACTCCAAGGTGCATGTGTGTTATCTAAGATTGACTTGAGGTCTGGTTACTACCAGTTGAAGATTAAAAGTGAAGATGTCCCTAAAACAGCTTTCAGGACTCGATATGGTTATTATGAGTTTCTTGTGACGCCATTCGGGTTAACTAATGCACCAGCAACTTTCATGGATTTAATGAATCGAGTATTCTAGCCATATTTGGACATGTTTGTCATTATCTTCATTGATGATATTCTGGTATACTCTAAGTCTAGAGCAGAGCATGCTAGACATCTTAAATTGGTGTTGAAAAGTTTGAGGGAACACCAGTTATATGCTAAGTTTAGCGAATGCCAATTCTGGTTGGATCAAGTGGCATTTTTGGGACATGTTATATCAGCTCAAGGTATTCGAGTGGATCCTCAAAAGATAGCAGCTGTGGAGAATTGGGAACAACCACGAACCGTCACTGAGGTACAGAGTTTTCTTGGTTTAACAGGCTATTACAGACGGTTTGTTAAAGATTTCTCATTTATTGCATTACCTTTAACGAGGTTAACCAAGAATGATGTTAAGTTTGAGTGGGATGATAATTGTGAACAAAGTTTTCAGCAGTTAAAGTATTGTCTCACTCGTGCACCTGTTTTGACGCTTCCTGATGATAGTGGTGATTTTGAAGTCTACAGTGACGCTTCCTTGAATGGGTTAGGATGTGTGTTGATGTAGCATGGTAGGGTGATTGCTTATGCGTCACGCCAATTGAAGCCTCATGAGATGAATTATCCTACTCATGATCTTGAATTACCGGCGATCATTTTGGCTCTGAAGATTTGGAGACATTATCTTTATGGTGAGAAATGTAAGATCTTCACAGATCATAAGAGTCTTCAGTATCTTTTTACTTAGAGGGATCTTAATCTTCGTCAGCGAAAATGGATAGAATTACTAAGTGATTATGATTGCACGATTGAGTATCACCCTAGTCGTGCGAATGTGGTAGCATATGCACTTAGTAGGAAGACTCCAGTTAGGCTTAATGCCATTTATGCTTGTCATGTTCCTCTTCTTGTAGATTTGAGGTCCACTGGAGTGAAGTTAGGATTGGAAGATAAAGAGGAAGCTTTATTAGCTAATTTCCAGGTTAGGCCAATATTAATTGATCGAGTGCTCGAGGCTCAGATGAATGATGAAGAGACCCAAGAAATAATTCAGGAAAGAAATAGAGGCAAGAAGAAAGATTTCAGAATTCGAGAAACTGATGGCATGCTTATGCAAGAGAACATAATGTATGTGCCGAATAATGCAGAGTTAAAGAAAGAAATTCTTGCTGATGCGCATATTTTGGCATATGCAATGCATCCAGGAGGTACTAAGATATATCATACCATTCGACCATTTTATTATTGGCTAGGTATGAAAAGAGAAATTGATGAGTATGTGAGTAGGTGTGACATTTGTCGGCAGGTTAAAGCTGAAAGGAAAAAGCCTTTTGGATTGATGCAGCCTCTTCCCGTTCCACAGTGGAAATGTGGAAATATTACCATGGATTTTGTGTATAAACTCCCTCATACACAAAATGGATATGATGGAATTTGGGTGATAGTTGATCGACTTACTAAGTCAGCACATTTGAGGCAGAAATGCTCATTAAGCCGATTAGCTAAGTTATTCATATCGAATATTGTATCGTACCATGGTGTTCCATTTGATATTATCTCGGATCGGGATCCTAGATTCACTTCTAAGTTATGGGTAGCGTTCCAGGAGGCTCTTGACATGATATTACTTTATAGTACGACATATCATCCTCAGACAGACAGATAGTCTGATAGGACTATTCAGACGTTAGAGGATATGTTGAGATCTTCAGTGCTGCAGTTTAGCGATGGTTGGCATGATTGTTTGGATTTGATGGAGTTCGCCTACAACAGTTACCATTCGAGTATTGGTATGGCATGATGTGTTTCATGTTTCGATGCTTCGACATTATGTCTCAGATCCTTCACATGTAATACCTCCTCAACCATTGGAAATTAATTCGGATTTGACTTACGATGAGGAGCCAGTGACTATTTTGGATTGGAAATATAAGGTTCTGAGAAATAAAACCGTGCCCTTGGTGAAAGTTTTGTGGAGAAATCACTCAGTGGAAGAGGCTACTTGAGAGACAGAGGATCAGATGAGAGAGATGTATCCACGCTTGTTTTATGACTATTAGTGGATGTATTTGTTGTGTATAAATTTCGAGGATGAAATTTTCTTAAGGGGCTAGATTGTGACAGCCCGTCCCAAAATATTTATTTTTGACGACGTGAAATCACTTATATACCCTTGGACGTTTTGTGTGGTGGTGTGGTAGGTTAGATTTTGGACCAATTAGTGCTAAGTCCTATTATTTTGGAACCAATTAGGACTTAGATGGTATTTTCTTTGGTTTTGGTTGGTGACCCACATGGACCACACACACATACACACACTCTCTCCCGTTGACTATCTCTCTTCCCTCTTGGATTTCTTCTATCTTCTGTACAAGTCGTACGGACAACCTTGAAGCTTCACTTCCTGTCACAGATCAAGCTCGTAGTTACCATCATTATCTTCATCTCATCCTCACAAGCTCAACCATACCCTTTTCTGGTCGTGAAACCTTCAAAACCCGAGAACCTGAGATACTCAGTTTTGGTGCACTGTTCATGCACACGTAAATGTGAAGGTTTCAGTGGTTTTTGAGCTTCTAGGAAGCTTTAGGACTTCTCCACGAAGCTCGGAGAAGAAAAACGAGGTGAATTGGACGTCGGGAAGTCAAGATCGACGAGTTCAAAGTTTGGCCGGATTATCGAAGGATCTCAGGCGAATTCTTGAGGATTTCAAGTCCTAAAATTGGTAAGGTTTTGTTCCTTATGTTGTAAGCTTCATTTTGGTGAAGATTTCGTGGAATTTGGTGCAAAAATGAGAGAGATATGAGGTTTTACATATTTTTCCAGTTTCCGGCGGACGAAGACAGCAACAGTGACCGGCTAAGCTAATCGGAGAAGAAGATAGAATATTCCGTCAAAGTTGACGGAATATTCTGACGGCGTATGGTAGATTTAACGATTTCTGTTGCTTTTTAACGGAATATTCCTAACGGCAGTTAGGATTCCGTTAGGGTTACCCGTGCGTGGGGGCGCGTCTGGCCGTGCCTTTGCCAGCGCGTGGGGCGTCGAAAATTTTTCTAAAAATATAGGGATGTTCATGAGGTTGTGTAGATCACGTTGGTATATTCAAACATCCCATTTGAGCAATGTATGAGAAGTTATTAACTAGTTTTGTCTATGTGCTTTAAATAACGTTTATTCAGTTATTTCGCATATAGGTGAGACCTATTCAGAGGACGAGCGTAGTCAAGGGCGACTCGGGGGCTACGACCCTTCGACATACCAGTGAGTGGGCTTTTGGTTTTCAGTATATATTTATATACTTGATATATTTCCCAGAAAATGTGTTTAAATGAAAGTATGCTTTGAAAATGCCACGCCTATTGAATTATGCTTAAACCATGAGCTAGAATTGTATGCATAAAAGTGATTTGGTGTTGTGGACGCTCAGGTAAGTTCCAGGTGAGTTTACGAATTGGGAAAGTGAATTGAATGGTTGTGATTAATTGAGAAACATCGAGCTCATAAACCTGCACCTCGGTGATTGCGATTTAGCCAGAGATAAGGTACATGCCTGTTTATGATGTCACCACCCGCACCATATGCTCACATTGGATCAAATTTAGGTGCACAGTCTTGTCGTACAGACCACTATAGGTGGTTTCGACTCATATGTGACTAGCGATTTATCGCACGGTTATCATGAGAACGTAGCATTGAGCATAACTATATTACACCCAGTCTTGTCGTACAAACCATTACAGTGGTTCCGACTCGTGTGCAGGTGTAGTGCCATATAGGTCACTGGCGGTGACTCCGGCTAGATTGATTAATAAGTTATAAATTCAGCCGTACAGATCTCTGCAGGGGTTCCGGCTAATATGTTATTTTCCATAAGCTTATTCTCACATGAGTTACTTATTATGTTCTATATTTGGCATGGCATACTTATGTTTATGGTTATGTGAAGCATGATTTGAATATATATTTATATTCTATTTTTGGGAAAATTATACATGTTTTACAGCGAGGGGTTAGAATACTTGATAAATGAAATGATTTTGAAAAGCTTTGTTTTTGCCGACTCACACTTTCTGTTTTGCGCCCCTCTAGGTTCTAGGTAGGAGTGTTTGTTGGTGGCATCGAGGAGTCAATGGCGGTTCTGACAGATTATATCTATGTAGGACATCTTTGGGTGTCGTTTAATTAGTACTTGTTTTTTGGACTGAACTTAGGCTACTTATGCTCTGATTTGTGAATTCACTCATATTCTAGCACTTATCTTAGCTAGTACTCTTATGAATTGGTTTTTATTTATTCGTATTCTCTATTATCATTATTGCTTTCGCACTGTGCACATGGCTACGTGACCCTCACATGACGGCCAGCATGCCTCGATCTTGGTCAGGGTGTGTCAATAACCCCCTAATGCAGCTCCTGCCTAGTTTCCGTAGTAATCTCAGCACCAGCCGGGTAAACCAACGACTCATCATCAAATAGCCTTTCCATCAGAAGCTATTCATTTTTATCTTCAATAACAGGGCAAGTGTGGCCCTCCGACCTCATTCGGCCACAATAAAAGCAGACTTCGAACAACTTCTTGTAGCTCAACAACACTGGGTTTTCGTCATGATCGTTGATAACCATCACCATTTTCAACGGAAGCCTAAGATCCACCTCAAGCAACACCCTCACAAATAAACCAATAAGTCCCGAAAGAGATTTTTCATCTACCCTAATAAAGGTACCCACAGGTTGCATGGTCACTTCCAAAATTTCAGCATCCCGATATTGCACCAGAAGTCTCAGAATACGAACCTAGACTCTAAGATTAGAAATCATCTCCACATCACGGAAAAAAGTGGTCCACCTCTCCAAGTGGAAGATTTGATTTCAAACATACCAAGGCATGTTGTCTAACATATACTCAAGCTCCTCTTGGTCAGTAAACTCCACTGCATATCAATCGTGGTCGAAGTGGCTAGATAAAAGGGATTCTTGACCCCCGATCCCCAGGTAAGCCCTAACTTCCACTTAATGGTTATAGCTTCAATCTATTTCCCCACATGTTTTCCCATGAGAACTCTACTCTCCATATGTTACACATTAAGGCTAGAGTAGAGACTAGTCGAAACTCTCGTAACTCCACTCTCAAGAGTAAAAGTACCCCTAGGACTCTCAACAATCACATGAGGTTGGCCAGGTTGGGGAGGGGCGAATCTATTAACTCAGGAAGGTAATTTGGGGCTGGAGTGTCTAGGGGAAGAAGCTTCAAGTTGGGAGATAATAGTCATTTTGGGTAGAAAGGTTGAAGGCACAACTTTCAGATGTAAGGCAAAGGTGAGAAAAACTTTCAAATGCACCCAATTTATAGACAACAAGAAAAGGTTCAGGCACGCACATAAACCAACTAGAATTTCAATCAACATATCAAGAAAAAAGCAACATGCAACAACAACTTCACTACTCTTAAACACGCACAAATTAGAAGCAATGATTGATAAAAAAAAACACAACCCAAGCACATCGACAAGCCACACTTCACAGGTTAAATTAATTTTAAAATTCTTTAAGACAATACCGAGATAATAATTACCCTCAAGATTAGCACTCTGGAAAAGCATAAGCCATCGATTCAGATTCCCCATGCAAAGCTCTAGGCACTTGATATTGCTTCTCCACCCAAAAAAATATCAGAACTTTGCCACCATTAATAGTCATCCTTCCAATTAAATCCCATTCCCCCAAACACATAGCTCAATCCAGGCATGCGCATTGAGAAATGGAACAATCAGAGAATGAGAGCAATCCAACACCTCCAATAGAAAAGAAATAGTCTTACATCATCCCAAAGGTCACTGAACCAGACATAATCACCAAACGTCGATTCCTTTTCCATCACCACAAACCAATCAAGTATGTATTTCATTACATCATTTGCCCCCAAAGTGCGCTGGATCATTACCCCAACCCCTCAACTAATTAGCCATCCTAGTAGCTTAGAGAGGCCAAAATCAAGAAATTGGATACCCCTAAGAAGAACCCTAACCCTAGGCGGCCCCTCTTTCCTTTTTCGACTCTCATCTCAAACTTGGCTTTTTTTTGATACATTTTCTTATTATAAGATATATGTACAAATAATAGGTAAATTAATTTTGAATCAAATAGTTGTATGTATTTTATTTTGTATGTATCATCATATATATTGGGCACATTTTATTATTATATGTTGAAATAATAGGTAAACTAGTATTGAATAAAATAATAATACTTTTTATGTAGGTACATTATTTTGCATATATTGGGTTTGCTTTATTATGTAGGTAAATTATTTTGCATGTATTTTACATATATTGGGGAAATTATTTTGCTTTTTATAAGCAATCTAACATTTTAAAATTCAAATAGTAGGTGCACTGGATCAAATAACATTATATATATATGTGTGTGTGTGTGTGAAATAATTTGCCTACATTTATATGTAAAATATAATTTTATTGACTTAACTAAGCATGTATTATTACATGTATTAGGCATGTTTTATTGTTATTATATATTAGGCAATGAATTTATTTATTTATTTATTTATTTTTGTAAAATCATTAATTCTCCGTTACAATTTGTATGGAACTAATTGTGTACATCAATTAAACATTTAAATATGGGTGTTTTGGGCATCAAAATTTTTTAAATACGTAAAGTCAAATATAATTAATGAATTTGCTGATGTAGATCAAGTAAAAAACTTATGTCAAGTTTTATGTGGAGAAAATTAAGTTTCAGAAGCTAAAGTCATATTTTCAATTAAAACATTTACAACTAGCCACCCGAAGTTTCAAACAGTTTTGTCCACTTTCATCGACATTTCCGTCAAATAATGACACAAGAAAAGAACAAGTAACCTTTTTCAAGATCATTCTTGTTATTTTACTCGAGTAAGAGGGGGAAAAGGGGGAAACAACTGATCCGTTGAGGTAAAAAATACCTGCATGAAAACCTATTTCGCCCACTAAAGAGTGTATATTTGATAGGATAAATGGTTTTAGATACCGAATTTGCAGTAAACAACTAGAATTAACACCCTTGAAAAAGCTCTCGTGAAATCTAGGTAGCGAATTGCAAATACACCAAAATTTCATGCCAATCTAAGGGCATAGTTCGAAAACATACCATAATCATACTGTTTGACAAATTTATAATAAAAGAAATTTCCCACATATGTAATTAAAAGGGGTGTGTTATCCACACATCCCATTTTACTTCTCACACACCCCTTGATGATTTCTGTCCGTTGATATTCTTCAATTCATCCGATCCGACGGCCGAAAATTAAAAAGGTGTGTGTGAAGTAAAATGGGGTGTGTGGATATCACACCCCAATTAATATATACAGATAAAAATTGGAGCACATGATGGTTCTGGTTAACTAAAATCTGAAGAAGAAATCAAGGCCACACCCCCAACCCTAAAATTAGGTTGTTTTCAAACATCTTATAAATGAATCAAAAAGAAAACAAAAGAAGTAAATAAAATGTTGGTAATATAAAGTTTATATGTAGCTAGGCATTGCACATAGTCCCAGCCATAAAATGAATTTGTGTTTTCCCCAAGTCAAGTGCCCCAGCTAGGTAGCTAGCATGCATATATATATATCAATCCAAATGAACCAATATTGTGCAGAGGGATGGGGGATTGGACTACGATGTCTCACCCGTTGGAGTTATTAGTGGACCCCCTAACCCTAAGCACCCATTGACAAAGATCAATAGCTAAGCCTTTATACGTTTGATCTCATGCCTCTCGTTAAGCCTTACCTGTACTTAGTTATGGATTACCTTTATCAAAATTTTCCCTCTCTTGTCTTCTCTCCTTTTCCCTTTCTCTTCACCCCACTCTAGACTTAGGGTTAGGGTTCGTAGGGTTGCGGGACTTGGGATCATATTAGGTTGGGGCTGTATTTCCACTTTTATGTTCACATCCATCGGTTCATGGTTTTTGTTTAGAACATAGAAAAAAGAAAATCAAATTATATGTAATACATGTTTACTTGCAAGGAATGTGATTTCAAATCATTTTGATTCTTGAATTCCATTTCATTAACTTATATGGAGTATAGAAAATATTTCACTTCTTAACTTTTAAATGTGTTTACTAGCTAAGACATATGAAATATAAAAAAAAGTGTCTCCCTTTGAGATACGTAACCACATACTTAAAAATCATAAATTAGATCAACTAGGGTATAGTTGATTCGATTCCCATCCTTACTTTTCCTACTTCTAAAATCTGGTTCTTCGTCCCATTTCTGTTAAATAAATTAGTGCTAAGAAAGAAACATTGATGACATAAAATATTATTATTAGCATGACTTTAATCACCCTTCAATGTTCTAACAGTGACGTGACTATATGTATCATATGCGTGCATATGAAGCTTTTTTGCTGGACTACATGTACAATACAAATCTCTCTCTCTCTCTCTCTCTCTCTCTCTCTCTCTCTCTCGTCCTATCCTATTCCCACCGGCCAATTTAACACCCTTTATTCTTATTCACTATATATTTGTATTAACTGCATGTATGGAGTAATGAAATTTGCAATAATATAGCAAACTATGTAAATTATCACGAGCTAGTAGTATTTGATGCATGTTGTTGTAGAGATAGATTATTATACATATATAGGACCACGCCTCTCAGAAACTTGAATATTGGACCACCCAGTTAAGCAGGCAAAGCACACCCTACCCTCCAGTTGGCGGCTATCATGTCTTACATGCATGATGCATCTCTCTCTCTCTCTCTCTCTCTCTCTGTGGTATTGGTCAGGAGAGAAATTAAAGGAAGTAGTAAAGTAATGTGCTATCAATTTGTTTGCATCTAAATACAGCTCGAAATGATGAAACAAGCAGAAAGAGCGAAAGGTTGATCGAGCAGCAATCCTAATTTATATTGCAGATACGGCCGGGATCTTTTATTTTTCTTTTCTTTTTTGTGGGCCAAAACAGATTTGAGGTGATTTGTTAACTAACATATTAAGCAGAAGTAGTAATCAAGCACGATATATACAAGTACTAATTTAGCTGCAAATAGTTTTCTGAATGCTTCATTTGGAGGCTTAAATAGTGGATGATGTGTGTATTATATCGTTTAGGTTTTGACGTCTCGGTGCATAATGTCAGGGTTTACGAAAAGGACAGTTTGGTGCGTTGAAACAAAATATCAAACCCATCATAGCGGGCTGACAATTGGGATTGAATTGCAAAGCCCAAAGCTCAAGTTTTCTCTCCTCTCAAACTTCCACTTGTGTCTATGTAGATTATTTTGATACAACCATGGGGATTTAAGTCATTCAATAGGTAGTTCTAATTTGATATTGAACTTGTTATTAGGAGAGTCAAATCTAAGACGAACGTTTCACTTACAAGAAGAGAATAATACCTAAGAGTCTAAGACCTCCTACCCTCTCACTCACAAGAGAAGACTACTGTAGTACTAGTGACACAATTGTGTCTATGTAATTAAGAAATCTTTAAAAAAAAAAAAAAAAAAAAAAAAAAAAAAAAACTAAATAAGCTCAAAAGAAATTAATGTTTCCTTGGATCTTATAATCATGCTCCCCAGTTTTATCTTTGTTTTCCGCTAAAAAGACATTGGGAGCTCCTTGTAAAACTATTCCAACCATATTCTGTAGTTTAATCCCTTTAGAGAGTTATAATGATTTGAAGCCAATATAAATAAGGGCTATTAAAATGTTAGCATCCATCCTAAAAATCAATTAACAATAAAAGGGAGAATCCTAGAATTATTCAAGAATACTTCTCTTGTTACTTGGATCGTCACCAATGACATGAACCAATAATAATTTAACACTTGTATCATTTTATTTTTGAGTTGTCACAACAACTAAATTGATTTTCGATAATTGCCCTAATAGTTAGAATAGGGGTGTGCTATCCACACACCCCATTTTACTTCTCACACACCCCTTGATAATTTCTATCCGTTGATCTTCTTCAATTCATCCGATCCGATGACCGAAAATTAAAAAGGTGTGTGAGAAGTAAAATGGAGTGTGTGGATATCACACCCCGCTAGAATATTCCTCTTCAACCCATTAAAAGAAAACTTAATTAATGGACCTTATTGGGCTTAAATAAACATTTACACCCAATAGGCACAATATAAAAATATTAGGCCTTAAAGCAGAAGAAATCAGATTTGCAAAAAGCACATATTAGGCCCAAAAACTCCAGAAGCGGTGGTGTCTCTACCCTATTCACTGCCTCACAAAATCTGGCGACAAGTCGAAACAGAGGCAAATAGAAATAGTAGCGAATAGGGGCTGGGTTGTGTAGGGTTTTAGAAGACAAGATTTATATAGAGTTGTGTCTGTGGGTTGCGGAGGCGAGAGGAGAACAATCAGCCATGGACTCGTTTTCATCACCGTCAGGCGGATCTTCAGGCCAATTCAATCCTGACGCCTTCAAGGACCAGCTTAAGAACCAGCTTGCTCAGGCTTATGCCGAGGAGTTCCTTGAGGTACTCTTTCTCTCTCTACTCTCTCTCTACATCTTATCAATTTATGGTTGTTTTTTGTTCACATCATTATATTTTATATTGAGTTTATTTGTACTATGTAATTTTTTTAATCTTTTGAGTTAATATAAATGTATTGATTTGTTGTTCACTTGTTTTGGGGTTGTTTTATCTTTTGTTTGATGGGTAATTGATTTGAGTATGCAATACATAGTATTAGTTCGAATATTGAGGCCTCAAGGTTTAAAATTTTGTTCTTTCAATGCTAGTTGTTTGCGTGCATCCCTGCTTTAGACTTGCGATGGAAGGGATGCCCTTATTGGTTTGATGATCTGAGTACACGAATGCATATTCATGTTTGTTCTGTGAATGTGTGAAGCTAATTTTGAACTTATCGAGGTATTAACGTATAAAATTTTGTTCCTTTAATCCTAGTTTTTGCCGTGTTGATTTGTTGTGTTGAAAGGAAAATATTTTGATGAATGAAATAGAAACCGCTCTGTCTTTTCTTTGGATTCCTATGCGTTGGAGTTTGATTGTTTCCAATTTTCGTTTTACTTGGAAAAGGGACTCTATTGCTTGAGCGGAAGTCGTTGTTCAATTGATTGAAACACAATGGCATTGCTGGTTTAGCCTCTTGAGTTTCTTCGGGTGAGGTTGCCTGGCTATTTGTTTTATGCGTGTTATAGGGAACCCTATGTTTGGACGAGGGAATTTAAAGTTCCGTGGAACTTAATCTAAATTTGTTAGGAATGCATTAAAAATTTTGATAGACAGGCTTTAAAATGACTGGATGCTACGTTTGAGGGAAATTTTTAAGTTCCATCGAAAGTCCTCTGTTTAGTTTCTTTGTAGTGTTTTAGTATTAGCATTGTAGTGCTTGGTTAGTTAATCGGTAGTCATCTTGTAGTGCTTTTTAAAAATTGATTCTAAAGTTCCTTGGTATTTTGAAATATCCAAACATAGGTTGGTTATTTCTTTAAAATAGCAAATACTCATCATACCTATATTTCATTTTTCTTCTGTTTTTTCTTGTGTTTTCCAAGCCTAGGCTATGATCTATTTGAGACACACACATATGCAGCATACACTTGCATGTGTGTTCCTGATGCGTTTTATGAATAAATATGAGTTGCATATTCTTGGGAAGCTTCCTCTGGAAAAGTTCCCAGATGTTGGTTATGAAATATAAAATTACATAGAATCCCTGTTCCGTCAATTCCCCTACCAAACTATATATGAGTGTACCCCTACATAGATAGCTTAGATGATTGTGGTGGGTGACAGGGTGAGTATACTGATTTTTCAGCTATCTCCATGTGTATGCATATGCTTCAGAGATGAGGACCATTAAAGGTCAAAGAACATTGTGACACCACCATATGTTTTCTTTACCAAATTTACGGGTGGTGTTATTCATTACTTACATTGAATATAAAAGAAAACTTCTTCATGATCTTCGTTTGTGAAATTCACTCGTCTATTGTATTTTGTATATGCTAGTAACTCTTTTCTTTTGCTGACTTTTCTTCTCCCCGATCGTTTTTCATTTGTCCCGCAGACCATGAGGTCAAAGTGCTTTGACAAGTGCATCACAAAACCAGGAACAAGCATAGGTGGGAGTGAGAGTAGCTGCATCTCTAGATGTATGGATCGCTACATTGAGGCCACTGGCATCATCAGTAAAGCTCTCTTTAGTGCATCCCATCAATGAAATTATGGGGTGTAAATTGCTTTCTTGACGAAAGTTGAAGTTTTCAGAGAAAATTACGTTTGCTTTGTATTCTATCTCGAAGATAATATTTTCATTGGAACAGATGTTCGATGCGCACTCCTTGCTAATTTTTGTACTTGCTAATTTTTGTACTTGAATTTTAGCTATTGAGAACAGATGTTCGATGCGCACTCCTTGCTAATTTTTGTACTTGCTAATTTTTGTACTTGAATTTTAGCTATTGAGAACAGATGTTCGATGCGCACTCCTTGCTAATTTTTGTACTTGCTAATTTTTGTACTTGAATTTTAGCTATTGAGATTCCCTTCCTCAGTCCCGCTTCCTTTTTGCATATTGATTTAGATGCTAGATCTATCTGCTCGGTTGGAAGATATGTTGGTTGATCAAATGATACTATAGAACTAATACGTAATCAATGGATTACAAAATTTTGTGCATCCATCGGGTTTACCGTTAGCTAACGTCTCTCTTTATTCTTATACCTAATAATCTCTATTCTTGTGGCCGAAAAACACACCCTAAATGTTGTTGACCCTAAAAACTACCAAGCCTACGTGGTGCGCAGGCTGAGTAATTAAAAAGTTAACTATGTCATTCGGTTGTGTGCGAGGCGTGCCAACTCGTTGGCCGAACTCGACTAGGGAGTAAAATGTGTTGATGTTGCGTTGGGCACACTGCTGACTTCTTGATCTTGCGACTGCGGCCGAGGAAGGAACACGTCTCAACCTTCGGGTTCTAGAGCCTGAAGATAAGGCTGTTAGTTCTGTCAAGTTCAATATCAAATTAGGCTTTCAATGTACCGAATGTAGTAACTTGTAACATCTCACTTCGCCGAGAAGGCTAATGAGATGACCTATGCCAATAAGGATTCGAAAATCCTTCTCGACCGAGACTTAGATAACCAATCGGCCTTAACGCAATGCTATTTATCCAAACTGAAGGTGCTCCGCGATCAGTTGATTCTATGACAACAATGTTGTTTATCTAAACTGAAGATGTTCGCCGATTGTCTTCACAGTGATGTTTATCCAAACTGAAGATGTGTCGGTGGGAAAAAGAAAATAAAAATCTCAAGGTTGTTGAGAGGTTTTGCGTAGAGCGAGAGTTTGCGCAAGACAATTTGTGTGTTGAATTAGAGGGGTTTTTTTCGTTGCCACTGTCTCTGTATTTATAGGAACGCAAAAGTTCGATGACCACATAACAAATTGTTGCCGTAAATCCACATTCACTATAATATTCCTGAGAATATTGTATTTGAAAGCGAACATATCCACGCGGAATCCATCCTTAGCTCCTTACTTCACAATTAGATGGATTCCAAATCTTTTAATTAATTCCCACCAAAAAGAGTCTGATTAACTTAGCATCCCTCTGATGTCGTGGTTATCATCCCAATTGCAGTCACGTACCAAGTTGGACTTCCCATCTTTATCCTATGCAATCTGGAGAGCAATCAAGACTCAGTTTAAATAATACACATAAAAATGAATATTAACACTCATTGCAGCTCTTGGACTCCTCGCTAACCTGCCATGCAACAGATAATTCTTCAATATCGTCATGGTAATTCAACCAAGATAACATTAATCTTCAATATCAAATCCAACGGGCTCAGAATTCTACTCATTCTACGACCTCGATTGCTTGGGCCGATAGTGTAAAATTGGGTCCAAACAGATGTTGGTTTTATAATCAGCTCGAAAACTATTGAATATACACCCCAATGAACCAATACACAATTATAGCAGTGCTAGGATTAGTTGTGACGTTACCGTCATGTTCATGGGATTGGTTTGGTTTTGGAGAATAACTTGTATGCCTTAGGTTCACCGTCACGGTGACGTTCTATGCTAATAATTAAGATTTGTGAAAAAAAATTGACATGTTCTTATTTATTGGCACGAGACGCCACGTGGCGGTAAATCTGTGCTGCAAGTCCTCCTGATTCTGGCCTTTGACGATTGAACCTCATCAAGGCTGGCCTGGCTATTTGGGGGGCTTGGGCAAAATTCAAGGGAGGCTATTATTTAAAAAATAAAGAATTTTTGTGTCAGTGACACATTGTAAGCTTTGTAATTTTTAGAGTCAACGCTTTGGCACGCCTAGTGGGACCTAATGCTACAAACTAGAAGTTCAAATGATATTTTGATATTTCAATCTGGCTCAATTCATCCGATTGGACGAGAATCAAGCGCAAGTGGAGAGACAACATGGGAAGCAAACAAAAATTCTCAATGCCCATGAAAAGATGCGATAATCTTTCACCCACATGTTGAAAATGAAAGCTCCAAGTACCCTACAAGAGCCATGGGTAGAAGAGGACAAAACCCGCTTTAGTACTGGTTAGATAAGAAAGACTTCCTTTACGCTCCTACATACAAATCAATTTCATTTGAAGTGTGGTTGGATCAAAAGGCCGAGCGGCAACTTTTCCCTTCAGCCCCAATCAAGTCTCGACCTAAGAGGATTGTCAATTTAGCCGAGAAAGAAACAAAGCCACCTATTCTTTCGATTGAGTCAGAAAATTAGGTTAGCCTAGAAGAAGAAATTCAAATTTATGAGTCAAATACAAAAAATAATTAAGAAGGCAATTTGTCAAATGAATGCTTTAATTGTTGTAAAATCGACGGTGTGTGCAGTGGAATAAACAAACAAGACACAAAATTTACGAGGTTCCTCTACAGTCAGTGTAACTGGAGTACGTCATCGGAGCAACAGTGGTGCTTTCATTATAATTTGAAATAATAAGAGTACAAAGATAACTCTCTCTATTATCTCCTATCCTCTTCCTCTCTTTTCTTTCTTTCTTTTCCTTCCTCTCTCTCCCATGAGTCCCTCACATTCATTTCCTATTTTTTGTTGTGTTCCATAAGACTTGCTTTTATAGAAGCAAATCACAAGTAACATAGTGAAAGGCTTACTATATGCATGTGGGCATACATACCCACTATTTATAACACTCCCCCTTGGATGCCCACATAAGTCTTCAATTAACTTGTTAAAATCTTGATCTGTTTTTTTTTATGCTCCCCCTGACGAGTATCTCCCCCTGATTTCAACTTCTTTAGGCTAATCATTGATGATTATGCTTCAGTCCCTTAGCGAGGAGAGTTGCCAAAAGAGGTACTTTACTTGTTGTTAACTTTCCACAGGCTTGTTCTTGAACTGGGATGGAGGGCCTTCTGCTAGATTTCCTTAAAAGGTCTGAATTTACTCATTTTTATCTGGAGCTAAATTTAATTCAAGGGTGGTGGACACTTGATCTTGAATCAGACTTGTGATTTCTTCAAGGACTTCGAGACTTGATCTTGAATGAAATTGGACCATGAGAAGCTTCACGTGACAAGTGATCTCCGGCTTTGTCGGGGATGAATCAGCACGTGTTTGTTGCGCTTGTCTCTACATACTTCAATGTATCATTTTCACTTGCCTTACTTGTTCCCCTTGCTTAAGTAGTATTTTCCCTGGTTTTCCCCCATGCATGTGTGGCATATTCTCCTGTAGTATTTGCCTTCTGATGCAGGAGTGGAATGCAACCCTTGCATTTGGATGGTTCATCACTTCTTGGTGACTGGAGACCCAGCTCCAACAACAGTTGAAGATGGCTACTCGAGAGCAATACTAGGTAAGCAATCAGGAAAGATTCCAGGCAGTCGGTTCCTTACCGGGAGTTTGAGTGGAGGTTCCGACATATTGCTTTCTTTATCATTGTCTTTGCAGGTAAGAACAAGAACAAAGGAAAAGACATGGAGATTGCATGATATGAGATATTTTTGCTCTCATCCCTGATGATATGAGATAATCTTGCTCTGGTGTGACTTGTTTGAAGAGGTATTCTCGGAGAGGAAGAAAACTGAGTATTTCAAGATGCTTTGTTGAAGATGCATTTTCGGAGATGAGAGAAAGTTAGGAGTTTTGGATGTGTGCCTTGCCATGGACGATGAAGGTCGACATATATAGGGATTTCCCCAATAGCAGGTAGTGGTGCTGTGCCTTTACTCTTGTCAGTAACTGTGGTGTAATTAGAACAGTAAGATTTATGCGTTTTCAACTTTGTCAGAGATCTTTGACAAAGTTGCACGCGATAGCAGAAAAAGCTGAGATTGCGTCTGAAAAATGCCAACGAACTTTATTCAGGAAAATCTGGCTTTTGAAATTTGAAGAGCGGTGACTCTTCGATCTCTGAACAAGTAGCTCTGTTGCCTCTTCTTTTATAGAGATATCAATTGTGTTCAAGAGTATGCTCAGAAAGTTGCTGCCTGTAGAAATTTTCCCCTTCTTGCACTTCTGAGATTTTATTTGACCTCTTTTTTTTTTCTTCATCATTTCTGAAAATGGCTTGCCCATCTAACATTTGCTTAGATTTGAGTCTTAGGAGTGATACAGACGAGCAGCGTTAGGATAACATATGGGGCCCACCATTCTTATCTTCTAATAATCCTCTTACAGTTGGGGACTCTGTGATGAAGAATAACATAATTGCTACTGTGGTAGCTAGGAATCTTCTCACTCCAAAGGATAACAAAATCCTTTCAAAATGGTCTGATGAGTCGGCCATTCAAGACTCTTTGGCGCTCATTGTTCAGTGTGCTGGCTCTGTTTCCAATATGGGCCAACGCCTACTTGCTCAAACTCGCCAAGTTGAATCATTGATGGCTGAGGTGGCAAGTTTTAAACAAGAGATCAGAGGGCTCAAGCACGAGAATAGAGTTACACGTGCTTGCAAATAATTACTCTACGAGCATGAAAAGAAAGCTCGACCAGCTGCAGGAATCCGAAAGTTGGACTCAAAGTGATCACCAAAGGTTCGTTGCTAGATTTCAAAAGCAACTGATGCCTTCCCCTTCTAGTGTTTTGCCAACTACTGGGGTGCCACACGATCAATCTCTAGTGCCTCTCCCTTCTGGGATACTGCCGAGTACTGAGGCTTCACATGAGCAACCTTTGTGAAGGCTCCATCCTGTTTGTTTGTTTTAACTCATGTGTATGCACATATCTGTAATTTCTCGGAGATGTTAATAGACAAGCTTTATTTCATTCAGTGTATTGTGCTAAATACAATAAAGCATATACTTCACTAAGATGTGGTACTTCTGGACCAAATATTAATTTATCTTTACCCTCACGAAGATAAATGATCATTCATCATTTGAGTATTTAACTCATAATCTTCAATCCATATGATTCTTTAATATCATAAACATCATGGATAAGATTCGTGTTGGCATATTGTTCGATCTGTAGCTCGAGACAATATTTCTCTCAACACTTTATAATCTTTCTTGACTTTTCATGAGTCTTAATTTAATATCATCAACTCTTCAGGAGTTCTAATTTAATGTCATTGACTCTTGCAAGAGATTTTAGTATGTTGCAACAATATCATAATGATAGTACTCACTAAGGCAATTTATACTATCCATTGGTATTGAGTACATATTTTATGCTTTACCTTTCCGGGCTTACTTCAAGCAATTTGAATCATTCAGGGATTTTCTACACTTAATGACACATTTTCCTTTGGAATTTATACAGAGCAATTTGCTTCCATGTATACTTGAGGGATTTACTTATGGAAATATGATGTGGGCGACTCACAACCCTTCTTATATAATTCTCCATTCATATGAATTTGTTTACAACCTTGTGTCATATCATGTGAGTGTATTTCACTGTATTACAAATGCCCAATGTAACCTCCTTGGTTCAACATCCTTTGGCTATTTGTATTATATTCAAATATATAGGTTCATTTTTCCACGTTCTTACAAAATTGTAATGGAATTGCCTTTCTCCATTTTTTGACCAATAATTTTGTTGACGAAAAAGAACGAGACTCAATATCAACACAGCTCATTGATGAATTTAGTAGCTACTTATAAAAACCAAAATTACCATTGGTTATCATCAATCCGTGATCCCATATTCTCATGTGCATGCGCATGCATAAAAGCTTTTTATTTCTTTGGATATCCATTGCCTCTTCAAGGGCATTACACTATCTCTTCCAGGATAGTCGTAATTTAGAGAATGCGGATCATAACCTCTTCTAGAGCATTATAGAGCTTGAATTTTAATCTCCACTTCCGGGAGTTGAGTCATTGGAACCTATATGTCTCTCATGCCCTATGCATGAGACATCAACATTCCCATGTCCGCGGATTGTCCTTTCTGGGACGTATATCCATGCGGCGACTGTCATGCTTCTGGCATGCAACAGTTATGCTTCGGGAATGCAATAATTTAGTAGTGCCATATTCTTCTTCTTTCAAATGAATGAATCTTTTGAGTCTAAGGGTCTGCCACGCTTCAGGCGTGCAACAGATAAATCATTTACTGCCATATTATTTTGTCCAACAGGGACATCAATTCTTGTAGGCACATTTGCAGCAAGTATATATGATTTCATCACTTTCGTTGCATCATTCAATTATTCTTACTTCATTTTCATATTGATTGCTTCGTGAATCAAAATAAGACAAATTCTCTTCGTTCTTCTGGAACGGTCTTTTCTTATCATTTTTCTGGAACAATGTTATTTTCTCCCCCTAAGGGCGGGAAAACTGTCTTATCAAAATCATAGTCCGCAAATCATGCGGTAAATATATCCCCAGTCAAGGGTTCCAAATGTTGAATGATAGATGGTGGATCGAATTCAACATAAATTCCCAATTTGTATTGATGCCTTATTTTAGTACGTTGTGGCAGTCTTACAGGCACATAGATAACACAACCAAAAACGCGTAAATGTTAATGTTTGGCTGGTGCCCAAACATGAGTTGTACTGAGAAATATTGATGGTTGGCAACTGGTCTCAACTAAACTTAATAATGAATTATGTAAAATGACATGTCCCCATGTCCAAACTGGCAATTTCATTTTCATGAGCAGAGCGCGGGTAATCAATTTCATCCGCTTAATAAATGCTTCTGCTAAACCATTTTGAGTATGGACATAAGGAACTTCTGGTCCTTATTAAATAGTCTGTAGACTGAGACTCTTATGGCTTTTATTACAATTAAGTTGAGGCACTGTGGCACTTCAAACTTTCGGTACTCATCAAGGAATTTCATGTCCTGATCTTCAGGATCAAGGGACTTCATGCCTGATCTTTTTGTATGATGGAACTTCAGGTCCAATCATTTTATATAATGAGGATCAAGAAACTACAGGTTCTGATCTGATCAAGGAACTTCAGGTCCAATATGTACTTATCGTAACAAAAATAAGTATAATAAATAAATTAAAGCAATAGGCGGTAATTCCAGCCATAGTAAATAAATTGCATTTAAGTAAATAAAGCTTGTGACAAGAACTTTAATTCAGCACCATTCACATAAATCAAAACTTAAAGCAGTAGGCGGTAAAACCGTCCATGGTAAATAAATTGCTTTTAAGTAAATAAAGCTTGTGACAAGGACTTTGATTCAGCACAATTCTCATAAATATCAAAGCTTTAAAGCAAATGGTAATAGATCTACCCACTGGAAATAAATTGCTTTAAATAAATAGAACTTGTGACATGGGCTTTAAACCAACACCATGCACATAAATATGCCAAAACAGAAAATGCAATGATTAAGTCCTCATCTTTTGCTTTTTCTTTTTCTTGGTCTGCCATTTCTTTTGTCTGATTCCTTTTATTTTTATTTTTATTTCACAGTTCTGAAGTTATTTTGGTTACTCAGTAAATAATAGTAACAATAAGTTCCAATTGGTGTTCCTCCTCTGGTGAGTTTCGAAAAAGTCGAAACGGTTCCTATAAGTTTTGGAGTTAAGAGCGTCTGCAACTTATGAGAAGATCAAACCGTTAGATTTAGTTCAAATTTTAGTATGATATGGATAAAAGGATACTGAACAACTTTCGTGAAGAAATAATTTTGATCTGAGCTACCGAAATGGAGTTTTGGTACTCATAAGGTGCCTGTCCAATTTTTCTGCGGAAATTGGGAACTGGTTTGGTATTTCAGGCATCTGCGAAGATCGTCTGCAAGTATTTCAATCTGATGTCTGCAAGTATTTCAATCTGATGTGAAAACTTGATATGTTGTAGGTACTGGGCGGACGAACAACTTTGAAGAAGAAAGTATTTCAATCTGATGTCTGCAAGTTGGAGTTCCGAGACTATTAACATGGCTCTCAGATTTTCTACGAATTTTGAGTCTGTACTCTTTTGCTTCTGCAAAGGATGATATAGTCATACAACAATATATATAGTTGCTTCAAGAAAATCAATTGTACTGAGATTTGAAGATGAAATGAAAAGATTTTCTTATCTGTGAGATTCCAGCTGAAGGAGGAGAACATGATTTGTGGCGTTGTGCTTTCCATTGGCACGAGAGCTTCTCGTGCTGATAACGTGTTGTAAAATCGACGGTGTGTGCAGTGGAATAAACAAACAAGACACAAAATTTACGAGGTTCCTCTACAGTCAGTGTAACTGGAGTACGTCATCGGGGCAGCAGTGATGCTTTCATTATAATCTTTAATAATAAGAGTACAAAGATAACTCTCTCTATTATCTCCTCTCCTCTTCCTCTCTTTTATTTCTTTCTTTTCCTTCCTCTCTCTCCCGTGAGTCCCTCACATTCATCTTATATTTTTTGTTGTGTTCCATAAGACTTGCTTTTATAGAAGCAAATCACAAGTAACATAGTGAAAGGCTTACTATATGCATGTGGGCATACATACCCACTATTTACAACATTAATGACAATAAAGGTGAAGCACGGTCTCAAATGAAAAAACCATGTCAATTGATCTAGTTATTGGAAATAAAACCAATATGGGGCAATCCCGTTGGCTGAAGTGCTCAAGTTAAAAGTCAATGTTGACGAAGTGATTATGCTCGAGGGCATAATAACTCCATGCATTTAGCCATCGAGAATCGAAAATATTAGGCCAAATTAAGAATATTTGGAGATGGTCCTTTATTTGGTTTGGAGCAAAATTAGATTGAAAACGTCAGCGTAAAAATATCTCAGCTCAGAATAAAGCATTGTTGGCCTCCTCCTCATTATGGTTTGGCCACTTTTATTTTCGTTTGTTAAAAAAATAAATTTCATTTTCTTAACCATTCGGTTGTTTCAACCGATGCTTGAGAAAATAAGGGGGGCAATAAGCCATTTGGAAAAAACAGTTCAATTTTAATGGCCACTCATTTTAGTTGGTAGACCTCCAAGTCGACTAGTTGGTTACTTTAGCCAAAAAGATTCATATCATTGTCTCATCAAGTTCTGCGGTATCTTATTTTCGGTCTTGTACTTCGCTACCGAGAAACTTGAGGAAGCCAACAGTCAAGGGATTAATTTCCCTAAACATTCGACGCACATGCCAATATTCAAGGAAGTAGGGCCAATGTTTGGGCCCAAACTCATTTTCAGTTAAACTGAAGTCAGTCTAGAAAGTGGGCTATGAGTCTCGGCCCAATGGTTCGGTGCTGATGGAGTAGCCGAATCCTGGATAAGTTAGGCTTGTAAGGATTGAGATGTTTTTTTTATGAGAATCAAAATATTCGAAGGTTGAGGCTGATGGGATAAATAAGAAATTGAACACATAGGAGAACTAGGTTCAGAGTCTTAATTCAAGTGGAAGAAGCCGAGAAATGATGAATATAAAGTTTTGGCCGAAAATAATTCCGTGTATATTCAGAAAATATGTCGAGGAATTAAAATATTATCATAATTTTATCACTCAGAGGCTTGACACCAAGAAAT
Source organism: Malus fusca (assembly GCA_035220775.1). NCBI lineage: Eukaryota > Viridiplantae > Streptophyta > Magnoliopsida > Rosales > Rosaceae > Malus > Malus fusca. The sequence goes on along the minus strand of CM069072.1, from coordinate 24,017,231 downwards.
TTATCCATATAAATGTTGGGTTTTTGGCTCAAAATTAGGATGATGCAATAAATTAGGTTTGTGTTACCTATTTGGTTTTGGTGTCCTATTTGGGTTTGGTTTTGACTTCTTAGTTAGTTTCCTTGGTGGAGAAATTTTGTTAATTACCTATTTGATTAGGATTAGGATTTATTTCCTATTAGGATTCCTATTGTAACCTAAGTCCTATGCACTATAAATAGGACCTTAGGGTTAGTGTATTTTGTGTGGCTCATTCGTGTGACAATTTGGTGAGAGTCAATTTGTGAGTTAGAGAGCAATTTGGGAGAATCTTCTCCGTTAGGTTTGGGTTCTCTACTCGTTTGGTTTAGGGTTTGTAATTTGTGGGATTTGGGTTGTGAGAGTTTAAACACTCTTTTGTAATCTCCATTTGTTTAGTGAAATTCCTCGCCGTGCTTCACTCGTAGACGTAGGCTTTACGCCGAACCACGTAAATCTCTTGTGATAGTTTTGAGATTGTTTGTTTTAGCTTTCACCTACGACATTGATATTTGGTACTTTGTTATAATTCGCTTCCGTTTGCGCATAAAAGTACAACAAGTGGTATCATAGCCCAGGTTTCGGCTTGGGCTTTGCTTGGCAGTCACTATGAAGCCTTCTGTGTCATCGGTGAAAGTTGATATTGAAAAGTTCGACGGCAATGACTTTGGTATTTGGCAATTGAAGATGCGTGTTTTGTTAGTTCAACAAGGGCTTTTGAAAACGCTAAAGAGTGTGAAGGCTTTGTCGAATTCTTGGACTGATGAAGAAAAAGAAGACGTTATGGAGCGGGCACTTGGAGCAATCCTGCTGACTTTATCGAATGAAGTCTTGCGTGAAGTTGGTAGCATCAAATCTGCACCGGAGTTGTGGATAAAATTGGAGAGCTTGTATATGATCAAATCCCTTGCTAAACGGTTGTATTTGAAGAAAAGTTTGCATACTCTTCGTATGGATGAAGGTACGTCAATTCATAAGCATGTTGATGAATTCAATAAACTTATGATGGATTTGAAAAGTGTGGACAACCAAATTAGTGATGAGGATTATGCGATAACTTTGTTGTGTTCTTTATCTCCTTCGTATGAACACTTTGTCGATACCATGCTATTTGGTAGAGAAAGTCTTAGTTTGGAAGATGTTAAAGTCGCTTTGAATTCTAAAGAGCTGAAGAATAAAGTGTCTGACACACAAGATGGAGCTTTGGTAGTTCAAGGAAGGAATAAGGAAAGGAGCAAACTTGGAAAGAACACTTGTAGCTATTGTTATAAGGATGGTCATTGGAAAGTAGATTGCCCTAAACTCAAGGGCAAAAAGAAGTTGTTTGATAAGTCTTTTGCTAGTGTTGATGCAAACATTGCAGAAGATCGTTGTTCTGAACTCCTCTAAAGGTTATGTTAAGTGGTGGAGCTTGGTACTCAAGCTCTTTGGGTGGAGTGCAATTCGCACTTTTTGTTCATATGTTCAAGCTTTTGCTTGGATTTTGTTTCGTATTTGTTAGTTTCCATAATGGAATTTGTTGGAGAAGGCGTTGGAGGAAATTTCAAGTTTGAAGACTTTTGGATTTTTTGAGTCTAGGTGGAGATCAATTTCGAGCGAATTTGGTGCGCGTTTGCGTTTGTATTTTAGTATCCCAAACTTGGAAGTTTGCTAATTTCTCGCCAAGGTGGAGATTGTTGGGTTTTTGGCTCAAAATTAGGATGATGCAATAAATTAGGTTTGTGTTACCTATTTGGTTTTGGTGTCCTATTTGGGTTTGGTTTTGACTTCTTAGTTAGTTTCCTTGGTAGAGAAATTTTGTTAATTACCTATTTGATTAGGATTTGGATTTATTTCCTATTAGGATTCCTATTGTAACCTAAGTCCTATGCACTATAAATAGGACCTTAGGGTTAGTGTATTTTGTGTGGCTCATTCGTGTGACAATTTGGTGAGAGTCAATTTGTGAGTTAGAGAGCAATTTGGGAGAATCTTCTCCGTTAGGTTTGGATTCTCTACTCGTTTGGTTTAGGGTTTGTAATTTGTGGGATTTGGGTTGTGAGAGTTTAAACACTCTTTTGTAATATCTATTTGTTTAGTGAAATTCCTCGCCGTGCTTCACTCGTAGACGTAGGCTTTACGCCGAACCACGTAAATCTCTTGTGATAGTTTTGAGATTGTTTGTTTTAGCTTTCACCTACGACATTGATATTTGGTACTTTGTTATAATTCCCTTCCGTTTGCGCATAAAAGTACAACAATAAATATATGAGGAATTTGCAACATATAATGTCCGTTCAACTCAATATACAACTCAAAATGTTCTACGTGAAAATCATCACTCTATGCATGACCCTTCTTACCCTTGAGAAAAAATTATTAACTATCATAATTTTTCCGTCAACATATCTTTAGTTTGGATAACTAAACATAACTGTGTTGACATCATACGACACCTTCAGTTTGGATAAGTAAACAAATTGGAGTCATAGAATCAGATGATTCAAGGGCACCTTTAGCTTGGACAAGTAAACAACACTGCTTCTAATTAGTTGATTGTCTATTCAAGTTTCGGCTGGCAAAAGAAAAAGAAAAAAAATCATGTGCGAAGAGACGAAAGGAAAGAGAAAGGAATGGGGTAGGGATGGGCACTTGGTGACGAAAGGCAGAGGGAGGAGGGTTGGGTCGCAGACGACGGCGCAACTGCATCTTCTGAAAATCCGGCTTGAATTGGATACATGGGTGAGGGAACAGGTGCGGTAGCAGTGTGTTGGTTTGCACTCTGCATAGCTGCGGGAGATGGAGAGGTTACCGGATGCTTAAAGGAAATTAAGCTAAGTTTCTGGAGTTAAATGCAATTAATATTAATGAATGAATGCATGAGTAGGTGGATTGATCTACCACCATGTACTTGTTCTTCTTACAAGCCGCTTTCTCCAGATATTCTTTACCTAGATCTGCTAGACTGCTACATCAACAAGATAGAGGAGTCGGCGAGGGGACAGAGGGAGGGATATTTACACGTGTGACGAACGTGTCACAAGTTTAATTGTTCAACACTGGTACCCTCGGGCCTCGGCTATCTTTGGTCTCTTTCCTTTGTCTTTGTTTTTAATTTGGCTCGGATGCAGACTAGGGTTCCAATTACATCATGGAGATCGTAGGGAATGACGTCTGATATTGTGATGTCACTTTGATTACATCATTGAAAATAAAATGTGTGATTTTATTTCATATTACCTGCCGACACAGTGATTTTATTTCATATTACCTGCCGACACAGCTGATCAGCTTCTAATTCGCTTCTGACTAAGACTAAGCGTGGGGCAGCCCAATTTTTTTCTTGCCTAGTTGCCTAACTCGTTTTCCATTTTCTATCTCCTCGCGGTGCACGATAACTCACCGAGGGTGTTGCCAAATTGTCATGCGTATAAGCCAAAACTACTCATTTTTCTGATTTTTATTCTTCGTTTCTCTTCTGTCAATTCTGTACAGCCGCCCGATATTATTGATGTATGGATATTCATTCAACTATAATTTGATTGATTTTAGAATCATTATACAAGTCACGTGTAATTGATGATCATAGTTTTATCTTTCTTCGACGAAATTAGAAAACATTTTAAATCTAAATTTCTTTACTCATGAAAAATTACAATTACGTACAACTTGTGAAAGAAAAATTAAGATGAAAAGAAAGACGCATCTCTCTAACTATGCACACTCCGTCTTTATTCAACTTTTTCTTAAACTTTTGAAATAAAAACAAAACTATTTTAAACTAAATTAAATATTTTCAGCTGTAAGTTATCTCAAATCAAAACAAAACTCCCCAACATGACATGTCATGAAATATTCGTTGAGCAAAAAAAGGGAAGTGTTATTGGCAGTCCAAAAATCTCATTCTACACTCCTCACAAGTGTTTTTTTGTTTCCAAATATAGAAAATTTGGAGTGTAGAATGAGATTTTTGAAATGTCAATATGTTGAGAAGTAACTCGGCTAGGGTTCTAGGAATATGAAGTCTGGGAAGAAACTTTTGAATATTTTTCATTATATTCTTTACAATAGAACACAAGACTTATATAATACAAGGTAGCCTATTCTAGGAAGGAAATAGAATATAATTTACATTGATTTACATGGATCAAATATGCTCCTATGATAAAGGAGAATCAATCAACTATCCTAAACAATATTGTCTTCCAATACTCCCCCTCAAGGTGGAGTGTGAATGTCAAGAACACCCATCTTGCCAAGTAGAGAACGAAATGCTGATTGTCCAAGTGGCTTGGTGAATATATCGACAAGCTGCTGTCCAGTAGGTACGTAGGCTGTCAAAATAACCCCAGAACGTATTTGTTCACGAACAACATGGCAGTCGATCTCTATGTGTTTGGTGCATTCGTGAAAAACTGGATTGGCAGCTATGTGGGGTACAGCTTGGTTGTCGCAGTGTAACTTTGCCGACCCTTGTGATCAATTTTCAGGTCAGCCAATAAGAACTTCATCCACGTAAGCTCACATGTAGCGGAGGCCATGACACGATACTCTGTTTTAGTTGAGGATTGCGAAACAGTAGATTGTTTCTTGGTTTTCCAAGATACTAGTGCACCTCCAAGGAATATACAATAGCCTGTGACGGATCTTCTCGTAAGTGGACATCGAGCCCAGTCGGCGTCGCAATATCCTTTCAACGTTAAACTCCCATTTGAAGGAAAAAGAAGCCCTTGTCCAGGTGACCCCTTTAGGTATCTTAGGAGACGGTGAACTGCGTCGAGATGAGGCTTTCTTGGTTGTTGCATAAATTGGCTGAGTATATGAACCGAGTATGAAATCTCCAGCCTAGTGATTGTGAGATAAATAAGTTTCCTAACAAGCCTCCTGTATTTCGAGGCATTGTGGAGAAGTTGCCCTTCTGTTGGAGATAATCTCAAGTTTTCTTCCATGGGGAACTTTGCAGGCTTTGCACCGAGTAAGCCGGCTTCATCAAGAATGTCAAGTGTGTATTTACGTTGTGAAATGGAGATTCCTTGAGAAGACCGAGCCACCTCCACACCAAGGAAATACTAAGTGTCCAAGGTCCTTAATTTGAAAATAGGATTGAAGAAATTGCTTGAGATCATGGATGGCAGCCTCATCGTTGCCTGTGATAATCATGTCGTCGACATAAATCAAGACGGCTGTAAATGAATTTCCACACACCTTAGTGAATAGGGAGTAGTCGGCCATTGACTGCTAGTAGCCGGCTTGGTATATGGAGAAACTTGTTTGAGGCCATAGAGAAACTTGTTGAGTCGGCATACATTATGCTCCCTCTACCGACGAAGCCCATGAGGCAGCTGCATATAAACTTCCTCACAAAGATCACCGTGAAGGAAGGCATTATGGACATCCATTTGATGTAAGGACCAATTACGAACAAATGCAACGACTAACAGACAGCGGACTGTGATGAGTTTGGCAACAAGAGCAAAGGTTTCCTTGTAATCGATACCTTCGCGTTGTGTAAAACCTTTGGCAACGAGGTGAGCTTTATAACGGTCGACGGTACCATCAGAGTTGTATTTGATTTTGTATACCCATTTGCAACCGATGTCGCGATGACCAGGATGGAGGGTAGCGAGAGTCCATGTGTTGTTTTGTTCAAGGGCCAGAAGTTCAGAGTCCATGGCAGCACGCCATTGAGGGTCACTATTAGCCTGTGCAAATGTAGTTGGTTCGACAAGACTCGAAATAGCACAAGCAAAATAGCGATGCGATGGTGAAAGGTGAGCATATGATACTGTTGACCCTAAAAACTATCAAGCCTACGTGGCGCGCAGGCCGAGTAATCTATAAGCTAACTACGTCCTTCGGTGAATGCGGGGCGTGCCAACTCGTCGACCGAGCTCGGCCGAGGAGTAAAATTTGTTGATGTTGCGTTGGGTGCGCTGCTGACATCTTGATCTTGCTATTGTGGCCGAGAAAGGAACACGTCTCGGCCTTCGGGTTCTAGAGCCTGAAGACAAGGCTGCTAACTTAGCGAAGTTCAATATCCAATTCAGCTTCCAATGTGCCGAATGTAATAACTTGTAACACCTCACTTCGCCGAGAAGGCTGATGAGATGACCTCGACCAATAAGGATTCAGAATCCTTCTCGACTGAGACTTGGATAGGTAATCAACCGTCCTCGCCGCAGTGCTGTTGATGCCAACGGAAGATGCTGCGAGATCGGTTGATTCTACGGTGACAGAGCTATCTATGCCGACTTAAGATATCACCGGTTGCTTTCACAGTGCTGTTGATGCCAACGGAAGATGTGTCAGCGAAAAGAGAAAATAAAAAATCTCAAAGTTGTTGAGAGAGTTTGCGCAGGGCAGTTGTGTGTTGAATTGGACATCCTCTTCCGTTGCTATTGCATCTGTATTTATAGGACTGATGTACTTGCTTGGCACAGCCTGATTCTCGAGTAGAGTCCTATTTCAAACTCCCATGTATCTGACGTGACTTGGATAACCTTCTGTAAACAACCACCAATTATATATATATATATATATATATATAAATAGTTTGCCCTTTTCCCATGGCATACAGACTGCCAGAATGTACGACACCTACCAAATATATATACATATCTAATAGCCTTCTGCCACTTCCATCTAGGCTTATCACATCACATTCCTAGTTCACCTAGGCTTCTCTCTCATCACCAAAACTCCATCAGTAGCCTTTATCCCATGCATGCATAATAAAATGAAATATAATCTCATCAGGCATGCCATATTATCTGATACTTTTAAGACCATCTTCCATTAAACCCATTGCATCCAATTCTTGCACGGCATCAGTCAATCACCCATTCAATCTCATCTGTATCTCCTCATAATCTTTATCTGACCAACAATTAATTTGCACGCAAATGGCTGTTTAACCAGATAAGAGTCTCAAAGCTTGAGATATAGTTTGCATCCCATTTATCTTATATAAAAACAATTCTTTACTAAAAGATAATTATTATGATAAAACCATAATAATATCTTTTAATAATAAAATTATCTTCACCTTCTCATCCATCGGTATGGCACTACGCTCAACCAACGACCTTGATTGCACGGGCCGATGGTGTAAATTTGGGTCCAAACATTGCCCCCCAGTTTCCTTGAACTTCGGCTCGTAAGCCGAATGGTTGAGGAAATTAATTGTTCGTAGCCAACAACATCCCGTCGTATCGCCGAAAAAGAAACTTTGTTCCTCGGCAATAACATGTACGTTCTGCCAATGCTGCAGCCTTCCTCGACTGTCACAACTCCATACCATGCTCGACAACTTTGCCAGAAGGTCGAGAAGGAGAATAACTGGGGCCGAAGACAAAGTAAAGCCGAGAAGAGCTGGGGTCGAGGTCGATAAAAACTGTTCTTGGAGCTTGGCCTGCCGATATATACATATCTATAAAGGTAACATGATTGTCTAATGTGATCTGCCAGCCATGCAGTTGGCCTATATATATATATATATATATATATATATAAAGAACTTGTGCCGAGTACCAGTTCGCCGAGCTCGGCATGTATGATATAGGACAAGAAGGGTTGGGGGTAAAAGGCCGAGAACTAAAAAAACTTACTTGGCAGCTTGTGTTCTCGGCCATGCATATACACACACACATATATTTATATATATATATATATATATATATATTTATATATATATACACACACACACACACATACATATATATAAATCCCAATGGCTTGTCTTTTCCGCATGCCATCTCTCTTTCTGTCTCCTGTGGTGGGATGTTATTGATTGGTCATTCTGACAAATATATATATATATATATATATATATATATATATATATATATATATATATAAAACCGCACATTTTGTCTTAATTGAGCAAGCCTTGCAGGTTGCAACCATGCATGCTCTGCCCCACTCAACCGAACCCCTTGTAATGAAAATTCCCAATCTCTGTCAAACTGAGATGGTGTCGGTCGAGTGGTTGAGAAAGCTGTAATTATATGTAATTTTTCATTCGGCCAACTAATCTCGCCGAGTAAGGATTAAGCTACATGAAGGCCTACCACCTAGCACAGGGTCTTCTGCAAACATCTTTTCTCGGCTCGGCTAAAGAACAACTTTTTAAGTCGAGCACATGGAAGCCTACGTCTTGTTACCCCCTTATTTTCTTATGCATCGGCTTGAAAGGCCGAATGGTTAAGAAAATATTTATTTATTTATTTATTATTTTTTAGCAAAAGAAGAAAAAAGTGGACGAACCATAAGCAGGAGAAGGCCAACGATGTTTTATTCCAAGCCGAGATCTTTTTACATCAAAATTTTCACTTTGACATTTTCCAAAGCCGAATAAAAGATTATCTCCAAATATTTCTGACTTGGTGAAATATTTTTCATTTTCAGCCGCCGAATGTGTTGAACAATTATTATGCCCCCAAGACATAATTTCGGCTTTTAATTCAAATAACTTGGCCGAATGAGATTTCTCTTTATCGGTTTTATCACCAATAATCATATCGATTGGCGTGGTTTTTCTGGCTAGGCATATGTCTTCAATTACCATATCAATCGATGTGATTTTATGGTTTGAAGTCGTGTATTGGTCTTGTTCTTCATTGGAGCACTTCTCTGACGAATCATTTTCTGAGTCAATTTGTGGCTCAGAAACTTAAACATTTTCTTTTAGGCCTACCACACTTTCAGTCTCGACCGAAAAAATAGGTGGCCTTCGTTCTTCGGCCAAATTAACAATTTTCTTAGGCCGAATATTGGTTGTGGCCGGAGTGGAAATTTGCCCCCCGGCCTCTTGCCTTTCAGAAATTCTTCCCAATCTCTCGAGAAGTTGTTTTTGCTTCTTTAATAGGCGATGACATTCATCCCATGAAGCCTGATCGAGATAGATCATGTGAACTTCGCAATTTTAGCACTGGGTCCCACTGGGGGTGCCAAATTGTTGACCCTAAAAACTATCAAGCCTACGTGGCGCGCAGGTCGAGTAATCTATAAGCTAACTACGTCCTTCAGTGAATGCGGGGCGTGCCAACTCGTCGGCCGAGCTCGGCCGAGGAGTAAAATTTGTTGATGTTGAGTTGGGTGCACTGCTGACTTCTTGATCTTACGATTGTGGCCAAGGAAGGAACACGTCTCGGCCTTCGGGTTCTAGAGCCTGAAGACAAGGCTGCTAACTTAGGGAAGTTCAATATCCAATTCGGCTTCCAATGTGCCGAATGTAATAACTTGTAACACCTCACTTCGCCGAGAAGGTTGATGACATGACCTCGACCAATAAGGATTCAGAATCCTTCTCGACCGAGACTTGGATAGGTAATCAACCGTCCTCGCCGCAGTGCTGTTGATGCCAACGGAAGATGCTGCGAGATCAGCTGATTCTACGGTGACAGAGCTATCTATGCCGACTTAAGATATCACCGGTTGCTTTCACAGTGCTGTTGATGCCAACGGAAGATGTGTCAGCGAAAAGAGAAAATAAAAAATCTCAAAGTTGTTGAGAGAGTTTGCGCAGGGCAGTTGTGTGTTGAATTGGACATCCTGTTCCGTTGCTATTGCATCTGTATTTATAGGACTGATGTACTTGCTTGGCACGGCCTGATTCTAGAATAGAGTCCTATTTCAAACTCCCATGTATCTGACGTGACTTGGATAACCTTCTGTAAACAACCACCAATTATATATATATATATAAATAGTTTGCCCTTTTCCCATGGCATACAGACTGCCAGAATGTACGACACCTACCAAATATATATATATATATATATATATCTAATAGCCTTCTGCCACTTCCATCTAGGCTTATCACATCACATTCCTAGTTCACCTAGGCTTCTCTCTCATCACCAAAACTCCATCAGTAGCCTTTATCCTATGCATGCATAATAAAATGAAATATAATCTCATCATGCATGCCATATTATCTGATACTTTTAAGACCATCTTCCATTAAACCCATCGCATCCAATTCTTGCACGGCATCAGTCAATCACCCATTCAATCTCATCTGTATCTCCTCATAATCTTTATCTGACCAACAATTAATTTGCACGCAAATGGCTGCTTAACCAGATAAGAGTCTCAAAGCTTGAGATATAGTTTGCATCCCATTTATCTTATATAAAAACAATTCTTTACTAAAAGATAATTATTATGATAAAACCATAATAATATCTTTTAATAATAAAATTATCTTCACCTTCTCATCCATCGGTCTGGCACTACGCTCAACCAACGACCTTGATTGCACGGGCCGATGGTGTAAATTTTGGTCCAAACAGATACATAGTGAGATAAAGGATAACGAGTACCTGACATGGATGAGGGAGTGGCACTGGGAGCAAGGGATTGCACATGATATAAATGGTAGCCTGGGAGCCTTACGGAAGGCTTGAGAGCGTAATGGGGATGATGGTGGTGATGGGAAGGGTGGTGGAGATTCTAAGTGAGGTGCTATGAGAGAGTCGGTGGCGGTCAGTGTGGGAGAAGAAGGTTCTGCCGGTGTGGGTAAATGGGGTTCTGGAGGAGGTTGTGTGATAGTAGGTTGTCTGGGATTAGGATGAGAGAGAGAGTCGGTGAGGATAGGTAAGACAAGTGTATCAGGTTCATGACCAGGAGGTTGATGGAGGAAAGGGAACGTGGTTTCATGGAATACCATGTCACGAGTGGAAGAAATTTTGTGTGTGGTGAGGTCGTAAACGCGATAGCCTTTCTAACCTAATGGGTACCCAACAAAAATACATTTTGAGCACGTTGGTCAAATTTATGGTGAGGATGGAGGTTGGTAGCATAACATAAACAACCGAAAACCCGTAGGTGGGAAAAATCGGGAAGTTGGTGATGCAAAATCTCATAAAGAGTTTTGTGATCAAGGAGAGGTGTAGGTAAACGATTAATTAAATAACACGCTGTTTGTATGCTTTCCCCCCAAAAAGTAAATTGGCTTGAAATCGAAGTGTTCGACCAACATTCAGGAGATGACAGTGTTTCAGTTCAACAACCCCATTTTGTTAGGGTGTGGACGAACATTCAGGAGATGACAGTGTTTCAGTTCAACAACCCTTGCTATAAAAAAAAGAGCGTAAAGAGGTGAATTCACCACCATTATCAGCCCTAAGCGCATAAGATGTATCCAAGTATAGCAAGAATAATCATCAGCAATCGTTAAAAAATACCGAGCTCACGAATGAGAATTGACTCGATGAGATCCCCAAATATCACAATGTATCAAATCAAAATGTGCATTAGAATAAATAGAACTTGACGGAAAAGATAACCGGGTTTGTTTAGCAAGAGGGCAAACATCACATGAATGACTAGAATCAAACATTATTGTTGGAACTTGTTTGGTTAAAGCTTGCATAGGACCGGCGGAAGGGTGCCCTAATCGTTGGTGCCAGAGGATGGAGTTCCAGCTAATGTGATGAGCAAGACGAGGGTTTTGTTCTGGCGCCAAGTAGTAGAGCCCATTATATCGCTTGCCTAGGCCAATCGTCCTCCTCGTATCCATGTCCTGTATCACACAAAAAGTAGGGAAGAAAATCACTATGCATCGTAATGCTTCAGTAAGTTTGCTAACAGATAATAAGTAAACTCGAAAGTTAGGCACATGGAGCACTCCATCAAGTTTAATGTGAGGGGTAACTTGTATAGAACCGATTGAGTCTATTAAGGCTTTCCTCCATTCGGCAATTGAACAGAATCTAGCATGGATAATGATTTCTTGTCTAGCAAGTGAGGAGAATGAGAGATGTGGTCTGTTGCCCCACTATCAATGATCCAATATAAAGTTTTCTTTGGAGAGATGTGGTCCGTTGCCCCACTATCAATGATCCAATATAAAGTTTTCTTTAGGGAGACTTCTGACAAGTTAGAGGAAGGTGTGATTGTACCTGTTACATTTGCAAAATGTTGCGGATTACCATCAATGTTGCTCTTCTTGAGCATTGCCATAAGTTAATTATATTCTTTAGTGGTGAACTTTGGACCGTCACTGGACGTCGTTTTGTGTCGTGAGTCAGCGCCCTTGGTGGTCTCGGTCTCCACTTTCACTTGGTTTGCCGCATGTTTTCTTTTGTTTGGTGGCTTGACTGATTTGCCATGATACTTATGGCCAGACGGAAAACCATACAGGTAAAAGCATCAATCCACAGTGTGGTATTTTTTATCACAATATGAACATTGAAGGGTGTTTCCTTTCGGTGCAACAGCTTCCCTGTTATGGGTTACATTCATGGCATGTAGATTTATATTGTTACGATTCAGAGATACCTATACTTGCTTCTCTTGTTGGAGAGCAAGGGAGTATGCCTTCCGAGTGTCTGGTAGTGGCTGCATCAACAGTATCTGTCCACGTACTACTGCATAAGAGTCGTTCAAACTCATCAAAAACTGCATCACCCTTTCTTTCTCATCCCGATCATTTACCTTCTTCAACCCCCCACAGGTGCAAGTCGGAGTTTCATTGTAGGATGCCAGCTCATCCCACAACGCTTTTAGTTTCGTGTAGTAGACCAAGATCAATTGTTGTTCATGTCTGTGTTCAACGATTTCTCTCTTGATTTGATAAATGCGTGAGTCGTTTCCTTTTGAGAAACGATCTCACAAGTCAGCCCAAACATCGGCTGCTGTCGTGTAATAAGAAACGTTGTTCGCAATGTCATCGTGGACCGAATTGAGAATCCAGGCAAGGACCATATCATTGCATCTTTGCCATGATGCAAATTGTTTGTCAATCTCTGATGGAGGGTCAATGGTGCCATCAACCATGCCAAGTTTATTCTTCGCGCTCAAGCTGATTCGCATAATACGACTCCAAGTATTGTAGTTGTCTCCTTGAAGTGTTTTAGAGGCCAAGATATTCCCAGGTTGATCTGAGGGATGTAGAGTAAAAGGGTTTGAGACATCTGTGGATGTCTCTGTAAACTTTGGGTTTTGGGTGTCGATGGACGTCCTGGTGGGTTTTGTTTGGATCGCCCATGGTGGTTTAGGTGATGTTGTGTTTGTTAGGATTGTGGAAGTTGTGTGGGTATTCAGAGTCACTAGAAACGGTGCTCTGATACCATGTTGAGAAGTAACTCGGCTAGGGTTCTAGGAATGTGAAGTATGGGAAGAAACTTTTGAATATTTTTCATTATATTCTTTACAATAGAACACAAGACTCATATAATACAAGGTAGCCTATTCTAGGAAGGAAATAGAATATAATTTCCATTGATTTACATGGATCAAATCTGCTCCTATGATCAAGGAGAATCAATCAAGTATCCTAAACGATATTGTCTTCCAATACAATAACAATTCTCCAAAAAAATTGCATTAGAGAATGACATAGCAGAAGGATGTCATTTGCTTACCTCAGAGAAATCTGTGTACACTCCATAGTGAGAAGGTGGTGGGCATGCGGCGCCGACCTGATAATTTCAACAGCCGAACCCAACTCATCACTTTTTTTCTTTTGGGGGCCACAATATATATATATAACTAAATCTCTAATCGACACGTAAATTGGACATTTCATTTTTTTTTTCGCGTTGTTGTAGAGACATATAACACACATTAAACTCATGCATGGAAATTAAAATGCTGAACGTAAGAAGCATGACATTAACTTTACGAGAAATTAGGTTCACATCCTTCTTTTTGCTACTCCATTGATTAAAATCCTATTCATTTTCAATTTTTTTATCAAGGTTCTTGAGTATTAATAACATCATTAATTATTTGAATAATAAAATATTTTTATTTTTAAATATATTCCTTTAGTGTTAAAAATGTTAAAATTAGTATATTTATACTTATGGCTAAATTTTTTATCATATATTTTTATTTTTAGTTTGTACCTATTTTTAATTTGTACCAATTTTCTTTTCATTTTTAATTTGTACCCATATATAATATATTAGTTTCTTTTTGTGCCCATATTTTTTAAAGTTTTATTTGTGTTTGTACTCATGTGTACACCATCACGTGACATTGTATATTTAATCAATGATAGAAAAATTACATATGGTATATTTATGTTTTATACCTAAACTTTGTATCATATATTTATATTTTAGTTTGTACCCACTTTTAATTTGCAACATTTTTTTAAATTTGTAGTATTTTATTTTGTACCCATGTATTAATTTCTTTTAGCGCCTATATTTTTTAAAAATTCATTTGTACTCATAATTTTTTAATCTTTTATCTGTACCCTAATTTATTTATAATGTACACATTCTTCTTTATTAACGTACCACTTTGTTATATGTGAAATGTACCAACTTTTTTGTAAAATGTACCATTTTTTTAACACTATGGATACATTCTTTTGCCATTTATTATTTCTTATTTTTACATAGTTTTTATCCATTTATTCAATCAAAATGTTTGAATTTTTTTATTGTAACCGTTTCTAATAGTATTATAATGAGGTATTTTAAATTTATAGGATTATAAATCTCATAAAATATCAAACAATTAATGTCAAAACTATAAAAATATAAATATTAATTGTAATATAATGAGGTGTACAAAGTCAAGGGACTTTGATCAAACTTTGAATATCATTAAGGTTTTAGTCAAAAAATGTTAAGGATTAGGGAATGCATCCAAAGTATCCCTTAACTTTATCATTACAAAGTACAAGTACTATACCGACGGTCCAGCAGCAGAAAGTGATGTGAACCAAGTTCATATGAGAAGGCAAGGTTCATGCGGAACTTTTTGTTGTAGCACCGTAATGATTAAAAGTAGTGCTATTTATACTCATTTTTATTTTTGATACTTTTTATTTTAATTTTTGGTCACCAATCAAATAAAATGAATAAGGCCAACTAGTAAAAAAATAACTAAAGTGTGTGATAAATAAAAATAAATGTGTGATTATCATTTTTCATGATTATAGAGCATAGCTAAAGCATCAGATTAACTTTCTCAAAAAAAAAAAAAAATTGCTTAATGGAGCTTTATAATTATAGAAGTAATAATCTGACTTTGACTTCTATTTCTTTCTTAAACTGTACACGTTTCAAAGAATATATAGTTCTTAAATTAATTTGACAATTTTAGAAAAAAAACATTTTCTATATAATAGTGCTTCCTCATATTCTATATGTTTGGATCAAAACTTGAACTTTGGGCTCGGGAAGGAGTTGGCCCAAAAGGAAGCCTAGAAGAAGAGATGGCCGAAGCCCAGCCGAAGCCCAGAAAGCAGAAAAGCCCGTTTCTGACTAGGTGCAGACCATGTGAACTGCTTGCTCACCTACAAAGGCCAAGTGGTATAGACTGACCAGCTATACAGCCCATAAAGTACTTTATGGTGGCAGTACAAGTAAAATAGCTGCTGAGTCACTACCCCTCAAGCTGCATTCGGGCAAGGTTGCTGCTACAGGAGGCCAAGCCGAGTTGTCTATAAAAGAGGAAAGAGAAACCAGGAATGAGGACACTCAAACAAACCAAAAATACAAGCACAAACTCTGCTCAAAAACCAGATTTGCCTTCAAACGAAGCTGTAGTCAGCAAGCCTTCATCCCTCTCGGGATAAACCATCATTCAAGCCTTTGTAATAGCTCTGCTACCCTGTTTAACTCTTGCTATAGTATCGATTTCTTTCTATAAACTCATTTCCCAATCTCTTTTCTGAGCTTTCAGACCCCCCTGATAAACCACAAAGATAAGAAGTTGCAAGACGATCAGCCTTGCCCGACAAGGTTAAACCTTGCCCGACCCTCTTTGTTTTTGTCTTTTCATTCATTAGCCTAGCAATATGTTGTATACTACAAGTTGTATTCAAGTTATTTCTAGTGATATGGTTATTAAAAGACTCTCTCAGCGCTTGAATCCGATTTGAATATGTCTTCATAGTTCAAGTCAGATCTAAGTTCTAAGCCCTCGGGCATGTAAGATTTGATCACTTAAAAGTCCTTGACCTCAAGGCATAAAAAAGAACCTTATGTGGACTTAACCCATCCACGACAAGCTCTGATAAACAAGAAGTCCGAAGTTACTTGAGGCGGAAGTAATCGACATATCACTTAGTTTTATTTCTATTATATTATGATGACCATAGAGCGTTTGAGTACGGAATGAATTCTGATGGGAAGCCTCAAGGCCTATCTAAGGCCCTACAAAGGCACCTATTTGGATTCATTCCGTTCCTCGGGCTAGAACGTTGAGTATAGAATGAATTCTAATGGGAAGCCTCAAGGCCTACATCTAAGGCCCTACAAAGGCACCTATTCGGATTCATTCCGTTCCTCGGGCTAGAACGTATGAGTATTGAGTTAATTCTGATAGGAAGCCTCAAGGCCTACATCTAAGGCCCTACAAAGGCACCTATTTGGATTCATTCTGTTCCTCGGGCTCAGGTAATCAGAAGTATAATGGTTATAAAACTCATATAACCAAGAACACGAACCTTATATATTCGAGTACTATGTTAGTCATTAACGGGAAGCCTCAAGGCCTACACCTAATGCCCTACAAAGGCACCTATCATAACTAATATAACCTCTCAGATATATATATAATCAGAACTCGACATCCGTTTTATATCTGCCATGCTGAAGATGGCAGTGGCACACCTGAGCACTTAAAAGTTAATCTTGATTGTGAGCCTCAAGGCCTACACCTAAGGCCCCGCAAAGGCACATTTCAAAGTTAACTATGTCCTTCTCTTTCAGCCTTGCCTGACAAGCCTTGCCCGACAGGCTTTGCCCGACAAGCCCGCCAGTGAAGCAGAAAGCACCAACCGACGCCGACCTCTCGGGGAGCTGTGTGCTCGTCGGCCGGGAAACATCCTCGACGGTAATTCCCGTCACGAACATAGTTTTGGCACGCCCAGTGGGACCTACTTGATCAAAAGAAAGATGCCAAAACTTCCAGAAGAGTTGCAGACTACCTTGTTGCAAATGCTGCAAAGATTGGAGAACGCCTCCACAGACTTCAAAGAAAAAGCAGACCTGGTCGTAATACCAACTATTCCTACATCCTTACCTCAGCTTGGGGAAAAGGATGATAGGGAAAAAGAGAGAGTTAAAACCAGTCAGCCGGAAGAAACAATGGCAGACAAAACTACAGATCCCTTCTCGGAGGCCCCAGTGAATATGATTAGCATGCCATAGGCTGAGAAGGGGAAAGAAAAAGTCACAAGGGAAGTAGAAGAAGGAAGATTGGCTGACAAACCCACAAAAGGGGTGGTCAGATTGCTTGAACACCCAAAAACGGCCATAATCAAAGGGATGGTTCTGTGCAGCAAATGCCAATGCGAATGTGAGCTCGAAATACCACCCGCAGGAATCCTCATGGATCATGAGCTGCTCAGGAGGAAGAAAGAAGAAAAAAGGAAAGAAGCCCGCGAAAGAGCCAGACGGGCAACAGGAAGAGACACTTCCCGGAGCGTTTTTCAGCGGTTAGGAGGTGATTCCCAACCAAAAGCTTTGTCAGAAGTATTTCGAAATCATGAGGTTTCTGAGGAAGCAGAAGATGAGGAAGCTAAAAGGCCAAAAGGTAAGGGTGTAGAGCATTCTCAGTACGGCCATACGGGAAGAGAAGCCAAAAGGAATGATAGGATAACAAATCATGTCCAGAGAGATAACCCTGCCCTCCTTGGGAGAAAATGGTACGTGGTTGGGAAGAACGGACAGCCTGTTAAACAAATGGGAGCTTCCATGGTCAGAAGGGTCCAAAGGCAACACAAAGCCTACATGAACTCCTTAAAGACCCCTGCGACGTCCGAGGCATCCAAAAATCAAAAGTTGGAGAAAACATCATCTGAGGGGAGTAGCCAGTTCCAATGAAGGAGTAAAAAAGAAGTGGAAAGGGCTAATAGCAAGACAGAAAGCGAGGGAGACCATGTGCCACCGAGCCTGCATCCTGGGAAATATAGAATCTTGAGGAGAGCTCAAGAAGATATGGTTATGGTGCCAACTCCCGGATGGAAGACAAAGCAGCCTATTTGTTTTGGAACCGTCTCACCTGAAAGGAAACCACCTTATCTGTCAGTGGTGGATCCTTTCGGGGAAGTTCCAAAGCAAACACCATATTCAGGTGTGAATCAACTAGAGGGGACACCAGAACCACTGTTTCCACCAGATGCAATGGCTTGGTTGGATGAGTTCATGGACCAGATTGGGAGCAAGAAAGAAGAACTGCCGGAGCCTAGCAATTTTCATATAAACATGGCGTATGTGCTATTCGCCATGTTTGGTGCCCGACCAAATTAGCCTGCCACTATGGAAGGGGATTACGTAGCAATTGAGCCAATGATGGCTCATGTCAATGTGGAGATAGGTGAAGAAAGAGAATCGGGAAAAGCTGAATCATCTGAAACACTCAAGGAGGGTCCTTTAAGGATCTATACAGACAAGATGGTGTTCAGCCGCCCGAACATTTCACTTGCCAATCATCTGAAGCCCATATATGTGACAGCTCATTTGGAGGGAGTGCCCTTCAAAAGGATTTTGATTGATAGAGGAACAGCGGTTAATGTACTGCCGGCCAAGCATATGAAAAAGTTGGGAAGAGATACAGAAGATCTTATTCATACAGACCTCACGGTTTCAAGCTTCTCGGGCGCTATCACCAAGACTCATGGGATATTACCTTTAGAGGTGAACTTGGGGTCTAAACAGATCATGCTGGCATTCTTTGTGGTAGACTGCACTTCCACTTATGGGACCTTACTCGGAAGAGATTGGATCCATCAAAGTTTGGCCATACCCTCCACTCTTCATCAACAAGTGGCTGTTTATCATGAGGCAGGCACAGAAGAACCAGGCTTTTGGGAGATGGTAGAGGCCGAATCACGGCCATTTCTTCCCACAGCCAATGTGGCAGAAACAAGTTTCTACAACCCCAACGTAGGAATCTTGAAATGTTCAGGAGCTGATGAGAACGGCCACCCTACCAAGGTGACGGCCCAAAAGCTTCTAGAGCAAGAAATGCTCCTTACTAAAGAGGAGTGGGATAGACCTTGTATCGTCCCGACACCCCTACACCACTAATGACAGAACAAAAAAGGAAAGATCAGGTAATGGCAGTCAGATCCCTGATTAAAAGACTGCTGGTGTATGGAAAAGGGAGGAGGCAAGAAAGGGAACTCTTAGACAAAGAAGAGCAGGAATGGCAGGTAGGAACTTCAACCAGCCAAGATGAAAGCAAGGAGGAATCTTGTCGAGAGGAATTGGAAAGGGCCATTCAAATGGCCGAGTGCATATATGACCTGGATGGGCCAGACGACTTGCCCGAGAGCCCAGAGCTAGTCGAATTTTTATGTGCAGAACCTGATAAGCCACCACCAGAGGTCCAAGATCCTTTGGAAGTGATTGAACTAGGAACAAAGGAGGATCCAAGACCAATACAAATCAGTGGTTTATTGGAGAGTGAGGATCGGGAAAAAATTATCTGTCTCTTGCAAGAATTCAAAGATTGCTTTGCTTGGCATTATACTGAGATGCCAGGTTTAGATGCAACCTTGGTGGAACACAGAATGCCCATCAAGGAAGGATATAAGCCGGTTAAGCAAGCACCACGAAGGATGTCGAAGGAGATAGAAGAGAAGGTCAAAGAAGAGATTGAGAGGCTAGTAAAAGCCGAATTTATCAGGCCAGCCAAATATGTGGAGTGGTTAGCCAACATTGTACCCGTTTTAAAAGCTATAACAAAAGCAGTACGATGTTGTGTTGATTACAGAAATATTAATGGTGCTACACCAAAAGATGAGTATCCCATGCCCATGGCCGATCTATCCATAGATGCAGTAGCAAAGCACAAAGTTTTATCTTTTATGGATGGAAATGCCGGATATAATCAGATAAAGATGGCCCCGGAAGATATACATAAAACAGCTTTTAGGTGTCCCGGTCATGTGGGGGCATATGAATACCTGGTCATGCCATTCGGGCTCAAGAATGCAGGTGCAACTTACCAAAGGGCAATGAATGCCATCTTTCATGATTTGATTGGCCAGAGCATGGAGGTGTACATTGATGACATTGTGGTGAAATCTAAAACAGAAGGGCAACATCTGATAGACATCAGGCAAGCATTGACAAGAATAAGGATCCACCAATTAAAGATGAATCCAAAGAAGTGCGTGTTTGGAGTAAGAGCGGGCAACTTCTTGGGATTCCTGGTTCATCAAAGAGGTGTAGAAGTGGACAAAAACAAATCTCGGGCAATAATGGAGTCGCCCCCGCCCACCAACAAAGTGCAACTTCAGAGGCTACTGGGCAAAATTAATTTCTTGAGGAGATTCATTGCTAATTTAGCGGGCAAGATCCAGCCGCTGACTCCTTTACTAAGATTGAAGGATAAAGAAAACTTCGAGTGGGGACCACCACACCAAAAGGCCTTCGATAGCATCAAGGCCTATTTGACTTCTCCACCAGTGTTGGTGCCACCTCAAAGGGGAAAACCCTTAAAACTATATAGCTCTGCCTCAGAAAAATCAATTGGGAGTTTGCTAGCTCAAAATAATGAAGGCGGGAAAGAGCAGGCAGTGTACTACCTCAGTAGAATTTTCACTGAGGTAGAAACAAGATATTCCCCAGTAGAGAGATTGTGCTTGGCTCTATATTTTACTGCCAGTAAGCTAAGGCATTACATGTTACCTTGTCACGTACACATCATCGCCAAAACAGATGTGATAAAGTACATGTTGTCAAAGCCAATGCTAACAGGAAGGATTGGGAAGTGGATTCTAGCATTATCAGAGTTCAGTTTTCAGTATGTACCCCAGAGGGCAGTCAAAGGCTAAGCAATTGCTGACTTCTTGGCGGAGCATCAAGAATCTCAAGGTGAGGTAATCAATATCCCGGGAAGCCTGGAAGTTACTAGCGTTTTGGATCCCGCCAAGAAAAGATATCTCGGGCAAAGAGGAGTGGGTCCAGCAGGAGATAAGAAGAGTGACTGGCCTCTGGATCACTCCTTGGAAGCTGTATTTTGATGGTTCTTATACTCAGAAGGCTTCAGGAGCTGAGATTGTGATTATCAGCCCTCAAGGGGTTTATCATTATTACTCATTTCTCCTGGATTACCAAGGAAACACCAATAATCGGGCAGAGTATGAGGCCTTAATAATTGGTTTGGAAATCTTGGTGGATCCGGGGGCAATGGAGGTAGATGGGGAGTTTAAGTGCAGACATATCACTATGGCAAGATATTATTTGGCGGCTACGCAATTGCTGAGTTATTGGGATTCTGAGATATCAGTCAATCATGTTCCCAAGGGAGCCAACCTAGCGGCCAACGAAATGGCGCAATTAGCCTCAGGTGTGCCACTACAGGAGAGAAGATATGGGTTGGATGTTGAGATTCAAAGAAGAAACCTTCCTTCTATCCTGGAAAGGGGATTCAGTCTGGATGTAATGGTTCTAGAGACCGAGGTAGAAGATTGGAGGTCACCTATCATCCATCATTTAAAAGATCCCTCTTCACCCACAAGCAAGAAGAATAGACAGCAAGCAACCAAGTATGTCTTATGGGCAGAAGACCTGCTAAGGAAGACTCCAGACGGGTTACTACTGAAATGCTTAGGCTAAGAAGAATCTATGAGAGTAATGGCCGAAGTACATGAGGGAGTATGTGGAGCACATCAGGCTGGGACAAAGATGAAGTAGTTGCTCAGAAGGTATGGGTACTTCTGGCTCGACATGGAAAAGGATTGCAAATCCTATGCCTGAGGCTGTGAAGAGTGTCAAAGGCACGAACCTCTCCAACATGTGCCCTCAGTACCTTTAAATCCAGTGGTCAAGCCTTGGCCCTTCAGATGATGGGCGATGGACTTCATCGGACAGATATATCCAGCTTCTAGCAAGGGGCACACTTTCATAATTGTGGCAACGGATTACTTCACCAAATGGGTGGAAGCATTGTCAGTAAAATCCATAACCTCGGCCACGGTCAAGAATTTCATTGAGACCAAGATTCTGTATAAGTTTGGGGTGCCCGAAACTATAGTAACGGATCGTGGGCCATCTTTTATTTCAAAAGAAGTTGAGGAGTTTGCAAACAAATACAAAATAAAGATGATCCAGTCCAGTCCTTACTACCCATAGTCAAATGGCCAAGCAGAATCCAGCAACAAGATTTTGGCAAACATTATCAAAAGAATGGTGATGGACAGTCCGGAGAAGTGGCATGAAAAGCTGGGGAATACTTTGTGGGCATACAGAACTTCCAAGAGGTCAGGAACAGGGACAACTCCTT
This sequence comes from Malus fusca, assembly GCA_035220775.1. NCBI lineage: Eukaryota > Viridiplantae > Streptophyta > Magnoliopsida > Rosales > Rosaceae > Malus > Malus fusca. The sequence continues at coordinate 23,995,025 of CM069072.1, read as the reverse complement.
ATGTCTTAACCTTCGGGCAAGATGCAGTGCTTCCCATGGAGATCAATGTAAGTTCTGTCAGAATTCAAAATCAGTTTGGGTTACACAGTGAAGAGTATGTTGAAGCCATGTGTCAAGGAATTGAAGACTTAGATGTAGCCCGAATTGAAGCCTTGAATCAGATTCAGGAAGGAAAGAAAGCTGTTGCCCGAGCTTATAACAAAAAGGTGAAGATGAAGTCTTTCAAGGAGGGAGATTTAGTGTGGAAGACAGTCCTCCCTCTAGGAGCTCAGCTTAGGGGCTTTGGAAAGTGGAGCCCGACATGGGAAGGCCCTTTCATTATTAGTCGAGTATTGGACAATGGAGGTTACTACTTGGCGGACCTTGAAGGGAAGGGGCAGAAACATCCCATTAATGTTAAATTCTTGAAAAAATATTGTCCTACATTATGGGATGTTAGAGATTGTTACATTGAAGAGGATGCAAGGTAAAGCAAACTTCGGGATATCAATGTGCAGTGTATGTTCACCAACCATTCAAAGAAGACAAAAAGTTGCTAAAATAATGTTTATTTCATTTCGACAAATTGGTGAAATTTACAACAGATTCAATTCCGACGTACTACATTCGATTCCTTCTGGATACAATGCTATTTTCAGCTGGTTTTCCGATGTCTTCCTAGATAGGACCCGATCAGGTTGTGCGGCCAAGACGCGCCTGGTAGGGGATCCTCAGACAGAATCACCACCATGTATGATAGTGAAGCCTGATTTATCACGACAGCGAGCAGGAAGGCAAACCTTCGTGAGGAAACTGCCTGACGAAGGGTGTTGGAGATAGCGGGGTGTTTGACCAAAGGTGTTGGAGATAAAGATTATCTGATGAAAATTTTTTTCTCACGAAAAGGGAATTTCAGGAAACCCTACTTGAAATTTGAAAAACTCATTTCACAGTTTTTAGGAGAAAACTCAAGAGGTAGAAACACTTGGGTTGGATAAAAGATGAGATCGATGATGATTTGTTGAGAGGGCTGGAATTTATAAGGAATAACAGAAGGTAGTTCAAGGGTCGGGGGAAGATCAAGGGACTCCGGGTAGCATTAATCTCAACTAGAAGATACAAGTTCCAAGAGCAAGGGTGCAGGCGCATGCAGCTTTTCAATCAATATTGGGGCCTGGAATTCCAGGCTAAATATTAATTGAAGGGGGCACTGTTTGGATCAAAACTTGAACTTTAGGCTCAGGGAAGGAGTTGGCCCAAAAGGAAGCCTAGAAGAAGAGATGGCCGAAGCCCAGCCGAAGCCCAGAAAGCAGAAAAGCCCGTTTCTGACTAGGTGCAGACCATGTGAACTGCTTGCTCACCTACAAAGGCCAAGTGGTATAGACTGACCAGCTATACAGCCCATAAAGTACTTTATGGTGGCAGTACAAGTAAAATAGCTGATGAGTCACTACCCCTCAAGCTGCATTCGGGCAAGGTTGCTGCTACAGGAGGCCAAGCCGAGTTGTCTATAAAAGAGGAAAGAGAAACCAGGAATGAGGACACTCAAACAAACCAAAAATACAAGCACAAACTCTGCTCAAAAACCAGATTTGCCTTCAAACGAAGCTGTAGTCAGCAAGCCTTCATCCCTCTCGGGATAAACCCTCATTCAAGCCTTTGTAATAGCTCTGCTACCCTATTTAACTCTTGATGTAGTATCGATTTCTTTCTATAAACTCATTTCCCAATCTCTTTTCTGAGCTTTCAGACCCCCCTGATAAACCACAAAGATAGAAAGTTGCAAGACGATCAGCCTTGCCCGACAAGGTTAAACCTTGCCCAACCCTCTTTGTTTTTGTCTTTTCATTCATTAGCCTAGCAATATGTTGTATACTACAAGTTGTATTCAAGTTATTTCTAGTGATATGACTATTAAAAGACTCTCTCAGCGCTTGAATCCGATTTGAATATGTCTTCATAGTTCAAGTCAGATCTAAGTTCTAAGCCCTCAGGCATGTAAGAATTGATCACTTAAAAGTCCTTGACCTCAAGGCATAAAAAAGAACCTTATGTGGACTTAACCCATCCACGACAAGCTCTGATAAACAAGAAGTCCGAAGTTACTTAAGGCGCAAGTAATCGACATATCACTTAGTTTTATTTCTATTATATTATGATGACCATAGAGCATTTGATTACGGAATGAATTCTGATGGGAAGCCTCAATGCCTATCTAAGGCCCTACAAAGGCACCTATTTGGATTCATTCCGTTCCTCGGGCTAGAACGTTGAGTATAGAATGAATTCTGATGGGAAGCCTCAAGGCCTACATCTAAGGCCCTACAAAGGCACCTATTCGGATTCATTCCGTTCCTCGGGCTAGAACGTATGAGTATAGAGTTAATTCTGATAGGAAGCCTCAAGGCCTACATCTAAGGCCCTACAAAGGCACCTTTTTGGATTCATTCTGATCCTCGGGCTCAGGTAATCAGAAGTATAATGGTTATAAAACTCATATAACCAAGAACACGAACCTTATATATTCGAGTACTATGTTAGTCATTAATGGGAAGCCTCAAGACCTACACCTAAGGCCCTACAAAGGCACCTGTCATAACTAATATAACCTCTCGGATATATATATAATCAGAACTCGACATCCGTTTTACATCTGCCATGCTAAAGATGGCAGTGGCACGCCTGAGCACTTAAAAGTTAATCTTGATTGTGAGCCTCAAGGCCTACACCTAAGGCCCTACAAAGGCACCTTTCAAAGTTAACTATGTCCTTCTCTTTCAGCCTTGCCCGACAAGCTTTGCCCGACAAGCCCGCCAGCGAAGCAGAAGCCCGACAGAAAGCACCAACCGACGCCGACCTCTCGGGGAGCTGTGTGCTCGTCGGCCGGGAAACATCCTCGATGGTAATTCCCGCCACGAACACTATAAATAGGGATAGAGATTGAAAGCCCGATTCACCAAACCTTCCAATTTCATTAGTTTTGCAACTTTTGTCTTCAGTCGTAAGCAAAATGGCCACCACAACAAAGCTACTGCTAATAGACCTCATGTCTGGTGTGAACCATATCCCTTCAAAGTACATCAGACCCATCACCGACCGTCCCAATCTCACTGATTTTCAGATATCAGATACCTCCTCCATTCCTCTCATTGATCTCAAGGACCTCCATGGCCCAACGCACTTTGATATTATCAAACAGATTGGTCTAGCATGCCAAACTGATGGTTTCTTTCAGGTAACAATTAAAACACACACATACACATATATATGTATATACTTTGGCAAATGATTTCGACACATCTCTTTTCTCTTTCTGCATACCCTGTTGATTAGTGCCTTTGTTTCTCCTTTTGTGTGTGTGTATATATATATATCCCATTACTTTATACATAATTATACTTAATTACATGTATAGTATGAATATGAGTACTACTATATATAATAACTAAATTAAGCACCAACCTTTTTATATCAGGTGAAAAATCATGGAGTTCCAGAGACAATGATAAAAAACATGTTGACTATAGCAAGAGAGTTTTTCCAATTACTAGAGAGTGAGAGGTTGAAGATGTACTCAGAGGACCCTTCTAAGACCACCAGGCTTTCCACCAGTTCAATGTCAGGACTGAAAAACTGTCCAACTGGAGGGACTTCCTTAGACTCCATTGCTACCCTCTTCAAGACTATGTCCAAGAATGGCCTAACAATCCCCCATTGTTCAGGTAAATAGGGATGCCTTCTTTTTCATCATCTTATGATGTTACTTAAATAATAAATATTAAATAGAGTAATGTATTGTCAAACTATGAATCTGAGCACATATACACAGTTTAATAAGAGAATATTCTTAGTTTAGTTAAATAGGGGTGCCTTTTTGTCTTCATCTCAAGTAACTTTCTTTTGTCAGGCTTAAGTTTGCTAGACAAATGCTCATCTTGTGAAACTTTGAATATGAACTATATAGAATAGACATCTTGACAAACATCAAACCCATCTATGATCTAAATTCACAGAGAATCGCCCTACACGAGTTCAATTGTTTCTAATTAATTGCATCTAAGTCACACAACTGAATAGTCGGAACCATGTTCACAGGGACCAAGTGGGTGAGTACTGCACAAATGTGAGAGAATTGGTGCTGAGATTGCTTGAGGCCATATCAGAGAGTTTGGGCTTGGAAAAAAACTATATTGTTAAGGCATTGGGGAAGCAAGGGCAGCATATGGCTTTGAATTACTATCCACCTTGTCCACAGCCAGAGCTGACTTATGGATTGCCTGGACATACTGACGCCAACCTAATCACCATCCTTCTTCAAGATGAAGTGCCTGGATTACAGGTCCTTAGAAATGGCAAGTGGGTTGCTGTCAACCCTATTCCCAACACTTTCATTGTCAATATTGGTGATATGATGCAGGTAAATATAATATCCTAATTTTACTATGTTTCGGTGTATATGTCAATCAAGATTTTTGGTCGTTAGATATTGGTCATTGGTTTCTTGATGAAGGATCTAATGGCCATAACTAATTCTACTATGCTTCAATGTATTCTATCTTTTGTGATTTTTTGGTTATTGGATTGTTGTCCATGGAACCAAGGATCCAATGGCCAAAAGATCATCTGGAGTATACAATTTCTAAGAGCATGTTGGAAAATCGCCCCATATATTTTCCATTAGCTAGCTAGGGATGAACTATCCATGTTACGGCGTGAAATCTTGATTTTTCTTTTTTAATCTATGTTCTCACTTGCTTGGTTACATGAGGTGATAAATAATAGATGGCGGCATCATTCCCGAGATAGTTGAGTTCATTTATCCCTAGGAAGGGGGACTTGTCCAAGTAGATGGACAAAGTTTTGTAACACAGGACTAAAATTTGTAATTGATTTTTGACCTTTTTACCATTTTATTTGGTACCAGGTAATTAGCAACAATCGGTACAAGAGTGTTCTCCATAGAGCTGTGGTAAATTGTAACTCAGAGAGAATATCGATCCCAACTTTCTACTGTCCATCACCAGATGCAGTAATTGGGCCTGCCGAGGAGCTCATCAACTATGACAACCCAGCCATGTACAGAAACTTCACATATGCCGAGTACTATGAGAAATTCTGGAATAAAGGGCTTGCAACTGAGTGCTGCTTAGACTTGTTCAAACCCGCTTGAACAGTTGAACATGTGCAAGCAATTTTATGTCACTGGCTTTGGACGAGTACAACAATGACCTCAAAAAAATGGTATACTTTAGTTTGAGTGTTGAGATGTCTTATATTTTCAATAGTATATCTATTTCTCTAAGGGAATTGTTATTGGAACTCCAAAAATCTCATTGTACACTCAAAACTTTCTATATTTGAAAAGAAAAATACAATTGTGGGGAGTGTAGAATGAGATTTTTGGAGTGCCAATAACACTTCCCTTCTCTAAAATAGATATTGGAACTATTTTGATATTTTATTTCATTTTTAAGTTTACTAATAAATACGAAATAAAAAGTATTTAAATTTACATTAGAGTCTGTAAAGTATCACTATGATGTCGATACTATTTATGTCAATTTGAATTTGCAACTGCAATAAAGTTATTTGAGAATCGTACAGTAGTTGACTCAAGGCCATAACTTGAGGAGCTCCTTACTCCGTTCAGTCCAGTCAATGATTGCTATCTGTTATGATTTCGTCTTCTAGAAGAAAACCAACTTCAAATATAAAATGGTGCAGTCAAGCCCCCAAAACGGAAGTTACACGAAAACAGATTAGTCTCATTCACAATTTCTGCATGTAGCAACTAAGAAATTTCAGAATCGTGATGAGATAGAAAACCCTTTTCACCTCTCATGCCTCTATAAAATTTCACAAAAATATAAACCAGCAATCCAAACAAATACTCCAAAAGAGGGAAAAAACAGCTTAAAATGTCAAGCTCATATATGGTGCTTAAAGCAGCCATAGAGCTTGGTGTGCTTGACATCATCCATAGAGCTGGCGCCGGAGCCATGCTTTCACCTTCCCAAATAGCGTTGTAAACACAAAATTTTGTAACGAATGAAACGAGAACACGTGTATTTGTATTGATAAATTTGTAGGGTTACAATCTCTGTTTTCAACTTTCCTATGATTCAGTCTTCAAATTTGATGTAGATGCGTAGGTTGTTGATCCAAGAGTCGCGATGACTTGATCTCGGATGAACGATTGAACGATTGCTTTAAGTTTCGAGCTTGAAACAACGCTTGGATAGTCTTCACCTCTAGGTTTGCATATGACCTATGGCAAAGTGATGTTGATGTGGGATTTTGTTGATTCAAGGGTCTTGGCGACTTGATCTTGAATCAAACGTCGTTACAAGTTTTAAGCTTGTTGTGTTGAAGGAATTGGCACGTGCTTGTTGATCCTTCAAGGGAATGTTTCGGCTTTGGTCGAAATAAAGCTTCGGCTATGGTTGTACGCTCTTCGAAGAGAGCTTTGGCAGCATATTAGTCATTTGGCAGAGGTTCTCCTTTTGTGAGAATTTCGGCCCTTTAATTTAGAAATTCTCGACCCTTATGCTTGTCTTGGGACCTTGTAGTTATAGACTTCCAAAGCCATGCCTTTGGGTGGATTTGGCTTTGATTTGTGGCTTGATTCGTCCATGGGAGAATTTAGGCATGTTTTGTATCTTGTTTTTAGCCACTTTCCCGTACTTGGCCGAAATCTATAGGGCTTGTTGCCTTTTTTGTGAGCAATCTTCAATTCTCGCTTGTTTTGTGAAAATGTTTTAGCTTTCTTTCTGGTTTTGGGAGCAATTTGGGCCCTTTGCGTATTTTAAGAAGATTTCTTCCCCTTTGCCAAATTTTAGGAATGCTTTTGAGCTTCATTTGCTTGATTTATGCCACATGTCATTGATGAATTGTTCATTTATGACGAGTCATATGCCACATGGAGCTTTGTGATGCATCATTTGTATGCAACAAAATTTACATGTCTACAAACGTCTCAGCTTCAATCTATCCACAATCCGGATGCCCCTTCGATTCTTGATCGCATGCTTTGCCTTCTTTCAGCTTACTCTGTTCTCACTTGCTCGACAATCCATGCTAATGGGAAGGTTATTAGGGTTTATGGGTTAGCACCTATCTCCAAATACTATATTAAGAACCAGGATGGTGTGTCTCTGGCACCATTACCCAATTTGTGTCTCTGGCACCAATACTAGTACAACCTTTTACAAAACCCTGTTAATTAATTATTTTTGTTTTAACTTGTAGTCTGACACGTGTGCAAAAACTTTTCATGTTATGTTATAAACGAGTTATTTATGTAGACGTGTCAAACTATGATTGATATGCAAGTAAAGAGCTGAACAAAGTTATTCTTTTGCATCAGTGCGGTCATCTTCATATGTCGCCATTCTTGCAGGTACCATTTGAAAAATGTGGTTTTGGTAGGAGGACTCCCATTTAGCTAGGCCTATGGAATGAATGTGGATTATGAAGATTTATATGGATTTTGAAGTCGACTCTGGTAGATGTGGGTGGTGGCGACGGTACTATTCTTAACATGATAATCTCCAAGCACCCTGCCATCAAGGGCATCAACTCTGATTTTCCTTCGGTTGTCAAAAAGTCTCCCTCCCATCTTTGTATGATATAAATTTTTCGCTTATCATCGGACAATTTCGTGTAGATATTCGTAGTTCGCTTTGCTTGCTAACTTACATAAGAGTTTTGCTTTAGGTACAGTGCACATTGCAAGAGATATGTTTGTGAGAATTCCGAAAGGCGATGCTATTTTCATGAAGGTGACGTTTTTGGGAATTATTCAACTGCTTATTTACAGAGCAAGTTCAAAAGCAAACATATACTTTGGCTGAATCCAAATTTTCAATAAAAATGTGGGCACGCTAGCTTGTTTACACTTAAGTTTCGTGTTCAAGTCGATCCAACCCAATATCATTCGACTAGTTAAAGTTTCGACAGCTTTCAGCTTATGCAAATGATTTTATTAATAGTGGATACTACACGGTTGGGATGACAATCGATGCTTGATGATATTGAAGAATTACTGTATTATCTAATTCTGATGAATCTGGGAATACATTTATACATCCAATGATCACTAGATTGAAGATTGGTGCTCTAACACAGAAGAGTTACAAAGCTATCTAGCTACATTACCTAAACTTCAATCACTTCAATTAATTGAAGATGACGTCTTTGGTGGAGGTTTCTCTTTTCTAGTGATTAATAGTGATTCTGCATAACCAACAACATTCAGAAAAGCTGCTGCAATGCCACAATGGCAAAGTGCAATGCAAGAAGAGTATGACTCTCTTAGGGCTCAAGGAACTTGGGAATTGGTACCATCACCAGCTGATAAATCGTATTGCCAGCAAGTGGGTATACAAACTCAAAAAGAATCCAGATGGTACTATTTCAAGGCATAAAGCTAGGCTAGTGGCACAAGGGTTTTCTCAAGAACAAGGAATTGATTATTCAAAAACCTTTAGCTCTGTTGTGAGACACACCATAGTAAGGATACTCTTGGCATTGGCTGCAATCAATCATTGGGATTTAAGACAACTAGACATCAAAAATGCATTTTTTGCATGGTGAATTGCAGGAGGAAATTTACATGAAACAACCTCAGGGGTTTGTGGATATGGCTAATCCATCCTATGTATGTAAACTCATCAAGTCTCTATATGGACTTAAGCAAGCTCTAAGAGCTTGGAACTTCAAATTCACAAGTTACCTACCTGCAATGGGATTTAAAGCTTCAGCATCCGATTCATGCTTATTTGTCAAACAGTGTGGGGGTGATGTTATCATACTACTGTTATATGTATATGATATTATAATTAGTGTTTTAAAAAGCTCGCCTCAGGGCAAGTCTAGGCGGCCTCGAAGGCTGGGCGGGTAGCTTGCTACCTCTGTTTTCCAGGTGCGGCGTACGACGTCGTTGAAGAGAGGCTAGGCAGCTGAGGCGCACCTCAAGGCGTCCATGCATTGTATTTTCCCATTTTTGCCTTTTCTTTTCTCCTGACTTTTCGTTTTTCAATAATTTTTTCCTCTTTAAAATTTAAATTGTCCCCACTTTGCTAACATTTATTACCCCACTATATTTTTTTTATTCACTTTTATTTTTTATATTATTTATTAGATAGATAGATAAGCATCTTTTTGTGTTTATTATTTATAGATAAGCATATTTTTATGGATATTCTCATAACATTCAAACAAAAAAAGATAAACATCAAATAATCATATTTCTATTTTATTTCTCTTCTAATTCCCTATAACTACTCCATTCAGTCATTTTATTTCTTTAAATTCCCTATAATTGCTTCACTCAGCATTTACTTCATTTTAAATTCCCTATAATTGCTCTACTCAACCTTTATTTCATTTTAAATTTCCTAAAATTGCTCCACTCAACCTTTATTTCCTTTGAATTACCTGTAATTGTGATATTCCGCCTTATTTTCATTGATATTCCCTATAATTGTGGCCACTCAGCCTTATTTTTCTTGAAGTTCTCTATAATTACTTACAATAAAATAAATAATTACAACATTTTAAGACTATATGACATAGTTTCGAAGTATAACTAGACTTAATAATGAAGAAGATGTCATTATCTTTGATTGAGTTATAATTATATTTGTTTTACAAAGTATTCTATTTTATATATATATATATATATATATATATATATATAATATATTAAAATTTTAGATACAGTGAGGCTTTGCCTTATGCCTCACACCTTATGCCTAGGCGGTGCTATCCATGGGACGCCACGCCAACACCTTCGCCTTTTAATACATTGGTTCTAATTCAAGTAAGGTGCAACATTTCATCACAGAGTTATCTGAAGTATTTGAACTCAAAGACATGGGCAGGTTAACATACTTTCTTGGGTTGCAAGTCAATTACAAGAAGAATGGGGATATATGTGTAAATCAATCTAAATACATCAGAGATCTTCTTCATAAAGCTGGAATGGAATCTTGTAAGCCAACATCAAGACCATGTAAGCCACACAATCCAATGTTAGTCACTGAAGGAGAAGTGTTGACAAGTATTGTAGGATTTTTGCAATATTTAACCTTTACAAGGCCAGATATTGCATATGTAGTAAATTTTGTGTGTCAGTTCATGATTTCACCTACAGAGGTACATTTTGGGACAGTTAAAAAGATTTTAAGGTTTCTAAAAGGAACTATGCAAAATGGTATAACATTCTCAGCTGATACATAAGTAGGAATTAGATTGGGCAACAGACTTGAACACAAGGAGGTCAGTCACTGGTTATGTAGTTAACATTGGAAATAATCCAGTATCTTGGCAGTCAAGGAAGCAGAATTCAATTTCAAGGAGTTCTATAGAAGCTTAGTATAAGGCATTAGCCCACACTGCAGTTGATGTAGCATGGATACGAAACATTTTGAAAGACATGGCTGCTGTGCTACCTTTTCCACCTGTGATATATTGTGATAATAAGTCTGCCATTGCTCTGAGTGCAAATCCAGTGTTTCACTCAAGGATTAAACACTTAGACACAGATGATCACTTTGTACGAGAGAGGGTTCAAAAGGGAGACCTTTAAGTTCAATATTTGCCTATTGAAGATCACACTGCAGACATATTAACAAAGGGGTTACATAGTCCTTTTTTCTTGAAGCACTCATACAATCTCAAACTTAGGAACCCATTTGAGATTTAGGGAGGATGTTGACTGATATATACACATCAACATGTATGTTTACACATCAGCAAGGCAGTTAGTTGACACATTAGCAAGGTTGTTAGTCTGTTGAGACTGCAGGAACATAAGGAAGTTAGTTAGTTAGTAGCTTATCAGTGAAGCAAATGATACTTGTATAAATAACAAACATATCTTTGTAAGGATTTCCAAAAAAAAAACATATCTTTGTAATTCATTCATTCGAGCAATACAAAACTTCAGTCATTCACTTTCTCTCTCTAAATTCTCTGCAATTGTTCTTCATTTACTTCTTCTACAATTTACAACTCAATGTTAATATCTAGATTGTTTACCTCTACACTTAAGTTTCGTGTTCAAGTCGATCCAACCCAATATCTTTCGACTAGTTACACTTTCGACAACTTTCAACTAAAGCAAATGATTTTATTAAAAGTGGATACTGCACGGTTGGGATCGATCGATGCTTGATGATACTGAGGATTTGCTATCAGGCCTTGCCAGACAACAGAAAAGTGATAGTGGTGGATATGGTGATACAAAAAGCCCTTGAAACAAGTCTTTCTGCTAAAATTCTGTTTCTATTTGATGTTGTGATGGGATAGGAGAAGATAGAGAAAGAATTACAAAGTTTGGCAAAAGCAACAAAATTTTAAGACATTTGAGTTGCATGTTCCGCTTTTACCTTTTTAGTCGTGGAGTTGTTAAAGAATATGTACTTTCCAGTTGAATATGTTTCGTAACTGTAATCTTTCGTGTTTCAAAGACATTATACTAAACTTTCATGTCTTCACGAGATAAGTATATTTAATAAGAAAAGATCATATAAGAGCAAACTAATAATATGATAGATTCTAATCTGTCAATTTGGGGAAACAATTGAAGTCTTAAAAACTTCGAACTGATCTAATTACAACGGTCGAGCATTGACACATTGTCTCTCTCTATATCTACTGACATTATATCTGAATGATTACATGACTGATATTGTATCCTTTCTTGATGTAGTCTATAATCTGTTCCAGCACTATATCAGCATTAGCACCCGGCTTAACGATAACATGACAAGCCATTAACACATTCCTAACAGTTACCGGCCATATGTGCAGCTTGTGAATGGCAACTACCTCGTCCATCTCGCAGAGACCTTTCTCAATCTTTGTGGCATTAATCTCTCTGGGAGTGCACTCCATCAAAACCTCCAAAATGTTCCTTAACATCCAGATTGTTATTGCCAGTACGATTATTGAACATACAAGTGTACATATCAGATCAATAATCTTCCACTCAGGCTTGTACCAGATAAGCCCTCCACCAATCATCACTCCAATACTCTGAATGGAATTACCAAGTACATTAAGATAAGCGCTATGCACATAGATGTAGTAACTGCTTTGACATATGGTCAAAAAGAGTTAACCATGACCACATAACCTGGGATGTTGGCTATAGGAAGTTAGAATGAATCGGAGGGTGGAAAATGACAAAATTAATAGAGATGGTAGTCTTCTAGCTGAAAGTTCACAAAGTCAGCCACAAAATAATAACAAAAGGAAAAACTCGAAAGAGTTTACACACAATAAGGGCAAGAAAAATAATTTCCGCTGTAGTGAATTTGGACATTGTTCGCGGCAGGAATTACCGTCGAGGATGTTTCCTGGCCGACGAGCACCCAGCTCCCTTAGAGGTCGGCGCCGGTTGGTGTTTTCTGTCGGGCTTCTGCTTCCTTGGCGGGCTTGTCGGGCAGAGGCCTGTCGGGCAAGGCTGAAAGAGAAAGACAGAGTTAACTTTGAAAGGTGCCTTTGTGGGGCCTTAGGTGTAGCCCTTGAGGCTCACAATCAAGATTAACTTTTAAGTGCTCAGGCGTGCCACTGCCATCTTCAGCATGGCAGATGTAAAACGGATGTTGAGTTTTAATATATATATATATCCGAGAGACTATCTTAGTTACAACAGGTGCCTTTGTAGGGCCTTAGGTGTAGGCCTTGAGGCTTCCCATTAATAACTAACTTTAGTACTCGAATATATAAGGTTCTTGTTCTTGGTTATAGGAGTTTTATAACCATTATACTTCTGATTACTTGAGCCCGAGGAACAGAACGAATCCAAATAGGTGCCTTTGTGGGGCTTTAGATAGGCCTTGAGACTTCCCATCAGAATTCATTCTATACTCAACGTTCTAGCCCGAGGAACAGAGCGAATCCAAATAGGTGCCTTTGTGGGGCCTTAGATAGGCCTTGAGGCTTCCCATCAGAATTCATTCTATACTCAAACGTTCTATGGTCATCATAATATAATAGAAATAAAACTAATTGATATGTCGATTACTTGCGCCTCAAGTAACTTCAGACTTCTTGTTTATCAAAGCTTGTCGTGGATGGGTTAAGTCCACATAAGGTTCTTTTTTATGCCTTGAGGTCAAGGACTTTTAAGTGATCAAATCTTACATGCCCGAGGGCTTAGAACTTAGATCTGATTTGAACTATGAAGACATATTCAAATCAGATTCAAGCGTTGAGAGAGTCTTTTAATAGCCATATCACTAGAAATAACTTGAATACAACTTGTAGTATACAACATATTGCTAGGCTAATGAATGAAAAGACAAAAACAAAGAGGGTCGGGCAAGGCTGATCGTCTTGCAACTTCCTATCTTTGTGGTTTATCAGGGGGTTTGGAAGCTCAGAAAAGGGTTGGAAAATGAGTTTATGGAAAGAAATCGATATTACAGCAAGAGTTGAACAGGGTAGCAGAGCTATTACAAAGGCTTTGAATGAAGGTTTATCCCGAAAGGGATGAAGGCTTGCTGACTACAGCTTCGTGTGAAGGCAAATCTGGCTTTTGAGCATAGTTTGTGCTTGTGTTTTTGGTTTGTTTGAGTGTCTTCATTCCTGGTTTCTCTTTCTTCTTTTATAGACAACTCGGCTTGGCCTCCTGTAGCAGCAACCTTGCCCGAATGCAGTTTGAGGGGTTGTGACTCATCAGCTATTTTACTTGTACTGCCACTATAAAATACTTTATGGGCTGTGTAGCTGGTAAGTCTATACCACTTGGCCTTTGGGTAGGTGAGCAAGTAGTTCAGATGGTCTGCACCTAGTCAGAAACGGGCTCCTCCTGCCTTATGGACTTCGGCTGGACCTTGATTGGGCTTTCGAGTTCCTCTCCCTTTTAGGCTGTTTCTTTGGGCCAACTCCCCCCGACCCCAAAGTTCAAGTTTTGATCCAAACAATGCCCCCTTCAATTGATATTTAGCCTGGAATTCCAGGCGCCAATAATGATTGAAAAGCTGTCCGTTATACCCACGTCTTTCCCTTGGGATTTGCACACGTTCTAAAGATAATCATCACTTTCCTTAGATCTCTCCACTAACCCACGAATTCCCTGTATTTTTAGCACAAAAATCCCTCTGCAATCGAACATTTCTTAACTTCTCAGACGTTTTCTTCTTTAAATCTTTCAGACTTTCTTTTCCTCTTTGCCCGATATTCTCTCCCCTTGTTGTCTCCTTTGTCGTCCCCTTCAAACTCCACCAAATGGCTTTAGGATCCAGCGAAATCCAACCATCCTATGAATCTGGCGAAGGCCTCGCCACTTTGCGTCGTTTACTTAACGGCCTGCATCGCCCTCGGGCAGGTTTTTTCTCCGAGATTTTCTTTGAAATGCATGGGGCACAATCTTTGGGTCCCACATGGATTTCTCGAGTCCCTGCAGTGATAGAGGACAACATGCCCAGGGATAACTGGTTTTCCCCCAATCCTTTTCTAGCTAAGTCGGGCATTTCTTCATCCAAGTGGTCGTCATATCGTCGAGGCTTTCCTTTGATGAACGATCCGGCTTGGGCTCAATGGATTGATGAATTAAAGCCAACTTTTACGAAGAAATGGATGAATAACGGCATTTATGAACTGATAATGCTCTCCAAAACCACTATTACTGCCAAGCCCGAACTGCTTGCTTCTTCTCTTCTCTTCTGGAATTCGGGCACAAACACCTTCGACTTCCGTATGGGTCCCATGTCTCCAACTGTTCTTGACATGGCCCAGGTCTTCGGGCAGGATAGTGGACGTTACTTAAGACTGGGCTCTCCCTTCCGTGGTTAAAAGCTCATGTTCATCCACCTCTTTTCTTTCCTTGGAATATAACTCTGCAACCTTCAAGAGTTATGGGACCTCTTTCAAGGGATTCATCCCTTTTGTAAAAGAAAATTTTGGAGCCGGCTCTTCCCATGTTAATAGAGACCAATAGCACATGTATTTCCTCTTATACTGGCTCAATAAACACGTCTTCCCCAATAAGTCCAAAGGCGTGAAGGTTGAATGGATCCCTTTGGTAGAAGCTCTTCATAACTTTGATGATGTAGCAACATGTCAATTCCTTCTTTCTCATCTTTACCATCTTCTTTTTTAAATGACTCAAGGTGAGCCATTTGAGACCAACCTGAATGGACCTATCTGGATGATACAAACCTGGCTTCAATGGTACTTTCCAGAGTTTCGGGCTGCCAATTTAGAGTTCCCAAAGGGTGTGGCCTCTGCCCGAATCCTCGCTGAAGCCGCTCCTACAGATCACTCCACCTTTGCCTGCTTTTACTTCTTCAAAGTTTGTAGAACTCGATCAGATTTAGAATGGGGCTGTCAGTCTTGAGAAGATATCCTTGGTTTTCTGATCAAGCCT
Organism: Malus fusca; assembly: GCA_035220775.1. Taxonomy (NCBI): domain Eukaryota; kingdom Viridiplantae; phylum Streptophyta; class Magnoliopsida; order Rosales; family Rosaceae; genus Malus; species Malus fusca. The sequence continues at coordinate 23,979,664 of CM069072.1, read as the reverse complement.
TTCAAGATAATCCTGGTGAAGATGCCACCCCCTTTTGTAGGGAGAAATTTATTAGTTGCATTCAACCGAGAGACTTGGCCTGGGGAGTCCGGGGCAATCGATATGATCGAGGGTTGAAGGTGTACCATCCTAACTTTTGCAGCAGGCAGTTAGGCTTTAGGCAAGACATTCTCATCCCGTTCTTCGACTCTGTCCATTGTGGCACTTCTTTTCGATTACCATCTCCCTTCGAGGTGACCTTTCGAGCTGCCCGACGTAGTCTTGAAGTCATGAGTCAGGCTGCCCGAAAGTTCATCATTCTTAATTTTGAATGCACTTCACTCTTCTCCTCTTGGTGGGAAGACAAATGGACTAAGAAATATGGAGGAGACTTGAAAGAGACTCATGATCGCCTTTTCAGTCAACTTTCGCTTAAATCATACCCCAGTTCGGGCGAACTTGAAAATTGGAAGGAGATGATCCAACAGACGAATCGAATTCTTCTGATAGGTATTTCTTCTTCTTATCTTGATTCTACATCTCTTCTCTTGAAGCCGTTTAACTTTTTCCCTGCTTAACGTTGCAGCCCAAGTGGATGTTGAATCAATACCTACTGAGTCCGAGGATGACTCAGCTGATGCAGCAGTTCTTCATGGAGTTGCGGCGGAGGCCGAAAGGCGGGAAGCTGGAAAAGGTGGGGATGTTTCAGAAGATTCAGGAGCTGAAAAAGAAGCGCCTGAAGCCATCATCCAAGTGTCTAGGCGAAGGAAAGCAGTTGTAATCGAAAACTCAGATTCTGATCCTGCATCCCCACCCAAGACTAAACGACGAATTCCTACTCCTACTAGAAAGAGTAAGAGAACCAGAACCGCCCAAACTCTCAAGTCTTCAGACCCACATGCTCCACTTTCTGAAGCTGGCAGAAAGAAGCAAAAATCTTCAAGTGAGTTGTGTTTCTTTTCTGTCAGATTGCCACCTTTCTTCTTTATCTAGTTACCTATGTTTTTGAAACACAGGACCTCAAGCATCAAAGAAACCAACCATCGCCTTCAAGGATGAACCATTAGAAGCTGATATGTACAAAAAGGCCGAAGAATTGAGAAATGTCGCTCTCAAAGAACTTGAGGTATGGCCTATGGTTTTTTTTTATATATCTTACTAGTTTTCCTTGCTTTCATATGATTCTGAGCATGATTACTTGAGTTAGGCCGCGAGAGAAGAAAAGCTCCTTCCGCCCGAGACCTCTTCGCCACTTGCCTGAAAGACAAGCATCTCTTCTCCCTAGGTTAATCCTTCAGAGGTGCATCTTCTTCCTTCTCGATCATTAAGTAGCTATATAGTCTCTGGAACTAATGCCCGAACCTTTCTCTTCTTCTATCTTCATCTAGGTCGGGGCATCTGTCTCCTCGCCCAGTCAAGATTCTCCTTTGAAGTCTCTGGTTCCTCTTTCTGCTCTGGAGGTAACCTCATCTTCTCAGTTTGACCCATCTACAGGAGTCATGTTGCACTTTGTGGATGAAGGCAGTAACTTGGTGAGTAACTGTTCTCGCATTGAATTTATGTATATTGCTTTTATATTAACTTTTATCTATATTTTCCGCAGCCTTCTCCAATATATGAACCACTCCATCCGTCAGTGGTATCAGATAAGGAACCTATAGTCCGTGAGATTCCTGTAACCTCAGAGGTAGCGGTTTTGCAGGTGATTGCTTGCCTGACAGTTACCATCGATGAACCTCATCCCCCATCTCCTCAGGGTCAAACTCAGGTATGGGAGTATTTTCTCTCTGTTTTCCTCTTATAACCTGCTTACTAACAACTGCTGCTTTCCCCGGATATCTCTACGGGATTGGCGAAGGTTCATGTGCACCATTTTCTTCCCTTATCGGTGATAGGGAGCCTTCCCCTCAATCAGGAGTTGGTGTTTTTCCTTGTGAAACCCCAGGGCTTAGTCAGGTATATTTTTCCTCCCCAAAGCTCTCCTTTACTTCAAACTGTATGTTTGTTTTGGTCTGATCTTCTTTGGTTTTTTACAGCAAATTCTAAAAGAAGCTTCTCCTCCTCGCTTGGTTCATAAGCCAAAGCTCTCCCGGCCTCATTCTGGAGTTGAGAAGACGATCAAGAAGAGAAAAATTGCCCCATCAGAGGATACTACTCCATTGGAGGAAACTGGAGTGCAAAACCCTCATTCTTCCTCTTCATTCTCAAAAACTGCTAAGTTGCCCAAACTTTTTTAAGAACTCGGGCAACTTGAAACGGATTTAAAATCTTCAAAGCATCCTTCAGCACCTCCCGGCTTTCCAGAGCAACAACGAATCTTTCAAGAATGGGCAAGGAAGGACTTCTCAGCTTCATTCAGCCTCAAGGCTCTTTGTGAACTAGAAAAGGTTGTGATTAAGCTTTTCAAAGCCGGTCAACTGTCAAAAGCCCAGCATGATTCGTTTCTCTCATTCTTTGAGAATTTGAGGGCTCTCAGGGAGCAACATCAAAGAGCTGATAGACAAGCCAATCGGGTAAAATGCTTTATGGAGAAAGAATCAAGCACCTCTGCTCAGTTTGAACGGTTGATGGGTGAAAGCCTACTGACAAAAGAAATGATCGGAGTTGTGACTTCTGAAATCCAGAAGCTAAAAGAACAACTGGTTGCCCTTAAAGCTGAGCAAGCAACTCTTCTTGACAACCTCAAAAACCAAATCGAAGAAGTGAAGGAGTCAAAATCGGAGTTAGAGCAAACTAGGTCTCATCTTGCAAATAGCCATACTGTTTTGGCCGAACCTAGTAGGATTTTTGCAATCATGCAAACATATCATTCCCGAATACTCACCCTGAGTGAAGATGTAAATTTATTAGACTAGGATCACTTGTAATCCCTTTTCTTATTGGAATGAATATGTATTTTGCCTTTTTGCCTGCTCTGCTCTCGGTATTATGTAGATCCACTTTGGGCAACTCTTTGCCCCCTTGTTTATTCCCTTCTTTCTTCTGGCTTCACTACTAGTACCAATTTTTGGGACCTGATCATGATCTCTTGGTCCCCCTCATGGCACTTTTATTTAAACTGGGGTGTTGGGACAACCTAGGATCTATCTCCCTCATTGGCTGTAATGACTGATGACTCTGGCCTCTCCACCCAAATCAGATTGATCATATTGACAGGAGCCTCCGGGAAAGGGTTTGTATCAACCATCATACTAGCTTAGGGCTTATCAAGCAACAGATTTCCCTTCACTATAAGGTCTTGTATCCAATCTCTGAACTGGACACAATTGGCTATAGAATGGTTGAAGGTATAGTGTAACTTACAATACTTCTTCCCCCTCAGCTTTTCTGGCTTGGGCATCTTTTTAGTACTGTCGGGCAAGATCACTCTTGCCCGCACCAGTTCTTCATAGATCTCTGGTGCCCTGGCCAGATCAAACGAATAACTCTGGTACTTGGGAGGTTTCATGGGGACAAAGCCTTCATCATTCATCACGATTTATGATCTTTAATCCTTTCACTGTCAGTGGTTTGAAATGCGTGGTCATTTCAGCGGCACACACATCAACGTCCTCTCCATCATGGCCATCTTCATGCTCTGGCCTGGTTTCTCCTACTTCCACATGATGAATTGCAGCTTTGTTTTTGTAGAAGGGAGGAGCTTTGGAAGTATGCTTTACTTGTTGCTCTTCTAGCAACAGTCTTTCATATTTTGTAGCGGCAATTACCAACTCTTGCAGCTCGTTGAATTGGGTATCATAAAATCTTTTCCTCAAAGGTAACCTCAGAGCCCTTTGAGCAATTGCTATGAGCTGAGCTTGGTTAACAGGAAATTGACATCTCATCCTTGTTTTTCTGAACCTCATCATGAAATCCTCTGTGGACTCAAGATCATATTGTTCGACTTCAACAAGATCATTGATAGTCAATTCTGGCTCTATCCTGTAAAATTGTTCATTGAAGGCCATCTCCATCTGCCCCCAATTGGCAATAGAGTTAGGGGGTAATAGGGAGTACCACTGAGATGCTAACCCTGCCAATGAATTCCCAAATAACCTCAACTTGTAGTTTGGGTTGTCATCATATGCCACACAATGATTGGAGAATTTGAAAATGTGGTCTCTGGAGGACACGCTGCTATCTTCACCTGTGAACGTTGGGAATGCAGGCATCTTGAAGTTGAAGGGAAATGGATTCTGCTCATCAATGTACTCGGGATAAGGCTTTTGATAAGTAACCCTGAATACTGGACGAGCCTGTGGTTGAGCATTCTGAGCCACCGTCCTTCTTAATTCAGCCAACTCCTCCCTCAGTTGTTGAGTAGCTGTATTATTATTTTGGAAGAGAAATGCAGACTCATTCCTCGGGCTTCGGTCACTGCCCGAGCCTGTTTCCTTCCTGGGCTGAGGTTTTCTCCAGTTGGTTCCTCCTCCCTTATGAGCCAACGGGGGTGGCCTATAATGAAGAGGTTTATCCGAAGCTGCAGAGCTCTCTTTTTGGCTGGACTCTCCTGTAGCTATGGGCATCGCATACTTCATTTTTTCACGCTCGCTCTGCCCCATATTATTAAGTGATAATAATAGGAAGCTAGGAAACTTTTTCTCCAGAACTGGTTCTATCACAGGTTGACTTCCTTCAGGAACTACCTTCTTTTTCCCCCTATCATTTTCCTCTTCTAATAGTGGAAATAGGGGAATGACTGGTTCATTTCTGATGGTAACCTGACTCATCCCTCTCTCTTGAGCACCTTTTGGAGTGGAAAACTCCATATCTAACCTTCTTTGTAGATTTCCCATTAAAGTACACAATCTACTGACTTCCCCTTTGGTTTCCAAGGAAATTTTTTCCATACTCCTTAATACTTGTATCATGGTGGCCTGTAACTCTTCATTAGTGTTTCTTCCTTCCGACTTTCCGGATGAAGATGGGCTTTCTAGGACCACCTGTCTTGATGGGGAAGACGGTTTTCCTGATTGATCTGCCATTTGTAATGGCTTTTCTTCTTGGGTATGTAAGATTAAGACAAATATGTTTAGTCCCACTGGGCGTGCCAAAACTATGTTCGCGGCAGGAATTACCGTCGAGGATGTTTCCTGGCCGACGAGCACACAGCTCCCCGAGAGGTCGGCGTCGGTTGGTGCTTTCTGTCGGGCTTCTGCTTCCTTGGCGGGCTTGTCAGGCAGAGGCCTGTCGGGCAAGGCTTGTCGGGCAAGGCTGAAAGAGAATGACAGAGTTAACTTTGAAAGGTGCCTTTGTGGGGCCTTAGGTGTAGGCCTTGAGGCTCACAATCAAGATTAACTTTTAAGTGCTCAGGCGTGCCACTGCCATCTTCAGCATGGCAGATGTAAAACGGATGTTGAGTTTTGAATATATATATATCCGAGAGACTATCTTAGTTACAACAGGTGCCTTTGTAGGGCCTTAGGTGTAGGCCTTGAGGCTTCCCATTAATAACTAACTTTAGTACTCGAATATATAAGGTTCTTGTTCTTGGTTATAGGAGTTTTATAACCATTATACTTCTGATTACCTGAGCCCGAGGAACAGAACGAATCCAAATAGGTGCCTTTGTGGGGCCTTAGATAGGCCTTGAGGCTTCCCATCAGAATTCATTCTATACTCAACATTCTAGCCCGAGGAACAGAGCGAATCCAAATAGGTGCCTTTGTAGGGCCTTAGATAGGACTTGAGGCTTCCCATCAGAATTCATTCTATACTCAAACGTTCTATGGTCATCATAATATAATAGAAATAAAACTAATTGATATGTCGATTACTTGCGCCTCAAGTAACTTCGGATTTCTTGTTTATCAAAGCTTGTCGTGGATGTGTTAAGTCCACATAAGGTTCTTTTTTATGCCTTGAGGTCAAGGACTTTTAAGTGATCAAATCTTACATGCCCGAGGGCTTAGAACTTAGATCTGATTTGAACTATGAAGACATATTCAAATCGGATTCAAGCGTTGAGAGAGTCTTTTAATAGCCATATCACTAGAAATAACTTGAATACAACTTGTAGTATACAACATATTGCTAGGCTAATGAATGAAAAGACAAAAACAAAGAGGGTCGGGCAAGGTTTAACCTTGTCGGGCAAGGCTGATCGTCTTGCAACTTCCTATCTTTGTGGTTTATCAAGGGGTTTAGAAGCTCAGAAAAGGGGTTGGAAAATGAGTTTATGGAAAGAAATCGATACTACAGCAAGAGTTGAACAGGGTAGCAGAGCTATTACAAAGGCTTTGAATGAGGGTTTATCCCGAGATGGATGAAGGCTTGCTGACTACAGCTTCGTTTGAAGGCAAATCTAGCTTTTGAGCAGAGTTTGTGCTTGTGTTTTTGGTTTGTTTGAGTGTCTTCATTCCTGGTTTCTCTTTCTTCTTTTATAGACAACTCGGCTTGGCCTCCTGTAGCAGCAACCTTGCCCGAATGCAGTTTGAGGGGTAGTGACTCATCAGCTATTTTACTCGTACTGCCACTATAAAGTACTTTATGGGCTGTATAGCTGGTAAGTCTATACCACTTGGCATTTGGGTAGGTGAGCAAGTAGTTCACATGGTCTGCACCTAGTCAGAAACGGGTTCCTCCTGCCTTCTGGACTTCGGCTGGGCCTTGACTAGGCTTTCAAGTTCCTCTCCCTTTTAGGCTGTTTCTTTGGGCCAACTCCCCCCGAGCCCAAAGTTCAAGTTTTGATCCAAACAGACATTATAAGGTTAGTTGTCCTAAGCAAAGGAAGAACAATGTTATGCCCAAGGATTTGGTTCTTTCAATCTATTCAAATATGGTATATTTACTACACACTGAATATTATATTTTTGTGTAAGGTGTAAGATTATGTTATGTACACATTTTCTATCAATAATAGTATATGTTTTATGTATAAGTGTTCAACTTAATAGTATAATTACTATGATACTAAGAATAATGTATCAAAGAAAACCCACGGAAGCACAAAGTTCCACTAGTAACCAAGAAATGGTTTAAAACCAAGACATTGTCAAATGATCAAGTGGGAGAGAGATATTATCAGTGATCATGACAATGATATGGTTAGTGATGCGCTACTAGGTTCTAATAGTAGTAATTAGAACAGTGAGAGAAAAAAGAAAAAAGAAGTTGTCAACAAGATTTGAATAGCAATTAAAGTTTTCAATTTTGAAGAGGTTAAGCAATTAATGGGAGACCCAAAGAAAAATTGTTTCGGATTTCAGTGGGAGACCCAAACAAACTTTGTCTCAGTTTATTATAATCAAAGAATATGATTATGTTTTTAATCAAGCACGTCGACAAGAAGTCAACAGGGTTACCAAGAACTCAAGGTATGGAATTCATTGAATTAAGTAATAATTATGTGTTTTTCTATTATAGTGCATTTTTGCAAGAAACAAAGTTGTGTTATTATATGGGCCGATAAATACTGCAATACAGGGTGAATGTTTATTGATATATTGCTTGTATTCCTAGGAATTATGTCAATGTGTTTTATGATAATAAGTCCACCATCTTTTAGGAATTGTTAGTTCCTAAGGAGAGCACATTGATATAAAGTATCACTATATGGAATTATAGTGGAGAGGGATGAAGTGAGAGTCGACCACACACCCTCGGCTAAGATGGTGGATGATCCTATGACCAAAGCACTGCTCTGAAAGGTTATTCAGAGGAGTATGTGACTACAAGTTGGAATCATCTAGATGTTGTAGTCGGATCATGCGGTATGGGCATCACTGGAGGAATTTCAGGGAAGCCTGAAATGAACAATTTGATGTGACTCTATCTGATTTGTTGGTCGGATAAAAGATAGAGGGGCACTAGTGAGGTAATGGAGTTATAACAGATCTTCTTGTATGTAAAATCTGTTTATAGACATCAAGTTTGAATTTGTATAACATCTTGGCGCATAGTGTGTAAAGCCGTTGATAAGGTGTACCAATGAAAGCCTTTAGGTTGGCTTAGGAGGAAGTACTTGATCAAAATTTCAATGCAGGTCAAGTTGGACTTGGTTGAAGTCGTCATTAATACTAGATATGGATGGTATTTTCCTAGAAAAGAGTAATGGTGCCAATTTACTTGAACGAGTGGTCAAAGCATGCGCACGTATAAGCCGAACGATGGATTAATGACAGTTTACAATTCTTTGTAAACTACAGTTGGAAAGTCAAGAGTAATTAGGATTTGATACTCGATAATGATATCCAATTTGTGTAGCCAACGAGACCTTACATCATCAAGATCAAGTGGGAGATGTTGGAATACAATCATGATGATGTTGGCTTTACAATATACGTGTGTATTTGATGTTTGGAGGTGCACCATAATATTGGTGTACTGATATACATTTAACCAAAGGGTGTGATAAGAGGTATGACTTATCATAAGAGTTATACTTTTCTATAAGTGATGTGTCTTATCATAAAAGGATAAGACTATTCAGATGAGTCTCACAACTTTATGGAAAATGTATGATGAAGTCTATAAAATGAGGATTCATTCCTCTAGACAAGTCATAAACCGTGAAACAAATTCTCTTCCTTCATTTAATGTGCTATTTCTCTCTTGGTATTACCGCATAGTAATCAATAGTCTAAGGACATTTGAGTTTGATCCTATGACAATTGTCCTCCTATTAGTGACACATCATTTATTTTGCAAATTTTATCTCCAAATTTAGTCTCTCAAGCATTACCTAATAATAAAACTTCAACCTTTCTTCACCTGTAACAATCGATACCCGCTGGCATCTCCCTTGTTCCCCTCTATAAACTGCATACTTCATCCCAAAGAAAGAAGAAAAATGGCACAAATTTAAGAGGTTTGTGGTTCTTGCATGTGTGGTGATAGTGCTACGGAGTTGGAGGAGAGTGAGGGAGGACAAAGCAGACAGGCGAGAGAGATTTATTGAACGTGTCACAAGTTTGGGTGACCGGCTGAGTTTTTTATTTTATTTTTTTTTATTTTTAAATTGTTGAACACTGGTACCCTCTGATTTTTTCTGTCTCTTTTCTCTGTCTTTGTTTTTATTGTGGCTCGGATGCAGACTACTAGGTTACATCATGGAGATCGTAGGGAATGACGTGTGATATTGTGATGTCACTTTGATTACATCATTGAATATTTCATATTAGCTGCCGACACAGCTGATCAGCTTCTTATAGTAATTTACTTCTGACTAAGACTAAGTGTGGGGCAGCCCAATTATTTTCTTGCCTAGTTGCCCAGATCGTTTTCCATTGTCTATCTACCCGTGGTGCACTATAACTCACCGGGGGTGTTGCCAGCACATTGACATGCGCATCAGTCAGAACTACTCATTTTTCTGATATTTATTCTTCCGTCAATTCTATACACCCGCCCAATATTATCGATTTATGAATATTCATTCAACTACAATGCGATTGAATTCTGGATTCATTATATAAGGAAACGTGTAATTAATGATTATATTGATATTTTTCATCGAAAAATCAATAAACGTTTTAAATTCAAATTTCTCTACTCACAAAATATAACAATAATTAAATTAAATTATTAACATGTTACAGTTTTCATGTCACAATGCATACTACAATTGGGGTGAAAGAAAAATTGAGAAGACGAGAAAAACGCATCTCTCTAGCTATATGCACACTTCGGCTTAATTCAAATTTTTCTTAAGCTTTTGAAATAAAAAAACAAAACTATGTTAAATTAAATTAAATATTTTCAGCCGTAAGTTTTCTCATTTCAAAACAAAACTCCTCAATATGACATGTGATTAAATCTTATATATAAAACCAACAACTCCTTTTGGGGTCACGGGTTTCACAAAAAATCAAAAATCAAAATAAAAAAAAAAAAAAAAAATTGGATAGAAATGCCCCCCAAAGAAAAAAAAATTCAAAAGCAGTCCAAAATAATGCAGGAGTATTTTCATCATATAAACAGTGTTTTTTAATAATTAATTCTTTTTGTATAGTTTTTTTTTCTCATAATTAGTACCTCACAATAGGCTAGTAATAATGTGATTCAATAACTTGTTTACTAAATATTATTTTCTCTATTTTTAAACACGTTCAAAACATCTTAAGATGCGCATAGTGCTGGTTATAAAAAAGGTCTTTCGCACGCACATAATAATGTGATTCAATTAGTTGTCAAATGTTTTTTTTTCTAACAAATGATATTATCTACACTAAGGATAAGAGAGTGGGCTTAGCCTCACAATGAGCTAGCAATAATGTCATTCAATCAGTTGTTTATTAAATATAATTTTTTTCTATTTTTAAACACGTTCAAAACATCTTAAGAGGCGCGTCATGCAAGTTATAAAAAATGTATTTTGCACGCGCATAATAATGTGATTCGATTAGTTATCAAATGATTTTTATTTTTGAACAAACGATATTATCTACACTAAGGGGAAGGGGGTGGGCTTAGCCTCACAATGAGTTAGCAATAATGTGATTCAATCAGTTGTTTATTAAACATCTTAAGAGCCGCGTATTGCCGGTGATAAAAAAGGTATGTCACACACACACAATAATGTGATTCAATCAGTTGTATTATTTTCTCTATTTTTAAACACTTCACATATTGCCAGTTATAAAAAGGGTCTTTTTCACACGCATAATAATGTGATTCAATTAGTTGTCAAATGACCTTTTTTTTTTTTTGAACAAACGATGTTTTCTACACTAAGGGGAGGGGGATGGGTTTAGCCTCACAATGAGCTAACAATAATGTAATTCAATGAATTGTTTATTAAATATTATTTTCTCTATTCTTAATGTAAATTCAATAAAATGTAGATAAAAATTGAAAGATCGATTTTATTATGTGGATTCAACTGCTTTGATTGGTTTATGAGAGGTTTCTTCTAGTATAATCGAATATTATTCATTTACTTCAAATATTTGACTTTCTTTTTGTCATAAAAAATTATTGAAGCAATTCATGCATATAAATACATTTAAAATGTGTAAGTTGTGCGTAGCACACCGTGATTCAAAAAAGGCATTCTGTACAAGCGTGAGCGCGTCCATGAAGGCTAGTATTCCTTGAAACTAACAAATTGCATTAGAGAATGACATAGCAGAAGGACGTCATTTGCTTACTTCAGACAAATCTGTCTGCAGTCCATAGTGAGAAGGAGAGATTTTTAGTGTGACCGGCACACGTGGTGGTATACCACGTATCACTATATAAATAGTGAGATATGTAAGTTAAAAAGTTAATAACTTAAAAAATAAAATTTCTCACCACTTACATAAACTCCAACAAAGTACTAAAATTAACATAAACTCACCTGCATAATATAGGGTAAAATGTACAAAAACATAATACAATTAGTATGTGATATGGGTTGATTATAAGAAAAAGTTATGAATCGGGTTTAAAGCATGTAGAAGAAGAAATAATAATCCTAAACTCATGGATCAGACATATTTCAATAAAATGGGTTATTCTTAATAAGGAGTCGAAAATTATGAATTGACTAGCCATTTTTGCACTAAAGCTCGATTCTCCGCAATTTACTTGAACTTAGCTTTGACTTTTATAAAGAAAATTGTATTCACATACAAAAATGTACACATCAATCCTTTTCGTTATCAATTTTGTATAGTAAAAAATCAAATAAAATTACTTCATACTGATTTATTATGACTAATAATACTATCTATGATAAATTATAAAATTCTAAATTTTAATCTATTTGTAATAAGATAAAGACATAGGAAAATGATTAACATACATCTTATTTAGTTTCTTACACACACTTGTTTAATTATGATCAAATTAAAAAATTAACAGTATGGTGCAAATTGACTAATTATGAGAGTTGAGGGGGGAAATTGGCTAAATTAAAGTTGAGGGGGGAAATTGACTAATTATGAGAGTTGAGGGGGGAAATTGGCCAAAATTAAAGTTGAGGGGGGAAATTGGCTAATAGTCACAAGTTCAGGGGGGGAATTGATGAATACCTCTACATAAAAACACGTGATGTACCACTCGTATTAATTTCTCAGTGAGAATGTGGTAGGCATGCCGATCTGACAACTAGAACAGCCAAACCCCCAACTCATATTCTATAAATAGGGATAGGGATCCAAAGTCCCATTCACCAAACCTACAAATTTCATTAGTTTTGCAACTTTTCTCTTCAGTCGTAAGCAAAATGGCCACCACAACAAACCTACTGCTTACAGACCTCATGTCTGGTGTGAACCATATCCCTCCAAACTACATCAGACCCATCTCCGATCGTCCAAATTTCACTGATTTTCAGGTATCAGATGCCTCCTCCATTCCTCTCATTGATCTCAAGGACCTCCATGGCCCAACGCACTCGGATATTATCAAACATATTGGTCTAGCATGCCAGACTGATGGTTTCTTTCAGGTAACAATTAAAACACACACCCACACACACATGTATATATATATATATGTATATACTTCGGCAAATGATTTCAACACATCTCTTTTCTCCATTTGCATACCCTGTTGATTAGTGCCTTTGTTTCTCCTTATATACATATTATCCCATTACTTTATACTTAATTACATGTGTAGTATGAATATGAGTACTACTATATATTACTACTAAATTATGCACCAACCTTTTTATATTAGGTGAAAAACCATGGAGTTCCAGAGATAATGATAAAAAACATGTTGAATATAGCGAGAGAGTTTTTCCAATTACCAGAGAGCGAGAGGTTGAAGATGTACTCAGATGACCCTTCTAAGACAACCAGGCTCTCCACCAGTTTCAACGTCAGGACTGAAAAACTGTCCAATTGGAGGGACTTCCTTAGGCTCCATTGCTACCCTCTTCAAGACTATGTCCAAGAATGGCCTAACAATCCCCCATTGTTCAGGTAAATAACGATGCCTTCTTTTTCATCATCTTATACTAGCACTTAAATATTCAAACCAACTAGCGTTTTCTAACCAGACTTATTATATTGTTAAGATGTGAATCTGAGCACACATACACAGTCTAACAAGAGAATATTGTCCAATTAAATTTATTAATTTAGTTAAATAAGGGCACCTTTTTGTCATCATCTCAACTAACGTTCTTTAGTGAGGCTTACGTTGCTAAACAAATGCTCATCTTGTCGAACTTTGAATATGAACTATATATACATCTTGTCAAATATCAAACTGACCAATGATCTAAGTTCCAGTCTAACAGGAGAGCATCGTCATAGACGAGTTCATTTGTTTCTAATTAATTACATCTAAGTCACACAACTGAATGAGCTGTACTTTGTTCACAGGGAGCAAGTGGGTGAGTACTGCACAATTGTGAGAGGATTGGTGCTGAGATTGCTTGAGGCCATATCAGAGAGTTTGGGCTTGGAAAAGAACTGTATTGTTAAGGCATTGGGGAAGCAAGGGCAGCATATGGCTTTGAATTACTATCCACCTTGTCCTCAACCAGAGCTGACTTATGGATTGCCTGGACATACTGATGCCAACCTAATCACCGTCCTTCTCCAAGATGAAGTGCCTGGATTGCAGGTCCTTAGAAATGGCAAGTGGGTTGCTGTCAACCCTATTCCCGACACCTTCATTGTCAATATTGGTGATATGATGCAGGTAAACTCTATATCCTGCATTTATTATGTTTCGGTGTATGTTATCAAACAAAAGATCATCTGGGGTATACAAATTCTAGGAGCATATTGGAAAATACCCCCACGGCGTGAAATCTTGACTTCTTTGTCTTTTTTCTCACCTGATTAGTTACATGAGACGTGAAATAATAGATGATGACATCACTCTCGAGATAATTAAGCTCATTTCTCCCTAGCAAGGGGGACTTGTCCAAGTAGAGGGACAAAGTTTTGTAACACAGGAGTAAAATTTGTAATTGATTTTTAACCTTTTTACCATTTTATTTGGTATCAGGTAATTAGCAACAATCGGTACAAGAGTGTACTCCATAGAGCTGTGGTAAATTGTAACTCGGAGAGAATATCGATCCCAACTTTCTATTGTCCATCACCAGATGCAATAATTGGGCCTGCCAAGGAGCTCATCAACTATGACCACCCAGCCATGTACAGGAACTTCACATATGCCGAGTACTATGAGAAATTCTGGAATACAGGACTTGCAACTGAGTGCTGCTTAGACTTGTTTAAACCCATTTGAACATGTGCGTGCAATTTCATGTCACTAGCTTTGGACAAGTACACAAATGACCTCAAAAAATGGTCTACTTTAGTTTGAGTGTTTCAGTAGTATGTCTATTTATCTGAAATAGATATTGAAACTATTTTTATTTTTCATTTCAGTTTTAAGTTTAAGAATAAATACGAAAATAAAAGGTATATATGTAATTTACATTAGAATCAATAAAGTATCACAATGATGTCGATATTGTTGATGTCCATTTGAATTTGCTACAATAATAAAGTTATTTGAGAATTGTACAATACTTGGCTTAATTAATGTCTTGGTGTCGGATTCTCTCTCATCATTTTTCATCCCCTTCTCTCCCATACTCTCATAGATTGTTTTTTGTCTTCTTCTGGTTATTAAAAAATTAACACAACACATGGTCTAACCATAATCGTTCAAATATGATGGGAGGGAAGGGAAACTAAGAGGGGAGAGAATCCTACTTCCAATGCCATAACTTTAGGAGCTCCTTACTCCATCCACTAACACATTGCCTTGTGTTATGATTTCGTCTCCTTGAAGAAAACCAACTTTAAATATAAAATGGTGCAATCAAACGAGTGTTTATCATTAATAGCCAAAATTTGTCTTAATTTAAAAAATGTCAGTTTTTATATAAACTTTCAAATATAACAAAATGTTCACTTGAATAGACACAAACACCCTTTTAATTTAAACCAATTACCCCCAAAACCGAAATCCTTTTGATGTTCTGCAACCTTCATGGAGAGGAAAATTGTAGAGCCGCATCCTAAATGCCGAGCAAACTTCCAAATTCAAAAGTCACTTTCGCGATTTATGAAACTACCATGGATACAATTTTATCAAGCGATGCTTCGTCCACATTTCTTGAATTGCCTTCCACTTCTCTCTCTCTCTCTCTCTCTCTCTCTCTCTCTCTCTCTCTCTCTCTCAAAATTCTTACCTTTTTCTTCAGTTGTATTTTTTATACTGATAATATACGCAATTTTGATTAGTTTCGTGCACAATTTCTTCATCTAGCAACCAAACAAATTCAGAATCGTGATGAATTTGAAAACCCTTTTCACCTCTCATGCCTATTTAACATTTCACAACAATATAAACAAGCATTCCAAACAAAAAATAAGAACTCCAAAACAAGGAAAAAAACTGCTGAAAATGTCCGCCATTAATAGAGAAAAGGAAGTTGACTCCCAATATGCTATGCAATTGGCAAACGTATCAGCATTGCCTATGGTGCTTAAAGCAGCCATAGAGCTTGGTGTGCTTGACATTATCCACAGAGCTGGCGCCGGAGCCCTTTTTTCGCCTTCCCAAATAGCGTCTCAGCTTCTAACTCTCTACAATCTGGATGCCCCGTCGGTTCTTGATCGCATGCTTCGCCTTCTTTCCGCTTACTCTGTTCTCACTTGCTCGACAATCCAAGCTAATGGGAAGGTTATTAGGGTTTATGGGTTGGCACCTGTCTCCAAGTACTTTATTAAGAACTAGGATGGTGTGTCTCTGGCACCATTGCTCAATTTTTGCCATGACAAGGTCATCTTAGATAGCTGGTACTATTACAACCTTTTACAAAACCCTGTTAATTTAATCATTTTTGTTTTAACTTACAGTCTGACACGTGTGCATAAACTTTTCATGTTGTGTTATAAACGAGTAATTTATCTATAAGCATATAACAATGATTTATTTGCAAGTAAAGAATCGAACAAAGTTCATTTCTTTTGCATCAGTGCAGTCATCTTCATATGTAGACCTGGCATTCATGTCGTGTTTTCCGTGTTCGTGTCATTTTCGTGTCATACCCGATATCTTAACGGTCGTGTCGTGTAACACCCATTAAAATAAACGGATAAAATGACCAGACCCGAAATCGACCCGATAATATTAACAGGTAATATGACCTGACCCGTTACCCGTTAAGGAAAATATATTTTAAACCAATAAATAATCAAATAAAAAACATAATACTAAATAAGTATATACATACCATATTGTTACATCCAAAACATAAAAACGCATTTTTCTTTTTAAGTATATTTTCACATACCTAGAGTCTTTAATAGTTTTTTAATTAATGTAGAAGTGTAAAAAAATATAGAAAAAAATATATAAACGCTCGTAAGGACAAGCTTTACAACTTTCATGAAGAGCTTAACTTCGAAATTCGCCACTATAATCATATAAATCATAGATCAAAATGTAACCGTTGATTGTTGTTTACATTTACACTTCATTGTTCTCATCAAATTTTGTTTTTTCAGATTTTGTTTTTTGAAAACTTGATCTATTAGAGGATGCAGGAAGATGAATGGTTTGGATCGTTGATATTTTATTCAGAGTTTTATGGTTAGTGAAAATATTGATTGATGTTTATAAAGTTTCTACAAACTATATGACATCGACTCATATTTCAGTTAACTGTAAATATTGAAACGTGATATCAAAGATTTGAACCGTTCATCTTCTTACATCCGCCAGATGATCATGTTTTCAAAAAAGAAAATTTAAAAAATGAAATTCAGTAAGAAGAATAAAGCGTAAATAGCAATCGACGGTTAAATATAATTTTAAGGTTTATGAATTATAGTGTTGGATTTCGAAGCTGACCCCTTCATGAAAGTTGTAAAGTTTGTCACTATGAGTGATTGTATATTTTTTTTTACATTTTTTACACTTCTACAATAATTTTGATTAATTTTGCCCTCAAATAAAAAACATTATTCATGAAGGTTTGGAGGATTTTAAAAATCTAAACGATAATGCAAGTGTAACCATTATCTACTCATGGAGGAATAATGATGAATCACGAGTGTTTATATATTCTTTCACATTTTTCATGTGTATGTATGTCTTCTTAGTTCTTGCCTATACAAATACTATATTAGTTTATTTTAATTTTGGACAACAACATGTTAAGTAAAATTTATCCTAGTAATGATAATAAGGGACTCTCATAATAAAAATAAATAATGACAAAAACTTTTTTTTTAAAACTTATATAGAATAATAATACAAAACTATATATTTAATATAGAATATATTGTATATATTAATATGGTTATTGTATTTTATAATAAATCTTTTAGTAATTAAACTTTAAAATTATCAAAATAAATTTTTTCTTAACGGGTCGAAACGGGTTACTCACGTGTTACCCGCGTGTATACGCGTTAAGAACCCGTTATTAACGGGTCACCTGATAATGACCTGATAAGTTATCGTGTTGACCCGAAACCCGTTATTTTCGTGTCGTTTTCGTGTCGTGTCAGAAACTGCCGGGTCTATTCATATGTCATCGTTTATGCGGGTACCATTTGAAAGATGCAGTTTTGGAATGAGGACTCCCGTTTAGCAAGGCCTATGGTATGAATGTGGTGGATTACATTGGTATGGATGACAGACTTGGTGGTGTGTTCAAGGACTCAATGAAAGTGTTTAACCTCATTTTTAAGAAGGAGATTCTGGAGATTTATACGGGTTTTGAAGGTCTACGTACATTGGTAGATGTGGGTGGTGGCGACGGTACTATTCCTAACAGGATAATCCCCAAGCACCCTGCCATCAAGGGCATCAACTATGATTTGCCTTCGGTTGTCGAAAAGTCTCCCTCCCATCCCGGTATGATATAAATTTTTTGCGTACCATTGGACAATTTCATGTAGCTCTTCGTAGTTCGCTTTGCTTTGCTAACTTACAGAGGAGTTTTGCTACAGGTATAGAGCACATTGCAGGAGATATGTTTGTAAGGATTCCGTAAGGTGATGCCATTTTCATGAAGGTAAGGCTTCTAAGAATTATTCAACTGATTTACAAAGCATGTTCAAAAGCAAACATCTACTTTGGCTGAATTAAAAACTTCAATAAAAGTGTGGGCACTCTAGCTTGTTTACTCCTACACTTAAGCTTCGTGTTCAAATCGATCCAACCCAATATCATTTGACTAGTTACACTTTCGACAACGTTCAACTAATGTAAATGATTTTATTAACAATGGATACTACACGGTTGGGATGGCGATCGATGCTTGATGATATTGAAGAATTGCTATGAGGCCTTGCTAGACAACGGAAAAGTTATAGTGGTGGATATGTGATACAAGAAGCCCCTGAAACAAGTCTTTCTGCTAAAAGTTTGTCTCTGTTTGATGTGTATCGAATGAATACCAATGTGTCAGGAAATGAGAGAATAGAGAGAGAATTACAAAGTTTGGCAAAAGCAGCAAGATTTTCAGACATTCGAGTAGCTTGTTCCAGTTTTACCTTTTCCGTTGTGAAACTGTTAAAGAATATGTAGTTTCCAATTGGATATGTTTTGTTACTGTAATCTTTTGAGTTTCAAAGACATTATATTGAATTTTCATTCATTCACGAGATAAGTAGATTTAACAAGAAAGGAACATATAAGAGCAAAACAATCGTGTTAGGGCTAGATCTGTCCCTCGCACAATTCCCCTGGCTCTTGCCTGTCGGGCAAGGTTTGTTGCTTGGTGTATTGCAATATGAGTTTGTTATTAGTTTGAATGGTGCCTTTGTGGGGCCTTTCTTAGGTCTTGAAGTTCACAATCAAAACTAATATGGGTCTGAGCGTGCCACCGTTATCTTTGTATAACAAATTGTTCTTTTTTGGTTATTAAATGGGTTAATTACCTGCGCCACAAGTTATTTAGACTTTGTACAAAGTTCTTTTTCTTGCCTTGTAAATAAGGACTTTTACTCATAATATCATATGTCCAATTAAAGAGAGTTTAGGGCCCTTCAAATTATTTCTTTGGTTACGGTTAACACTAAAGAAGCAAGATTAATTAGTTTAGGAAGATTAATCATAGATGAAATTTTGAACAAAAACCAGTCGAAAATGATATAGGATACAATGAAAGATGCATAAAACAACAGATCTACTTTATGTAAGTACAAACAAAAGAGACTCGGGCAAGATTACGACCCTGTCAAGCAAGGTTCGTCTTCTTGCAACCACTTCTCTTTGTGTTTTACAGGGTTGTAATCTTTGGAGAATGAAATATAAATCGGGTTTACTAAAGGGATTCAATACTACAACACAGGGGAAAGGTAGCAGAGCTTCTAAAACTTGACAAAAGATGGCTTTCTATGGTGGACTTGCGACTAAAAGGGTAAAGTTTGAACAAACTAAAGCTTTTTGGTTTCGTGCTTGTTGGAGTGCAAAGTTGGATGTCTTTTGATTGATTGGTTGAGTGTCCTTCTTCCTTGTGTCCTTCATTGCTTTTATAGACTCTCTAGCCCGACTGTCCAAGCCTCCCCTTTTTGGTGATGGCCTCCAGAACATGGTGAGTCATCATTTATTTACCTATTACCTATCCATGCCCTTGAAAAGTGCTTTTTGCTATCGAATTCAACAATGGCTCCCAAATCGTACCCTACATGCGAGTCTGGAGAAGGGATTGTCATTCTTTGTTGTCGACTCAATGACCTTCATGGTCTTCGGGCTGGCCTTAATTTGTTCATTTTCTTCCAGGAAGGGGGATTTTATTCACTAGGGCCCGCTTTGACTTCCAAAGTTCCTGTTGTTGTGGAAAGCAACATGCTCGCTGCCAACTGGTTCACTCCCAATCCTTACACCGCTGAGGTAGAAATCTCTGCTTCAAAGTGGTCTCGGGGTTTCCCCTTAATGAATGATGAAGCCTAGTCCAAGTGGGTGGATGAATAAGAGCCTATATGGAAGAAGAAATGGATGACAAATGGCATCTATGAGCTTATCATGATGTCCAAGACTACTATGCCCAACAAGCATGAGCTTCTCTCAACAGCTCTTATTTTCTAGAACACAGGGACCAATACATTTGTGGGTCCATGTATTCCACCATCATGGATATGGCTTAGGTCTTTGGTTTAATGTCATCGGGCAGGTGTGTTGACATTACACATGATTGGTCATCACCCTTACATCCTCCTGCTAAAGGCTTAGAAGCTTCTCAGTCTATCACCAGCTTGGAGTATAACTCTACTCTACCACCTTTAAGAACTATGAGACCTCTTTCGCGAGCTTCATCCTTTTTGCCAAGAATATGTTCAACCCGCATTCCCCCACTGCTGACCTAGCGGAGAAGCACATGTACTTTATCTTATATTGGTTGAACAAACATGTGTTCCCCAACAAATTCAAATGAGTGAAGTTGGAATAGATCCCTTTGGTGGAGGAGCTGCATTCCTTCGACAATGTCGCCACCGGCCTCTTCACTCTGGTATATCTCTACCATCTGCTTTATGAGATGACAAAGGACTAGCCCTTTGAGACCAACGTTAATAAAGCTACCTGGATGGTGCAGCTCTGGCTTCAATGGTATTTCCCAAAATTACGGGATTCCAACTTGGAGTTTCTACAAAGTTCCACGTAGCATATGACCCATCACAAATGGATAAGTCATCAATGACATGTGGCACAAATCAAGCAAAGGAAGAATGAAACTTCCCAAAAACTCGGCAAAAGAGGGAAGAAATCCTTTAAAATCGGCAAGGGGCCCAAATTGCACCCAAAACCGGAAAAAAAGTTAAAGCATTTTCACAAAACAAGCAAGAATTGAAGATTGCTCACAAAATAGGCAAGAAAACCCTATAATTAGGCCAAGCAAGGGAAAATGGCTGAAATTAAGACACAAATCAGAGCCGAATCCATCCAAAGGCATGGTTTTGGAAGTTTATAAATACAAGGTCCCAAAACAAGCATAAGGTCGACAATTTCTACATTAAAGGGCTGAAATTATCAGAAAGGGAGAACTTATGCCAAATCTTTGAAAACTAATATGCTGCTAAAGCTCTGTTCGAAGAACGCACAACCAAAGGCGAAGCTTTTTTTTGACCAAAGCCGAAGCATTCCCTTGAAGAATCAACAAGTACTTGCGCCGATTCCTTCAAGACTTTGTTGCAAGCTCAAAACTTGTAACAAACGTTCGATTCAAAATCAAGTCGCCAAGACCCTTGAATCAATGAAATCTGACATCTACACTACCTTTGTCACAGCTTTGAGGTGAAGACCATCCAAGCGTTGTTTCAAGCTCAAAACTTGAAGCAATCGTTCAATCATTCGTTCGAGATCAAGTCACCACGACCCTTGGATCAACAACCTACACCATCTACATCAAATTTAAAGACTGAATAAGAGGAAAGTTGTAAACAAAGATTGTAACCCTACAAATTCATCAATACAAATCTACTTTGTACACGTGTTCTTGTTTCATTTGATACAGAATTTTCGTGTTTACAGATTTGGCACACCCGGTGGGAGATCTCCGCCTCTCATCTCTATCTTCAAATCCACAAGAAGCACAAATGGCAAGAACATCATTGCCGCAACCAATGCGAAGAACAAGAACATCCTTACCACAAGTGGTGGCATTTTGGGTGTTAAAACCTAAAGCAAGGCAAATGCTATCTCTGCCGTGCCTTCCACCCCTACACCAAACCTGTCGAATGAGCAAAAACACCTGAGGCACCAACGCGTGATCACCTTGGCCTTGCTAAGGGCGTCAAGGGAAGAAAGCCCGATGAGGTACTCTGAGTCATTGACTTCTGATGCCGACTCAAGCAGCAGCTCGTATCCCATAGCCATGCAAGTCATGACTACTTGTGTGACTTCCATCGAGGAGCAGCTAGCTCAAATGAATGAAGCAATTGCAAGGCTAACAAGGACCGTGGAGGAAAATAACTTGTTAATTGTCGCATTCGTCAACTGACTGGAGGCGTAGCATGACGAAAAAGCTAACTGCGAACTAAAGGTTGATCTACAAAAGAAGGAAACCAACGAGGATGAGAAGCCTCCGATGGAAAAAGTTAAGGAGAAGCGGACCAAGCAACAACGTTCATGGGATCTCTCTCTATCCAGCAACTACAGGAGATGATCACTAGCACGATCAAGGCGCAGTACGAAGGAAGCTCACATGACTATGTGCTGTAATCAAAGTCATACTCCAAGAAGATTGACGCCTTGAGGATGCCAAGGGGTTATCAGCTGCCAAAATTCATGCAATTGGATGGAAAGGGAAATCCTAAACAACATATTGCCCATTACAGCAAAACTTGCAACAATGCTAGAAGGTAACGCCTTAGACTGGTACACCGACCTCGAGCCCAAGTCTATCAACAGTTAGGACCAGCTTGAAAGGGAATTCCTCAACCGTTTTTACAGCAGCCACCGCACAGTAAACATGTTGGAGCTGACAAGTAAGAAGCAGTGGAAGGATGAACGTGTGATCGAATACATTAATAGATGGTGTTCATTAAGTCTGGATTGGAAAGATCGGCTTTCTGAAACCTCCGTCATTGAGATGTGTGTTCAAGGCATGTACTTGGGGTTATATTACATCCTTCAAGACATAAAACAGATAACGTTTGAGGAGTTGGCAACTCGATCCCACGACAGGGAGCTGAGTATCGCTAATCATGGGGAAAATGAGCCAATCATCGACTTCAAGAAGGACAAGGTGTTTGCTCCTAAGGTGGACAAGACTGGGAAGAAGCCCACCAAGGAAGCTTTTACCGTCAACACTACCTCTATCAAGACCTCATCTGCATTCATCAAGATCTCATCCAAGAACAAAACGAATGAGATGAAGAGAAGTGAGCCTTATCGTACCCAAGACAAGTACAAAAACACCTTGAGGGAACTGGAGCAGAAGACATACCTTTTTCCTGACTTTAACGTGGCTGCAATGGGAGATGACTTGCTGGAAAAGAAGGTGATCGAGCTACCCAAATGCAAGCGCCCCGAAGAGATGAATTGTGTTAACGATATTAGGTACTGCAAATACTATCGTATTGTTAGTCATCCTGTTGGCAAGTGCTTCATTCTCAAGGAGCTCATTATGAAGCTAGCACAACAAGGGCGAATCGAACTTGACCAGGAAGACACGACCGCAACACATACTACTACGATCAGGTTTGGATCATTCGATCCCATGCCTCTCCAAGTGACATATGACCACTCATGTCCATGCTCAAGCTACACGACACCTTCTGCACAACTATTGTTGGGGGCAAGCGACCAAGATACACCTACCGACAATGAAGAATGATGGACCTTGGTGACCTACAAAAATACAAGGAAGCCAAAACCACAAGCCACACGACCAAAGGTGGGACAAGGGAGGAATTATCGTCCACGCAGCAATAGGAAGCCCAAAAGGAGCTTAAGAGCTGCCAAGCCAACATACGTTAGGGAACCTATGAAGCAAGAGCCACGTATTCCTATCTCCTTGCACGAGTACTTCCTGAAGGATTTCTTCCAACAATGCACTACCATTGCCTGTCACATGGTTGAAATAGAGAGAAAAGAGCCCTCAAAAGGCAAAGTTATCATCGTCGAGGAAGAGAAGACCCTCACGTCCAAAGAAAGTCTGCTAGCACACTACGATTGCCCAAGGAGATGCGAAAAGCACTAGTAGCGGTCTTGGCGAGTCTGGACGACCACGAAGTGGAAGAAAGTAAGGTTGAAAACTTGAAGCTTCGGCCACATGAATATGCCATATGATGTGTTGCCCATGACGCAATCAACTTTACTGACGAAGACTTACTACTAGGGTCAAAGCTCACAACCATCCTCTCTTCATATCTGGGTACGTGAGAGAGAACAAAATCAACCGCATGTTTGTGGATAGGGGTCAGCCAAAAGAATCATGCCAAAGTCAACAATGACCACAATCGACATCAAGGTGGATGAGCTATCATGAAGCTGCCTCCTAATCCAAGCTTTTAACCAAGGAGGATAAAGAGCAATAAGCATGATCCGAGTCTAGATAACCATTGGTGAACTCAAATCAAGCAATCTATTCCACATGATCGATGCAAGAACTTCCTACAGCTTGCTCTTAGGAAGACCTTGGATCCACAAAAATGGAGTAGTGTCTTTCACCCTCCACCAATGCCTAAAGTTCTACCGAGAAGGAGTGAAGGTGATACAAGGCGACACCAAGCCATTCACTGAAGCCGAATCACATTTCGCAGATGCCAAGTTCTCTATGGATGAAGACATGGTACCCGAAGCTCTTCCAAAGGAGATCAAATCCACTGGCAAAGCCGCACACAAAAAGCATGAGTGGCAAACCGTGCCCAAGAAGTAAGAAAGGGAAGTCGTGCCATCTTCAAGCAAAGACGACGATGAGCCTACTAAGTCCACAACAACCAAAGGGAGTGTGACGCCCTTAAAATGACCAAACACGCCCGTCTTCTGATACATCCCAATGTTGAGAAGAAGAATGGGCAATCCCTATTCGAAACTGGAACAAGCAAAACCGACACATAGCTGCACAAGGACGATGAAAAGCTGCTCAAGACAAATGCAGTTTTACCTCTAACACAGCTAGGCAACGTTAAAGTTTCAAAACCACTGTAAGGTTTTTTAAATCCCATGCCAAAGGGGCCGGAACCAAGCTCTATTCCAACCAAGAGGACCGAAAAAGGTTTCGACCATGACACCTACAAACTCATGTTAAATGCTAGGTACGATTTTGCCTCCTCTTCAAATCTTGGAAAGAAGAATGCAAACACCGTCAATGATAAAGAATGTGACCTCACCAAGCCTCAAAAGAAGTTGAAAGAGCATGGTTATGGAGTTGACAACAATAAAGCTGGACTTGGCTTTACACCAAATACACCCGTGAAGATTTCAAGTAAAGCGAAAAACGTTAGTACTTAACATATCAGCGTGAATGTTGAACAAAATCAAGAGCAGCCTAAACCCACCCCTCGAATGTTAGTCTTTGATAGGCTAAATCGTTCAAAACCCAGAATTTCAGCACTTGATCGCATTGGTGGTCAAGATCGAACTTTCGTCTTCAAGCGACTTAACACGCTAACACCCCAAAGCTCTATTTTCGAAAGGTTGTCAAAACGCAAGAAACAAAGCAACACGACTAGCTCTCTTCCACGACAATCAACCTTGGAAAGGCTTGAAGAAACCAAGCAGCCTTCTAGAAAGAAAAAGACAACGCTAAATGAAGAAAAACTCGATGGTCTAGCAGAAAAAGACAACGTTCGAAGCTTGATTCCTTCAAGGATGAAACGCCAAGCAACCTTGGAGGTTGACACAAAAGGACAACTAAAGGTAAAGAGGCGCACCATCATCCACATTGGCCAATCTTCACGCCAACAAGCCCAATAGGATGACACTGAAGCGGAGGTCCAAGAAGTCTTCCACATCACAATCTAAGAAGACAAAGAAGACGAAATCCCCGAGGAAGATGTCACTGCTACACCACCACAACTCGAGGATGGGGGCAAGCCATGGTTGATGATCTCAATGAGCTCAACTTAGGCACAGAAGAGGAGCCGAAGTCTATCTTCGTAAGTGCGCTACTAAGAGCGGAAGAGATCGAAAAGTACTACCAACTGCTAATAGAGTACAAAGACGTCTTTGCTTGGACCTACAAAGAAATACCCAGCCTTGACCCTACCATTGTCGTGCATTGTCTTGCAGTCAAGCCTGGAACGCGACCGATAAAGCAAACTCAAAGACGCTATCGATCTGAGCTCATCCCACAAATTGAGGCCGAGATTGACAAACTAATCAAAGCGGGCTTCATTCGAGAGGTGCAATACCCTAAATGGATATCCAACACCATCATTGTCCTTAAGAAATCTGGACAAATACGTGTTTGTCTAGACTTCCGAGACCTCAACGATGTTTGCTCGAATGATGACTTTCCCTTGCCAATCATCGAAATCATGGTGGATGCGACCGCTGGCCACGATGCGCTATCATTCATGGATGGCTCCTCTAGATATAACTAAATTCGTATGGCTCTCGAATACGAGGAATTAACAGCCTTCCGCACTCCAAAAGGTATCTACTATTACAAGGTAATGCCCTTTGGTCAGAAGAACGCTGGAGCTACATATCAATGCGCAATGTAGAAAATCTTTAATGACATGCTACATAAAAACATATAATGTTACGTAGACGATGTAGTTGTCAAGACCAAGAAGAGATCCGATCACTTGAAGGATTTACAAATGGTGTTCGACAAACTACGGCACTACAACCTCAAGATGAACCCGTTGAAGTGTGCATTTGGTGTCACCTCTAGGAAGTTCCTCTGCTTCATTGTCAAGCACCGTGGCATTGAAGTGGACCAATCGATAATTAAGGCCATTCAAAGCATGCCCGAGCCAAAGAATCTGCACGAGCTGAAAAGTTTACAAGGACGGCTAGCCTTCATTAGGCGTTTCATCTTTAACCTTGTTGGATGTTGTCAACCCTTCAATCGACTCATAAAGAATGATGCTTCATTCATATGGGATGACTTCTGTCGCAATGCCTTCAAAAGTATAAAAAGGTACCTGGCAAGCCCACCTGTGTTAGAAGTTCTCATGCCAGGAAAGTCGTTCATCCTATACATTGCCACACAAAAGGGTTCCATTGGAGCTATTCTGCAACTCGAAAGTCAAATCTCTTCATTAAGGATAGATATACAAGAAGGCTTGAATGAAGAGGAAAATGCAAAGCTACAACTTCAAGAGTTAGAAGCACTCGACGAAAGGAGGCTCGAAGCTCAACAACACTTGGAATGCTACCAAGCACAGATATTCAAGGCATTCAACAAGAAGATCCGCGTAAGATCTTTCCAAACTGGAGATCTTGTATTTGCATTATGAAGGCGCATCATCACAACTCACAAAACAAAAAGCAAGTTCACATCAAAGTGGGATGGACCTTACGTAATACAAGAGGTCTACACCAACGACACCTACTTAATCAGCCCCATCAACGGTAGACTCTTAAAACGTTATTACCCCTAAAACAAGAAAGCAATGTTCCTCACCTGTATGAGCCTAAATTGCATACGGCAACAATGCTCTTTGTTCGCACGAGCTTAAAAGGCGACATCTAATGCAGCCTGTATGAGCCTAAACTGCAGATGGCATAAAGCTCATCGCCTGCACGAGCCTAAATTGCACATGGCAACAATGTTCCTTGTTCGCATAAGCTTAAAAGGCGACACCCAACGCTCATGGCCTGCAAGAGCATAAACTGTGTACGGCAAAACAAAACAAAAAACAATTTCAAAATCACCATCAAAACTATCAAAACCCTCACAAAAACAATCCATTGCTCATTTGAACTACGTCATGACTTGATCCCTCCTCAACCGAGGGTACGTAGGCAACTTGAAACTTCAAAACTTCAAGTACAGTCACAACATCAACAAAAACACAAATACTTCGAAGAATAAAGAGCAAATTCAAGAATGTGAATACTTTATTTCTTTAAAGGAAGAATTTGGCTACAAAGCCGTATTACAAAATGAGCAAAAACAAAGAATGGAAGACATTACTTGAAAGCTATGTCCTTAAAACTAAGATGATGATCTTCAAGCAAGCCTTCCAAAGTCTTCAAAGTCTCTACGTCAGTAGAAGACAAGGTGGGCAACTCCATGGTCATGCTTTTTTCTTGGTCTAAGAGTGAAATCTCCTCTTAATCCTGAGAAAGTGTAGCTTCTTAGTTCGACATAACACCTTGAAGTTGTGATGCTTCAACTTCCAACTGCTCTCATTGTCCCACCAATGCTTCTAAACGTGATTGGACAGAAGCTAAAGAAGTCCCTATGGCTTGATAACCTTCCGAAGCGGTTTGCTGCGAAGATCGAACTTGGGCAATTGATAAGTCTATTGCCGCAAGTTGCTGAGCTCGAACCTCTGGATTCAACTTCTTCGAGGATATGGCATGCAAAGAAAAATACTCAGTTGAGGTAGCCATAAGCTCGGCAATCTTGGCTCTCAAGAGTGAGGAATCAACATTAAAGTTATTGATCGCAGAAACAAGCTTCGATAAGTCTTCCTTTAGCAATGCAAGGTCCTCCAATGGGCACTTTGAAATCCTCTTCTCAATATGGCTTTTGATATCTCAATATGGCTTTTGATATCCATGGCCGCGTGAAGGTTGATGTGATGGATAAGATGCTCAGTGCCACTAAGGTTTGGTTATTTCATAGAGATCTCAGAGCTAGCTGGCAAAGGTGTTGGACGCATGATGGGCACTTGCATACCTTCACCTACACAATGCAAACTTGGGCAACTTGGCAGATTTAGAACAAGCTTTGCGCCGGGCGGATCCCTATTCTCCTCGTTTGTAGTAGATTGTCTCCAAATAGCATCTCCGTGAAGGAATGAACGCCCACGTTCGCTAAGTCAAAAGAACAAGAGGGCCCAGCCTAAAGAAGACAAAGAAAGGTGTCAGAAACAAAAGCTAAACCAATGAAAGTAGAAGAAATCACAAGAAAAAAAGAAATACATACATCTTTCTCAAGTGACACACAACCATCAAACTGAGGATGTTGCCACAAAACAAGTTCATCTTCGTGCGAATCAACTTCGTCACCCGCCTCTTCAGAAGCATCAGAATGTTGAGAAGACAAGCACAGGCGTTGAGAAACTAAAGTTGCAGGTCCATCTTGCAAATGAGGTGTACTCGCACAATCAAAAGGTGTCAGCTGCGTAAGAACTGCAGAACAACCCTCTCTTGGCGCATCATTGTGTGAATGAGAAGAATTGGCATCACTTGCCGTCCCCAAGTCTTCACGATGTACCTTTGACCACCAGCCTACTTAGGCACGGGTCATTGGATTACTCTTGAACTCGTCCTTGGCCGGCAGGGTGACAGAGTCATTTGTAATGCACGGGTACAAGACTTCAATGTATATACATAGCTTTCAAGGATTCCAACTATGCGTTTTCCTTCAGCTTGCCTGGCACATGTTGGACCAAACCAAACTGCCTGCTGAAATGGTGAGGACTATACGACTGAACAATACATTGATCTCCTTGCCGCAAAGAAATGTACCCCAAGCGAAGACTTGTGACATAAGACAAGTCTGAAAAACGAGAATCATCTATAAGGCCTCACTACATTGAGCTAACTCTCGCCAGATGGTCCATCATCAAACCTTCACAGCTTCAAACAATGCATACGCCTGTAAATCATCAAGGTTCTTTGCAGAAAGCACACCAGAGTACTTTGTCATCAAAGGCCCCAGCTTAACTGAATTTCAAGAAGAATGCCTCAACTTGTCTAATGTGGACGAAGAAAAATAAGTGCCAAAGTACTCACCCAACCAACCGTACACATAGTGGTAGGGAAGTACTGCAACACGATCTTCAGTGCTTGCAGAGTTCGAAACAACACTCAAGCCATCATAAATATTAGCTAAGACCTGAATAGCTAGGTTGAAAGATTCACCTGTAGCCATCTTGCTAGCCACTTTGAAGACTCCGGGGTGGATAAAGTTAACGTCGTCTTTGGGGAAAACAAACTTACAAAGCCAACAAGCTAAGAAAGCGGCTAGGTACGATTCTTCCACGTGCTTTGACGCTACTCGAAGATCCTCAAACGCTTTTAATTCGGCAAGGGTATAGCACATGGCTGAACCAATGGCACCTGACGGGTCTGAGTCTCCCTTTGGCTTAGTGGTCTTGTTGCAACCATTTTTCTTCAAAGGCTTCGTGTACTTCATGGCATCCTAATACCAAAATAAGATCCATAAAGAAATCTTCACGCCTGACTTACCTTGAGCCTTCTGGGAAAGTTTGTGATACGCCCAAAACAAGTAGCGACAACTCGCAGGCAATCATCGACTATTGCGATGAGAAAATTCCTCCATGTTAGGAACCACCTCATTGTAAAACTTACCCTAGATTGACAAATCTCCTATCTTGTGGAGATCCCAAAGTGAAATTGGCATCTTCCCTTGTGACGTGTGAAGTGTGTTGGTCGCTGAACACCAATGCTCAAAGAATGCATGAAGGACAGAAGGATGGTGTTCATAACTAAACAAAGATGTGAATACAGCGTGATAAAGGCCCACATTAGTAAGCAAATCTTTGGATCGGCTCAAGTCATCTTCAAGCCATTCCTAGTAAAATTCAGCAAAGACGGCTTCTCCAGTAGTCGACAAGATGCCATTCCAAGTCACATCTCTGCTAATGATGCGATCGCCAAGAAGCTCAAACGAAGTCAATGAATCTTTATGAACATGGTGCGAAGGGTTCAAGATAAGAATTCTCAACATACACGCCTTCTTAATATTCGGACGACCAAAATCTTTCACCTCCAAAGATACTTCAGAAGACTAGGACTTGATATGCATCGAGTTGTCTTTTGCAAGAAGAACAAGCGCCTTAGGGCCAGTCAATGTCGTTCCTCTATCTTTCGAGTTGCCTTCCTTCGCAAGAATAGTGATGGTATTGCTCTTAAAGCACTTGAAAAATAACATGGCTGCAACGAAAAAAAAAAACAAACAAACAAGGCAACATAAGCATAAGAGTGGGGTAGCAAGAAAAAGAAAAGAAAAGAAGATTGCTTCACTAAAGCAAAAGACATGCGAGATAAACCTCGTGAGCGTTGAAGAATGACGATGACAAAGTCACAACAACGAGAAGAAATCAGTGACAAAAAGCTTGAACGACACACAAAGAAGGCAGCTAAAAGACGATGCTTCAAAGCACACTACAGTAGCAAAGAAAACCAAAATGCTACCCAATTGCACTATGCAACCTCGCAGCGATTACGCAAGTAGTTTCTTGCACTGCACGACAACGTCGCCACCGAGGGAAAACTATGACCAAAAGGCACTACACAACAAAACCCTGTTGCAGTCTTTTGCACAACACCACACGGTAAAAAGTGATGCCCTGCAACGAGCTCCAAAGACCAAAACTCACGGTAGCAGCAACAAAAAAAATCCCACAGCAGGAAGCACAGAGGCAGTGCATGGCAAGACTTGTTGTGCCAAAAACTCACACCTAATTGTCCTATAAATAAGGGTCAATTGCTTCCTAATGCTATAGGGAGAAATACATACCAAATAGCAAAAGGAAAATAAAAAAAATGAAACACATTCCAACCAAAAGAAGGAAACAAATTCCAAGCAAAAAAGGCAATTGTGAAAATCGGCAAACAAGGGGAAACATGTTGTTTTTCCTACAACAAAAATAAAATAAAAATAAAATAAATCAGCAAAGGAAAAGAAAAGGAACAAAAAATAATAATAATAACGGAAAGGGCTTCAAAATTTCCAAAACAACAAAGGAAAGCCCCTTTCCTTGCCAAAATACAAAAAGGAATCCCTCCAAAGCAAGGGCAAGCTTTCAAGTTTCCCAAATCAAGAGGGAATAACACCCCCTTGGCTGGAAAAAAAAAAAGAAAAAAAAAAGGGAAAGGAAAAATGCAAATCCTACTTACCCAAGGATAAGCATTAAATCTTTCCAAAACCTTAAAGGAAATCACTAAAGCTTTCCAACACTTTGAAGGAAATCACCCTCATTACCAAAATTGAAGGAGATTCCTACAACCACAAGGAAAACAATTCAAAATACACCAAATGTATTTTGTCAAAATTATGGAAAATCAATACGCACAATAAGTATGTACCGATTTATCCATTTCCAAAAATTTCTTTCAAAATCACGCCTCTACGGCCCTTGAAGAAAAAAAAATTTCATTTCTTTCAAGTTCAAGGCTCTATGGCCCTTGAAGAAATATTTCATTTTCACTAAAGATCAAGCCTCTACGGCCCTTGAAGATAATTTGCATTTAATTCAAGATCAAGCCTCTACGGCTCTTGAAGAAAATTTCCATTTCATTCAAGATTAAGCCTCTACGGCCCTTGAAGAAATGTTTTGTCCAAGAAATATGCCTCAACAACTCTTGACGGAATTCATCACTTCAATTCGAGATCAAGCCTCTACTGCCCTTAAAGAAATGTTTCATCCAAGAAATACGCCTCAACGGCTCTTGACGAAATTCATCAAGACCAAGCCTCAACGGCCCTTGAAGAAATGTTTTGTTCAAGAAATACGCATCTACGGCCCTTGAAGAAGCAAACTAGTTCAAGATCAAGTCTCGACAACCCTTGAGTTAGAACATTCACATTGCAAGACTTCAAAACACGTTTCCTACATGTGACAAGCACATGCCAACAATGCGCCTTGAAGTGGGGGCATTTGTAGACATGTAAATTTCATTGCATGCAAAAGATCCATCACAAAGCTCCACTTAGCATAGACCCACCATCAATGACATGTGGCACAAATTAAGCAAAGGAAGAATAAAACTTCCCCAAAACTCGGCAAAAGGGGGAAGAAATCCTTTAAAATCGGCAAATGGCCCAAATTGCTCCTAAAACTAGAAAGAAAGTTAAAGCATATTCACAAAACAAGCAAGAATTGAAGATTGCTCGCAAAATAGGCAAGAAAGCCCTATAATTCAGCCAAGCAAGGGAAAGTGGTTGAAAAAAGGACAAAAAACATGCCTAAATTCTCCCATGGATGAATCAAGACACAAATAAAAGCCGAATCCATCCAAAGGCATGGCTTTGGAAATCTATAAATACAAGGTCCTAAGACAAGCATAAGGTCGACAATTTCTACATTGAAGGGCAGAAATTCTCAAAAAGGGAGAACCTCTGCCAAATCTTTGAAGACTAATATGCTGCCAAAGCTCTCTTCGAAGAACGCATAACCAAAGCCGAGCTTTATTTTGACCAAAGCCGAAGCTTTCTTTCGACCAAAGTCGAAGCATTCCCTTGAAGAATCAACAAGCACTTGCGCCGATTCCTTCAAGACTTGGTTGCATGCTCAAAACTTGTAACAAACGTTCGATTCAAGATCAAGTCGTCAAGACCCTTGAATCAACGAAATCTCACATCTACACTACCTTTGCCACAACTTTGAGGTGAAGACCATCCAAGCGTTTTTTCAAGCTCAAAACTTGAAGCAATCATTCAATCGTTCATCCGAGATCAAGTCATCACGACCCTTGGATCAACAACCTACTCCATCTACATCAAATTTGAAGATTGGATCAGAGGAAAGTTGAAAACAAAGATTGTAACCTTACAAATTCATCAATACAAATCTACTTTGTACACGTGTTCTCGTTTCATTCGATACAGAATTTTCATGTTTACAATGATCGAGCAGGCTATGAACGTGGGCTGGAGGTCTACCCCTCATCCAACTTCTATGGTAGGCAACTGGGGTTTAGACAGGCAATCCCAGTCTCTTTCTTCGATTCAGTTCAATGTGGAACCTCATATCACCTCCATTTTCCTTCAGAGGCTACGTTTTGAGCAAGCAAGCGTAGCTTGAAGGTAATGACCAAGATAGCTCATAAGCCTGCGACTCTTAATTTTGAGTGCACATATATGTTCAGCACTTGATGGGAGGCCAAGTGGTTTGGGAAATATGATGGAGATATAAGAGAAGCCTTGTAGATATGTAAATTTCGTTGCATACAAATGATGCATCACAAAGCTCCACATGGCATATGATTCATCACAAATGGACAAGTCATCAATGACATGTGGCACAAATCAAGCAAATGAAGTAGAAAACTTCCCCAAAAACTAGGCAAACAAGGGAGAATCCCTTTTAAATTTGGCAAAGGGTCAAAATACTCTCAAAACCGGAAAGAAAGTTAAGGCATCTTCATAAAACAAGCAAGAATTGAAGATTGCTCACAAAATAGGCAACAAGGCCTCATAATTTCATCCAAGGGAGTAAAGTGGCTGAAACTAAGACACAAAACATCCCTAAATTCTCCCATGAACGAATTAGGACATAAATTAAAGCCAAATCCACCGAAAGGCAAGCCTTGAGAAGCCTATAAATACAAGGTCTTCCCACAAGCATAAGGCTTTCTCCTCTTTCATCCAGGGTAACTTTTTCGTTCCCCCTCTCAACCTAATTAAGATTTATCATGTTGATTGGGGCTTCAGGGAATGAATCTATTTTAATCATCATGTTGGCCTGGGGTTTTTCTAACAACAATTCCCTTTAACTATAAGGTCTTAGATCCAATCTCTGAATTGCACACAATTAGCAATTGAGTGGTTGAAGGTGTAGTGGACCTTGCAATACTTTTTCCCTCTGAGTTCTTCAGATTTAAGCATCTTCTTAGTGATGTCGGGCAAGATTACTCAGGCCCTTACTAGTTCTTCATAGATGTTTACAGCCTTAGTTAAGTCAATGGAATATGATTAATACTTTGGAGGTTTCATGGGTACAAACTCTCCATTGTTTGTCACGATCTTCTGGTCTTTGATAGGTTGAACCAATCTTTTCACCATCAAAGGTTTGAAATGAGTGGTTATCTCTGCCGCACATAACTCTATCTCTTCTCCCAAGTAATATTTCTCCTGCCTCTAGGCCTTCAAACTCCAGTTGATGTATTGTTGCTTTATTTTTATAAAAATGAGGTACTTTAGCTGAATGCTTCACTTACTGTTCTTCTGTCAGTAGCTTCTCAAACTTAGTGGCCACAATCACCAGCTCCCAAAGCTCGTTAAACTGCACATCATAGAACTTCTTCCTCAGAGGTAGTCTCATAGCCTTCTGGGCAATGGCTATGAGTTGAGCATGGTTGATTGGAAACTGGCATCTCATCCTAGTCTCCTTAAACCTAATCATAAAATCCTCTATAGATTCATGTTCATATTGCTTCATTTCCACCAGATCATTAATGGTCATCTAAGGTTCCACCCTATAAAACTGCTCATGAAAGGCCATATCCATTTGCCCCCAGTTAGTAATGGAATTAAGAGGTAACAGAGTACCATTGGGAAGCCAAGCCCACCAGTGAGTTCTCAAAAAAATCTCAGTTTGTAGCTGGGGTTGTCCTTGAACGCCACACAGTGATTCAAAAATTTGAAAATGTGATCTTTAGATGATACATTACAGTCTTCCCCGCTGCAAGTTGGGAATGCGGGCATTTTGAAATTGAGAGGGAAATGATTATGCTTATCAACATACTCAAGATAAGGCTTTTGATATGTTATCCTAAACATCAGGTAGGCTTGAGGTTGAGCATTATGTACCACCATCATTCTCAATTCTGCCAACTTATTCCTGAGTTGTTGATTTGCCATATTGTTATGTGGGGGATAAGAAGTCCCCCACTTCAGGCCATGATCAATGCCAGAGAAAGCTTCTCTCTGTATATCGACTACCTCCATCTAGCCTATCCTACTTCCTTATTAACCAATGGTGGTGGCTTGTAAGGAAGAGGCTTGCCCCCAGTTGTGAATAAGCCATTTCCACTTGTTTCTCCCGCTGAGTTAGATGCACCAATCTTTATTCCTTCCTACCAGATTTTCCTTCTAACATTTGGTGGTGGTGGCAGAGAATCGGGCAAGCCTGCCTCTTGAAACTCTTCTTTATTGTCTTCTTGCCAACTGGTTTCAGCCCCTTCCTTCTTTTTCCCTTTGTTCTTATTTTCTTCAAGGGAAACTGAGGAATTGCTAGTTTCTTTTCTGGGCACGCCTCCATGACTCTTTCACTGGCATAAACATCTTTCGATGTGGAGTACTCTAATTCCAACTTTCTTTGTAGTGTTCCTATTAAGGAACACAGCCTGCTAACCTCTCCTCTGGTTTCCAGAGAGATCTTCTCCATACTCCTCAATACTTGCATCATGGTGGCTTGCAAATCTTCATTAGTGACATTTCCACCCATCTTCTCAGAAGAGGTCGGGCTGTCTAAGATCATGGGGTTGTGGGGTGAAGGAAAGTCCTTTGGATGATCTGTCATGCCTGTTTCTGTTGGACAAAGAGGTTGCCCAAATTCCACCTTCCACCTGAATGTTCGATCATTCCTTCATCTTGGCATACAATATTACAAAATAGGTCCCACCGGGTGTGCCTTTGTGGGGCCATTGTTAGGCCTTAAGGCTCACAATCAAAACTAATGTGGGCTAAGTGTGCCACCGTTATATTTGTATAACAGATTGTTCTTTTTTTGTTATTAAATAGGTTGATTACTTGGGCCACAAGTTATTTAGACTTCTTAGTTCGATTGGATTATTTACAAATGGGTTAAGTCTGTATAGAGTTCTTTTTCTTGCCTTGTAAACAAGAACTTTTACTCATAATATCATATGTCCAATTAAAGGGAGTTCATGGCCCTTCAAATTATTTCTTTGGTTACGGTTAACACTAAAGAAGCAAGGTTAATTAGTCTAGCAAGATTAATCATAGATGAAACTTTGAACGAAAAGCAGTCGAAAATGATATAGGATACAATGAAAGCTGCATAAAACAACATATCTGCTTTATGTAAGTACAAACAAAAGAGACTCGGGCAAGATTGTGACCTTGTCAAGCAAGGTTCGTCTTATTGCAACCACTTCTCTTTGTGTTTTATAGGGGTTGTAATCTTTGGAGAATGAAATATAAATCGGGTTTAATAAAGGGATTCGATACTACAACACAAGGAAAAGGTAGCAGAGCTTCTAAAACTTGACAAAAGATGGCTTTCTATGGTGGACTTGCGACTAAAAGGGTAAAGTTTGAACAAACTAAAGCTTTCTGGTTTCTTACTTGTTGGAGTGCAAAGGATGTCTTTTGATTGATTGGTTGAGTGTCCTTCTTCCTTGTGTCCTTCGTTGCTTTTATAAACTCTCTAGTCTGACTGTCCAAGCCTCCCCTTTTTGGTGATGGCCTCCAGAACATGGTGAGTCACCATTTGTTTACCTATCCATGCCCTTGAAAAGTACTTTTTACTGGGGGTGAGTTGCCCTCTGTATGTCACCTCTCACATAGGCTTGTTGCCTATTTCTTGGCAAAAATGATTTCAATTCTTACTCGGCTGCCAACTATCCTAGCCCAATCCTCTTCTACTTTTTGTGTTCTTGGGCCTCCAATCGCACTAAGCCCAACATTAAATATCCACTCAAACAAATCGGATGATAGATTACAATCTTTCAAGTCTTAAAAACTTCGAACTGGCCTAATTATAACAGTCGGGCATTGACATATCGTCTCTCTCCATGTCTAATGACGTTTCATGTCTCTACTGACGTTCTATTTGAATCTTACATGACTAATATTATATTCTCTCTTGGTTTAGTCTACAACCTTTTCCAGCACCATATCAGCATTAGCATCCGGCTTAACGATAACATGACAAGCCATTAACAACACCTTCCCAATATTTATCGCCCAAGCTCGTGAATGGCAACTACCTCGTCCATCTTGCAGAGACCTTTCTCAATCTTTGTGGCATCAATCTCTCTGGGAGTGCTCTCCATCAAAACCTCCAAAATGTTCCTCAACATCCGGATTGTTGTCGCCAGCGCAATTATTGAAAAGACAAGTGTACATGTCAGATCAACAATCTTCCACTCAGGCTTGTACCAGATAAGCCCTCCGCCAATCATCACTCCAATACTCTGAATGGAATCGCAAAGTACATGAAGATAAGCCCCCTGCACATTGATGTTTCGTTGCTTCTTCTTCTTACCTTCTGGTTTCTTATCACCTTCAGAGCTATGATTGAGCAGAGGTTCTGTGATGTTAACTACCTCGGTATGATGGTGCTTGTCGTCATCATTCGAGTGCACCTCTTGGTGATGAGAGTGATGTG
Source organism: Malus fusca (assembly GCA_035220775.1). NCBI lineage: Eukaryota > Viridiplantae > Streptophyta > Magnoliopsida > Rosales > Rosaceae > Malus > Malus fusca. Next base: position 23,942,168 of record CM069072.1, on the reverse strand, counting down.
TTGTCAGAATAATCCCATGGTTATGTTGGAAAATATTAGTATATTTAGGTTTATTTGAATGCTTAGTTTTCTGGGCTTAGCCCGTTAGCATTAGAGTTTTGATTTCTTACCTTTTAGGATTATGGTTAGTTTATTATAAATAGCCTGCTTGTTATTCATTTGAGAATCAAGTTATTCACAATGTAGTCTTTTAGGGTTTTGTAGCCGTTCCGGCATTCTCAGTTGTTTAATAATATTTCTATTATTTTGTTAGTCTCGTTCATTGCGCACTCTGATATTCAACTTGGTATCAGAGCGGGTTCGATCCTTAGGGTTCAATCCGTTCTCGTTGGTATCAATTTGTTTGTATCAGTTTTGTTTTCGTCATCTTCCGATGTTTGTGTTTTCGTTTTAGATTTGTTAGTTGGTATTGATTGTTTGCAAGAAAAAAAAAAAAAAAAAGAGAAGGAAAAAGAAAAACAATTGGTTGCTGTTAGTTTAAGGTCCACGGGCAACAAGAAAAAAATGGTTAAGTTTGTTTTTAGGTCCACACGAGTTGTTGGCCTGTTTGGAATTGTTTTGTTCGTTTGTTGGTACAATTGAGATATGGAAATCTCCTCCGTTTAGTGACGGGTTCTTTCCATACTCTCAACACTAGCCAGTTTGAACCAGAATCAGTTTGCTAGCAAGAATCAAGAATCAAGAATCAAGAACGAGTTTACCAGTTTGCCAGTTTGCCAGTCAAGTCAAGTTTACATGCCTGCGAGTCCGCCTAACGGAGCCAGTCCGCATCTGCTTGTTTGCAAACTCATGTCGTATACCGTCATGAGTTTGACGGGGGGTGTTGGAAAATATTAGTATATTTAGGTTTATTTGAATGCTTAGTTTTCTGGGCTTAGCCCGTTAGCATTAGAGTTTTGATTTCTTACATTTTAGGATTATGGTTAGTTTATTATAAATAGCCTGCTTGTTATTCATTTGAGAATCAAGTTATTCACAATGTAGTTTTTTAGGGTTTTGTAGCCGTTCCGGCATTCTCAGTTGTTTAATAATATTTCTATTATTTTGTTAGTCTCGTTCGTTGCGCACTCTGATATTCAACTGGTTATGGGTCTCGTCATGACCCTCATAACTATGATTGTGATCACCATGTCCATGACCATGCCCACCATGGCCATGTCCATGTCCGTGATCGTGCCCATGATCATGACCCAATAAGAGTGCCATGGCTATATTAACCAGTAAACCAAACGCAGAAATAAGAAACATGAGAAAGCCCATAACTTCACCAGTGTCATTGATAAGTCTTGCAATGGCTTCATAAACAAGGATCCAGCAAGCAGCCAAATCATCTGAATGGAAACAAGAGCACCTAGTATTTCAATCTGGAAGAAGCCGTAAGACTGACGATGAGTTCCCTCCCATCCTGATGCCCAAAGCGAGAACAAAGAAATTGCAAATGCGGCAACATCTGACAATAAATGAGCCGTATCGGTGAGAATTGCTTGGCTGTGAGCTTTGATACCCCCAACAACCTCTACACTCATGAAAATGACACAGAGGACAACTGCTATCAAAAGCTTCCCCATGGATGCTGACGGTTCCTGTGCATCTTTGGAACTGGTTTTAGCATCTGAAAATACGCATGGTCCATCCTCACAAACTTGGTCCCAACCAAGCTGGCACATCTCTGGCAACAATGGTGGAATCAAGAGATATTGAGCTTACAGACACGAGAGCAAGGAGTAGAGAGAGAGAGAGAGAGAGAGAGAGAGCTGAATTACTTTTCATTCATTGATTGTATTATAATTACATCTCTAAGACCTACTCCAACCTTTGGAGTAAAACTCAAAGTTTAGGTTTAAGTAAATTGTATCAATCGTCCCTTAACTTTTACTCAATTAGAGCAATGGTCCCCCAACTAAAAATCCATTACCATTGGTCTCTCAACTCGTCAAAACTTGCAGATATGATCCATCAACTAAAAATTCATTACCATTAATCCCTCAACTTTAATCCAACTGAAGCAATGATCTCTCTACTTTAACTCAATTGGAGCAATGGTCCCTCAACTTTAATCATATTGTAGCAATGGTCCCTCAACTTTAATCATATTGTAGCAATAGTCATTTAAACATAACTTATTTGACAAAATTTTGACGAAAATGACCATAGCTACAATTTTTCATGAGTTCAGGGACCCCAATTGTAGCAATGGTTCTTCCAACATAACTTATTTTGATAAAATTCTAACGAAGTTGACAAAAATGACTATAGCTACACATTTTGATGAGTTGAGGGATCAATAGTAATGGATTTTTAGTTGAATGACCATTGCTCCAATTTGATTAAAGTTGAGGGGCTATTGCTACAATGTACTATTTAGGTTTTAAACTCACCCCAACTTACTCCAAACCTTAGGACAAATATGAGTTTTAACCAAAAACTCATTTCTTAGACAAATTTAGGCCAGATTTCCCTAGGTTAGTGGGGTTGGGCCACCATATATGTGTATTTTTTAGTTTTATATTTATAAATTCATTGAATCCAACAGCTAAGATTTAGTATGATCAAATCCAAAGGTAAAAGAAGAAAAAAAAAACCTAACGATCAAACAGCTTTGCGCGACGCAGAAGTTCCTACGTCGCTCAAAGGGGCTTTGCGCGACCCCAACCTTCGTCGTGCAAAGTTCCGTCACACAAAGGCAGTTTGCACGACGAAGATTGTCGTCGTGCAAAGTTTTTTTTTTTTTTTTGGTTCTTGCATTGCCTTTTTCTTTTGTGGTATCCACATGTGTAAATGTTTTAAATTTATGATCAAATTAGTTCATTGTATTCATATAAGGTTAAAGAGTGTAGCTGTAAAAAAATCATCAAAATCGGAGTTAAAATAACCGTTAAATCGTGATTTTTCATTTATAACCATTGAAAAGTTTTGTGCCGTTACTTGATCTTTGAATGTTTTTTTTTTGCGATTTTTGGCGTATGCGATCTCGAAGCATATACAAACAGGTTTGATGGTTGGATCGTTCAAACTAGCTTAGTACAATGCGTTTCCCATCAAAACAATAGATTTACTAACACTTGGAATTTATTAATACTTTCATCAACTATAACATAAGAATTTGTGGTATCCACTTGTGTAAATATTTTAAATTGACGATCGAATCAGTTCGTTGTATTCATATAGGGTCAAGGAGTGTAGCTGTAAAAAATCATCAAAATCGGAGTTAATAGAACCGTTAAATCATGATTTTTCGTTTATAACCGTCGAAAAGTTTTGTCCCGTTACTTGATCTCTAAATGTTTTTTTTTTTTGCGATTTTTGACGTATGCGATTTCGAAGCATATACAAACAAGTTTGACGGTTGGATCGTTCAAACTAGTTTCATACAATGCGTTTCTCATCAAAATCAATGGTATATGTATTTACTAAGTATATTTTCATTTATTTATTTTGTACTTATAAGCACAAGGGCCAAAAAAAAAATTGAAGACTTTGGGCGACGTAAGTACAACTACTTATAAGCAGAGGTACCTTGGTCACACAAAGTCTTCATTTTTTTTTTTTTTTTTTTTTGGGTTTTTGCATTGCCTTTTTCTTTTGTGGTATCAACTTGTGTAAATGTCTTAAATTGATGATCGAATTAGTTCATTGTATTCATATAGGGTTAAAGAGTGTAGCTGTAAAAAATCATCAAAATTGGAGTTAAAATAACCGTTAAATCGTGATTTTTCGTTTATAACCGTCGAAAAGTTTTGTCCCGTTACTTGATCTCTGAATTTTTTTTTTTTTGTGATTAATTGACGATCGAATTAGTTCATTGTATTCATATAGATTTAAAGAGTGTAGCTATAAAAATTATCAAAATCGGAGTTAAAACTACCGTTAAATCATGATTTTTTCGTTTATAGCCTTCGAAAAGGTTTGTCCCGTTACATAATCTCTGAATGTTTGTTTTTTGCGATTTTTGGCATATGCGATCTCGAAGCATATGCAAACAAGTTTGACGGTTGGATCGTTGAAACTAGTTTCGTACAATGTGTATCCCATCAAAATAATAGATTCACTAACACTTAGAATTTATTTGTACTTTCATTAAGTATAACATAAGATTTTGTGGTATCCACTTGTGTAAATATTTTAAATTGATGATCGAATTAGTTCATTGTATTCATATAGATTTAAAGAGTGTAGCTATAAAAAATTATCAAAATCGGAGTTAAAACTACTGTTAAATTGTGATTTTTCGTTTATAACCGTCGAAAAGTTTTGTCCCGTTACTCAACCTCTGAATGTTTGTTTTTTGCGATTTTTTGCGTATGTGATCTCGAAGCATATACAAACAAGTTTGACGGTTTGATTGTTGAAATTAGTTTCGTAGAATGCGTATCCCATCAAAACGATAGATTCACTAACACTTAAAAGTTTATTTATACTTTCATTAAGTATAACATAAAGATTTTGTGGTATCCACTAGTGTAAATATTTTAAATTGACGATCGAATGAGTTCATTGTATTATATAGGATCAAGTACTGTAGCTATAAAAAATAATCAAAATCGGAGTTAAAACTACCGTTAAATCATGATTTTTTCGTTTATAGCCTTCGAAAAGGTTTGTCCCGTTACATAATCTCTGAATGTTTGTTTTTTGCGATTTTTGGCGTATGCGATCTCGAAGCATATGCAAACAAGTTTGACGGTTGGATCGTTGAAACTAGTTTCGTACAATGCGTATCCCATCAAAATAATAGATTCACTAACACTTAGAATTTATTTGTACTTTCATTAAGTATAACATAAGATTTTGTGGTATCCACTTGTGTAAATATTTTAAATTGACGATCGAATTAGTTCATTGTATTCATATAGATTTAAAGAGTGTAGCTATAAAAAATTATCAAAATCGGAGTTAAAACTACTGTTAAATTGTGATTTTTCGTTTATAACCGTCGAAAAGTTTTGTCCCGTTACTCAACCTCTGAATGTTTGTTTTTTGCGATTTTTTGCGTATGCGATCTCGAAGCATATACAAACAAGTTTGACGGTTTGATTGTTGAAATTAGTTTCGTATAATGCGTATCCCATCAAAACGATAGATTCACTAACACTTAAAAGTTTATTTATACTTTCATTAAGTATAACATAAAGATTTTGTGGTATCCACTAGTGTAAATATTTTAAATTGACGATCGAATTAGTTCATTGTATTATATAGGATCAAGTACTGTAGGTATAAAAAATAATCAAAATCGGAGTTAAAACTACCGTTAAATCGTGATTTTTGGTTTATAACCGTCGAAAAGTTTTGTCCCGTTACTCGACCTTTGAATGTTTGTGTTTTTTGATTTTTGGCATATGCGATCTCGAAGCATATACAAACAAGTTTGACGGTTTGATTGTTGAAATTAGTTTCGTAGAATGCGTATCCCATCAAAACGATAGATTCACTAACACTTAAAAGTTTATTTATACTTTTATTAAGTATAACATAAAGATTTTGTGGTATCCACTTGTGTAAATATTCTAAATTGATGATCGAATTAGTTCATTGTATTCATATAGGATCAAGTACTGTAGGTATAAAAAATAATCAAAATCGGAGTTAAAACTACCGTTAAATCGTGATTTTTGGTTTATAACCGTTGAAAAGTTTTGTCCCGTTACTCGACCTTTGAATGTTTGTGTTTTTCGATTTTTTGCGTGTGTGATCTCAAAGCATATACAAACAAGTTTGACGGTTGGATCCTTGAAATTAGCTTCATAGAATGCGTATCCCATCAAAATGATAGATTCACTAACACTTAAAGTTTATTTATACTTTCATTAAGTATAACATAAAGATTTTGTGGTATCCACTTGTGTAAATATTCTAAATTGACGATCGAATTAGTTGATTGTATTCATATAGGATCAAGGAGTGTAGCTGTAAAAAATCATTAAAATCGGAGTTAAAACTACCGTTAAATCTTGATTTTTCGTTTATAACCGTCACAAAGTTTTGTCCCGTTACTTAATCTCTGAATGTTTTTTTTTTTGCAATTTTTGGTGTATGCGATCTCGAAGTATATACAAACAAGTTTGACGGTTTGATCGTTCAAATTAGTTTCGTACAATGCATATCTCATCAATTTCAATGGTATGTGTGTATATATATATTAAGTAAATTTAAATTTATTTATTTTGTACGTATAACACTTAAGAAATTGAAAAACATGTATATTTATTAAGTAGCTTTAAATTTATTGTAATTGTTATAAAAATATATTATTGTGGGTTTTATGTAAAAAAAAAATTGAATTTGAAGGCAGTAAAATTACATTTTCAGTACATTTTATAATATTTATAAAAAAAAAAAATACCTTGCGTGACACCACGTGTACCCGTTGCGCAATGTGTGATAATTTTGGCGGTGCACTTGTTAAAAATAGGCGTTTTGTTTAAATTTTCGCTATCTGTGATAAACCCGAACTCTCTCTTCTCACTCGGTCTCCCGAACTCTCTCTTCTCACTGAACTCTCTCTTCTCACTGGGTCTCCCTCATCCTCTCACGCAGGTGAATCACCCTCTCTCTCCCTCTCGCTCATATCGCCCTATCTCTCCCTTTCGCTCACTCGGTCTCTCTCTCCCCAAACCTGAACCCTCCCTCTTTCTTTCCCTCTTTATTTCTGAGTTGTGATAAATATGAACCCTCCCTCCTTCTTTCCCCTTCTTTCCCCTTCTTTCGAACCCAATCTTGAACCCTCATTCTTTCCCCGTAGACCCTAAATCTCCCTTTCTTTCTTTCCCTCATTCTTTCCCCTTCTTTCGAACCCAATCTTGAACCTTTCCCCGCAGACCCAAAATCTCCCTCTCTTTCTTTCCCTCTTTCTTTGCCTATATTTACTGAAACAAAAGTAGGAAGGAGAAACTGTTTTATCATCAATGACTGGTTTTGTTAGAACGAGATCGAAACGGGTCACTTACCCGCTCGACGACCAGGTGAAAGATAGACTCGTAGGAGGATACAGCTCCAGACCTAGTGACGCCAGCAAAGGAAGCGAGCACTTCGGCGACTACGACTCCCCCTGCCTCTCTGAGCTCGTCCGCGACTGGGTTTCACGACAACGAGTCCGACTCGGAACGAGTCGAATGGGGTATTGGGCCGTGGAAGGGACTTTTTAGTTTCTTATTTTTCTTCTGTAGGTGTATGGGTAAGGAAGGGACTTTTTAAAAATTTGGTGGAAGTTTCTGTAGGTGTATGGGTAAGGAAGGGACTAATTAGGAACAAAGAGTGGGGTTAGGAGGTAAGTCCATATCTTCCTCAGTCAGAGTAATATTCAAATTAGGGAAAAGACAAGTCCTCACTATATTTCCTTTACATTTCCTTATTTGAGCACACTGTTAAGCGGCTTCTGCTTGTGTTATCTTTAATTAACATTTCCATTTAAACAGGCTCAGAGGGTTGGCATGATCAACACACTGCAAGAAATGTGTAATGCTCCAGATGGGAAACACCTTAACAGTCTGGCATGTGTTGATATGCTTGAAGTGATGCTCGTGGAACATCTGCAGAAGTTATTATTAATTCACATTGCAATATACGACTCGTTAGTTTCCTATGTTGAAAATTTGTTATGATTTTTTATTTAGCACTTTTTTTCCTTCACCTTGGCAGGGTACAAGACTCTTTTTCAGTCAGATTACTTTCACATGTAAATGAGCAAGTGACACTGCCTTGTTTTCTCCGGAAAGAATTTTGTTTCGTTATGAGTAATTAAGAGCATAATAGCAGTTCTTTTGGAGAATTTGTTTTCTCTGGAAAGAATTTGTTCAAGGTAAACCAACCAGTTCTTTTGGAGTTTTTTTTTTTGTTTATTTTAGTGGATGGATTTAATCTTCTTTCATTAAGAGCATAATAGCAGTTTCTTTTTATGATGTTTGTTGAGGTAGCTGTATAATCTGATACATTCTAATGCAAACCTTCCTAGTATTGGGCCGTGGAGATAGCTCTATGCTTTGTTTGATGCTTTTCCAAACCTCACTTGGTGTTTCTCAATTCCAAATTTGTCAATTCGGAAAACAGGAATCTGTAATATGTCTTACAGCATGGTATTTTGGAGATAGCTCTACTGCTGGTTGATTAGCTCACCTGGCCCTCAAGTTGTGCCAAGTTTCAATTTTACAATATAGACAATCCATAGTAGAGGTTACTTACATTAGTACGGAATTGATTGTTAATTTATTGTGTAAAGATAAAGTAGATCCCATTTTTTTGGCATTTATAGAAAGACCATGATGAAATTGTTTTGCATCTTTTCAGTTTTGACGAATGATAAGTGTTATTAATTTATGAAGTGATGGATCAACTTTTATGTTATTATGAAATCTGTTGGAGAAGCAGAGTATATGGACTGATATGAAATTCGTAGACATATTTATGGCTTGGTTTAACTTTTCAGTTATTTTTTTGTGATAATTTATGTTAAGGAGAAGCAATGGAGAAAATGATAGCTACAAAAGGACTCGAATGCATTTCTTAAAATTCTGCACTTGCTCTAAACACCAAATAGACATCTGATCAAACGATGAATTGTAATTAGAAGGATGTAAGAATGCCATCTTTGCTTATACATTGTTCTATGTGCACTATAAAATATTGAAAGAACAGAATGTCATCTTTCAGTATATACACGCAGACTCATTCGGTCTTCTCACAAAGTTTTGCAATTTTGTTCATCTGTATGAGTGTTTTGTGTATGAACATGGAGGTGTTATTCTTGTACAAAATTAAAATGTGAAAACGAAGCTATGAATTTGGTTTAGTTTGGTTTTTATTAATTTTATATTTTTCTTCTTTTGCAGTTTTTGGTTGAAGGGTTTTGATCTTTTTTTAATTAGTTGAAAGCGATAGACGTGGGTTTTTATTTTGTGAAAAGGTATAAATTCTTCGCAGCAGATTTGCTCCTCCTCCTCCCCTTTTCTCTCACTCTCTATCATATAATATGGGATTTATTTTGTGTCCTATAATAGTACTTGTTAACTATATACATCTCTTTGCAATGAATGCCTCAGGATGTGGTGTTATATGCCTAAACACGTATATGTGCAGAGGTTGATGCATTGAAGGAGGAAGTGACAACCCTAAAGGGTCAGCTTGCGATCTAAGAAGAGCAGATGAGGGCGCAGCTGAGGGCCCAGGTGAGCAGATGAGGAACTATGCCTGGACGGTGAGAGACCTTGTACAAGACATACAGATGTCCAGCCTCCAAATCTCGCTACCACCACCTCATCTTGCTCCACCTTCGACCTCAGAGCCATCTTGCCGTGCCAATACCTAGTAGCCTGATGTATTAAACTTAGTTCGCTTGTAGTTTTTTCTTTTTTGTTCGGACATCTTGTATGTACATTTTCATATATTTTATAATTCAATAATTTTGCTTGGTTAACTAATTATTCTTCAGACTTTAATTACAATATTTATCAAAAATTAAAAAAAAAATTATTTTTGACCAAAAAAAAGGGGTTTGCGCGACGAACAAACGGGCTTTGCGCGACGCAGGACGTACGTCGCACAAAGTGGCTTTGCGCGACATAGACTTTGCACGACGCACGACCTGCACTTTGCGCGACGTACGACCTATGTCGCGCAAAGCCAATTTGCGCGACGCACGTTGCTTGTACGTCGCGCAAAGTCTAGCGTCACTGAATGTTGCGTCGCGCAAACCTTTAGGCAACGATTTTTGACTTTGCGCGATGAAGGTGCGTACGTCGCGCAAAGTGTTTTTCCTACTAGTGAAAATTTAAACCCAACGGCTAAAGTAATTAAAAAAAATCTTTTATATATTTCACAATGTTCCAAGAGTTTCATGGTGTCGGTTTAGTGATTTTTTAATATTTATCAGAATCTAAATATTTTTAGGTTAAAATGTTCGTAAAATTAAATTAGGATAGTCTACATAAATTTTTTTTAAGTTACTTTAAGAAAAAAAATCATCGTAAATTCATTCTTTAATAATCTCTAGCTAAAAATTTAACCCATAAGGTTCTGGGTTAAGACCTAAATATTATGTACAAAATAAATAAAATATATTAAAAATTTAACCCATATCATTCAATTTCTTAAGTGTTATATGTACAAAATAAATAAATTTAAATCTACTTAATATATATATATATATATATATATATACACCATTGAACTTGATGGGATACGAATTCTATGAAACTAATTCAACAATCCAACCGTCAAGCTTGTTTCTATATGCTTCGAGATCGCATCAGCAAAAAATCGCAAAAAACAAACATTCAAAGATCAAGTAACGGGACAAAACTTTTCGACAGTTATCAACGAAAAATCACGATTTAACGGTTGTTTTTAACTCCGATTTTGATGATTTTTTACAGCTACACACATTGACCCTATATGAATACAATGAATGAACTCGATCTTCAATTTAAAATATTTACACTAGTGGATACCACAAAATCTTATGTTATACTTAATGAAAGTATGAATAAACTCTTAAGTGTTAGTGAATCTATTGTTTTGATGGGATACGCATTCTACGAAACTAATTTCAACGATCCAACCGTCAAACATGTTTTTATATACTTCGAGATTGCATACAACAAAAATCGTAAAAAACAAACATTCAAAGATCAAGTAACGGGACAAACTTTTCGACGGTTATAAACGAAAAATCACGATTTAACAGTTATTTTAACTCCAATTTTGATGATTTTTTACAACTACACTCCTTGACCCTATATGAATACAATGAATGAACTCAATCTTCAATTTAAAATATTTACACTAGTGGATACCACAAAATCTTATGTTATACTTAATGAAAGTATAAATAAACTCTTAAGTATTAGTGAATCTATTGTTTTTATGGGATACACATTCTACGAAACTAGTTTCAACGATCCAACCGTCAAACATGTTTGTATATATTTCGAGATCGCATACGCCAAAAATTGCAAAAAAAAAACATTCAGAGATCAAGTGACGGGACAAAACGTTTTGACGGTTATCAACGAAAAATCACGATTAATGGTTATTTTAACTCCGATTTTGATGATTTCTTACTGCTACACTCCTTGACCCTATATGAATACAATGAATGAACTCGATCTTCAATTTAAAATATTTACACTAGTGGATACCACAAAATCTTATGTTATACTTAATGAAAGTATAAATAAACTCTAAGTGTTAGTGAATCTATCGTTTTGATGGGATACGCATTCTACGAAACTAATTTCATTGATCCAACCGTCAAACTTGTTTATATATACTTCAAGATCGCATACACCAAAAATCGCAAAAAACAAACATTCAGAGATCAAGTGACGGGACAAAACGTTTTGACGATTATCAACGAAAAATCACGATTTAACGGTTATTTTAACTCCGATTTTGATGATTTTTTACAACTACACTCCTTTACCCTATATGAATACAATGAATGAATTTGATCTTCAATTTAAAATATTTACACTAGTGGATACCACAAAATCTTATGTTATACTTAATGAAAGTATAAATAAACTCTAAGTGTTAGTGAATCTATCGTTTTGATGAGATACGCATTCTACGAAACTAATTTCATTGATCCAACCGTCAAACTTGTTTATATATACTTCAAGATCGCATACACCAAAAATTGCAAAAAACAAACATTCAGAGATCAAGTAACGGGACAAAACCTTTCGACGGTTATCAACGAAAAATCACGATTTAACGGTTATTTTAACTTCGATTTTGATGATTTTTTACAACTACACTCCTTGACCCTATATGAATACAATGAATGAACTCAATCTTCAATTTAAAATATTTACACTAGTGGATACCACAAAATCTTATGTTATACTTAATGAAAGTATAAATAAACTCTTAAGTATTAGTGAATCTATTGTTTTGATGGGATACACATTCTACGAAACTAGTTTCAACGATCCAACCGTCAAACATGTTTGTATATATTTCGAGATCGTATAAGTCAAAAATTGCAAAAAACAAACATTCAGATATCAAGTGACAGGACAAAACGTTTCAACGGTTATCAACGAAAAATCACGATTTAACGGTTATTTTAACTCCGATTTTGATGATTTCTTACTGCTACACTCCTTGACCCTATATGAATACAATGAATGAACTAGATCTTCAATTTAAAATATTTACATTAGTGGATACCATAAAATCTTATGTTATAGTTAATGAAAGTATAAATAAACTCTTAAGTATTAGTGAATCTATTGTTTTTATGGGATACACATTCTACGAAACTAGTTTCAACGATCCAACCGTCAAACATGTTTGTATATATTTCGAGATCGCATACGCCAAAAATTGCAAAAAACAAACATTCAGAGATCAAGTGACAGGACAAAACTTTTCGACGGTTATAAACGAAAAATCATGATTTAACGATTATTTTAACTCCGATTTTGATGATTTTTACAACTACACTCCTTGACCCTATATGAATACAATGAATGAACTCGATCTTCAATTTAAAATATTTACACTAGTGGATACCACAAAATCTTATGTTATACTTAATGAAAGTATAAATAAACTATTAAGTGTTAGTGAATCTATTGTTTTTATGGGATACGCATTCTACGAAACTAGTTTCAACGATCCAACCGTCAAACATGTTTGTATATATTTCGAGATCGCATACGCCAAAAATTGCAAAAACAAACATTCAGAGATCAAGTAATGGGACAAAATGTTTCGACGGTTATCAACGAAAAATCACGATTTAACGGTTATTTTAACTCCGATTTTGATGATTTCTTACTTCTACACTCCTTGACCCTATATGAATACAATGAATGAACTCGATCTTCAATTTAAAATATTTACACTAGTGGATACCACAAAATCTTATGTTATACTTAATGAAATATGAATAAACTCTTAAGTATTAGTGAATCTATCATTTTGATGAGATACGCATTCTATGAAACTAATTTCAACTATCCAACCCATCATACTTGTTTGTATATGCTTCGAGATCGCATACGCCAAAAATCGTAAAAAACAAAACATTCAGAGATCAAGTAGATGGACAAAACTTTTCGACGGTTATCAACGAAAAATCACGATTTAACGGCTATTTTAACTCCGATTTTGATGATTTTTTTATAGCTACACTCATTGACCCTATATGAATACAATGAAAGAACTCGATCTTCAATTTAAAATATTTACACTAGTGGATACCACAAAATCTTATGTTCTACTTAATGAAAGTATGAATAAACTCTTAAGTGTTAGTGAATCTATTGTTTTGGTGGGATACTCATTCTACGAAACTAGTTTCAACGATCGAATCGTCAAACATGTTTGTATATACTTCGAGATCGCATATGCCAAAAATTGCAAAAAATAAACATTCAGAGATCAAGTAACGGGACAAAACTTTTCGACGGTTATAAACGAAAAATCACGATTTAACGGTTATTGTAACTTCGATTTTGATGATTTTTTACAGCTAAACTCCTTGATCTTATATGAATTCAATGAACTAATTTGATCGTCAATTTAAAATATTTACACAAGTGGATACCACAAAATCTTATGTCATGATGATCGATGAAAATTGAGGATTTTGTAAAAGGAATAAAATGCAAGCTTTGAGTTCCATTGGTAAGGTTTAAACTTTTGAGAAATGCTTCACAACCTTGAAAACAAAAACTCTGTCATTTTTCATATCCTTGCACATTTAATATTTTGTAATAGACTAGTAGTGAATGAATGTTTGTTTATTAGACTCTTATTTTCGAGTGTAGATGTAGTACTTAAACGAAAAATGTATTTTAATGTTTTGAAGTAATATTTATGTGGCAATGTGTGGTATGTGCAAATTTAAGAAAAAAAATTATATTTTTCTTAACGGGTCATAATGGGTCATAATGGGTCGGGTCACTTTACCTGTTGGGTAAAGTGACACGACCTGTTAAGGACCCGTTAAGATAACGGGTGTAACACGACACGACCCGTTAAGATAACAGGTTTTACACGAAAACGAAACGAACACAACAGACACGACCCGTTTGCCAGGCCTAGTTGGAGATGGTATCTATAGGTTATACCTTCCTATTCACACTTGTAACTTGCAGTCAACCAACAATACTATGACACATGTCTCAATCCTAAACCAATCTAAATATACAATAAGCACATATACAATCTATCAATCTCCACCTACTTCAATAATATGCGAAAGACCAGAATTTTGAGCATCCATCTGAAAGGCCACAAGAAATTGTAAGAGATGAAGCCTTAGTAAATTATGGTAAATCTTTTTGTCAGATATGACCATATGAATTATATAGTAATTAATAAAAGTTTGAAAACAGTAACATCTGAAAAAAGACAACATAGAGCTAACTCAAAAAATACAAGGTTGCAAACAACAACGATGTAGAGAACACAAGCACCTCCTGAAAATCATCAGGAGCAAATGAAATATGTGCTCCCTTATGTCACATCCCTAACTAGTTTATTTGAATGACAGACACTGAACAGAACACTCCATACATACACAACGAATGTAATGTACTCTGCCCAATCCGATATATACCACACCATCCTCCAGATATCCAAAACCAACCTACTTAGGTTACATTTGTCTTTCCAACCACTATAATCACAGGTTAGATAAGATTATAAACAACGTCTGTGGTGTAATCTCAACATTGTTCATAGTAACAGAGTCAGGTTAATCAACGTGTGTGTTAACGCTCAAAACTGGTGAGACTAACAAATGTTGAATGGATCAAGTGTTTGTCCTGGATGGATTTGGGCTTTGCAAACAAATGATAATAGACAAAGGATTTATGTGGTTCATCCTTCAAAACTTGGCTACGTTTACTACTTTTTTGTATAAAATGAAAACAAGGTTACAAGTAGTGCTTGGCTAGAATAGTATGATTGTCTCTCAATTCGTCTGACCCTTTCTAAGAAGTACTCGTCGTACTTAAATAAGCCTTCCTCTAAACCTTCAGCGTCTTGGTTCGAATTCATCACTTTCTTTGCATTTAATGCGCCGAATCTAGAAACTAGACCTACTAGTTGTCCTTACGTTTTTTGGCCACACGTGGCAACAAGGGGCCACTGGAATAGGTTCACTTGTGTCCTTTTTTGAGCTAACGCGACCGAGTGCTTTGCTCGGCCTTGGTGTTGGTGGAACTCGTAACCGAGCGCTCTACCTATCAGCCTTTATGTTTTTTCGTTGGCCTTTGTTCCCTTGCCTAGCCACCACGTGGCTTGGAGTTGACATCTGACTAGGCCTGCCCCTTTTGTGGGACCTCGCGCCTTAAAGCTGTTAGTGGCCAACTTGCCCTCTAGTGCTCGGAAGGCCCTTTATGAGGAATCATTCAGCTTGATTGATGATAGGACACTCAGAAAGAACTTTGCATTAATAGTGTGAAACTCAATGGCCACACGTGCTCCACATCACCTAATTCTTATTGTCCACGTGTTTGGCTTGAAAATTCGTCACACATAAGGGAGCGTGTGAGAATGTGAAGGTAAATGAATTTCACGTTGGTGAAAGGATAAATCTTACAAGAGTTTATAAAATGTTAGGTATTCCACATATTGCCAATTAATTTAATAGTAAAACCTCAACCTTTCTTCATCCGTAACAATCAATACCCTTAGTGGCCAACTTGCCTTCTAGTGCTCGGAATGCCCTTTATGAGGAATCACTTAGCTTGATTGATGATAGGACACTCAGAAAGAACTTTGCATTAATAGTGTGAAACTCAATGGCCACACGTGCTCCACATCACCTAATTCTTATTGTCCACGTGTTTGGCTTGAAAATTCGTCACACATAAGGGAGCGTGTGAGAATGTGAAGGTAAATGAATTTCACATTGGTGAAAGGATAAATCTTACAAGAGTTTATAAAATGTTAGGTATTCCACATATTGCCAATTAATTTAATAGTAAAACCTCAACCTTTCTTCATCCGTAACAATCAATACCCACCGGGGGGCCTCCCTTGTTCCCCTCTATAAAATGCATACTTCATCCCACAGAAGAAGAAAAATGGCACAAATTTATGAGGTTTTTGGTTCTTGCATGTGTTGGTGATAGTGCTATGGAGTTGGAGGAGAGTGAGGTAGGACAAAGAAACCGCAGAAAGAGATTTACACTTGTGATGAACATGTCACCAAGGTTCTAAAAGACCTTAGGCGGTAGTCGGGCGGCAGGCTGGGGCCTAGTGCCTAGGCAGCTAGGCATGGCTTAGGCTGGTGTCTAGACAGACTAGGCGGATTTAAGTAATTGCATTATATTTCGTGTAAATAAGTGTCTATTTATACTTAATATATATATAATTTCATTATAAATTGCAAAATAGAATGACATATATATTATGAAGTATTGGAACATAATGAAAAAATGGGGAACAAGCATATAATGTGTGTTCATTAAAATATTCAACAAGTCTCTTACAATTTATTGAGAAAAATAAAATGCAAAAAGAAAGTTATCTATTTTCTGTCTAAGTGAGTCACAACTTAGACGGGTGTCTAAGCGGGTCTGGACGAACTAGGCGGGTGCCTAGGTGGTCTAGGCGGGCGCCTCAACAGGTCTAGTCACCCTTCTTAATTTTCAAGCGTATAGGCATTAATTTGAGCGGTGACTAGTCGCCTAACGCCTAGGCAGGACCTAAGCGTCGTTAGGTGAGAATTTTTAGAACAATGCATATCACAAGTTTGGGTGAGCGGTTGACCTTTTTTTTATTATTAAATCGTTGAACACTGGTAGCCTCTGATTTTTTTTCAGTCTCTTTTCTTTGTCTTTGTTTTTATTCTGGATCGGATGCAGACTAGGGTTACCTCATGGAGATCGTAGGGAATGACGATATTGTGATGTCACTTTGATTACATCATTGAAAATAAAATCTGTGACTTTATTTCATATTACCTGCCGACATAGCTGATCAGCCTCTAATTTGCTTCTGAGTAAGACTAAGTGTAGGGCAGCCCAATTATTTTCTTGCCTAGTTGCCTAACTCGTTTTCCATTTTCTATCTCCTCGTGGTGCACTAGATAAGTCACCGGGGGTGTTGCAAACACATTGACATGCGTATCAGCCAAAACTACTCATTTTTCTGATTTTTATTCTTCGTTTCTCTTCTGTCAATTCTGTACACCCAGCGGATATTATTGATGTATGGATATTCATTCAACTACAATTTGATTGAATTCTAGATTCATTATATTATAAAACGTGTAACTAATGATTATATTGATATTGTTCCTTGAAAAAAATCAGTAAACGTTTTAAATTCAAAATTCTCTACTCACAAAAACAATAATTATGTAATTAAATTATTATTATAACTTGTCATAGTTTTACATGTCACAATGCATACTACAATTCGTGTGAAAGAAAAATTGAGAGCAGGAGAAAGACACATCTCTCTCGCTATAATCACTCCGGCTTTATTTAACTTTTTCTTAATCTTTTGAAAAAAAAAAACAAAACTATGTTGAATTAAATAAAATATTTTCAGCCGTAAGCACTGTTTTAAAAATTTATGCCTAGCGCCGCCTAGGTCTTGCCTAGGTGATAGTCGGCTGGCCACCGTCCCGATTAACGCCTAGGCGTTTGAAAATTAAGAAATGGCCCCTAGACCTGCTGAGGCGCCCGCCTAGACCGCCTAAGCACCCACCTAGGTTGCAATTCATTTATACAGAAAATAAATAGCTCTCATTTTACATTTTTAATATCAATACTAAAATGAACAAGCATTATTTGCTTGTGTCCTCATGTTTGCATTATGTTCAAATACTTTATAATATATATTAGCTCGTTTGGATGTACTTTTAAAATGACTAAAAGCGCTTTTGGTGAACATGTTTTTAGAATTAATTCTTAGTAAAAATGCAAATAAATCTTGAAAAAACACCTAAAGTGCTTCCTGAAAGAAACATTGGTACCTCTTACAGAAAGCACTTTAAGTGCTTTTGGAATCCAAAAACATTTTTTCTAAAAGCACACTTTTAGTCCTTTTAAAAGTACATCCAAACGAGCGTCATTCTATTTTGTAGTTTATGATGAAATTATATATATTTTAAGTATAAGCAAACACTTATTTACACAAAATATAATAGATTTACTTAAATTAGCATAGTCCGCCTAGCAGCAGCGGAGCCAATGCGGGGGCATTGGGCTCCCTTGACCCCAATGGATCATTAATTTGTCCCTTTAAATAAAAATTTGATTGGTTAAAAAAAAAAAAAAAAAAAATTGACCCCTTTAATAGCATTGCAATAGCAGCCCATCCCCTAACAGCCCATCCCCTAACAGAAAGTCACAAAAGAGTACGGCCCATCCCCCTAACAGCCCATCCATCCCCCAATTAATTAACCCTAATCCTAAGTTCCTAATCCCCCCCTCCCCACTTTGTTTCTCACCTTCCTTGCCGTTTCTGTCCGACTGTCCCTCTGACTCTGAGCTCTGGCTTTCTCACTGCAAGCTGCTGCGCTGCAGCTTCCACAAGTTCTTGTTCTTCTCATTCAGTGCATTCACTAACATTAATTCTTTTGAGTTTTGAGGTAAATTAATTTTTAAAATTTGAATTATTAATTCATAATTTGATGTATAGAATTATTGTTGTTGTTGATGAATTGAATTCTTGATTAATAGAATTATTGTCAGTGGCCTGATTATCCATTCAAATTTCAAGTTTCTTTGTTCGTCAATTAATCAGGTACCGTACCTCCACTCCAAATTTCCAATCATTGATAATTTTGTTATTTTAGATTTCTTGTGATTTTTAGGGTTTCATTCAATTTCAGTTATGAATAAAATAAGGATTAGGTCTAAGAGTAATTCCAGTTTAGAATTAGGTCTAAGAGGGGCAGAGTATCATCCTTGTATATCCATTTATAACATCGGGCATGAAAAAAGTTCTTGAATGTAGTATAATTTAGTTATATTATGTTGTTGACTCTTTTTGGTATTATTTAAAACAGTTATGGAGAGGTATTTTAAGAGAAAATCAACCGAAGATAACATCTCACCCTCTACAACGGATATTCCTGAAAGTTCAAATGAAAATAACATAGAAAGTATACTGGCAAATCTTCCAGGAGATCCTGGGCTTCGACTCCGGATATCAGAATATGATCCAAATATTAGAGATCAGGTTCGAAGAGCTTATTTACAAAGGGAATTGGTTCAACCTCGAACCCATCAATTTCCATATACTTCATTTGCAGGAGTACAACGCCGTTTCAATCCGAAATGGTTCGATGACTTTCCTACTTGGTTGGA
The DNA here is from genome assembly GCA_035220775.1 of Malus fusca. Lineage (NCBI taxonomy): Eukaryota > Viridiplantae > Streptophyta > Magnoliopsida > Rosales > Rosaceae > Malus > Malus fusca. The sequence goes on along the minus strand of CM069072.1, from coordinate 23,922,885 downwards.
GTATAGCATATCCAAAAATGCTGTTTTTTGTCGAAGTTGTTATCTCTTCAAGCTAGAGATTCCAGACCAAGCAGGTAATGACAATTTTACTAGTAAAGGTTTTCATAATTGGAAGAAAAAATGTCGACTTCGAGTTCATGTTGGAGGCCCTAATAGTGCTCACCACCAAGCTTTACTTCATTGTGAAGCTTTAATGAATCAGAATCAACATATTCAAACAATTGTTCACAAGCAGTCGGATCAAGCACGTATTGATTATCGCACTCGTTTGAATGTATCACTTGATTGCATTCGCTTTTTATTGCGACAAGGTCTTGCTTTTCGCGGTCATGATGAAAGTGAAGATTCAAGCAATAAGGGTAATTTTCTTGAGCTTTTGAAGTTTCTCGCAGATCATAATGAGGGTATTAAAGATGTGGTGTTTAAAAATGCTCCTGAAAATCTCAAGTTAACATCACCTGATATTCAAAAAGATCTTGTGTATGCAGCAGCATGTGAAACCACTAATGCTATCATGTTTGATATTGGTGATGATGCTTTCTTTTCTGTTTTGGTTGATGAATCGCGTGATATATCAGTCAAGGAGCAAATGGCAGTTGTACTTCGCTATGTGAATACCAACGGACAAGTAGTTGAAAGATTTGTGGGCATAAAGCATGTTCCTAATACCACTGCTATTTCACTTAAAGAGGCAATTGATCAATTCTTCTCTATACACGGATTAAGCATATCTAGATTGCGTGGACAAGGTTATGATGGGGCTAGCAATATGCAAGGTGAGTTTAATGGCCTTAAGACACTTATTTTGAAAGAAAATGAAAGTGCATTTTATATTCATTGTTTTGCACATCAACTTCAACTTGCTCTTGTAGCCGTGGCGAAAAATCATATTCAAATTGGCTCTTTTTTCTGCTTGGTTAATAATGTCGTTACTATTGTCGGAGCATCATGTAAACGTCGAGACATGGTTAGAGAAAGACAACAAACCAAAGTTATGGAAGCTATTCAAAAATATGAGCTTCCAAGTGGGCAAGGCTTGAACCAAGAAACTAGTCTTAAACGTGCAAGTGATACACGTTGGGGCTCACACTATGGTACCTTGGTAAGCTTGGTTAATATGTTTTCTTCTGTAATTGAGGTGCTTGAGATGATTGTAGATGATGGTGTAAGTCTTGATCAAAGAGGTGAAGCAGATATTTTGTTGAATCTTTTGCAATCTTTTGATTTTGTCTCTAGTCTCTTTCTGATGAAAGAAATATTGGGAATCACAAATGTGTTGTCACATGCATTGCAAAAGAAAGATCTCGATATAGTGAGTGCTATGGCTTTAGTCAAAGCATGTAAGCAACAACTACAAGCGATGAGGGATAATGGATGGGATGCTTGGCTTGATAAAGTTTCTTCTTTTTGTGGCAAGCATGATATTGATATTCCTGATATGAATGACATCTTTGTAGCTCGAGGGAGGTCACGGCGTAGAGTTGAAAATTTGACAAACCTTCATCACTACCGTGTTGATCTCTTTATTGATGTTATTGATAAGCAACTTCAAGAGTTGAACAATCGTTTTAATGAGACAAGTACAGAGTTGCTTCTTTGTGTTGCATGCTTAAGCCCAAATGACTCATTCTCAGCTTTTGACATTGAAAAGTTAGTTCGACTTGCTGAATTTTATCCAAAAGATTTTTCTGATATGGAGCTCACACTTCTTGAAGATGAACTGAAGAATTATATATTTGATATGCGTTTGCATAATGAATTTTCTGCGTTGAAAGGAATTAATAACCTTGCACAAAAGTTGGTGGAGACAAAGAGGGATAGACAGTATCCCCTGGTGTACTTGCTAGTGAAATTAGCATTGATTTTACCTGTTGCGACTGCTTCAGTTGAAAGAGCTTTTTCGGTGATGAGAATTGTGAAGAATTCACATCGTAATAGGATGGGTGATCAATGGTTGAATGATAGTTTGGTTGTGTACATTGAGAAAGATGTATATGATTCTATTAGTAATGATGTTGTAATACGACGTTTCCAAAATATGAGAACACGTCGTGGACAATTATGAATGAAAGTATGATCGATTTTTTAAAGCTATTTTTTGACCCCATTGTCTTAAATTCCTGGCTCCGCCACTGCCGCCTAGGCGCCCGCCTAAACCCTGCTAGCCGCCTAAGCACTAGGCCCCAACCCGTCGCCCAACTAGCGTCTGACGTCTTTTATAACCTTGGCCGGAAGTTATCTCATTTCAAAACAAAACTCCCTAATATGACATAGCAGAAGGACGTTATTTGCTTACCTCAGACAAATCTGTCTGCAGTTCATAGTGAGAAGGTGGTGGGCATGCCGATCTGATAACTAGAACAGCCAAACCCAACTCATATTCTATAAATAGGGATAGGGATCCAATTCCAAAGCCCCATTCACCAAACCTACAAATTTCATTAGTTTTGCAACTTTTCTCTTCAGTCGTAAACAAAATGGCCACCACAACAAACCTACTGCTAACAGACCTCATGTCTGGTGTGAACCATATCCCTTCAAACTACATCCGACCCATCTCCGACCGTCCAAATCTCACTGATTTTCAGGTATCAGATGCCTCCTCCATTCCTCTCATTGATCTCAAGGACCTCCATGGCCCAACGCACTCTGATATTATCAAACAGATTGGTCTAGCATGCCAGACTGATGGTTTCTTTCAGGTAACAATTAAAACACGCACGTATATGTATATACTTGCGCAAATGATTTCAACACACCCCTTTACTCCATCTGCATACCCTGTTGATTAGTGCCTTTGTTTCTCCTTATATATACACACACACACACACACACACACATATCCCATTACTCTATACTTAATTACACGTTATTACGACTAAATGATGCACCAACCTTTTTATATCAGGTGAAAAATCATGGTGTTCCAGAGAAAATGATCAAAAACATGTTGAATATAGCAAGAGAGTTTTTCCGATTACCAGAAAGCGAGAGGTTGAAGATGTACTCAGATGACCCTTCTAAGACAACCAGGCTCTCCACCAGTTTCAACGTCAGGACTGAAAAACTATCCAACTGGAGGGACTTCCTTAGGCTCCATTGCTACCCTCTTCAAGACTATGTCCAAGAATGGCCTAACAATCCCCCATTGTTCAGGTAAATAGGGATGCCTTCTTTTTCATCATCTTATGCTAGTACTTAAATATTCAAACCAACTAACGTTTTCTAACCAGACTTATTATATTGTTAAGATGTGAATCTGAGCACACATACACAGTCTAACAAGAGAATATTGTCCAATTGAATTTATTAGTTTAGTTAAATAAGGGCACATTTTTGTCATCATCTCAACAAACGTTCTTTAGTCAGGCTTACATTGCTAAACAAATGCTCATCTTGTTGAACTTTGAATATGAACTATATATACATCTTGTCGAATATCAAACTGACCAATGATCTAAGTTCCAGTCTAACAGGAGAGCATCGTCGTAGACGAGTTCATTTGTTTCTAATTAATTACATTTAAGTCACACAACTGAATGAGCTGTACTTTGTTCACAGGGAGCAAGTGGGTGAGTACTGCACAAATGTGAGAGGATTGGTGCTGAGATTGCTTGAGGCCATATCGGAGAGTTTGGGCTTGGAAAAGAACTGTATTGTTAAGGCACTGGGGAGGCAAGGGCAGCATATGGCTTTGAATTACTATCCACCTTGTCCTCAGCCAGAGCTAACTTATGGATTGCCTGGACATACTGATGCCAACCTAATCACCGTCCTTCTCCAAGATGAAGTGCCTGGATTGCAGGTCCTTAGAAATGGCAAGTGGGTTGCTGTCAACCCTATTCCCAACACTTTCATTGTCAATATTGGTGATATGATGCAGGTAAACTCTATATCCTACATTTATTATGTTTCGGTGTATGTTATCAAACAAAATTTCGTCATTAGATATTGGTCAATAGATCTTGAATGAAAGATCTTATGACTAATAACTAATACTACTATGCTTCAGTGTATTCTATCTTAATTGATTTTTGGTTATTGGATTGTTTACCACGGATCTAATGGCCAAAAGATCATCTGGGGTATACAAATTCTAAGAGCATATTGGAAAATGCCCCCATGGCGTGAAATCTTGATTTCTTTGTCTTTTTTCTCACCTGATTAGTTACATGAGGCATGAAATAATAGATGATGGCATTACTCCTGTGAGAGTTAAGCTCATTTCTCCCTAGCAAGGGGGACTTGTCCAAGTAGAGGGACAAAGTTTTGTAACACAGGAGTAAAATTTGTAATTGATTTTTAACCTTTTTACCATTTTATTTGGTATCAGGTAATTAGCAACAATCGGTACAAGAGTGTACTCCATAGAGCTGTGGTAAATTGTAACTCGGAGAGAATATCGATCCCAACTTTCTATTGTCCATCACCAGATGCAGTAATTGGGCCTGCCAAGGAGCTCATCAACTATGACCACCCAGCCATGTACAGGAACTTCACATATGCCGAGTACTATGAGAAATTCTGGAATAAAGGACTTGCAACTGAATGCTGCTTAGACTTGTTTAAACCCATTTGAACTTGTGCGTGCAATTTCATGTCACTAGCCAAGCACAAGTACACAAATGACCTCAAAAAATGGTCTACTTTAGTTTGAGTGTTTCAGTAGTATGTCTATTTATCTGATATAGATATTGACACTATTTTTATTTTTTATTTCATTTTTAAGTTTATGAATAAATACTAAAATAAAAAGTATATAATTTACATTAGAATCAATAAAGTATCACTATGATGTGGATACTGTTGATGTCCATTTGAATTTGCTACAGTAATAAATTTATTTAAGAATTGTACAGTACTTGGCTTAATTAATGTCATAGAGTATGATTCTCTCTCCTCCTATTTTCATCCCATTTTCTCCCCTCCTCTCATAGATCGCCTTTTGTCTTCTTCTAGCTATTAAAAAATTAATACAAAACATTGACGTGACTTAACTATAATCGTTCAAATAAGAGGGGAGGGAAGGGAAACTAAGAGGGGAAAGAATCCTACTCCCAATGCCATAACTTGAGGAGCTCCTTACTCTGTCCACTAACGCATTGCCATATGTTATGATTTTGTCTCCTAGAAGAAGACCAACTTTAAATATAAAATGGTGCAATCAAGCAAGTTTTTATCATTAATAGCCAAAATTTCTCTTAATTTCAAAAATGTTAGTTTTATATAAACTTTCAAATATAACAAAATGTTCACTTGAATAGACACAAACACCCTTATTGTTAGCCAGGAACTTGTTCAGAAATGTTGTAATGAAAGGAACATAGGAGTTTGTCGCTAGGTATTTGACCAAATAGGATCGTCCAGTTCCTATAGAACCTATCACTAAAATACCCCTAGAGAGGGATAGGGCTAAGCGGAGCGAAAAGGGTTTTCCATGAGATGGGAAATGAAAACTATTAGCCCCACAAGAGGTTTGTGAATAAGTGATTGTCTGATAATGAGCAAGGAATATCCGTCTTTCTGCTAAACAAGATGTATTGAACTCATAATTCATTAGATACTTTTTATGAATGTCAACTAAGTATTGTAAGTAAATTGCTCCCAGTTGTTCAATCATTTGATAACCAGAATCATTTAACCCAATTTTTGACAGCCCGTCCCGGAATTTACGGAACGAAATGGTATTTTTGTAATTTCACTAAGTTTTGGGTTTTTATTTAAAAATTATTTTTGGATCTTAATTGGTGAGCCCAAGGTGCCCACCCCCTGATTTGTGTCCCTGGTTCCCCTGTTCCTCGTGAACTCATCTCACTCTTTCTCTCCCTCACTTTCCCTTAGCTCTCACTCTCTCTTATGTGCTTCCTCTCTCGGATTCCCTCTTCCCCGAGGACCAGTACACACCCACATACACCACACCTCAACAGAGCATCCCAACACATTCACCACCACCACCATCATCTAGACCTTCCCTCTCCCTCGTCCATGTGAAGCATCGGGACACCCACAACACACCCACTTTGGTATCTAAATCATAAGCTTAGGAATTGTTTGGTCGACGACCGGAGCTCGGGAGGCTCCGGCCTCTTTCCCCGGTGAAGAACAAAGAACTCAGGGCCTTTGGGCCTAAACCCCCGAGCCCAACCCTTGTGTAACCCAAAGAACTTGAGGCCAAGTGAAACTTGGGCCTTAGGCCCGCTACCCCTAAAACCTAACCCAAAACCCAATTGAACTCAGGCCCTTGGGCCAAGGAAATCGGCCCAGCCTCTTGGTCCAGCCTTTCGACCAAAACCCACTAGGCCAGATCCGGTTGGAATATTCCCGTGTTGACTTTTTTGAAATTTACCCGGGACCCTTCTTAGGGTAATTCGACGTCCTTAATCTGTTTTTGACGACCGTTTTCCCAAATTCAATCGTTTGAATAGAGTTTTATTAATTGGACCCCTTATGTGCTTAGGTGCATTAATTGTGGTGATTCCCTCTTCGCTAATTTGCGTGGCTCTTCGACGACGGAGTATCTGTGAGTGGACCCCTTCTAAAATGCATGTTTTAATAGTAGAAATGCATACATGAAAAGCATGATTTAATGATTACATTTTGTGAAACGTTTGATGAGATATTACACCTACTGAGAATATTTTGAATTACCATATTTTATTAAACTCATGTTCTTTGTAGTATAGATGATGAATGACTTTATACTGCTTATGAACATGTTTTTGCACACTTCTTTATAGTATAGATGATGAATGACTTTATACAATGAAGATGTTTTTGAGATATATATATACCTATGTTTGTAAAGTCTATGTTCAATGGTTTTGTGCTTATCTAGTGGTCACTATACCACCATGGGCGAGGATTATGGTTGTTGGTTGCGGGTCGGGAGAAATAATCTCTGGCTTCGGGCCGAAAGACATGGACTTGGCAATGGGTTGGGAGAAATAATCACTGGCTACAAGCGTAGAGACATAAAAGCTGGCATTGGGCTGGGAGATATTATTATTGGATACCACTATTTATCACACTATATACGAGATATGATTTATGAAAGATTTTATGGCATATTAGGGTTTAGGAAACCTATTACAAATTACGCTATTGATGTTTTCATTAAACTTTGGGGGTTATTATGTTGATAACTATTTTAGTATTATATATATCAACTTGGTCACCTCATGTTTGTTTTGCACCCCCTCAGGACTTAGAATCGAGGCGTATAATCCTGGCGTCAAGGCACTTCCGCATCGGCATCCTCGAGTCTTCTTAGTGTAGGACCCATTCCCTTGCTCATTCAATTTTATATTATTTCCTTTCTAGTGTCAGTAAATTAGTTGTATACTCTCAACACGCTCCTCATTTGCATATTAATTATATTTAAATTTATAAGTCTTATTTAATTCTTGTTCTCATGCATCCTAATATGGCTTCGTCACCTTCGAGTGTCAGCCAGCACATGCCTACCCTAGTGTTCGGGGAATATCAGGGTCGGGCGTGTCACAATTACCCCCAAAACCAAACCCTTTTGATGTTCTGGAACCTTCATTGAGGAGAAAATTGTAGAGATGTATCCCAAATGCCGAGCAGACTTCCAAATTCAAAAGTCACTTTAGCGATTTATGAAACTACCATGGATACAATTTTATCAAGCGATGCTTTGCCCACATTTCTTGAATTGCCTTCCACTTCTCTCTCTCTCTCTCTCTCTCAAAATTCTTACTTTTTTCTTCAGTTGTAATTTTTTATACTGATAATATATGCAACTTTGATTAGTCTCATGCACAATTACTTCCTCTAGCAACCAAACAAATTCGAGTCGTGATGAATTTGAAAACCCTTTTCACCTCTCATGCCTATTTAACATTCACAACAATATAAACAAGCATTCCAAACAAAAAATCAGAACTCCAAAACAAGGAAAAAACAGTTGAAAATGTCCACCATTAATGGAGAAGAGGAAGCTAACTCCCAATATGCTATGCAATTGGCAAACATATCAATATTGCCTATGGTGCTTAAAGCAGCCATAGAGCTTGGTGTGCTTGACATTATCCACAGAGATGGCGCCGGAGCCCTGCTTTCGCCTTCCTAAATACCGTCTCAGCTTTGATATCTACACAGTCTGGATGCCCCTTCAATTCTTGATCACATGCTTCGCCTTTTTTCCGCTTACTCTATTCTCACTTGCTCGACAATCCAAGCTAATAGGAATGTTATTAGGATTTGTGGGTTGGCACCTATCTCCAAGTACTTTATTAAGAACCAAGGTGGGGTGTCTCTAGCACCATTGCTTAATTTGTGCCATGACAAGGTTATCCTAGATAACTGGTTCTAGTACAACCTTTTACAAAACCTTGTTAATTTAATCATTTTTGTTTTAACTTACAGTCGAACACGTGTGCAAAAACTTTTCATGTTGTGTTATAAACAAGTAATTTATGTATACGCATCAAACTATGATTGATTTGCAAGTAAAGAACTGAACAAAGTTCATTTCTTTTTCATCAGTGCAGTCATCTTTATATGTCACCATTTCTGCAGGTACCATTTGAAAGATGCAGTTTTGGAAGGAGGACTCCCATTTAGCAAGGCCTATGGTATGAATGTGGTGGATTACATTGGTAAGGATGACAGACTTGGTGGTGTGTTCAAGGACTCAATGAAAGAGTTCAACCTCATTTTTAAGCAGTGTTCTAAAAAAGGGCCTAGGCGGCCGCCTAGGCGCTGGGCGCCTAGCAACCGAGGCGGTTTTGGGCAAATCGGGAGGAAAAATCGGGTTGGGCCTAGGCGGCCGCCTAGGCGGGCTAGGCGGCGCCTAGGCGGTCTAGGCGGGCTGGGCGGCTAGGCGGGTTAGGCGGGCTAGGCGGTCCTAGGCGGTCCTAGGCGGCCCTAGGCGGTCCTAGGTGGTCCTAGGAGGTTTTTTTTTTATTATTTTTTATTAATTGCGTGCTTTTTTCTTTTTTAATTTCATGGTGGTATACTTATGGAAATGGTGTATCTAATTTGCAAATGATGGATTTACTACAAGTTTATCCAATACTTATGGAAATAGTGTACCTAATTTGCATTTTATCATTATTTTATTATCCATACAAGTATAGTTTTTTTTTAGATGTCAATATGCACTTATTTACAAGATATATAAGAAATTTACCTAAATCCGCCTAGGCCACATAGGCACCCGCCTAGGCGCTAGGCGCTAGCCCGCCGCCCGACTAGCGCCTAACGTTTTTTAGAACCTTGTTTTTAAGAAAGAGATTATGGAGATTTATACGGGTCTTGAAGGTCTACGTACACTGGTAGATGTGGGTGGTGGCGATGGTACTATTCCTAACTATGATTTGCCTTCGGTTGTTGAAAAGTCTCCCTCCCATCCCAGTATGATATAAATTTTTTGCTTACCATTGGACAATTTCATGTAGCTTTTTGTAGTTCGTTTTGCTTTGCTAACTTACACAAGAGTTTTGCTACTGGTATAAAGCACATTGCAGGAGATATGTTTGTAAGGATTCTGAAAGGCGATGCCATTTTCATGAAGGTGAGGTTTCTAAGAATTATTCAACTACTGATTTACGAAGCATGTTCAAAAGCAAACATCTACTTTGGCTGAATCAAAAATTTCAATAGAAGTGTGGGCAATCTAGCTTGTTTACCCCTACACTTAAGCTTCGTGTTCAAATCGATCTAACCCAATATCCTTCAACTAGTTACACTTTCGACAGCTTTCAACTAATGCAAATGATTTTATTAACAGTGTATACTACACGGTTGGGATGACGATCTATGCTTGATGATACTGAAGAATTGCTATGAGGCCTTGCCAGACAACGGAAAAGTGATAATGGTAGATATGGTGATACAATAAGCCCCTGAAACAAGTCTTTCTACTAAAAGTTTGTTTTTGTTTGATGTGTACCTAATGAATACCAATGTGTTGGGAAAGGAGAGAATAAAGAGAGAATTACAAAGTTTGGCACAAGCAGCAAGATTTTCAGACATTCGAGTTGCTTGTTCCGCTTTTACCTTTTCCGTCGTGGAACTGTTAAAGAATATGTAGTTTCCAGTTGGATATGTTCTGTTACTATAATCTTTTGAGCTTCAAAGACATTATACTGAACTTTCATTCATTCACTAGATAGTTAGATTAAACAAGAAATGAACATATAAGAGCAAAACAATCGTGTTCGAGCTAGATATGTCCCTCACACAACTCCCCTAGGTCTTGTCTGTTGGGCAAGGTTTGCTTCTTGGTGTATTGCAATATGAGTTTGTTTTATGGTGCCTTTGTGGGGGCATTTGTTAGGCCTTGAGACTTACAATCAAAACTAATATGTGTCTGAGCGTGCCACCGTTATCTTTGTATATCAGATTGTTGTTTTTTTGTTATTAAATGGGTTGATTACTTGGGCCACAAGTTATTTAGACTTCTTAGTTCAATTGGATTGTTTACGGATGGGTTAAGTTTGTTTAAAGTTCTTTTTCTTGCCTTATAAACAATAACTTTTACTCATAATATCATATGCTCAATTGAAAGGAGTTCATGGCCTTCAAATTATTTCTTTGGTTATGGTTAACACTAAAGAAACAAGGTTAATTAGTTTAGCAAGATTAATCATAGATGAAACTTTGAACGAAAAGTAGTAAAAAATGATATAGGATACAATGAAATATGCATAAAACAACAAATCTACTTTATGTAAGTACAAACAAAAAAGATTCGGGCAAGATTATGACCTTGTCAGGCAAGGTTCGTCTTTTTGCAACCAATTCTCCTTCTGTTTTACAAGGGTTGTAATCTTTGGAGAATGAAATATAAATTGGGTTTAGTAAAGGTATTCGATACTACAACATAGGGGAAAGGTAGCAAAGCTTCTAAAACTTGACAAAAGATGGCTTTCTATTGTGGACTTGCGATTAAAAGGGTAAAGTTTGAACAAACTAAAGTTTTCTGGTTTCTTGCTTGCTGGAGTGTAAAGTTGAATGTCTTTTGATTGATTGGTTAAGTTTCATCCTTCCTTGTGTCCTTCGTTGCTTTTATAGACTCTGTAGCCTGACTATCCACGCCTCCCCCTTTTGGTGATGGCCTCCAGAACATGGTGAGTCATCCTTTATTTACCTATCCATGCCCTTGAAAAGTACGTTTGCCTGGGGGTGAGTTGCCCTCATTATGCCACCTCTCACATAGGCTTGTTGCTTGTTGCCTATTTATTGGCAAAAAATGATTTTCAATTCTTCCTGGGCTGCCAACTGTCCGAGCCCAATCCTCGTTCTACTTTTTGCGCTCTTGGACCTCCAATCGCACTAAGCCCAACATTAAATATCCATTCAAACAGTGCCCCCTTTAATCATTGTTAAGTCTACTAATCAAGATATTGATAATGATTAAAATCAATTGCATGCCGAAACTGGGTATTAGCGCCTCTAAATTAGCCGTTTTAAATAAACCTATGCACTAACCCACAATTTTCAATGTTACCTGCATGTCCGTTAAATAACTTCAATTTCACTCTTTTTGGCCATCTCCTTCAACAAACTTGATTCTCTGAACTCCCAACTTTCTCGAATTTTCAGCCTTTTCTTGCCTTAATTTCTAGCCATTGTTTCACTATTTTCTATCGAATTCAACAATGGCACCTAAATTGCGCCCTGCATGCAAGTCTGGAGAAGGGATTGTAACTCTTCGCCGTTGACGCAACAGCCTTCATCGTCCTCAAGCTGGCCTTAATCTGTTCATTTTTTTGGGGAGTGCATTCACTAAGGCCTACCTGGACTTCCAAAGTTCATGTTGCTATGGATAGTAACATGCCCGATGCCAACCGGTTCACTTTCAATCCTTACACTGCTAAGGCAGGAATATCTACTTCAAAGTGGTCTCACTTCAAGAGGGGTTTCCCCTTAATGAAGGATGAAGCATGGTCTAAGTGGGTGGATAAATTATGGCCCATCTAGAAGAAGAAATGGATGACAAATGACATCTATGAGCTTATCATGATGTCCAAGACTACTATCCCCATCAAGCATGAGCTTCTCTCAACAGCTCTCATTTTCTGGAACACATGGACCAATACTTTTGATTTCAGAGTGAGTCCAATGTCTTCCACCATCCTGGATATGGCTCAGATTTTTGGTTTAAGGTCATCGGGCAGGTGTGTAGACATTACACGCGATTGGTCATCACCCTCACATTCTGCTGCTAAAGGCTCAGAGGCTTCTCAGTCTATCACCAGATTGGAGTATAACTCTACCACCTTTAAAAGTTATAGGATTCGCACGCTTCATCCCTTTTGCCAAGAAAATGTTCAGCCCGCCTTCCCCCACTGCTGACCCATCTTAGAAGCACATGTACTTTATTTTATATTGGTTAAACAAACATATGTTCCCCAACAAATCCAAATGAGTGAAGCTATAATAGATCCCTTTGGTGGAAGCGCTACATTCCTTTGACGATGTCACCACCAGACCCTTCATTCTGGCACATCTCTATCATCTACTTTATGAGATGATAATGGATCAGCCCTTCGAGACCAACGTTAATGGAGCTACCTGGATGGTGCAACTTTGGCTTCAATGGTACTTCCCAAAATTTTGGGCTTCCAACTTAGAGTTTCCAGAAGGAGTAGCTTCCACCCAAATTCTGGCAGAGGCTCCCACAATCAACCACTTCACTTTAGCTTACCTCTATTTCTTCAGAATCTGTAGGACTATGGTTGATCTTGAGTGGGGTACCTCAGTGCTCAGGAGGTACCTTGGATTTTCGGCAACCTTTTCCAGTATTCCTTTGGGGATGATGCTAACAGCTTCTGCAAGGAGAAATTCATTAGCTGTATCTAGCAGAGGGATTTGGCATGGGAGTAAGGAGTGATCGACCGGGCTATGAATACGAGCTGGAAGTCTACCACCCCAACTTATGTGGTAGGCAACTGGGGTTTAGACAGGCAATCCCAATCCCCTTCTTCGATTCAGTCCACTGTGGAACCTTCTTTCGCCTTCTTTCTCCCTCAGATGCTACGTTTTAGGCAAGCAGGCGCAACTTTGAGGTAATGACCAAGATAGCTCATAAGCATGCGGCCCTTAATTTTGATTGCACGTCTCGGTACACCACTTGGTGGAAGGCAAGTGGTCTAGGAAATATGATGGAGATGTTAGAGAAACCCATGGTAGGATACTCGGGCAAGTTTTCTTCAAGTCCTTTCCCAAAAAAGAAGAGTTTGAAAGCTGGAAGGATGCCATCAATAAAAAAAACCAACTTTTTCTAATAGGTAACCTACATTGTTGCCTCTTTCCTTTACTTCGTATTTTCATAGTTTGTGATTGCCAACTTTTTCCTTGATCTTGCAACCCAAGGTAACTCTGATGAATAGATTTCGTGCCAGAAGAAGATGTTGTTGAATCCTTGGTTCTTAATAGGCTGTTGTATAGGCAACTAGGCAAGAATCGGGCTTTAGCCATGTTCCTGAGGATGCTAGGAACATCTCTGAAATGTTCAATGAATTAGAGACAGAAGTTGGGCCCAAAGCAGAGACCAGGGCTTCCCATCGAGCAAGATCTTTTGTTGTATAATCTTCTGATTTTGAGCCCGAGGGGAGGCCCAAAGCTAGACCTGATCACCCTGCTCCAAGAGCCACTCCAACAAAAAAAATAACCAAGTCTCAGACCTCTTAAGCCTCTAAATTTCTTTATGCCCTCCCAATTGAAGCAGGCAAGAAAAAACAGAAGTCAGCTAGTAAGTGATTCAAACTTGATTTATTTAATTTCATCTCCTTCATCTTTTAACTGATCATGTTCTTTCTTGTGATTAGGACCTGCTATTAGCAAGAAGCTTGATTTTACCCCCAAAGAGATGAATGTAGGTGTGGAGAGGCAGCTACCACAACACTTCCTCATCCCAAAGCACAAGGCCCTTCTCAGGTACAAACATACTCGCAATCTTGTCTTTTCTTAATTCGAGTCAAGATCGCTCCATTAATTTGTCTTCTCTGTGTTATAATAGGCCTCTGTGAGGGCTCGGGCAGGTCTTCTCAGCCTGCTGTGAGTAGAGTAGGTCATCCTCAACCTCTTGGAGCTACTGGAGTATCAGAAATTCGATTATCTCGGCCTAAAAAGGTTGCTGCTGCTAAATCCTCTTCTTATGTTCCTGCTAAAGTTGCCACTGTTGCTGTTTCTGGTGATGCTGGCGTGTTACCTCCTCCTCTAGCTTATCTTCCAGCCACGACCTCTTTGCCCGAACTAGTTAGAGAGTTCAGACAAATTAGGACGAAGCTGTGATCCCCAAGACGCCCTTCTGAGCCTCAACATCTTCAAGATCAGTGCAGGATCTTTAGATAATGGATGCAGATAGACTTTTTTGCCTCCTCTAGCCTTAAGGCTCTTCAAGATGCTAAGAGAGCTCTCACTGAATAATACCAAGCCCAACAGATGACTAAGGTACAATATGAGTCTTTCATTTCATTCTTTGAAAATCTAAGGGCTTTGAAGGATCAGCATCTTAAGGCCAAGTGGCAAGCCAATAGTGTGAGGTGCTACAAAGATAAGCACACTTGGACCTCCACTACTCTACAGCAGCAGGTGGATGAGGGCTCAACCATGGAGGATTGAATAATGGTGGTAGCTGCTGAGATCCAGAAACTGGATGAACAATTTTCTACTCTGAAGGCTGAGCATATGACCCTCTCGAGCAACCTATACAAGAAGATCGAGGATGGGAAGAAAGTAAACCATGAAGTGGATGAATCTGAAGCCCAGCTAGCCAACAGTAATACAGCTTTAGAATAGCCAGGTTGCATTTTTACCATCATGCAAACTTATCATTCTAGGATAGTTGCCTTAGCTAAAGATTTAAACTTTTTAATTTAAGGCTTCTATACTTCCCTAATTATTGAATGAAAAGATCTCCCACTGCTTCACTATTTTACTTACTTATTTACACTTTTCTAATATAAACAACTGCTTTAGACATACAAAAGGGCCATCACCCATTCTCTAAGTATTATACTTCATTAATATAACAGTCTCTAACATCCCAAAGAGTTGGGTGGTACTTCTTTAGAAATTTAGCATTGATTGGATGTTTCTGTAAGTCTCCCTCTAAATCTACCAAGTAATATGCCCCTCTGTCTAATTCTTTGGTAATTGTAAAAGGGTTTTCCCAAGTGGGACTCCATTTCCCAAAACCTCTAACTTGAGCTCCCAAGGGCAAAACTACTTTCCATACCAATTATCCTTCTTTAAAAGTTTTCAGTCTCACTCTCTTATTGTAAGCTCAGCAACAACCTTTTTCCTTTCTTGGATCTTGTTTAGAGCTTCAATTCGGGCAACATCCAAATCCTCAATTCCTTGACACATGGCCTAAATAAATTCATCACTATGTAGACCAAATTGTTTCTAAAGCCTCACATAACTCACATTAATCTTCATAGGGAGCACTGCATCTTGCCCGAATGTTAATGCATAAAGAGTAATCTCAATTCCTGCTTTTTTGAGGTTCTATAAGCCTAAAGAACATCTCCCAACTTCTCATGCCACCTTTTTGGGCTATCTGCCACCATTCCTTTATTGATGTTCAACAATATCTTGTTGCTAGCTTCTGCTTGAACATTAGATTGGAGATAATAAGGGCTAGAATGGATCATCTTCATATTGAACTTAGTTACAAACTCTTATACTTCTTTTGAAATAAATGATGATCCTCTGCATGTAACAATCATTTCAAGCACCCCATATCTATGTAAGATTTTGGTCTCAATGAACTTGTTCACAGCAGCTGAATTAATGGTCCTTACAGCTGAAGCCTCAGCCCATTTGGTAAAGTAACCAGTTGCCATAATTATGAAGGTGTGTCATTTGCTGGAAGCTAGATATATTTGCCCGATAAAGTCCATGGCCCATCCATTGAAAAGCCATGGCTTTACTACTGGATTCAAGGGTACTGATGGTATGTGTTGGAGAGGTTCATGCTTTTGACATTCCTTACATCCTTTAGCATAAGCTTTACAATCTTTCTCCATGTTGGGCCAAATGTAGCCATATCTTCTCAGTAACCATCTCATCTTTATTCTTGCTTGGTGTGCTCCACAAATTCCTTCATGTACCTCAGCCATCACCCTCATTGATTCTTCCAGACCTAAGCATTTCAACAAAAGCCCATCTAGAGTCTTTGTCAGCAAAGTTTTATCCAACATAACAAACTTAGTTGCATGTCGTCTAATCTTCTTACTAGTGGGAAGAGAATGGTCATTCAAGTACTGGATGATAGATGTTCTCCAGTCCTCTATCTCGGGCTCTTTAGTCATTACATCCAGGCTAAATCCTCTCTCAAAGATAGAAGGGAGACTTTTCCTTTATATCTCTACCTTCATGTCAGGCCCTCTTTCTTGAACCTGTGCTCTAGAAGCCATTTATGCCATTTCATTGGCAATCTAATTTGCTTCTCTGGGAATATGGCTAATTGTTGCTTCATTACCCCCAATATTCTAATAATTGAGTAGCTGCAGGTAATACCCTACCATTGTGATATGTCTACACTTGTACTCTCCATTTAATTAATTAATCACCAACTCAGAATCACCATATACTTCTATTTCAGCCGCTTCCAACTCTATAAGCCAATGATCAGTGCTTCATACTCTACCATGTTGTCGATCGTATCCTTTTAATCCATAAGAAATAAGTAGCAATGCTGGATTCCCTTTGGATCAATGATGACAATTCTAGCTTCTACAGCATGTTGTGTGTAGGATCCATCAAAATATAATCTCTAGGGAGTGATCCATAGGCTAGTTATTCTTTTTACTTATTGCTGTATACATTCCTTCTTGCCCGAATGAGCCTTACTAGGTGGGATCCAAAGGCTAGCCACTTCCAGAGTTCCAGGGATGTTGGCGAGTTCCTCCTTGGATTCTTAGTGCTCAGTCTGCAATTGCTTGTCCCTTTATTGCCCTCTAAGGTACATACTGAAAACTGAACTCTGATAGTATTAGGATCCATTTCCCAATTCTTCCAGTTAGCATTGGCTTGGACAGCTTGTACTTGATCACATCAATTTTGGCAATTATATGGATATGGTAAGGCAACATGTAGTGCCTTAATTTGTTGGCAATAAAGTACAAGGCTAAGCATAATTTTTCAATTGGGGTATATCTTGTTTCTACCTCCATAAGGAACCCACTGAGGTAGTATATCGCATGCTTTTTTGCCCTTTCATTATTTTGAGCATATAAACTCCCTCTTGATTTCTCGGATGCTGAAATGTAGAGCTTCAAAGACTTCCTCCTCTGGGGAGGCATGAGCACTGGAAGTGAGGCTAGACTAGTCTTCACTTTGTCAAATGCCTCTTGTGTTGAGGGCCCCACTCAAACTTGTCTTGATTCTTTAATCTTAACAAATGAGTCAAAGGTTAGATCTTGCTCACAAGATTAGCAATGAATCTCCTCAAAAAGTTAGTCTTCCCTAGCAATCTCTGCAATTTCACTTTATTAGTGGGGGTAGGTGATTCTATTATAGCCCTAGCCTTGTTCTTGTCCACTTCCACACCTCTTTGATGGACCACGAACCCTAGAAAGTTGCTCGATCTAACCTCAAAGGCACACTTTCTAGATTTCATCTTCAACTTGTGGGTTCTCATTCTCAGCAAGGCTTGTCTGAGGTCTTCCAGGTACTGGTCTTCAATTCTAGACTTCACCACAATGTCATCTATGTATACCTCCATGATATGCCTGATCAAATCATGAAAAATGGCATTCATCGCCCTTTGATAAATAGCACCAGTATTTTTCAGCTTGAAGGGCATGACAACGTATTTATAAGCTCCTATATGTCATGGGCATCTGAATGTTGTCTTATGTATATCTTCTTTAGCCATTTTTATCTAATTATATCCAGCATTTCCATCCATAAAAGATAATACTTTGTGCTTTGCAACTGCATCAATGGATAAATCAGCCATAGGGATAGGGTATCCATCCTTGGAAGTTACTTCGTTAATATTTCTATAATCGACACAACATCGAATGGCATTAGTTACAGCTTTCAGTACAGGTATAATGTTGGCCAACCACTCTACATATTTTGCAGACCTAATAAAGCCTGTCTTTACTAGCTTCTCAATTTCTTCCTTGACTTTTTCTTCTATTTCTTTTTACATCCTCCTTGGTGCTTGCTTTATAGGTTTATACCCCTCTTTAATAAGCATTCTATGCTCTACTAAGCTGGAGTCTAATCCTGGCATTGTTATGTAATGCCATGCAAAACAGTCTTTGAATTCGTGCAAAAGATTAACTATCTTTGCCCGATCAACTGTTTCTAGCAGGCCACTAAGTTGCATTGGCCTTGGATCTTCTCAAGTTCCCAAATTAATGGTTTCTAAGGGGTCTTGAACTTCGGGTGCTAGTTTATCAGGCTCTGGAGATAAAAATTCTACCAACTTTGCAGCCTCAGGCTCATCCTCTAACCAATCTAAGTCATATATACATTCTGCCATGTGGATGGCTGCCTTCATTTCTTCTTCCAAAATTTCTCTTCCTTGATCATCTTCGGTGCCTGAAGTTCCCTCTCCCCACTCTGCCATTTTTTTGGCTGAGCTTTCCTTGATCTCTCTTCATTCTCTTCCATCATCCAATAGTCTCTTGATTAAGAACCTGACTACTATCACCTGGTCCTTTCTCTTTTGGTCTGTCATCAATGGTGTTGGCGAGAAGGGACAATATGAGGCCTGTCATATTCCTCCTGAGTGAGAGAAAATCCTTGTTCTAAGGGCTTTTGGACCGTCACCTTGATAGGGCAACCGTTCTGATCAGCACCTAGACATTGTAGGATCCCAACATTGGGATTGTAGAAATTAGCTTCAGCAACATTAGCTGTGAGGAGAAATGGTCATGACTCAGCCTCCACCATCTCTCAAAATCCTTGTTCTATAGTAGTAGGTTTATGATAGACAGCAACTTATTGGTGCAAGGTAGATGGTATAAACAAACTCTGGTGTATCCAATCCCTTCCCAGCAACGCCCCATAAGTAGAGCTGTTGTCTACTACAATAAATGCCAACATAATCTTATTGGATCCCAAGTCTACTCTTAAGGGCAGTATCCCATGTGTTTTGGTGATGGCCCTAGAAAAACTAGACACCGTGATATCAGTGAGAATAAGGTCTTCCTCATCTCTACAAAGTTTCTTTATCTGTTTAAGTGGTAGTACATTAACTACTACCCCCTATCTATCAACACCCTTTTTAATAGAAACCTTTTTCCAAATGAGTTGTCACGTGTATGGGCTTTAGATGGTTTGCTAAGGCCAGACTTGGTTTTTTGAACACCATCTTATCAGAATAAACTCTCTTGGGCTCTTTTTGTGTGGGGTCAGGCGAGTCTGTTAAGCTTGACCCCTCCTTACTAACCTTTTTAATGTTTACAAGAGCCATCATTGGTTCTCTTGCCAAATAATCATCCTCCATTACTGTTGGTTGATTTGGTTCTGCACAAAACATAAAGGACAGTACATAGGTCATGTTGACATGAAAGTTGCTAGGTCCAAGTGTTCATTCCTTCTTCTTTCTAATCTGGCACATAAACTGATCTATCCAAGCTTGGGCATCTTTGCTTAACATCAACTCGGGCACTTCCTTTTCTTCTATTGTGTTGAAATTATGAAGTTGTCTAGAGTTCCAAAGGAATATCCTCATGTGGTAGTGAAGGCACCCTTCTTTTAGGATAAATGGTTTTAAAACAAATAGGCTCTGGATTCCAACCTGGTGTAGGTACCATCACCATGTTCTCTTTCATTCTTCTTAATACCCTGTATTTCCCTAGATGAGGGGCTTGAGGAACATGATCCCTGAAGGAAATATTTGTGAAAACAAGTTCATTTGAGCAACATCTATGCATGCTATTAACAATTAAAATGCGGAATCATGCTTGTATGCACTCAAAAACAAAACTTAACCTATGAAATTCAAAGCCTAGTAGTTATGGTGAACCAAGACTTAACTCAAGAACAAAGTGAGTTGAGAAATCTTATTCCTTTGTTGATTCCTCTTTGCATAAGCAAAGGCTAATCACCTAAGGAGATGGCCTTCATTCCTTGTTTCTTAGCTCCATAGATTTCTTGGATGATGATGGTTGAAAGGATTCTCCAAGTTCCCAAACTAGAGAACCTCTAATTTTTCCACACCAAGGAGAGCATTGATGAGGAGAGGAGTGGCCTAGGAAGATTTAGATGCTAGTAAAACCTTCCTAGGGTGGCCGGCCTCTTAGAGAGAAAAGGGAGCTTGTGTTCTCATCTTTTCTCCAAAAGAAACCCTAATGAAGAAAAGGCTATAAAGTCATATTTATACCTACCTTCATTGGAGTGGCAAACTTGTAATAAGTCCAAAACCCACTCCATTATTATCATGGCCGGCCATTAAGGGTTTATTGGGCTTTCAAGCCCTTTGTGTTTTCAAGTTGTCATACAATTTGAGTTAATGGGCTTGACATTCAAATCCCATTGGGCCTTGCAACCCAAAACTAACCCGAGGTCTTTAACGAACATATTCGTTTGATTAATTAACATATTAATTAATCCTAGTCATAAATAATTAAACCATTTAATTATCCTTACTCATCTTCATTGTTTCTTCAATCTCTACCTTACTCGGTGTACGATCCATTAGGTTCCTTTTAGCGAGGCAGTGGGCGATTAGAACTCTTCAAATCGATTATGAATTGAAACTTACTTTTAATTCTCCCTTTAGTGATTATACACGTTTAGGGCTTCCACAAATCATGAGTGACACCTAGCAGTATGTCATGGTTACCCAAGCTAATCAAAATAGGTGGAGAACCTATTCAGTTTAGGATTACAATGCAATACGGTCATTCTCTAATACAATACTTTTGACCACATTGTTTGGTTTGATAGTTTATTCATGTCTACTATCCAATGTGATTCTTTTACTTATATGATTACCTTGAATGTGATTTGGAACGACTTCATAAATCTCATTCACACTTTGGTCAGAGATTCTTAATCATATCATAGAGTATTCTCCCTCAAACAGTTTGAAGGTTAGAGATCCCTTGTTGCGCATTCACTTGCCTCCATGGCTAAGTGGCTTAACCCCAACCATGTCGTGGACACCCTCTGACGGAGTGACTTTGACATAGTCAAAGATCAAGGACCTAACCACAAGACAACTATAATGCCTCAGGTTAAAGGACTACTTTGCATTATCCCAACAATGAGTTCTCATGTGACATGAGTATGAGAACTCCTCGTTGATCGTGTTCAGTAGACTCATTCTCTATTGAGCACCTACATGCTTGTCTTGGTGTCAGTCACACCAATGACTCGAGACCAGTCACTCTCCTTAAGAGAAGATATAGCACGTATTGATCTTAACGAACTGTTACGAAAGAGAATGGTCTCATGAATCTAACTTCTTTAGATCACATTATCCCAATTACATATTCCTTGGACTTATCGTTTAAGCATGTAACATTTATATGAGACAGCTTAAACAATAACCTTTGCCCTCTTTATATACTTATTAAACTAAATTAGTTTAACATGTGAAATGTCCGTAAAGTATTATCATATGATTGGTTTTAGGGCACATTTCCAACAATCCCCTTCACCTTCAGCCTTGCTATTAGCCTTCTTTACTTCTCTTCTGCTTCTCCAACTAGGTCGTATCTCTCTTCCTTGGGTAAACTCCTCGAACTTAACATTCTCAGAAGCTTCTGAAATAGCAGGAATTTTTAGTGAGTTCATATGAGCCTTATGTTGCCTCTGAACCCTTTTTATCATGGATGCCCCCATTTCTTTGATAGGACTTCCATCTTTGCCCACTATGTACCATTTTCGGCCCATTTGGATTGAATTCACCTTTGTAACTGGTGGTATCGGGCTTATGGTTCTTTCTGGCCTTCCTTGTCTCATGATGCCGTGGTTGGTTGGCTGGAGAGTCTTATCATCCACCCAGCGTGGTAACCTCACATCTTTATTTTCCACTTCTTCAGAGGCTTCAAAGTTTCTAAACACTTCAGATAGACTCTTAGGCTCTGAATCTCCTCCCAACCTCTGGAACACACTCTTAGTAGTCTCCTTATTTGTTTCAGTAGCCTGGAGAATACTCCAGGGGGCATCTTGTTCTTTTACCTCTTTCCTCCTAAAAATCAACATGCGCAAATGAAATATGTGCTCCCTTATGTCACGTCCCTAACTAGTTTATTTGAATAACTGACGCTGAACATAACACTTCATACATACACAACGAATGTAATGTACTCTGCCCAATCTGATATATACTACACCATCCTCCAGATATCCAAAACTAGCCTACTTAAGGTACATTTGTCTTTCCAACAATTATAATCATAGGTTAGATAAGATTATAAACACCGTCTATGGTGTAATCTCAACTTTGTTCATGGTAACAGAATCAGGTTAACCAACGTGTGTGTTAACGCTCAAAACTGGTGAAGCTAACAAATTTTGAATAGATCAAGTGTTTTTCCTGGATGGATTTGGGCTTTGCAAACAAATGATAATAGACAAAGGATTTATGATGGATTTGGGCTTTGCAAACAAATGATAATAGACAAAGGATTTATGTGGTTCATTTTCAAAACTTGGCTATGTTTACTAGTTTTTTGTATAAAATGAAAACAAGGTTACAAGTAGCGCTCGGCTAGGATAGTATAATTGTCTCTCAATTCGTCTAACCCTTTCTAAGAAGTACTCGTCGTACTTATACAAGACTTCCTCTAAACCTTCAGCCTCTTGGTTTAAATCCATCACTATATTTGCATTTAATGCGCCGAATACTCAAACTAGACCTACTAGTTGTCCCTACGTTATTTGGCCACACGTGGCAATAAGGGGCCACTATAATAGGTTCACTTGTGTCCTTTTTTGGGCTAACACGACCAAGCGCTTTACTCGGCCTTGGTGTTGGTGGAACTCGTAACCGAGCACTCTACCTGTTAGCATTTATGTTTTTTCGTAGGCCTTTGTACCCTTGCCTAGCCACCACATGGCTTGGAGTTGACGTCTGACTAGGTCTTCCCCTTTTGTGGGACCTCGCGCCTTAAAGCTGGCCAACTTGCCCTCTAATGCTCGGAAGGCCCTTTATGAGGAAGCGCTCAACTTGATTGCAGACAAGACACTCAGAAAGAACTCTGCATTAATAGTGTGAAACCCAATGGCCACACATGCTCCATGTCACCTAATTCTTGTTGTCCACGTGTTTGGCTTGAAAATTAGTCACACATAAGCAGGCATGTGAGAATGTGAAGATAAATGAAATCCACATTGGTGAAAGGATAAATCTTACAATAGTTTATAAAATATTGGGTATTCCACATATTGCCAATTAATTTTAAGGGAAATTTTATTTGATCTCATGTAACTCTTTTTACACCCAACTTACTCTCTGCACCCGTATTATTATTAACTAAACTATCAATATCTCTTTAAACCCAAATTTAATACCTTAACTACCCTCACAAACCCAATTTAATATGTAAATTTATCTGTAGACCATTTAGAAAACAAAAACTCTAAATCACTGTTCTGCAATTCATTCAAAGTGTGCTTTATCTGAATTGGATCCCATTGTTCATCCCATTGCCGCTTCAGTCACTCCCATTGCCACAATAATTAAACTCTACTCCATAACTCAAAATCATTTTATAAAGGGGTGTGCTATCCACACACCCCTTTTTACTTCTCTCACACCCCTTGCTAATTTCTGTCCTTTGATTTTCTTCAATTTATCCAATCCGACAGCCGAAAATTAAAATGGTGTGAGAGAAATAAAAAGGGGTGTGTGGATATCACACCCCTTTATAAATACACACAAAGTAGTAATAATAATTATATAAAGACAAATTATATAGAACGATTACTGTCTGGTTTGTAATGTTTATTAAGCTAGCCCCCTCATCTTTATGAAGATGTTAATCGTTATTTTTCATTCTTCTCGAAAGTTGGTAGAAGTGGGTTAAGACCAGCAAGAGCAATTTCTCTAGCCATTGAGATCTGTCCTTGGTTTTAACCTCGTTGACATTGTTTTGGTAGAAGAGAGAGTGATGATTTTAAGGTTGCGGGGAGTAGGAGAGGATGGTTTTATGCTTGTCCAAATTCTTAAATCCAAGTTCTTTATTCCTGATTCCCCAATTCGAAGGAGCCTCAGACTTTCAGTTGTCTTTAGAATCAACCATGGGTTTATTAATAAATTTTAGTTTTATTATTAATTTCACCTTGTATTTGATGGTAATTATACAATAGGATAAAAAAGATAATTCACATTTAAAATTTAAGTTGGGTGTAGAAAGAAGTTATATGGGTTCAAATAAAATTTCCCTTAATTTAATAGTAAAACCTCAACCTTTCTTCATATGTAACAATCAATACCCACCGGGGGCTCCCTTGTTCCCCTCTATAAAATGCATACTTCATCCCAAAGAAGAAGAAAAATGGCACAAATTTATCAGGTTTGTGGTTCCTGCATGTGTTGGTGATAGTGCTATGGAGTTGGAGGAGAGTGAGGGAGGACAAAGAAACCGCAGAGAGAGATTTACACTTGTGATGAACATGTCACAAGTTTGGGTGACCGGTTGACTTTTTTTTTTTTTTTTAATATTAAATCGTTGGAATACTGGTAGCCTCTGATTTTTGCAGTCTCTTTTCTTTGTCTTTGTTTTTATTTTGGCTCGGATGCAGACGAGGGTTACATCATGGAGATCGTAGGGAATGACGATATTGTGATGCCACTTTGATTACATCATTGAAAATAAAATCTGTGACTTTATTTCATATTACCTGCCGACACAGCTGATAAACTTCTAATTTGCTTCCGGCTAAGACTACGTGTGGGGCAGCCCAATTATTTTCTTGCCTAGTTGCCTAACTCGTTTACCATTTTCCATCTCCCCGTGGTGCACTGGATAACTCACCGGTGGTGTTGCCAACACATCGACATGCGTATCAGCCAAACTACTCATTTTTCTGATTTTTGGTCTATGTTTCTCCTGTCAATTCTGTACACCTGCCCAATATTATTGATGTATGGATATTCATTCAGCTAAAAATTTGAATGAATTCTAGATTCATTATATAAGAAAACGTGTAACTAATAATTATAATGATATTTTTCTTTGAAAAAATCAATAGACGTTTTAAATTCAAATTTCTCTACTTACAAAATACAACAATTATGTAATTAAATTATTAACTTGTTACAGTTTTAAATATCACAATGCATACTACAATTCTTGTGAAAGAAAAATTGAGAGGAGGAGAAAGTATATTTCTCTAGCTATGCATACTCCGGCTTTATTTAACTTTTTCTTAAGCTTTTGAAATAATAAAACAAAACTATGTTAAATTAAATTAAATATTTTCAGCCGTAAGTTATCTCATTTCAAAAAAAACTTCCCAATATGACATCTGATTAAATATTCCTTTAAACTAACAAATTGCATTAGAGAATGACATAGCAGAAGGACGTCATTCGCTTACCTCAGACAAATCTGTCTGCACTCCATAGTGAGAAGGTGGTGAGCATGCCGATCTGACAACTAGAACGGCCAAACCCAACTCATATTCTATAAATAGGGACAGGGATCCAAACTACATCGGACCCATCTCCAGTCGTAAGCAAAATGGCCACCACAACAAACCTACTGCTAACAGACCTCATGTCTGGTGTGAACCAAGTCCCTTCAAACTACATCAGACCCATCTCCGACCGTCCAAATCTCACTGATTTTCAGGTATCAGATGCCTCCTCCATTCCTCTCATTGATCTCAAGGACCTCCATGGCCCAACGCACTCTGATATTATCAAACAGATTGGTCTTGCATGCCAGACTGATGGTTTCTTTCAGGTAACAATTAAAACACACACACACGTATATATATTTATTTTGGGAAATGATCTCGACACACCTCTTTTCTCCCTCTGCATACCCTGTTGATAAGTGCCTTCGTTAATATATATATATATATATATATCCCATTACTTTATTAATTACATGTACTTTATACTTAATTACATGTTTAGTATGAATATAGGTACTACTACATATTACGACTAAATTTTGCACCAACCTTTTTATATCAGGTGAAAAACCATGGAGTTCCAGAGATAATGATCAAAAACATGTTGAATATAGCAAGAGAGTTTTTCCAATTACCAGAGAGCGAGAGGTTGAAGATGTACTCAGATGACCCTTCTAAGACAACTAGGCTCTCCACCAGTTTCAACGTCAGGACTGAAAAACTGTCCAACTGGAGGGACTTCCTTAGGCTCCATTGCTACCCTCTTCAAGACTATGTCCAAGAATGGCCTAACAATCCCCCATTGTTCAGGTAAATAAGGATGCCTTCTTTTTCATCATCTTATGCTAGTACTTAAGTATTCAAACCAACGTTTTCTAACTAGACTATTATATTGTTAAGATGTGAATCTGAGCACACATACACAGTCTAACAAGAAAATATTATCCAATTGAATTTATTAGTTTAGTTAAATAAGGGCACCTTTTTGTCATCATCTCAACTACGTTTTTTATCACGCTTATGTTGCTAAACAAATGCTCATCTTGTCAAACTTTGGATATATAGTCGTAGACGAGTTCATTTGTTTCTAATTAATTACATCTAAGTCACAACTGAATGAGCTGCACTTTGTTCACAGGGAGCAAGTGGGTGAGTACTGCACAAATGTGAGAGGATTGGTGTTGAGATTGCTTGAGGCCATATCAGAGAGTTTGGGCTTGGAAAAGAACTGTATTGTTAAGGCATTGGGGAAGCAAGGGCAGCATATGGCTTTGAATTACTATCCACCTTGTCCACAGCCGGAGTTGACTTATGGATTGCCTGGACATACTGATGCCAACCTAATCACTGTCCTTCTCCAAGATGAAGTGCCTGGATTGCAGGTCCTTAGAAATGGCAAGTGGGTTGCTGTCAACCCTATTCCCAACACTTTCATTGTCAACATTGGTGATATGATGCAGGTAAATACTGTATCCTAAATTTATTATGTTTTGGTGTATCTTATCAAACAAAATCTCGTCATTAGATATTGGTTAATGAATCATGAATGAAGGATCTTATGAATAAAAACTAATACTACTATGCTTCAGTGTATTCTATCTTAATTGATTTTTGGTTATTGGATTGTTGACCAAGGATTCAACGGCCAAAAGATCATCTGGGGTATACAAATTCTAAAGCATACTAGAAAATCCTCCCACAACGTGAAATCTTGATTTCTTTGTCTTTTTTCTCACCCCCGAGATAGTTAAGCTCATTTATCCCTAGCAAGGGGGACTTGTCCAAGTAGAGTGACAAAGCTTTTGTGATACGAGTAAAATTTGGAATTGATTTTGAACTTTTGTACCATTTTATTTGGTATCAGGTAATTAGCAACAATCGGTACAAAAGTGTACTCCATAGAGCTGTGGTAAACTGTAACTCAGAGAGAATCTCGATCCCAACTTTCTACTGTCCATCACCAGATGCAGTAATTGGGCCTGCCAAGGAGCTCATCAACTATGACCACCCAGCCATGTACAGGAACTTCACATATGCCGAGTACTATGAGAAATTCTGGAATAAAGGACTTGCAACTGAGTGCTGCTTAGACTTGTTTAAACCCACTTGAACATGTGTGTGCAATTTCATGTCACTAGCTTTGGACAAGTACACAAATGACCTCAAAAAATGGTCCACTTTAGTTTGAGTGTTGAGATGTCTTATATTTTCAGTAGTATGTCTATTTATTTGAAATAGACATTGAAACTATTTTGATTTTTTATTTCATTTTTAAGTTTAAGAATAAATTCAAAAATAAAAAGTATGTAATTTACATTAGAATCAATAAAGTATCACTACGATGTGGATATTGTTGATGTCCATTTGAATTTGCTGCAGTAATAAAGTTATTTGAGAATTTTACAGTACTTAGCTTAATGTCATGAAATAGAATTTTCTCTCCTCCTATTTCCATCATCTTCCCTCCTCTCACATATTGTTTTTTGTCTTCTTCTGACTATTAAAAAACTAACACAAAACATTGACATGACTTAATCATAATCATTCAAAGAGGAGAGAAGAGAAGGGACACTAGGAGAGGAGAGAATCCTACTCCTAATGCCATAACTTGAGGAGCTCCTTACTCCATCCACTCATGCATTGCCATATGTTATGATTTCGTCTTCTAGAAGAAGACCAACTTTAAATATAAAATGGTGCAGTTAAGCCCCCAAAACAGAAGTTGGACGAAAAAAGATTAGTCTCATGCACAATTTCTTCATCTAGCAACCAAACAAATTCAGAATCGTGATGAATTTGAAAACCCTTTTCACCTCTCATGCCTATATAACATTTCACAACAACATAAACGAGCATTCCAAAAAAAAAAAAAAAAAAAACTCCAAGACAAGGAAAAAACAGCTGAAAATGTCCACAATTAATGGAGAAGAGGAAGCTGACTCCCAATATGCTTTGCAATTGGCAAACGTATCAGTATTGCCTATGGTGCTTAAAGCAGCCATAGAGCTTGGTGTACTTGACATTATCCACAGAGCTGGCGCCGGAGCCCTGCTTTCGCCTTCCCAAATAGCGTCTCAGCTTCGATCTCTCCACAATCCGGATGCCCCTTCAGTTCTTGATCGCATGCTTCGCCTTCTTTCTGCTTACTCTATTCTCACTTGCTCGACAATCCAAGCTAATGGGAAGGTTATTAGGGTTTATGGGTTGGCACCTGTCTCCAAATACTTTATTCAGAACCAGGATGGTGCGTCTCTGGTACCATTACTCTATTTGTGCCATGACAAGGTCATCCTAGATAGCTGGTACTAGTACAACCTTTTACGAAACCCTGTTCATTTAATCATTTTTGTTTTAACTTACAGTATGACACATGTGCAAAAACTTTTCATGTTGTATTATAAACGATTTATTTATGTATACGCGTCAAACTATTATTGATTTGCAAGTAAAGAACCGAACAAAGTTCATTTCTTTTGCATCAGTGCGGCCACCTTCATATGTCACCATTCCTGCAGGTACCATTTGAAAGATGCAGTTTTGGAAGGAGGACCCCCATTTAGCCAGGCCTATGGAATGAATGTGGTGGATTACATTGGTAGGGATGACAGACTTGGTGGAGTGTTTAAGGACTCAATGAAAGAGTTTAACCTCATTTTTAAGAAGGAGATTCTGGAGATTTATACGGGTTTCGAAGGTCTACATACACTGGTAGATGTGGGTGGTGGCGACGGTACTATTCTTAACATGATAATTTCCAAGCACCCTGCCATCAAGGGCATCAACTATGATTTGCCTTCGGTTGTCAAAAAGTCTCCCTCCCATCCCGGTATGATATAAATTTTTCGCTTATCATTGGACAACTTCGTGTAGCTCTTCGTAGTTCGCTTTGCTTTGCTAACTTACTGAAAGAGTTTTGCTTCAGGTATAGAGCACATTGCAGGAGATATGTTTGTGAGGATTCCAAAAGGCGATGCCATTTTCATGAAGGTGAGGTTACTGAGAATTATTCAACTGCTTATTTACAAAGCAAGTTGAAAAGCAAACATTTACTTCGACTGAACCAAAATGTTCAATATAACTGTGGGCGCTCTAGCTTGTTTACCCCTACACTTAAGTTTCGTATTCAAACCGACCCAACCCAATATCATTCGACTAGTTACACTATCGACAGCTTTCAACCAATGCAAATGATTTTATTAACAGTGGATACTACACGGTTGGGATGATGATCGATGCTTGATGATACTGAAGAATTGCTATGAGGCCTTGCCAGACAACGGAAAAGTGATAGTGGTGGATATGGTGATACAAGAAGCCCCTGGAACAAGTTTTTCTGCTAAAAGTTTGTTTCTGTTTGATGTGTACCTAATGAATACCAATGTGATGGGAAAGGAGAGAACAGAGAGAGAATTACAAAGTTTGGCAAAAGCAGCAGGATTTTCAGACATTCGAGTTGCTTGTTCCGCTTTTACCTTTTCCGTCGTGGAACTGTTAAAGAACATGTAGTTTCCAGTTGGATATGTTTGGTTACTGTAATCTTTTGAGTTTCGAAGACATTATACTAAACTTTCATTCATTGACGAGATAAGTAGATTTAACAAGGAACATATATGAGCAAAACAATGGGATGATAGATTATAATCTGTCAAGTCTTAAAAACTCTGAACTGACCTAATTACAACAGTCGGGCATTGACACATCGTCTCTCTCCATCTCTACTGACGTTCTATCTGAATCGTTACATGACTGATATTATATTCTCTCTTGATGTAGTCTACAACCTTTTCCAGCACCATATCGGCATTAGCATCCGGCTTAACGATAACATGACAAGCCATTAACACCTTCCCAACAGTTATCGCCCATATGTGCAGCTCGTGAATGGCAACTACCTCATCCATCTCGCAGAGACCTTTCTCAATCTTTGTGGCATCAATCTCCCTGGGAGTGCTCTCCATCAAAACCTCCAAAATGTTCCTCAACATCCGGATTGTTGTCGCCAGCACGATTATTGAAAATACAAGAGTACATATCAGATCAATAATCTTCCACTCTGGCTTGTACCAGATAAGCCCTCCACCAATCATCACTCCAATACTCTGAATGGAATCGCCAAGTACATGAAGATAAGCCCCCTGCACATTGATGTTTCGTTGCTTCTTCTTTTTACCTTCTGGTTTCTTTTCACCTTCAGAGCTATGATTGAGCAGAGGTTCTGTGATGTTAATTACATCGGTATGATGGTGCTTGTCGTCATGATTCGAGTGCACCTCATGATGATGAGAGTGATGTGTTGTCACAGTAATCCCATGGTTATGGGTCTCATCATGATCCTCATGACTATGATTATGATCACCATCTCCATGACCATGACCATGCCCACCATGGCCATGTCCATGTCCGTGCCTACCATGGCCATGTCCATGTCCATGATCGTGCCCATGATCATGACCCAATAAGAGTGCCATGGCGATATTAACCAGTAAACCAAACGCAGAAACAAGAAACATGAGAAAGCCCTCAACTTCACCAGTGCCATGGATAAGTCTTGCAATGGCTTCATAAACAAGGATCCCAGCAAGCAGCCAAATCATCTGAATGGAAACAAGAGCACCTAGTATTTCAATCCGGAAGAAGCCATACGACTGACGAGGAGTTGCCTCCCATCCTGATGCCCAAAGTGAGAACAAAGAAATTGCAAATGCAGCAACATCTGACAACAAATGAGCCGCATCAGTGAGAATCGCAAGACTGTTGGCCTTGATACCCCCAACAACCTCCACACTCATGAAAATGACACAGAGGACAACTGCTATCAGAAGCTTCCGCATGGATGCTGACCGTTCCTGTGCATCTTTGTAACTAGTTTTAGCATCTGAAAATCCGCATGGTGCATCCCCACAAATCTTCGTCCCACACAAGCTCGTATCTGTAGTTGGCACATCTCCACCTACTTCAACTATATGCGAATGCCCAGAATTTTGAGCTTCCATCTGAAAGGCAATAAGAAATTGTAAGAGATAATGAAGCCTTAGAAAATTCTGGCAAATCTTTTTGTCAGATATAACCATACGAATCATATAGTAAATAATAAAAACAAGCTTGAAAACAATAACAGCGGGAAAAGGACAACATAGAGCTAACTCAACGAATACAAGGCAGCAAACAAAAACGATACAGAGAATACAAGCACCTCGACAAGCATCCTATTGGCTGTCCTGAAAATCAACAGGAGCAAAAGAAATATGTCTTCTCTTATGTCACCTCCCTAACAAGTTTATTTGAATAACAGACGAATGTAATGTACTCTGCCCAATCCGATATTTACCCAACAATCATAATCACAGGTTCGATAAGATTATAAACAGCGTCTACGAATACTGGACTTCAAATCCGAAAATTTGCTCAGACGCCAAACCTACAAGAAGTGTACAAACAAAACTGTGCAGTGCAACCCAAATCAAAGCCACAAACAATCGGAGGGAGAAAGTAGTGGAAATTTTAGCTAGTGCTCCTTCATATACGTCAAGCGCCGTGTCCCTTTCGACAAGAACATATGGTGTGAAGCATAAATAATATACATCACTGCAACATTAATGCTTATACAATAACGAAAATTCAATTGAGATACATTATACATAAGAATAAAACCAAAAATTTCACGAGGGATACATGAATACAATAAATAGGGGTATGATTGAGCAATCCTCTGGCAAGCAATCAAGAGAGAATGCATACCTTAATCAGAGAACATAAAAATTATATAAATTATGAAACTTTATCTTTCAAAAACCCAACTGGCAAGCAATAAATCTTTACACTGATGGGCAACGAGTGCATTAATACAACCACGAGACCCACAAGCAATATCACCAACAAAGTGCAGAAAAACAGAGCAAAATCCAAAACATGTAATCAAAACCAACAGACCCAAATGAGATAATATTAAAAACTCAACATCTCCCTCGATTTTGAGAATCTGCGTAATTGAAAAGGCATCGAATTTATGTATTCCGCCACATAAAAATCGAAACTTGAACACTTGAATAATGAATCCAGAGAGAGAGAGAGAGAGAGAGAGATACCTCTTGAAAGCAGTATTGCTCAGAAGGGGGAAGTGGAAGTAGATAAATAGAGACGGATCTTTAGTGCTGTATATTATTGGGAGGAAAGCTTGATGCTTGGAACTTGATACATATATATCCCATATATATATATAGATAGTGGGCTTAGAATCCCAACTTTGGGGGTGGAGAAGGTTCCTGTCCTTTTGGTGACGATTTGCATTCCTTGTTTGTTTTGTTTCTCATTCAATGACAATTAAGGACTGATTTTATTTATTATTTTGCCTTTAAAAGGCCTTCTTCTGCCCTTTGGGCCGCCAACACGTGGATTGGTTTTTTTGGGTATTTTAATCCTTTCAAGACTCTAATGACGTTCTTGTCATAAAAAAATAAAAAAAAGTCTAATAACCCTTGGTATTTTTGTTTTGATGGAAACAACATTCGGTATTTTATCAAGTGTCAACTTGTGTAAGAGGTTTAGGTTCGATTCTCGTCAAAAGTAAATTTAAACCGTATTATTATTAACTTACTGTGAGGCTTAGTCTATCTCTTCACCCTTTAATATACATAATGTCGTTTATTCAAAAAAAAAAAAAAACTTGTGTATTGATAATTTTTAGTTCGATTTATTCTTTTATTGCTTGTAGAAAAGAAGTAAAATAAATTGACCTTACTTTAACATGACTTAAATCTAATCCCAAAACAAAGCAAAAGCCTAAACAAGAAGGAAATCCAAACAAAGATGGTAATCCTTTGTGATACGATTTTGAATCGGATAACAAGTTATGACTCGTTTGGAAGTGTTTTTAAAATGGTTGAAAACACATTTACTGAAATTGATTTTTGGTTTCCAATAGCACTTCAAAATCCACTTGAATTAATACTAAGGATTGAGTTAAAAAACATTTTCACCAAAAGTGTTTTCAGTCATTCTAAAAACACATTCAAACATTTTAGTCAACTTGAGAATACGATTTAGACCAAATTCTCATTTATTAAATTTTTTGAACTAACGATATTATGAATCTATGCACAAACACACATTAGGAGAAAAAAAACATCTAATTGAGGACAAACATACTATCAATATTCTAACCTTTAAACTAATCACTGAAATATGGGAATTTTCTACTCTCATCCACAAGTTGTCTTTTACTAATTCTGAAGAACACTAAATGCACAGCAATGAATTAAAAATACAAATTGCATAAACCAACTAATTCCAATAAAAATATAAATAATAAAATAAGGAGAGCAAATATAAATAAAAGAAATTGAGCTCTCCTTTGTGAGAGTTTCTTTCTCTCTGCTGTGAGAGTACATATGTGAGATCTTCTTCCAAGCTCTTCGATGGCACCGGCCCTAGCTTCGGCTGGGGTCGAGTGTTGTGTCCTCTTCTTCCTTTTCTCCTTCTTTTCTCCCTGCATCTACTGTTGGTTCTCCCCAATTTTCTATTCGGCCTTTTCAATTCCTCCTACTTTGTGGGTTCTCTTCTTCCTGATTCTTCCTTGCTTCGTTTTTCAACCAGGTCTTCTGTCGAGATCGTGTGTAGAGTTCCGACACTTGCACCGGCTCGGGTGTGTTCCACACCACCACGTTCTCCTTTGTGTCTGCTGCTTGGGGCAGTGTTGCTCAGGACTTGTTCTGAGCTTCCAACTGATGATTGGCCTCTCTCGCTTGGATGTCGATTACCCGTAACTTATGGTTGTGCACAGGAGACGTCGGTGAAGAAGATAATCGACGGTGGTCGGGGAATCGGATGGCTAACAATTCCTTGGATCGTCGGTGGAGAAGGCAATGATGGTTCTCGGATGTTATTTGGTTTTGGGCTTATTTTCTATTTCTGTTGTTTTCTTTCTATTTAGGCCCTTTTTGGCTATGTATAGGTGTTGTTGGACCTTTGTCTGTTTGTAAGTTTGTGTTTTGGTTGGAATAAAATCTTTCCCTTGACAAAAAAAAAAACAAAAAAAAAAAAAAAAAAAAAAAAAAGCAAATTGCCACACGTGTACAGTTGTGGCAAGAGACTAGTCATGATTATCCATAATTATAATTTTGGTTGTTTGAACATAAGGGTAGAGTTGTCTTTTTACTGCAATTTTAGTCAACAAAAAAAAAAACAAACATAAAGTAGAGTGGACGACACCTAAAT
This sequence comes from Malus fusca, assembly GCA_035220775.1. NCBI lineage: Eukaryota > Viridiplantae > Streptophyta > Magnoliopsida > Rosales > Rosaceae > Malus > Malus fusca. Next base: position 23,888,136 of record CM069072.1, on the reverse strand, counting down.
TCCAATATGCCTTATCCAAAAAGAAGATAAAAAATTCAGTCTATTTGTCACATTCCAGATTCCAAATCCAAATAATGAAGCTGAATAATACCAAAACTGAAGCAATTATTGATTAGGGTTTAGCCTAGTGACTCTGTGGATTGTTTTGGTCGTTAGGTTCTTCTCATGTATCGTGAACATAAATCTTATATCTCCTTTTAGTGTAGATTATTGTAGAATATTGCTTGTGTATTTTTCTAAAAAGAAAAAAGTCTAGTGACACTTCTCTTCTTAATATTAAAAGACGTTTCAAATTTGATTCCCCAATGCCGAGATAGTTTCCATCAAGTTCGACTCCTTCATTCCCAATTGATAACAATTGATTGAAGTAAAGCTTTCGCTTTATCTTCCAACAACCACTGCGATGGAGCCTTAGGGACCAAAAAATAAAGTATAAAGATTGTAAGAGAAGAGAAAACAGAGCACTATAAAATACATGGATGAAGAATTTTACAACCAACAACAAAAATCGGAGGTGATAGTTTGTACACACTGATTTCCATCCGTCTTCTTGAAACTTACAAAGTGTGATTCAAGAAACAAAGCCTAATCGAGGAAACAAAATGCTGAGAGCAGAATTACAGCAGAGCTTCCTTCTTTTTGGGTTCTAGAACAGGAGGGTCGACATCGATCCCCATATTAGCTGCAGTCCCTGCTATGATTCGCATTGCTGATTCTATTGTCGTGCAGTTCAAGTCCGGCAGCTTTTCTTGCGCAATTGTACGCAACTGATCAATGGTGACCTTTCCCACTTTCTCCATCTTTGGGTCTTTTGAACCTTTCTCCGCTCCTGCAGGGTGCATACCATTCAGCACAGATGAACAACTATTGCAAGAAAAGATTTTTATGTGATTGGTCCGATTATGATCATATATGTGATGGCATACTATAACAAAGCCGAACTATTTCAACATGTCCAGATTAGTGATATTTCTAAAACAGTGGCCAACACTTGATTTATAGCAGATATGACAGATATAATCAATGAAAATTCTAGTATGCTCCGGAGAAGTCCTTGTAATCAAAACCAATTATTGTACAGATCAAAGAGAATAACAATCGAAGCCACAATATTGTGCATGAAAGTAAGCTTGCCACTTATACTTGGATTTGTCCTAGCATTCCGGCTATAGGTTTAAAACTTAATCGAACGAGATAGAATGCCAAACTAATTGTCAGATGAAAGTTCAATGGCCAATTCATAACGGCTGACTCCACATTCCTTACATTAATCAAAATTTCCTCATTTTCTTCATGTAATGCAAAATGCTCCCAGTTTTTAACACACAAACATATATACATGAACTATAGACACCAATACTAATTGGCAAAAGATAGGGTCCGCCAGCCATGAAGACGCCAATACCCATTTAAAGATTTCAATCTACTACATCTTCCACTCATTTTTCTTGTTTGTTGATAAGATATAACATTCTCAACAAATTGTGAACACACAAAGCTTATCACAAGAACATCTGCATTTATCCACTGGTTGAGCAGCAGCATTTAGAAAATAAACACGGCGACATATCTTCCGATACAACGAAATGCCAATGTGTGAGCAAAATTCAAAGAACCCCACATCAAACAGATAGAGGGCACAATGATATAACAGAAAACAAACAATCATACCTGCAGCCTTAAGAAGCAAAACCGAAGCAGGTGGGGTCTTCAGAACGAAAGTAAAACTCTTATCCTGGCATCAAAAAATCTGATAACAAAGTCACAATCTTGCAAAAATTAAGCAAAGAGTTGGAAAAATTATACCAAATTCGCAACGCAGACTAACATCGTAGACGGTGATTTCAACTGGAATGACATAGCCGGGCTTGTCCGCCGTCCTGGCATTGTAATCCTTACAAAAAGCCATGATATTTACACCCTTCGAACCCAGCGCCGGGCCGACCGGCGGAGCCGGAGTCGCCTTCCCGGCCTCCAACGCCAGCTTTATCATTCCAATCACTGCAAAACCGAAAACCCATCAACGAAATGAACTCAAATTCGTTTGACGAAGCAAAACAGTGAATTTGGAATACCCTTTTTGGCTTTTCCGCCGGGCTTGGCTTTCGGTGGAGCCATGGCGGTGACGCTGAGGCGCCTCCGCGTGTGGAATTGGAGGGAGCTGGCGGGGTTGGAGGAGAACATGCTGCTTATGCTTATCGGCGAGCCCCAAAGGGAGGAAGAGAGCTGACTCCTCACATTGTCGCGGCTGTTGGTATTCTGCGAGGAGAGAGAGGAGAGGACGTGGTGGGAGGTAGACACGGAGGACGGCATGGGAGATGTTTGAGTTCACTGAGCAGTGTCTCAGCAGGAAGGCAGAGTTTTTTGGATAAAACCCAGTGGATTCCTATCTTCGAATAGACGACCGGAATCTCTATAACGCTGTGGAAACGACGTCGTAATAGCAGAGTAGTTGTTCGCTGGTTTTAGCGGGTAGCAGCGAGCGGTTAAATACGTTTTGGGCTAGGATTTACGTGGGCCTAATTAGCCCATAGGAGGTGAACCAATTAAGTCAGCGTGGAGTGTATGCAGTGTAGATTGGAGAGAGAAACACTTATCCAATGCATTGTTTGGTGATCCGCAAGATTAATTTAGTTGGGTTATTTGGGTCCCTAGGTTTAGATATTGGGGTCGAATTAGTTGGGTTTAATTGTCCCAACTTCTTGAAAGGATTAGTTATACTTATCACATGATATGAAATAACGGTCGGATTGATTCTGTCTAATATCTATCAATTTTGAGTACCAAACATAACATCGAATTACACTGATCCAAATCTAATGCTTATTAGCATGCACAACATGTAAGCTTGGTAGTTTTTAAGGCCAACAGATAGATAAGAAGACAATTTCTCCTTTCTAATCCTACCATTTTTTAGGATGATAGAAATGAATAAGTTTTCTTATTGACTAATCTATATCCTCCCTCCAAGTTTATCACAATTTTTTTATTTTTTCCTTCAACATACGTTAAAAATAATATCCAACTATCTTTTGTGTTCCAATACAATTCTTCGTACCAAACGAGGCCTCCATTTGGTCAAGTCCCATTCCTTAGAAAGTTGGGCAATTGTCCATTTTAATTAATCAAGTTCCATTCACCAAATATGGCATAATAATGTAATCAGAGTGTCCATGAATTTCTCCCAAAAGGGACAGAGAATTAAGGTAGTAAAATATCCTGTAAACACATTTGTTTACGTGAATAGCTCAGTAGCTAACTGCGTTCTTAATACTTGGGAGATGCAATAATAGAGCCTGCACATGGTTTAGTTGGATGCAATATGGAATCGCTTTCACCAAATTATGTCCCTTTTTTAAGCTAATCAAACCAACAAGTAAATTGTTTCTTAAACGTGAAACTAAAGAACCGCTCACTTTTGGCACGCAAAATACAACACTTAGTGCCGGTGTTTTAGCTTTACACCGTTCAACATGAGCAACCGATATCAGACCTCTTGACAACACAAGTTACAAGTGCAGCAATTACAAACCATCATCTTTAGATACATCATAAGCTTGAGAGAAACTCTCCATTTTTCAATTAAATAATATGATAACATGTTCGAAATACAACTCTAAAAGTTGTGTAAGTGGTTCCACAAAACCCAAATTAAAGAAGGAGATAAAATACGAGAGTACAACATACCTAAAATAATTAGAAACTAGTATATGCCCACACACAAAGTGTGTGAAGTGTTTTATTTTTATTTTTAAAATTGAAGGAGAGAGGAATAGAGTGAGAGTGAACGTGGGAGTGAGAAGAGAGTGAGAGAGGTTAATTTTTTTTTTTTTAAATTAGAGATGTTAGAATCATATGTAGGTGATGTTTAAACAAAAAACAGCAAAATTTTGTTTTATCAAATTACGTTACTGCCTTTAGACTTTTTGTTGTGATAGAAGATTAAATAGTATTTTCATTCTCTTTTAATTGACAAAGAAAATTTTATAAATATGTAGTTTAGATATATTTTGACCCATTAAACAATCAACTTTCATATTCGTATTGGGGCTCCTTTCCGTGCTATCAAAAGATTTAAAACTAGTGAAAGATGGGCAGCACAATTGACACGCGACAAGTTAAGATTCCACAAAACAATCATGTAGGTTTGCACAGATGATTCTAATCCAATACTTAGTATATGTAGACAAGAAAAAATGACCTAATCTTATTAAATTTGACCGGCCAACAATATTATGCAAGCTCCAAGGAATCTTTATTTTTTATTTTAATAAACTTGTCCTGGAATCTATTATCTATATAGCCATCCATCTATGAGGTGTTTTCTGCAACACAACTCCTTCAGATACATTCAAATTCAGTCCCTCTCACTCCCTCTACATCCATGGCGTTCTGTGTTGGTATTAAGATGCAGAAATGGTCATGCAAAACCTTAACGACAGTGTTAGTCCTTGTACACTGCATCAAGATCTTGGTGATAGTGGCACTTAGCCATCTGGGAATTCTCCAACCTTTCCAACAGATGACTGAACCAACTACTGACTCCATGGAAAATCATCCCACCAATTCAATACTTGTGTTCGACCGTTTGTACCCGTCGATACCCCCGGTGCCTCTCCATATACTAACAGCATGTATCAAGAGGCTTCCAGTGGTAGAGTTTGGTCAAGTTTTTGAAAAAATCACAAAGCATGAAACTCAGGAGACAGTTTGCAGCATATGCTTGGAGTGCATAGAGAGAAGCCATGAGGTGAGGGAACAGTGCAACTGTGATCATGTGTTTCACAGGGAGTGTCTAGATAGTTGGGTCAATCAAGGGCAAGTGACCTGCCCTTTGTGCAGAGCTCTGTTGTTTCCGGCCAAGAGAGAAACGACGAGCTGCGGTGGAGAAAATTCAGACGATGGAGAGGGATGGTTACCTTAATAGGTTAGAATTCATCGTGAGATGAGTAGTTTATAATGAACTCTTACCCGCAAGCCTCAGACTATGTAGAAGTAATTTTTCTTGGTATATATATTTCTTACAAAATTACTAGCCTTTTCTTTCCGTAGGTAACATAAGTAAGAATTCATTCAGTGTCGGAGCGTATTGTATGTAGAGCTTGATGGATTCCCATGTTTTCATAGAGTTATGAGGGAGTTTAGTTGATTTCCATAAATCCATGTGGATTTTAATTGAATTTTCAATAGGTTTGTGAGACTTTTATTATTAATTTAATACAACTTTGTGAATTATCATGGAATTTTTAATAATCAATTTATTAATAAACATTGTTATTTTGAAAATTTTCATTATTTGAAATGCTGGTTTAACCATGAAAAAGTGGTCGTTTGAGGTGGGACCAATAATGATGATGGTGGAAGTGTCACGTGGTGATTGTTGGCAGGCGGTGATAGTACATGTGGTGTCTTTGGTGGCGGTGATCACAATAGGGGTGGTGAGATTGTTGTGGTAGAGGAGTGGTAATGTGGCCATGGTGATGGCTAAGGCAAAAGGTGGTAGTGATCGAGGTGGTAGTAGTGGTGTTGGTGGTGATCATGCTCATGACAATGACGGCGGAATAGGGTAGCTGGTATGGTCATTACATTCATATGGTGGATGATGGAGTTTATGATTAGAAATGAAAAAAAATGAAATTCATCGAAATCTGGAAAAAAAATTGAATTTGCAATGACAAAAAATTTACTACAAAACACTCAAAGCCTGTCAAAATACCAGGTGATCAGGACTGAAACTTTATTTGGTTGGTTTAAAGGTTAGGGTACGATTGGGATTAAGTCCAATCTAGTTTCAATAGCTAATTGACTGCATTCTTAATACTTGGGAGATGCAATAATAGAGAATGCACATGGTTTAGTTGGAAGCAATGGAATCGCTGTCACCACATTATGTCACTTTTTTAGCAATCAACCAACAATTAATTTGTTTCTTAAAAGTGAAACTAAAGGGTGCCACTGACATTAGTACGCAAAATACAACACTTACAAGTTCCTGTGGTGGGTGACAAGGTTAGGAAATCAATTATTGGCTCTTCAATTGAAATGTAAGATGTGGAATGTAACTACCATTTTTCTTCCCTTTCTCCTACTCTCTCATGAGTATTGAAATGTAAGATGTGCAATTCTCATTTTTCAAAGGTGGGTGACCATGAATTCTTGGTTGCCATATGTGTGCTATAACAATCCGTCCCCAATTATTACGATTTTTATAATTTTAAAAAATGAATTTACGAAAATGCCCTTCGAGGCAAATACGTTGACTTATGTTGACCACCTTGTTGTGTCATGTAATGTTATTTTCTTGGTGTAATCTTGTAGTACTCGTTGCTACAGACACGTGGGCGCAAACGAAACGTGATTTGGAGTTATAACAAATGAGATATTAACGTTTAAAGTCGGGGACATTTTATTAGATTGATTATTTTCTAGAAAGCTCCATATTTTTGGAGCAAAATCTGGAAAGCCACGTGTGTGGCCCAGATTAAAGGAAAGAAAAGATGGGCGGTGGAGATGGAAGATAAATGAGAGAAATGAGGGAGAAGTGAAGCCTAATCGGGAGAGCAGAGAAAACAGAGTGACCAATGGGAGGGGAGAGAAAGGAGAGAATGGAAATGGGAGAGGAACCGGACCCCTCTCTTTAACCCGGTTTATCCTTGCAACCCAACCTAATTCTTATGCACAATTTTGGTGAAATTTCATCGATTTTTCCAACGATTTGCAGCCACCCACCACTTGGGAACAAATCCCCAACCTCCCATCTCCCATATTCACCCAAAAATTGAAGTTATTGGTCTCGATTTCATGAGAAACGCACCGGTGGGTGCGGTGGTTCCACGACGACGATCCGTCAATCCCGAAGCTAACTCCGTTTACCACCATCACCTATAAACTTCCCTCAACCTCAGGAACAAATCCCATGCATTGGTTGAGGCGTCAGAGCTTGTTTGGAGTCGAATCAATAACCACCAATTTCTAGGGTTCTGACGGGTTTTAGTGAAATTGGGGCTTTTCCCGGCCAAATTGGCCTTAGTCACAGGCGAGTTGGCAGGAAGTGATCACATTCTCGATAGTTCAAGCGGCTTTCGGGCAATGGAAAACTTAAGTTAGGATCGTGGCACATGATCTCGGCGTCAAGACACTTCTGCATATGTATTCTCGAGTTTTCTCAGCATAGGTATCGTTTCCATGTTGGTATTTTTTATAGTAATTCTTTCCTATTAATTCAAATTAGTGTATGCTCTGAACACGTTCCTGTCTTGACATATTTCTTTCTAATTGCATATCTTTTACTTATATGCATGTTTAAAATGGCTTCGTCACCCTCAGACGTCAGACAGCACGTGTCTGCCCTGATATTTGGGCATATCGGGGTTGAGACGTGTCATGTGCTCCAGTATCATGACTCCGGTGTAAGTGGGTGTGTGTTCAATGCTCATTTTTGAAGTTTTTGGTGGAATTGTGCATATATGAGTATGCCTTCTCTGAATCTATGCTATTCTTGAGTTCCTTTGGTAAACTACTAAGTTGTTTCTGGTGCGGAACAACATGGCGCACCCAGATCCTCCCATAGATGAAGAATATATGGATTATATTTCCATTAATTTTGAAGACAGCCTTGACCTGGAGGAAATGAATGTTGACTCTGTACATTTAGTGGGCCTCCTTATTGTCGATCAAGAACCCTCCCAAATCATTGTCAATATCAAGGTCTCCCGAGCCAAGGAATAGTCTACTCGATAAGTTGGGGACGAAAAAAATGGCTAGAAGAATCCTTGAAGGCAACCCTTGGTTCATCAACGAGACTCATTTCACTGTTAAATTGTGGCCCATGTACCAATCCCTTGAGGAAATCGAAGCAAATCAGGCTATTTTTTGGATTCAAGTTCATGGTATACCCAGAAACTTGTGCACTATCAAGAACGTTAGGGTGTTTGGTTCGAAGCTTGGGTCGGTGCTCGAGATCGAAGACCTTGTTGTCACTGGGTTTCATGGCTTCTTCCAGGTTCAAGTAAATCTAGATGTTACAAAACCCTATTCTTACCAATTTAACTATGATATGCCTTGTCAAAAATGATCGAACCTCCTAAAATATGAAGATCTTAAAGATTTCTACTTTAATTGTGGTCGGTTGGGTCATGTTCATGGGTGCCAGTGGAATGCTCCGACGAGAAGAGATGGTGAAAACAGATATAACCCAAATCTACGAACGGTTGTCATTTCCAATAAGTCTACTTGCCTTTTTCTCTACCGGGAATTTCAGGCTTCAGTGACCGGAACAAATACTCAATGGCGGCAAAAATGAGGTTGATCTCGTTCGATGAGGTGGCACGAAAACCTGCAATAGGCAAACGTGCGAATGATAGAAGGACCTGACATTCTATGGGATGTCAGACGTACATGGCACTTCCCACCCTGTCCAATTGGGTATTGAAGCGACAATCACTGCAGGTGTAGCGAGCCAAGGTAGTGCTGACAATGCTGATGTATATGCTGGTACCTCTAAGAAAGCAATTCTCCTTGACTGGGGTAATCTGGACCATCTGAAGAGCTTTGGAACCCATTATCGTAATGGGACTCTTACACTTACTATAATGAGCTTTCATTGGATAAGAACTGGTTTGATTCGCGAAATGTCCCTTCTTGGGCCTTTAACAATGCCCATAGTCTACTCAATAGGCCAATTGGAAATAGCCCAACCTCAGTGGATGTGATTGGGCCTAATGGGATGTTAAAAATTCTTGAACTTCATTATGGTGATTCTCTACCTGGCTCACCCGGCTTGACTGCCGCACCCAAGTCTAGTGTACCTGAGATTTTTCTCTTCACGTGACATGATTGGGAGCTCTAAAAGAAATGAGCGTGATGATTCCCATCTCCTAACAGTGGAGAAGAAACACAAACCCCACACCTTTGTTGAAAATTTATCCCATAATGCAATTACTAATGGGATAAGCAAAAGGGGGAGATGAGTAAAAGGTCCAAAACAAGTGGGAACTAGGAAACCTATCCAAAAGAGTGTGGATTTTAATCTTCAGGATGTTATTGTTAGTCCAGTTCCCTCGAAGGAACTCGAAGAGGTCGAGGCTAAAGGGATGTTGGGAAGGAAAAGTGCGACTTTTCTCAAACAGAAGCAATTGGTGGAGGCTGGTAAGTATCAGCCTCACTGAACCCAATGTTAGTCTTCAGCTAAAACGTTTGTGGGCTTGGCAACCGACGGACGTTCCAAGACCTAAAAAGTTTTCTTCAGGAAGAGGACGAATTTGGTCTTCCTATGTGAAATGAGAATTACTGCAGTTCAAATGGGAAGAATAAAGAGACGTTTGGGTGTGGAAGGAGTTTTATGTGTCCTTCGTGAAGGTAGATCTGGTGGCTTATGCCTTCTATGGAGATATGGGATGACAGTATCTCTGCCCTCGTCTTCAAGTAGCCACATTGATGCTATGAGAACCAGACTATATGTCGCGTTAGAGGTTTTATGGCCATCATACTCAGTCACTGAGGTACCAATCGTGGTAATTGCTATGTGGGCTCAATGATGATGTGGATGGGTCGTGGATGTACTGTGGGGATTTTAACGAAATCCTAAATACTAACGAGAAGTCGAGGGATCGTGTCCGACTTGCGGCACAGATTGATGAATTTAGAAGCGTTATTGAAGATGCGAAGTTAATGGAATTTGATTTCTTAGGTTATGAGTTCACTTGGAGTAATAAGAATAAGGGCTCGAAAAATGAGGTATCTACAAGATCATCTCCAAGGTTCTTACACTGCGTATGAAAAAGATTTTGCCCATTGTCATTTTTGAATACCAAAGTTCCTTTATTCCTAATAGAATGATTATGGATAATGTCCTTGCTACTTTTGAAACTATCCATTGTCTAAAAAAAATGGAAAAAGAGATAGAAAGAAATTGGCGCTGAAACTTGACATGGCCAAGGCGTATGACTGTGTTGAGTGGGCATATTTGGAGAGAAAATTGATAACAATGGAATTCCCAGTCAGATTTGTAAATTTGGTTATGAAGTGTGTTACCTCAGTATCGTACTCTTTCCTTCTCAAAGGTAGACCACGTGAGGAGGTTGCCCCTTCCCGAGGCATGAAACAAGGGGATCACATCCCCCCATATTTGTTTTTAATTGTCTCTGAGTGTTTCTCATCCTTGCTACAGAGGGCAGACGAGATCTCCTTAATCCATGGCATTTCCACTGCAGTAGGGCTGCATCAATTAATCATCTCTTTTTCATGGATGACAGCCTCATTTTCTGTGATGTTATTCCATTGGAAGTTGGTGGCTCTGGTTTGCCAGAAACCAACTCTTGTTTGAATCCCAACGTGTTGATTTTGAGGTGTTAATCCAGCGTGTGAAAGACTATGTCGTGGAATTCCGAGATGTTTCTCTCTCTCGTTATATAAGCATTCCTTTACAAGTTCAGAGTTCTATGTGGCTCCCACCGCCAGAGGGTTGGTGCAAGCTAAACGTGGATGGTGCAGTGAACTTGATTGATGGTAGGAGGAGTGTAGGTGCAATTATTTGTGATTATCGTCGTGGTCTCAAGGGGGCTGTCTATATGTATAGTCCTAGTTTTGTGTCTATTTTGGCTGCGGAATTGTTCGCATTAAAACCAGGGCTCGAGCTTGCCATTGATGCGGGATGGTTTCCCCTTATTGTTGAATCAGATTCGCAAATTGTCATCTAACTTATTACCCAAGATGAACCATGCTTGGCTCCTGAAGGGTGCTTTGTGGATGTGATTCGACAGTTATCTCAAAACCGGTGTCTGATCACTTGGGCCATCCCCAGATGTGCGAATTGAGCCGCACATCAGATTACGCGACAAGGTATCCATGAACAAGGTTTCATTTTTTGGAATGATGTAGGCCCACCATGGCTCACTGATATTTTAATTTCGGAATTTGTAACTACTTAAATGTTTTGGTGGAATCTTTGTTGGCTTGCTCGGTCCCTTTTCCTTCACTGGAATTTTTTCCAAGTGGTTTTTTCCAGGAAAGGTTTTCCAGAGACCCTTGATAGGATTTTTACCACTTGCGCAAAAAGGGTTAAAAACACCTAACATACTTGCAAGAGAAACAAGGTTATTGTAGTATAATTGGCTCAAGCAAGGTCGTTCTGCATAGGGATTAATTTAAAAAGATTAAAGCGAAATCAATTCTCAACTAATTAATTAAAACAAAGTTTTTGAAAAAGGTGATTTAATGACCTAAATTAAGAAAAACGAATTTATTTAAAAAGATTACTTAAAAACTGCAACTTTAAAGAAGGAGAAAGAAACAATTTTTAGAATTCAAAGTGAGAAAGTACTAGGGTTCCGCCATCACCCTAACAATCTTATGTAGTTCTTCTAATTACTTATGAATTACACATGCATATTTTGAAGGTTAGGTTTTCCTAGAGTATATCCTACTTGGAACCTCCAACATAGAATGTATATCTAACATGCAACCTGTATGTGGTGTCCAAATCGAATGTGAACATGCAAGACTCATTAAATTTTGTGAAAACCCTTTGAACAACCATATAACCCTTAAGATGTGTCGTCCATCCTAAAAAGTTACACATATTAACCACAAGAAGCCTTAGTCAATTTTAGGGACAGCCCTTCGCCAAAATTGCATCAAAATACTTTTCTAAATATCCTAATGGTCGTGAATCACTAAGACAATTAGATAGTTTTAACCGGTGATTAACAACTCAAAACTTGCATGCATAAATTCATAAGCAAATTAAAAAGAGACTACATATTCTTACTAAGGATCATGGTCTCACCTAGCAAAAAGAATTAGTTACGCATATTCATAATAAAAATCACAAAGTCTTTATTGAAATTGAAAAAGAATGAAAACACCTTGAAGTATAAGTCTTGAAATATCTAAGATTTGCCCCAAATCTTCTCTCCAAAAATTGCATAAAAAGAAAACCTTGGCCGGCCAAAAAAAACTTATTTATACTACTCTAATTAAATCATCCTAGTCAAATGTCTTAGAATAAGACTAGGAAACTAAATAAATTGAAATAAATTAGGAAACATAATCCTAAATTAACTTGGAAATTCACCCAAAATCCTTCACATCCACGTTTTGAATCCATATCAGCTCCAAAACTAGCCCAAATATCTGAATTTAAAGCTTGGGCTATTCTGAACACTTTACCAGAAGGCCACAAACCCATCTGAGATCATCTTGGGCTTCAAAACCTGCATTTAAGCCCCAAAACGTCACTTTCCAACAACACATACTGCTCCTTTATTTAATCGTCAGAAAATACCCGCTTGGTAGAAATTTCTGAAATTTTGAAACAAACACGGCAAGAGACACATGAACGTCCTCCAATTTGAATCACTCCAAAATTCGTCTGTTTGATCATGTTTTGCTCCAGAAGAAGTCGAATGTCCTATCTTGAAAATATAAAACAAAGTATCAAAATAATTACCAAAATATACTAAGAATGAGGTAAAATATAACCCACACTTTGAGCTTGCCTTTGGACTATTGTATGTTCTGGCACTTCCTGCCCTTGGTTATATAATATTACCCTTTCAAAAAAAAAAAATAGTTCCGGTGTTTTAGCTTTACACCTTTCAAGATTCAATATTAAACCTCTTTTTTCTTTCAATGTAAGAGAGTTATTATGTACTCTCCTGTAAAAGTAAGATAAAGAAAAAGAGGAGTACATTTTGATTTTCTTTATCATTTAATATTACGATTTAATGAAATTTATCTTCACTTAAGTGAGAATTTTAAATTCGATTTTCGTCGATGACGAGTTCAAAGAGAGAAGAATTTCCTTTCGCTATTCGTTTAATAACAACAAAGAAACGGGTGCAAGTTTGGTTAGTCTTTGAATGGGAAAAGCCTAAACCCTTTGCATGGCTCACTATGCACTTGTATGGTCTGAAAAGGCTTAATTGTTTATAAATTATAGTTTAGCTGCTTTATCCATTTTTGATAAATGAAAAATGATCATCCTATAATAAGCAATAAGATGGTATGAAAATGATTGGTTGGGATTCGTCGACATCTGAGATTCATTTTGAAACCATGATCATAATCACCGACATAACATTCCAATTCAATAGAATAATATTCATGCATTAGTTTTTCTCCTCATGACATTATTTATTTGAAAAATCATGTGATCTTGAATCGTTTCATATAAGTTAGTCTCTTTTGGACTAATGACCACATGACTTTCTTTTCAGTTGTTGCCGTCATTCGTGCTTCCCTCCTGTAATTACTCAACAACTGCAGATGAACCTCATTAGACAATTTCATGGGGAATTAACCTAAAGAAAAGGATGTAGGGGATCTGAACGAAAGGAAAGTATACTTGTTCAACCAAGTCATCTCTCTCTCTCTCTCTCTCTCTCTCTCTCAAAAGAAACTCAACTAGTTTTAAGAAAAGCGTTCCCTGAAGGGAAGATTGGAGAAAAATTCCTAGGAATAAAACACCGTCCAAGTTTCAAAACTAGTGAAAGATTGGCTGCACAATCAACACGCGTACGTCAAGTTAAAGATTCCAAAAAACAATAATGGAGGGTTTGCAGACATGATTGTAAATCCAATACTTGGTTTACGGCGACAAGAAAATGACCTAATCTTTCTATATTGACAGGCCAACAAAGTTATGATATTTAGATATGATATTTAGACAGCATTGGAAGTGGTTACCATGTCAACTTGATACCTCTTTGCCTTTCTTAGATTTTTTGGCTATTTTTTTAGATGCCTACGTACGTAAGCCTTTTACCCAACAGTTGTACAATTTCTTTATTTTTTGGGTCTTTCTACTATTTCAACTATTTGGAAAGCTCGAAATAAGTTTATTTTTTAGGGTCACCCAATCTATTTTCATCATCTTTACATGTCTATCAATTTTGAGATCGTTCATGTGAGAAGTTTATTCCTAGTTATTCTCAAGGTTTTGACGCTCGTATCATTTCTTCTATGGGCATCCAACTCGCAAGGTACCAACTATTCTTCATGTTCTTTGGTCTTCTCTTTGGTTTCTTAGAATTAAATTTAATGCAGATGGTTTGTCTAAATGAAATCCTAGTCCTACTGCTTGTGGGGGAGAGTTTTAGTATTGTCATGGTCAGTTTCTTGATGGTTTTTGCAAGGGATTGGTCATTGCAACTTTTTTTTGCAGAATAATCAGTAGTTATTATTGGTATAGAGTTTGCATATCAGTGGGGTTGGCATTGTCTTTGGCTAGAAAGTGACTCTTCTAGTGTTATTTCTACCCTCCAATCGACTGATTTTGATCCTCCTTGGCCTCTTCATACGCAATGGTCTATTTGTTTGGACCACATATGAAAGATGACTATGCCTCTCACATATATCGCAAAGGAAATGTAGTTACAGACAATTTTTCTAACATAAGCTTGTCTTCTCTAACTTTGGTATGGCATGACTCCCCTTCGATGGTGATTCGTGCTGCTTTGTTTTCAGACTACGTTGGGTTTTCTGACTTCTGCTTCTCAAATTAATGTGTATCTCGGCATACAGGTTTGTCTCACTTTTTTTTTCTTAACATTGTGATGTAGCTTGTTCTGTTTTGCAGGTTTAGACCTTTACATTATGCTTTAGAAGGTTTGGGTTTCATGTCCCCCTCTTTTTCTTGTATATTTGTTGTTTTTGTTTCTAAAAGGGTAAGGTTTATGTCCCCATTTCTTTTCATGTATTTTTTTATCCTTTTTTCTTGTATCATGAGGGGTTAGGTTTATGTTCTCATGACTATGTGTACCTTTTTTTCGATATCAATAAAATTCTCCTTATACCGTCGAGGTTTTCTATAAAAAAAATCCCTCTCATTATTTCTATATATCCATGGCGTTATGCACAGTGACATAAGAATGAACGGACCATGATGGATTTAGCCTCATCCTGACTGCTTTTTCTACAACCCTCCTATTAGTTTTATACCTCTTCCATTTACTACCCTTCTTTATCGCTCAACAATACAAACTCAAGAATTAAAATGATTAGTGGTAGACAAACTCAAAAAATACTTTTGTCGATTTTAAATCTCAGAAACTAAGCTAATGAGTTATGTCAATTTTACTAACCATTTATTTATGAGCCAGTGAGCCTATTCCACATAACCACAGAGCCAGTCACAATTTATTAAACCAAAAATTCGTTTCTTATGTATATAAATCAAAAGAGCCAGTCTCAATTTAGTACAGAAAAATAGGAAGAGGATCCTCTCCTAATTCACTTTGTGGAGATCCTTGGGATCTTCACATCTTAACCGTTTATCGTATATCGTGTGATTAATTTTCATCAGATATTATTTGTGTTTAAATTTAAATAATTTCTGATCACATGATACACGATGAATAATTAAAATGTAGAAATCTCTAGATCCTTAGACCATCTCCAAACCTGGGCTAAAAGCCAAATTACCCCCCCAAACACTCTCCAACCCATGTTAAAATTTTAGGCTAAATGCCAAATGTTATTTCTGGGCCAAATACCCCTCAGCTTTCCCCCGGGCTAAATGCCAAATGTTTATCGGAATTTAAATTTTTTTAGATTAAAATGTTCATAAAATTAATTTACAATAATCTACATATTTTTTTTTTAAATTTGATTTAAGAAAAAAATTAGCCTAAGTTCATTCTTTAATAATTCCGGGCTAAAATTTTAGGGTAGAAGGGTTGGAGCAGAAAAAATGTTTCTTGGCTAAAAGCCAAATTTTCCGGGCTAAAAAATTTGGTTTTTAGCCCAAGGGTTGGAGATGGTCTTACAAAGTGAATCCGGATAAAATTTGACAATACGTCACTCTCCTCTGTCTCCCTGTTTTGGATTTAAACGATCAGCAATTAACTTATCAGACCTTTTTATAATTTTTATATTTATATGTTTGGATTGTTCGAATAATTTAATATTTGATCAGAAAAAGTCGGTTGCAGCTGCAGGTACGTGGCTGCACCTCATGTGTGTTGTCGTCGGCAAGCAAAATACCGAAGTCTATCCTTTTGGAAGGATCACCATTTGCCTTCAATTTTCTTTTTCTTTTTCTAGTTGGAAAATGTCGATGTTGCGAAAGAATTTTATAGATAATTGCTTCCCATTATTTTTTTTTTAATTTTTAATTTGGTTATTTAATCTAAGAGTTAAAGGGAAATAGAGAAGTTGGAGGGAGAAAATGGAATGCAAAAAAAGGTATTTTTAGTATTTGGCATGATTTTTCTTCTTTGTTGTGGTCATCATTCATGCTTCCATGCAATGCAGCTACTAAGATGCTCATTAGACAATATTTATGGGCTTAATTCGGAATAGAAAATATTCCATTACTTGATTAACAAGAATAAAATGTCCGCACTCTAGGCTTGTTAGGAATTTTAGAGCTTTTTGGTATCTTATTTGAAATTTTTTATCATTTTTCAAAACATTTCTTGAAAACTTTTATTGAAAACAATTTTCTTTAAGACTCAAAAACTTGTTTGGTATGCGATTTAAAAATTTTAAATCTTACAATTTAAACTGGACAAAGAAATCCACAAAGAGGGGGTCGAGGGAGAAAGAGGAGAGAGAATGAAAGAAAGTAAGACGTGATTGGAGGAAAGAGAAAGAAAAGAGATGATCGGAGGAGATATAGAGGAAGATGAGTGACAGAAAAAACCGAGAGAATGAAGAGTGCGGATTGGAGGAGAGACGGAGAAAGTAAAAAAAAAAAAAAAGAGAAGGCAAAGAGAGAAAGAAGAAAAGAGAGAAGAGAGAGATTTGGAGTAAGAGGAGAGGAGGGAGAGAAACGAAATGAGTGTTTAAGTTTAAAAACTCTAAAAACTTTTTTTTTGTGTTTTTAGATAATAGACTATAGTTTTGAGTTAGTCTTAAGTTCAGTTTTTTAAAATAGTCCTACCAAACAAGTTTTTAAGGTCCAAAACTTGAAAATTGTTTTTGAGTTTAAAAAGTTGGATTTAAGTAGAATACCAAACAGACCCTTAATAGGAAGCAAAATGTGAAACTTAAACAAAAATATTTCTAAATTTAAGATGTTGTTTTAACCTAGTAATCTTACGAATTTGAGTGTTTGACTCTGTGAAGTTGTTATATTTGAGTGGTCATGAGCCTAAATCTGCAAAGAATGGACTTTGCTGCTAAATTTGTGAAGCTAATTTTTTATTCAATAAGCCATTTCAGTCTTTATTGAGTCATACTAGTATACGTGGCGCCAAGTATTGGACTCGGACACGTGTTAAGAAGCCAAGTCTAGTTATATATACAAATTCAAAAAATAATATTCAACTCTGGCTTCATCGTGTGAAGGAATAGAGAATTTATGTATATCCCCTACGACTAACAATTACGAACCAAGTCCAAGCACAAAGGTATGCAGTATTTTTATATGTCATAATATAAACTGAGAAATTACATAGTATTATAGTTTAGTGATATTTTTTTTTTCATTAGATCTTAGATTCATTTCTCATTAAAGACCACTTTGAATCATATCATTATGGAGGCAGATTCTCTGCCCTCCCACTTCCCTCCTATTTTGTGTGGTTACGGTTAAGTCACGTCAATATTTTATATTATTTTTTTATAGAGATAATAAGACAAAAATGAATAGTAATATAAAATGTTGACGTGGCTTAAACGTGACCACACAAACAGGAGGGTACGGAAAGTGGGAGGGCTGAGGATCTGTCTCTTATCATTATTGCTCGCTCATTGTGAAACATGACTTACTTTCCAACTTCTTAATATAATTATATCGTTTGTTGAAAAAATATATATAATATAATAGAAACAGAGAAAATAATATCTTTTGTGTTCGTCTAGTTATTTTATAACACGTAAAATACTGAATTGAAGGCAAGAAAATTTCTCGATCTCAGACGCTCATCAACTCGGGATGGCACAAAGTGATCTTCTCCCAATACATAAATAAACAATTTTGGGGAAAAGTCACGCCTCCCTGTCGGCCTCTTCTTTCCACGTATGTCAGTTCACCTAAAGTAGACCCAACCAATCCGCTGCAACTTGTCCTCTTTCATTTGTTTAATTAAGCCAACCAATTACCCCATCGAAGTTCTATAAATTCCACATTCAGTTGCCTTGCAATGGATAAAACTGTAATGCAGTTATCCATCTTCTCTATTTTCTTCAACACCTTCAAGCCCTCTTCCACTTTTTCCCCCATGGAGTCCCTCTCTGTTGGTATTAAGATGCCCAAATGGCGCAAAACCCTAAAAACACTGCTAGTCCTAGTACATTGCTTCAAGATCTTGGTGGTAGTGGCACTTATCCATCTAGGGTTCCTGAAACCTCCGCAACAAATGACTCAGTCCATGGACGAGCAGAATCGCCAAAACCCTAATGGTCATATTCTCGTGTTCGACCGTCTGTGCCGGTCGATGGTCCCGGTTCCGATCCACGTTTTAACAGCGTATATCAAGAGTCTTCCAGTAGTGGAGTTTGGTCGTGTTTTCGAAAAATACACAAAGCAAGAAGGTCAGGTGACAGAATGCAGTATATGCTTGGAGTGCATTGAGATAAGTCATGAGGTGAGGGAACAGTGCAACTGTGATCATTTGTTTCACGGGGAGTGTTTAGATGGTTGGGTGAATCAAGGGCAGGTGACGTGCCCTTTGTGCAGAGCTGTGCTGTTTCCTGCCACTAGTGAAAAGACGAGCTGCGGCGGAGGTCATGTATGGACGGTGGACAGGGATGCTTACTTTGAACCTTTGATAGGTTAGAACTTAGAACTTAGAATTTCACTGTGGGATGAGTAAATTTTTGTTAACTCTTTCCCAGGGCCGGCCCAGGCCCAACGAGGGCGAGGCGACCAACCAGGGTCCAAAAAAATTAGAAGCACCAAAATTATTAATGTGGCATATTTATATATGTTTTTATAAGGGTATAAATTTATAAAATTTGGTTTAATGACAAAGAAATTTAACTAGAACCGGTGATTTTGTTGTTTGAAATTAATGAGGAGGTCTTGTATTCAAAACACTATGTGTGCTTATTTAAATTCTAATTTTTACAAATTTCTTTTCATAACAGTATAAATTTATAAAATTTGTCTAAATGATCAGAAGTTTAATTAGAAGCAATGATTTTTGTATTTAAAATTAACGAGAGATTCTAAGTTCGAAATGCAATGTGCATGTTTATTTTTATTTTTTTTTCAATTTTTATGAATTTTTGTTTGATTATTAATTTAGTTTTAATTACTAGTTAGTAACTATGTGGGTTGCTATTTTTAAACATTCGTTCCAATTCAAGTCTAATCTTCAACAAAGGGTAATGCGTAGACTAAATTTTTAGACCAAATTTGCAAATCATATGACGTGTCATTTTGGTGCTCATTCATTACTTATACATATCCGTAAAGACTCAAAAATATCATTATTTTTTTAGTCCTATATTGACGAGGTTAGTAAATAAGAAAAAACACCTCACAATTTATACAAAAACACTTTAAAAGTTCAGATGGAAGACAAAACTCATAATCTATCTACTTGTAAGCCTGAAGTTTTTTTTGTTTCCTTCTCTCGATACAAAATAAATTAGTTTTTTCATGTTTCTAAATTACTGAGTTTGAAGTGTTTTTCTAAATATAATTTTATTGATGTCTTACATGTAAAAACAAATATTTTTTTATATAAAGTGAGGGCACATTTTTTGGCGTCATCCCGGGCCTTAAAAATCTCTAAACTGACCCTGCTCTTTCCCACAAGCCTCCCAGACTGTAAATTTCTTTTTTTCTTTTTTTATTTAAATAGTTTGTACAAAATTACTTGTTTTTGACTTTTTAGGTAACTCAACAAAATGAGTAGCCCGTTATATAGAGAACGACTTAAGTGAAATAAGATGAGAATATGTATTAGACTTTTTCTATGTCACCATGTATTAGTTGCACGAATTGTCATAATAAATATGATAAATCTCTCAATAAGGCATAAACAATTAAGTTTAAACTGAACTTGAAGATGAAATTCGGAAGTGGATTCGCTTCGGACCTTAATGTCTGGAACTTAGGGATCAATTCATCTGGATCGCACAAATTCAATCCAATGGTTTGTATTAACTTATTTTTATGGCCCACCACACAAAACCAACGACTTTGATTTCTTTTATACAGCAATCAGGGGGCCAGGTGATTTGATTCCTAAGGTTCGGAGCGGATCCAATTTCGAAATTCCAATGGCTTAGCTTTTGGGAGCCGCAGGGGGCGGAAATGATAATGAGTACCCACTGTAATGAAATATCTGTTCAACGAGTCCTGGGCTTCTTTTTGGTCTAGTGGAAGAGGTTGAGTCGTCATGTCAGATTTGATGGCCTCCAGAAAAGCAGATGTTTATCGATCCTTGTGGTAGCTTCCATAGACGTTCTGGTTCTTCAAGATCACCTAGTTGGGTACATACAGTCGTATTTCACAACTCTAAGGTGTTGCCTAATGGTGAGATAAAAATCAAACACACACAATGTAGTACGTAATTTTTAGTCTACACAATACAATAAGGGTTAAATACCCGACTACCGGTAATCCGGAGCATCCAAACCTTTTTGCAACAAGGGATGTTGCTTTCAACACTATTTACAGTAAGTAATCAAAAATAATATTTAGTAAACAATAAATTGTTGCTATTGTCTGGACAAATGCCCATCGGCACATAACATCGCTTTATTTTATTGTCATGAAACAATTAAATTAAAACAACAACCAAAATTAAACATGAGTTATAAGAGACCGAAAAAAATGTATAATTATTATTTTCCAATCCCTCCCTCTCTAATCCCCCATGGAATTCCCCTGCGTTATTAGCACGTCCAAATTGCGCAAAAGCCTTGAAAAACTGCTAATCTTTGCACACTGCTTAAAGATCGTCCTGATAGTGGCACTTAGCCATCTGGGACTGCTTAAGCCTGCAGTACAGATGAATAAGCCAACTGCCGACTCCATGGAGCACCACCACCATACGAATCCGAACAATTCGATACTGGCGCTCGATCCTCAGTGCCCGTCGATAGTCTCGGTCCCGATCCACGTTCTAACGGAATACATCGAGAGGCGGCTTCCTGTGGTAGAGTTTGGTCAAGTTTTCGAAAAATACACAAAGCTTGGAGATCAAGATACAGCTTGTAGTGTATGCTTGGAGTGCATAGAGAGGAGCCACGAGGTGAGGGAGCAGTGCAACTGTGACCATGTGTTTCACAGGAAGTGTCTGGATGGTTGGGTCAATCAGGGGCAGGTGACCTGCCCTTTGTGCCGAGCAATGATGTTTCCAAGCAAGAGCGAAACAGCAAGCTGCGGCCGAGGAAATTTAGGGTCGACGGAGGGGGATGACGACTACTTCGGTAGGTTAGAATTCATTGTGAGATGAGTAATTTTTCTTTGAACACTTTCACAAATTTACTGGTAAGCCACATATGTAAACTACCAATTCAATTACTTGATGTATACATATTTCTCATGAAACACTTGAGAAACTGAACTACCAATTTGATTAAATTCTTGAAGAGATTCGATTACATTCTTATAAGCCTCAAATCTGAATGAATTGGCAACGACTTTATTTCCAAAACCTCTCAGACATAACAACAAACACCTTGCCTGCAATAAAAAAATGGGCTCGCTTCACTCAGAAAGTGTAACAGAACAACAAATTGTGCACAATAATTCTTTGAATAATATATCTTCATTGATGGAATTGGAAGCAGATCAAGTCTAATTGGAATTACACATTCAATGGGAACTCAAAAAATCAAAAAGCCCCAAATCTTGAACAAGGGATTTGATTCTACAAATCTTGATTTAACCTCCAAAACCGTACAGGGTTCGACCCTGCCTCTTGAGAGCATAGACCACATCCATGGCAGTCACCGTCTTCCTCCTGGCGTGCTCGGTGTATGTCACAGCGTCACGAATCACGTTCTCCAAAAAGATCTTGAGAACCCCTCTGGTTTCTTCATAGATGAGGCCGCTTATGCGCTTGACTCCTCCTCTGCGAGCGAGCCTTCGGATGGCGGGCTTGGTGATGCCCTGGATGTTATCCCTCAACACCTTCCTGTGCCTCTTTGCTCCGCCCTTTCCCAGCCCCTTTCCTCCCTTTCCTCTCCCCGTCATTTTCCTGGAAATTTTAAATTTTCTAACCTCCCAAACAGATTTGTTGTGAAAATTGAAGTGAATGTGGTGAATGAAAAATTGAGAGGGAAGGGGGGATTTTATACTGGGAGCGGAATCGAGCGGTCTTTCGAATTTTTGCGTTGCCGCCTCAGCTGAGATTTGTGCGCGGATTTTTTTCGTTTAGTTTCAATTCGCACCGTTGGATTGAAACTTATCGACGGCTGACCTGGTCGATCCGCGTGAACGAAATTTGCTTTGATGTAACCGTTGATTATATGTCATCGGACGGCTGAGAAAAGTTATTGAAAGAGAAGTTGGATCCTGCAAATACGGTTTTGCCGCTGCCGCAGTTTTTACCTTTATCTTTGGATAAATTACATTTTGCACACTGAAGTTTGGGGTCAATCGTAACATCATACAATATTTTTAAAATATTTCAATCTCATACGTTTACTTTTATTTTTTTTCAATTTTATACATTCGTTAAACAATCTGTTAAATTAACCGTTAAGTGATAACATGACAAATATAAAATCTACATTTGTGCTGATATGGCTGCCGACTTTGTACTAAGAAAATAAAAATAAAAAAATAAGGATTAGTTAATAAAAAAATTAAAACCCAGTTGTGATGCAAGTTATGAGATCTTTGGTTGTGGTGGTGGTAATTGAAAGCGTAGTTAGCAAACATACAGGAGGTCTAGGAGGGTGAACTGAGCAGTACTGGGTTACTGGGGATGAAGAAAGCCAAAATCCTTCACCCTAGATCCTCTTTTTTATTTTTTAAAGTTTTTAATTATTAAAACATTTGAGTGTTTTTTATTAACTAATCCCTTTTTTATTATTTTTTTATTTGCTTGGTGCTAAGTTGATAGCCACGTCAGCACTTTATATTTGTTGCGTCATCACTTAACGGTTAACTTAACATATTTTTTAATAGATGTATAAAATTGAAAAAAAAAATAGAATTAAATGTTTTAGATTGAAATGTTCTAAAGATGTTGTATGAAGGTGCAATTGACCCCAAACTTGAAGGTGCAAAATGTAATTTACCCTTTATCTTTTTATTTTAATAGGACGCCAGTTTACCTATGGGATTTTTGCTTCTATTTTTTTTTTTTTTATATAAGAAATAGATGAATTGAATCTTCCTGTAGCCCTTAAGGCCCGTTTGTTACACCCTAGATGGGACTATAATCCCATGCTTTGTGCAGCAAATAATTAATGGCGTGTTTACATACAGGGAAAGGATATGACGGAATGGGAATCATTCCCCATTCCTGATTATTCTTCCGTTTACCAACTTAAGCGGAATGAACAGTTCTGCAGGCCCCACGTAAAATCAGGAATTCATCTCTTGATATTGTCGGAATTGGATTACCTAGGAGAAGGTAGTATTTGGATTCCGGGGAGAAGGCTCCATCCGGAATCGAATTTTCCTTCCCAAAATGC
Organism: Malus fusca; assembly: GCA_035220775.1. Lineage (NCBI taxonomy): Eukaryota > Viridiplantae > Streptophyta > Magnoliopsida > Rosales > Rosaceae > Malus > Malus fusca. Next base: position 23,864,583 of record CM069072.1, on the reverse strand, counting down.
CCTGCCCTTCAGTACTCATTTCCATCTTCTCCTTGTCCTCCGCCATCCTCTCCAGCAGCTCTCTGCTGCTCCGCCGCCTCCTCTCGCTCCACCACCTCAAAATCCTCCACGTCCTCCTCCATAGGATTCGACACAGCAAAATCAACCCAAAAATGGCATACCTAAAGCAAAAATCAAATCTTCAGAAAACGGAAGTGACGGAGAAGAGAGTGGTACTAGAGAGGCTGAGGGAGAGGAGCGGGTTCAGGTGAGAGAGACCCGAGAAAGACCCGAATTGGAGCTCGGGATTACGGAGTCCCACGCTGAGGCGCAGGCTCTGACGCTCGCACGTCGCCGAAGGAGGTGATCTCTCTGCCGGGATGAGGCTCTAAGCACGAGAATTCCGCGGTAGGAGGTGATCTCTCCGAAGAAGAAGCGGTAGGAGGTGAACTCTCGGGGTTGCGGGTTCTAGATAATGCCAATTTGGATGAGGACAGTGGGTTCTAGATAAGCACCAGAATTCCACTAAAAAAAATCCAAATATAAAATAATAAAAGTTTTACTAAAAAATAAAAAATAATAATGGTTCTCTCTTCTAAAAAAAAAGAATAAAAGATTTACTAAAAATAATTAGTATATAAAATAGATTAATTAAACTAGGGGTATTTTAGTAATCACAATAGCTTTCATTCCGATTCATGTGAATTAGTAAACAGTTATATACATCAATGTCATTCCTACTCCGATTCCAGACAGTTTTAGTAAACAACTTCAAAAGAAATCTGATTCTGATTCCTCCTCATTTCAATTCCTCCTCAATCCAATTCTCCCTCAATCCAATTCCTCTCAATTTGATTACGGATTAGTAAACGCGCCCTAAGTTAAACGTGACCAGTTTGGATTTGTTTGGACTCCACTGTTCAATAAGTGCTTTTAAAGCATATCCACTGCTATCCCTAAATAGGAAGAGCCACCATATAATATCAGTACGAAACAAATATAGGAACAAAAAAAGTTTCCAATGTATCAGAAAATTAATCCTTAATGTATAAAGACTCATCGATACTTGGTGTATATACCTATATATAGGGACATATGATAGAGCCCCTTGGGCAATTTGAGTGAAAAAACTGGCCCACCAAGCTTAAGTGTTGCTGTGACGCAAAAATTCGAAAATGGATCCTCTTCGGATCCTTATGTGGGGATCTTAGGGATTTCTACATCTCAATCGTTCATTGTATATCGTGCGGTCAATTTTCGTCAGATACTATTTATGTTTAATTTTAAATAATAAAAGCCAATCAGCTGAGATGTGAGGATCTCTAGGATCCGGACAAGGATTGTTTGCCCTTCCACTTCCGGTGACCTCCCGTGCCCTCCTGTTTGTGTGATAAACGGTTAAGCCACATCAACATTTTATATTACTATTCATTTTTGTCTTATTATCTCTATAAAAAAAACAATATAAAATGTTGACGTGGCTTAACCATGACCACACAAAACAGGAGGACACCGGAAGTGGGAGGGCAGACAATCCTTGTCCCTAGGATCCTCTCATAATGTATCGGGAGAGGATCAATTTCCCAAAAATTCTACTTGCCATGAACGGGTGCTATTGGACTCGCCAGACAGCCGCGTCAGCAGTTGGAAGCGTGGGTCCCAATTTACAATTGGGTTTTTTTTTTTCTCAACATTTTGAAATGAGTGGTCCACTATTTTGTCTTTCAATTTTTTTTGTCGTTGAGGATCACGGTTAAGGATCAATGGTTAACTAATTCTTTATTCATTTCAAATTACAACACACACCAACTATATACATAATCAATTTGCAAGGACATTGCAATTTGGTTAGTTTCTTAAAACTTGGCCAGCAAGAGTTAATTAGTAACATTACAATGATATTGTTAGTTACTAATTGAAAGCATAAAAACTGATTTGCAAATTATTTAATTATCTACTCTCCGTTTATTCAACAATCGTTTATTGAACATGAAGGGCACTTTTAAAACCATAACAAGCGTTTATTAGACATTAACACCACTAAACATACATTACATATTTTGAATAAATAAATAAAAAGTGACAATGCATTTTGTTCAAATTTCATAGTTTGACTATCCAATCTAGTGATATTTATTCATAAATTTGGAAACTCAATCCAATTGGGCATACGCTTGAACTTTAATCCAAGCCAATGTCAATTTGCATTAATTCCGTCAGATATCAATTACTCTGGCCTGACGACTACATTGATGCCTGGTGGAGGCTCGATTTGGGCTTTATACGTTGAGCTGACAGGACCAACGTTCTTTACGGTTCGAGTGAGTGTGATAGGATTTCTTAGGTTTGGAATGGTGATGGAAGGCAGGTTCACTTCAAGAATTGAAGGCTTTGGAACAGGACATGATGTGGCATTTTCAACAAGTAGAGAAACAGTTGAGGTGTTGTAGCCAAACGCACAAAGGTAGTTTTGTTCGCTCCCTAAATCCGCCATGGGGCCTTGCGGGCAAGTCGGGGATTTACTGCACATACGAGATTGGTGGGTGCGGGCGTGCCACTACTAGATGCCGCTAGTAGAACGAGATTTGAATGATTGAGGTTGCGCCTTTTGACTTCAAATCAAGAGATTATGTCATTGAGTGGGAGTTACTCAAATTAAGGTTCTTTGTTTGCCTTAAAAATAAGGACTTTACTTATATGGAGAGATAGAACAATATGTAAATGACAAGGTTGCTTGGAAATATAAATGACAGATGAAAGTGACTGAAATTGCAGATTGCTTGTAATTTATATGGCTGGAAATGAGTACATAAAAGCTACAAATGAGATCGATACCGCAAGTGAGCAGCAGAGCTAATAAACTAGATAAAAGATGGCTTTTGGCAAATCTGGTTTGAGCAGAGTTTGTGCTTTTGTTTGTTTGTTTGAGTGTCTCTAATCCTTGTGCATATGCTCCTTTTTATAGAGGTCTGGAGGAAACCCTCCTGCTGAGGTTTTGTACCTGCCCGAAAGAAACTTGGGCAGCTTGCATTTCCTTACTTGGGTAGCTTGCATTGCTTTTGCCAACTTGCATGTAGAAACAATATTAAAAGGGGAATTTGCATCTCCACCACATGTTTTTAGCACATGTTTTCCCACTTGTAATAAACTAACATTTAAAAGAAGCAAGTTGGCTTCTTTCACATTTCCTTTGCATCCACACCCGTATGTTGCCTTCCAATCCATTTGCAAGGATGCATGTATCTTGATTAAACAATGCTTGACAAATCTCCACCACCAAAACAAATTGGAAGAACAATATTATAGTGTCTAACCCCTCCACTTGCATCTAAATATCTTTCCAAGTTAGCTTTCTTGCATATTAATCCTCCAAATGCCATATTTTACCCAAATTGCCCAAATAAGTAAAAATGGGTATATTTTGAGTGCAAACAAGTTTATATAGTCATTCTTGTCCATATCGTCTATGAGACCAGGGTAAGCTGCCTTGTTCGGGTTCACTAATCCTCCTCCATAGTCAAATAGATCCGCAAGCTTCAGCCCTGCCCCTTCAGCAAATATTGGCTCTCCAAAGGGATCAGTCTTCCATGCTGCAAAAGGAGAAAAAAGTTTTGTTATTATTTGTGTGCTGACATAATCACGAAACCAATCAATTTCGCTACATTACAGACACTTGCTAATCACTTGTACTCTAACTATTAGGGTGCGTTTGTTGCACCGGACTGTCTCAGACTGGACTAGCTTCAGGGACTAAGCTGGATTGGCTTAGACTAGACTAAGTTGGACTAACTTAGTGAAGCGTTTAGTGCAGTGTCGGACTAAAAAGCAGGATAATGAAAACAGTACTGTCACCAAAAAGATTGGGACTAAAAACATAACAAAATTTGGTGAGCAATCGGCAGAAGATTGGGACTAAAAACATAACAAAATCTGGTTCAAAGCACCACTACTATGATTTTATCTAACGCTACCATAACAGTAGCAGCTCTTGAAGCTTCATTGTCAAAACCCGAAGAGAGCCACAGCTAGAAGCACTCGGTGACCGAGCGAATAGACAAACCCTTACCTTAGAAAGCAAGCAGCCGCGACCACCGGTCTGCAAGCATCTCTGGTCCTCGCTAACATAGCGAATTCAAAAATAAGCGAAGAATAAACATTGTATAACTGGAGCAAACATTCGGTAAGGATTTAGATAAACTTGATACATATTAAAGACGTCTTAGTTGCATTCAAATTATTTGCCCAATAGCAGAACAATTTTACACGTTCTCCTTCATCTAATATATAAGCACATAACAAATTTAAACAGTAGGCCATTGACAAAGATCGACTCCATGCTACGGAACTTAAATCCACTAGGATAAATCATGAACAAAATTAACATGATCATAGGTCAAACAATACATCAGTCGTGCAGTGTTCCCAGTATATCCTCATCTCGATATAGATGGTACCTAAAACAACAAAAAAAATAAAATAATTAATGAGCATCTAATCGGACAAAGGAAGTGAATGGTATAGACCAAAGCTTCCAGTCGCCAAAGCTTGAGTGAAAAGTTTCAAGTCGCCAAAGCTTGATGAATGGTATAGACCACCTATCATAAAATGAGATTACTTTACACTGGTGAGGGTAGCATCTGGAAGTGAAAATGATAACCAAAATGTTGCAAATCTGCAAGAGCACATATTTTCTATTTCTACAGAAAATTTATCAACATTATTAGTTCATTCCACCATTTAATTTCCATAACTTTCTGTGCAACTAAACACAAAATAAACATGACAGAAAAAACATACATATTAAGAAGCAAACTTACTCGAATTGATAGGCATAATCGACGAGGTCGATGTTAGGAATAACAACAGGGCATCTCGAAGGACATGCACAAAACGATTTTCTCAGAGGAAGACGATTGTTCTCTACAGGATCAAACAATCTCCTAAAACAATATGACTGATTGTGGATCAAATTAAAACCCAGAAATCAATCAAAACCCAGAAATCCCAGAAATAAATCAGAATGCAGAAATCCCAGTAAATCAAAACCCATAATCGATTAAACCCATAAATCGATCAAAACCAGAAATCGTTCAAAACCCACTAATAATTTCACGAATCTTCAAAACAAAATCGAAGAAAATGAAAAAGATGAAGTGGAAGAGGAAGCTCTGAGAGACTTATGAGGATGCGGCGTTGGTCGAGGAATGGTTCGGCAAGGCTATGGAGCAAAGCGGGACGACGAGAGAGATGATGGTCTTACTAGTCCGCTAGAATTCGGGGGGTTTCGCTAAGACGATCTAGCGAGCCCCTTAGTCGAGGCGAGTGAAAGGTAATCCCACTAAAGCTATTCCGGTTGTGTAACAAACATAGGACTGCCCTAATTTCTAATCTAGTCTAGTCCAATGAAACCTAGTGAAGGGAAACAAACACACCCTTATGGTTTTTGATCAACTTGTTGTGACTAGTGCTGATTTTATTGCAGCAGGGGACCAATCAGGGTGCAATGATTTTAGAAGTGCCACAATGCCTACAATGTGGGGAGCTGCCATTGATGTCCCCGACATCAAGGCAAATCCGCCATCCCCTATGGGACTGGCTGCTAATATATTCACACCAGACGCGGCAATATCTGGCAGCGATCAACAAAAATGTATATTCAGCTGAATCTAAAGACGCATTGCTTAACAGGACTAATGTTGTAGCAAATTCTACCTTCAAAATTGTTGGATTGATGGAATTAGGTCCTCTAGAAGAGAAGTCAACAACTTTAGTCGATACAGGCTTTCCCGTCAGTGTCATAGAAGGGCTCAGTTTTACATTAGGTCCTCTGGAACTTAGAACCGAGAGCCAGAGCTTCAACCTCTGTGAAACCACCTTTCTCTCGAACCTTTGGCGACTGATTCTTGCATCATCTATACTATAAAACTTGATCAATCAATCAAAGATTTATAAAAGTTTTGAATTTTAACCTCAAGTACAACATGCAGACCCAAAATTTGATCCAAATGAAAGTTGGAGAATCCTAAAAAGAAAAAAGGTGCTAAATTACATAACTTGGGTATTTCTTAAAACCCCTAACCCAGGATATTTTAAATTCTTAAATTTTCTGAGCAATGAAACACTGTCAAAACTAACATGATTAAAGAAACTGCTAACAACAATGTTAGAGGTCATTATCTATTTTAAAGTAGAAGGGGGCAGACACTGTTTTTTTTTTTTTTAATTTTGCTTTATTTACAACAAAACCATGGGATTTTGGGTTGGGTTGGAAGGTAGTTATTAAAAGTTAGGTGGGTAATTTTGTCTTTTGATGTCGATTCCTCCCCCCTCGATTTTGCTTTATTTACAACAAAACCGTGGGATTTGGTGCTGGGTTGGAAGGTAGTTTTTAAAAGTTAGGAGGTTAATTTTGTCTCTGACCAGCCACTGGGTTCCAGAAATTTTTTATTATGTAAAATGACGAGGCTGCCCATCTCATCTTCAGATCCCACGGTTTGGATGATGAGTTAGAAGGGTAGAATTGTCTTTTTATCAATAGGGTTTCAGAATGGGGTTAGTTCCTTCCCCCGTCACTTCGTTCATTCTTCGGTGCAGGCAAATCCATGCCGATCCTGGCATGGCAGAGTGGAAGGGAGACAGTGAGAGAAAGAGCGAGTGACAGTGAGAGAAAGAGAGAAGAGTAGTTGTCCGGATAACAGGGAGAGAAACAGAGATGAAGGGGTTGGGATGGTGAACAGAGCCAAGTAAGGTCCCTCAGTCCATGAATCACGCTGGATCGTCCGTTCCCTTTTGTGTGTCTGATAAGTGGCTGGATTTCGAAAGCTAAGTTCCTTTTTTTATTGGATTCTTTACTGTTAGCATAGATTGTCATCATGTCAGCCTTTTTGCTGTGAATTATTTCCGGATTTTGTTGCACTGTTGGGTCAGGTTTTGGGGGTTCCTTTATTTGTTTCGTTTTCTGTCATTTTTCTCTCATTTTGGGGATGCATCTCTCTGTTTTGTGTATTGTTCTTTGTTTTAAGGTCAGTTTCCTTTTTTTTTTTGGTTCTTTTTGTGGGTTTTCAGTTTGTTAATTTGTGACTCTGTGTTTAGTATGTTTAAATGGGTATTGTGTTTTTGGTTGTATGATTAAATGGGTTTTGGTTGTTAATTTCTGCCTTTTTCAATTCCACTGAAATCCCGTTTTTGCTTGCGTTGTCTAACGTGTTATGGTCAGTTTTCCCATTTTTTAGTGGTTCTTAATTGGATTCCACAGTAAAACCCAGAAACTTAGAGGTATGAAATTTTCATTTTTTTTTTTGGATTCTTGATTTATTTTCAGTGTTAATTTCTTATTAAATTATTATTTTTGAAAAACCCACTCAGCCTCTAGAGTCTAGATTAAGGCTTGAAGCACAACTTTGAAAAATCGAGACTACCTACAGCTGAGCTGCAATGGAGGCAATCAGGAAGCTAAGAGATCAGGTCGCCAAGCAACCGCAGGTACCCTCTATCTCTCTCTCTCTTCGTGTTTAATGGAATTTACACTCTGTTTCCGAATTTGTATTTCTGTATGGATTTTGATATGAACATAATCTACGTTAATTGTGAGATTGCTTATCAGATTTATGATTTTAAAGGTGTCCAATCAATCAATTTAGTTCCAATATAGTAATAATGATTATAATTGTTGAATTGAACTAATTGAATTGAAATTAATTGAATCGAATCGAGTTCAATTGAATTGAATCGAATCAAATTTCACTATTTCTAAGCTGTTTGGGGATGTGTTGGAGTGTACTGTTGGTGAATTTGTAAAATTTTGAACCAGGTGTTGCTGAGTACTTAATCATTTTATCAGGATTTAAGTCAATGCTTAATTTTTACTTTTTCTGATTGAAAAAAATTTATGGGTTCCTAGAGGATTGGAGTGAGTGAAAGCGGGTATTTTGTTTAAGTTTTATTATATTGGAGTTGAATTTGGTTGCTCCTTGGCTGTGGGGAGAGAGGTCTGGGTGTGTCATTTGGTGAAGCAGGGGTTGGGGAAAGAGACAGGGGGTGTAAGGAGTGTGGTTGCAGATGGGGCGTTTGAGGCACTGTTCTAAAAATCCCCGCCTAGCGGCCTAGGCGCTAGGCCCCAGCCCACCGCCCCGATTAATGCCTAGGCCCCAGCCCACCACCTAGACCACCTAGGCACCCGCCTAGCCCGCCTAGGCACCCGCCTAGACCCGCCTAGGTTGCAACTCACTTAGACAGAAAATACATAACTTTAATTTTGCATTTTTTTTGGGAACTTTAACGAAAAGCTCCCGGTACTGTTCACTTTAACGAAAAACCACATTTTTACACTAAAAAGTCAATCCTGATACTATTCACTTTACCCTTTATTTTGTCCTTATCGTTAAAACTCAAAGTTTTCAAGGCCTTTTCATTAGTTTTCCTTTTTTTTTTCCAATAAATTGTAAGAGACTTGTTGCATACTTGAATGAACAAACATTATATCCTTATTTCACATGTTTTCATTATGTTCCAATACTTCATGATATATATGCATTCTATTTTGTAGTTTATGATGAAATTATATATATTTCAAGTAGAAGCAGACACTTATTTACCTGAAATATGATAGATTTACTTAAATCCGGCTAGTCCGCCTAGACGCCCGCCTAGCCGCCTAGGCGCTAGGCTCCAGCCCGCCACCCGACTAGCGCCTAGCGACTTTTAGAACCTTGGTTTGAGGTAGAGATTTTGGGTTTTCCCAAAGGCAAGAACTAAAACCTAAACAGATAAATTAGGACATGAATTACGGATAAAAGGCATGCAATAAACTGGTAGAGTCTAAAGCTAATCTAATCTGGACTACCAAAATCATGAACTATCAATTTTCCATCTTTTCAATTTCTACAGAGCACCCATTTCCTTCCTGCAAATGGGTCTTACAAACTTCCACTCGGTTCTATCAATTTTGTTGGAATTAATAATACTGCGGAGCACTTTTGCAGTGAATTTCTGCGACCCATTTGCCTAATTAGTTTGTAGCATATTATTCAATGGCGATGCAATGCAGTAACTTTGGCGAAAGGCGTGTAGTTGTGAAAGGATGAAAAAAGGAGAAAGATTGTGTAATTTGGTTGTCAATGTGTGCTTTAGGCTGAGCTATTTATGTCAAACATTACAAGCCCCGATATTTAAGCAAAGATGTGTATAAAAGGTTTAGGATTTTCTTAGCACCCTTAATTCAAACATGCTCAGTTTTGAATTTATACATAACTAGAGTGTGGGGGGTGCTGAACGTTCCAACCACGTTGCTAAGTTGAGTTACTATAATTGAATTGTCCTATAAGGTTTAAATTTCCCCAAGTTATTTATTGCATTTTAGGAAGTGATCTTACTGATTCATATGATGATGATGTTATATAAGTTCTTGAATTGAGCTGTCAAACCACGAGCATTGATTATATCCATTATTTGGCACTTGCAAGATTATTTTTATGTTTTTTTGAGTTCTAAAAGGTGTCATTTTTTTCAGTTTTAGGTGAAAGAGATACTATCCCATTATCCATCCAACTACAAACAGTCTGCAGTGATTCCTCTGCTGGATTTTGCACAACAGCAGCATGAAGGTTGGCTCCCTGTTTCAGCAATGAATGCAGTATGTTTATTTTGTTGGGCTGTATTTATGTATTGTTTTCTACTAATTAATGATGTAAAAATGTTATTAAGATATTGGTTCTGTTAATACTGGTAATTTAGAATTACATTAAATTTTGTTCGTTTTCTCTGCATTTTCTCACCAATCAAACTCTATTTTTATGTAGAGATCAAGCATATGCAAGGGGATGGTAGGATCAACACATCAAACGTAGAGATTGACTCTTTCTCTCATTTTAAACTTCTACTGTGATGTTTTTTTAATTATTAAATTTGGGTAAAACAGTGTATTAAAAGCGTGAGGCGTGGGCGAGGCGTCCGAGGGGAAGCCCGGCCTAGGCGTGAGGCGAAGCCTCACGGGACCTAAATTTTTTAATATATACACTGAGCCTACACATATATTATATTAAAAATAAGAAGATTATTAATCAATAATCACCCTGAGCACACACATATATTATAAATATATATACACACACATATATATACATATATTATATTATATATGCATAAAATAGAGGATGAAAAGCACAATGAGCACACATATAACAATGCACGCAAACAACACACATCCATTATATAAAAAATAAAAATCAGAAAAAAGGCATAGAGACAAAAGTGCAAGGAAGAGCTATGAGGCAGTTAAAATCCTACCCAAAATTTGGGTTTGGGAGTAAAGAAAAAAAAAAAAAAAAAAAACTCACTGAGGCGCGCCTAGGCGGCTCCGGCGAAGCCTAGGTGGCTCCGGCGAAGCCTAGGTGGCTCCGGCGACGCCTAGGCGGCTCCGGCGAAGCCTAGGTGGCTCCGGCGACGCCTAGGCGGCTCCGGCGACGCCTAGGCGGCTCCGGCGAAGCCTTTCGCCCACTCCAGCAAAACTGAGGCGTTAGCCATGGCGCCCAGCCTCAAGGGCGCCCTAGGCGCGCCTCAAGGCGAGTTTTTTAAAACATTGGGGTAAAATCATTGTTTATCATAAACCTTATCACAATACAAATAACAAGGAGTGAGAGATGAAAAATAGAGAGGTATCTGTTTGATTGTATGTTTGCTTTGCAAATTTTGGATAATGATCATGAATTGTGGTGTAAGTGCATCTCTGATTTGTTCTTTTTCACATTTCTGCATAAAGGATTTTCCAACTCTGATTGTGACCAGTTGGAATTCATTTTGCTAAAATAAGATAAATCTCTTTTTGAGCGAATCTGGGATTTTGTTAGGTGTGGGGTTTTTTTGGCCTAATTTTTTTTTAATTGATTTGGGGTTTTGTTTGGTTTGGTTTTGTTTAGTTTGTAGGTGTATGCACTTAATATGGGATATATGTTATACTTAAGGTTATTTGACATACAATTGCATATAATCTCAATTTTCTCATGCAATTTTTGTCTGAGCTTCGGAATCGTTGAACAGGATGATTCATACTTGGATAGCTACATCAGCACAATTGGAGTTGAATTTGTAAGCATGTTGTCAGTTTTACACTAATGATTCCTTTGATTCAACTCTCGCTAATCTCTGTTATTTATTGTGTCGTTTAGAAAATTAGCAAGTCATGAACACGGTGAAGTATAGATGAATTCAATTGCCCCCTTACAATTCTAGATGGAATGCCATTGAAAGTAATCATTCTCACATTCATATGAATAAATAATGTTTCAGATATGCCTGGTAGACAAGTTTCCAACGCTGAGTCCAAAGTATAAGAAATGATGAGCTGTCAAGGTTCTTATTTCTCACTTATCTGACTTCTTGCATTTGGCTTAACACCTAAACATGTCTTATCTCATCTACGTGTTGATTACATTTTGTTTGTGCTTAATGGAATGTTGAAAAATGCTCAAGTGCATGGTAAGTTCTTATGAATTTACTCTTTAACAGTGAGGTCATTTGCAACCATATATTTAAACGTTTGATTGTGTATTTATTTAAACGTTACAATTAGTGATATACATGCAAACGTTACATTTTGTTTGGGCTGGATTAGTTACAGATGGAGAAGGGGGGAGGGTGTGGAATGTCAGGGAGAGGAAGGGAGAGGGAGGTCTACATCTCAGAGCCCAGCTCGAGTCCTCAGGTAAAACCCTATTGTTCCCTGTTTTTCTTTTCAGCATCTTACAAAACTATTTTTTTTCTTCATATTCTCTTTATGTTTGGCTGAAATTCTGAGTTGCCGACTCCCACTGTCTTCCTTCTCGACTTATTTGCCAAAATCTTTTCAGTTTCAGCAGCAGTGGCCACCACTCTTCCCCAAAGGTAAATTTCTCCTCTTTCTTAGATTCAGAATCTTCAAAATCCTCATCTACATCGTTTGATTTCTGCAATTTGGATTCCACAGAAACATGGACTTGCTTTTTTCTCTCTGCAGCGCTGCCCATTTTCCATCAAAATCACATCTTAAACTCTTCCAATTTCGAACACGAGATGCCCGGAGAAGGTCAGTACCCTCAGTCATACCCAATTTACCCAAAAATAATTTTAATATCAGTGATGGGTTCGTGTTCTCTCGGAAATTTGCTCTGTTGCTTCTCGCTTAGTTTGACTGCATCTTTCTTTGTTTTAACTTTCGTTTTTGTTTTGCTTTGTGCTCGCTCGCCGTCAAACGATGTTCTCTTTTTGTGAGGGTTGTCGTCCCAAAACGTTGTTGTCTTTCTGTGAGAGTTGTTGTCTAAAAAATTTCTAAATATTTCTCTCTGTGTCTTGAGTCTAGGATTTGTTGTCTAAAAAATTTCTAAATATTGAATTTCGTGGAGTAGACTAATGCTTAGTATTTGATGCTTCTGTACCTTGAATTTGTTTCAAGTTCTTTTATATAAGATTACCCCTTATGAAGAAGTGAACTAAATAGGGTGATTCTTATATTTGCCAAAATTTGGTTCCCCAAAATTAGTTTTACATGCAATAAGAATAATGCGGACTAAATTGTAGGTCCAAACGTCTCTTGAAGGAGATGTATATACCTGATGAATTGCTTAAACATGATTTGGATGGTAAACCTTCTGTTGATATACCAAGCTGCCCAGTTTTAGTGTTTGTTGATATAAAAGATGAAAAGCTTGGAGGACGACTCTTTAACGAATTTTGCTACCGTCTTAATAAAAAGCAGGTATTTTCTCTCTTTGTAATTGTCTCTCCTTGAAGAAAGGCATTTTGAAATGATTATTTTAAAAAAGAAATCTGACCTGTATGATTGTAAACGCTTACCCTTCAACGTTTGGAGCCTCAGAAAAATTTATGAAGTTGAATAAGCGTTCTCGGGTATCTGTGGATGTGTGATGTGAATTAGGTGGATGATACATTAATCCATACATTAGTGCTTGAAAGATTAGTTGCTGAAACAAGAATAACAAATGTTTTTTGCTTTGTTGTTTAGCTGTTAAAACATGTGTCTGGCCTGTAGGACATATATTTTGCCATCTTAACTTGAAGGGCAATATAAGTGTTAAATGCATGTTGCTTATGTTTCTCAGGAAACAAAGTATTTTTTGCAACCGTATCTTTTGTAATCAGTTCGGTTGAATGTATATAAAAATCGAACTGCTTATCTTGCCGACACCTTTCACTCATCTATTCCTTTTGTTCGTTCATGATTATGTTGAATTTTTTTTTCCAGGTTAAATGTCTTATTCATGCGGTTAAGGTTGGTGCATTCAAGTCCCGCAGCAACGTGCGGACATTTTTGCTAGTAAACTCTATAATAGGTCACGAACCATTCAAATCGAGATATGATTTCTACAAATCTGAAATCAAAGAAATTAATAACTCATTAACTAATCTGTATTCAGAGAAATTGAAATAAAACATGAAACCATAGCACATGCTTCAGAACATTCACATAATCATACGATATCATTACACAATTTAAATTCTTCAAGAAAATGGGCCATGTAATCATCAACTCACACTTTTAACAAAGAAAGTTTACAAATTCACCAAACAAGCAAACTAGTTAAAAACCTTAATTCACCTTTTTAGTTAGCTTTCTCTCCTCTGTGAGAGTCCGCCTGAGTGCTTGTCCTTTCTCCCTGGAGTGATTCTGTGGGTGTGTTTCGGCCTGTTTTCCCAAATCCTTTTCGGTTAGGTGTTTTCGCCTTTGTCTTGGATAAATCCTTTCTCCTAAGCCTTGGTAACCTCTCTATTTCCAGATCTATGTGACTTTGACCTGTCCTTGTGATTGTTGGCCCTTTATCCCCCTGCATCTCTCTGATCGTCTTCAGTTTAAAGTTTCTCTTTACTCCCTCCGCTGTCCTACCCCACTTACATTAACTCCTTCGATTTCATTCTGGAATTTGATTTAATGGGTTTTTGTGGGGTCTTTCAGCTGGTTGAGGCCCAGACGGTTGGTAGAAAATTAATGGTGAGATTCAAATCTAGGAGAGCCAACAAAGGAAGGGGAGTTAAGAGGTACAGATTCAGGTACTTCCTCCCAACGACCGATATTGTAATTCTAATTTCCTTACTTCAGCCAATACGGATCAAGTTTAAGGAAAAAAAGAAGAAACACTACCCATCTACAATCTCAGAGAGGGCCGTTACAATTTACCTCCAGTACACCTCTGAAAGCACCAGTCAATCCGCAAGTTATACGAGGTGACAAATGGCACACCAACAAGTGGAAGAGCTTGTGGTCCACCTTGAAAATTCTATGGACCTTTTGGTTATGGAGCATGGCGTGAAATTGGTCGGTACCAAGGAAGAAAATATCGGTAATATCGGAAATATCGGTAGTCCGAAAAACACGGAAATATCGATGGAAATATCAGGATAATATCGATATCGATAAAAATTATATGGAAACCACGGAAATTGTAAGAAAAACTTGGAAATTTTTATTGAAACTTTGTAGGATGTTTATTTAGTCAATTATCTATTAGTTTATCACAAAAAATTGGAATGAAATGCATTGCATGATGGATTTAACATTATCAAGTTGATTATATAGCGAGCTGACAAACATTATGAGTGTAGAAAATATGTAGTAATTAATGAAAGAAGTCTAAACACACCATAATCATTTATATATAATGAATTAATACAATATTTTACACTTTATACTTTAGTACAATATTTGGATCATTGGATCAGAGAGCTAGAGACAGGTTTTGAATTATTTGGATCATTGGATTCTTTTTTTTTCTCACACGCCACCACACACACACAGAGATCGAAATTCGAGACCCCCTACACCACACACGCACACAGAGACTGAGCTCAGTCTCGATCTTTCCTTCTCTCTCTTCTGAGTTCTCGATCCTTCTCCATTCCTTCTCTCTTCTGAGTCTTCTCTCTTCCCTTCTCCCTTCTCCAGTTCTCCCACACACACACACAGAGACATCATCTCTCGATCCATCGGCGCGATCCTCCTCGTCCGCGTCTCCCTCTGCTCATCCCGCGACCTCTACCTCTCCCGCGACCTCTACGTCCTGGTGTTTCGCGACCCAAAAGCTTGGGCAAACGAGTACAGAGCCTGCGAGTCCAAGATCGTTGAGCAGTGCGAGGCCGGTGCCAGGATGGCGTGAGCCATTAGCGCATCGGAAAAGTGTAAGCCCCCGTGGTGGCGAGCTCTGATTGGCCAGAAAGTCACAGACTTGAAGCAGAGGGAACAGTGCGATGAGAGAGAAATGGAGGGGTGTTTGACGGCGGCGAAAGAGAAGTGCGGCGGGTTCGCGAAGGAGAAGTGCTTGAAACCCTTCAGAGAAACGAGGATTGCAGGGGTGAATGTGAAGCATGCTGAGAGATTGGTCTGCTGGGGGACTCTGGCGGATCCGACTTTGTGGCTCAACTTGATTGGATTGGAAAAGTTGGGGGTTTTGGGTTCAGCGATGAATTATAAGGCTGGTGAATTGTTTGGTTCGGATAGTGAGTCCCGCGACCTCTACCTCTCCTCCGTCGGCGTCGCCGTCTACTCCATCGGCGTCGGCGTCGACTTTCAAACAATGTCGCGATAATATCGCTAATATCGCGATATTATCTCGATTTTTTGACGAAAACCTATTGGATGTGTGTGTAAATATCGGACTCCGAAAAAAACGATAATATCGGCGAAATATCGCCGATATTATCGATTTTTTATACCCTGGTTGGTACGACTCTGGTGAATAGGACCCTCAACAAGTGGGGAGTCAGGAACATTCTCAGATCCACTTGGAAGGACTTCGGAGAGATAGATGTTAAATGGGTCAAGGAGAATACTTTTGTCATTACAGTCAAAGATGAAAGTAGGGCAACAAAGATTCTTGAGCAGGTTCCGTGGGCAGTGATGAAGAAAAACTTCTCTGTGAAGTGTGGCCCCCGGAACTTGCTTTGGAGGAAGTCAGGATGGAGATTGTCCCATTTTGGATCCGGATCAGGGGGTCCCCCTAGGCCTCACTACGAAACCAAATGCTCGTCGTCTAAGGCAGGAGGCTGGGGAGTTCATGGAGATGGAGGACCCCATCAAAGCTCGGGGTTTTCTAAGGGTGAAGCTCAATATCAACACCTCGACCCATTTAGTTATTGGATGTTGGCTAAGAAGAAAGTAGAACATAGACACTTCGGTGGAGTTTAGTTATGAACGCATACAAGATTTTTGCTACCGATGTGGGCGTATTGGTCATGCAAATATGGAGTGTATGGTTGATCCAAATACAGGGGGGCTGCTGGCTATGGAGAATGGTCCAAGGCAGCGCCAATTAGGGAGATAGTGGAGGCTATAAGGCCCATGACTGTTGGGGTGGGTGATAGGAGACATGCTGGAGCTGTGAGAAATAGTTTATTACCACATTCTCAAGAGGTAGGACGTACGTCAAGGTCGGAGCCACAAGTGAGGGGTAGCAACAATGTCTTGACCCCTGAGCATGGAGATTTGTCATCGCCACCGTAGCGGGGGAGGAAGATATGGCACAGGAAACCAAGAATGAAGGTTGGGACGGCGAATCTACCCCATTAATGAGCTGTCCCACGTTAGGGAGGCATGACCTCTTGGAATGTCAGACAGGAAGGGTATTCCTAAGCTCCTAGTATTGTTTTACCTAGGCAATTAGAGAACAGACACACAGTGATGATCGAGGAAATAAGTGAAGAAAATCACATTCTCTTGGGTATTGAAGTTGCGGGCCCGAGTGGGGTGGAGATACTAAGAAGGGAGCTGACACCGGTTGGTAGTCATATGAAGAGAGGAGCAGAAGTACAGGGTATTGAGTTGATGCAGTCTCCACATAAGAAAAATAAGGCTCTCGAAAGCATTGAGGTGAGAAAGAAGATTATGGCAAAAAAGTTGAGAGAAATGAGTGCTCAGGAGAGATGCTTGATGGTGGAGCGAGCTATCTATGCTGAAGATGAACTTCAGGAAGTCCCAATTGAGTACCAAGATAAGTGGGAATTTATGGAGGAGGTCTTAGAGGTCGAGAGGATTGCTCTTATGGCTAGGAAAACAGGCAAGATGGCTCGGGGTGGTGGCGGCTGGCCCTCAACAGCCGCACGCTCGCCATGATACACCTCTTCTGGAATTGCCGGGGTCTTGGGTCGGACATGGTAGTTCGAGCCCTTCATGGGCATATAAGAAAGTTGAGACCCTCTATGATCTTTCTATCGAAAACGAAAATGAAAGATCATAAAATTGATGGAGTAAGGAGGTGAGTGGGTTTTGGTAGGGGTTTTAACGTGCCTCCAATTGGGAGAGTTGGGGGCCTTAGTTTGCGGTGGGATGACTCGGTGGAGGTAGAAATTTTATTCTCCTTAAAACATGTGATCAATGCTCATGTGCGGGAGAATGATGCTCAGTTGTGGGTTCGAGTTACCGGTATATATGGTACCTCATATAGACGGGAAAATGAGGAATTTTGGGGGTGGATAATTTCCCATTTCACTCCCACCAAGATGCATTGGATTTGCGGCGGTGATTTTAATGAATTTATTTGGGACTTTGAAAAAGCCGGGGGGGGGGGGTCTACAGTGTTATATAATCGGCCCCGTTACCCTGAGGAGTTTATGAATGCCATGGAGTTGATATATCTGGATTTTAATGGCCCTGCTTTCACGTGGAGAGGCACGAAAATGGTATGTTGGTGGAAGAACGCTTGAATATGGGGCTGGTCAATAAAGGTTGGCAGGACCTCTGGCCGAACACCACGGTTACCCACGACACGGTCTTAGGTTCTGATCATTGCCCGCTATTTATCCAAACTGAGGAGGAGTGTAAAGAGGTAGTGAAAAATTGTTGGGAAAAGCTCAAGGAGGGGAGTGACCCGGTGCGGTGGGTGAAAAAGATTAATGATTGTCGATCCCATTTAATTAGGTGGAGTCGTGACAAATTCAAGAAGCGGGGAAGACAGATTGAGGTACTTCTCGGTCAACTTCGTGATCTACAAAATAATTGAGGGATAAACATGGATGAGATTCGAGAAAAAGCCAAAGTGGTTGATGGTCTATGGGCTCAAGAGGAGAGCTACTGACAACAACGATCTCAAGTGAAGTGGTTGAGGGAGAGTGATGCAAACACGATGTTTTTTCACCAATCTACGCTGCAGCGATGCAGGAGAAACAAGGTGTTAAAGATTAAAGACGGAAATGGTGTTTAGGTGGATGACCCCAGCCGGGTTCGTCAGTTGGTGGATGATCACTTTATTAACACTTTCACGACCGGGGGAAGCAGGAGTTGGGGATCTCTGCTTGATTGCCTGACTCCGACGATTTCGAACTAGATGAATGAGATGTTGACTGCTCCGGTTCTGGAAGAGGAGGTCAAGGCTGCTGCGGTTCACATGGGTGGTCTCAAAGCCCTAAGACCGGATGGATTTTAGGGAGTTTTTATCAATCCTTTTGGGAAAGCATTGTGGGAGATGTGAATGCGTTGATTAGAACCATGATTAATGGGGAGGATAACCCAAGAATGATTAATTCTACTCACATCGTGTTGATCCCAAAGGTGCAAAATCCTGAGTCCGTAATTCAATTTCGGCCTATAAGCCTTTGCAACTACTCTTACAAAGTCCTATAAAAAGTTTTTGCAAATAGGCTGAAGCCCATACTGCCGGACCTTATCTCACCAACTCAAAACGCCTTTGTTGCGGGCAGGCAAATTTAGGATAACATCGGTATTGCCCATGAGTTATCATTTCCTCAAAACGAGGAAAACAAAATGCAAGTTTAAAGTTGGTATTAAACTCGACATGCAAAAAGCTTATGATAGAGTGGAATGGGATTTCCTAGATGCGATCATGGAGAAATTGGGATTCAATGATGTCTGGAGGAAGCTAATTACGGGCTGTGTATCCTTGGTGAATTTTGCTGTCATCCTTAACGGGCAACCAGGAAAAAAGTTCGCCCATTCGCGGGGTCTTTGGCAAGGCGATCCCCTTTCTCCGTATTTATTTCTTTTTGTGGGTGAGCCTTTGTCCAGAATGTTACATGGGGTTATGGAAAAGAAGTTACTGGATGAAGTTAAAATGAACTCAGGATGGCCGATCATCTCCCATATTCTTTTTGCGGACGATACGTTAATTTTCCTAAAAGCAGATAAGAAGAATTGTAGGAATTTGGTCAACCTATTGGAGACTTATTGCCTGGCTTCGGGATAGGGAATCAATTTGCAAAAGTCGAGTGTGTTCTTCGGGGCCAACATCCCAACTTGTGTTTCTACCGAGCTTGGTGATATCCTTGGCATGCCAGTGGTGAATAACCTAGGTACTTACTTGGGGGTTCCGGCCATCTAGGGGCGCTCAAAGAAAATGGGACTGGCTTATGTGAAGGGTAGACTTTTAGGGAAATTACAGGGATGGAAACAAAGCTCTTTCTCAAAAGCGAGGAAGGAAGTTATGATAAAAGTCGTTGCCTAAGCTATCCCTGCTTATCCCATGAACATTTTCAAGTTCCCTGCCGGGGTGTGTGCTGAAATGGATGCCATGATTGCTGGATTATGGTGGGGGGACTCGGGTGGGGCTAGAAAAATTCATTGGGTTTCAATGGAGACGTTGGGCCTCCTAAAGAGTATGGGTGGTTTAGGTTTTAGAAGTTTTCAGGAATTCAATGATGCTCTTCTTGCCAAATAGGGTTGGCATTTTATACACGAACTAGATTTGCTTTGGGTTAAAACTCCTAAGGCCCGATATTTCCCGAACTGTTCTTTCTTGGAGGCTTAAAAAGGAGGTCGGGCCTCTTGGGCTTGGACCAGTCTCCTAGCAGGACGTCAACTGCTTCTTGATGATGCTCATTGGCAGATTATGAGTGGGATAGATGTTTGAGTTTGGGTCGATAAGTGGCTCATTTCCTTACCTTTGGGACGCCCTTCCCCTTCTTGCACGGTTGTAGTGACTGGGAACACTCGGGTTAGCTCCCTTATCTGCTCGGACTCTAGAGAATGGGATATCAACTTCCTCATCCCGTTTCTCTATTCGGGAGATATTTCGGCAATCCAGGACACTCCATTGGTGTTTCTCGAAGGAAGGATCAGCTTATTTGGGCTGCAAGCAAAAATGGTAATTATTCTGTTAAGTTCGGATATCTATGGTTGCAATCTTGGTCTTTCACTTCTAGGGACCATAGACTCTCCTCTTCCCGAGCTGTACTTGTTGGGGTTTGGAATTGTATTTGGAAATTTGAGGTGCATTCGAAGATCCGCCATTTCCTTTGGAACACCCTCCATAACGCGATGACTACTATGGCAGCTTTATACAGAAGGCGATCCGCTTCCATTCCTATTTGCCCAATCTACAGGTGCCAAGAGGAAACAATTGAACATCTTCTTCTTCTTTGTCCCTTGGGTAGCTCCCATTTGGCTTGGTGGGGCGCTAATGTATCAAGTGATTAGAGATAGTAGCTTAACTTGGGTGCAGTGGCTGCAGGCTATCGTCTCCTCCAACCTGGGGTCTAATGCGAACAATAGCTGGGTGCGGGCATATGTGGGCTTCTCTTGCTGGCACATATGGAAATCCCGGTGTGAGTTTATGTTCAACCAGGTTCCCATCAATTCCTCCAAGGTTATTGCAACAATTTCCATCTCAATGGGGGAATTTGTTGTTGCATGCGGTAGTTTAAATGACACGGGGATCTCGGCTTCTGTCAGGGTGGGGCAGCACCTCAGATGGTCTCCTCCAATGGCTCTTTTTTATAAGGCTAATGTTGATGTAAGTTGATCGCGGCTGAACAATACTGGTTTTGTTGGGGTTGTGGTGAGAACTGCGGACGAAATTTTTTTTTGCAGTGGCAAGATACTCCATTGCGGCTCCAAGCGTCGCAGCGGCGGAGGCTTTTGCGCTGCTTCGGGGGTGTGAGATGGTTTCCTCTTTGGGTTCGAGTTCGATTGTTTTCGAGTCTGATTCCCTGGAATCTATTTCGTGCCTTAATGTTTCGATGGAGGATGGTTGTTGGGAGGCTTTCTCAATCTTGGTGAAAATCAAGAAGTTGGGTGAGTCTTTCCAAGACTGTCGCTGGTCTTGGGTTCCAAGATCAGCCAATGTAGCGGCGGATTCTCTTGCGTCGGCAAACAATCCGGAGATGTGTGATGTCATTTGGGTCGATAGACCCCCATCTTCGTTGGTGCATGTTCTGAACAATGACGGCTTACCTTGTTCTCATTAAGTTTTATTTGGCAGTGTAGGGGGCGACGCCTTTGCATGGTTGCAGCGTCCCCTGTCTTGTACCCCTATACAATATTCTTTCTCTGTTAGCTTTGTTTGCCTCGTTTGTAGGCTTTCTTTGTAAGTTCTGGCATCTTTGCCTTGGAATGAAAATTCTCTGTTTCCAAAAAAAAAAAAAAAAGAAACTTTACAAAATCCAAGGCTTGAAATCAAGCAATTATGCCACCAAACAAATTATTAGAAGAAGAACTGGATGCTTGTTGTGCCTAAAACTATCAAATAACACCTTATCCTTTTATTAGTCATCTGAAACATTAACATTCTAGGACGATTTGACACCACACCAAACAACACAACAAAATTTATTCGACAAAACCAAAAAATGAATCCAAAACCTCCACCAAAATACATTCACCGTTATTACCTAAAGCTTGACATTGATTGTCATTTGCAAATGTGGTTTAGATAATTAAATTTACAGTTTGTAATTTACATATTTCAATGTAAATATAATTTTTTATGTTCACTAAATAAATTAAAAAAAAATTCAAAAAAAAAAAAAAAAATGAAAATAGGAAATATCACCTATTTAAGTATGCGGTGGTTTTGGCCCTGCATTCTTAGTTGTGTGAGATACAAGGTGGATATTAACTAATTATGCAGTATGTCATGTTATATCAATGTCAACATTTCATTTTACTAAAAATAACCCCAAAGATTGAATAATAAAACACAACTTACCAAGAATAAGCCTGCACTGCATCAACATGCACCCAAAGGAAAAATAAAATTATAAACAAAAACCGATTACAAACAAAATCGCAGAGGAGCAAACATGCAGCAAAAACAAAAAAAATGTTAGAAATACCTTAACCTTTCACTGCGATTCTAGCGGAAACATTGAGGCTGATTCAACCTGCAGATCAGGCACCACCCTCTCCTAAAACCAAACCCAAACGCAAGAAAGCTAAATAACAAATGAATTGATTCAATAAATTCACAAAATTAGCCACTTGAAATCGATCGGAGACTCACCAGGAAACCCAACCTTTTCTACCTACCATTGTAAAATAAAATTGCAATACTCCAAGCAATCCAATAATCACCAGAACCTAAACCTTTCCCAGTCATTCAAATTCACTGTTGCGTTCATCAGTTTGCTCATTCATTCACACACAGTTACGAAAATATTTTCTACGACCGTTGGGAGTAACGTTTAAAAAAAAAATTAAAGAAAATGAAATCCCTAATCTGGAGTTGTGAAGGGACACAACTTTAAAAACAAATAATAATTCGAAGATTTTAATAATTCACCAACCAGAATACTCACATCCTTCGGGTTGATGACTGCCAAATGCAAGGAAGAGAAGATACATACATCAAAAGGGCCACAGTGGTTAGCAGTCATATTATAAAAATTACTGTTAAGCACTCGAATACAAATCCTAGAGTCTACAAACCCGATTGGATCTATAATTTTCTGCGGTAAACTCATCGTACCTGGTGGTTGCTTCCACCATTTAGTGAAAATATATAATGGCACAAAGGTCTTGCCCTTCCAAATGAATTCAAAACTCATAATTATAAAACCCCAGAAAATTATAGTAATGTCACAATTTTACCACGTGTCAATCGTTTATTGAACAAGATGTGCGGTTAGCACTCAAGCTCAAGGGAAGAGCCCAACCCAAAAGACTAGCCTGATAGGTGGGAGGACCCCAATGACTTAAGTATCACTACACAATTGCTTGTGTAGCTGATGTGGGATCGTAACATTGCCCACCCCTTCGGAAGCCGACGCCCACGACGGCCCTTACACTGGTGGCTTTCACTCTTAACGGCGGCGCCCTCTGGTCGTCCCGTTAAGGTAGCCATTTCCAGGTCGCCCCCTCCGCAACGTCGGTTAATCTGGCTTTGATACCAATGTTAGCACTCAAGCCCAAGGGAAGAGCCCAATCCAAAAAACTAGCCTGATAGGTGGTAGGACCCCAATGACTTAAGTATCACTACACAATTGCTTGTGTAGCCGATATGGGATCGTAACATGTGCACTTTTAAATTTATAACAAAACGTTTATTAGACAATAATGCTACTAAAACTAAGACTTAGTTGCATAAGAGAATCTCTCATTTGACACCATCCAATATCATAGGGTCTTAAACATAAATTAGATAATTTGCATAAATAAATAAATAAAAAGTGACAATGCATTTTGTTCAAATTATGAAATTGGACTATCCAATCTAGTGATATTTTATTCATAGATTTTGAAACTCAATCCAATTGGACATAGGCTTGAAATTTAGTCCAAGCCAATATCAATTGCATTAATTGCGTCAGGTATTAATTTTTCAAGTACAACTCTATCCAATTGGATATATGCTTGAAGGCTAATGCCTTCTCAGAAATTGGAGCAATCCTATATCTCAAATTTTATTATTCAGTCACATTGTTTCCCAGATTTCTCATACATAAACATACGATTCGAATCCGATCACGCGAATCGCTACTGGACTTCTGACAATATGCTCACCATCTGTCCAAGTTAGGCTCCCAAACTTGTAACCTCCATTCACTCTCTGGGTAGAGAAGAAGGTAACTTTGAAGGAAAGAATTTGGCTGGTTATATTGAAACTTAAACTTTGAGGCTCAACTGTCATTTTTACGCCAGAAGGAGCCTGCACCAATACCGTATACTTCGAGTTAATTTGTCCCACATTTGTCACGGTTCTTGTCACAGTTGTCGCCCTTTCGAGGTTTGGAATTGTGATAGAAGGGAGGTTGAGGTTCATTCCATGACTTTTCGTTAAGCAATTTATTGTGTTCTTGGTTAATCTAGTAATCGATGCGCTAGTGTAACCGAGGGAGCAGAGGAACTGAATGTAATCCTTTGTACTACTATCGAAGATGAGCCCTGGATCGATTGCCTTGTTGGGATCAACATGTCCTCCTCCCATGTCGAAAGGGTCAGCTTCCTTGCGCGTCAAGCCTTCAGCCGAAATACTTGTCCCATCTGTTCCAGTTTGGGAAGCTGCAATTTTCATAAAAGTTGAATGGTTAGTGTCGAAATTACATATGGTGTTGATTATTTTGGTTTGATGACTTGCCAGTAGTGACTAGAGCTGATTTTATTGCAGCAGGAGACCAATTTGGATGTGCAGATTTAATGAGAGCTGCTATTCCTGCGACATGAGGGCACGCCATTGAAGTTCCCGATAGCAGCGCATAACCGCTGCGATGTTCAGTGTCAAGTGGGCGAAATGCAGCTATGATGTCTACTCCCGGTGCAGCTATGTCCGGCTATGTTCATAGATCAAATGACATGATGAAAATATGAAGATAAAAAACATATTAGTACTTTTATTTATTTATTTATTTCGCGAGCCTTGCAGTACCTTAAGCACTTCTGGTGTCATGGAACTAGGTCCTCTAGCGGAGAAAGACGCAACTCGTGGAGAGACCCATTTCCCAATGGTAGTTTTCGGATCACTGAGCTTTGCAATCGAATGCCTTCATAGCGTAGTGGAAAAATTAGTTTGTGTCATATATGTGAACATTTAACTTCTAACGTTGTATCCATCTTCATATGTCTTACCTTGCTCTTCTGATGTAGGAAAGTATTTGTGTCCCTACTTCATAATCTACACTGATGCATGGAATGTCGCATGAACTGAGCCCGTCATCACGAAACTGTGCGAATATAAGTCCAACCCCTCCCGCGTCCTTCACGGTGGTTGCAGCAGATTCGATGTCCTGTTGATCTGATTTTGAGAAACAAAGTACTATTTTCCCTGAGGCTAATGTTGCATTGAGACTTCCAGGCTGACAATCCTTGCTTGAAGTAACATGGAAGATTGTGACACAAGGTACATAAACACAAAGATAAACCAAGATAATAATCGAAACAAAAGAATATGTCTCACGCTGAATCATCTGTTGGGTCTATAGCTATGCGTTCAGAGTATGTGATGCTAGCGAATTCACGGTTGTATTTTCCAGCATCAATAGATTGGCCCTGCAAAACACAACCATTGCAAGAAATCTTAATCAACTGCTTTATATTCTAGACGTTTAATCCCAAGGATGATCTAGTTTACCCAAAGAGTTTGATTGTTTCCGAGTGTAATGGCTGTCGGAAAGGCCCTGTCGATTGTGGTGGCTGCAACAGTGATGAGCCATGGGGCAGTGTTTACAATGGTTTGTGAGATAGGGCCATCATTTCCTGCTGAGCAAACTACTGTAATTCCCTTCGTGATTGCGTGAAACGAACCAATTGCGATTGAATCACGCTGATCAACGTACGAGAACAAAGGAATCTCATTGCCCACAGAAAGAGAGAGGATGTCTACTCCATCATGAATGGCCTTGTCAAATGCCTTTAGAAGATCAGCATCGGTGCATCCTTCGAAGGCCCAGCAGGCCTTGTAAATTGCCAAGTGAGCAAGAGGGGCTCCTCCTCTGGCTAGCCCGGAAGCAAGTCCTCTGTAGTTGGCATTCTTCACAAAATACCCAGCTGCTGTAGAAGCTGTATGAGTGCCATGTCCAATTCCATCCCGCGGTGACAGAAAGTCCACATTGTCGGTTTTGTTGAGATTTTGGAACTGATTCATCGCACCTTTTCTAAACCAGCGTGCACCAATAATTTTTTTGTTGCAATTTGTGGAGTTGAAGTATTCCCCCTGCTGGCAAATGCCTTTCCAATGTGATGGGATAGGACCCATGGCGTCATCATTAAAGCTTTCGGATTCAGGCCAAACACCTGCACAGATAGTCGCATTGGTATTCGACTACAATTTTAACTGTACTAGTATTTATCTGAAGGTATGTTTGTACCTGAATCTATTACACCAATGATAGTTCCTTTGCCCATGCTCTTTGTTAAAAGATTGTCCGACGAATACTTATGAATCCCAACGAAATCCCAACTTCGGGTTGTGTGGAGCTTGTGAACGCGATTTGGGATCACTTGGACAACTTCAGGAAACTCTGCAGCTTACTGTGTTAGTCATGATTGCTGATAAAATGGTATGCTCATAATGTAATCTCTTGCTAAATACAATACCTGCTATTTCTTCTGCCTGAGATTCCGTTAATCTTGCAGCAAAGCCGGAAAATCCATAGTTGTAGCTGTATATAATCGATCTATATGCATCTTGTTTGCTTCAAATAACCCAAGGGAGGTTTTTATCTTTGTCTTCCATATCACCGAATGCAAGTCATATCGACATTAGAACTAAAGAAACGAATAATGTAGGATAAAGCCATACCTTCCAAGCAAGGTGGTTAGCATTTTATGATGGAACTTTTTTGTCAATGCAGGATCATCATATTTCTTCTCTCCCAGATATACAATGTGCACCTGAAAACATTCCTTTGTCAAAAACCCGTGTCCAAAGAACGAAAAGAAAAAAGGAAATGGAGCTAAAACTTGAAAATACGCAATACACTCACTTCGCTTGTGGCATTAACAAATGTTACAGAGACATGGAGATAGTGTTGAAGTAAACAAAGAGCAAGAACCACAAGAGAGTAGTTGTTTTGTCTGCACATCCGGTTTCTTCTTGTATCCGAATCCATCGACGTATGGATCAAAGACATGAAAACTCTTTTGATTTCCTACTGCAGGTATTGCTTGATGGTAAAATCTGCAGACTTTTATAATCCAGCCATTCCCTGCATCTCCAAACTATAATGCAATAGTCCTAATGGACATGTGAAAAGTGGAAAATCCTTTTTACTGTTCTACTTCTACCCTTTAATATTTGCTCAATCCATTGAAAAAGATGCAGGGCCAAAGACTTTCCAGTGTAAAGCTCCACATACGAAAATCATGCTTTACCATGTGAGGGTATCATTTCGGGTAGAAATTTTTTGCTCAAAACTTTGAATAATTTGCTTTTATCTACTTCCCCAGCCCTTTGTTGTGTCAACTTGAACGGTAGGGCACACACTTTCGGTGATGTATGCCGTCAACCAAGACCACCATTGCCAAGCATAATCATTTCAAAGCTGGGTTTTGCAGCTTCGTGTTTTTGGCTTTTTTTCATCTAAATTGTGAAAAAAAAATTGAAGCTGAATGTTTACCAAACGAGCTTTTTTTTATAGCCACTTTTTTTTTAGAATCAGTACTATACCAGGGCTTGATGTTGACATGCGTCAAGAGAAAAGTATGAGAATGTGTATCGTATTATACATGAAGAACATATGTTCTACCTAGAGAAAAAGTATGTCAATGTGTGTTATATTATACACAAAGAACATACGTCATTTCTAGAAAGAAAAAAAGTATGTCAATGTGTATCATATTATACACATTGTTGTCTTGGCATTTTTGTTTATATGCAGTGTACTTGAAGGATGTAGAGTTTAGGTGAATCATTGTGGTGCTGTAGTGTATTGAAGTAGGGCCCCTTATACACCTTTATTGGACTGCCTTTATTTTTGGGGTCGAAATTGGACTGCCTTTTTATGAGAGGGCTGACGTGAGATTCCCCAGCCCACAAAGTTAAGAGTGCTGCTTTTGCCTTACATTAGTGGGACTCGGTATTCTTTTTCAAGATAAAGCAGGATTGTTTTGGGACGAAAGGCAGTTCTGTAGAAGCCCCATAATGTTTGAAAAAGGAAGCATGATGACAACATAAGGTGAGTGTGACGGAGAAAGTCAATCCTATCACCAGTTGTACATAATTATATGTTAATCTCGTATTACGTAATTAGATTTTCGCATCAGTTGTATATAAATATATATCTATCTTTCTCATTATATGTTACGTGACGATAGAGATAAACATCAATAGTACATAACTCCAGTGACATCCAAGAATTTCTCGAGTAAGATGACGTTAGAAAAGTTGCGGTTACAACTGACATTTTTTGGACAAATTGAGCATGTTCATCATTAAAAGTTAATGCTAAGAAAATTTGGTGAGATTCCTAAAGCAGGTTTTAGCCCCTTAATCTCCCCACTAAGGAACCTGGTTCTCTGTTCCCCATTGCACCCACACAAAAAAAGAGAATCAAATTCCTTTTCTCTCCACTTTCATGAGAATTTCAATTCCACTTTGAAAGACAATGGAGTCTATAGTTGTTCATCAAGCATTCATACACTCCCTCATATTATTTTCAACCGTGCATTGTACAATCAACAAACTATGCTCACAAAAGAGAGGGGAAGCAGACCTAATCTTCGGAAATATTCCCGTTATTATACGTACTAACTTATTCGATCATGTGTCTGTATTAATACAATTTACTGGATGAGTATACAATTTACTGGATCGTATGATTTGTGTTCTAACAGATATGGGACTTGTCACAGCATGCACCCCATCAGTCCATGTCAGGCTTCTGAAAAAGTATGCTGTGTTCACTCGGTAGGTGGTGGAAACCGCAACTGAAAAGGAAATTGTCTTAACTGTAGAGTTGAAGACCAATGTCTCTGGCCTGACGACTACATTGATGCCCGGTGGAGGGTCAATTTAGGCTTTGTATGTTGAGTTGCCAGGACCAACGTTCGTTACACTTTGAGTGGGTGTTATAGGATTTCTTAGATTTGGAATGGTAATTGAAGGCAGGTTCACATCAAGAATTGAAGCCTTTGGAAGTTGGAACAGGACATGATATGGCTTGTTTAACAAGTAGAGAAATAGCTGAGGGTTCACTAATCCTCCTCCATAATCAAATGGATCCGCAAGCTTCTGCGCTGCCCCATCAGCAAAGATTGGCTCTCCAAATGGATCAGTCTTCCATGCTGCAAAAAAAAAAAAAAAAAAAAAAAAAAAAAAAATAAAAAAGAAAAGTTTTGCTATTATTAATGTGCTGATCTAATCTCGAAACCATCCAATTTCGCTACATTATCAACACTTACTAGTGGACACTAACTATTATGGTTGTAGATCAACCTGTTGTGACTAGTGCTGATTTTATTGCAGCAGGGGACCAATCAGGGTGCAACGATTTTAGAAGTGCCACAATGCCTGCAATGTGGGGAGTTGCCATTGATGTTCCCGATAGCAAGGCAAATCCTCCATCCATTGCGGGATCATAAGAAATGGCCGCTAATATACTCACACCAGGCGCGGCTATACCTGGCTGCGACCAACAAAAAGCTATTTTCAGCTTATTCTAAAGGTGCATTGCTTAACAGGACTAATGTGGTACCAAATTCTACCTTCAAAATTGCAGGAGCGATGGAATTAGGTCCTCTAGCAGAGAATTTAGCAACTTTACTCGATACAGGCTTTCCCTTCAATGTCTTAGACGGGCTCAGTTCTACAATAGGAGATCTGTGTACCACAAAGAACAACATTGTCACATTTTTTTTACATAGAGAATAATGATTCTAAAATGATTATAGTGGTGCAAAAATGAAGATCCCTTGTGGAACGAATGTAGAACATTATCTCAGTGCCAAGTTCGTTGTCAACAACAATGCAGGGGAAGTCATTGCTGCAAGCACCCAAGAGATTACTAGGATTCCTTGCAATAATCACCCCGACTCCGCCTGCACTTCTAACAGCAGATACGGCACTGGCAATTTGTTCTTGCCCGGGTTCCGTTGTGAAGCAAATGACTACATTTCCAGCCACTGGTGTGTTATTAAGTCTTAGGGACCGGCAGACACTGCAAGTGAGTATTTTGTGTTATGGTTTTGGTTCCCAAAATTGAGAGAAATTTACCTACAACTGGGATGCCACTATGGTGGTATCCAAGCCAATCACACACTGCCATGCATTTTAACTTTCCAGTACTGCAGTGTATGATTAGCATGAGATCTGCCATAGTTGTTTCAGGTAGGTTTTTCTCTTCGACATCACCAGCAAACAAGAGAACAAACAAACTCTAAAAAAAGTGCAAATGAATACATTACCCGTATGCTGTACGGAAGAGTTCTGGACCTTCTGGATACACCAAACCAGTAAAACCAACCTCTTTTCCTACAAACATGGCTTGGCCCTAAAATGTTTATCAAACAAATCAATGAAGAAAAAGGAAAACATAATGCTTAATCAGAAAAAGTTTAATCATATTACTGATCAATTTGGAGAATTAATTTGCAACATATTTTGTATGAGTTACCAGTAGAGTGTTGTTATTTCCGAGTGTGACGGGCATGGGGAAGGATCTGTCGATGGTGGTAGCTGCAGCACTTATGATCCAGGGTGCTACATTCGCCACTGTAGAGGATCAGGTCCAACATTGCCTGCAGCAAAAACAACAGTAATACCTTTAGCCACAGCATGGAATGAGCCAATGGCTTTTGCGTCGCGCTTATCAACCTCTGCAAACATAGGATTAGGATCGCTTGGGCTAATAGAGAGCGACAATACATCTACACCATCATTTATTGCTTCATCAATAGCTCTAAGCATATCAGCAGCAGCGCATATGGAATTTGGCACATTCCAACATGCCTTGTACACAGCCAAATGAGCCCGTGGTGCACCAACTCAGACTAATCCTAGGGCAAGCCCTTTGTAACTTGCATTGGCCACAAAGGAACCAGCAGCGGTTGTGGCAGTGTGTGTTCTGTGTCCTTCTGCATCTCTTGGAGACAAGAACTCCGGAAATTCTGTGGTGTTGAATGGTTGCTCATTGTCAGCAAGGAATGCATCTATGGACCACTTTGCTCCTATAAGTTTTCTGTTGCAGTCTGTTGTGGCGTTGAAGCGCTCTCCTGATTCACATCGGCCCTTCCAACGGGTAGGGATTGGCCCAACCCCGTCATCATTTAGCATTTTCGACTCTCGCCATATTCCAGTGTCAATTATGCCAATGACAATCCCATCTCCCGTGTTGGTCTCATGCATAAAATTGGTTGGGGGAATGAAAAGAGAGGCCTAGGTAATCCCAACTCCTTGTAGTTTGCGGTGTGTAAAAGCTATATGAAATGTTAATGCCTAGATTAGTAGTTTTTCATAAAGAAATAGGGTATGAAGTTAATTTTGGAGGACAAATTGATAGTTTTACATAAGAAATAGTGTAAGTTAACATTGGACGGTAAATTAGATGTTAGATTCGCAAGCTATATGAAATGTTAAGGGCTTATAGGCGAGAAAATAACGTTTACACTTTAAAGTGTGTCAAGTGACTTAAGTTGACAAAAAAACATAGATAAATTAAATTTGAATAAAAAAGTAGGGATGAAATTATCAATTTTTAATAAATGTAGAGAATTATTATACTGCAAAAATAATTTAGGGAACGAATTTTCACTAAGATGATAGTTCAGGGATTAAATCGACACTTCACCCTAAATAGTAATATAGCGTGGTTTTTTGGTTAAATTAAAGTTAGCCCCAAGCCCTTTTCATCAAAACTCCTATTTTTTTACCACTACTTTTAAGTTGTGGTAGTGCTCACCACCCCACTACTACCGTTAAATTTTGAGATTTGTGTAATTGATAGATTAAATCATACTCAGTTAATGGTAATTTAGAGAGTGGTGAATATCACCATTCACCACCAGTTAAGAGTAGTGAGCAAAAATGCAATCAGTTTGGTTAATTTGTTGTAACTTACAACAATTCGTGAAATATAGTAAAAAATCAACTGTGAAATGTAGCTAAGTACAAATTCACCAAAATTACGAGCTAAATTTTCAATAAAGTAAAAATAAATTATTGTGAAATCCCGTTCCTGGATTTCACTGTTATAATCTACGTATTTGTATTATTGAGATTTTATATTATTTTTCGAGAATTTATTTTAATTTGTTTGAATTAAGATTTTAATTAAATTAGTTACGAAGTTTGAAGTTTGGAGATTAATTATTTAAAATCTGTAGACCTTTCGAGGTCACAATTTATATCGTTGAATAGATTTCGAGATCACGAACATATAGGTGAAAGCCGCTTGTGAGTCCGAATTTTACGGTATAATTACAGATATTTGAAGTTGTGTTACTAATCTATATATTTTAATTTATTTTAAAACTCCCACATAGTGGGAGAGGGACCAGGGAGAAATGGGAAATAAAAGGGAACGGACAGAAAAACAAAAGAAAAGGGAGGAGGGTCTGGTTTTGACTCGTTTTTGGGCATTTTCGACCATTTTGACCCACAAACTTGACCCGCTTGTATCTTCTTCATCCGAGCTCTGTTTTGGGTGATCTTGGTGTCCATGGAAAGCTCTTGGCGAGCCCTACAACTCTGTAATGTTAGATTTTCCATTTTCTTAGCCATTTTTCCAGTTCGAGGCAGCAAAGTTCCGTGGGTTTTTCGGCGGTTTTGTCAATTTTCCGGCGATTCCGGCAACCATTTCCCTCAAGTAAGGTATGAAACTTTACCTACTCTTCATAATCTTCAAGTTGGTATGCTTGGTTTGTGTTTTTGTAGTCGTTTTAGTGTTGGGTGTTTAGAACCCTAGAAATCCGGTTTTCCCCGGTGAAATTGGATGGCATACGGCTTGAATTTGCCGTTGGGCTAGTTGTGAAAAGTGTTTCCCTTGTTGAGCTCTAGCTACCACGTAAATTTGAACTCATTTAATTAATATTGAAAATTTGGGTTTTCTAAACCCTCCACCTTGGCTATCACCACGTGTGGTGGTGCGTGGGACAGTCCACGAGTGTTGTTTAAGTACCAAATACCTTCTAGTGACCCTGTGAACCTATGTCTAGCTTGGTTTCCCGAAATTCAATTGTTTGGTGTGGGATCAAATTGGACCGCCACTTGTTTGTGTGATTGATGACAATCCGATCTTTGGTTCGTCGTACAATTTTGTGAACACCATAATTATCAGTTTTTGGACCTTTGAGAACTTACAGATTGGAAATCCGATGTGCGGATCTTCCGGATTGAATAACCTTAGTTTGTTGACCTTAATGGACCTACCTTATCGACGATTGACGCTTTAGTTAACGTGCTCTACTCTTGAGTGTTGCTTACCTCTCGTATGTTGTTGAGGCTTGATGGAAGTTAGTTGGCTCATCACGATGATGTGTCGTTCCCAGTTGACGTGTGTCTCGATATATGTATTAGTGGCACCATATTGAGTTATACTTGTTTATTAACTGTGCTTTCTATTGAATTGTTATTTTTAATTTTAGCATCGATCTATGTTTAGAAATTGTGAATCGACTATAGCTTGGAAACGTTTATGAAATGTGGTTAGATATGTATGAGGTGTATGATTATTTTCATGACAATGTGATCCTAGAATCCTATTAGAGGTATGTTGTAGCACTTATATGCTTGGGTGACATATTATTGGTGACCTCGAGAAGTTGATGGTGTAGGCGACTACGTTGTAACTCATAGGGGTTGAGATGTGGATAAGTTGAGGTGTTGAGTTTACTGCACCATGTAGTAGTTGTACATTGATGGTCCTGCTTGGTATATCCGCATTGGGGGACCATACGCATTCTAGGAGTGATCATGCTTGGTATATCCTCATTGGGGGACCATACTATATATGGATCGCGCTTGGTTAACCCGCGTTGGGTAATCCTTATGGCCATGTATGCTTGGTTAACCCAGTGTTGTTGGATTCCGTTAAGTAGTCCAGAATCCTTGCTTTTGCTCATTTCCATAAGGTTATCTTAGAATCCTAGATTCGAGTGAATGAGAATTACGCACAATGGATCTTGTGCATACAAATTAGAATATCATGTTATTATTCATAACCCAAGTAGGGAATTATGTAGAGTTCTTTAATTAAACTCGTGAAATGATGTGCTATCTCATTGATTAATTAACGTAATTAAATATTACTATTGTGCTTCGTGATTCCCTGATATGTTACAAGCTATGGATAGAGATATAATGTTGGAAGCATAGTGATTGGTATGATGTAGTGAAATGTGATTTGACTTGTGAATTGGAAATGGTTGTGTCATGTGATTGAAATACCTATTGAATTGCTTGGGAGATGTGAGATCTAGTAATGGACCGATAACCCATTGTGATGGGGATTTGTTGCTCGATATTAGTTTGTTTTGTTGAGTCTTCGTGAATTGAGTAACTTGAATCCTGTCTTGTTCCTTCGAGCCGTAGTTATGTTTCTTGGACTTCTGTTCGGTTCTGTTGAATGGTTTGGAACTAAGTTCTGTTTGGATTCCGTTGAGTGATGGTCCGGAATCCCTTCTACTCTGCGATTCCGTTGAGTGATGGTCCGGAATCGTATCCTGGTTTGGATTCCGTTGAGTGATGGTCTGGAATTGTATCATTGACTTGTTAGTTCCTTGGATTGATATCAACTTCTGAGATGTAGGCTTCGGCCAAAATGTGTCACTCTAGCCCTGCATTTTGGTATATGATGTGTTGTTGATTGATGTGATTGTGGAATAATGTTGGTTGTGATTTTTGTCATTATAATTAGACTCGTTGACTATTTTGGCTAGAGAATAGCATGGTGATCCATTGATTGTTCTTTGAGATGTTGCATATTATGAAATGGAGAATCATGTGAAATGTAGTGATTTATATGAAGGATGAAGTGGAAAATATATGTGTGGGCATAGCATGCGTGCATGACAAGATGATAGTTGTGTATGGCTTATGGTTGATGTGTAGTGTGGTACCCTATGTTTTTTTCACTATAAGTATTTTACGAAAAGATTAAAGTTTGACGAACGTTGAACTACGAATGGCTTGATCCCTATTGAGGGTACGTAGGCAGTCTAACGAAGAGGTTAGATGCAGCCATAAATTGTACGAAAAATGCTATGAAATTTGAATTTTGATTTATGTTTTGTGCATATCCCGGAGGCAGGGTATGTTAGATGTACCGGTATTGGTGACGTCACGTGTCGATTCTGGACGTATGTTGGGATCGGGGCGTGACAATTATTCTGCGAGAAGAATGTGCGAATTTATTACATTTTATTCAATTTTTTTTTCCCACTTGGCCAACAAATTACTTTTTTATTATAATTAAGATCATGGAGAAATTCATATTTCTCCATTTACACTTCCAAAAACATATTTTTTTTTTTTTTCACTTGGCACAGCCGCGATTATAAGCACAATTTGTCGCATCTACTACTTCATTATGAAACTCTTTTTCTTTATGATCAAAATGAGGGCATATGCATTGCTCTTTTACGCATTTGCAGTTGGGCACTGAAACATGCGAATTGCACTCTTGGTCCGACAAACATGGAATAAAGAAATCTCCAGACACCTTCAAAATTGATGAACCTACAAAATGTGATGAGCCAGTACGATTTCATTAGCCCCTTCCATATTTGTAGCAAACATAAAAATAAAAAACAAGTTAGCTAGCGCCCACAGACATATTATTGAGAGAGAGAGAGAGAGAGAGAGAGAGAGAGAGAGAGAGAGAGAGAGAGAGAGAGTAACAACATGTAATGACAAAGAGGAGCAACAAAAAGGTCATCCTGATCGTTGTCATTTTAGGTTATGTAATCAGTCAAAACCTATGAGGGATGATTTTAGCTTGTGATATGAAAGTTGGGGTTTGTGGGAATCAATATATAGGGACAGAATTTAGCAAATTTAGAAAGAATTTTATTCCTAGAAGAAAATTGTTCATGAGATTTTGTATTAATTTGAAAATTAGGTTTTTCTTATTTAGAAGATAATTTCATTATATGTCGAGATTTTTATTTATTACGTTAATATTTTTTTTATATTTGTTGAAATGAACCTATTTTCCTTTTCAATAAATAGGGTGTCTATATCAATAGAGCTCCCATAATTGAAATTAGGTTCAAAAGTATTTCGTAGTTTCCTAACTTTCTAAAACTTTCATTGAATTTAAGAATATTGAGATTTTCTTAAGTAATTCAGTATAGACCCCTCTCAAAATATATAGCAAAAATGTCAATTTATAAAATAAAAAATCTTATCATAGAAAGAAAGTATCTTCTAAATAGGAAGAACCTTTCAAACAAATCTACAAAATCCCGTTTTACCAACTTCCGTTCTATAGCTCAATTCTATGTCTCTATAGTTTGATTCTCACAAATTCAAAACTTACATACAACAAGCTAAATCCTCTCTCGTAGCTTTTAATTGATCACATAACC
This sequence comes from Malus fusca, assembly GCA_035220775.1. Lineage (NCBI taxonomy): Eukaryota > Viridiplantae > Streptophyta > Magnoliopsida > Rosales > Rosaceae > Malus > Malus fusca. The sequence continues at coordinate 23,828,438 of CM069072.1, read as the reverse complement.
TAGTATGACGACTATAAAATTGACACTTTTACTGCTCCTCTTTTTCACTACAAGTTGTTACTATCTCTCTCTCTCTCTCTCTCTCTCTCTCTCATATAGGGCTCACTTTGCTTTGTATTTCAAAATTTCAAATCATTTCTCTTTTAAGTCTTCTCTAAAAGATTATATGTACAAAGAAAATCACTCAAGTGAGAAGCAATATATATTATCATTGGATGAAATTATAGTTATTTTAGTGTTTTCAAGAAACACTATGTTCGTTTTTTTTTTTCCCAGTATAATTGGATGTCTTATTAGTTTTAGGTTTGTCATAAACCGTTCAAATATATGTACAGCCTGGTTTTTAGTTTTGGTACATGGAGGTGCAGGCCATTGGAATAGTATATACTAGCAAGGGTGTCTGTGCGTTGCTGCCGGATTGAAAATTGTATAACACATATAGAAGTTCTAAAAAAATTATATATATGTATATATAGTAGACAATACTGTTTGCATACATGTACAAAATTATTTACAACTCTACCAATAATAAGAAACAAAATAGGTGTTAATGGGCGGAATGAAGCTTATGGTTATAAATTGTCAAACTTCATTTAGGAAACTAAAAACCATAAAGAATAAAGTGATAAACACACAAAGATGGTTCACAATATGAAACCGTTGCTTCACTAAATAAACAGTACCAAAAAAAATCATATATATATTTTTTTTGCTGCAAAAGAATTGTTTGTACCATACTTAGGGCCTCCATATTTAGATCTCGTATAAATACTCGGAGGACTCAAATGTAATTATGTAATAAAGGAAGGGGCAAATATGTAATAAGTGAGGAGTCCTTATTCTATAAAAGGGACTCCTCACCCTCACAATGGGGAAGGCCAATTCTTAGGCCATATCCTCACCCTTTCAGAGCTCTCATCCTCACAGAGAAGCTCTCTCTCTCTCTCCCTCTTCAACATCTCAGAGAAATACAATAATCAGTGTGGACGTAGCCCAAACATTGGGGTGAACCACGATACATTTTGTGTTATTTACTTTCTTGCAGAATCACGGTCGGATTTACGTTGTTCCAAGACCTCCGGTTTTGAGCATCAACAAGAACAAAGTAGAAAAAGGGAAACAAAATATTTATTTCTATTTTATATTATGTGGAAAAAAACTTGGAAGAAGAAGCAATAGTGAAAAGATCATATTTATTTCAATTTTTTAGGTAGAGAAAAATAGTACAGAATACACATTTCAATAAAAAAACCTAAAACCCATTTCACGTTTATGGGTTTTCGATACGGCACAATTATATATGGGAAACAAAATGGCTGTTAAAAGATCCCTAAAAATATTTCTACTCCTTTTTGTACAGTTTTTCTAGAGCTAAACAAAAACCAACAATGAAGGCACATTTTGAGAAAGTATTGGTGAAAACACATAATACACATGTAAGAGTAGTGAAGTGAAGAAAACCAACATCCGAGTGACAGATAAATCTATGGCAGAAATGAATGAAACTTGTCAAGAGATTACATAGTCTGTTATAAGGTAGTTAGGCAGTTAGTTCTTAGCTTAGTGAGAAAGCTTTGTAACGAGATATAACAGTTTTTGTAAACAGTGAAAAGATATACTGAAAAAATACAAGCATCTTTCTCTTTCTTTCTTAGCCTGATTCTCTCTCTAATTCTTTCTTCTTTCTTCAGCTTTATGTATATTTTCTTCAAGATTTCTGCAGTTCTAACATGGTATCATCGCCATAGGTGAATCCAAAGCTTCCGCATACTATCTGATACATATATTTCTTTCTCTCAACCCTCTGATTTGTTGATTCAGTGTGTTTTCTAGGTTTATCAAAATCCCAGTTCTCAAGATACTCGACTCCTAAACAGTTGCCCACCAACTGTTCGATAAAAGTGCGAAGTGAAGAAATTTCTTGCTGTTACAACAATGGTTACCGCAACCCAATTGCAAATTGTGCAATCGCCCATTACAAGTCTCATCTCTACTGTGTCATCTTCTGTTACAGTCAAATTGGATGACTCAAACTATCTTGTATGGAGTTTTCAGATCAATCTTCTACTAGACAGTCATGAAATTCTTGGTTTTGTTGATGGATCCAAGCAATGTCCTCCACGGTTTCTTGATGAGGCAAATCTTGAAGGAGTTGAAACAGATGCCTATCAGGTTTGGAAAATGCACGATCATGCACTTATGCAGCTTCTCATAGCTACATTGTCATATACTGCGATTTCTTGTGTTTTTGGTAGTACTAGTTCTTATGCAATGTGGACAAATCTCAAAGAACGATTCTCTACAGTTACAAAGTCTACAATTTTTCAGATGAAGGCAGAGCTTCAGAACATACAAAAAGGGTCTGATTCAATATTTGTCTATCTACAAAAAATCAAAGATGTCAAAGACCATCTTGCTGCAGCCGGTGTTCTATTTGACGATGATGATATAATCATCCTTGCTCTAAAAGGGTGTCTGCTGATTATAATACATTTCGGTGTGTTATTAGAGGAAGAGAAACTGGGATTTCCTTGAAAGAATTTCGATCATAGCTTCTTGATGAAGAAGCTATAATTGGACAGTCTTGTGAGTCTTCTGTGTCTTTTGGAACTGCAATGGTTGCAAGCACTCAGTCTGAAAAAGGAAAAGCTCTTAGTCTTGATCACAGTCCATCTCAGTCTCAGGGATTTGACATAGGGTCTTCGAGCCAAGGTTACAATCTCAATAGAGGATCTACTTCTAATGGATATAACTCTGGACAAGGGTCATCTTCTCAATATGGCTCTAGAAATTTTAATGGCAATTGTGGCAATTCATTTTCTTCTGGGGGATACAAAGGACAAACTATAGAGGAAAAGGAAGAGGCAAGTTTCATTATAACAATGGTCCCAAATTTCACTATCCAGCATACAATTCTAGTCCTGGAATTCTTGGAGTTCCAAAAGTTTTTCAACACACCTGCCCTGATAATCCAAATGAGATTCCTCCTTGTCAAATCTGCAACAAAAAAGGTCATGTGGCTGCAGATTGTTTTCAAAGGCATAATATACCAACTGTTGGACATGGAGCAAATATTCAATGTCAAATCTGTTGGAAGTTTGGGCACTCTGTTACTCAGTACTATCACAGAAACAACTTTGCATACTAAGGAAGACCACCCTCAGTTAATCTCACTGCGATGCAAGTAAGTCACAATCCTTCTGCATCACCTGAATAGTTCTGGGATGCGGATACTAATGCCACATCTCATATGACTTCAGAGCTTGGAAATCTTGATTTGGCTACTCAATATCAAGGCACAAATAGAATAACCATTGCGAGTGGTGCAGGTTTGACAATTTCTAGTATTGATACATCTACACTGCAAGCTCCTACTCATATTTTTACATTGAAAATATGATGCATGTTCCTAAACTATCACAACACTTATTATCAATATATCAACTCTGCAAGGATAACAAATGTAGATTCATATGTGATGATATTTTCTTTTGGGTTCAGGACAAAATCACAGGGAAAATCCTACTCAAGGGACTGTGTAAAGTTGGCTATTACCCTATTCCGTTTAAATCTCCATAGAAGACACTACCTACATCATCCACATTACATGCATGCTATCTAGCCAAACCAGTTACTACAAGCTTATGGCATCAACGATTAGGGCATCCCTCAAACACAGTCACTTCTGCAATGTTGCAACACACCAAAGCTTCTGCATTCACAGAAACTTTTCAAACCATTTGTACTATTTGTTTGAAAGGCAAATTTACAAAATTGCCTTTTCTTTTCCTGCAAATAAGTCTGTAACCCCATTAGAGGTGATTAATTGACAAAGTTGATCTTCAAGATTGCAAACCTTGTGCTACTCTTTGTCTTCCCTATCACATATTGCTAAAAGATGATGGGAGACCTTATCACAGTTCTGACTAGTATCAAAGTATTGTTGGACCACTGCAATATCTCACGTTTACTCGACCTCATATAACATTTTCAGTTATTCAAGCTTGTCAGTTTATGCACAAATCCTATGGAATCACATGTTATTGCAGTAAAAAGAATAATTAGGTATCTCAAAGGCACTTCGGAGTATGGTATTCGATTTCAATCAGGACCAATCCATCTACAATCATATAGTGATGCATATTGGGCTGGAGATCCAATGACAGAAGGTCTACATCTGGTTTCATTGTGTTTCTTGGTTCCAATCCAATTTCGTGGGCTTCGAAGAAGCAACATACTGTTTTTAGGTCCTCAACAGAAGCTGAATATAGAGCTCTTGCCATCACTGTAGTTGAGCTTGCTTGGATAAGACAATTATTCTGTGCTCTTCACATTCCATTACAATTGCCTCCCATGATTCATTGTGACAATGTTTTTGCTATCGCTTTATCCACAAATCCAGTGTTTCATGCTAAGTCCAAACATATTGAAACCGATTACCATTTTGTGAGAGAACGAGTAACAAGAGGAGATCTTCATATTCAACATGTTTCTTCATCTAATTAATCTTCTGACATATTGACTAAAGGGCTATCTGCACCATTGTTTCAGTTGCACTATGGCAATCTCATGCTCAGCTCCTACAATCATGAGATTGAGGGGGAATGTAAGAGTAATGAAATGAAGAAAACCAACATCTGAGTGACAGATAAATCTCTGGCAGAGATGAATGACACTTGTCAAGAGATTACATAGTCTGTTATAAGGTAGTTAGGCAGTTAGTTCTTAGCTTAGTGAGAAAGCTTTGTAACGAGATATAACAATTTTTGTAAACAGTGAAAAGATATACTGAAAAAATACAATCATCTTTCTCTCTCTTTCTCAGCCTGATTCTCTCTCTAATTCTTTCTTCTTTCTTCTGCTTTCTGTATCTTTTCTTCAAGATTTTTGCAGTTCTAACAACACATACCTCCTTAAATCTTTCCTCCTTTTGCTCAGCCTGTATTTGGACTCAACCTGTATTTGGAATAGATTATGACTTAGGCATAAACTCAGAAATCAGTGAAGAATGAAATCCAAAAGTAAATTACAGTTTCTTATATCATTTTTCTTAGAAAAGACTAACAAAATTGTTTCTTAAATTAACAATATGTGTATAAGCAGGATTGTGCTTAATTTTCTCTAATTAAAGAACTGGTTTGCACAATTTAGAAGATGATAACAAAAAAAAATTTTCAGAGCCTGAAGTGCCTTTTGAAAGCTCATCCTACATCGAAAATCTACAAAGGGAAAAATTGTGAACCCAAATTAAAGCTTCTTCTCTCACTCACAAGAAAAATGGAAACTCTACATGGAAAAGAATTGAAATTATGCATAATCAAAAGTGGATCAAAACTCGAAATCGATTATCTTAATGCGTAGGACATTGTTAGAATTCGGAAACAATTGAAACTTCATTTTAAACACAAATTTAATCAATTGATTTATATTTAAATGGAAAGAAAGTATCAGTCAGTTTTACCTATCTTTTGTTTAGTGTTGCTCCATTTCTCTCTTTGATTAAAAGCTTGAATTTTTACTTTCCTTCCATTCCCCTGTTGCATAACAGTTTAGTAGCTCTTGTTTACCTACAACAAATTGAAAACCATTTGGAGAAAACAACTAAGCCTTTGGTTATTAGATTCTTGGTAGGTAAAGCAAGAAAATTACACACAACAAAACTATTAACACTTTAAGACCCACTTCCAAATCAGGTTCTCTAACTGACTAATGATCATATTGGATATAAATTATCATCCTGAACAGTGCAATGCATGATGTTGTTTTTTTTTGGGACATTCTAGTGAACTTTGCCAATAGAAGTTCAAATGAGAAACAAAAAAGTGAGTGGCTAACCCAAAAAAGGTCAAATGAACTTTGCCAATAAAAGTTTTGAAGAAATTCATTTTCAGAAACAAAAATCTGAAAGAGAACACATGAAAGGGAAACCAACTTTAAATTTCATACTATTTGGCCTACTCCTTACCCATTTAAAATGCACTGAAGAAACAAAAGTCAGAACTACAGAACACGAAATGAACTTTCTATATGTGATCTTAATGTGAGTCATACAACATACTATTAGTACCACCCTGTATAGAATTTTCAATACATGTCTACTCAGGAGAACATGAAAGTCAGATTTATAGATACATAATAAGAGAAATTAATTATGCATTAGAAACAATTCTAGATGAGAAGCTTACTCTGGACACTGAAAGTTAACCCTTTAACATACTCAGGTTCTCCACTATATTAACTTTTTTCTTCTCCACACACTTAAATTTTTCCTTAAATTTTAAGAAGTCATTGTGCAGTTTGCTATTGTACTGTTGTAAGCTTGCCCTGCTCAGGAAAACACAAAAGTAAGATTTATAGATACATAATAAGAGAATTCTGTTAGGAATGCCGGTACTACAAGATAGAGAATGCACAAGGTAAAGTAGAAAATGGACACCAATAATTTATATGGTTTGGCAATTTATGCCTACGTCCACGAAACAAGGATCAATCTCCACTATATGAAAAAGATGAGTACAACAAGAGTAGTCTTACCAAGCCAAAGACAAGGCTTGATGGATACAAGAAAGTACGACACACACTTTCTATCACTCTAAACTTCACTCACAATGTGTAGTGGAACACTCTCACTCTCACTCTTAGAGTGGAACTCTAGCTTTGGACTTGATCCTTTGCTACTCACACTTGGTTCTTAATTGGGTACTTCACTACAACATCACACCCATATTTATAGGTGAGGGTTTGGCATTCTACTAGTTTCTAGTGTATTCTTCAAACCTCTAGCATAGAAAGATCTAGACTAGCCACAAAATTGTAGCTTCTAGATCTTTCCATTTGCAACCAAGGAAGCTAGTACTCTCTAGCTTCTTCCATCAACTTAATAACATGCTACAATTGTCTAGCATGCTCCAACCACCTCACTTGCTTACTAGAATAATCTAGAACATTCATCATGGGCTGGACCATATACCAACAATCTCCCCCTTCAATCCATGAGGGAGGAATTCCGATCATGACTGCAAGTTACCTGGAGTCCATCCCAGCAGCCTTAATGCAGAATTCCAACTTTGATTTTGTGACTACCTTTGTCAACATGTCTGAAGAATTATTATCGGTATGAATCTTTTTCAGCTGTATCAACTTGTTCTCGATAACATCTCTAATCCAGTGATAACGAATATCAATATGCTTAGTGCATGAATGATATGTAGGTGTTCTTGCTCAAATCCAGAGCACTCTGACTATCATAATAAACGCCATAATCACTTTGCTTCAAACCCAACTCTTGGAGAAACCGCTTCAGCCACAACAACTTCTTACATGCTTCTGTAGCGGCTATGTATTCAGCCTTGGTTGTGGACAAAGCAACACACTTTTGCAACTTGGATTGCCAAGACACGCCTCCCCCTGCAAAAGTAAACAAGTACCCATACGTAGATTTTCTACCATCCAGGTCACCTTCTATGTCAGCATCTGTAAATCCTTCCAAGATTGGTTTGGAACCGCCAAAGCACAAGCACATCTTATAAGTCCCCTTCAAATATCTGAGAATTCACTTAACAGATTCCCAATGGTATTTCCTTGGATTAGAGAGAAACCTGCTCACCACACCTACTGCATGAGCAATATCTGGCCGTGTGCACACCATTGCATACATGATACTTCCTACCGCTGAAGAGTAGGGAACATGAAACACCCCAACCCTTCTTAGGGTAATTCAACGTTCTAAATCCGTTTCCAATGTCCGTTTTCCCCCAAATTCAATTTCTATTATATAGTTTTATTTATTGGACTCTTTATGTGCTTAGGAGCAATTATTGTGACGTTTCCGTCTTCGCTAGTGGCGCAGCTTTTGGCGGCGAAGTACAGTGAGTGGACCCCTTCTAAAATTACATGATTTGATAATTTAATTGCATAAATGATTAGCATGCCTACGGATTTATAATTTGATTTATGTGAAGCCTGTTGATTAAATATATTGATTTTCGTCTCGTGTTTTTGGTGAGGAATTAATTGTGGCCTATATTGAGCTATATTTTGATATACACGGTATTTTCTATAAAAACCATGAACTGGTAGACTATCTGATAGATGACGATAGGATGCTAGAACATGTTTTTGAACCCCTCTTTATAGTGTAGACGATGATCGGTAACCTACGCTATGAAGTGGTATTTACGAGAGACGTAACTATTTGTGCGTACCTAGTAGACACTATGCCGCCTGGGGCGAGGATCTGGTGTTGGCATTTAGGCCGGGAGAAATAATCCCTAGCGAAAGGCTGAGGGACACGGAGACAGGCACTGGGCCGGGAGGGAGTTATCTCTGGCTACGGGCACAGAGACTTAGGTGCAGGCATTGGGCCGGGAGTTATATTTATTCAGTGATCTTTCTAGCAGCACACCGCGTTTACGAGACGATTTATGATGCGTTTACTGTTTTGATTTCCGCGATGCGTTTCCGCGATATAACTTTTGAGATATTGTGGCATGCTAGGATTTTTATTAAATCCATCACTTATTATGCTAGTAGTTTTCATTATATAAACTTTGGGGGTTAGTACGTTGATAACTGTTTTATTATTATATATATATAAACTTGGTCCACTCACCTTTGTTTTGCGCCCCCATTCAGGACTTAGAATCAAGGCACCTAATCCCGGCGTGAAGGCACTTCCGCAGCAGCATCTTCGGATCCTCTCGATGTAGGACCCACTTCCTTATTCATCCAAATTTTATCTTAATTCTTTTTAGTGATTATGTTTAGTTGTATGCTCTGAGCACGTTCCTAAATTATTAATTCTTGGTATTTTAAATTTCTAACCCTTATTTATTTCTTATTCTTAGCTTTTGTATCAATTAATGGCTTTCGTCACCCTCGGGTGTCGGCCAACACGTGTCTATCCTGGTATTCGGGGAATATCAGGGTCGGGGCGTGTCAGATTGGTATCAGAGCGTGGTTTGTTCAGAGCATACTTAGGATTCTTTTCTATTCTCTTAAAGTGTCGGTTTTGACATCATTTGGATGTCACGACTTCCGGATTTTGTGCTAGTCGGTGCAGTTGTGCAAATCTCTCTCGGATTGAATTGTCGCCTTCTGGTAGAAATTCAAGAATTTGTGTCGGGATTGTGCCTCAGCAGTGATGAAGTGGATTGTTAGACGACTTTAAACATCAGATCGATACTCAGCGACGTGTTTTAGAAATCTCAATTTGAGGAATTCTAGTTAAGACCAGTCGTAGATTCGAAATGGCGATGCCACTCTGCAACATGCGTTCCCTAGGAATTGCGGGAGGAGTCGGCTCAACATCGAAATCTTGGGAAACTCCTCAGCAGCAGACGTTATTCTCATTAATTTCCAAAATGAGTTGCAATTCTCGTTGTTGTTATAGTTGAACTTGGATGATGAATATCCAGTCTTGTTCGGATAAACAGATTCCTTGAACTTCACCTGGGTTTGGTACTTTGTGGTAAACCCTAGCTCCTAGCCTTCGTACTTTTCAGTGGAAGTGAATTTAGCCTCTTGTTTGCCGCCTAAATGTTCAGCCTTGTAATTTTCAGTGTAATGGCTTGAGACTCTACCATGTTCATCATTGTACGAAGATCGAGCTTTACTCTGAACTTCTCTGGACTCATTGAGTTTTGGTTTGCTCAAGAGCATCACTTTAAAGTAGCCAATCGTGCCACTGTATGCATACGCAAGCTGCTTCGTATCTTCCTTCTTCGTCATTCTGTTGATTCAGAGGTTCTATATTTAATTTCTGAACTTTGAAACAACTCTCACAAAGTATTGTGAATTTCAAAATGTTTTTGACCTCGTCAAATCTTATTATCAGTTCTTAACTATTCGTGAGCTTAGACCTATTTCATTTTTGGCTAAGAACCAGTTGACCATACTGTGATGATTTGCAAAATAATCATAAACAGTGATTTCTATTTCTGCATCTTTATCTTCCTTCGCTTGTTGGTTTCTCAATGTAAAATTGAATCATGCCGGAACAATAGGAGTTTGTTCTTGGCGTGGTTTCTGGTTCAAATCCTGATTTCTTGTAATCTATCTTTTTATGGAATTGTTTTGACCCTCAAATTCTTGAGTATTCTTTCAACCTTCTCGACATGGTTTCTCGCATAATTAGTGAGAAATTCACGATCGATTGTTTCGGTGAAAGTGGGCACCCAGTTCGTGTTGATTCGGACAGGAATGTTGGGAGCATAATCTTTTCACAAGCTTACCAGACTTATCATAAAGAGTTCTTCGTGGGGGTGAAGTTTGAGTTGTCCTTTGGTATGAGACTGGTGAAAATTGTGGTGCAGAAGGTCATCATATTGTATCACCATCTCACTAGAATTCATAGGCATCACATCGGTTATTTTCCAACTATATGTATTCGTCTCAACGCATATTTTCACTGCTTCACTTCTAAACCTTATTGTTGTGAGTACGTGGTTGTTAAAACATTTCTAGCAGATTTGTTTGGTGCATTCTGGAATGGCATTACAGGACGGTCGAAGCGAGAATTGGATAATCTTTACACTTCTCTCGAAACGTGCGTGTTATCTTTGGTTGTTAGGATGACCATTTGCGAGTCGTTCTTCTTTCCACCAACTTTGACCTTGTTTGACTAGAAATCTGCAACTAAGCAAAAATGGAGAGGTGGATTGAGCGCTACAACTGTTCCCAAGAGATGCTGCGTGTTAAGGAAGATGACTTCTCGTTTTCTGCTTGCTTGGTTCGAGCTTTTGGGTCTACTACTAACATGGTAGCCACTTCTCTTGAATCCCAAGGTACAATTTTCAAATGGGTTCTTTACTGGTGAAATTTTGAAGTAGTTGGTCACATTTGGAAGGACCGAGGAGAATATGATGTTTGGTGCTGGATAGAGTTTTACGACGACAGTTTCTGTTTTGTTCGGTTTGGTGTATGGCACTTTTTACGACCTGGTACGATAGTTTTTCATGGACAACACTGGTTGACTGAAAAGTCTTGCGAACTTGTATTTGGAGGATCGATCCTACGATATGTGAAATTGTGCACCATTTGAGAAATTACCACTTGCTTATCGAGACAACAAATGTGAGGTCGATATTGCGGGCTGCAGACTGTGATATCGATAGCTTATTTGTTGGGTTCGTTAAGCAAGTGGGCAAGAAGATTTGTCTACAGCAGCTGATGCAGATTCGGAATTGTTATTCTTGGGACTCAACCTAAAGGCACATCTATTCTCGGAATATGTGACGTTTCGAATTCTTGGGCGAGACCCACTCTCATTTTTCAGTTTTGGTTTTCAGTTTAAGTATTTTGAACTCCCTTTACTCTAGTTAATTGTTTTGACGTTACAAATGTTTTTTGAAGAGTATTTATGTTTTCATTTTTTTAGTTGATTTGAGTTTTGATCTATATATTAGTACATATCTATTTTGGCGTTATCTGGCCTTAAATTATTTTGTGTTTTCAACTGTATATTTTATTAAAGTATGTTTTCAATTTTAACACGGATGGGGAAAGAAAGTATGAGCCTGGAGGCACGAAAGATGGAATCATTGCAGCCGATCGCGACGGCGTGGCATTTTCCCTTTTGTGCAACCGCTCTGATTTGATTTCTTCGTTACGTATATATATGTGTATCCTTTCTCGTATTTTCGAGTTTTTCAGTGTAGTATGTTATTTTAAATTTCGAGGACGAAATTTTTTATAAGGGTGGTAGATTGAAACACCCCAACCCTTCTTAGGGTAATTCAACGTTCTAAATCCGTTTCCAATGTCCGTTTTCCCCCAAATTCAATTTCTATTATATAGTTTTATTTATTGGACTCTTTATGTGCTTAGGAGCAATTATTGTGACGTTTCCGTCTTCGCTAGTGGCGCAGCTTTTGGCGGCGAAGTACAGTGAGTGGACCCCTTCTAAAATTACATGATTTGATAATTTAATTGCATAAATGATTAGCATGCCTACGGATTTATAATTTGATTTATGTGAAGCCTGTTGATTAAATATATTGATTTTCGTCTCGTGTTTTTGGTGAGGAATTAATTGTGGCCTATATTGAGCTATATTTTGATATACACGGTATTTTCTATAAAAACCATGAACTGGTAGACTATCTGATAGATGACGATAGGATGCTAGAACATGTTTTTGAACCCCTCTTTATAGTGTAGACGATGATCGGTAACCTACGCTATGAAGTGGTATTTACGAGAGACGTAACTATTTGTGCGTACCTAGTAGACACTATGCCGCCTGGGGCGAGGATCTGGTGTTGGCATTTAGGCCGGGAGAAATAATCCCTAGCGAAAGGCTGAGGGACACGGAGACAGGCACTGGGCCGGGAGGGAGTTATCTCTGGCTACGGGCACAGAGACTTAGGTGCAGGCATTGGGCCGGGAGTTATATTTATTCAGTGATCTTTCTAGCAGCACACCGCGTTTACGAGACGATTTATGATGCGTTTACTGTTTTGATTTCCGCGATGCGTTTCCGCGATATAACTTTTGAGATATTGTGGCATGCTAGGATTTTTATTAAATCCATCACTTATTATGCTAGTAGTTTTCATTATATAAACTTTGGGGGTTAGTACGTTGATAACTGTTTTATTATTATATATATATAAACTTGGTCCACTCACCTTTGTTTTGCGCCCCCATTCAGGACTTAGAATCAAGGCACCTAATCCCGGCGTGAAGGCACTTCCGCAGCAGCATCTTCGGATCCTCTCGATGTAGGACCCACTTCCTTATTCATCCAAATTTTATCTTAATTCTTTTTAGTGATTATGTTTAGTTGTATGCTCTGAGCACGTTCCTAAATTATTAATTCTTGGTATTTTAAATTTCTAACCCTTATTTATTTCTTATTCTTAGCTTTTGTATCAATTAATGGCTTTCGTCACCCTCGGGTGTCGGCCAACACGTGTCTATCCTGGTATTCGGGGAATATCAGGGTCGGGGCGTGTCAGAACAACTGCCATTTTCTCCTTTTCTTCATATGTTTTTGGACACGACTCTTTGCTCAACTTGATATGATTGGCTAAATGTGAGCTTACCGGTTTGGCTGCTTTCATGTTGAACCTTTCAAGCACCCGTTCAACATACTTTTCTTGTGACAACCACAACTTCTTGGATTTTCTATCACGAATTATTTCCATGCCCAAAATCTGCTTGGCTGGCCCTAAGTCCTTCATGTCAAAGGACTTAGATAACTCTTTTTTGAGCTTTTTAATCATAGAAGCATCTTGACCGACAATCAACATGTCATCAACATAAAGTAATAAAATGATGAATTTGCCTTCAGAAAATTGTTTGATATAGACACAAGAGTCAGCATGAGTTCTCTTGTACCCATTACTCACCATGAATGAGTTGAACTTTTTATTCCACTTTCACGGAGCCTGCTTAAGACCATATAAGCTTTTCTTGAGCTTGCACACTAAAGTTTCTTTACCTTTGACTTCAAAGCCTTTGGGTTGCTCCATATATATCTCATTTTCTAAGTTGCTGTGGAGAAATTCAGTTTTAACGTCTAACTGCTCGAGCTCAAGATCCATGCTTGCTGCCATACCAATGATCACTCGAATGGAAGTCATCTTCACCACCGGTGAGAAAATCTCATCAAAGTCAACTCCTTTCTTTTGACCAAAACCTTTGATAACCAAACGAGCCTTGTACCTTGTAATGTTGTCGTCCCTTTTCAATTTGAACACCCACTTGTTTTTCAATGCTTTTCTGCCCCTTGGAAGCTCCACCAGCTCATAGGTATCATTCTTTGATAAGGAATCCATCTCTGACTCCATTGCCTTCATCCATTTGTCACTGTCATTATGAGCTCTGGCCTCCTCATAAGTTTCAGGCTCTCCATAATTAGTCAACATGATATACTTTGATGAAGAATACTTGGTAGACGGTCTTCGACTTCTGCTGGATCTTCTGACCTGATCTTCATTCTTTTGTAGGGCTGGAGGCTCCCCCTGATTGGGTTCTCCTTGAATTTGCTCTTCTTGACTAGGCTCCCCCTGATCAGCAATCTCTTGGTGTGGCACATCTTGATCAGGCTCCCCCTGATAAGCATTATCTGGTTCTTTAGGCACTTCATTGGCAGCTGCTTCAGGGATGTCATCGTGACTTTCTTCATCTGAAGCTAATGGATCAACTCCTCTGACTGCGCCATCTGGTTGTGCGTCTTTATCCGAATCCCCAAATGTTTGATCTTCATAAAAGACCACGTCTCTACTTCGGATAAACTTCTTCTGGTATGGGTCCCATAATCTGTAGCCAAAATCTTCACCGCCATAACCAAGAAAGATGCACGGTGTAGCTTTGTAGTCTAACTTCGATCTTTGCTCTTTGGGCATATGCACAAAAGCTTTGCAACCAAACACCTTCATAAGACACATCATTACCAATCCATACTCTCTCTGAAACATCAAGACCTAATGGTACTGATGGAGATCGGTTGATCAAATAGCAGGCTGTCCTCACAGCTTTACCCCAGAACTGCTTAGATACCTTTGCAGTCCTCAACATACACCTGATTTTCTCCATGATGGTTCTGTTCATTCTTTCAGCAACACCGTTATGTTGTGGAGTTCCAGGAACTGTCTTCTCATGGCGTATGCCATGTTTCACACAATACTTTTTAAACTGGTGAGATGTGTACTTGCTGTCGTTGTCGCTACGAAGGCACTTGAGAGGTTTCCCAATTTCCCTCTCCACCATGGCATGGAACTCCTGGAATGTCTGAAACACCTGGTCTTTGGATTTCAACAAATACACCCAGACCCTTCGTGAAGTATCATCAATATAAGTAACAAAATATTTATTTCTTCCAAGTGACTTGACTTCCATGGGACCACACACATCTGAATAAACAAGATCTAACAAATTTTCTTTCTTTGTAGATGGAACAGAAAAACTAATTCTTCTTTGTTTTCCGAATAAACAGTGCTTACAAGAGTTTAACGACGTACCTTTGGCAAAGGGAATGTGAGACTTCTTTGCCAAAACTTGTAGGCCTTTCTCGCTCATGTGGCCTAGCCTCTTAAGCCATAAGTCTAGAGATGAGTCATCCACAGCATTCAACTCACATTTCAAAACCTTGGCATTTGACCGGTACAACGTACAACAAAGTCGTGCTCTTGCTACCACCATTAAGCCTTTAGTAAGCTTCAATTTTCCTTCGCCAATATGGTGATAATATCTTTGTCGATCAAGGGTACCGATGGATATTAGATTGAGACGTATATCAGGAATATGTCTCACATCTTTCAACATCAATTGGCAGCCGAGATTAGTTCTTAGGCAGATATCACCAATTCCAAGAATTTTGGAATAGCTTTCATTCCCCATCTTCACTATGCCAAAGTCACATTCTTTGTATGTACTGTAGAACTCCCGTTTGGACGTAGCATGGAAGGAAGCTCCATTGTCAAAGATCCATTCAATGTCTCTGTCAGAGTTGCCCATATGCAGACATTCACCAACAGACAATATTTCTGGTACATCACCACATATGACAACGGTGGTATTACCAGTATCATCTTTCTTCTGATTGTTTCCTTCCCTTTGCTCTCTCTTCCAAACTCGACAGTTTTTCTTCATATGGCCTTCTTTGCCACAATGGTGGCATGTACCTCTGAACCTTGACTTGGATCGGCTAGGACTCCTGCCATGACCTCTAGGCCCTCTACTCTTGCTTCTTCCGCGGTTCTCTGTGACAAATACTTGGCTGCTATATGTTCCAGAAGTCTTTCTCCTTGTTTCTTCATTGAGCATGTTATTTTTAACATTATCAAGAGTAAGAACACCATTAGAAGCAGAGTTACTTATACTCACCACAAAGGTCTCCCAACTGTCTGGCAAGGATCCAAGTAACAAAAGCGCTTGTAGCTCATCCTCAATCGTCATTTTCATAGTAGCCAACTGGTTGATGATATTTTGGAAATTGTTCAAGTGTTCTGCTACACTTAAACCATCCTTGTACTTCACATTGATGAGCTCTTTGATCAAGAAGGCTTTCTTGACTGGGGTCTTCTTCTCGAACAAGGACTCAAGCTTTGTCCAAAACTCGCGGGCATTGGTTTCATTAGACACATGGTGAAAAACACTATCGTCCACCCATTGTCTAATTGTGCCAATTGCCTTGCGATTCATCTTCTTCCACTCGGCATCGGACATGCTCTCTGGCTTAGTGGCATCTCCTTCAATTGGCTCGTGCAGATCTTTGCAATAGAGAATCTCCTCCATCCTTGGCTTCCATGTTACCCAATTGGAGTTGGTGAGTTTGATCATAGTGCCACTTCCTTCCATCTCGTAGTACAAGCCAACCGGGCTCTGATACCACTTGTTAGGAATGTCGGTACTACAAGATAGAGAATGCACAAGGTAAAGTAGAAAATGGACACCAAGAATTTATGTGGTTTGGCAATTTATGCCTACGTCCACGAAACAAGGATCAATCTTCACTATATGAAAAAGATGAGTACAACAAGAGTAGTCTTACCAAGCCAAAGACAAGGCTTGATGGATACAAGAAAGTACGACACACACTTTCTATTACTCTAAACTTCACTCACAATGTGTAGTGGAACACTCTCACTCTCACTCTTGGAGTGGAACTCTAGCTTTGGACTTGATCATTTGCTACTCACACTTGGTTCTTAATTGGGTACTTCACTACAACATCACACCCATATTTATAGGTGAGGGTTTGAAATTCTACTAGTTTCTAGTGTATTCTTCAAACCTCTAGCATAGAAAGATCTAGACTAGCCACAAAATTGTAGCCTCTAGATCTTTCCATTTGCAACCAAGGAAGCTAGTACTCTCTAGCTTCTTCCATCAACTTAATAACATGCTACAATTGTTTAGCATGCTCCAGCCACCTCACTTGCTTACTAGAATAATCTAGAACATTCATCATGGGCTGGACCATATACCAACAAATTCCTTATGTAATTAGCAACAATTTCAAATAAGAAGCTCACTCTGGAGACTGAAAGTTGACTCCTTAACATGCTCAGGTTCTCCACCATATTAACTTTTTCCTCCTCCATGTGCTTAAATTTTTTGTCAACTGTTAACAAGTCGTGATGATGTTTACTACTGTACTGTTGCAAGATTGCAATGTATTCTTGCGATCGTTTGCACATATTATTCAGTGAAGTTATCTGCAGAGCTCCGAAAAGAATAATTTTCAGATTAAAACATTTGTAAAGAAACTCCATACCTGTCAACATGGAAGCAAAAGAAGGAAAAGAAGGCATATTCTACTTTACCTTCTGAGTAACACTTGAAAGCTTTCTTTGAACTCTCCTGTGCTCTACAACATGGTACACATATTAAAACATTTAATAATCTAGAGAAATTAACCAAACCCACCTACAACCAAAATGCTTCTGGATCTTCACTCCTGTAACATAAGGCAAAAATACCCACATCAATACTACCTAAGCTCTGTAATTCCTATGGAAAACTTGTATATAACCAACCTACTCTGTTCAAAAGGAATCCGGTGTATAAAAAAAGAGAGATTCTAAAATTTTGCAACTGAAAAAAAAAAAAAAAAAAAAAAACAAAAACTTACTATGTCTTATGACTTTAATTCCAATTGCCCTTCAGGCTCCCTAGCTTTTGAACCACCATGGTCACACTCATGAATCCATAATCATGAAACCAAAGTCATTACTTTGACAAATAAATAAAACCAAAAACAAAAACAACGAAAATTTTCAAATGGGTTATCCAAAAAATCACCAGTCGAGTTACTGAAAAATGTGATATGGGGTCTGAAAACCAATTTGCACTGCTCCAACGAAGATCCAAGAGGAACCACAATTTGATTCCAATTAACAAAGAAGGAAAAACAATAAATAACGGGTATATACCTGTAAAAGAGTGACCCATGCTGAAAGGGTGGTTGCCTCGGTCTGAAGCGTCTGCAGCTTTCTCTCCAGCTCATTCGTATACCTCACGTTCCTCTCCTTCTACCTCATAGTTGATTGCCTATTAGCTAAATCCTACAAACCAAAAAATTGAAAAGCCACAATTTCTCATTCAATCATATAATAATAATATCCACAAAAATAACCCAAAAATTCAACACAAACACACACAAATTAAAAAGTGTGCCTTTCTCAACGCAAACTTCAACCACAAAAATTTGCTAGATAGATCAAAAGAAATTCACAAAATTTAAGCAAATGCAATTCTAAAGATTTTGGAGAACAGAAAGCCAATTTACCCCAGTTTAATTTTCATAATTACAAAATAATTAATTGCAATTTAATCAACAATAGCAGAGCAGAAAAAGCTAAAAACAACCGAAAGAACACCTCAAAATCTTAGTAAAATGAAGAACAAAAATCACTAATCACACAACCAAAATTAATAAAAATAATAAACCAGTATGCATGAAAGACAGAAATAATCGGTGAGAGGGAGGAAATCGATTTCTGAAGGAGCTTTTCGTTCGAATCCAAGTCAAGCATGAAGGAAAAGGTCGAGGAGGAAACTCCGAACCTTAAGAACTTGGTCTTCTGGGCAGCGAGTCTAGGAGCAAAACCAAGCTTGAGAGAACTGTGAGCAAGAGAGGGTGAGTTCGAGAGCGACAGAACAGAGATTATAGTATATAGAGATATTAACCAGTTGCATTTTGTAGGTTCACCACTGCTGAAGGTTTATGGAGGATCCCATTTTCTGTGTGGGGAACGAAGACTGCGGTCCGGGTGGCAAATGTGTACATGGTGAATGCACATGCGTTGTAGATTGTGGGAGTAAAGAAAAAGAGCTTCACGTTGAAGCAGTAGATGCGACAGAGTTTTGTCCTCGTGGCTGCAAAAATATCAACTGTAGAAGTGGCACTGGTTTTTGTGAATGTCAATTACATAAATACAGGTCATCTCATGATCTCATCATAAAGATCATATCTGGGATGTGCCGTGTGGCGCGAAGAAAAAGTAGAATAAAATGAAATACAAGAGATATTTGATAGTTTAATTAATGAACTTACAAAATGCTTTTAGGAAAAAGATCTCGTGTGACCAATTTTGCTTCTAGAATATAAACTCTCAAAAATTGATCATACTTTTATTTATATTGTTGATGATGTGGTTTCATATTTTAGATATGTCATAATATTGCACAAAGAGACATATGATAAGAAAAAAGAAAAACTAAAAGTTAATACATTTCAGAAAAACAGTGGAAATCTTTTGTCAAATGTGGAGAGTGATTTTGATATAAACATTATAAAAATGTAGCAAGTTGTATTTTTTTTTCTTAGTTCTTATAAGATTTTTTTTTCTTGGTTCTTATAAGATTCAAACAAAGATTGAGTTCAAGCTAAAGATAAAGGGGTTTGATATCCACACACCCTATTTTACTTCTCACATACCCTTCTAATTTTCGGCCGTCGGATCAGATTAATTGAAGAAGATCAATGGACAAAAATTAACAAGGGGTGTGTGAGAAGTAATTTGGGGTGTGTGGATAGCACACCCCAAGATAAATCATAAGAATTTAGCTCGGTATTGTGTTTAATTAAGACTTAATTTAAGTTTGAGAAGAAGAGAGATTGAGGAGAAAAAGAAGAAAATATAGGAGTAAAGAGTTGTACTGAGATTAGATGAGCTTGGAGTGGAGTATGCTGGTCAAAAAATGCTAAAGTCACCAACAAAACATTCCTTTTATTAAACTTGCTCTAGGGTTTAATACAACTTAACAGGACGGATTACATTGAGTTATTGAGGTCCAGGACACTCAATGACCCCACTGTAGCTCAATTGATGCCGTTGCCCTTATCAACCGAGCAAGAAATTAGCAGAAACAATGGGGCTCCGATGAATTTTCTATTGCAAAAAGAAGCATGAATTGAATTGATTTCCAAAAGTATCAGAAACACCATTCTATTGGTGATGTAACTATGAGAATGTGAAGGTAAAAGAGTTCCATATTGGTTAAAGAAGAAACTTAGCAAGGGCTTATAAGATGTTGAGCTACTCCCCATATTACCAATTGGTTTTATGGTGGAACCTAATTTTTTTTTTATAGTATCAGAGCAGGTTGGCTCACGTGTGAAGTCCAACGGCCACAAGTGCTCCACGTCACCAAATTCGTGTTGTCCACGTATTTGACTTGAAAATTAGTCACACGTGAGAGGGCGTGTGAGAATATGAAGATAAAAAAGTCCAGCGTTGGTAGAACCCCTCCCAACTTCTTTAGTAACTAAGTCAAGGCCGTCATCATTGAAAAATTTATCAATGGGTTGACAAAGTGAAAATGTAAAGTAAAACCAAGAAAATAAACTAAATGATTGAATGTCAATTTTATTTACAAGATTCATACGAGACCCAGGTACACAACCTAGCGAGCCTTGTCCTCTCAATCTTGAACTTCTGATGCACACAGCAGGGTTGCACATAGCTGGATTTGAACGAAGTGTAGAATAGCTTCCTTTGCTCACTCAAATGCAATATGGATATTTTGCGTTGCAAAAGATGTCATCCTTTGAGTGTGAAGGACCTCTTAAATAGGTGACCTTACACACTTTTTTTGAACTAGAAAGTCCTTCCTCAATTAATCTTCATCTTTGACCGACCAATCTAATCCTAAAAGACTGGACTAATAAAACTAATTGACTTGAGATCTTGTATGATAATTACAAGATCAATTACATACTCAATTAAATATAAATTACAATTTGTCTAGAAAATAAGCCAAATTAAATCACATTTACACGAAGGCTCTCATATTTCACGGCGTTTCTGAAACTTTTATACATGCATGTGGTGTCATTGAGTATAAACAGAACAGCATCAAGTATTTTCCCATAAACAGTCCAAATTAAGGTTTTGGGCCCCATAATTTAAACTGCATCAACTATGGTGGTGTTTGATATGTGAACGAGGAATTTGAATAGCAAAGAGTATCAGGTTCAACAAGCCTTAGATAGTGAGAAAAATTTCATATTATCATCGTGTCTGATAATTCAATCGGTCAACTTGAGCAGAAAATCGCTAATCAAGGCTTCTTTGTGCGATCGTGAATAAATTTGCTAAAAATTATTACATATAATAGTGAGTTCACAAACTCGTACAATGGATTAGCAATCGAATATTTGAGTCTGGCAATAATGATATCTCCCAATATACCAAAACTAGCCATCACCATGCTATTTTGCTGAGTTCCTTAGAGCAAGTTGTCTAGCGCCCTATTGGGAGGCCTGTGCCTAATAGATTCTATTCACTTGTGACTGTCCCTTGGTCCTTAGTTAGAAAATAAGTTTTATTAGGAAATAATGATTGTAGTTATTATAATATTATTGTGATTATGATAATATTTTTCTGATTACGTCAAACATTAAGAAAATATGGATCAAGATCGATCCTCTCCTGAGCTAAGGGTGAGGATCCTCCTGAGTAAGCCCATCTTGCCGTTTAAATTTTATTCAATGGTTACAATTATTATAACTTTTAGAGATGCCCCTATTTGTAGCCGTTTGATAAAATTTGAACAGCCCGATAGGCTTACTCAGGAGGATCATCACCCTTAGCTCAGGAGAGGATCCTGATCTAGAAAATATTATCATAGTTAATATAATATTAGAATTTACCTTTTCTAGCACAAGTCAAATGCCACAAATTGTGGATCACGGCATGCATGCTGTAATAGTGACTATGTGCTTGATTGTAATATTTGTATATAATACCTTGTACAAAAAAATTATTCTATTGGAAGAAATTCATTCAAAACAATTACACACTCTATTTTCTTTACATGGCATCAGAGCACCGATCCTGGTGACTTTAGACAGACGCTTATCCCACTTCCGCTACAAACACTAGCCAAATTTTTTCTGCAAACACAACCAACACGACAGGAAAATATCAAACACCAACAAAAAAAATTCTTTAGCCTATGCAGTCGACAGACATGCTGTTGACCTCCATCATGACAATCATATTCCTCATCATGCTGCCAATGCCAATGCCGACACACCAATAGCCAATGTTTCCACTTGGGCCCCATCCTCTTCTTCATCCAATCCATTGCATGGACTCTCCAGTGAACAACTACTACACCTGGTTCATGCTCTGTCCGTGATAAATTCCAGTTGTGCTTCCGATAACAACATTATTTATGCAAATGCTGCAGGTTTGCCTCCTGTTTCTGCTTCTTTAGTAAATTCTGCATTCACCAAGCCTTGAATTTTGGATAACGGAGCTACAGACCACATCACTTCTGATTCTACATTTTTCATTAAAACTAATTCATCGCCTACACCCGTAGTCAATTTACCCATTGGTTCTACAGCCCCAATCACTTCCAACGACACTATATTATTTAATTTTGACATTACTTTGGATAATGTTTTATGTGTCTTGTTTTTCCGTTTAAATCTCATGTCTGCCAGCAAAATCACTGATTCTCTAAATTGTTGTGTCATACTGTTTCCCACTTTCTGTGTCTTGTAGGATGTGGCAACAGGGAAGTTGATTAGCTTGGTTAAACAACGTGGGGGTCTTTATTACATGTCTCCAGTGCAGAGGACACCCGTTTCTTGCCAAGTCTCCCATCCCTCCAACCTATGGCACATGCGTCTCAGACATCCTTCTCCATTTCGTCTTAAGTTAGTCTCTCCTTTATTATCTTCACATAACATTTCTTTTGATAATAATTGTGGTGTTTGTCCCATGGTCAAACAAACAAGACTTTCTTTTCCCTTAAGTTCAATTTCAACTCGTGCACCATTTGATTTGTTACATTGTGATATTTAGGGTCCACATAAAATTTCCACGCATTTAGGGCAGAGCCGGTCCTGAGATTTTGGGGGCCCTGTGTGAGACTTTAATAGAGGCCCTTAAATTGTATAGAATATTCATTGCTATGTTTTCTTTTACATTTTAATTTTTATGATTATGTATGAATTGAGATATATATATATAACAAACAAACAAATTTAGTTGTGGTGGACCGGTGGTTAGGTACTTATTTGCATCCCTATATTTTTGAGTTCGAAACTTCTTATTTATAAATACAAAAAAAAAAGAATAAAAACCCTTAAAAGGTCTAACATTATTTTACATTTTTAATCATAAAAAATGATAATATAAAAGAAAAAAAAATTCTTGGTGTGGTAGCTAGGTGCCTATTTGCCTCCCCTAAGTTTTTGGGTTCAAAACACCATGCTTTTAAATACCAAAAAAATAAAATAAAATAAAACACTAAACCATGCTTTTAGATACCAAAATAATTAAAAATAAAACACACAAAAAAAACACCACTGGGAAGACTCGAACCCAGATCCTAGGTGAGGGATACTACACAAGACAATTGCACTAAGAGAACAATTTAGTATATCGTAAATCGGGGCCCTTCCGAATTTGTGGGCCTTATGCGGTGGCACCACTTGCACACCCTCAGGGCCGACACTGATTCAAGGGCTAGATATTTTCTTACCATTGTCAATGATTTTACCCAATGCACATGGATATTTCTTATGCAATTTAAATCTAACACTTAACAACTTTTGCACCATATCCTTTGTCCACACTCAATTTAATGTCAAAATTAAAGCAATCAGGGTTGATAATGGGTTAGAATTCTTATCCGTGAAAACTTTTTTCCACACTAATGGCATTGAATATCAACGCACATGTGTTTATACTCCACAACAAAATGGGGTTGTAGAACGAAAACATCGGCACATCCTCACTGTTGTCTGTGCCCTCCGCTTCCAATCCCACTTACCTCTCTCCTTCTGGGGTGATTGTGTCTTAACTGCTGTCTATCTCATTAACTGCCTACCATCACCATTACTATCTAACAAATCTCCTTTTGAACTTCTATACAATTGACCACCATCCCTTGGTCACTTGAGAGTTTTTGGTTGTGTTTGTTATGACACTGTTGTTTGGCCCACTCACAAATTTGATACTCGTGCAAAACGTTGCATATTTGTTGGTACCCTCTTGGTCAAAAAGGCTATGCGCTTTATGATTTGGACACTCACTAATTTGCCTTTGGATCCAAGAACTGGTAATATCTCTTTAAATGAGTACATGAGGCGCCATAGGATGATACGTTCGCATGCCTTAAAAAGTACCTACAACATGATCATGTTGCACATCTTTGGGCCAAAAGAACCATGGAGTAGGCGTTTAAGCTTTATGTTGTTAAATATTTTTTTTAATGTTATTTAAGTTTCATGTTGTTTAAGTTTGAATAACTCTCCTAAGTAGTATTAGGGTGGAGATTGTGTTGTTTAATATTGTTTAAGTTTAATATTGTTTAACGTTGTTTAATGTTGTTTAATAACTTAGGTAGTTATAGGAAAAAAATTAGAAATTTTTTATTTTTTATTTTAAAAAAATTTTGTCCCAAAAAAAAAAAAATCAAATCCAACGGTCACCTGGCATTAACATGGCTCAGCTAGCTGGCGTCATGCTAACGCCATGTAGCCGTTGAATTTGAATTATTAGGCTGGCCAGAGGCTGGCTGGTTCGAGCCAGCCGGTTGGCCGGATTTCACATTTTTGGCCCAGTGGAGCTCACGAGCCCTTTGGCCTTGCCCTCGGTTGAAAACGGTTTTCGTGTCATTTCGAGTTATTTTAACCCTATAATCCTTTGACTTAGTTGGTTGAAGATGGACTAAGAACTGGCTGCTAATACACTCACACCAGACGCAGCTATATCTGGCTGCGACCAACAAAAAACTATATTCAGCTTAATCTAATGGGGTGTTTGTTTAGGCTCACTAAAAGTTTCATTGTACTAGACTACACTAATTATTAGTGTAGTCCCATGTTTGGTAGGCCAAGGGACTTAAGTTTAGTGAGATTAGCCTTTACTCGTTTCGACTATCTTCTTCGCTAGGAGTTTTTAGCGAGGATCCCCAAATACGCCGAGACTGCTAAGCCCGTCGTCGAGAAAAAGTCGTTGCTTGTCACTCATCCTCGTCTGCTCGCTCCTTTTCCTGCTCCGTCATCCTCGTACTGCTCGCCCTCATCTCCTGCTCGTCATCATCTACTCCTGATCTGGCAAAGTTCGAATCCGACGATTTATTTCTTCGTTTTTGTTTTCTAGATCTTTAAATTATTATTGGGTTTTATCGATTTGTTGTTTTGGGTTTGAAAACTATGAAAATTTGGAATTTTACATCAAAGACTGTCAATTTGTGGATAATATTAGTTTTCTTGAATTTTGTGGTTTTGGGTGTTTTTGATTTGGGTTGAATTTCATAAATCAATAGTGGCTAAGTGGTTCGAGGGGGGTGGGTGATTAGCGTCATTCAAATTGTTAGTTTATGTACTTTGCAATGACTCTGCAATGGCAGTAGCCTGGTGCACGGGGCTGCACATTTGTTCATATTAATATCAGTAATAATTAGGTGTTCTATGAGAAAAGTAAAATAATAATTATGATGCAAATTTTGATTAGAAACTTAGGATTAAGGACAAAGAATTGTGTGCCTCAGCATGTGGTGCTCTTGTCTATTCCTATCACGTCCACAATTTGATGTATATGCAAGGCTTTGGATGCAGATGCAAGGCTTTTGATTAGAAAACTAGTATTAAGGACAAAGAATTTAGATGCAGATGCAGAGCTTTGGAGTTTGAGTGTTGTTTTGGTAAATTATTAATAAAAAATTCGAAAACTGGGAGCCAAATTCATTAATTGTTTGTCTATGTATCTACTTTGCAATGGCTGCAATGGCAGTAGCCTGGTGCACTGGGTTTAGTTGTTTGTTTTTGTCTATTGTACTTTCCCGTTCATATCCCTCGATTCTATTTCAATTGCTTTTTACAATTGTTCATTTAATCTCAGTTATGTAAATAAATGCAGAAAAATGTTGCTGTTTGATTCCTTGTGCTGAAATACTTCAGTTTTATTTGCAGTTCTTGGTTTTCTTGCATGATATTTGTCCGAGAAGATCAAAGTGTTTGATCATAGAGGCCATTCCGCAAAGCTTTGCATTATATTTCTTCCATTACTATGTGCTGCTCTCGTGGGAATCTCTCATGTGATGATTACTTAATCATTGGCAGGACGTCTTCGCCGGAGGTCTTACAAGAATTGTCACAGCTTTGATTTGTTACTTGTAGTCCTTCCCTCTCCTAAACCAGTGGGATGGAGGGGCACCTCAAGTGTATTTCCACATGCTGGGTGCATAGAGGAATGTTGGCGTGTCCTTATCTTCGGCCACGAGGTTAAGCTCTCTTCATATTTTTTGGAACAGATATCGAGAGTCCAGACTCAAGTATGCAAGATTCGAGTGCACCAGTCCACTAGTTACTGGAAGAAGGGAGAAGATCCCGAGTTGAGTTTGTTTGTTAAATAGAAATCATATAGAACGTATATATACATTTTGTATACACAACGTAGTACTTCATTCGATGACTCCATATCGTATGTGTAGCTCCTAACATCATTCTTTATTAAATTAAAATTTTATAATTTTATATAAAAAAAATGTATGACTTTTGTTCTGAATTGTTTTGTTGGTCTTTTGGGTGATGAATGTGATGGTTTTTCGCTATCCTACTTTTTAGTCCGAGACTGCACTAAACGCTTCACTAAGGGGTGGTTTGGGAGTGAAGTGCTTAAAAAAAACACCCATGAAAAAAAGCTGTGAGGGTTTTAGGTGTTTGGTAAACTGAAAAAAATGGCTTATTTTGGAAGCTGATGTGAGAATAAGCTGAAATCAAAGGAAAAAGCTGAAGCTGCTATTTGCAGCTTTGGAAAACTGGCTTTTTTTCAAAGCACACGGAGCTACAGTGCTTCTTTAATGAAAAGACCCACTATCAGACTGCTTTTTTTTCCCAAAAGCACTTTTACAAAAAAGTTTACCAAACACTCTGCTGATTTATTTCATAGCTGCTTATTCTCACAGCACAGCCGCTTATTCTCACAGCAGCTTTTTTTCAAAGCATAGCAATACCAAACCAGCCCTAAGTTAGTCGGTTTAGTCTAATCTAAGCCAGTCCAACGTAGTCTCTAAAGCTAGTCCAGTCCGAGATAGTTCGGTGCAACAAACGCACCCAAATGTGCATTGCTTAACAAGACTAATTTGGTAGCAAATTCTAGCTTCAAAATTGCAGGAGAGATGGAATTATGTCCTCTAGCAGAGAAGTGAGCAACTTTACTCGATACAGGCTTTTCCGTCAGTGTCTTAGAAGGGCTCAGTTTTACAATAGGAGATCTGTGTACCACAAAGAAAAACGTTGTCACTTTTTTTTATATTTTTTTATATTTTTTTATATTTTTTACAAAGAGAATAATGATTCTAAAATGATTATAGTGGTGTAAAAATGAAGATACCTTGTGGAACGAATGTAGAAAATTATCTCGGTGCCAAGTTCGTTGTCGACAACAATGCAGAGGAAGTCATTGCTGCAAGCACCCAAGAGTTTACTAGGATTCCTTGCAATAATCACTCCAACTCCGCCTGCACTTCTAACAGCAGATACGGCGATGGCAATTTGTTCTTGCCCGGGCTCCGTTGTGAAGCAAATGACTACATTTCCAGCAATAGGAGTGTTATTAAGTCTCAGGGACCCGCAGACACTGCAAGTAAGTATTCAGTGTTACGGTTTTGGTTCCCAAAATTGAGAGAAATTTACTTACAACGGGGATGCCACTATGGCGGTATCCAAGCCAGTCACGCACTGCCATGCATTTTAACTTTCCAACACTGCAGTGCATGATTAGCATGAGATCTGCCGAAGTTGTTTTAGGTAGGTTTTTCTCTTCGACATCACCAACAAACAAGAGAACAAACAAACTCTTTTTAAAGTGCAAATAAATACATTACCCGTATGCTGTAGGGAGGAGTTCTGGACCTTCTGGATACACCAAATCAGTAAAACCAACCTCTTTTCCTACAAACATGGCTTGCCCCTAAAATATTTATCAAGCAAATCAATGGAGAAAAAGGATAACATATTAATGCTTAATCAGAAAATGTTTAATCATATTAATGATCAATTTAGAGAATTAATTTGCAACATATTTTGTATGAGTCACCAGTAGAGTTTTGTTATTTCCTAGTGTGATGGGCGTGGGGAAGGATCTGTCGACGGTGGTAGCTGCAATGGTTATGATCCAGGGTGCTACATTCGCCACTATCTGAGGATCAGGTCCAGTATTGCCTGCAGCACAAACAACAGTAATACCTATTTAGGCCAGATCTGTCCCTCGCACAGCTCCCCGGGGTTCTAGCCTGTCGGGCAAGGTTTGCTGCTTGGTGTGCTACAATGTGAGTTTGAATGGTGCCTCTGTGGGGCCTTTATTAGGCCTTGGGGCTCACAATCAAAGCTAACATGGATCTGAGCGTGCCACTGTTATTTTTGTATAACAGATTGTTCTTTTTTAGTTATGAACTGGGTTAATTACTTGCATCACAAGTTACTTAGACTTCTTGGTTATCAATGGATTATCACAGATGAGTTAAGTTTGTATAAGGTTCTTTTTCTTGCCTTGTAAATAAGGACTTTTACTCATAATATTGTATGTTCAATTGAAGGGAGTTTAGGGCCCTTCCAACCATTTCTTTGATTACAGTTAACACTTCAAGAGGTAAAGTTAATTAGTTTAGCCAGATTGATCACAGATGAGACTTTGGACGAAAAACAATTGAAAGTGATTTAAAACAAAACAGAATATGCATTAAATGACAGATCTACTCTATATAAGTACAAACAAACGAGACTCGAGCAAGATATTAACCTTGTCGGGCAAGTTCGACTTCTTGGAACCACTTCTCTTTGTGTTTACAGGAGTTTGTAGGCTCTGGAAAATGAAATGTAAATAGGATTTCCTAGTGGGATGTCTTTCGATTGATTGGTTGAGTGTCCTTATCATTGGTGTCCCTTGCTACCTTTATAGACGTTTTAGCCTGACTGAAGCCTTGCCTTTTAGGGAGGGCTTCTGGAACATGGTGAGTCATCAATTTATTTGCTTGCCCATACCCTCGAACAATGCTTTTTGCTGGGAGTGAGCTATCTTCACTTCTTCCATCGGCTTGTTGCTTATTCCTTGTAAAATGGTTTTTAATTCTTCCTGGGCTATCTATTTGCTCAAGCCTAATCTCCTTCTTGCTTTTTGTGTTCTTGCGCCTCCGTCTTCATAAAGCCCAATGTTAAACATTAACCCAAACAATACCTTTGGCCACAGCATGGAATGAGCCAAAGGCTTTTGCGTCGCGCTTATCAACCTCAAACATAGGATTAGGATTGTTGGGGCTAATAGAGAGCGACAATACATCTACACCATCATTTATTGCTTCATCAATAGCTCTAATCATATAAGCAGCAGCGCATATGGACTATGGCACATTCCAACATGCCTTGTACACGGCCAAATGAGCCCGTGGTGCACCACCTCGGACTAATCCTAGGGCAAGCCCTTTGTAACTTGCATTGGCCACAAAGGAACCAGCAGCGGTTGTAACAGTGTGTGTTCTGTGTCCTTCTGCATCTCTCGGACACAAGAACTCCGGAAATTCTGTATTGTTGAATGGTTGCTCATTGTCAGCAAGGAATGCATTTATGAACCACTTTGCTCCCGTAAGTTTTATGTTGCAGTCTGTTGTGGCATTGAAGCGCTCTCCTGATTCACATCGGCCCTTCCAATGGGTAGGGATTGGCCCAACCCTGTCATCAATTAGCATTTTTGACTCTGGACATATTCCGGTGTCAATGATGCCAATGACAATCCCATCTCCCATGTTGGTCTCATGCATAAAATTGGTGGGGGAATGAGAAGAGAGGCCTAGGTAATCTCCTAACTCCTAGTAGTTTGCGGTGTGTAAAAGGTATTTGGCATGACATGAACAACTCCAGAGAACTCTATCAAGATTGAACAGCAGGAATATAATCATTAGTTATGATCCCAAAATTTTGGGGCATATATAATTGTATGTTCAAAAGTACGTACCTGAAATCCTCTTTGCTTGCGATTCTGTAAGCTTGGCTGTCAAGCCAGAGAAGCCTTGTTTATAGCTATAGACCATTGAGTCAATGGCGGCTTCTTTGCTGTGACATATGATTAAACCACACATAATTAGCAACCATTTTAGATATTTACCTTTTAGGACTAAATTAAGTCACCTTCAGACAAGCAATCAAGTTTCGGAAGCAGCAAAACCATGAACGAAGCTAATTTGTCTACAGATGTCCTTATTGGACAAGTTGTTATCCAAGAAACCAAAAGTTTGTCCGCACGACTTCAAGCCGCTTAATCTGAAACTTAAGTACTCATTCTTTGTGGAGAAGATTGAAGTAGCGTGATAGACTAATGTTATGTGTGTAAATTTACCTGCCAACAGCTGATGCCAGCATCTCATGATGTGAAATGGTTAAAAGCTCAGGATCCTCATGCTGCTTCTCACCCAAATAAACTATGTGCAGCTACACATCGGATGGACAGTAAATATTAGAGTTAGTTATCCATAAAAAGAAGTTATGCATGCCATTTTTCTCTGCCTGCACACCCATGTTTATTTATTGCTTTGGGATTGAATAAGCCAAAAGAGAAGCTAGAGATATAAATAAACAAGGGTGTGCAAAAGGAGAAAAAAAGTGTGCGGATATCATTTTCCAACGAAAATTGCGGAAACTAGAAGCAGTATATACTTTACACTTGGCATCAACTGGTGCAATCAGAGTGTTCTGGCCATTGAAAACTAACAGAAAACTAACTGCCACAACTATTAAAGACGCTCTTATTTTTCTCCCAGAGGAAACCCATCATCTCTCCCTCTCTCTGAAATACTAGTGAAGGATTTATAAAGCCACAGCGAGGCTGCATGTTTAGCACATTTTCTTGTGTTATGACTGTTGAATGAGGATACTGTCAATTCATGTACCAGTCTTTGAGGACTAATCTTATATTCGAGGAGCTTCCATACTTTTGGACCGTTCTTAGCTTCACCACTCCTATCAATTCAATTGACATTTCAACATGTTACTATCACATAACTAATCAGGTTGTTCAAGTCGAGACGGATCCCCAACTTTTTTGTAAAAATGGGGACTATATGTATAGCCTAATATGCATTGAATTTAACGATACAAACCGTTTATTTTTCAAGTTTTACTTCATAGATCCTCCTTACAAAACAATAGCCAAATTGAATGGTTGAGACATCCAATTGTGCGAAGGAACGGGGACTTAAAAGTAAAAGCATGTGGGGTCTGCTCCACAACTAGTCCAACTTTGAAGCTTTCCGGAACTGTTATATCTAGTGTTAATTTATACCTATTCAAAATTTGTTATTGTCACATATGTCTTCCAGATTTCTCATACATCAATATACTAGTTGCATCCGATCACACGAATCGCTACACTATTCCTGACAAAATGCTCACCATCTGTCCATGTTAGGCTCCCAAACTTGCAACCTCCATTCACTCGTTGAGTTGAAAAAAGGGTAAACATTGGAGGAAATAATTTGAGTGGTTACATTGAAGCTTAAACTTTGGGGCTGAACTGTCATTATTATGCAGGACAGCAGTGTTGGGGTTTTAAAGAGACTTCACTACTTTGGAGATGTTTATCTCCAAAGAAGAATGTAACGCAGCGGAAATTGATAGGCAAGAGAAAAAAATACACTCAAGGTATAACACACAAAAAACTTTTATTCTCACACAAACTAATACAAGAGGAATCACTCAAACACTCTTAGAAGCTATGGATGCTTCTTCTACTAATTCTCTTTTCTTTTAGGGATAGAGCCTTCTTGTCTCTCTTACTTCTTCTTCTTTCTCTTTTCTTACTTGCTTACTTAAACATAACAACATACTCTATTTATAGGCAAGTATAACCAACCATACCAAGTGTGAATACCAAGTGTGAAATCATCCTAGCCATTATTCATGACTCTACTAAAGTAGCCCACCACCATGGACTTTGCTTATGGACACAATGAACACATGCCATTCATGCTAGAATTGTCTAGCATTTTCAATGCATGCACCAACCACTTTTCTAGAAGCAAGATTACCATTCAACATCCCCCCTTAATCTTGTCTTGTGACGCCGATTGAGTTTCTCAGTCTGATAAAGTCTTCTTGTTTGAGTGGCTTGGTGAATATGTCTGCGATTTGGTCTTGAGACTTCACGTACTCAACTTGCACATCCTTTCTTGTAATGCACTCTCTTATGTAGTGATAGCGGGTATCTATGTGCTTGCTTCTGTCATGGAATACTGGATTCTTTGCTAGAGCTATTGCAGACTTATTGTCGACATAAATCTCTGTTGGTTCTTCTTGTGGCATGCTTAATTCTTTCAGCAAGTTTCTCAGCCAGATTGCATGACAAACACATGCGGTAGCAGCTACGAATTCAGCTTCACAGGTAGATAGTGTGACAATCGGTTGCTTCTTCGACATCCATGTGAATGCCGTGTCTCCCATGAAGAACACAAATCCAGTAGTGCTTTTTCTATCGTCGGAATCTCCTGCCCAATCACTGTCGCTGTATCCAACAAGTTTGTAGCTATCAGAACTTGAATAGAACATGCCAAAGTTAACAGTACCTTTAAGGTATCGAAGAATTCTTTTGGCGGTTTTCAAGTGTGTAGTTGTGGGATTCTCCATGTAGCGACTGATTAATCCGACGACATACAGAATGTCCGGTCTTGTGCATGTCAAGTAGCGCAAGCTTCCCACTAGACTTTTGAAAAATGTTGGATCTACGCTTTCTCCTTGGTCATGCTTGGTTAGTTTCACTCCACATTCCACTGGCGTGCTTATGGGCTTGCAGTCGTCCATTTTGAACTTTTTCAGTATCTCTTTTATGTAGCTTTCTTGGGAGATGAAAATGCCTTCTTCATTTTGCTTGACTTCAATGCCTAGGTAGTATGCCATCAGCCCGATGTCCGTCATCTCGAATTCTTTGGTCATCACTCTTTTGAACTCTTCAAACATGCTTGGATTACTTCCAGTAAAGATTAGATCATCTACATATAAGCACACAATTAGAATATTTCCATCTTTGATTTTGACGTAGAGAGCATGTTCATGAGGGCACTTGGTGAAGTTGTTCTCCTGGAAGTATTTGTCGATGCGACTATTCCATGCTCTTGGCGCTTGTTTTAACCCATAAAGGGATTTCTTCAGCTTCAGAACTTTGTCTTCACGCCCTTTGATTTCATAGCCTGATGGTTGTTGAATGTAGACTTCTTCTTCAAGCACACCATTTAAGAAGGCGGATTTCACATCCATTTGTTGAATCTTCCATTTGTTTTGAGCTGCCAAAGAAATTAGTAATCGTATAGTTTCCAAACGAGCAACGGGTGCAAATACCTCATCATAGTCGATTCCGGCTCTTTGACTATAGCCCTTCGCCACTAATCTCGCCTTGTATCTTTCGACCTCTCCATTGGCATTCTTCTTTGTCTTATACACCCACTTGACTCCGATGGCTTTGTGTCCTTTCGGAAGAATAGCGAGTTCCCATGTATCATTCTTCTGGATTGCTTCAATTTCTTCATCCATTGCTTTCCTCCACTTAGTATCTTGCACTGCTTCTTGGAAGTCAACTGGTTCACAATCAGCAAAAAGACAGAAAAGTGTAGGATTATCAAATCTTTCAGCTACCTCATAGAGATCTCGTAGATTTCTTGTGCGTGGTACTTCTCTTTCATTTAGACTCCCACTTGATGATGTTGATGCTGGTGAATTTCCATGATTGGTTGATGTTAGTGAAGCAGGTGGAGTAGTGGATTCTTGTTGAACCTCTCTTGCTTGCTCTATCATCCTTTGTTCATTCTCTTCTTCAAATTGAGGAAAAAAGTGAAGATCACCTGCATGTGAGCCAAAATCCCATTCTCCTTCTTCATCAAACGTCACGTCTCGACTGATCACCGTCTTCCCATTGTTTGGATTATACAACTTATAACCTTTTGAATTTGAGTCATAGCCGATAAAGATGAACTTCTCACTTTTGTCGTCGAGTTTGGTTCTCTTCTCGTCTGATACATGTACATGGGCTATGCTTCCAAAAACTCTTAGATGAGAGATACCTGGCTTTCTTCCACTCCATGCTTCTTGCGGAGTCTTTCCCCACACACTTCTTGTTGGAGACCGATTGGATAAGTAAACAGCACATGCTACAGCTTCTGCCCACATCTCCTTAGGCAATCTCTTGCTTTTGAGCATGCTTCGAACCATGTCGAGGATAGTTCGATTTTTTCTTTCTGCCACACCGTTTTGTTGAGGGGATCTTGGAACTGTCAAAGGTCGACGAATTCCATGTTCTTCACAGAATTCTTGAAACTCCTTTGAAGTGAATTCTCCTCCTCGATCAGATCTCATGGCTTTGATCTTGCAACCACTCTCCTTTTCTACAGCGGCTTTGAACTTCTTGAATGCTCCAAAGACTTCTGATTTCTGCTTCAAGAAATATACCCAGGTTTTTCTTGAAAAATCATCAATGAAGAGAAGGAAATAATTATTTTTACCCAAAGAGCTTGGTTTTATTGGACCGCACACATCGGTATGAATGAGCTCGAGTGGCTTCTGGGCTCTTGTGGTCGACTCCTTTGGAAAGCTTTTCCTGAACTGTTTCCCAAGTAAACATCCTTCGCAAACTTGATCAGGGTGACTGATGCACGGTAAGCCTCTCACCATCTCCTTCTTGGATAATAACTCCAGTCCCCCAAAGTTAAGATGCCCAAAGCGAAGATGCCAAAGCCAGGATATGTCTTTGTAACATGTTTTGAGGCACTTTGCAACATCATTTTGAATATTCATAGGAAACATCCTATTCTTTGACATTTTCACCCTGACTATTAATCTTCCTTGGTCATCTCTAAGAAAAAGGCTATAATTTTTCATGTGAATATCATAACCCTTTTCTAAAAGTTGACCCAAACTCAAAATATTGCTTTTCATATTGGGCACGTAGTAGACATTTGAAATTAATTGGTGACCGCCATTTTTCAGGGGAATTTGGATGTTACCTTTTCCTTTTACAGGTATTTTGGATTCGTCTCCAAAAGAAACATTGCCACTCACCGATTCATTGAGCTCTACGAACATGCTTCTTCTTCCGCACATGTGGTTGCTGGCGCCGGTGTCAAGATACCATGTATAGTCTTGGTCTCCATCTTTGTTCTTGCATGCTAGTAGCACAACGCAATTCTCTTCTTTCACATAATTGACCTTCTCATCAGGTCTGTTGCTTGGAGCTCTACATTCCCAAGCATAATGCCCAAACTTTTGACAATTGTAACATTGAACTTGAGATTTTTCATACCTCAAGTTTGAGCGTCCTCTTTCACCACCTTTTGTTGATCTTTCTCCTCTTTCGTAGTTGCTATGGTTGTTGAAGTTCCAACCGCGTCCACGTCCATGTCCACGCCCACGTCCGCGACCTCGGCCACGACTTCTTTCGTATTGGCTTCTCTCGTTGTCAAAGCTTTCTTCTTTCTTCTTTGGCTGAACATGCGTCTTGAGGAGCTGCTCATCATTCCCTTGCCTCTTCTTATGTTTCTCTTCATATGCTTGTAGCGAGCCCATTAAATGCTCTATACTGATTTCTTCCAAGTCTTTTGTTTCTTCAATCGTCACGACAATGTGCTCGAATTTGGGGTCCAACGAGCGTAGTATTTTCTCCATAATTCTAACATCTTCTAACTTTTCACCGTTTCTTTTTAATTGATTAGAAACGGCTAAGACTCTTGAGAAATAATCGGAGATTGATTCAGACCCTTTCATTTGTAGAGATTCGAACTCACCTCTTAATACTTGAAGACGAACCTTTTTCACTTGTTCGGCTCCTTTGTAAGAGGTTTGAAGCTTCTCCCATGCTTGCTTGGCGGAGGTTGCACTCGAGACCTTCTCAAAGCCATTGTCATCTAATGCTTGGTAGATGAGGTAGAGAGCCTTCTTGTCTCTCTTTCTTGAATCTTTCAAACTCTCCTTCTGGGCTTGGATTAGAGTATCTTCATCTTCTGGCTCGATGTAGCCTTTCTCCACAACTTCCCATACATCATGTGCTCCCAAAAGGGCCTTCATTTTGATACTCCAATTATCGAAGTTGTTGTTGTTGACCACTGGAACTTGGAAGGCAGCCATAGCGTTGCTCGCCATGGCTCTGATACCACTTTGTTGGGGTTTTAAAGAGACTTCACTACTTTGGAGATGTTTATCTCCAAAGAAGAATGTAACGCAGCGGAAATTGATAGGCAAGAGAAAAAAATACACTCAAGGTATAACACACAAAAAACTTTTATTCTCACACAAACTAATACAAGAGGAATCACTCAAACACTCTTAGAAGCTATGGATGCTTCTTCTACTAATTCTCTTTTCTTTTAGGGAGAGAGCCTTCTTGTCTCTCTTACTTCTTCTTCTTTCTCTTTTCTTACTTGCTTACTTAAACATAACAACATACTCTATTTATAGGCAAGTATAACCAACCATACCAAGTGTGAATACCAAGTGTGAAATCATCCTAGCCATTATTCATGACTCTACTAAAGTAGCCCACCACCATGGACTTTGCTTATGGACACAATGAACACATGCCATTCATGCTAGAATTGTCTAGCATTTTCAATGTATGCACCAACCACTTTTCTAGAAGCAAGATTACCATTCAACAAGCAGGAGGTGCCTGCACCAATGCTGTATTCTTCGAATTAATTTTTCCCACATTTGTCACAGTCGCCGGCCTTTCAAGGTTTAAAATCATGTGTATATCTCACGTGATAAGAGATAAACATATGATTGTACATAACAAGTGACATCCAAGATTTTCTCGAGTAGGATGACTTTGGAAAAGTTAGTTGTTCATCAAGCATTCATACTCCCTCATCTTATTTCAACTGTGAATTATATAATCAACAAATTATTCTCACAAAAGAGAAGGGAAGCAGACCTAGTCTTCGGAAATATTCACCGTTATTATACTTATTCGATTATTCGATCATGTATCTGCATTATTACAATTTACTGGATGAGTATGATCCATTTTCATGATCCATTTTCAGTTGTCATCAGTATAGGATTGTATGATTTGTGTTCTCACAGATATGGGACTTGACACAGCATGCACCCCATCAGTCCATGTCAGGCTTCTGAAAAAGTATGCCGTGTTCACTTGGTAGGTGGTGGAAACTGCAACTGTAAAGGAGAGTGCCTTAATTGTCGAGTTGAAGACCAATGTCTCTGGCTTTACAACTACATTGATGCCTGGTGGAGGCTCGATTTGGGCTTTGTATGTTGAGTTGACAGGGCCAACATTCGTTACAGTTCGAGTGAGTGTTACAGGATTTCTTAGATTTGGAATTGTAATGGAAGGCAGGTTCACATCAAGAATTGAAAGCTTTATAACAGGACATGATGTGGCTTGTCTAACAAGTAGAGAAATAGCTGAGGTGTTGTAGCCAAACGCACAAAGGTAGTTTATGTAGTCATTTGTGCCCATGTCATATATGAGGCCAGGATTCGCTGCCTTGTTCGGGTTCACTAATCCTCCTCCATTGTCAAATGGATCCGCAAGCTTTTGCCCTGTCCCTTCAGCTAAGATTGGCTCTCCAAACGGATCAGTCTTCCATGCTGCAAAAGAAGAAAAAAGTTTTGTTATTATTAATGTGCTGACCTAATCTCAAAACCATCCAATTTCACTACACTACCGACACTTGCTAATCACTTGGACACTAACTATTATGGTTGTAAATCAACCTGTTGTGACTAGTGCTGATTTCATTGCAGCAGGGGACCAACCAGGGTGCAATGATTTTAAAAGTGCCACAATGCCTGCAATGTGGGGAGTTGCCATTGATGTCCCCGATAGCAAGGCAAATCCTCCATCCATAGCGGGATCATACGAACTGGCTGCTAATATATTCACACCAGGCGCGGCTATATCTGGCTGTGACCAACAAAAAGCTATATTCAGCTGAATCTAAAAGTGCATTGCTTAACAGGACTATACCTTTAAAATTGCAGGAGCGATGGCATTAGGTCCTCTAGAAGAGAAGTAAGCAACTTTAGTCGCTATAGGCTTCCCCGTCAGTGTCTTAGAAGGGCTCAGTTTTACAGTAGGAGATCTGTGTACCACAAAGAACAACCTTGTCACATTTTTTTTACAAAGAAAATACTGATTCTAAAATGATTGTGGTGGTGTAAAAATCAAGATACCTTGTGGAACGAATATATAACATTATGTCGGTGCCAAGTTCGTAGTCAACTACAATGCAGGGGAAGTCATCGCTGCAAGGACCAAAGAGATTACTAGGATGCCTTGCAATAATCACCCCGATTCCGCCTGCACTTCTAACAGCAGATACAGCGCTGGTTACTTGTACTGGCCCAGGCATCGTTGTGAAGCAAATGACTACATTTCCAGCCACATGTGTGGTATTAAGTGTCAGGGACTCACAGACACTGCAAGTGAGGATTTTGTGTTATTGTTTTGGTTCCCAAAGTCAAGGGGAATTTACTTACAACGAGGATGCCACTATGGTGGTATCCAAGCCAGTCACCCACTGCTGTGCATTTCAACTTTCCAACATTGCGGTGTATGAGTAGCTTAAGATACCGTTACAGTGGTTTTAGGTAACTTTTCTCTTCGACATCACTAGCCAATAAATACATTACCCATATGCTGTAGGGAATTGTTCTGGGCCTTCTGGATACACCAAACCAGTGAAACCAACCTCTTTTCCTACAAACATGGCTTGCCCCTAAAATATTTTTGAAACAAATCAATGGAGAAAAAAGAAAACATATTAATGCTTAATCAGAAAAAGAAAATCTTATTAATGATCAATTTAGAGAAGTTAATTTGCAACAAATTTTGTATGAGTTACCAGTAGAGTTTTGTTATTCCCGAGAGTAATGGGAGTGGGGAAGGATCTGTCGATGGTGGTAGCTGCCACAGTTATGATCCAGGGTGCTACATTCGACACTGTCTGAGGAGCAGGTCCAGTATTGTCTACAGCACAAACAACAGTAATACCTTTGGCCACAGCATGGAATGAACCTGTGGTAATCACGTCGTGCTTATCAACCTCTGCAAACTTAGGATTGTAGTTGCCAATAGACAGCGATAATACATCTACACCATCATATATAGCTTCATCAAAAGCTTTAAGCAGATCAGCAGCAGCGCACACGAAATTTAGCACATTCCAACATGTCTTGTACACTGCCAAATGAGCTCGTGGTGCACCACCTCGGACTACTCCTAGGGCAAGCCCTTGGTAACTTGCATTGGCCACAAAGGAACCAGCAGCGGTTGTGGCAGTGTGTGTTCCGTGTCCTGCTCCATCTCTCGGAGAATAGAACTCCCGAAATACTGTGTTGAATGGTTGCTCATTGTCAGCAAGGAAGCCATCTATGAACCACTTTGCTCCTATAAGCTTTCTGTTGCAGTGTGTTGTGGCATTGAAGCTCTCTCCTGATTCACAACGGCCATTCCAACGGGTAGGGATTGGCCCAACCCCATCATCATTTAGCATTTCCGACTCTGGCCATATTCCGAAGTCCATTATGCCAATGACAATCCCATCGCCCATGTTGGTCTCATGCTTCAAATTGGTGGGGGAATGAGAAGAGAGGCCTAGGTAATCCCAACTCCTAGTAGTTTGTGGTGAGTAAAAGCTATTTGGCGTGACATGAACAACTCCAGAAAACTCTAACAGGATTGAACAGCATGAATATAATCATTAGTTATGATCCGAAAATTTTGGGGCATAGATAATTGCAAGTTCAAAAGTCCGTACCTGAAATTTTCTTGGCTTGCGATTCTGTAAGCTTGGCTGCAAAGCCAGAGAAGCCGTGTTTATAGCTATAAACCATTGAATCAATGGCGGCTTCTTTGATGTGACGTATGGATTAAACCACGCATAATTAGCAACCAATTTTAGATATTTACCTTTAGAGACTAAATTAAGTCACCTTCAGACATGCAATTAAGTTTGAAAAGCAGCAAAACCATGAATGAAGCTATTTTATCTACAGATGTCTATATTGAACAAGTTGTTATTCAAGAAATCAAAACTTTGTTTGCGCGACTTCAAGCCGCTTAATCTGAAACTTAAGTACTCATTCTTTGTGGAGAAGATTGCAGTAGCGTGAGGGACTAATGTTATGTGTGAAATTAGCTGTTGTACCTGCCAACAACTGATGCCAACATCTCATGATGTGAAGTGTTTAAAAGCTCAGGATCCTCATGCTGCTTCTCACCCAAATATACTATGTGCAGCTACACATCGGATGGAAAGTAAATATTATAGTAAAAGAGTTTTGCACGCCATTTTTCTCTGACAGCAAGGGTATATTAGTACTTTTACATCAAGTTTTGGTTAGAATTATCATAAAATTAAAATGGTGGCTATAATTCTATATGAGGTCTAAAATATGGTTACTTTTCCAAATTTCCCTTATGGCTTTGGGATTGAATAAATCAAAACAGAATCTAGAGATACAAATAAACAAGGGTGTGCAAAAGGGGAAAAGGAGTGTGCGGAACTCATTTCCCAATGAAAATTGCTGAAATTAGAGAGAAACAGATATCAAGCTTTTGAAGCAGTATATACTTACTCTACTCTTGGCATCAACTGGTGCAATCAGAGTGTTCTTGCCATTGAAAACCAACAGAAAACTTACTGCCACAAGTAGTAAAGCCTTGTTGCTCTTACCTTTCAGCCAAAGGAAACCCATTCTCCCTCTCTCTCTCTCTCTCTCTCTCTCTCTCTCTATTATATACGAATGACGGATTTATGAAGCTGCAGCTAACCGAAGAACATTTTCTTGTGTAATTATATGACTTTTCATTGTTAAATCAGGTGACTGATAATTGATGTTAGCAGTCTTTGAAGACTAATCTAATATTCCAGAAGAGCTTCAAAACTCTAGGACTTTGCTTAATTACTCCCATTCTATTGACATTTCAAACATATATGTCATATGTGACAGATATCGCGCTTTCAATTGATGGGAATCCATGGTGTCGGTGGGAGTCGAATCAACCGATTAAAAACAAGGGAGTGTTAATGAAAAGGGCTTGGACTAACTTTTATTTAATGAAAAACCACCCTAAACTATTATTTAATAAAAATGGCTTAAATTTTAATAATAAGGACTTGAAATTTAATCAAAAATGACAAAAACTAAATACTCTAACGAAAAAACAAGCCCATGTGCAAAACCAAACTTTTTTTTTACAGGCGCTACCCCTGATGGAAGCCCCATTCCGTCAGTTAATGCCACTACCTTACCCATTAAACACG
This sequence comes from Malus fusca, assembly GCA_035220775.1. Classification (NCBI taxonomy): domain Eukaryota; kingdom Viridiplantae; phylum Streptophyta; class Magnoliopsida; order Rosales; family Rosaceae; genus Malus; species Malus fusca. The sequence goes on along the minus strand of CM069072.1, from coordinate 23,787,197 downwards.
AAAGTGATGATGGAGGATACGAAAGCCATTAGTATACCCACATGTCAAAGCCCCACCAATTTGAAAGCAAAATCTTTGAAAATCTTGCTTTCAACAAATATAAGCAGCATGTACATATGTCGCACCAAATGTGAAGTACAATGCCATCTGTTCAGCAAATTTTTTAGCTTTTGTTATCATGAAACAAACTTTTCATTGGTATGCTCCAGTAAATTAATGCACAGTAAATAAACGATCGAATAGACGCTTTGTGTTTTTGTTAAAATTAGATAGAGGAAATCTAAAAAACATCCCTTGGATGCTTTTTGTACTCAAATTGAAATCTAAAATCATAACAAAACACCAAAATTTTATAAAAGAAATCTATAAATATGCTCTGATTGGAAGTATCATGAATTTTTTGAGGTAAATTGTATGATATAATTGGTCTTTCAGATTGATCATTAGTGGTTTTTTTTTTTTTGTTTTTCAGATCAAGAAATAGTTCGGTTCTAGAAAACTTAGTTTTTGCACTACTTCTCTATAAAAACCTGGTCAATGTATTGAAGATCAATTGTTACTTGTGGGACATACGTTCCATATGGAGTAATTATGTTGTACCAACTGTTTGAATTGAGTTAATATTTGTTTAGACATAAGCTTTTAGGCTTTGATTGGATGAAGTATTTGGGACCCATAAGCTGATGAGAGGTACTAATCTCATTTTCTTGTTAATTACTTATTTCAAATTAATGTTTGCATGTTTGTGATCCATAAACTTAGTAATGTTTATAACTCACATCAATGTTTATGATTAAGATTTTTTTTTTGGAAACTAGTTTATGATTATGTTTGGTGTGAATTATGTTTGGAAGTCTCATGCAATTGCCTTGGATCTATCTCATTATAAAATTAAACTCATGTGTGTGTATAGTGTTCCGTTTGAGAAATAATCATGTTTAGTTTACGAAACAGTGATAGTACTAGTGTTCTGTTTGATAAATAGTCAATGTTTAGTTTACGAAACAGTGATAGTACTAGTGTTAACTAAACAGTGATAGTACTAGTGTTCCGTTTGAGAAATAATCAGTGTTTAGTTTACGAAACAGTGATAGTACTAGTGTTCCGTTTCATAAATAGTCAGTGTTTAGTTTACGAAACAGTGATAGTACTATTGTTCGTTTGATAAATAGTCACTGTTTAGTTTACGAAACAGTGATAATACTAGTGTTCCGTTTAAGAAATAGTCAGTGTTTAGTTTACGAAACAGTGATAGTACTAATGTTCGTTTGATAAATAGTCACTGTTTAGTTTACGAAACAGTGATAGTACTAGTGTTCGTTTGATAAATAGTCAATGTTTAGTTTACGAAACAATGGTAGTACTAGTGTTCAGTTTAATAAATAGTCAGTGTTTAGTTTACGAAACAGTGATAGTACTAATGTTCATTTGATAAATAGTCACTATTTAGTTTACGAAACAATGATAGTACTAGTGTTCGTTTGATAAATAGTCAGTGTTTAGTTTACGAAACAGTGATAGTACTAGTGTTCCGTTTGATAAATAGTCAGTGTTTAGTTTACGAAATAATGATAGTATTAGTGTTCGGTTTTAAAAATAATCAGTATTTAGTTTACGAACTAGTGATAGTACTAGTTTGATAAATAGTTCAGTTTGCTTTAGTAAAAAAGTGTGGTTTTCTAGTTCACTTTGATAAATAGTTCAGTTTGCTTTGGTAAAAAAGTGTGGTTTAGTTTGATAAATAGTTCAGTTTGCTTTGGTAAAAAAAGTGTGGTTTTCTAGTTCAGTTTGATAAATAGTTCAGTTTGCTTTGGTAAAAAAATGTGGTTTAGTTTGATAATTAGTTCAGTTTGCTTTGGTAAAAAAATGTGGTTTTCTAGTTCACTTTGATAAATAGTTTAGTTTGATAAATAGTTCAGTTTGCTTTGGTAAAAAGTGTGGTTTTCTAGTTCACTTTGATAAATAGTTTAGTTTGATAAATAGGTCAATTTGCTTTGATAAAAAAATGTGGTTTAGTTTGATAAATAGTTCAGTTTGCTTTGGTAAAAAAATGTGGTTTTCTAGTTCACTTTGATAAATAGTTTAGTTTGATAAATAGTTCAGTTTGCTTTGGTAAAAATTTGTGGTTTTTTAGTTCAGTTTGATAAATAGTTCAGTTTGCTTTGGTAATAAAGTGTGGTTTTCTAGTTCAATTTGATAAATAGTTTAGTTTGATAAATAGTTTAGTTTGTTTTGGTAAAAAAGTGTAGTTTAGTTTGATAAATAGTTCACTTTGATAAATAGTTCAGTTTGTTTTGGTAAAAATCAAAGCAATTAACTAAACTAATCACATTTTCCTAACTTTTAATTTGAACACATCACAATTTCCAACACAATAATCCAAAATTAACTAAGCTAATCAGTCAAGTAAAAATCAGGAGTGCAGATCTTCTGCACCGAAAATCATATGTGGCCTTTCATTGGCTTCCCTCAAAATTTACACTTGTCCCTCAATTGATTCAATATAACACTATTAACTATCCAAATAAAAACTCTGAAACAAAAAAAGGAAAATAGCAGCCCATTACCCAGTCTTCACCTACAAAGATAGAATCTCACATCAACAATGAAAAGAGGTCAAACCATATGGAAATTGGATGATTGTGATAAACTATTTAAGATGTATATGTACTAGAAAAGTAATTAAAAGAAATTTTAAGAGATAATTAGATAATAAAAACTCATCTCTCATATTAAAAAGGAGGTGCCAAATGAAGCACCTAACAAATTGAAAAGCAAAAGCATGAAGAAACAGCTCTGACCGTTTGTTCAAGCTCTTGACCTCCTCTTTTGTCATTTCCCCTCCAAGCCCAGTAGTTCCAGCTTCTGGAATGTAAAGAGAATGCAGGAATGTAAAGAGAAAACTTGTTATGGAATGGTCATATGGAATTTATAAGCATACTTTGGCTATCAGTAGAGTCCACACCTGAGTGACTACAACCAACGTAGATTGAGAGAAGAATAATGGGTTGACCTCTCCAGATACTATTCGATAAATTTCGCCAAATCGTCAGACATTAAATTAATAGAGTTTAGTAGATCTAAAGCATATAGATTCAGTAAACATAAGCTAGTTAGTAGTAAATTTGATTACTTTCGAGTGTACCAGAGAGAGAATACAAAGCAATGACTGCACAAGGTTACGCGAAATCGAATCACCTATGAAGGCCCGTGATTTGATCCTCAAGGACTACACCAAACAGGGGGATAAATAAAATAAAATACTTACAATTGTCATGTGTTTGGGAGTTATTTCCAGGAAAGTCAACAATTTTAGAGTTTTGAATTTGAACAGGAAGTAAAGAAGAATCACAAACAGAAGAGGAGGAGGATTCTGTTTCTTGCACCTCTTCCTAAAGTCTACATCATCATTCAAGGCGGTTAAAAGATCCTAATACCTTTCAAAAACATCAAGTTCAAACTCTTCCTCTGAAGGAGACATTAAATCATCAATGAAAAATCCAAGATCCCAAAAACCTCAAATCTAAATAATATAGCATAATTGTGGTACCTCTAATGGCAGGTCGGGGACCGTCCCGGACATCTCGAACTTCTCCTCGGCCTTGACTCCATCATGGATTGAAAGGGTGGCGTCACTGTCGTCGTCGACATTATATAATAAATGTCATCAGTGACTGGGTTTAATAAATGCATACCCAAAGCTTGGGCTTCGCTTCCCATGACGGAGGAAGAGGTGGATCTTGATATAGAAAATTACCTGATGAATGGGAGAATCATGGAATCAAGTCATATGGGATCTTGTTGATTTAATAGAGAAAAAGATTAGTGACTGGTTCATGAAATGAGAAAATAGCTGAGAGAAAATTAATATCAGATCCATAGAATCTTGTAGAAACTGTACAAAGGCTTTCTCTCTTCATTTGGAATGAAACAAACTAAATAAACGGAATAACGTTTGCCGTTAAGGGTTAAATTAGAAATTCGTGCTTGGGCCAATCTTTCTTGGACTCATTTAATGTTGGGCTTTGTCCTAACCATTAAATAAAATTATAATGTGGTTTTTGGTTAAGATTTGAAGTTTTGGAGCCCTTATTATTAGTTTTCCTTTAATGCATTTTTGCTCAACACTCTTAACTGTTAGTGATGCTCACCACTCTCTAAATTACCATTAATTGAGTTTGATTTAATCTATCAATTACACAAATATCAAATTTAGTGGTAGCAACGGGGTGGTGAGCATTACCACAACTAAAAAATAATGGTAAAAAAAAAATTCATCAATGGAGTATCTGGAGTGAGCATTACCACCACTTAAGCTTAAATATGATATTTTTAGGGATTGATGTGACAACCCATCCCGAATGTTTATATTATTTTGTCCTCGAGGGCATGGAAATTACTGTTTTACCCTTGAGCATTTAGTGGTGGTGTGTGTGTAAATGGGCTAAGGATGTGGACCACTTGAATTCTTTCCTAAGTGTTTGGATCCAATTAGAATTAAATTTTTTATTTGTTTTGTTTGGTAGCCCAATCTGGACCACACACACACACACACTCACAACCGTTGACTCTCTCTCTCTCATTCCTTCTCAAATTTCTTCCATTTTCCGGACGATTGTACGGACAATCCCATAACCAACCATTTCATGCACAGATCGAGGTTGTGGTTGGTGTTTTTGGACTCCTTGCAAACTCAGGAGTCGATCTATACCTTTGGTTGGACGTGAGGACTTGTAGAACTCGAGTTGCCCGAGCTCCGGTGAGGGGTGAAAATTCCTCCGACGTGATCGCAAAGGTTTTCTTTGGTTTTAAGACTCGAGAAGGTATTTACGCTACTTTTTTAGTGATTTGGAGTAGTTTTTGTTAAATTTGGACGTCCGGATAAGCTCATTAGTGGGATTACAGGTTTAGCCGGAATTTCGAGGGATTTTCCGATGACTTTTTGTTGAAGTTAGGACTCCAAAGTGGTAAGGATTTGTTCCTTTCGTTCTAAGCTTCATTTTAGTGAAAATTTCATGGAATTTGGTTGAAAAACGAAGAAGTTATGAAGTTTAGAAATATTTTCTAGTTTTCGGCGACACAGACGGCGACGACGTCGGAATCCGGTGACTCACCGGAGAAGAAGGCGAATATTCCGTCAAAGTTGATGGAATATTTCTAATGGCGTCAGGTATCTTTAACGACATATTCTATATTTTAACGAAATATTCCTTAACGGCGTTAACTATTCTGTTTGGTGTGCGAGGCACGTGCCTTGGCCGGCGCGTGAAGGCGTGTGGGTGCTCGGAAATTTTTTCTTAAAATATGAGGATGTTTGCAGGGTTGAGCAGATCATGTTGGTATATTCAAACACCTCATTTGAGCAATATATGAGAAGTTATTACCTAGTTTTGTTTATGTGCTTTAAAATAATGTTATATAGTTGTTTCGCATATAGGTGAGACCTATCCAGAGGACGAGCGCAATCAAGTGAGACTCACTTGGTATTTTTCCCAGAAAATTGATTTAAATGAAATTATGTTTTTGAAATGCCATGCATATTGAGTTATGCTTAGACTATGATTTAGTATAAAATGCATAAATGTGATTAACGTTGTGAACGCTTAGGTAAGTACCAGGTGAGTTGTAGATTGTTTATGTGTATTGATGATTATGTGAGATGTGTTGAGAGCTCATAAACCTGCACCCCGGTGTTAGTGCTCCCGCCCGTGGTTAGGGCACAGTCCTTCAAGTGACGTTCACCTCCCGCACCATACGCTCACCTTGGACCCAAGTTAGATGCACATGCTTGTCCTGCAGACCACTTTAGGTGGTTCCGACTCGTGTGTAGGCATACTTGTTGAGCTATAGATTCAGCCGTACAGGCCACTTTAGGTGGATTCGACTAATATATTATTTCTCATGAATTCATTTCACCTGAGTTACTTACCCTGTTGTTTTGAGATATTTGGCATGGCATACTCATGAATATTGTTTTTCTGAGCATGGTTTTGAGATATGTATATATTCTATTTTCTGGGAAATTATATAGGTTTTACGGTGAGGGGTTAGAACATTTGATAAATGAAATGATTTTGAAAAGCTTTGTCTTTGCCCACTCACACTTTCTGTTTTGCACCCCTCCAGGTTTTAGGTAGGAGTGTTCATTGGTGGCTCACGAGGAATTGACGGTGGCTCTGACAGATTATCGCCAATGTAGGATCACCTTTGGGTGTTGTATAATTAGTATTCGTCCTGCTGGACTGCACTTAGGCTACTTATACTATGGTTGTGCAAACACACTTAATTTCGAACTTGCACCTTATCTTATCTAGTGCTCTTAGTTAGTTGGTTTTTATTTATTCGTATTTCTCTATATCAATTTCATTTCCGCACTGCACACATGGCTACGTCACCCTCACGCGACAGCCAGCATGCCTCGATCTAGGTCGGGGTGTGTCAATTGAGGACTTCAAGGACTTCAAATTCGAACTCTTATGAGCATTTGCTTATTTTCTACCTTGGGGTCGTCTCTGAGAATTTAAGGGCCCTATGCGAAAATTATAAATGGACCGTACTTAATGTAATATTTTAAGAACATACTAATATTTGTTTTAGATATTGTACAAGGGAAATGATAAATACACAACACTTTTAGCCTCTTATATATATACCTATTTTTAATCTTATCCATTGTTTCCATTTAATTTATTCAACTCACTAACTAGAAATAAAGAGGAGTGTCTGAAAAGTTAAAAATAGTGTATGAAAACTATTTCCTAGTAAGCAAAGCTATTATCAAAACTAATACAAACTTTAAAACTAGAACTCATCAACACTCAAGTGAGAGGTCTTAGGTTCGATTGTAAGTGAGAGGTCTTAGGTTCGATTGTAAGTGAGAGGTCTTAGGTTCGATTTTCGCCAAAGGCGAATTTGAACCACATTATTGCTAGCCCGTTGTAAGGCTAAACCCACATCTCCCCCTCAAAGTAAATAATATCGCTTGTTTAAAAAAAAAAACATTATTTTTTTCTCAAGCTATCTTTTTACTTATTTGTTATAAATTATATATTATACTTTTTTTTTTGACGAAAACTCGATATTTTATTGAAATCAAATGCACTACATCAACTCCTAGGTCAAGAGGTCCTGAATGAGATCAGGAAGATCTTTTAACCATACAAATTCATTGCCAATAGAAATGGCAAATTTAGCTAATCTATGTGCAACCCCGTTACATGTTCTTGGCACGTGCACAAAATGGACTGGGGAAAGCAACTCCGCCACTTGCCTAACATCCTCCGGTAGCAAACCAAACTCGGAAAAATCCCAAGAGTAGTTATTGATAGCAGCAATAGCGAGAGCGGAATCATTCTCCACAATAACCAGTCTAACCTGCAACATCCCCGCCAGCCAAAGGCCCTCCAAAACTGCCTCAAACTCCGCATGAAGAGCAGACCCAATACCCTCCTTCTTCCATGCTCCCGCTGCTAAAGAATTCCATGTCCAATCCCTTAACACAGCTCCCACTCCCCCAGAAAAATGATCTAGTCGTGTGGCCCCATCAACATTGATTCTGACCCACCCATCAGAGGGGGTCATCCATTTGAGTTGAGGAACTGGATTCTTGCACTCAAACTTGGATTCTTTGTGAATTTACTATGTGTTTCTCTGTGGAGGATCAAAGAGAGAGCGATGGAAATTGTATGTATGTTTATGATATCACTGCCATATATATAATGGTGTTTTTGAACAGTTATGGCTATTCATTCTTATCCATTCAGAAATGATGTAATTGTTTTGTAAACAGTCTTATACTTTTGGAAACTGAATCCTAAAATCAAAAACATAAAAAATTAGACATGTGTTTTGTATCCTTCCGAGCCCCAAGGTCCATCTTTGACATTTAATATATACAACCAAACTTTCCAAGTCTAAGACACCCAAGGTCCATGGCTTTGCCCCAATTCCTTTCAAACAGTAAGTGAGTGAACTCACTTAAATTGAACACAGGTACTAACACTATTTCTTAAACTGACACGGGTATTATCACTATTTCTTCAACTTAATACTGACTATTTCTTAAACCGACACGTGTAATATCACTATTTCGTAAACTGAACACTAACTGCTTCTTAAACTGAATACGGGTACTATCACTATTTCTTAAACTTAACACTAGTAATATCATTATTTCTTAAACTTACACTAACTATTTCTTAAACTGAACAATAATTATTTCTTAAAATGAACACTAACTATTTCTTAATCTAAATGCTGATACTATTACTATTTCTTAAATTGAACACTGACTATTTATTAAACTGAACACGAATACTATCACTATTTCTTAAACTGAACATTGATGATATCACTATTTCTTAAACTTAACACTGACTGTTTCTTAAACTGAATGCTGACTATTTCTTAAACTGAACACTAACTATTTCTTAATCTGAACGCTGCTACTATCACTATTTCTTAAACTGAACACTGATACTATCACTATTTCTTAAATTGAACCTTGACTATTTATTAAACTAAACACGAATACTATAACTATTTCTTAAACTGTCACTATTTCTTAAAGTGAATGCTGATTTTTTTTTTAAAAAACTAAACAAGAACTCGCTACTATTTCTTAAATTAAACACTAACTATTTTTAATATGCATGAAACAAAAATACAATTTCGAGGCACCTACTAATACAACACATAAATTTTCATACACAAATCCATAATTTTCATTCACAAAGGTACGACAAATTTCTCTAATAGAAATCCCTCGACTTTTTGTCCGTCCCAATTAATTAAAGTAATACACATCAAAACTACGGCTTTGGTTGACATTATTATATAGCTCAGCTTACTTCAAATTAGTGAGACACAAAACTCCCCAAATTGAAGTCTATGAAATCTCCAGAGGCAATATTGTCGCACATCAGGATCGAATTGGAGAGCGAAGCCCGACCTCTCCAACCAAAGCCATTTTCTCTTCTTGGCAACGGAGGAGCTTAAGCTTGAACTACGGCTCCTCCTACGCACCTGACCTCCAACCAATTACCCCTTAGTTGATATGATTTCGTGTATTAGATTAGAGATCCTTTATGTATATAAATGTATGCACAAACACAAGATAGTCAAGTATCACAATAATTTCGAGACTTATTTTATGAAGTGAAATTGTGGATGAAAAGAATATACTTTTTGAAAGGTACTAAATGAGAGGTTTGTACTGGTGCCCATGTTTAGAATTAGAAAATAGACAGAGGGATTGCATTGTCTATTTCTTGATTCACCTTTGCAAACTAAACTAGGGGTTGTTTAGTTTAGTTGCTCACAGGCACAAAAATTATTTGGTGTAATTTCAAGAAAACTTTCCATATATTTCCACATCTTTATTAAGCTTTCAAGTTTATATCATTTCGCTCATCAAGGCAATTCAAAAACTGTAAATTATGTAGGGAGAAGTGCACGACACATCTTCTAATGCTGCAGACTTATTTGATAGTGAGATGTTCGAATGGACACAGAGAGCTTGCTCACCCGAACTCTTCCCATGTCCTTCTAAGATGCAGGTATCAGCTCATTTTTACCTCATATGTAATGCTCCCTTCTAAAAATTATAATATTGTCTAGTCATCCAATTTTGCATGAAAAATCTAAAGAAACTGAAATGCAGGTCGCAGACGATGAAAACGATAGAGTTCAACAAATAAGCATTAGAAGATGTGAAGGAACTAAAAGGAGTCTGCAGCATCAAAAGGTCAAAAAACAAAAGATGGTCTCCATGAAAAAGACAATGCTTGAGTAGGTATCAGAAATACAGAAGCAAGCAAATAAGGATACTCCTACTGAATTGTCTCCTACAAATCTTCCTACAGATGATAACCAGAAAGCCTCTGCATCCAGGAATAAATCCAGAAAACTTGCTAGAAAGGCCAAGGCAAGTGATCGAGAATTGAAAAGTAACAGAAAGGTGAAAGCTTCTTCTGATGACAACTAAAAAGACAATATTTCTATTGAGATTGGAGAAGGTCATGGGAACGTTAACGAAAATGGAAATCAACCCGCTGAGAAGAGCCAAAAACAGACGGAAAACCAAAAATATATTTGTTTTACAATCGATTTTCTTTATTTATTACAGACGGAAAACCAAAAATGGCGAGGAAAGAAGAAGAGCCAAAAACAGAGTCCGAAAACCAGCTTAGAGAATCAGACCCAGTCGAAGTCGAAATCAGAGTCACCAGCGGCGATTCTATTATATTCAGCCCCGGATTCAAATCCGTGGCCGCCATGACCGGTTGGGACGAAGAGAGCCTTCTACTCGCAAGCCTGGTGGCCGACGATACAGCAGAGAGAGATTTTAAATACATGAAACTCTCTGTCTTGGACTCCAAGACCCCACCCACCAATTCATCAAGAAGGTAATCAAATAATCTTATTCGGGCCCGTTTGGATAGAACAATTTGGTTTGGGTTTGGATTTTGAATCGTTTGCTTTTTCTGGTTCGAGTTGGTGGAGATGCTGGACAGCACAAAGCGAGAAAAGAGAAGATAGGAGAGAGAGGAAAAGAGTTGGGATGGACGGAGATGAAGGACTTGAGGTTATGGAGGCAACCAATAACAAAGAGATGTTAAACGGACGTTAACTAGATGTCAGTGGTAAAATTGAAAATTCATTGTTTGAGTTATTTTAATTGGATTGGTTTAGTACTGGGCTTTGTCCTAACTATTAAATAAAATTATTACATAACTTTTGGTTAACATTCAAAGTTTTTAAGCCCTTATCATTAGTTTTTTTTTTTATTAATTGTTGTAACTTACAACCATTCGTGAAATATAGTAAAAGTTCAAATGTGAGATGTAACTTTTCAATAAAGTAAAAATAAATTACTTTGTGAGGAGAATGTGCGAATTTATTACATTTTATTCAACATTTTTCCACTTAGCCAGCAAATTACCTGTTATTATAATTAGGATCATTGGGAAAAACATCATTTTCTCCATTATTGACACTCCCAAAAGCATATTCCAATTTTTCACTTGGCACAGCCACGATTATAAGCACAATCTGTCGCATCTATTGCTTCAACATGTAATTCATTTTCTTTATGATCCAAAAGAGGGCATGCGCATTTCCTACCAACGCATTTGCAATCCTGCACTGAACCCTTCGGATTGCACTTTTTGTCCGAAAAACACGGAATGAAAAAATTCTCCAGGCACCTTCAGAATTGATGAACTTATAAAATGCGATAAGCCAATACTGTTCATTAGCCCCTTCTATGTAGCAAACATAAAAATAAAAAATAAAATAAATAAAATAACAAAAACAAGTTAGCTCATTCACACACATTAGAGAGAGAGAGAGAGAGAGGGGGTATCAACATGTAATGACAAAAGACGAGCAGCACAAAAGTCATCCTGGTCGTTGTCATTTTAGGTTATGTATTCAGTCAAAACCTATGAGGGAGGATTTTAGCTTTTGGTGTGTAGTTTGTGTTTGTGAGAATCAAAATATAGGGACATAGGATTTAGCAAATTTAGAAAGAATGTTATTCCTAGAAGAAAATTGCTCACGAGATTTTTTTTCCTTTTTAGAAGTTAGGTTTTTCCTTTTTAGAAGATAATTTCATTTTATGATGATATTTTAATTTATTATTTTAATATTTTTTTCCATATTTATTGAAATGAACCTATTTTCCTTTTCATTAAATACGGTATCTAGATTTGAAATTAGGTTCAAAAGTTCCTAACTTTCTAAAATTTTCATTGAATGTAAGAATATTGAGGTTTTCTTAAGTAATTAAATATAGCCCTTTTCAAAATGTATAGTAAAAAGGTCAATATAGAAAAGAGAACTGATAGACCCACCCTACAATCCTATTTCTTCACCCACCTTATATTTTCACCCAGCATAAAAAAATTAAAAAAATAAAAACACTATTTTCTCACCCACTATATTCCTAAAATGTCCTTGCATTAATTTAACTTTTCACTAAAAATTAAAATAAATAAAAACTGAGAATAAGAAAGCCACCCACCCACGCACCAGAGCCTGACACCACAAAACCCAACTCGACGGCAACCTCTTTCACTGCCAGCCGACCTTTTCTCTCTATGGAAATTTGGAGGAGAAAACATTAACTAGCAGCGACATCCTCGATGGAATTGTAATTGTTCACAGACCGACAATGACGATTTCAGTTGAATTGAGTTTGGTTGAGATGGAGAAAGAAAAATGATTAGGGTTGCAGAAAAAAGAGGATGGCTGTAGTCAGAAGTCAATTTGGTTTGGAAGTGGCTTTGGCTCGTGGTTTTGGGGGTGGAGGGAAGGGGTTGCTGGGATATTCCCTTTTCTTCTAATTTTCAGTTTTGATTGCTTCCAATTTTAACATTGATTGCATGTGTGGCTCGAGCTTGTAATATTCTTCTCGGATGGGATTGTTCATGGCTTCTCATATTCTTCTTCAGAAATAACACATTGTTCTTTCACTTTTATTTTTATGTTTTTTAGCTAAAAAAATAGATTAGGGTTCATTTTTATTAGGGTTTTAAAAGTCATTTCACAAATGGCCAAATATGACATTAAATTTATTATTAAAAAGTGGGTGTGAAAGAGGGTTGAGGGGTGGACATAACACCACTTTATAGAAAATAAAGGCATAAGGTCCTTTCCTTTTAAGATTGTAAAATTGTGTAAATCATTATAATTGTGGAAAATAAAGGCATAAGGTCCTTTCTAGCACATGTATGATTGTGTAAATAATTAGTAGATTGTATGTAGATACTAGAAGATCATTTTCCTTTGGGATTGTTTTGCTTGTAGAATAAAGAAATCATCATTAGTTTACTATAAATAAAGGCAAAATGTCTACAGAATAATATACATAATTCCTCAAACCCTTCTCCATATTGTCTATAATGCACCCTCTCTTTCTCTTAGATAAAATAGGTCATAAAACGTTATCAGCATGCTCATGGCAGTAAAGAGAGATTGTTCATTTTCAATCAGAAGAGTATTGCATTTCAATTGTTGTTATTATGTTAAACCTTTTATTTTATTGAATTCATATATTTTATTGATTCAATTTTTTATTTTGTATTTTTTATGTCGAGCAACCAAAGGCCATTGCCCTTCGTCAGGACGACCTGCAGTCGTCCACCAGCGAATGGAATTGTCTCTGAAGACTAGGTCTCAGAGATTCCAAAAGAATCCACCTGAATTTTTGTACTAGGAGGAATGTTTTCAGCGTAAACATTTTTCTACTAGGTTAAAGTGTTTTTGCATATATATCGGGTTTATGAATTATATAGAACAATTGTAAGATGTGGCTTGCTTCTTTAATCAACATTTGCTGTGGCGGGGAAGAAGAAGAAGAAGAATTGTGGCTGGTTCTTGGTGGAGAAGGGGTGGTTCCAAAAAAACATTTTAAGACATAAAGAGTGTGGAGTATATCTAGAAAGTAGGGGTGTATATTGAGAGTGTGGGATGTGAGGGGTATTATGAGAAAGTATATGGGTGTATTAAAAAAATTAATTTAAAAAAAAAATATTTGGTGTATTAAGTATGTGAGTTGTATTCAATAATATATAGGGTGTTAATAAAACAAGCCTTGTGTAAATTGTGTTTTAATTAGGTAGCTGGGTGAGAACTTGTAAATTGTTATTGAATATACTTTTGTGGTTTATTAGGAAGTTGTATTACCGGTGATTAAGATGTTTTCGCTACTCGTAGCTAAGTAGAAATTCACCAAAATTACGAGCTAACTTTTCAATAAAGTGAAAATAAATTATTTTGCGAGAAGAATGTGCAAATTTGTTACATTTTATTCAACTTTATTTTTTCCACTTGGCCAGCAAATTACTTTATATTATAATTAAGATCATATGCAAAAAAGTCATCCTAATCGCTGTCATTTTAGGTTACATGAATCAGTCAAAACCTATAAGGGAGAATTTTAATTAGCTTTTGGTGTGTGGTGTTTGTGGGAATCAATACATAGGGACATAGAATTGAGTAAAGTTAGAAAGAATTTTATTCCTATAAGAAAATTGCTCACATGCACGAGACTTTGTATCACTTTGAAATTAGGTTTTTCTTCTTTAGAAGATATAATTTCATTTTATTATGATATTTTTATTTATTACACTAATATTTTTTTTCCATATTTATTGAAATGAACCTATTTTCCTTTTCATTAAATAGGGTATCTATACAGATAGAGCTCCCATATTTGAAATCTATTAGGTTCAAAAGTAGGTAATAAAGTTCTTGCTAAATTTGCTAAGTTCTATGTCCCTACATATTGATTCTCACAAATTCCAACTTACATACGATAAGCTAAATCCTCTCTTGTAGCTTTTGATCGGTCACATAACCTAAAATGACAACTATCAAATTGACAAATGTTGCTACTCCTCTTTGTCACTGCAAGTTGTTACTCTCTCTCTCTCTCTCTCTCTCTCTCTCTCTCTCTCTCTCTCTCTCTCTCTCTCTCTCTCTCTCTCTCTCTCTCTCTCTCTGTATATACGTGATAGGGCTCACTTTGCTTTATATTTTAACAATTCAAATCGTTTATCCTTTGAGTCTTCTCTAAAAGGTTATCTTTACAAAGAAAATCACCCAAGTAAGAAGCCATATATATGATCGTTGGATGAAATTGTGGTCATTTTAGTGTTATCAATATATACTATATTCAGCTCCAATGCAATTGGATGTCTTTTAGGTTTTTTTATATGAACAAACGATATCATCTACATTAAGGAAGTGCGAATGGGTTAAGTCTCGCAATGGGCTAGTCATAATAATGTGGTTCGAATTCGTCTTTAGTGAGAATCAAACATAAAATTTCTTCCTTACAAGTGAAAATGAATATCACTAGACTGTAGTACAGTAGTACTAAGTCGCGTCTTGTTAGTTTTAGATTTGTCTATATTTTTTTTTATAAATAATTTATGGTTGATGAATTGAAGTATAAACCGTTCAAATATATGGAGGGAGCCTGGTTTTTAGTTTTGGTACATGGAGGTGCTGGCCAATGAAATAGTATATATTTCCGTGTTGCATTTTATAGGTTCAACAATTTTGAAGGTTTATCGAGGGTGCCATCTTCCATGTGTGGTGAACGAAGAGACTGCAGTCCGGATGGCAAATGTGTGCATGTAGACATGAGTAATAAATCGTGGGAGTGTAAAGAAAAAGAGTTTCACGTTGAAGTAGTAGATGAAACAGTTTTGTCCTCTTGGCTGCGAAATTAATTACCAACTGTAGCACTTGTTTTTGTGAATGTTAATTACATATACACAGGTCATCTCATGATCTCATCAAAAAGATCATAACACGGGTGGCGCCAAAAAAAAGTAGGATAAAATGAAAATACAGAAAGACAGAAAACTCATCTAACTTCAAATATTGTAGAACGTTAAAAGAAAAAAGTGCTGTTACGCCCATTTCTATTTTTTTTTTTCCTCCCCACACACTTATTTTGCCACCGATTATTAAAAATAAATGGGATACTATTTCCAAACCCAATGTTAGGAAGACTAAATTTGCAAACCAAATAATGTAGTTGTAGATAATTAAATTATTAATGAATTGTCGATTAACGTGTTTGTTTCCAATTAGTGACACATAATTTAGTTAAAAAAATTTGATCTTCCGAGCATTACCCTTCCTAAAATAACCTTAATCTTTTAAATTCTTAAGTCTTAGCCATAAATAAAAATGAAAATAACAATTTAAAAAAAAAATAGTTTTGACTGTTTTTAAACTGAACACGTACTATTTCTTAAACTAATTACTTTTGAAATTGAACGCAGATAATACACTATTACTTAAACTGAACACTGATTTTTTTTTTTAAATTAAACACAGGTATTATCACTATTTCACAAACTTAACATTGGTACTATCACTGTTTCTTAAACTGAACACTGACTATTTCTTCTGAACATGAGTACTACACTAAATCTGAAACTGAGCCCATGTTGGCGTGCGCCTTGCACGCGCTTTTGGTGGGGGTTTTTTCTTTTCTTTTCTTTCTTTTGTTCTTATCATTAAATAAAGTTATTAGATGACTTTTGATAGAAATTCAAGTTTTGAAGTCATTTTTATTAGTTTTTCTGTAAAAAAAAAAAAAAACTGTATTTTCTATAGAGAGTTATCAAGGGCATCAATGTTGGCATTGCCTGGGCACCAAAAATTTCAGGACTGGCCTTGCAACTTCATGTCTATCCTAATCTCTACTATTAATGTGTACTATTATAAGGTTGTTTGGACCATAACTTTTCTAGGCCTAGGACTGTCTACCACTCGAACCATAACTGTACTAGGATTTATTTGCCGTAATTTTTGTTTCCCTTTCGCTGAATGGTAGGCCTGGGATGTTAATTATATTGTATTAGAAAATGCAAAGATTTTATTAGTCAAATTGTGCAACCTTGCAAATTTTTCTTCCAATTAAACGTAATATATCTAATTTGACAAAAAACTTGATATATCTAAAAAGACTAGCTATCTCACATTGGATGTTATGCTCGAAGCATTTACTTTGTAGCTGAGGTCAAAGGGGTCCATGGGCATCCCAGATTGGCAACTTCTCCTCTTCGACTTACTACTACTCGTCTTTTGTCCTTTCAATTCCTTTAGCACAATTTCAGTCTACGTTTGTTCTAAAATTAGCATTTATACTCTTTAAAATGTAAATGTGGTTGGAAAGTAATTGATTTTGTGGTAAAACAGAGAACATAGCTAGTAAACCACTCTCTCAAAATCTCTCTCAACATCAAAAGCATGAATAAAATTATGATTTAGTCCAAATTTACAGTGAGTCTTGAAAGCTTTGACGGCCTCACTCCGGTTTCATCAAACCTCTTCCTCCTTTTCATCGGCCTGAATGTAGAGCAGTCCGCTCCTACAGCTTTTGATCAGTATATTATTTAAAACTTCGGAAGAAAGGCGGAGAGGAGGCCTTTGCATTCCTATTCAGATGGGGGAAATATGAGCAGCCACCCTCAACCTTCCTCCCCTTCTCTTTCTCCTCGCAGAAGAGGAAATATGAGCAGCTTGAGTCCCCTTCTTGTTCTAGTCCTATGCCTCTTCTGTTGTCTTGATACCCTGAGCATAACAGAAAATAGCCATGTATGTATCAACATATCTCCCCTCTTAGTGGGAAAAGGCTTTGTTGTTGTTGTTGTTTGTTGTTGATGTCTCAACATATCTCAAACACTTCTTTGTTTTGAAAAGCCTGAACTCCGTGCTCTAACGTATCTCTCTCAACTAACAGGTGCACATTGTTTATCTGGGAGCGACGCAGCATGACAACCCCGAAGATATCGTGGATTCACACCATGACATGCTTGCCACTGTAGTCGGAAGGTAACTTATAATTCTATATACAAGGCCCAAAACAAATTACCTGCAAGCATTGTTCGGTGCAGTAAAAGGTGTGGAACTAATCATGCCTTTACGCCTTTCAGTGTTAAGGGGAGTCAGTATAGAAAAAGACGGGAGTCGGTTATCTAGGATTAGAGGGTGGGCAAGTAGTCTCCACTACCAAGTAATCGATCCAAAGTCTAGCTCGTCTCGTAAAAAATCAGAACTCGACTCCCAACCATCACTTTTTTGGGCAGTTTGATCAGCCTGCCAACCAAACAATTTGAAGTACTTAATTGGTGCATCCTGCTGATGAAAAATTCCGTCCCCTATCTGCCTTCTTTTCTCTCCATTGCTATCAACCAAATCACTTGCTAGATTATAAATTTGAATTCTGCTTATTTCAACCCACTCAAGCTCCAAACCATAGGAAAAGCAAGAGAGTCACACCGCACGGAATTTATGACGTAACAGAACCAACTTGAAAGAATTGTGTGATCTTTAACTCTAAATATAAAAGCTTTAGTTGTACAACTATCAGTAAAATACTTGTAAGTACTCTGATTCTTATGTTGCAGCAAGAAATTGGGCTCAGATAAAGGTGCTTCTTAAGTACTTATTAACTTTCACATACACATATTCGCTCGTAAATGTGGCTAATACATCTTAAGTAGCTAGATTTCCTCCTAATTTATCTGCAAATCTGATAAAAAAAAAAAAGTCGAGAAAACAGCTTTGCTTTAATTGAATTTTAATTAAATATGTACAACCAAGCAGTGCTTCTAAATTTCCAATTAAACTAAGTTATTGGCAAAATGTAACTAAGAGTACCTTATTTATACAACTTTTAGTGAAATGCTTGATTAATTAAGTGCTCTGATTCTTATGTTTCAGCAAGGAATTGGCCTCCAAATCTATCATATACAATTACAAACACGGTTTCTCTGGGTTTGCAGCCAAGCTCACGGAGTCTCAAGCCAAAATACTTGCAGGTGCAATAAAGATGTGTGATTTGTAGATTAAGATGTGAATGATTTTACGTAATGTGCTGAATGTTTATTTCTATTTATTTTAACAAAATGGTCAATTCCAGAGTTGCCCGAGGTTGTTCGAGTCATACCAAGTAGGATACACAATCTGCAAACTACTAGGAGTTGGGATTATCTTGGCCTTTCTCCTCATTCCACTTCCAATATTCTTCTTAATAGCAGCATGGGTGATGGTGTTATCATAGGTGTACTTGACTCAGGTTGTTCTCCTTTTCTCTCTCTCATACAAACAGATACACATACCTAGGCAATTGTCCCTTAACACTATCAGTCACTTAAGCAGGTATTTGGCCAGAGTCAGAATCATTTAATGAGAAAGGCTTGGGGAGAATTCCACCCAATTGGAAGGGTGTGTGTGAGTACGGGGACACATCCAATGCTACAATACATTGCAACAGAAAAATCATTGGAGCTCGATGGTTCATCAGTGGATTTCTTGCAGAATATGGACCATTGTCTGAACCTGAATTCATGGGTCCTAGAGATGTACATGGACATGGTACTCACACTGCTAGCACCGCAGCTGGATCTTTTGTTCACAGTGTTAGCTTTAAGGGTCTTGGTTCCGGGACAGTCAGAGGGGGTGCCCCAAAAGCTCGGTTGGCCATTTACAAAGTTTGTTGGAATCCTGGGCAATGCTCATCTGCTGATATACTAAGAGCTATGGATGAAGCAATACATGATGGGGTTCATGTATTGTCATTGTCGATAGGAGACTCACTACCCCTTACCTCTGATCTCGATGATGGTATTTCTATCGGTGCCTATCATGCAGTGTTAAGGGAAATTATTGTCGTGTGTGCGGCTGGAAATGGTGGACCTATAGCTCAAAATGTTGAAAACACTGCACCATGGATCATAAATGTTGCAGCAAGCTCCATGGATCGAGCTTTTCCAACTTCTATTACCTTAGGAAACAATAAAACTTTACAGGTCTGCAATTATAGAAAATTTCAGTTTTGGAATTTGAGTTAGTATATTTGATAATCATCATCACCATTTTTCTTCAATATTCTTGCAGGGTCAATCTCTATTTACGGGACCAGAGATTGGATTTACAAGCTTGATATACTCAAGGTATCTTCTCTTACTTTATATTGGAATATTTTCTCTAACTTCTAATTATCCTAAATTTATTAATCACAAGTCATTTTCAATATTGTTTTCTGTTCGCAGTGTATGTGAATCTCTCTCATCACATAATAAAACCAAAATAGCTGGAAAGGTGGTTCTATGCTTCTCAAGTTATGCACAAGAATTTCTACAAGAAGCGGGTAGTGTTGGCCTAATCATAGCAATGAACCCAACTGATCTTATGCTTCCAAGCGATGACGACTTTCCAGTTATTGAAGTTGACTATGATGATGGAACCCGAATACTATCTTATATCCGCTCTACCAGGTATGTAGCATTAATCCATTGACATACTTGTTGGCTAAAGGACATTAATAAACAACAGTTTGTACGAATGAAACCAAATAATCTGGCGTTGAATTGTATTCCGTATTCAACGTGTTAATTACAGGGGTTATAAGTCTCATATGGAGAATGCAAAATATTATCAAATAATATGGAATGTACAAGAAAATAATTCTCATTAAGTTTTGTGATTAGTATCACCAAATTTGTTCATGATCCTCATTAAGTTTTATGGTTGGTTAACATCCTAAAATTTTGTTTGTTCAGTGAACCTCTTGTAAAGTTGAGCCAGACTAAAACAATTGTGGGCAAGCCCGTATCTGCCAAGGTGGCCAGATTTTCGTCAAGGGGGCCAAACTCCGCCGCACCAGCAATTCTCAAGGTATTGCCACTACTTTAATGTATGGAGGTTCAATAAATAATAACAGCGCACAGCTTTGGCTAGTAGAATGTTTGTTCATATTAACCCTCGTTCAGTTACAGTACACATCCATAAACCAGACAACAAACAGAAATTTCGCCTCCTAAGGTTTTAAATAAATAGAGATTTAATCTTAATTGTACTGTCATCTATTCATCCATAGTAATATGAATACAAAACGTTATATGCTGGTTGAAACAACTCTTAGTATCTTCCATTTCCTACATGCCTTTTTGTACTTTTAATATTCCAAAACTTTTACTCTTTCCTTTGTGATGGCTTTCAAGGGTTGTTCTATATTGCTATTGTGTTCCTTTTTTGTGATGCAGCCAGATATAGCTGCACCTGGTGTGAACATCTTAGCTGCATTTTCTCCTTCTAGTCCCCATGCAGTCGGGGGATATGCCTTACTCTCAGGAACTTCAATGTCGACTCCTCATGTCTCAGGCATTGTGGCTCTTCTTAGAGGAATGCATCATGGTTGGTCCCCAGCAGCCATTAGATCGGCACTTGTGACAACCGGTATTCAAAATTCCATACAAACTAATTTCATTTTAATTATATGTATGTGAACCATGACCATATATGCCATCAATTTTGACGCAGCATGGAGAAACAATCCATCTGGTCTACCAATCTTTGCAGAGGGATCTTCTCAAAAGTTGGCTGATCCGTTTGATTACGGAGGTGGAATTGTGAACCCTAATGGAGCAGCGTATCCTGGTTTGGTATACGACATGGGAAAAGAGGACTACATAAGATACCTTTGTGCTGTTGGCTACAACTCCTCAGGTATCTCTCAACTTGTAGGACAAGTCACAGCATGTTCTAGTACCAGGCCTTCAGTTCTTGATGTGAACCTGCCTTCCATCACCATTCCAAATTTGAGAGAGAATATGAAACTCACTAGAAGCGTCACAAATGTCGGTTCAATCAACTCAGTGTATAAAGCTCACATAGACCCTCCACTTGGCATTAGTGTAGCTGTAAGACCTGACACTTTGGTCTTCAATTCTGCCATTAAAACAATCACGTTCACAGTTGAAGTTTCCACCACCCATCGAGTGAACACCGGATATTACTTCGGCAGTCTTACTTGGACAGATGGGGAACATGTGGTAACAAGTGCCCTATCAGTTAGAACGCGAATTCCGTACTATACAGAGGAATATTGACGCCGCTGGATTTCTTACCACGTAGAGGTTAGGAAATTTCAATGTATTCTCCTCATCGGATGATAAGTAAAGCTGCTATGTAGTAGGATGTTTATATGCTAATCCAATTAATCAGAGAATAAAGATGCTTTCAAATTACCTTAGTTGTTTCTTAATATTACACTATCTTCTCAGATTACATTAAAGGGAAAGTTCTTTAGATCCCGATCCTTTTAAGTTGTTTGCAGCATAAACTTATCATTTCCTAGGTCAATAATCTTCCAAACTAATCTTTTTGGTTTATGTTTAGTCTTTTGTTCGCTAGTTGATAGGGATTTTACCACATACGCAAAAGGGTTAAAAACACCTATAATACTTGCAAGAATGACAAAGATATTGTAGTATAAATGGTTCCTACAAGGTCGTTCTCCACAAGGATTATTAAATAATTTGAAACAAACCAATTTCCAATTAATTATTGTAACGCAAAGATTTGAGATGATTGATTTTATGACCTAATTTAATAAAATGAATTTAATTAATGAAAGTAGAAAAATCTACAATATTAAAGATGAGGAAAAAGGGCAAAGTTTTGTAGAAATCAAGTTAAGAAAGCACTAGGGATCCGCCGTCACCTTTAGCAATTCTATATAGTTCTCCCAAATTACTTATGACCTATACATGCATATTTCGAAGGTTAGGTTTTCCTAATATATGCCTACTTGGACCCCCAATATATAGAGCATATATCAAACATGCAATCCGTTTGTGGTATTCAGATCAAATTCTAAACATGCATGACTCATTAAGTTTTGTGAAACCTTTTGAAAAACCATGCAACTCTTAAGAAATGGTATTCATCCTAAGTGAACTTGCACATATTAATCACAAGAAGCCTTCGTCAATTTTAGGGATCGACCTCTGACCAAAATTGCATCAAATTACTTTTCTAAACATCATAATGGTCGAGAATCATCAAGACACTTAGATAGTATAAACTAGTGATTAACAATTCGAAAATCTGCATGCATATAATCATAAGCAAATTGAAAAGAAACTACATATTCTTGCTAAGGCTAGTGGCCTCACCCTAGCAAAAATAGAATTAGTTATACATATACATAATAAAAATCACAAAGTTCTTTATTGAAATAATAAAAGATCAAAAACAAATTGAATGTAAAAGTCTGAAAATCTCTACGCTTGGCCAATTTCCTCTCTCAAAGAACGCACGGAGGAGAAGAAGAAATAATAGGGCCGGCCAAGCTTATTTAACCTAGTAAACATTAAATCCTCCTAATAAATGGTCTTCCGATCAAACTAGGAAACTAAATAACTAAAATTAAATGGAAAACATAACGCTAAATTAAATGGTAAAATTCGTGTAAAATCTGCACAGCCACGTTTTGGACCCCTAATCTACTCCAAAACCGGCCAATATAGCTGAATTTGAAATATTCTGAACACTTCTCCAAAAGGCCATGAACCCATCAAAGATCATCTTGGGATCCAAAAACACAATTTAAGCCACCAGTAACAACACCGAAGAAGTTCCTAATCATGTTATCATATTGCCGAAAACACCAAAATAAACGACACTAAAATTTTGACATTGTTTATAGGAAAATACTTGGCACTATTAGCTAGACCAGTGCGGACTATGGGGGCGAGTAATAGGGGCATTGCACAGTCTCTAAGCTTTTGCACACCATAGATAGTTTTTTTTTTTTTTTTTTTGGGATTTCGGTTAAGCCATACAATGGTTAACCTAATTTATTATCGAATTTTCCATCCATGAGATTCGAACCTAAGACCTCTCACTTAAAACTTCAAAGTAAAGAAGAATATCACCAAACCGTAATACTGAGTGACATCATAGATTTTAAGGTTTATAGAGGGGTTTGGGCTTATGTCTGCCTAGTTTTTTCCTTGTATTTTCTTTTCCAAGAGGGGTACGGTCTATGTCCCCCCCTCTTTTTCCGGCATTTCCTTTCTCGAAAGGGGTAAGGTGCATGTCCCCCCCTTTTTCTCTTGTATTTCTTTTCTCTTGTTCTATGAGGGGTTAGGTTTATGTCCCCCCCTGTCTAGGTGTAACTTCTTTTTTCTTATCAATAAAATTCCCTCGTACCGCCGAGGTTCTCCAAAAAAACAAAAAAAAACAAAAAAAAAGAAAAAAAAAGAGTGACATCATAGATGATTTTTATAATAGTATGATATCTAATTCATAATAAATACGTAAAATTGTAGCCTGATCAAAAAAAATAATGTTGGATTATTTCATTCATAAGCCTATAATTCATAATCCTACTCTTAAGTAAATCTCAAAATGTCACTTACTACTACAGTCTAGTGGTATTCCTCTTCACTTGTAAGTGAGAGGTCTTAGGTTCGATTCTCGCCAATGATGAATTTGAACTACATTATTGCTAGCCTATTGTGAGGTTAAGTCTACCCCCTCCTCCTAGTGTAGATAATATCGTTTGTTAAAAAAAAAAAAAAAAAGGTAAATCTCAAAATAATTGAGACTATTAAACTACTTGGATTGAAGTGAAAAAAACAATTCGATTCATGTAAGGTATTTAGCATAACAAATTTAGAGTGGTGCTATCACATGTCTGATCAATTTTCAGTAGTCGGATCTAATGGATTGAAGAAGATCAATCAACAAAAATTAAGAAAGGGTGTGTGAGAGGTAAAAATGAGTGTATGAATAACACTAATCTAAAATTAGGTTTTTTTTTTTTTACTACTTTTGTGAATTTTACTTGAGTGTTTCTTAATTGATGATGAGTTCTAGTTTTAAAGTTTATGTTAGTTTTAAATTTGAGGGGTTTTTGAACATTAGTCTTTGCAAAAGATTAAAATTTAAAAAAAAACCTGGTGCTAGATTACATATTCAATTTAATCCTTTAAAGTGTACTTTTATCAAAATTTGTATTCAATTTTTGTTATTTAATGTGTATTTTGATTTAATCTCTCCACATTAAATTTTAATTTTATCAATATGCACATATTTAGTTCTTTAATTATAAATGAACATAAAAGAGAGTGCCGAAATATATAAAATTGACTTTTTTGTACCGAAATATTTATACCTACATGATTGTACCGAAATATATTATAATGAACCTAAATATATGTACCAAACTGTATTATATTGAATTAATGTACATAAATGTCAATACCGAAATGTATGTACCAAATGTACGTACCGAAATATATGTACCAAAATATAGTATATTTAATTAATGTACCTAAAAGTTAATACTCAAATGTGTGTACCAAAATGTACGTAATGCATTATATTGAATTAATGTACCTATATGTTTGTATTGACGGATATACCGAAATATTCAAATGTATTAATGTACCTAAATGAAGAACATACAAAATTTTTATCATAATATATATATATATATATATATATATATATATATTATAAAAAAATTTAGTTGCCTAAATGTAGACATTAAAATATATTATGATGAATAAAATAAAAAATAATAATAAATGTAATTAATACATTAAAATAAAAATAAAAAGATAAATAAAATATCAAAATATAACTAATAAATGAGATGATTAAATGTACTAGGGACTAAAATTGGATTTTAATCTTACACAAGGTTATAGTCTAAAACTCATCTTTGTTAAGGATTAAAATGAAGTTTTTTTATAAATTTAATAATAGATTTGCTTATTGGGAGATGATTTTTATGCACTATTTTTAACTTCTCAAACACTCCTCTTTATTTCTAGCCAGTGAACTGAATAAATCAAATGAAAATAATGGATAAGATAAAAATAGGTGTGTAAGATGCTAAAAAGGTTGTATATTTTCCTCATATAATATCTAAATCAAATATTAGTACTTTGTTAAAATATTGCATTAAGGAAGGCCCATTTATAATTTTCGCATTGGGCCTTAAATTCTCAGAGACAATCCTGAGGTAGAAAATAAGCAAATGCTTATTACGGTTGGAATTTGAAGCCCTTGAAGTCCTCGATCCCCTAAAAATATCATATTTAAGCTTATTTAGGGGTAATGCTCACTCCAGATACTCCATTGATGAAATTTTTTTATCACTATATTTGAGTTGGGAATGCTCATCACCCTCGTTGCTACAGTTAAATATTGAGATTCGTGTAATTGATAGATTAAATCAAACTCAATTAATTGTAACATCACCACTAGTTAAGAGTGGTGAACAAAAATACACCCATTTTGGTTGATTTGTCGTAAGTTACAACAATTCGTGTAATATAGTAAAAATTCAACTGTGAGATGTAGCCAAGTACAAATTCACCAAAATTACAAGCTAACTTTTCAATAAAGTAAAAAATATATATATTTTTTTGTTGAGAAGAATGTGCGGATTTAGTACATTTTATTCAACTTTTTTTCCACTTAGACAGCAAATTAGTTTTTAAGGAAAAATTAGGCTCCCATCCCTATTTCTCCTACTCCATTGATTGAAACCTTATTCCTTTTTAATTTTTGATCAGGGTCCTTATGTCATTAATTATTTCAATAATAAAATATTTTTTATTTCTAAATATATTTATTTAGTGTTAGAAACGTTACATTTGATATATTTATATTTATGGTTAATTTTTTTATCAATATTTTTATTTTTAGTTTGTACCCGTTTTTAATTTGCAACTTTTTTTTATTAATTTGTACCAATTTTGTTTTCAGTTTTAATTATTAGTTCTTTTTTGTGCCCATATTTTTTAAACTTTTATTGTATATGTACCCATATTTTTTAAATTTATTTGTACCCATTTTTAATTTTGCTAAATGTACCCATGCTAATTTTATGCTTTAAAATATATCAATAGTTATTTTATAAAATATGTTAATAATTATGTGGGTACATTATTTTTTTTGCTATAATTTTTGTGAAGAACAAGATTACTCTAAAACTGATTTTTAAGTATTTATTATATTTTAAAAA
The DNA here is from genome assembly GCA_035220775.1 of Malus fusca. NCBI lineage: Eukaryota > Viridiplantae > Streptophyta > Magnoliopsida > Rosales > Rosaceae > Malus > Malus fusca. Next base: position 23,760,838 of record CM069072.1, on the reverse strand, counting down.
TATTATTTGAATATGTTTAAATTTCATAATTTGTGAGACATTAAATGCATAAATGCATGAGTTAAATATCTTAAATAAGGCTAAGGACCTCGATCAAAATATTTAAACAAACAAAGTTTCAATCTAACAATTAGGTTGATTAGGGACCACAACCAAAATGATCCTAGTTTTTATTATAATTAGTATCATGGGGAAAAACATGATTTTCTTCATTATTAACACTCCCAAAGCAGATTTCATTTTTTCACTTGGCACAGCCACGATTATAAGTACAATATGTCGCATCTACTGCTTCAACATGGAACTCTTTTTCTTTATGATCCAAAAGAGGGCATGCGCATTCCCTACCAACGCATTTGCAATCCTGCACTGAACCCTTCGGATTGCACTCTATATCCAAAAAGCATGGAATAAAAAATTTCTCCGGACACCTTCAGAATTGATGAACCTACAAAATGCGATATGCCAATACTGTTTCATTAACCCCTTACATGAAGCAAACATAAAAAATAAAACAATATGAAAAAACAAGTTAGCTCTTACACACGCATATTAGAGAGAGAGAGAGAGAGAGAGAGAGAGAGAGAGAGAGAGAGAGAGAGAGAGGGTGTGGTAACAACATGTAATTGTAAGCAGTATATGAATAAATAAGCTACTGCAACATAGCAAACCAACACAACCCTAGGATTACCAACTAATATCAGATTCATCATAACTAGAGAAATACCAGTTTATAATCTGCAAGACACTTACCTGGAGGCATCGCCATTGAAGAAACAACAGAAGAAGAAGTCTTCTACTTCCAACACACGAAAATCTCTCTTCTAAGTGAATAGGGCTTTAGATAATATCGAGAGCGTACATGAGGAAGCAGGGACTTCAACTATATATATCCATCCATATAGCTAGAGATTCACTCGGTCCAGCCTATTATCAGAAAGAGTGATACTCTCTATCTCTTAATAAGTTTTAGTCCTATCATGACTCTATATACTAGTATATATTTGATAAGGATCAAAATAGAACAGCTGCAACGTATAAAACTCCACAATTCTTGTCATACTAAAAGCTCTCAGACTCCTTGTGTTTCGCATAACTAGTATAACTAGTTAGACGCCACCCAAGTGGTCCAGTTGTAATCTCATTGTCATTCAAACAAGTTTTACATTCTCCCACTTGAATGTCAATGATATGCCTTAATATTACAAGAATCATGATGATCATAGAGTTCACAAAAGCTTGCAACTGATCCTTCTTAGTAACTTGTCATTTTTAAGAAAAATATAGGACCACAGAAAACAAGGCACGAACAACTTGCACTTTGCACTCTGTGATCACATACATATTTAACTTAAAAACACTATGTCACTCTTGAGAGTCATGATGTCAAGAACTGACAATTCAGAATGTCAGTTCCCCATAACAAACTGAAATAATTCCAGTACCAAAGTTGTTTGCAGAAACATGATCAGCCAATTTAAGCAAATTATTAAAGATAACAAATTTGCAAGCTAACTAACAACTGTCAATCAATAAACAAAATAACTGAAACAAACTCAACACAGTTTATGGAGTGCTTACTCCCACTCATTAACTGAATCAAAGACCTCTCTTCCTCCCATGTTGAAAACATGCTTCTTGAAAACTCCCACTGGTAAAGCCTTTGTCATTGGATCAGCAACCATTAAACTTGTGTTGATGTACTCAATTTCGACAGTTCCTTTCTTCACTTCATCTCGTACTTTTAAGTATATGATGTCCATCAATCTGCTGGCATAAGACCTCTTGTTATTCTTCGAAAAGAAAACTGCAGCTTTGTTGTCACAATACAACTTGAGAGGCCTTTCAACACTGTCAACGATTTCCAATCCTTTCATCATGTTTTTAAGCCAAACAGCTTGTTGAGTTGCTGCATAGCACCCTACAAATTCAGCTTCCATAGTTGAATATGCAATACCTTTCTGTTTTGCACTCTTCCATGATACTGCACCATTAGCCAACAGAAAGATATATGCATTAGTTGACTTTCTGTCGTCTACGCACCCTGCCAAGTCCGAATCCGTGAACCCCACCAATTCCAGCTTGTTCACATGACTGTAAGTTAACATAAAATCTCTTGTTCTTTTGAGATACCTCAGTACCTTTTTCGCTGCAACCCAATGACATGCACCAGAATTTGATTGAAACCTACCAAGCACACTCAGTGCAAAAGCCAAATCCGGTCTTGTACATACCTGAGCATACATTAGACTCCCTACAAGAGATGCATATGGCTTGTCTTTCATTCCCTCCTTTTCTAATTCATTTTTGGGACATTGAACACTGCTCAGTTTGTCTCCCTTGCCAATAGGCAATTCTCCATTCGAACATTTGTCCATATTGAATCTTTTAGCAACTCTATCGATATACTGCCTTTGAGAAAGACCAAGAGACTTCGTAGCACGATCTCTTACAATTTCTATTCCCAAAACAAATCGAGCTTCCCCCAAGTCCTTCATGTCAAAGTTTTGTGTGAGCATACTCTTAGTTGCCTGTAGTAGAGACATATCGGAGCTAGCTAATAATATATCGTCTACATACAATACTAAGAATATGACCTTCGCACCAAGGACTTTCAGATAAATACACTCATCCAATTTGTTCTCTTGGAAACCAGAAGCTGCCATTACCTGATCAAATTTCCTATTCCATTGCCTTGAGGCTTGTTTTAAGCCGTATATAGACTTATTCAGTTTACAAACCATCGTTTCCTTCCCCCTTTCAACAAATCCAGGTGCTTGTTGCATGTAAATATCTTCTTCAAGATCTCCATTTAGAAATGCCGTCTTGACGTCCATTTGATGAAGTTCTAAATCAAAATGTGATGTGAGAGCTAGGATTATTCTCATGGAATCTTTGGTTGAGACTGGTGAAAATGTCTCATTATAATCAATGCCTTCCCTTTGTGTAAAGTCCTTCGCCACTAACCTTGCTTTGTGTTTGTCAATGTTGCCTTGTGAGTCTCGTTTTGTCTTGAACACCCATTTACAACCAATAATTTTTGTTGTTCCAGTTGGCTTTGGAACTAAGCTCCACACACGGTTTTTCTCCATGGACTCTAGTTCTTCATGCATGGCTTGTTTCCATAGTGTGGATCTTGAACTTGTTATGGCTTGATTGTAGGACAAGGGATCATCTTCATCACCTATAGTATGTTCTGCCTCATTTAGGTATGCGAAATCAGGCAACAATTCTGGCTTACGTACTCGCTGTGATTTTCGAATAGTTGATTCGAAAATTGCAGTTGCTGGATCATTCATAAGGTCTTCTTCAGTTAATTGTACTGGTGCATGTACTTCATGTTCCTGGACATCTGCATGGGGTGCATACTCCTCATTTGTTGTATCATTTTCATGAACCGTATGTGAACTGTCATGAAAAGGGTGTGGCTGCAGGTCCTTGGGAATGATAAGAGTAGGTGCATTCTGATCAATAACGTCATTATCAAGTGTAATTTCTTCGAATTCTGAGAATGTAGTTGCTGATATTCTGATGTCAGTTTCATCCTCATCTTCAAGAAATCTTGCATTATGGGTTTCCATAACCCTCGAGTGACTGTTAGGGCAATAGAACTTATACCCTTTAGACTTTTCAGAATACCCAATGAACTTGCAACTGGTGGTCCTTGGATCGAGTTTTTTCTCTGTTGGATTATATAATCTAGCCTCAGCATTACAACCCCATACACGAAAGTGATGAAAGCTCGGTTTCCTTCCGATCCAAGCTTCAAATGGAACCATGTCTACGGACTTGCTTGGTACACAGTTCAATATATAGTTTGCAGTTTTCAGTGCTTCACCCCAAAGAAACATCGGAAGCTTTGAATGTGCAAACATGGATCTGATCATGTCTTTCAGGGTTCAATTCCTTCGTTCAGCAACTCCATTCTGGTGTGGAGTCCCAGGAGTGGTATACTGGGCCACGATGCCATTTTGTTCAAGATAAGCTGCAAACAGTCCTTTGTTTTGTCCAGCCTCAGTGAACCTGCCAAAATACTCACCACCTCTATCGGATCTCACAATCTTAATGTGTTTTTCTAGTTGTTTTTCAACTTCCAAACGGAATATTTTAAAACAATGCAAGGCTTCAGATTTTTCAGAAATAAGAAATACATATACAAACCGTGAAAAATCATCAATGAAAGTAATAAAATATGATTTTCCACATATGATTTTAATTGGAAAGGGTCGACAAATATCAGTGTGTATAATTTCTAGTAGAGATTGGCTACGGTTTGACCCTATTTTCCCAGTATTGGTGAGTTTTCCTTTAAAACAATCAACACACTCTTTAAAGTTGGTGAAATCAAGCTGTGGCAACAAGTCTTGTTTGGTAAGTGTGATGATTCTTTCTTTAGAGATGTGCCCCAACCTTTTGTGCCAAAGCATGGAGGTTTTTTCATGAGTGAGCACTTGTTTTGAACCAACACTTTGAACATTAAAACATTCAATCTCATAAGTACAATTCATTTGCCACATATCAACTTTAAGATACGCTTCACCAAGCAATTTATTCATGTCATTGGAATGGAAAAACTTTACACTTTAACTGTCACCCACAAATGTAAAGCCGGACTTAACTAACTTAGATGCAGAAATCAAATTCCTTCTCATGGAAGGTACATAGTGTACTGGACTTAAATCTAAAATAAAGCTAGAGGAAAGAACTAATTTGACACTTCCTATGGATTTGACAGCAACTTTGCTGCCATTCCCTACATAAACATTGTAGACTTCATTGTTTATCACCCTTGTTTTTAAGAAGCCCTGCAAAGAATTAGTTATGTGAATAGAGCAGCCTGTGTCAAACCACCAACTTTGAGGAGGAACGTAAACTAAATTAGACTCAACACACACAAAAATATTTATTTCGTTACCTTTCTTAATAAGCCAATTCTTGAAGCCATTGCAGTTCTTTCTTAAGTGACCTGTTTCTTTGCAAAAATAACACTCTTTTTCTTTCTCAGGTTCAAAGTTAACAGGCTTTATTTTATGAGATCCTTTAGAGATGATGTTAGTATTTTTAAAAGTAGAAGAAATATCTTTCTTCTTCTTCTTACCAGCAGCCACGGTTGAACTTTGAGTGAAGTCCCTTTTGCGTTTTTCTCCTTGCACAAAATTCACATCTACTGATTTGTCACTCTTGAGCCGATCTTCTTCTTGCGCACACATAGTGATCAGTTCATCGATGCCCCATTTGTCTTTCTGAGTGTTATAAGAAACCTTGAGCTGCCCATATTTTGGAGGCAATGAGTTCAAGGCCATATGAACTAAGAACTGGTCAGTCATCGGTACTTTGAGATCCTTCAATTTCTGAGCAAGATCAACCATCTTGAGAATGTGTTCTCTGACACTTCCCTCACCATCAAATTTCATAGAGGTAATTTGAGTGAGAAAAGTCTCAGTTTCAGCCTTGTCAGATTCTTTAAATTTTTCCCCAACTGCAGCCAAGAAGGCTTTTGCATTGTCTTGTTTCGGAACACCCCCTTTAACTGATGGAGCCATAGCCTTCCTCATAATCATCAGGGACATTCGGTTTGTTCTCTCCCACTTTTCAAACTTTGCCTTATGATCTGCAATGCTCTCTGCAGTAATTGCTGCAGGTTTTTCCTCCCTTAATGCCAAATCGAGATCCATAAGGCCAAGAACCATTTCAACATCTTCCTTCCACTTCTTGTAGTTAGAACCGGTCAGAGTCTCAATATTGTTGAAATTGAGAGATGTCATATGAGGAGCTGGAAAACCAAATATTAATTTTATAGTTGTTAGTCATTAAGTGTCAACAAACAGAAGAATAGATTACATATAATCTCTTCTCAACACATAATCGTATAAGCATAGTATCATCTTTGGACAGAAACCATTTATACTAGATTTGCATAGCCAAAATATTGAACACAAGGGCAATTTACATAACTCCAACACTTTTGAGCAGATGAAGAAAGCAATCTTGTCAATTCAATATTTCACTATACATTGATTCATTTGTTTAACTTGAATAAATAAACACTTTTGAGCAGATTATTATTCACTTGATACAAACAAATCACATGTCCAATTACTTAGACAGCAAGCCAAAATCAACAAACTAAACACTTTTGAGCAGATTAGTTGTTGAAATTCTTGTTTATGATTCAAATCTCAAAAATCAGTTCGACTTTTGACAAATAAAATGTGAATCCAAAAGGTCTTCTTGATTGAGTTCCCAGTATTGTAACTATTCTTTGAATGATGTTCTCTGCACAGAATAGCAAACACAACTGGAAGAATACATGGTAATAATTAATTATATATCATGATCATACGATTTAATTGTCAATATGCAGCGGAAGCATTTAATGACACAGGAGCAAAACATATAGATCATTCATATCAAGAGTTAACCATATATTGAATAAGGAACCCTAGCCATGTTGGGTTGGCTCTGATACCACATGTAAGCAGTATATGAATAAATAAGCTACTGCAACATAGCAAACCAAAACAACCCTAGGATTACCAACTAATATCAGATTCATCATAACTAGAGAAATACCAGTTTATAATCTGCAAGACACTTACCTGGAGGCATCGCCATTGAAGAAACAACAGAAGAAGTCTTCTACTTCCAACACACGAAAATCTCTCTTCTAAGTGAATAGGGCTTTAGATAATATCGAGAGCGTACATGAGGAAGCAGGGACTTCAACTATATATATCCATCCATATAGCTAGAGATTCACTCGGTCCAGCCTATTATCAGGAAGAGTGATAATCTCTATCTCTTAATAAGTTTTAGTCCTATCATGACTATATACTAGTATATATTTGATAAGGATCAAAATAGAACAGCTGCAACGTATAAAACTCCACAATTCTTGTCATACTAAAGCTCTCAGACTCCTTGTGTTTCGCATAACTAGTATAACTAGTTAGACGCCACCCAAGTGGTCCAGTTGTAATCTCATTGTCATTCAAACAAGTTTTACAGTAATGACAAAGAGGAGCAGCACAAAGTCATCCTGGTCGTTGTCATTTTTGGTTATGTAATCAGTCAAAACCTATGAGGGAGGATTTTAGCTTTTGGTGTGTAGTTGGTGTTTTGTGAGAATCAAAATATAGGGACATAGGATTTTAGCAAATTTAGAAATAATGTTATTCCTCCAAGAAAATTGCCCACACCAGATTTTGTATCACTTTGAAATTAGGGTTTTAGAAGATAACTAGTAACAGTGCCCGCACGTTGCTGCGGGTTTAAAAAACATATAAAACATATGTGCATTCATATTAGGTGTATTATTTACAATTGTATTTATACACATAATAATGAGTACCTGAAAATTTTATTCACTGCTGTTTCACAACTTTTTTGTTTTATTTGTGATGATGTACATGCTTCTTTGTTATGATTTGAAAAAATAGAAGCTGTTAGTACAAATAAATAAGAATGTTAAAAAGAAGAACGATTTTTATAATTGCTAAAGAAATTGCGTAATTTTTGCAGTTTTTAAATAAATTTAATAAGATACTTCAAAGAAAACTGCAAGGCACCTATTATTTTGATCAACAATCTTCTCTAATAGAAACACCGGATGATGGCATAAACTGTCATAACCTTCAAAAATAACAAATGGCAAAAACCTGTTTATATCGGAGATAAAATTTTAATGACATTCACATGATAAAACATGTTATTCTTGTTCTAATATTATTGTAAAAAATAAAAAAAGAAGCATTGATTGCTTTCTTTGCAAATTGAATTTACGTACCATATGAGAGGTTAATCTAGCTTTGATCTAGATTTGAAGTACATGCTGAAGTTCTCAATGATTGAAGGCGATGGTATACAGTTGATTGACTCGTTTTGGATGAAGACAACTATGAACATTTTTGAGCCAAAAGCTGTTGTGGAGTTTGTTAGAGAGTTGGGCAATATATGTAAAAACTGGGAATTGTTCCTAGTGATGAACCATGGATATAAAGGAGTTTCATTTTATAGTGGAAAACAACAGAAAACCATAAAAGAAATTCTTTACAAATTCATTTGAATTTCCTATACCATATGTTACTGGGTTTTCAATTTTACACAGAAATGTGCCTATTATATTTGCAGCACGAAACCAACATTTACATATAACAAAAGGTTGAGTTTTTACCTGCCAATCTATCAATAGGAACGAACACTACAACTCCAATTCAAAGGTCAAACCTTTCTGCAAAAAAACCACTCTACGTTTCACCAATTTATTCCATCTCACCACGAAAACTAAGCAAACACAAACCCGCATTACAAAATTAACATTTAAAAGAAAATGGAGCTCGTCTTCTTGGAAATTTAAGCACCAAAACATAAAATTGTCCATTAATATTTAGTTCTATGCATCGCGGGATCATATGCTAACTTGCAATTGATGTTATAATTTGTGAATTTTATGTAAACAACCCTTAAGTTTATATCTTGACAGTTGAGACACAAGAAAAACTAAAATATATTTACTCTGATTGATCAAATTACTTAGTCTAATTCCCAAACTATGTAATGTACAGCATGGTCATCTTTACACATTTATTATGGAACAAACCACAACCAAATTAATGAATTTCAATTTAAAAACAAAGGTAAAACATAAGGTACATATTACACGTAAGTATGGACATTGAATCTAGACCTGTAAACGGGTCCGGTTTATTGGGTTTGGGTCGGGTTGAACCCGACCCGTTAAGTTAACGGGTCACCCGAACCCAACCCGTTAAGCTAACGGGTCACCCGTTAACACCCGTTAACAATTATTATTATTTTTTGTTATTAAGACTTTACTAAAATTACTAAAATATCCTCAACTAACGGATGCTAACAGGTGTTAACGGGTCCTAACAGGTCTAACGGGTTGACCAAAAGTGACCCGTTATTTAACGGGTTGTTAAGGGGGTTCACCCGTTAGCGACCCGACCCGTTAAGCATCCACCAAAATACAAATATTAACGGGTTGGGTCGGGTTAACGGGTTGGGTCCAAAATGCTAGGCCTAATTGCATCCAAAAAACGAAATAAAAAGAATGGATCATTTATTGTCAAGTTAATATTGTAATCTCTTGTTACATTATAAGGTCTTCTTCGTACTGCACAGATAATAAATAAAGTTGAAGTCCATTAATCTTGAGGCCAAATAAGAAATAATATCATAATTATAAAAAGCTAAAACGGTTGACAATTAATTTGATCAAAGTGAACAGAAGAACATCTTACAATGCCACGTGGAAATTCCTTAGCCAATCTACTGAAGACTAAACGTGTGAAAAAATAGGCTGCAAAAGAAGAGTAAACCAAGCATAAGTTGAAAAAGAATATTTGGTCGCAAATAACCTGACTGTTAAAAGTAAATTGATAAGAACTTACCATGGGTACTGATAGAAGCAGAAGACTGTTCACAAAGATTTATCTATTACCAAAGAATTAGTGAAACACATGAGTAAAAACAAATTCCTATCTACCCAAGTCTTTATACAACTAAAAAAGTTGGGAACATTTAATCATCACCTGGAAAAAGATTTCATTCGGTGCTTTGATTCAAACCTGGCTGAAATCTCAGTCTTCTTATGATTTCAAACGTCTCCAAACCACCAGGTGTTTCAAAAAACATCAAGCCCAATAAATACTACTCACACAACAAAAATTAATAAATATAAAAACCGAAATTTGTTCGAATCAACACAAAAAAACCAAAAATTTGTAGGAGCTTCCTTCTGAGAATCTCAAACTCTAGCCATTTCAAAAAACAGTTCTTTACATTTCCTCAAACCAAAAATTTGTAGGAGCTTCCTTCTGAGAATCTCAAACTCTAGCCATTTCAAAAAACAGTTCTTTACATTTCCTCAAATACGTACTAAACTCTCTCTTACTGTTCAAAATCCAAATGAGTACTTAAGATATACAAAACTACATTTAAGTTAAGGCTATACTGCACTAAATGACATTCAAAACCACAATACACCAAAACAAAGATGAATTCAACACCTTGAATGTGTAATATTCATATCTAAATCCAATTTGAAACATAATTTTCGCCCTTAAAAATTTTGATCTGCAAAACCCATTCACATTTTTCAACAAAAAAACAATCAATTTAGGAAAGCAAATACAATGCAACTAAAGAGCTGTTCGATTTAGCTCCATTTAGTATGGCCAAAAGCTTGAAAAACAGCTTAGAAGCACAATTCCAAATTATCTATTCTAAAATTGAGAAATGAATTGACTGTAGCTTAGCTACAGTCACAAGTTTGCCATCCAATTTCACCTTATTTACAAGAAACCCATCTCATTTGTGCTGGTATTGGGGCTGAGTTGTTTTGGGCTTCTCATGATACTTTCCCTAAGCTTTCTCATTTGTTGGTGTGAGGCCGGCCCTTTGGGAGTCTAAATGACGAGACTGCTCATCTGGGCTTCAGATCGCACCATTAGAATTACAAGTTAGAGTGGTGGTGTCGTCATTTCGTTCTTGGGGTTTCAGAGGGATTGGGGTTAGGTTGTCCCCATCATTTCCTTCTTCTTTCTTCAACCTAGCCGTGATAGAGAGACAGAGAGATAGAGACAGATAAAGAGAGAGCGAGAGAGTAGAGGTAGGGGTCGGGATGACTGCCCATCTGTGCTTCGGATCGCACAATGAGGATTACAAGTTAGAAGGTGGAGTCGTCATTTCGTTCTTGGGGTTTCAGAGGGATTGGGGTTAGGTTGTTCCCCATTATTTTGTTCTTCTTTGTTCAACCTATGCCGTCATAGAGAGACAGAGAGAGAGATAGATAGAGAGAGATAGATAGAGAGAGATAGAGAGAGAGCGGGACGGGAGAGGTAGGGGTTGGGATCACTGCTCATTCTCTGTTGCATCGTCAGATAAGCTCTGTTTCAACTTACATTTTGTACCAAATTTTTACTTTTTTATATTGTTTCTTGCATTTATGGTTGCGTGTGGTGATTGAAAGATCAAAAAAAAATTTGCAAATCTTTTTTCCATGTTTGGTTGGGTTAGGCTTCTGTTGTTTTTAATCAATTTGGGGATTTTCTGGGTCTCTATATACTTGGTTGCTTTTGGGTTTTTCTTCTCATTCTTGGTTCCTCTCTCTCTGGACATTTTTCCAAGGTTCGTTCCTTCACTTTTTTTTTGCGTTTTCAATTTTTTCATCTGAGCTTTGCCATTCGTGTTTGATTACAATATTTATGGCTACAATAAACCCTTTGAGTGTATTGTTAGCTTCTGTTTAGACTGTTGTTAGTTGTTGTTAAGTTGCTGCCATTTTTTGGTAATTAGTATTAAAAAGTTTTTTTTTTTAAATAAGTTTTTGTTCTGTGGTTTGAATTGGAACAAAATCAGTAAACACAACAGACTGATTTACAATCTGTGATTTTCTTAAAAGAATGCCATTTTTAAATTGAGCTCTGTTTTAAATTATTTGTATTTATGCCTCTGTGTCTCTGTATGTGCATATCTGTGTGTGTGTGCAAATATTTATGCCTGTAATAAACCCTTTGACCGTATTGTTAGCTTCTGTTTAGACTGTTGTTAGTTGTTGTTAAGTTGCTGCCATTTTTTGGTAATTAGTGTTAAAAAGTTTTTTTTTTTTTAAGAAGTTTTTGTTCTATGATTTGAATTGGTAATTAGTGTGTAAAACCCTTTGACCAATTTGAATACGATGTTTTTATGTCGATTGTTTGAGAACAAGAAAACTAATTGTTCTTTTCTTTTTTATGGATTGCAGGAAACGTACCGCCAACTCGGGATTTTGCATTATAGGTTTCATTCACTAACTCTAAATTTTTAATGTTGTGCGACTATAACTGTTTGTGGCTTACTTATTTGTGTTGTCCAAAATATTTTTGTGTGGTTTGTGCAAAACGTTTTTCATTTGGTGTTTATTATTGGACAACGATGTGATTAATTAGGGTTCTTTCAAAAACCTTTAAAAAACGTTGCTCCTTTAACTGTTTGCGGATTAATCTAGGTTTCATTTTCCATATGTGTTTATCTTTTGCCAAGGAATTTTATAAATGTATGTGTTTATCTTTTGCCAATGAATTTTAGAATGTTGTTAGTTGTTGTTAAGTTTCTGCCATTTTTTGGTGATTAGCATTAAAAACTTTTTTTTTTTTCAAGAAGTTTTTGTTTTGTGATTTGAATTGGAACCCTTTAACTAAACATATTTTTAGAGTGTGTACATCTATATGTATGTCTGTGTACATGTAAAAAACTCTTTAACTAACTACACATTTTTACAATTGCGAAACACTCCCATTTGCTGAAAAGTGCAGTTTATATGTGTGCATGTGTATAAATGTATGTGCAAGTATATGTATCAGTATATACCGAAGTATATGTCTAGATATATGTATAGGCATCTGTATAACTATATGTATATCTGTGTGCATGTATATATGTATGTATGCATCTGTGTGTGTATGTGCATGCATACATCTGTGTGTGTATGTGCATGCGTATGTATGCATGCATCTGTGTGTGTATGTACATGTATATGTATGTATGCATGCTGTGTGTGTATGTACATGTATATATGTATGTATGCATGCATCTGTGTGCGTGTGTGTGTATGTACATGTAGATGTGTGTATATGTAAGGTTTAGGGTTTAGATACTTTGTATCTGGAGTGAGTGGTCTTTAATGTTTAGGGAAAATTTCGAAGTTAGTTACTGTTACAGGATTAGTGGTGATGGATTTTCTATGTTTGTGAATTTCAGAAATTTGGATACTCGAAGGGAACACTTGGGGCTTTGGCTTTTTGAGGTATATTCATTCATAGCGGTTTTGTAACTATAGAATGTCATTTCTATTTCTTTAAAGGTTTAAAGGTGTAACTATAGAATGTCATTGCAACTTTTGTCAACGTAAACTTTCCTTAAAGTAATTTCGATTGTATATTGTCTCTCGATGTCGACTTAATAGAGTAGCAATGTAAATTGAACTGCTTATTTTATGTATCAATTCACCTATCTCTTGCTTTTTCTTTCATTTGGAGATGATTATCTAAATGTATGATTTTGTGAGCGTTACTCATGTAAAACGCGCGTTATCTGAATTAATACATTTAAGAATGCGATTGTATTGCTGTAGCATTTTTAGTTAATTTTTCTATGAATATTATACATGGGTTGAATACCGCAGCAATGCGCGGGCATTCCTGCTAGTATTACCAAAAGCAAGCAACTTTGGGGTAAAGAGCCCACTTTCCCAAACAGAGCTTTAAGTTCATGCCACATGATTCGAATCAATTTATCACTAATCTGAGTGGTAAAAGTGAGGAAATATACCTATCACTAGGCCTGGCATTTTGGACCCAACCCGTTAACCCGACCCGACCCAACCCGTTAATATTTGTATTTGGGTGGATGCTTAATGGGTCGGGTCACTAACGGGTGAACCCGTTAACAACCCGTTAAATAACGGGTTACTTTGGGTCAACCCGTTAGGACCCGTTAACATCAGTTAGCACCCGTTAGTTGAGGATATTTTAGTAATTTTAGTAAAGTCTTAATAACAAAAAATAAACTTTATGCAAAAAAAATAATAATAATAATTGTTAACGGGTGTTAACGGGTGAAACGGGTGACCCGTTAGCTTAACGGGTCGGGTTCGGATGACCCGTTAGCTTAACGGGTTGGGTTCGGGTGATCCGTTAACTTAACGGGTCGGATTGAACCCGACCCAAACCCAATAAACCCGACCCGTTTACAGGTCTACCTATCACCCTGTTCACTGTGATCTGTGAAATCCAAGTTCCACTATGTGACCCTCTGCATAGCTGCGTAACTTCCGATGACGAACACCCTGAGAAGGTTTAGAGTAGCAGCAGATTGACATTAGGCTCTCATCAGTCTCTGAAGATCTGGAGTACCATAAACTTAATCACTACCAAAAACTATACAAATATTTAAATAAAATATAACTACTCTCTCAATTTTGCTAAGAAATATCTACCACACCACTAAATATTTCTCAATTACCTCTAGCTTCACTATCTATGTTGTATAAAACTCGGCAATAAAAAAAACAGCCTAAAAAACCCTAACAGATCTAAATAATTGACATATGTTTTCACTTACCAAAAAGTTGCAAGTTACCAAATTTCAGAATCCTTGACAAACTGCATTCATTACCAGTGAAGACATGGACAACCCAGATAGGTCAACAACAAATTCATGGGGACTTTGCAGTATGCATGAAGCGGAGGAAATTAAGTGCTTGGTGAGACAGAAAAAACCAACCCCAACCCCAACCCCAACCCCAAATTAAGCAGATAAATTACTTGATAAAGCTTGATTACTGGGAAGAACGAATCTCTGAAAAAGAAACTTACCACTGTTATCATTGAGCCTCAGCACAGAGGCCTTCAAACGCTGAAAAGAAAAGCTCAAGAAAAACTATAAGCTATAGTGCCCTGAAACTGAAAGCTAAACAAAATTAAATAAAACCCCAAAATAACATAAGAATAACATAAGAATAAAATCAAGAAAGTAGCAAATCTCACCAGGAACCATAGAGAAGCAGAAAGTTTTGCCAAAGAGGAGCAGAAATCGAAATAAAACCAACAAGTATAATCGAACGAAGGAAATGGAAACCGAAAGAAAATTCCAGAGATCCAAAGTGAACCATTCCAGGATGATCGACACGTGGCAAGGGAATGGTGCACGCGTGGGCAAAGAAAAGCAGCGAAAAAATGAGAAGAGAAAGAGACCCAAAGCAAAACAGCACCGCTCGTGCACTGTTAGTAAAAGGGTAAAATGGTCAGAAAATATCAGAACACAAAGGAAGCAAAGGCATTTCAGCCCGTGCACTGTTAATGAACAGTGCTTTTTCACCGGGTTTTAGGGGTGGTTTGGGAATGAGGTGCTTAAAAAAAAAGCACCCATGAAAAAAAGTTGTGAGGGTTTTAGGTGTTTGGTAAACTGAAAAAAATGGCTTATTTTGGAAGCTGAGAATAAGCTGAAATCAAAGGAAAAAGTTGAAGCTGCTATTTGCAGCTTTGGAAAACTGGTTTTTTTTCAAAGCACACGGAGCTACAGTGCTCCTTTAATGAAAAAACCCACTATCAGACTGCTTTTTTTCCAAAAGCACTTTTACAAAAAAATTTACCAAACACTCTGCTGATTTATTTCACAGCCGCTTATTCTCACAGCAGCTTTTTTTCAAAGCACAGCAATATCAAACCAGCCCTTAGTATAGATAAAACTAGTAATATGCATGCGCAATGCTGAGGGACTTGAATGCACTAGCCTCAACTACATGAATAAGACACATTTAATCTGAAAAACATTCAACATAATCATGAAAAAACAAAAAGGATAGATCTAGGAAATTATAAAAAGCATTGAAACCGTAGATCCAGAAAATTATAAAAATTCATCCAGTCAAGAGACAATATAATAGTTGTGGGAAGGTGAGTATGCAACCAAACATTCATATGCGAATAAAACCTAACATTCATATGCACATAATACTGAAGGTAGAGATTACTTGCAGAACAGATGATTGCAATTGAGTGAATTCGCAGAACTCAGTAGACTCAAACTGCAAAACAGATGGGGAAAATTCAAACCCATTAACAGAGTGAAGAGAAATTTTAAATCTTGAAACGAATTCTAGACAAAATCATGTAAAGGGTCTGTTTTGGCTACCGAGAAACCTAGTATACATTTGATTATTATTACATTTTAATATGAAAATTTAGCTTTATTCAGATGGGAGAGATCAAAGGTTGCATCATTCAACTTCACACATGCCCATGTTGAGAATTAAGCTGCATTCAAGCTTTACAGTTATCCTGCAGAAGCTAAACCTGCAGATGAAATCAAAAGGAAGTTGAGAAATGTGAAGAAATGAAGACTTTACTAAATCAGGAGGAGCCATTGAAATTCAACGGCTAGTTTCTTTTTCCTGTTTTAGAAAGATTACAGCTGGTGTTTTCTTTTGTCTTGTTAATTGGACTGAGCCTTCCCATCTTCTTCCAAGTGGATGGATGATATCCTCCAATAACCATTTATGGTTATTGGAGAGGAGTTCTAGGTTCCTAGATGTAGGATCTGTTTTTAGACCGGCTGTGAAAAGATATAGTCTTGTAATTTGTCTTTTGATCATATATGAAAAATACAGTGACTTTTGCTCTTCCTCTTCTCTCTTGAAAAACAAATTTCTTTAAACCCTTGCTAACAAGTTTCAATCTTTATCAACCTAAATCGATATGCCTGGTACCATTTCAAACATGGTATCAGAGCCTCGGTTCTGATTTCGAAGAAGGGACGTGACTCTGTGAAGATAAAAATCCAGAAAGGGTTAAAGGTGGTACCTTTATAACCATTTGTGTTGTGCTACCTGAGAAGATGGCTGGATCAAGCTCCTCTGGTGGTGATTTACGAACACCACAATTTAATGGATCAAACTACGATTTTTGGTCCGTAAAAATGGAAACCATTCTCATAGCATACGATCTATGGGATGTGGTTGAAGTTGGTCTTGCTGGACAACAAACAACCAGAGAGGAAGCCTCTGAAGAAGAAGAAGAAAGCGAGTCAGAGCACTTTCCAGTTGAAAGACCAGCTATTACAAAGGAGGAAAAGATCAAGAATGCCAAGGCTCTAAGCCTCATTCAAGGAGCAATCACTGATGAACTTTTTCCCAGAATCCGAAATGAGAAGACTGCAAAGGGTGCCTGGGAAATCCTGAGAAGAGAGTTCAGAGGAGATAAAAAGGTAAGAGCTGTGAAATTACAAGCCATTAGAGCTGATTTTGAATATCTAAGAATGAATGATGTTGAATCTTTGGATGACTACCTGGCTCGGTTCTTTGAAATAGTAAACAACTTGAAATCTCTAGGAGAAGATGTAACAGAGAAAAGAATTGTTCAAAAGTTGTTGATGAGTCTAGGTAGGAGATATAAGTCTATAGTGTCAATCATTGAAGAAACCAGAGATCTGGACACTATTAGAGTTGAGGAAGTCTTAGCTTCAGTGAAAGTCTATGATAAAAGAGAAGACATGCATGAGGAAAGAGAGAAATATATAGGTACTGAGAGAGCCTTCAGTAGCCTTAAAGTCGGAGGAAATGGAAAAGGGAATGGAAGTGTCAAAGGGACTCAGTATAAGACAAACCCAAACTGGAGTCAGTATAAGAAGGGTAAGAACTGGTCTCAAAACAGCTGGAATAATGGAAGTGGCAGTGGCTGGAACAACAAATTTTCTACACACAACAGGCAATCAAGTGGCAGCCAAGGGAATGTGAAACCTCAGTGTCAAGTCTGTGAAAAATATCATTTTGGTGTGTGCAGATACAAAGGAAAAGTCAAGTGTGGAAGGTGTAATCGATTTGGTCATTTAACTAAGGATTGTGACAATGGTAAACAAGTTGCAAACTGTGCAAAGGAAGAAGATGCAGTCACAGCAACCATGTTCTATGCTTGTCGTGCAAGTTCAATTGCATCAAGCAAGTCAGTGTGGTTTGTGGACAGTGCATGTAGCAACCACATGACCTCTCAAGAGTCCTTATT
Source organism: Malus fusca (assembly GCA_035220775.1). Taxonomy (NCBI): domain Eukaryota; kingdom Viridiplantae; phylum Streptophyta; class Magnoliopsida; order Rosales; family Rosaceae; genus Malus; species Malus fusca. The sequence continues at coordinate 23,743,277 of CM069072.1, read as the reverse complement.
GATCAATCTTGATAAATCTGTGACCTGCAAAGTAAAAATGGGTACTGGTGATCTTGTTCAAGCCACAGGAAAAGGAACACTTGTAATTGAGACAAGAAGAGGGAAAAGATACATAAATGAAGTGTTGCTAGTTCCAGGATTAGATGAAAACCTGTTAAGCGTTGGTCAAATGATGGAACACGGTTATTATGTTCTATTTGGTGGTAACATGGCTGTGATATTTGATGATAGCAATCTTGAAAATGTGGTAGCAAAGGTGATTATGACAGGGAACAGATGCTTTCCATTGTCCTTTGAATCTATAAATGCAGTAGCTAGAAAAGCTTCAATTGAAGAAGAGTCAAGGATCTGGCATAAAAGACTTGGTCACTTGAACTTTAACAGTCTGAAAAGGATGCAGAGAGAAGGATTGGTGCTTGGGTTGCCTGCATTGTCTGAGATGAAGGAAGTTTGTGAAAGTTGTGTTTCTGGGAAAATGCATATAGAATCATTTGATAAGGAGAAAGTGTGGAGAGCTAGTCAACCATTAGAACTGGTATACACTGATGTTTGTGGACCAATGCAGAATGAATCTGTTGGTGGTAACAGATATTTCATAACATTCATAGATGACTTCTCAAGAATGTGTTGGGTGTATTTCCTAAGGAACAAATCTGATGTGTTCAATGTGTTTAAGAAATTTAAAGCCTTTGTTGAGCTACAAAGTGGTTTCAAGCTTAAGAAGCTGAGAAGTGACAGAGGAGGTGAATATACCTCTCATGAATTCCTGAATTTCTGTTCTAATATTGGAATGGAGAGACAATTAACAGTGGCATACTCCCCTCAGCAAAATGGAGTTGCTGAGAGAAGAAATAGAACTATTTGTGAAATGGCTAGATCAATGATGGCAGAGAAGAACATTCCTGTGATTTTTTGGGCTGAAGCAGTTGGAACTGCAGTATACTTGCAGAATAGATGTCCTACAATCTCAGTGAAGGGTAAAACACCATTTGAAGCTTTCACAGGGAGAAAACCAGGTGTAAAACATCTGAGAGTGTTTGGAAGTATCTGTTACAGTCACATTCCATCAGTTCTCAGACAGAAATTTGATGACAAAGCAAGCAAGGGGATCTTTATGGGGTATGGCAGCTGTGAGAAAGGTTACAGAATTTATAATCTTCAAACAGAGAAGATTATTCTCTCAAGAAGTGTAGTGTTTGATGAGTATAAGACCTGGAATTGGGAAAGCAAGCAAGATGAAGCTGTCTACATGCCTCTCAACATTGGAAATGAAAACACTGAGATAACAGAAATGGAAGAATCTTCTCATGAAACTCACAGCATTGACTCTCCAAATCCTACTCAATCAATCTCAGATGATGAACATGTTCCTGGAAGCAACATTGCCAGTACAAGTCAAGGCTCAACACCAAGCAATACACCAGTAAAACTGAGAAGCCTGGAGGACATTTATGCAAGATGTCATATGACCATTATTGAGCCTGAAACTTATCATGAAGCTGTTGAAGACAATGCTTGGAAGGAAGCAATGAATGCTGAGATTGAAACCATTGAGAAAAATGGAACTTGGGAACTTGTGGAAAGACCTGCAGACAAACCTGTCATAGGAGTCAAATGGGTGTTCAAAACCAAACTGAATCTCGATGGATCAGTTCAAAAACACAAGGCTAGGCTTGTGGCAAAAGGGTATGCTCAGAAACCTGGTATTGACTATAATGAAACCTTTGCCCCTGTGGCAAGGTTAGATACAATTCGAACTTTGATTGCACTTGCAGCACAAAAGGGTTGGAAATTGTTCCAACTAGATGTTAAGTCAGCTTTCTTAAATGGAGTGCTTGAGGAGGAGGTTTACACTGAGCAACCCGAGGGTTTTGAAGTCAAAAATGCAAGTCACAAGGTCTATAAGTTAAAGAAGGCTCTCTATGGTTTGAAGCAGGCGCCTAGAGCCTGGTACAGTGAGATTGACAATTATCTCACAAACTGCAATTTCAAAAGAAGCATCAGTGAGGCTACCTTATACACTAGAACTGATGATGAAGGAAATATGATCATAGTCTCTATATATGTTGATGATATAGTATACACTGGAGGTAGTAATACACTGCTCAGTGAGTTTAAAAGAGACATGATGCAGAAATATGAGATGACTGACTTAGGACTCTTACATCATTTCTTGGGAATGGGAGTTCTACAAACTGAAAGAGGGGTTTTTATTCATCAAAGCAAATATGCACAGTCCTTACTTGTAAAGTTTGGTCTGGAGGATTGTAAGTCAGTGACAATACCTCTACCCACGGGTGAGAAACTGAAGAAAATTGATGGAAGTGAGTTGGCTGATGAAGGTTTATTCAGGAAAATAGTTGGCAGTTTGCTATATTTAACTGCAACTAGGCCTGATATAATGTATGCAGCCAGTTTGCTATCAAGGTTCATGCATGGTCCCACGAAGAAGCACATGGGAATAGCTAAAAGAGTTCTTAGATACATTCAAGGTACTCTCAGCTATGGCATTGAATTTACAAGGGACAAGGATGCTGTTTTGATTGGATTTTGTGACTCAGATTGGGCTGGCAGTGAAGATGACAGTAGAAGCACATCCGGGTATGCATTTAGTTTTGGTAGTGGTATATTTTCATGGGCCTCAGTCAAGCAAAACACAGTTGCATTGTCAACTGCAGAAGCTGAATATGTCTCAGCAGCTGGAGCAACAGCTCAAGCCATCTGGCTGAGATTTGTGTTGGATGATTTTGGTGAATTGCAAACTGATGCAACACCATTGTTTTGTGATAACATGTCTGCAATATCGATGGTCAAAAATCCTGTCTTTCATCAGAGAACCAGACACATAAACAGGAAATATCATTTTATTCGAGAAGCATTGCAGCAAGGATCCATTGATGTGAAGTACTGCAGAAGTGAAGAACAGTTGGCCGATATATTTACAAAAGCTTTGCCTAAAGATCGATTCAATTACTTGAGGATGAAGTTAGGAGTAAAGCCAGTAAGCAGCTTAGGAGAGGCTGTTGAGAATTAAGCTGCATTCAAGCTTTACAGTTATCCTGCAGAAGCTAAACCTGCAGATGAAATCAAAAGGAAGTTGAGAAATGTGAAGAAATGAAGACTTTACTAAATCAGGAGGAGCCATTGAAATTCAACGGCTAGTTTCTTTTTCCTGTTTTAGAAAGATTACAGCTGGTGTTTTCTTTTGTCTTGTTAATTGGACTGAGCCTTCCCATCTTCTTCCAAGTGGATGGATGATATCCTCCAATAACCATTTATGGTTATTGGAGAGGAGTTCTAGGTTCCTAGATGTAGGATCTGTTTTTAGACCGGCTGTGAAAAGATATAGTCTTGTAATTTGTCTTTTGATCATATATGAAAAATACAGTGACTTTTGCTCTTCCTCTTCTCTCTTGAAAAACAAATTTCTTTAAACCCTTGCTAACAAGTTTCAATCTTTATCAACCTAAATCGATATGCCTGGTACCATTTCAAACAGCCCATAACACAATTTCAAATACTCTGTCATCTCAAAGTCACATTCTTAATCAAACTCCCACTTCGGAATCGAAGATTTGCACCAAATCTCTCTCTCACTCTCTCTCTGTCTTTCTCTGCAAGCGACATGGCTGTCATCCAGAACGCATCCGTCATGTTTGAGGCTTAACCCTAAACCCTAAATATCGAAAAGTAAGTAAACCTATATCAAGCCTTCTCAAATTAAGGTGATTTAGTGAAAGGAACATAACAAATTAAATAATGCAGACACAAAATGCACAGTTAGTTAAAAGTTGAATTTTAGGATCATTATATACAGTTAAATAATTTAGAGACAAAATGCAAAGCTCGTAAGAATAGGAAGCTTATTGCACAAAGTTTATTGGTACTCTTCATTGCAACCTTCAGGTTTCCGAATGTCTCTTGGTGAAACTGAGCATCGCCCCATGAAAAATCAAATCGTGCCACTATATATACATGCAGGGTGTGAAAGGAATTATATAATTCAATTAGTAAAATCAACGACATATAAAATCCCAAAAAGGGAATTCAAATTGGAAGACGGAATATAGATAAAAGATTTACCATAAGCAAAACAATCACATAGTATTATCTTCACAATGAAGAAAATATACCGCCAAAACGGAGGTACATAAATCTCAGATGGTGTTTATTATCCTTTTACTAAAGTATTATAGATGAAGGGAGATAGCAAAAATAAAAAGCATAATCAGACAGATGAACAATGAAAATTAACCATAGCAGGTGAGCAATACCAGACATTCTTGCCTTCAAGCAACTGGAGATTGTCTCAACCGATCGTGATTTTGGACCAAGTGTTCCCACGATCCTTGTCATTGCCTTGTCATTGCCGGAAAAAATGTCTGTAAGTTTAGAATTCATCAAAGTTAGTCACGCATTCAAGTTCTTTCAAATCACTACGGCCACATATTCACCTAATAACCCACGGAAATTCAGAGAATATTTCGGAAACAATAATATCATGTTTGATTGCTAAGTAAAGATTGTTGGGTTTTTTTCAGCCCATGATTAGTTGTCCTAAGTCTATTGGGAATTAATAGTCTTAGAGGATAAAGTTGTTTTCCCAATTGGAGTTAGTTTCTCAATTGGAGAATGATTCATAACTAGATTCCAATTAGGATTAGTAATCCCTATTGAAGAAGACATTTATTATGTCTATATAAATAGGCTATTGTACTAGTTTTGAGAAAGGGGAGCAAAATAATAAATTGTATACCACTCAAGGGATTAGAGTGAGAGAATATTGTGTGTGCGAGAGAAAAGAAAAGAGATAGTGTATTTCTTGTTCTTGTTCTTTTAGGTTTTTCGTCAAGTCCTAGTTCTAGAGATTTGGCAAGATTATTGGTTGTACTCATTATTGATATAGTGAAAGATTGTTGTTGCTGTCCCGTGGACGTAGGCACATATTGCCGAACCACGTAATTTCTTGGTGTTATTTATCTTGGTTATTTGTTTTTCCCATTCTTAAACGCAATATTCTCAACAAGTGGTATCAGAGCCTGGTTCGGCTGATAACCGTTTAGAATGGAGGGTTCAATTATGATGAAACTCACTCGCTCCAACTGGGTTACGTGGAAATCAAGAATGGAGGACATGCTTTATTGTAAAGATCTCCATGAGCCAATTGAAGGCGTTAAGAGCAAGCCAGAAAATAGGTCTGATGCCAATTGGACCAAGATGAATCGTAAAACTATTGGTACGATTAGACAATGGGTGGACGAGAGCATCTATCACCATGTGTCTAAAGAAACTGATGCGCAAGCTCTTTGGAAGAAGTTAGAATCCCTCTTTGAGAAGAAGACCGCTGCCAAGAAAGCATTCCTTATCAAAGAGCTTGTCAACATGAAGTATGCGGAAGATGTTAGTGTAACCGAGCACTTGAACAACTTTCAGAACGTGATCAATCAGGTAGCCACTATGGGTTTGAATATTGAATAAGAGCTGCTAGCACTTTTATTGCTAGGATCCTTGCCAGATAGTTGGGAAACCTTCGTCGTAACTGTAAGCAATTCGGCTTCTAATGGTGTACTGTCTATGGATGCCATTAAGGATAGCATGTTTAATGAAGAAACAAGGAGAAAAGCTTCAGGTGCAAGCGCTGGACAACTCTTTGTTAGTGAGAAAAGAGGCAAAAGTTCTGGTGAGACGAGATTCAATGGCGACTGCCACTATTGTGGGAAAAAGGGTCACATGAAGAAGCATTGTCGTAAATGGAAAAAGGAACAAAAGGATGGGAACAATATTGCAAGTGTTGTGACTTACGATGAAGAGCTTCTTTAATGCAGATGATTGATGGTTTTCTGGCAAAGAAGTCTATAATTGCCTTTGCCAATGACGATGGGTGTTGCAATCAGGGGGAGCCTGGTCAAGAGAAATCTAATCAAGAGGGTCTTGGTTAATGAGTAGTTCAATCAAGGGGAGCTTGGTTATGGGTAATTCGATCAGGTGGAGTCTGGTCATGAAAAGTTCGATCAATGGGAGTTTGGTCAAGAGGAGCAATCCTATTATGGTATACCTTCCTCATGGTCTGGAGGGGGAGATTGTTGGGTTTTTTCCAGCCCATGATTAGTTGTCCTAAGTCTATTGGGAATTAATAGTCTTATAGGATAAAGTTGTTTTCCCAATTGGAGTTGTTTTCCCAATTGGAGTTAGTTTCTCAATTGGAGAATGATTCATAACTAGATTCCAATTAGGATTAGTAATCCCTATTGAAGAAAACCTTTATTATGTCTATATAAAGGGGCTATTGTACTAGTTTTGAGAAAGGGGAGCAAAACAATAAATTGTATACCACTCAAGGGATTAGAGTGAGAGAATATTGTGTGTGCGAGAGAAAAGAAAAGAGATAGTGTATTTCTTGTTCTTGTTCTTTCAGGTTTTTCGTCAAGTCCTAGTTCTAGAGATTTGGCAAGATTATTGGTTGTACTCATTATTGATATAGTGAAAGATTGTTGTTGCTGTCCCGTGGACGTAGGCACATATTGCCGAACCACGTAATTTATTGGTGTTATCTATCTTGATTATTTGTTTTTCCCATTCTTAAACGCGATATTCTCAACAAAGATTTTTCTAATAAGAAATATCACACCCTCCTGATTATCACATTTTCTTAGAAACCAAACACATGATAAGAATTAAGATGCAAGAAGGAAATACAGATTCCATCCAAACCCACAAACACAGAGAGTTGATTTATACTTGCTACAATTTAATTTTAAGAAACAGCCAAACAGGTAGTACAAAGAGGAAATCCAGGCATTGTTTGTTTTCCATCCAATCCTTCACTTTACCCAAACAGGTAGTACAAAGAGGAAATCCAGGCATTGTTTGTTTTCCATCCAATCCCTCACTTTACCCTCCTGATTATCACATTTTCTCAGAAACCAAACACATGATAAGAATTAAGATGCAAGAAGCAAATACAGATTCCATCCAAACCCACAAACACAGAGAGTTGATTTATACTTGCTACAATTTAATTTTAAGAAACAGCCAAACAGGTAGTACAAAGAGGAAATCCAGGCATTGTTTGTTTTCCATCCAATCCCTCACTTTCTCGGGAAATCCAGGCTTAACCACAAACACAAAACTCGTCAGAAACCCTAGACTATCCAAATTCGAACATGTAGGACAACACCAATCACAACTACAAATACTAACAAATGTGCAAAAGAATTATAAAAACAGTCATGTACCATATAGGAACAAACCTCACAATTGGTCTTAAGAACTGTTTTTCCAAAGAGACCCGTTACAATGCAATCGGAAAGAAAACAAAACATGAATAATATCAAGGAAACTACATTTTCTCTGCCAAGTAAAATCTATGGCAGGTGATGAACAAAATACAAAGTTCTCAGCTTTAATTGAATTATTATCAAATATTGAAGGAAATTAACAACTACCCAGAAATGTTTGCTCAAAATTAATTGATAATATGAATAATTTAATTACAAAACATTTACAAAACCCAAAGTTCTTAAGCTTAATTTGATCTTACCATTTAATTGGAAGAAATAAAAAATTACACATATATGTTTGCACACAATTAATTGATGAAACAACCAATTGGGCAATCAAAAATGTCAGATGAAGAAATCATACCAATGGGTTTCCTAAGTTTAACTTTGTGAGTCACTTGCTCCAAATCGTTCTCCTGCCAAAAACAGAAACAAATCCCCAAAATAAGAAGCTCTGTTGGTTCCCAAATATTAACAACCGTTTCATTTGTACCTTTCATCGAACAGGTGGTGATCGCTGCTATTAAGCAGGATTGAAGATTTAGGGGGGTGTATTCAATTAGGATTTTGAGGGATTTTAATTCTTTTAATGAATCTAGGGGTATTCAATCAGGAATTTAAGTGATTCTCTGAAATTCAATGTGTATTCAATCAGGTTTTTAAGATAGTTTATGAAAATCCTTAGAAATCCGGGTGTATTCAATTAGAATTTTAAAGAAGTTTATAACATTCCAGGTGTATTCAATTAGAATTTAATTTTAAAGAATTTGAGAAAGTTGAGGAATTAGAGTGAATTGGAGAGATTTCGTAGTGTATTTTGAGCATCCACAAATCTCACCTCCCTCCCAAGAGATTTCGAGGGAATTGAATCAAAATTTTACATGGAATCTCTACAAATCAATTAAACTCCATAAAAATTCATGGATTTATAAATCCATTAAAATCTCTCAAATTCTCAATTGAATACACTCCTTAGTATCTCATTAATATAGGAATCAGAAGTCATCTTCCAGACGAAATAAAAAGTATAAAACACGACTCAAATACTCAGGGATAGGCAATCAAACTAATGGTGTAACGAAGACGATAAAACACGACCTCCTACCCCCTCTCTCTCTCTCTCTCTCGGTGCAAAGGCGGCATGGCTCTCATTCACCAAACACTCATCGAATGACAGCCACCTAGACCCATCCCAATCCGTCCCAAACCCATAAGACAAAAGTAACCTACCTAACTTAGCATCCTGACCACTCCGGATCCAAAAACTTTTGGGATAAAGAATGCACATGCATAAGTAAAATTCACAGATCTAGTGCATGCAAGCGTCCTTCAGTAAAGGGAGCCAGAGATTATTACATTTTACCTTGGGTTCGAGATCCTTAAGTCGTGCGCTCTCCATTTTGCAAACGGACTTGAGTGTTGCAGTAGCGTCCTGCAAAGAAATGACAGATACATTAGAGAAAATAAGCTTTGGTTCAGAACTTACTCACTCACTGTAGACATGGGTTCCTCCTCAATTTTCGTCATCCTCCTCTTTCTGTGATCTCTCTCTGTCTCTCTCCCTGTCTCTGCGCAATCGTTCTCTCCCTCTCTCTCTTTCTCTCTTTCTGCGTTCTTCCCTCTATGCAAGCCCATACTCACCAACTCCCTTAATCAACTCTCTCTCTCCCTTCTTTGTCCGTGAATCCCTGTGCATCAATAATCTGAAAACCCAGTTCGATTTTTCATTGCTCGGATGGAGAAAATTGAGGAATGAAAGAACAAATTAGGGTTAGGACCAAGGTATTAAATATCGATGATATCGGAAATATCGATAGTCCAAAAACACGGAAATTTCGATGGAAATATTAGGATATTATCGATATCGATAAAAATTGAATAAAAACCACGAAAATTGTAAGAAAAACTTGGAAATTTTTATTGAAACTTTGCAGGATGTTTATTTAGTCAATTATCTATTAGTTTATGACAAAAAATTGGAAGGAAATGCATTGCATGATAGATATAAGTGATTTAAGTTGATTATATAGTGAGCTGGCAAATATTGTGAGTGTAGAAAATATGTAGTAATTAATGAAAGAAGTTTAAACACCCCATAATCATTTATATATAATGAATTAGTACAATATTTTACACTTTATACATTGCATGGTAAGATACATGAGTGACTTAGTAAGGTCTAAAATATCGATGATATCGGAAATATCGGTAGTCCAAAAACACAGAAATTTCGATGGAAATATCGAGATATTATGGATATTTTAGACCATGGTTAGGACCAAATCTAAAATATCGATATTATTTCGATATTTTCATCGAAATATTCGTGTTTTTGGACTACAGATATTTCCGATATCATCGTACTAAGTCACTCATGTATCTTACCATGCAATGTATAAAGTGTAAAATATTGTACTAATTCATTATATATAAATGATTATGGTGTGTTTAAACTTTTTTCATTAAATACTACATATTTTCTACACTCACAATGTTTACCAGCTCTCTATATAATCAACTTAAATCAGTTAAATCTATCATGCAATGCATTTCCTTACAATGTTTTATGATAAACTAATAGATAATTGACTAAATAAATATCTTGCAAAGTTTCAATAAAAATTTTCAAGTTTTTCTTACAATTTCCTTGGTTTTTATTCAATTTTTATCGATATCAATAATATCCTGATATTTCCATCGAAATTTCCGTGTTTTTGAACTACCGATATTTCTGATATCATCGATATTTTAGACCTTGGTTAGTACTAAAGTGGAGAGAGATGGAGAGTTGGGAGAAAGGGAGAATATGAAAGAGAGTGAAAGAGAAAGGGTTAGAGAGAGGTTGAGTGTGACAGAGATGAGAGGAAAACACGGGATGGGATTACCAATCCCTGGAATCACTCTCCCTACCCCCAAATCCCTGAAATCTCTCTTTCTCTCACTGTCACTCTCACTTTCTCTCACTGTCTCCCTCCCACTCACCTCCCACTCACCCATGCCAGGATCGGCATGGCTTTGCCTGTGCCGAAGACAGAACGAAGTGACGGGGAAGGAACCCTACCCCAATCTGAAACCATAATGATAAAAAGATGATTCTACCCCTCTAGCTCATCATCCCCACAGTGGGATCTGAAGATGAGATGGGTCATCTCGTCATTTAACACAATAAAAAATTTCTAAAGCCTAGTGGCAATTTTGCAAATCAGGTGAAGTCATAGACAAAATTACCTTCCTAACGTTTATTAATTATCATCCAACCAGACCATATCAGATGAGTTTCCTGCAAATAAGATGAAATTGAGGCGCATTTGTTTTACTGTAGCCATGAACAGGCCAATTGTCCTCCAACTTTAGAATAGATAATTTCATTTTATGATGATATTTTTATTTATTATATTAATATTTTTTCCATATTTATTGAAATGCCTTTTCATTAAATAAGGTATCTATATAGATAGAGCTCCCATATTTGAAATTAGCTTCGAAAGTATTTTTATTGTTTCCTAACTTTCCAAAACTTTCATTGAATTTAAGAATATTGAGGTTTCCTTAAGTAAATGTATAGTAAAAAGGTCAATGTAGAAAATAAAGGCATAAGGTCCTTTCCCTTTAAAGATTGTATAATTGTGTAAATCATTATAATTGTTGAAAATAAAGGCATAAGGTCTTTCTAGCACATGTATTATAATTGTGGAAAATAAAAGTGTTTGTACCATATTTAGGGCCTCCGTATTTAGACCTCGTATAAATACTCGGGGGACTCAAATGTAATTATGTAGTAAATAAAGGGGCAAATATGTAATAAGTGAGGAGCCCTTATTCTATAAAAGGACTCCTCACTCTCCTCATTAGGGGATGTCAAGGTTTAGGCCATGGGAAGAGAGAAAACATCTCAGAGAGGGCAAACACAAAAAATAGGCTAGAGAGCACACTGCCTCTAGCCTTCGTGTATATTCACCATTCAGAGTGAAACAATATCAACATCAGTGTGGACGTAGCCCAAACATTAGGGTGAACCACGATACATTTTGTGTTCTTTACTTTCTCGCAGATTCACGGTCGGATTTATGTTGTTTCAAGACTTATCCGGTTTTGTGCATCAACAAAAGGCATAAGGTCTTTTCTAGTACATGCATGATTGTGTAAATCATTAATAAATTGTATGTAGATACTAGAAGATCATTTTCCTTTGGAATTGTTTTACTTGTAAGGTAAGAAATCATCCTTGGTTTACTATAAATAAGGGCATAGGTCTACGGGATAATATATATAATTCCTCACACACTTCTCCATATTGTCTATAACGCACCATATCTTTCTCTCAGATAAAATAGGTCATAATACATCATCAACATGCTCATGGCCCTACAGTAAAGAGAAATTGTTCATTTTCAATCAGAAAAGTATTACATTTCAATTATTGTTATTATGATTAACCCTTTTATTTTATCGAATTCATATATTTTATTGATTCAATTTTATTTTTTTATTTTTATGTTGAACGAGATACACGCTTTGAAGATGGAAACCCAAAATCTAGAAGAGGAACTTAAACAATCTCATTGGTCGTCCTCACTTGGTACGAAGGTAATTCTAATTTGGATCCTACAAATCCATTCACAATATTCATTATCACAATCCAAGTTCTTCTAAAACACGATCTTAATGTTGATATTTTTTCAGCTTGATTGTATGAACCTTCACCATAATGCATGAATCCAACCTTTTGCATTACAAATTATAGATTTTGCTAAGATTGTAATATGTGTGAAAAAGGAAAGAAAAAGGGTTAACCCTAATTTGCGCTGATGTCGTGGCTGGAAGCAGCAATCTTCCTCAACATGAAGTCGAGGAACTAGAGGCCATTGCCCATCGTCAAGACGACCTGCAGTCGTCCACCAACGAACAAAATTGTCTCTGACGATTGGGGCTTTGAGATTCCAGAAGAATCGACCTTAAATTTTGTACTAGGAGGAATGCTTGAGCGTTGTAGGATTTATCTTATGGGATAAATAAATATCAAAGGATATTCCACCCACATAAGGATATTAACCTCCTAATTATGTATGTGATAATTAGATGAAAATCAAGAGATATTCATATTAGAATATACTTGGGATTTTCATGGGTTTTTCAGTCTTTGTACACTCTTCCCAACCATTATATAAGGAGGCTTTGGGGAAGAGAGAAAAATAATAAACACAAGCTTTTCCACAGTTCAAATATTCTAGTTAGGTCTTTAGAGCTATCACTTTTAGCTCTAGGTCTTGGGAGACAAAAACTAAGGGGCAACTTGACTTACCATAGCCAACTTGATGACCTGCGAGGTTCTAGATGTGCATGAAGGGTCAGAGCAGTTGTTCGTGTTTGTAGGAGCGTGTTAAGATTCAAGCTTCCGCATAAAAGGTACACATGTCATTTCGAATTTATTTATAGTCTTCCAACAATGGTATTAGAACCACTCACACACTCCTCGCATGAAAGCATGAGATATATATGAATATGCAATGTATAAAAACCTTGAAAGCATGAGATATATATATGAATATGCCATGAATGCTTGTCTTTAAAATTTTCGTTTTTGTCATGCTTATTTTTTCTGGGTTTTAACGCTTAGGTTATGTTCCTTACATTCATATAAGGCTATGTTTAAAATTTGGTAAAGAAAAACCAAGTAGTTAGAGAGATAATTGAAACCCTAGTTTCGTAATAGCATGAAAAACAATTTTTTTTTCAAAGTTTTTGCGACGTTTTTTTTGACACACCCCGACCGAAGTCGAGACTTGCTGGCCATCACGTGAGGTGACGTAGCCAAGTGCACAACATAAGTGATGATAATAATAAGAAAATGCGACTAAGTAAAACCAAAACTAAACTTACTTAATCTAGAGATAATATGTAAGTGCGTGAAAGTGATCAAGTATAAGATACACACATATCAGAGCATAGGTAAATGAAAGTGCAGTCGAACTAACTAAGTATTAACTGTACAAACAGGGAGAAGATCCCTATAGTTATTTAGTAGATCGTCAGAACCACCAAGAAGTCCTCGTGAGCCATCAAGATGTACAACTACCTAGGACCTGGAGGGGCGCAAAACAGAAGGGTGAGTGGGCAAAAACAAAATGTTTGAAAACACATTTATCTTTTTTGAACATAATAACCCCTCACTGTAAAACCGGTATAGTTCCAGAAAATAATACTACGTATATACATACGAATATCAATGCACAAGGTCAGTAAAAACTGAAGTATGCCATGCCATAACGTTTCCGCACTAAAAGATGTGAAATCAATATAGAATAATATGCCAGTCGGAGTCGACCTAATGTGACCTGTACGACTGGACCTATAGCTCATCAATATATGCTAGGACATGAATCGGAACCACCTATTGTGGTCTATATGATAGGGCTGGGTGTAAATATGTGCGCTCAAGTGCTACGATCACATGAAGGCTATGCTAATAATCATGGCTCACCTAAGAGTAAGAACCACCTATTGTGGTATGTACAACAAGGCACCAAACTTGGATTCAAGGTGAGTGTGCGGTGCCGGAGGTGAACATCACGTGAAGGACTATGTCGTGGCCTCGGGCGGGTAACACCGGGGTGCAGCAATGATGAGCTCTAAATGCATTTATGCATAACAATATGCCATGCAACCAATACCATCACAATATACTCACCTGAAGCTTACCTGAGCCTCTGCAACATCAAACGATATAATTCACGATTTATAATAATGCAATACTTAAAATGCAACTCATTTTTGACGTGGCATTTAAAGCAAATGCCCACTCACTGATAAGTAGCAGGATCGTAGCCCCCCCAATCTCCCTTGTCCACGCTCGTCCTCAGGGTACGTTTCACCTATATGCGAAATAACTAATTTTACGTTAATTTTAAAGCACATACACAAACCCTAGGAATAACTTCTCATATGTTTCTCAAATAGGGTGTTTAAATATACTAAGATGATATACTCGACAACACGAACACCCCCATATTTTAGAAAAAATTTTGGACGTTCGACGCGCCGACCATGCGCAGGCACTTGTCTGGCACGCTGACGGAACCCCTAATGGCGTTAGGGAATATTCCTTCAAATTAGTAGAATATCCAGTTAAAATTACCTGATGTCGTTAGAATATTCCGTTAAAGTTAACAAAATATGCTCTTTCTTCTCCGGTGATTTGTCGGAGTCCGCTGTCTGGTTCGTCGGTTTCTGGAAAATTTTCAAAGTTCAATATCTTCTTCAATTCTCAACCAAAATCCATGAAATTTATATGGATTTGAAGGTCTTGGAGAGTAAAACACACCCATACCTATTGGAGGTCCTAAAACCAATGGAAAATGGTTGGAATTTCCTTTGATACCTCCAGCCAACTTTGCAACTTCACGAATCTGCGTGTTCCGCTGTCTAAACCACTCCAATTTCACTCCAAGATGTTAAAGGAGTTGTTTAGAGTCTATCTCGAGCCTTAAAATTGTGCAAATCACCCACGATCATGACATCCTAAAAACCCACTGTGTCGAAGCTTCTGGGTTCTTATGTTTCCGACGACCGTTCGATGAACCAAAGGTGTGAATGAGTTCGTGAGGTTGTGAGGAAGATGATGGTAGTGTCCAAGGACTTGATCCGTGATGTTTTAATATGGTTTGAGTGTGGTGGTCTCATGGTTGTACGGGCGGGAAGAAGAATCGAGAAAAAAATGAAAGGGTGATGATACATGTGTGTGTGTGTGTACATGTGTGTACATGTGTGTGTGTGGTCACAAATTGGCCAGAAAGAAAAGAAATAAGGCCCTGATTGGGAATAAAGTTGATTGGTGGGTGAGGTAGAGCAAGTCACGGGAGAGATCTTTAAAGAGGGAAGGGATACAGTTTTGTACAATATAAAATGTACATAAAATCTGTAAAATCTAACTCACCCTATTTGAAATAGTGTTTCCAACACTGAATAATTAGCACACTCGTGTACAAATCTACTCGTTGTTAACGCACTTCAATCAAACTTAACTTTTTCGTTACAAGTCTGATTCAAGTCTAGGTCACGCTCGCGCATTTGTAACAACGAGTACTATTTTATTACGATAACAAGAAAAATAATTTAAAGTCGAATAACTTCGTCCACGTCAGGTTCCACTTTTTCCAAAAAGGACATAAATGTCATTTTACACACTTGGGGAGAAAATTACATGGAAAATTAGGAAGGGGTCATCACATTTTTCATAAAGAAAGAGTGTATGGAGTTAACTTTGGAAGGTAAATTGGTAGTTTTTCATAAGAAATAGTGTAAGTTAACATTGGAGGGTAAAATAGATGTTAGATTCACAACCTATATGAAATTTTAAGGACTTATAGACGAAAAAATAACAATTACACTTGAAAGTGTATCAAGTGACTTAAGTTGCCAAAAAATTGGACAAATTAGCTTTGAATATAATATTAGGAATTAAATTAGCAGTTTTTAATAAATTTAGAGAATTATTTTACCGAAAAAATAATTTAGGGAACTAATTTTCACTAAGATGATAGTTCAAGGACTAAATCGGCTCTTCACCCTAAATATTAATATAGGGTGGTTTTTTGGTTAAATTAAAGTTAGCACAAACCCTTTTCATTAAAGCTCCTATTTTTTTACAACTACTTTTAAGTTGTGGTGCTCACCACCCCACTGCTACCATTAAATTTTGAGATTTGTGTAAGGGAAATTTTATTTGAACCTATATAATCTCTTTCTACACCCAACTTACTCTCTACACCTATATTATTTTTAATAAAGATTTAATATCTTTTTAAACCCAAATTTACTACCTAAACTACCCTCATAAAGCCTAGTTCAAAATATATATTTATCTTTACACCCATTCCTTACCAATTTTCTCGGTGAACTTGGACTTCGTGAGCTTCTTGGTCACTTTACTTCGGGGGTTTGCTATTACAAGCTGATAGATCATAAGAAAAAATAAAACATAAGCTCATGATCAAACAAAAATAGGAACTCTATCAAACAGAACTAGTCTACCATAATATCATACCTTGAGACCCTATCTATCTACATTTTTCTGGACCTCTTCAAGCATGGTGATCCCAATAGTATCGATGTTTCCAACAGCTGTAATTTGATTTTAATTTTAGCATTAGACTCGTAGTAAAGCTTAATGGCAGATATCGTAAAAGTTCAATGGGATAGTTTAGTTGCAGTCTCTGGTCCCTAATTGTTGTAGATTCAAACCTTATGCATTTTAGATTTTTGATTGAAGTCCTTCTTGTGCTACATAAATGACATAATAATAATAATAGAGATGCAATAATACCAATAAAGACTCAACCGTTTTTTCTTTGGTTTCATTTACACTACCAATTTAATTATTCAAAATTGCTTATGGGTTTTGATAAAATAATAATAATAATAATAATAATGCTTATGGGTGCATTCTAGATTATAAAAAAAGGGATTTTTTAAATTTTTTTATTTTTATAAATGAGTACATTTATATAATAAAATTTGGCTACATTTTATATATAAAAAATAGGTACATTTACATAAAAACTTGGGTACATTTTATAGAAAACAATGGGTACATTTTATATTAAAAAAAGGCCAAATCGGATAAATGATCCCTGTGGTCATAAAAAATGGTACTTACAAAACAAATAGGGATACATTTTACATATAACAAAGTGGCACATTTGTAAAAAAAAAAAAAGGGTACATTATAAATAAATTATGGGTACAAATAAAAGGTTAAAAATTAAGGGACAAAAAGAAATCAATATATGGGTGCAAATTAAAATTTAAAAGAAAATTGGTACAATTTAAAAAATGATTGCAAATTAAAAATGAGTACAAACTAGAAATAGAAATGTGATAACCCGTCCATAATTTTATGTTTTTATAAATTTTAAATGAGTGAATTGATGAAAATGCCCTTAAAGGCGAGATCGTTGACTTTCATTGACCGTTATTTTGTGAAGCGTATGGGCTATTATTTTATCGTATTGATGAAGTACTCGACGATATGGACGTGTAGGCGCAAGCAGAAACGAATTTGGAGTTACAGATAAAATTTTACGGAACTATAAATCCGAAAAGTACTTTTGTAAAAATTACTATTTATTATTTTATATATCTCTCATAGATATTATTATTATTATTATTATTATTATTATTATTTTATAATTGGTTGAGAGAAATGAAGGAAAGGAGAGTAATGGACGGAGGGAAGAAGAAAATAGGGGGTTGCTGCCCAATCAAAAGAAAGAAAAGGGGAGAGTTCCGAGAGAGAAAGGAGAGAGATTCGGCCAAGGGGAAGAAGAGAGAAGAAGAAGGCGGCCAATGAGAAAAGAAGAAAGGAGGGGAGGGGAGGGACATCGGATCCCTTGCCCGGTTTTCTTCTTCGACCCGACCCATCGGGATTCATGGAATCTAGCGACTTTCTCGTTGTTCTTCCCACAAATCAAGGAAAACCACTACCTAGAAACAATTCCCTAGCCTTCCCTCTTCCATTTCCACCCAAAATTAGAAGGAATTTGGTTTTAATTTGGTGGAAAACTCCTCAACGGGATTCACGGGTGTCAGTGGCAATTTCATCGTTTCTGTAGGTACTACCATCAATCACCACCCTTGTTCAACTCTCCTTGAGGCCTGGATCAAAGGCCAAACAAGTTTGGCGGTGGCGGAGCTACGATTTCGACAAATTGAGGAACACCCAAATTCTAGGATTTTGGCGAGTTCGTGGTGATTTGAAGCTTTTCCTGGCCAAATTGGACTTGGCCACTGGTATAAAACTTGCTCTACTCGTTGAAATCTTCATTTCTATAAAATTTGAGAATTTTTTGAAATAGTTGAATTTTCCGGCGAGTCGGGGTGGCCGTCTGCTGCGTGTGACGGCGCGTGGGCAAAGACACCACTTGAACTCCCTAGGTAAAATGGTGCCCCAATGTAATATTAGACTTCCGATTAACGAAATTCAATTGTTTGGTTATATTTCTGTTAGGGCCGCCACTTGGTTATTATATGATTTGACGATCCGACCATTGGATCGTCACCAAACTTTAATACGTAATAGTACATAATATTTAAGGATATTAAGAATTGATGGATTAGGAATCTGACTTACGGATCTTCTCGGATAGGTTTTCTAAGTTTGTAAATCTAACGTCGGCCGCCACTTAATTTTAACGATTGGCGGAGATCTGACCATTGGATCGTTCTGAAACTATAACATGTTGTTCTAGAAGCTTATTGAGACTATTGGGAAGTTATGGATAAAAAATCCAAGGTGTGGATCTTTCGGATCGAGTTACGTAGGGTTGGGGACCCTACCGTCGACCTTTGATCGACGGTTGACTTTTGGTCAATGGGTTACAAATCATTCTAGAACATCCTTGGGGATGTATTTTATGTAAGTTATGTGTTCTATCAATAAGAATTATGAGATGTGATTTGATATTTGTTCTAACCGATGATCGTTCATGACATCTCGATATTCGTGCTAAGGAGTTGTAGCGTGGACTTCAAGTGAGTGGGTCCTTTCTTTTATATAGTATATACATATTTGTTAGTTTTCATTATACATTGAAAGAGAATTTACTACATCTGCCTAGCTTAGACTAATGCTTATAAGAATTAGCGAAATAACGAAAAATTACGAAGTGATCATAAATGCTACGGGATGCATAATATGCGTATGTTTATTGATGCCATGATAATACCTACGGCTATGAATGATATTACGTTGATTAGAACTATCGAACCATTATGGCATGACTACATTTATGTTATCTGCTCATCATTGTTACACCCAGTGTTAGTGCTCACCCAGGGCCAAGGCCATTTTTTTACGTGTATGTTCACATTCAAGTAGGTGCCAGTCATGTCGTACAGGTTGCAATAGGCAACTCTGACTCATATGTGACCGCGAATAGCGTCAGTCTTCATGTGATTGTAGCACTAGAGCGTATATTATGATTACACCCAGTCTTATCGTACAGGTTGCATTAGGCAACTCCGACTTGTGTGCTAGCATAGATTTATAAGCATCATTTCAGTCGTACATGTTGCATTAGGAGACTCCAACTTGTGTGCTAGCATAGATCGATAAACATTTGATTTTATTATGCTACTGTTAAGATTTTGTGATTATGGATGTTATGCTTTTATCTACGAGATATTGTGTCGTAATGAATTCTTGAGATTTTGCAGGCTACGGTAAATATTTTTATACTATACATAGTAAGTATATTTTGGAAACTATACTTGTTTTACGGCAAGGGGTTACGATGTTTTCAGAAAGGTTTTTATAAAACTTTATTTTCAAGCCCACTTATCCTTGTTTTTCACCCCTCCAGGTTTTAGTAGCTGAGCTTTCATATCGATGAGGATTCTTGGAAAATCTTGGTGTAGACGATTACCTTCGATGGTATAATTCTCACCCTATCTTACTGCACTATACTTATGCTCTGACATCACGTGTGAAATGAGTTCATTTCCGCTCACAGCGCAGTTTTATATTTAGGCACTTTTTAGTTTAAATTTATTCACATATTCCACACTACACTTTATGGCTTCGTCACCTTCCAGGTGTCGGCCAGCACAGCTCAATTCGGAGTCCAAGTGAACATTCCGGGTCGGGGTGTGTCAGAAATATATGATAAAAAGTTTAGCCATAAATATAATATATCAAATGTAAAGTTTCTACCACTAAATGAATAATTTAAAAATAAAACTTAATTATCTTGACATGTAAATATTTTGTTTTTGAATAATTAATGACGTTTATTAAAACCGAAGGACCTTGATCAAAATTTGAAAAGGAATAAAGTTTTAATCAATGGAGTAGAAAAAATAAGGATAGGAACCTAATTTCTCCAAATTTATTTTGTGACTGTTGCAGATTGATCACTTACTGCCAATATCTACTATAACCTAGTGTAAACTTGTTTCCCCAGAAGATTTTATCTTGTCTTCCTCCTCATGTACCACTTTGAGATCCTGTGAACCATATTTTGAGCATAGATTAAATCTCCATCCCGCTGACTATGTTGTTTTCATATATCGATATCTAACTTGTATTTTATTACCTTTCCCTTAAATAGTTTGCATTAGCAAAAGTAGATAATGTTGCATCAATTTAAGAAGAACTCGTGGAATATTATTCACAACGTACGATCAATGCTTCTACAAATCGACGATGGGGTCTCATCACTGAACAAAGAGGATACTTGAAATCTCCTTTCCTCACCACGGCATTCAAGGTCATGGCTCCTCTATTTGCTGTTTATCCAAGGCATTTGGCTTCTAATGGAATTATTCTTTTGTCAAGTTTGAAGATTAAGCTGTAATTCCTCAAGATGAAATAGATGAAGATTAAGCTGTAGTTCCTCAAGATGAAATAGATATTGAGCCTCATATGCTTGGAAAGTTTTGGATGTCTAGTTTATGAAGAATTTTACGGTTTGTGATTTTCGATTTTTCTAAAAGATGTTATTGATATTTTTAGTGCAGACAACACATAATGATGATTTCTTGCGAGTAAATGGCTTAGATAAATGTTGATTAATTGCGTGATAGTAAAGTTTGATTATTTGGGATGTGGGTTTATTGATAAATTTTGGTTTTCTTGTTAATTTCATCTTGTACTTTGTCACAGCCCGTCCCGAAATTTCTTTTATTGTGGATGTGAAATGACAAAATTGTCCTTAATGGTTGCTAAGGTACGTGTGACATATTTATTTGACTATATCATATTCTCCTAAGTTCTTGGAAAATAAAGTAAGTGGATTAAACTTGTATACAATTTGTGTGGTTAGGGACTTAAGAAATTGGATTGTGTTTTGTTTTGGGTGGACCACACACACACGGGACAACACACTCACCCCGTGCTCTCTTTTTCCTCCCTCTCAGTTCACTCTCTCTCCCTCCCTTTCGAACTTGTACGGACAAGAATCAAAACCCCTAAAAACTTCACGGATCGACGTCAAAAAGGTGAGTTCCTTCATCCTTGCAACCTCCTGAATCGATTGGTACTAGTTTTAGAACTGGAAACCCTCGAAATCACATTGAAACCGTAACCCAGTTTAATGTCACTGTTCATGCACACGTGAAATGTTAGTTTTCAGGGAATTCTAAGCCTACATGGAGCTTAGTGAGGTCCCAAGGAACCTCGGAGTACTTAGTTTGAAGGTTTTGGACGTCGGGATCGTAAGGTTCGAAGTTGGCCGGTTTTCTTGGATTTTCTCCTATGAGATTTCGTGTGTTTTTGAGCCTTAAATTAGTACATCGTGATTCTACATGCTTAGGGCTTCATTTTGGTATAAATTGTGTAAAAAATGGTTGAGAATTGACGGAGAATAAGAAGTTTGAAAATTTTCTAGAAACCGGCCACTTTTTCGTCGCCGGCGAAACCAGTCTGGCGACTAAAGGTAGGGGACGATGCGCTTGGAGGTGAATAGGTCCATGCCATTCCTAGCGCGTGAGGGCGCATGACTGATCCAAATTTTTTTCCAAAAATACCTGGACGTCCGTAACGTCGAGTAGGTCACTGTAGTATATTCATATACCCAATTTGAGCATCGTATGAGAAGTTATTACGTATTGTTGGTTATGTGCTTTAAATAACGTTTTTATAGTTGTTTCGCATATAAGTGAGACCTATCTCGAGGACGAGCGCGTTCAAGGGCGTCACGGGGGTTACGACCCTTCGACTTACCAGTGAGTGGGCAGTTATTTTCTGTTTATACCTATATACTATTGATTTTTACCAGAAATTGAATTTAAATGAAAGTATGTTTTTAAATGCCATGCATACCTAATATATGAATTATATGAATTAGTATTTGATGAATATATGTGAAATGGTGTTGTGGATGCACAAGTGAGTATTAGGTGAGTTTATGTGTTCATGTGACTTATTAATGATGTGAATTGCGTTGAGAGCTCATAACGTACACCCTTGGTGTTAGTGCTTATATTATTCACCCCGCACCATACGCTCACCTTGGATCCAAGTAGGTGCATGTCGAACAGACCATTAGAGGTGGTTCCGACATGTCGTACAGACCATTAGAGGTGGTTTCGACTTGTAGGTGACTTTAGATTATTATACAGCTGTTGATGAGAGAAGCACTAGAGCGTATTCTTACACCACTCTCATCGTACAAACTATTTTAGGTAGTTCCGATCTATGTGCAGAGTAGTGCCGTACAGGTCACAGTGGTGACTCCGGTTGAGTTGGATATTGAGCTATAGAATTAACCGTACATGACAGCTGCAGGGTCTCCGGTTGATTCATTATTTCACCTGTTATATTGATGCATCCTTATCATGTTTGAAGCATAGCATGGCATATTTCTTGAAAAGTATTAAAGACTTGTGATTTGAGTTAATTGCTGTTATATGGTTATATATATACTATTTTTCTGGGAAAGTATACAGGTTTTACAGTGAGGGGTTAGAAGTGTTGTTTATTGAAATATTTTCGAAAAGCTTTGTTTTACTGACCCACTCAATCTTGTTTTGCGCCCCTCCAGGTTCTAGTTAGCAGTGTTGGTGGCCCACGAGGATTCCTACGGCGTACTAACATACTACTTAAATGTAGGACTCACATTCGGGTGTTGTAATTTAGTTATGGTCCTACTTGACTGCACGTAGTACTTATGCTCTGAATATGTGTGTTTCATACTTAAACTCACTCTAGCATGTTAGTTGGATATTATTGCTAGTAGTTGGTTTTTATTCCTTCGTATTTCTTTTATCTTTTGCTTCCGCATCGCACTTTTGGTTACGTCACGCCCACGTGACGGTCAGCACGCCTTGATTCTAGAATCGGGGTGTGTCAGTTTGGTATCAAAGCGTAGGTTTGCAGTCCTGTATAAATTGTGAATGCTCTAATGATCTTTTGGTGTCTTCTGGCAGAACTATGCCGCCTCGTAGGGAATCACGTCGTGCTTTTGAGCCTAATTTCCCTGACATAACTCAATTAGGGGAAGCGATGGCCCATGCATTTCAGAATGCAATCCGTCCTCCTCCTCCTCAGAGAACACCCATGGAGACTATGTATAATATGAAACTAGACCGCTTCATGGGTAATGAGGGTCATGAAGGGGCAGAAAAGTGGTTGGACCATATTGAGAAGACTTTTCAGGTGATGCAGAGTCAAGGGAATCTTCCTACTAGTAGATGGGTTGAGACCACTACTTGGTTTTTAGGACGAGAGCCAGCAGCTTGGTAGGTAAATCAAACTCAGTTTATGTCACCTGAAGCGGCAACTGATTGGGAAGTATTCAAAGAGAATTTTAAGAAAAGATTTGTTCCCTCGGAGTCGTAAGAAGCAGGAGTTCACTCAATTGAAGCAAAAGAATATGTCGGCGCATGAGTATTACAGGAAGTTTACAGACTTATCCCGCTATGATCCTGATACAGCTGGTAATCAGGTAGAGATGCTTCGCCGTTTTAAGCAGGGAACTAAGAGGAAATGGCGGATGTTTGCTAGTGCGATTCCTTGCACCACTTACCATGAGTTTTCTGAGATTTTGGTTCTAATGGAGGATTCCGAAAATCTTCATAGTGATAGTGAGGAAGATGAATATAAGAATGATAATCAGAAGAAAGATGACATGGGTAAAGGTATCTCCACTCAAGGACCCCGTAAGACACATAATTTCAAGAGAAATGGAACGAGCTCGAGTTCTTCCAGCAGAGGATTTAGTGTCACATGCCCGAGGAGAGGTGGAAGGTTTACTGGTGGACCCAGGTTTCAGAGGCAGAGAGACTTTGGTGGTGCTGGTGGTTCAGGTCCTTCGTTGTGCCACTGTTGTAATTTCAGACATCATGGAGAGTGTAGGAGAAGTGGTGGTGGTTGCTACACTTGTGGACAGATGGGACATAGAGCTGCTCAGTGTCCCCAGAGTCAGTAGAGGCCTCAGCAGTCTGCTATGCCACCTCCAGCGTTGATTCAGCAGAACTTTGGATCAGGCAGTTATGGTCAGACGGGTCGTGGTGGTGCTTACCACTATCAGGGTGATGTTGCTCCCTATGCTTCCGGACAGAATCAGTATTCCCAGGATCCTTATTTTCAGACTGGGTATTCCCAAGATCTTGGAGGTTATACTTCATATCCTTCCATGCCAGCTAGCGGATCTCAGTGGTATCAGTGAGGTCAACCCCGACAGGGAGAGGTTGCTGTTAGCAGTGCATGACCGTCTAGGCAGTCTAGCCAGACAGGACAGAGACGTACTTCTCAGGGGCGAGGTAATCAAGGTAATAGAGGTCGTGGAGGTCGATAGCAAGCTCATGGACGTGTTAATCACATCTCACTGCAAGATGCTCAGAATCATCCAGACTTGATTATGGGTACGTTGAACATCCTTGGTCACTTTGCTAGAGTTTTGATTAATTGTGGTGCTACACATTCTATGATTTCTCATACATTTGCTCAAATGACACAACCTCACCCTACACCTCTAGGATTTGATTTAGAGTTTGCTATGCCTAGAGGGGACAAATGTTATGTTGATAGTGTTTATCCAGGGTGTCCAGTGATGGTAGATGGTGTATTTATGCCAGCTAATCTTATCCCGTTAGATATTGTGGATTTTGATGTGATTTTAGGGGCAGATTGGTTGCATTATAATCGTGCCCATATAGATTGTTACTGGAAATCTAATACTTTTCATCGTCCTGGACTACCAGAAGCTACTTTTGTGGGTGAAAGAAGTGGGGTGAGACATTGTGTTATTTCTGCCATGAGAGCAAATAAGTTGTTATCAAAAGGTTATCAAGGATACTTAGCACATGTGGTGTTAAATGATGTTGTTCCTAGCAGTGTGGAGGAAGTTGGAGTAGTCAGGCACTATCCTGATGTATTTCCAGATGATTTTCCTGGATTGCCGCCAGACAGAGATATGGAGTTTTCTATTGATTTGCTTCCAGGTACGGATCCTATATCTTTGGCTCCATATAGAATGGCTCCAGCTGAATTGAGATAATTGAAAATTTAGTTACAGGAATTAATTGATAAAGGTTTCATTCAACCTAGTACTTCACCTTGGGGAGCTTCGGTGTTGTTTGTAAGAAAGAAAGATGGAACTTTGAGATTATGTATTGATTACAGGCAATTGAATCGGGTAACGATTAAAAACCGTTATCCATTGCCTTGTATCGATGATTTGTTTGATCAGCTTAAAGGTGCATGTGTGTTCTCTAAGATTGATTTGAGATTTGGCTATGAAGATGTACCTAAAACCGCTTTCAAGACCCATTATGGACATTATGAGTTTTTGGTGATGCCATTTGGATTGACTATTGCACCTGCAGCTTTCATAAGGTTAATGAATGAAGTATTCCAGCAATATCTTGATAGGTTTGTCATTGTTTTTATTGATGATATTCTGGTATACTCTAAGTCGAAAGCAGATCATATTCGACATCTTAACTTGGTATTAAAGAAATTGAGGGAACATCGGTTGTATGCCAAGTTTAGCAAATGCCAGTGTTGGTTGAATCAAGTGGCATTTTTGGGACATGTATTATCGGCTCAAGGAATTCAAGTAGATCCTCAAAAAATAGCAGCAGTGGAGAATTGGGAACAACCACGAACCGTCACAAAAGTACGGAGTTTTCTTGGTCTAGCAGGTTATTATCGACGGTTTGTTCAAGATTTTTCTATGATTGCTTTACCACTAACGAAGTTAACCAGGAAGGATGTTAAGTTTGAGTGGGACAAGAATTGTGAGCAAAGTTTCCAGCAGCTGAAATATTGCCTCACTCATGCTCTAGTATTGGTACTTCCTGACGATAGCGGTAACTTTGAGATTTACAGTGATGCTTCCTTGAATGGTTTGGGATGTGTCTTGATGCAGCATAATAGAGTGATCGCCTATGCTTCTCGACAGTTGAAGATTCATGAAATGAATTATCCTACTCACGATCTTGAGTTGGCAGCCATTGTCTTTGCTTTGAAGATTTGGAGGCATTATCTCTATGGTGAGAAATGTAAGATCTTCACATATCATAAGAGTCTTTAGTATTTTTTTACTCAGCGTGATCTTAATCTTTGTTAGCGAAGGTGGATGGAGTTACTAAGTGATTATGACTGCACTATTGAGTATCATCCGGGTCGTGCAAATGTGGTAGCTGATGCACTGAGTAGGAAACCTCAAGGTCGACTTAATGCTTTGTATGCTTGCCGTGTTCCTCTTCTTGCAGATTTGAGAGCTACTAGAGTAAAGTTGGAGTTAGAAGAACGAAGAGAAGCTTTCCTTACTAGTTTCTAAGTCAGGCCAGTTTTAGTCGATCGTGTACTTGAAGCTCAGATGGTTAATGAAGAGATCCAGGAAATGATCTGATTAAGAAATGAAGGGAAAAAGAAAGACCTCAGGATTTGAGAATCGGATGGCATACTTATGCAAGAGAACAGAATGTATGTGCCGAATAATGAGGAATTAAAGAAGGAAATTTTGGATGAAGCACATTGTTCGGCTTATGCGATGCATCTATGAGGAACTAAGATGTACCATACCATTCGACCATTTTATTATTGGCCGGGTATGAAAGGGGAAATTGCAGAATATGTAAGTAGGTGTATTATTTGCCAGCAAGTCAAAGCAGAAAGAAAGAAGCATTTTGGACAGATGCAACCACTTCCCGTTCCTCAATGGAAATAGGAAAATATAACTATGGATTTTGTGTATAAGTTTCCACGTACACAAAATGGATTTGATGGTGTTTGGGTGGTTGTAGATCGGCTTGCCAAGTCAGCACACTTCATTCCAGTGAGAGAAAAGTATCCCATGAATAAATTGGCTAAGTTGTTCATCCCGAAGATTGTGAAGTATCATGGAGTTCCAGTGAATATTATCTCTGATCGAGATCCAAGATTTACTTCTAAGTTTTGGATAGCTTTTCAGGAAGCTCTTGGTACGAAATTGCTTTACAACATTGCTTATCATCCTCAAACAGATGGACAATCTGAGAGGACCATTCAGACGTTAGAGGATATGCTAAGATCTTCAGTGTTACAGTTTGGTGATTCTTGGCATGATCGCCTAGACTTGATGGAATTTGCCTACAATAATAGTTTTCATTCGAGCATTGGTATGCCACCATTTGAGGCACTTTATGGTAGAGCTTGTTGTACGCCATTGTGTTGGTCAGAGGTTGGCGAAAGAGTGCTAGAGGGCCCAAAGATTGTGGATGAAACTACTCAAAATGTTCAGGTGATTAAGTCTAACCTGAAAGCGGCCCAGGATCGACAAAAGAGTTTAGCAGATAGACATGCTACTGATCGAGTTTATGATGTGGGTAATTTGGTATTCTTGAAATTGTCACCTTGGAGAGGTGTAGTGCGGTTTAGAAAGAAAGGCAAGCCAAGTCCTAGGTACATAGGACCTTATGAGATCACTGAAAGGATTGGTGAAGTTGCTTATAGATTGGAGTTGCCTCCGGAGTTATCTAAGGTACATAATGTGTTTCATGTCTCGATGCTTCGACATTATGTTTTAGATCATTCACCTGTGATTCCTCCTCAACCTTTGGAGATTAATCCGGATTTGACGTATGATGAGGAACCAGTGACTATCTTGGATTGGAAAGACAAAGTTCTAAGGAATAAGACAGTGAGCCTGGTAAAAGTATTGTGGAGGAACCACTCAGTAGAAGAAGCTACTTGGGAGACGAAAGATCAAATGAGAGAGATGTATCCAAGGTTGTTTTATGAGTATTAATGGATTGAGTGTTGTATGAATTTCGAGGATGAAATTCTATAAGGAGGGTAGATTGTCACAGCACGTCCCAAAATTTCTTTTATCGTGGATGTGAAATGACAGAATTGTCCTTAATGGTTGCTAAGGTACATGTGACATATTTATTTGACTATATCATATTCTCCTAAGTTCTTGGAAAATAAAGTAAATGGATTAAACTTGGATACAATTTGTGTGGTTAGGGACTTAAGAAATTGGATTGTGTTTTGTTTTGGGTGGACCACACACACACGGGACAACACACTCACCACGTGCTCTCTCTCTCTCCTCCCTCTCAGTTCACTCTCTCTCCCTCCCTTTCGAACTTGTACGGACAAGAATCAAAACCTCTCAAAACTTCACGGATCGACGTCAAAAAGGTGAGTTCCTTCATCCTTGCAACCTCCTGAATCGATTGGTACTAGTTTTAGAACTGGAAACCCTCGAAATCACGTTGAAACCGTAACCCAGTTTAATGTCACTGTTCATGCACATGTGAAATGTTGGTTTTCAGGGAATTCTAAGCCTACAAGGAGCTTAGTGAGGTCCCAAGGAAGCTCGGAGTACTTAGTTTGAAGGTTTTGTACGTCGGGATCGTAGGGTTCGAAGTTGGCCGGTTTTCTTGGATTTTCTCCGATGAGATTTCGTGTGTTTTTTAGCCTTAAATTAGTACAACGTGATTCTACATGCTTAGGGCTTCATTTTGGAATAAATTGCATAAAAAATGGTTGAGAATTGACAGAGAATAAGAAGTTTGAAAATTTTCCAGAAACCGGCGACTTTTCCGTCGCCGGCGAAACCAGTCCTGCGACTGGAGGTAGGGGACGACGCTCGTGGGGGCGCGTAGGTCCGTGCCATTCCTGGCACGTGAGGGCTCGTGACTGATCCAAATTTTTTTCCAAAAATACCTGGACGTCCGTAACGTCGAGTAGGTCACTGTGGTATATTCATATACCCAATTTGAGCATCATATGAGAAGTTATTACGTATTGTTGGTTATGTGCTTTAAATAACGTTTTTATAGTTGTTTCGCATATAGGTGAGACCTATCCAGAGAACGAGCGCGTTCAAGGGCGTCACGGGGGTTATGACCCTTCGACTTACCAGTGAGTGGGCAGTTATTTTCTGTTTATACCTATATACTACTGATTTTTCCCAGAAATTGAATTTAATTGAAAGTATGTTTTTAAATGCCATGCATACCTAATATATGAATTATATGAATTAGTATTTGATGCATATATGTGAAATGGTGCTATGGACGCACAAGTGAGTATCAGGTGAGTTTACATGTTCATGTGACTTATTAATGATGTGAATTGTGTTGAGAGCTCATAACCTGCACCCTTGGTGTTAGTGCTTATATTATTCACCCCGCACCACACGCTCACCTTGGATCCAAGTAGGTGCATGTCGAACAGACCATTAGATGTGGTTCCGACATGTTGTACAGACCATTAGAGGTGGTTCCGACTTGTAGGTGACTTTAGATTATTATACAGCTGTTGATGAGAGAAGCACTAGAGCGTATTCTTACACCACTCTTATCGTACAAACTACTTTAGGTAGTTCCGATTTATGTGCAGAGTAGTACCGTACAGGTCACATTGGTGACTCCGGTTGGGTTGGATATTGAGCTAAAGAATTAACCGTACAGGACAGCTGCATGGTCTCCGGTTGATTCATTATTTCACCTGTTATATTGATGCATCCTTATCATGTTTGAAGCATAGCATGGCATATTTCTTGAAAAATATTAAAGACTTGTGATTTGAGTTAATTGCTGTTATATGGTTATATATATACTATTTTTCTGGGAAAGTATACAGGTTTTACAGTGAGGGGTTAGAAGTGTTGTTTATTGAAATATTTTTGAAGAGCTTTGTTTTACTGACCCACTCAATCTTGTTTTGCACCCCTCCAGGTTCTAGTTAGCAGTGTTGGTGGCCCACGAGGATTCACACGACGTACTGACAGACTACTTAAATGTAGGACTCACCTTCGGGTGTTGTAATTTAGTTATGGTCCTACTTGACTGCACTTAGTATTTATGCTCTCAATATGTGTGTTTCATACTTAAACTCACTCTAGCATGTTAGTTGGATATTATTGCTAGTAGTTGGTTTTTATTCCTTCGTATTTCTTTTATCTTTTGCTTCCGCATCGCACTTTTGGTTACGTCACACCCACGTGACGGCCAGCATGCCTTGATTCTAGGATCGGGGTGTGTCATACTTGGTGGTAATTATGCAATAGGGTAACAAAACAATTCACAATTAAAATTTAAGTTGGGTGTAGAAAGAGGTTATATGGGTTCAAATAAAATTTCCTTTTGTGTAATTGATAGATTAAATCATACTCAATTAATGGTAATTTAGAGAGTTGTGAACATCACCACCAATTAAGAGTAGTGAGCAAAAATGCAATCAGTTTAGTTAATTTGTTGTAACTTACAACAATTGGTGAAATATAGTAAAAATTCAACTGTGAAATGTAGCTAAGTACAAATTCACCAAAATTACGATCTAAATTTTCAATAAAGTAAAAATAAATTAATCTGTGAGAAGAATGTCCGAATTTATTACATTTTATTCAATTTTTTTTCCACTTGGCCAACAAATTATTTTTTATTATAATTAAGATCATGGAGAAATTCATATTTCTCCATTAACACTTCCAAAAACAGATTCTTTTTTTTTTTTTAAAGTTCTGAGACGTATAAATGTTACTTTGAAGATGAAATGCAAAACTCTGAGACTTATTCCTGTTACTGTGGGGATGAAATGCAAAACTCTGAGACCAATACCTGTGATTCTGAAGATGAGATACCGGTGACTGCGAGGGCCTATATCAGTGACTCTGAAGGTGCTGTTAAAGCTACTCCGTTCAGCAAAGATGCTATACCTGTAACTGTCAATACCTATACTAGTGATTGTCAAGATGCTGTTGAATCTACCCAGTACAGGGATGTGCTGATTTTGTTCAGGTTCAATCACCGTGACCTCCCATTTAAACTAAGAGAAATAATAATGTCTGATCTCCGGTTGCTGACTTTGCTTGAGGCTGGGCTTCCATCTTGGGTTATCTTCCTTCAGTCATACCCTGGGTTTTGCCATATCTATCGCCCGTGGATGTGCCCTCTGGCAAGAGCATTGTATGTGCTGATATCAGTTGTCTGTTCTAATTGGATTTTATGACCTATACAAAAATGTTCCAGTTCTCAAGGCAACTGCATCTCCTCTTTGGGGGCCTCTATTTGATTGGATAGAGACCTGGTCGATGATATCAAGGATTAAGTACTTGGGAACAATGCTATTTCTACACCACTCTCAGAAAGTTGTTCAGTGGTTTCTGGCAATCAGGAGTACCACGCGATCCTTTTTTTCAGTTCTAGCTCAGCCATTGGTAGAACCTCTTGTGGAGTGTTTTGGATTCCTCCTTCCAGTATGGAATGTGCTTATTGATGTATTAGAGAGCCTCTTTTCAGTCATTTGGATTCTGATTGGATCTTCATGCAGTCTAGTCGGGAATCTGATTGAGGTTTTAGTGTTTCCAATATGGTTTCTCCTGTCGGCCATCTGGAGCATTGGTAGGTCATGCAATTCTTTGGATTACCCATCTATTGATTCAAATAGTCAATGGCGTTGTAAAATTGAAAAAATCTTCTATTAAGTGCATGTACTCTTGTTTGCATTTTGTTGCAGGAACTTCCATTGTATATCCTATATTTTGGATTCTATGGGAAGTACTCTATGCTCCGGTTCGCATGGTCCTTGCACTAGACAATGTTATAGTTTTTATTGGTGCATGCATATATGATACACTTCGAGATATCTGGCAAGTTATTCGCAGCATTTTCAAGTTTGCTTCAGCTTCCCAGGCAACTGTGAAAACGGTTGAAGTTTCCATATGGCGTTCACTTTGGAATGATCTCTTTTCTCAGGTTGGAAGTAAAAAAGTATAAATGTAGTTTCTACTTTTTAACAATGTCAGCTAGATGGTTTTATTGATCACCATTCTCTTCTTTTTGGGTTTCAGGTTTTCCGAGCTGTCAGGAGTATATTAAATGGTTTTGTTGCATTCTTCGTAGCTTGTACCAGGCATCGCCTTAGGTATGCTGTTCTTTTCTTGAGCGTGAATATCTTGTTTAGTGATCTTCATTTTTCTGCTCTATGGATTTTGTATTAATTTGAAAATTAAGTTTTTCTTATTTAGAAGATAATTTCGTTCTATGTCGAGATTTTTATTTATTACGTTAATATTTTTTTTTAATATTTGTTGAACCTATTTTCCTTTTCAATAAATAGCGTATCTATATAGATAGAGCTCCCATATCTGAAATTAGGTTCAAAAGTATTTCGTAGTTTCCTAACTTTCTAAAACTTTCATTGAATTTAAGACCTTTCATAGAAAGAAAATATCTTCTAAATTGGAAAAACCTTTCAAACAAATCTACAAAATCCCGTTTTACCAACTTCTGTTCTATAGCTCAATTCTATGTCCCTATATTTTGATTCTCACAAATTCAAACTTACATACAACAAGCCGTAGCACGATATTGTCCGCTCTGGGCTTACCATTCCCTCACGGATTTGTTTCTGGGAACTCAAACGAGAACTTTCCAGTGGGTCACGTATCCTAGGATTGCTCTCGCCCGAAATCGCTTAACTTCGGAGTTCCGATGGAATATGAAGATAGTGAGTTCCCAAAAGGCCTTGTGCTATATGGAGGTGGACATGTACATATAAGGCACATTACCCCCTCTACGTTGGTCGATGTGGGATGTTACAATCCACCCCCTTTAGGGGTCCGACATCCTCGTCGGCACACTAGCACCACACGGCAAAGTGGCTCTGATACCATTCTGTCATATCCCATCATTGACTCCGCCGTAGAACGATATTGTCCGCTTTGGGCCCCAGCCACTCCCTCACGGATTTGTTTTTGGGAACTCAAATGAGAACTTTCCAGTGAGTCACCCATCCTAGGATTGCTCTTGTCCGAACTCGCTTAACTTCGGAGTTTTAATGGAATCTGAAGTCAGTGAGTTCCCAAAAGGCCTTGTGCTATATAGAGGTGGCCATGTACATATAAGGCACATCACCCCCTCTTCGTTGGTTGATGTGGGATGTTACATAAGCCCACCCCTCCCCCTTAGTGTAGATAATATCGTTTGTTAAAAAAAAAACAATCATTTGATAACTTATTTAATCACATTATTATCCGCCTGCGAAAAACCTTTTTTATAATCGGCATTACACACCTCTTAAGATGTTTTGAACATGTTTAAAAATAAATAAATTGAATCACATTATTGCTAGCTTATTGTGAGATACTAATTAAAAAAAAGGGTAAAATACTGTTTACTACCCTCATGTTCTGTGGTTTTCAACATTTAGTACATCAAGTTTTTTTTGTCTCAGATTCATACCTAAAGTGTAAATTTTGGGACAGTCTCATACATCCGTTAATCAAACTGTTAAATTTGCCGTTAATTGTGATGTAGCGCCATGATTGGGCGCCACGTGTCATCCAAATTTTTTTTTTCTTCCTTCTTCTGTGACTTTTTTTTTTCTTCCTCCTCCTTCTTCCTTCCTCCTTCTTCCTTCCCCTTCTTCTCCTTCTTTCTTCTTCTTCCTTCTCCTTCTCATTATTCTTCTTCTTCCTCCGAATCTGGGGAATTTTTTTTTTCTTTTTTTTTTCTTTTTTCTTCTTTTTTCTTCTTCCTCCTTCCTCCTCTTTCTTCTTCTTCTTCTTCCTCCGACGGCAACTTCTTTTTTTTTTTTCTTCCTCCTTCTCCTTCTTCCTTCCTCATTCTTCCTTCCCCTTCTTCTTCTTCCTTCTTCTTCCTCCGAATCTTGAGGAAGATGAAGGTTTTTTTTTTTCTTCCTCCTTCTTCTCATTCTTCTCCTTCTTCCTTCCCCTTCTTCTTCCTCTGAATCTGGGGAAGATGAAGTTTTTTTTTTCTTTTTTCTTCTTTCTTCTTCCTCTGACTGCAACTTCTTTTTTGTTTTTTTTTTCTTCCTTCTTCTTCTTCCTTCTTCTTCTTCTTCTTCCTCTGACTGCAACTTCTTTTTTGTTTTTTTTTTCTTCCTTCTTCTTCTTCCTCCTTCTTCCTCTCCTTCTTCCTTCCCCTTCTTCTCCTTCTTTCTTCTTCCTTCTTCCTTCTTCCTCATCTTCCTCAAAAAAAAAAAAAAAAAAAAAAAAAAACCTTCATCTTCCCCAGATTTGAAGAAGAAGAAGAAGAAGGAAGAATGAGAAGAAGGGGAAGGAAGGAGGAAGAAAGAAGGAGAAGAAGGAGGAAGAAAAAAAAAAGGTTGTAGTTGGAGGAGGAAGAAGAAGAAGAAGAAGAAAGAAGAAGGAGGAAATAAAAAGGAGGAAGAAAAAGAAAGAAGAAAAAAATAAAAAATAAAAAAAAACTTCCCTAGATTCGGAGGAAGAAGAAGAAGAAGGAGAAGGAAAAGGAGAAGGAAGAAGAAGAAGAAGGGGAAGGAAGAAGGAGGAAGGAAGAAGGAGAAGGAGGAAGAAAAAAAAAAGTTGCAGAAGAAGAAAGAAGAAAAGAAAAGAAAAGAAAAAAAAAACGTGGATGACACGTGGCGCCCAATAATAGCGCCACGTCATAATTAACGGTAGATTTAACAGTTTGACTAACGGATGTATGAGACTGTTCCAAAATTTACACTTTAGGTATGAATCTGAGAAGAAAAAAAATTTGATGTACTAAATGTTGAAAACCACAAAACATGAGGGTAATAAACAATCTTTTACCCTAAAAAAAAACACCAAAAAGTAAATTATTAAAGAAATAGTATTAAGATGATGAAAATGCCCTTACCTTATTTGATGTATTATTTTGGAATGCTTTTGAAGTTTTTTTTTTTGGGCATTTTTGTCCAAATATTTTTGTTAAAACATGGTAACACCAAATCACTATTCACCTTTTCCATAAAGACCTTTTTTATAACCGGCATTACACTCCTCTTAAGATGTTTTAAACGTGTTAAAAAATAGAGAAAATAATATTTAATAAATAACTTATTGAATCACATTATTGCTAGCCTAGTATGAGGCTAAGCCCACCCCTTCCCCTTAATGTAGATAATATCGTTTGTTAAAAAAAAAAACAATCATTTGATAACTTATTTAATCACATTGTTATTCGCGTGCGAAAAACCTTTTTTATAACTGGCATTACACGCCTCTTAAGATGTTTTGAACATGTTTGTTAAATATTAACGGCGTTACCTAACAGCGTCAGAATATTCCGTTACTTTAATGAAATATTCTATTTCTTCTCCGGTTGTCTTCCGCCGTCCACTGCTGTCGGTTCGCCGGAAACTGGGGAATTTTCACCGGATTCTGGAAAAATTTTAAAACTTCATATCTTCTTCATTTCTCAACCATTTTTGACGTACTTTATATGGAAATGAAGCTTATGAAGAGTAGAACAAGTCTATACCTCTTAAAAGTCCAAAAAGTGGATGGAATTGAACTGAAAAAGCTCAAAAGTCTCGGACCTATTTTCAACTCCTTGAAACTATGTGTTTCGACGTTGGCTTATCTCCCAACTTAGGTTAGTGGTCATGGGGAGTTATGTCGTGGCTTCTAGGCTTCCCAAAAACTTGTAACACGGGCTGGAAATCAATGGGGAACCTCCATCCGAGTCGAAGCTCCGAGTTGGAAGCTCAAAACTCATCCATTTTAAGATCGGTTTGTACGAATGAACTTGTGTGGATGCGAGGAGTTTAATGGTGGTGGTTTGAGGTTTGATCTGTGAAGTTTTTTGATGGTGTAAGGTTGTTGTAGAGAAGAGAGAGTGACGAGTGAGTGAGAGAAGAAGAAGAAGAGAGATAAGTCTTTTCTGATTGGACAAAAGAGAGAGAGAGTGTCTGATTGGGGGAGAAAATGTTGGAATAAAGTTGATTGGTGGGTGCGGTAGAGCAAGTGATGGGAGAGATCTTTAAAGAGGGAAGGGATAAGGTTTTGTACAATATAAAATGTACATAAAATCTGTAAAATCTAACTCACCCTATCTGAAACAGTGTTTCCAACACTGAATAAGTAGCACATGCGTGTACAAATCTACCCATTGTTAACGCACTTTAATTAAACGTAACTTTTTCGTTGCAAGTCCGATTTGGGTCTAACTCGCGCTCGCGCTCTCCTAACAACGAGTACTATTTAATTACGATAATGAGAAAAATAATTTAAAACCAAATAACTACGTCCATGCAGGTTCTACTTTTGCCAAAAAGGGCATAAACGTCATTTTACCCAATCGGGGAGAAAATGATGGATAAAGATCTCACATATGCTCATTTGTCTCCTAGGTAGCTTCCTCAACATAGTGGTTTCTCCATAAGACTTTCACTATACGAACGGTTTTGTTCCTGAGAACTTTGTCTTTCCAGTCAAGAATCATCACTGGAACCTCATCATTAGTCAAATCTGGATTAATCTCTAACGGCTAAGGAGGAATCACATGTGACAGATCAGAGACGTATCTTCGTAGTATAGACACGTGGAATACATTATGC
Source organism: Malus fusca (assembly GCA_035220775.1). Lineage (NCBI taxonomy): Eukaryota > Viridiplantae > Streptophyta > Magnoliopsida > Rosales > Rosaceae > Malus > Malus fusca. The sequence continues at coordinate 23,706,710 of CM069072.1, read as the reverse complement.
ACTCTTGACAATTCTGGAGGTAGATCAAGTCGGTAGGCAACTTCACCAACTCGTTCAATAATCTGATATGGTCCGATGTAACGAGGATTTAGCTTTCCTTTCTTCCCGAAATGTACAATGCCTTTCCATGGTGACAATTTTAAGAATACCCAAACTCTAACCTTATATACTCTGTCTGTCGAATGTCTGTCTGCTATACTCTTTTGTCGATCCTGTACTGCTTTTAGGTTACCCTTTATCACTTGGATATTTTGCATCGTCTCTTCCACAATTTAAGGACCCACCAAAACTATTTCGCTGACCTTGGACCAACACAACGGTGTACGACATAGTTTCCCATAAAATGCCTCAAATGGTGACATACCAATGCTGGAGTGAAAGCTATTGTTGTAGGTGAATTCTATGAAAGGTAAGCGCTTGTGCCATGCATCTCCAAACTAAAGATCTCAACATGTTTTCCAACATCCGAATATTTTTCTCTGATTGCCCATCGGTCTGGGGATTATAGGCGGTGCTGTAGAGTAATTTCGAACTTAGAGCTTCTTGAAAAGCTACCTAAAATTTCGAAGTAAATCTGGGGTCCCGATCGGAAATAATACTAACTGGAACACCATGATACTTGACAATTTCATAGATGAAAAGTTCGGCTAACCGGCTCAAAGGGTAGTTTTCACGAACAGGTAGAAAATGCACTGACTTGGTAAGCCGATCTACAATCACCCAGATACCGTCATAGCCATTACGTGTACGAGGAAACTTGTACATGAAATCCATTGTGATATCTTCCCATTTCCACTGGGGTATAGGAAGTGGCTGTAGCAACCCGAATGGTTTCTTTCTTTCTGCTTTGACCTGCTGACAGACCGAAAAATGACTCATGTTCTCCGTAATTTCTCTCTTCATTCCTGGCCAGTAATAGAAAGGTCAGATAGTATGATACATTTTAGTACTCCCGGGATGCATCACATAAGTTGAGATATGCTTCTCATCGAGTATTTCTTTCTTCAGTTCTTCCACCTTCGGTACATACATTCAATTGCCTTGCATGAGCATACCATCAGGCATTCGAATGCTGAAATCTCCCCTATTGCTATTCAACACTACTTGCTTTAACTCTGGGATTCTAAGTCATTCATTTGAGCTTCGAGAACACGATCGAATAAAACTAGTCTGACTTTAAAGTTGGCAAGTAAGGCTCCCTGGTGATCCACTCCTAAAACTGTTCCAGTAGATCTTAGGTCGATCATAAGAGGAACACATTATGCATGAAAAGCATTAAGTCAACTGTGAGATTTCTTGCTAAGAGCATCTGTTATATTATTCGCACGACAAGGGTGATATTTAATAGTGCAGTGATAATCGCTAATCAATTCCATCGACCTATGTTGTAGGAGATTAAGTTCTTTCTGAGTAAAGATATACTTGAGGCTTTTATGGTCCGTGAAGATTTGACACATTTCCCCATAAAGATAGTGCCGCCAAATTTTCAAAGCAAAAACAATAACTGCCAATTCGAGATCATGAGTAAGATAATTTATCTCATAGGGCTTTAATTGTCGTGAAGCATACGCGATCACCTTTCCATGTTGCATCAATACATAGCCTAGACCATTCAAAGAGGTGTCACTATAGATCACGAAATTCCCACTATCATCGGGAAGTGCCAAAATAAACGCATGAGTGAGATAGTACTTCAGCTGTTGAAAACTCCACTCACAATCATCACTTTATTCAAAATTAACTCCTTTCTTGGTCAACCTTGTCAGAGGCAGGGCTATGGCTAAGAAGTCTTTTACAAAGCGTCGTTAGTAGCCAGCAAGACTAAGAAAACTCCATACTTTAGTGATAGTCTGAGGTTGCTCCCAATTTTTCACTGCTAATACTTTATGAGGATCCATGAGAACACACTGAGTTGATATCACGTGTCCCAAGAATGACATCTGATCCAGCCAGAACTAGCATTTACTGAATTTAGTGTACAATTGATTCTCCCTTAGCTTCTTCAAAACCAGACGTAAATGTCTAGCATGGTCAGCCTCGTTCTTAGAATACACCAGAATTTCATCGTTGAAGATAATTACAAACCTGTCAACATACAGACGGAATACCCTATTTGTCAGGTCCATAAAAGCTGCTAGAGCATTAGTTAATCCGAATGGCATTATAAGAAACTCATAATGATCATATCGAGTTCAAAAGGCTATTTTTAGAACATTATCACTTCTGATCTTCAACTGATAATAACCGGACCTTAGATTAATTTTCGAGAAAGCACAAGCACCACGAAGCTGATAAAAAAGATCATCGATATGAGGCAACGAATAACGATTTTTAATCGTCACCTGATTCAACTGTCTGTAATCGATACATAGCCTTAACGTTCCATCTTTCTTTGACATAAACAAGACTGGAACTCCTTAAGGGGAAGTGCTCGACTGAATAAACCCTTTATCAAAAAGTGCTTGCAACTGGGTTTTTAATTCCCTCAACTCTGCATGAGCCATACGATAAGGAGTTAGAGAAATATGGTCAGTACCGAGAATTAGGTCGATGGTGAACTCCATTTCATGATCTGGTTGTAGGTTAAGTGAATCGTCAGGAAAAACATCAGGAAATTGTCTGACTACCTGAACGTCTTCCACACGAACATGAGTATCTTCAGTCATCATTACATGAGCTAAGTAGCATTGACAACCATTCCTCAACATTCGTCTTCACCTTCATGGCAGAGATAACTCCGTGTTTCAGACCACTACGTTCGTTGGCAAAAATTACAATAGGCATGCCCGGTCCATGGAAAGTAACAATTTTCTAATGACAATTCAACATGGCACGATTGTAATTTAACCAATCCATGCCCAAAATAACATCGAAATCAACGATGTCCAAGGGAACAAGATTAGCTGGCATTACAACATCCTTGATGATAATGGGATAGCCAATTTCACCCATAGGCATTGAGATCTCCAACTCATAACTGAGGGGAGTGGGGTGAGGTTGAGTCCTTTAATTAAACATATGGAAAATAACCGAATGAGTAGCACCCGAATCAATTAAAATTCTAGCAAAGTGGTCAAGAACATTCAACGTACCCATGATCAAATCGGTATTAGTCTGAGCATCCTGCATGGTGATGTTGTTGACGCGACCCTGCATTTGCTGTCTGCCTCCACGACCCTTGTTTGCCTGATAGCCTTAACCCTGATTAGCTTGATTAGTCTGCCTGGTCGAACCTCCACTGTTAGAAGCTACATCAAGATTCTGGTATTATCCTCCAGCATACCATTGCGCTTCGCCACCCTGGTATGGTGTATAACCCCCTGGTACTGCTGATAGCTGCCTTGGAAATATGGAACATCATGTGGGTACTGATACATTCCTCTTGGATACTGGGATATGTCGCCCTGGTAGTGGAAGACACTACCATAACTTGTCTCCTGGTAGGTACCAAGTCCCAGAATCTGTTGTAGAGGAACTGCAGATGGTAATATAGGAGGTTAAGTTTTCTGATTCTGAGGGCATTGATTAGCTATGTGCCCCATATGACCGCATGTGTAGCATCCACTACTTCCCCTCTTACATTCACCATAATGATGACTATTGCACCTATGGCAGAACCGAGCACCAGAATTGCTAGGGTTCTTTTGACTCTGAAAACGTGAACTGCCAGTGGATTTGCTGCCCATTTCGAGGGTTATTGGAACCATCAGGACCATTCTCGGAATCTTCAACACGAAGCAGAACTTCAACGAATTCTTGGTAGACAGAGCATGGAGTAGAAGTCGCCAAAGAACGCAGTCGCTTACGAGTCTCCTTCTTAAAATAACGGAGCATCTCTCTGGGATTCTCAACGATGGAAGGATAATAAGGGGATAAGTTAGTGAACTTCTGGTGGTATTCTATGACTTACATTTTACCTTGCTCAAACTCTGTGAATTCGTTTCTCTTCTGATCCTTGTATTCTGGGGGTGTGAATCTAGCCTCAAATAGGCACCTGAAAACATCCAAATTCATGTCATCTTGAGCAGACAACAAGCGTGACTCCTGAGCCCACCATGATTCCACTCCCAGACTAAAGAACCAAGTCATTGTCTTGACCCATCTTTCCACTGGAAGATTCCATTGACGTTGCATAACGCGAAAAATCTTGTCAACATGGTCGATCCAAGCCTCGGATTTCTCGGGTCCCTCATTGCCAAAGAAATTATTTATCTGAAGATGGGATACAGTCTCTAAGTTAGTCATTTGGGGAGGATGAAGTGTGGTTGGAATGGCATTGGCGATAATCTCATCGAGCTGCCCAAAATTAGGAAAATTAGTCTCAGAAGGGATAAGTGGCGCTCTACGAGGTGGCATGATTCTGACATAAGAGATAAAAAATTATTAGGACTTATAACACATACAAGGAATGCAAGAGTGCCAAACCTATGCTCTGATACCAAACTAATACACCCCGACCAGAGTTGAGGCATTATGGCCGACACCTTAAGGTGACGTAACCAAAAAGGAAAAGATGCATAAGAAAAATATGGATAAATTTAAAACAAAAACTAACATTTATTTAATCTAAAGTAGAGAGTGCGCAGTAGTGGAAATAATCCATAAAACACAACAGTTCAGAGCATAGATGACAATACGGCATAAGTAGTGCAATCGAAACTAATTAAAGTACTTAATACACAACCGGGAAAAGTCCCCTACACTTATTTATGGATATGTCAAAACCGCTGGAGATTCCTTGTATGCCATAGAGAATTTAGCTATCTAAGTCCTGGAGGGGCGAAAAATAGAAGGGTAAGTGGGCAAAAACAAAGGTTTATAAAACTCATTTATTTTCTGAACATACTAACCCTCGCCGTAAAACATGTATAGTTTCCAGAAAATCATACTACATATAAGTATGAAATCAAATGCAAATCAACAATAAATCCAGGAATACGCCAAATCACAATATCTCAACAGTAGCATGATAAAATCAGGTGCTCATCAATCTATGCTAACACACGAGTTCATGCAAAGGGAATCTACACGAACAGGACTAGGTGTAATCATAATATACGCTTTAGTACTACAATCACGTCAAGACTGGCGCTAGGCGCAACACATACGAGTCAAAGTTGCCTAATGCAACTTGTACGACAAGATTGTCACCTACAATGGATCCAAGGTGAGCATGCAGTGTGATGTGAACATACACGTGAAGCCTGACCCTGGCCCGGACGAGTGCTACACTGGTGCAAGCATGCATGATGAGCAAGTATAATGTATATGAACATGCCATGACAATATATAAATCTTAACGTCATAATAACATTTTTTAAATTAAATAAATCATGGCATATCAGCATAATAAATATGCCCACTCACTGATACGTCGATTGATCGTAGCCTGAAGGAAATTTTGTGAAAAACATGTTCATTTAAGCAACATCTATAGCATGCAATTAACAATTAAAAGGCGGAATCAGGCTTGTATGCACTTAAAAACAAAACATTAACCATGAAATTCAAAGCCTAGTAGATTGGTGAACCAAGACTCAACTCTAATCAAAGTGAGTTGAGAAATTTATACCTTTGTAGATTCCTCTTTGCATAAGCAAAGGCTAATCACCCAAGGAGAGAGCCTTCATTCCTTGCTTCTTAAATCCATGGATTTGGATGGAAGAATATGTTTCTCCAAGTTCTCAAAATAGAGAACCTCTAAGTCTCCACACCAAGGTAAGATTGATGAAGAAATGAGTGACCTAGAGGAAGTAAGATTGCTAGCTATGTTCCTCTAGGGTGGCCGGCCTCTTAGAGAGAAAAGAGAGCTTTGTGTTCTCATCTTTTCTCCAAAAGAAACCCTAAATGAATTTTGGCTATAAAGTCATATTTATACCTTTATTCATTGGAGTGGCAAACTTGTAATTAAAGCAAGTTCACTACCCTTCCTCTAAATGGCCGGCCATAGGGTTTCATTGGGCTTTTAAGGCCTTTATGAATTATTTGTCATTAAGTTGTCATACAACTTAAGTCAATGGGCTTGACGTTCGAAGCCCATTGGGCCTTAAGGTCCAATACTATCTCGAGGTCTTTAACGAACTTATGCGTTTAATTAATTTAATTAACATATGAATTAATCCTTGCCATAAATAATTAAACCATTTAATTATTCTTACTCATCTCCGTTGTTTCTTCAATCTCTGCCTTACACGGTGTACGATCCATTAGGTTCCTTTTAGCGAGGCAGTGGGCGATTAGAACACTTTCAAATCGATTGTGAATTGAAACTTACTTTCAATTCTCCCTTTAGTGAATATACACGTTTAGGGCTTCCACAAACCATGAGTGACACCTAGCAGTATGTCATGGTTACCCAAGCTAATCAGAAGAGGTGGAGAACCTATTCAGTTTAGGATTACAATGCAATACGGTCTTTCTCTAATACAATACTCTTGACCACATTGTTTGGATTGATAGTTTATTCATGTCTACTATCCAATGTGATTCATTTACTTATATGATTACCTTGAATGTGATTTGGAACGACTTCCTAAATCTCATTCATACTCTGGCCAGAGATTCTTAATCATATCATAGAGTATTCTCCCTCAAACGGTTTGAAGGTTAGAGATCCCTTGTTGCGCATTCACTTGCCTTCATGGCTAAGTGGCTTAACCCCAACTATGCCGTGGACACTCTCTGACGGGGTGACTTTGACATAGTCAAAGATCAAGGACCTAACCACAAGACAACTATGATGCCTCAGGTCAAAGGACTACTTTGCATTATCCCAACCATGAGTTCTCATGTGACATGAGTATGAGAACTCCTCGTTGATCGTGTTCAGTGGACTCATTCGCTATTGAGCACCTACATGCTTGTCTTGGTGTCAATCACACCAATGACTCGAGACTAGTCACTCTCACTAAGAGAAGACATAGCATGTACTGATCTGAACGGACTGTCAATACCCAATTGGCAATCCTATGATCAGGAACATTTAGGATATGTATACGAAAGAGAATGGTCTCATTAATCTAACTTGTTTAAATTACATTCTCCTAATTACATATTCCTTGGACTTATCGTTTAAGCATATAACATTTATATGAGACGGCTTAAAACAATAACCTTTGCCCTTGACATTAAACTAGATTAGTTTAACATGTGAAATGTCCGTAAAGTATCATCATATGATTGGTTTTAGGGCACATTTCCAACATAGCCTCCTAGCCTTGTTTGTCCTCGTACCTCATCGGGGTAAGTTTCACCTATATGTGAAATAACTTTACTAATTAATTAATTTGGACATACACTAAAAGGCTAGGAAAATCACCCATAGTTTGCTCAAACAGAGGGTTTAAATATACGAAAATATTCTACTTGACGTCGCGGAATCGTACACGTCAAACACACGCATCGCTAGGAGGCCGAACTCGCCCTCACGTACCGCCAGACGCCGCCAGGTCACGGTCACACGCGCGCCCACGCACAAGCCACACGCCTGACACGTTGACAGATGATAGAGGAATATTCCATTAGATTTAACGAAACATTCCGTTAAATATTAACGGTGTTACCTAAAGGAGTCAGAATATTCCGTTAACTTTAATGGAATATTCCGTTAACTTTAATGGATTCTTCTCCGGTTGTCGTCCTCCGTCCGCCGCCGTCTAGTTCGCCAGAAACTAGGGAATTTTCACCGGATTCTGGAAAAAATTTAAAACTTCATATCTTCTTCATTTCTCAACCATTTTTTATGTACTTTATATGGAAATGAAGCTTATGAAGAGTAGAACAATTCTATACCTTTTAAAAGTCCAAAAAGTGGATGGAATTAGACTGAAAAAGCTCGAAAGTCTCGGACCTATTTTCAACTCCTTAAAACTGCGTGTTTCGATGTTGGCTCCTCTCCCAACTTAGGTTAGTGGTCACGGGGAGTTATGTGGTGGCTTCGAAGCTTCCTAAAAACTCGTAACATGAGCTAGAAATCGACAGGGAACCTCCACTCAAGTTGAAGCTTTGAGTTGCTCTGAGTTGGAAGCTCAAAACTTGTCCATTTTAAGATCGGTTTGTACGAATGGACTCGTGGGGATGAGAGGAGTTTAATGGTGGTGGTTCGAGGTTCGATCTGTGAAGTTTTTGGATGGTGTAAGGTTGTTGCAGAGAAAATAGTGTCGAGTGAGGGAGCGAAGAAGAAGAGAGAGCGAGAGAAGGCTTTTCTGATTGGACAAAAGAAGGAGAGAGAAAGTGTATGTAAAATCTGTACAATATAAAATGTACATAAAATCTGTAAAATCTAACTCACCCTATTTGAACAGTGTTTCCAACACTGAATAATTAGCACACACGTGTACAAATCTACCCGTTGTTAATGCACTTTAATTAAACGTAACTTTTTCGTTACAAGTCTGATTCAGGTCTAAGTCGTGCTCGCGCATTCGTAACAATGAGTGCTATTTAATTACGATAATGACAAAAATAATTTAAAGCCGAATAACTACGTCTACGTCAGGTTCCACTTTTTCCAAAAAGGACATAAACGTCATTTTACACACTTAGGGAGAAAATTACATGGAAAATTAGGAACGGGTCGTCACATTTTTCATAAAGAAATAGTGTATAGAGTTAACTTTGGAGGGTAAATTGGTAGTTTTTCATAAGAAATAGTGCAAGTTAACATTGGAGGGTAAATTAGATGTTAGATTCGCAACATATGTGAAATTTTAAGGGCTTATAGCCGAGAAAATAACAATTACACTTTAAAGTGTATCAAGTGACTTAAGTTGACAAAAAATTGGACAAATTAGCTTTGAATATAATAGTAGGGATGAAATTAGCAATTTTTAATAAATTTAGAGAATTATTTTACCGAAAAAATAATTTAGGGAACTAATTTTCACTAAGGTAATAGTTTAGGAACTAAATCGGCTTTTCACCCTAAATATTAATATAGGGTTGTTTTTTGGTTAAATTAAAGTTAGCCCAAACCCTTTTCATTAAGCTACTATTTTTTTACAACTACTTTTAAGTTGTGGTAGTGCTCACCACCCCACTGCTACCATTAAATTTTGAGATTGTGTAAGGGAAATTTTATTTGAACCTATATAATATTTTTCTACACACAACTTACTCTCTACACCTGTATTATTTTTAATTTAAGATTTAATATATTTTTAAACCCAAATTTACTACCTCAACTACCCTCATAAACCCAGTTCAAAATATATATTTATCTTTACACCCATTCCTTACCAATTTTCTCAGTGAACTTCGTGAGCTTCTTGGTCACCTTACTTCGGGGGTTTGCTATTACAAGCTGATAGATCATAAGAAAAAAATAAAACATAAGCTCATGATCAAACAAAAATATGAACTCTATCAAACAGAACTAGTCTACCATAATATCTTACCTTGAGACCATTTCTATCTACATTTTTCTGGACCTCTTCAAGCATGGTGATCCCACTAGTATCGATGTTTCCAACAGCTGTAATTTGATTTTAATTTTAGAATTAGACTCATAGTAAAGCTTAATGGCAGATATCGTAAAAGTTTAATGGGATAGTTTAGTTGCAATCCCTGATCCCTAACTGTTGTAGACTCAAACCTTATGCATTTTAGATTTTTGATTGAAGTCCCTTTTCTGCTACATAAATAACATAATAATAATAGAGATGCAATAATACCAATAAAGACTCAACCGTTCTTTTTTTTTGGTTTCATTTACACTACCAATTTAATTATTCAAAATTGCTTATGGGTTTTGATAAAAATAAAAAAATAAAGGAGAAATTAGGTTCCCATCCTTATTTTTTCTACTCCATTGATTAAAACTTTATTCCTTTTCAAATTTTGATTAAGGTCCTTCAGTTTTAATAAACGTCATTAATTATTCAAAAACAAAATATTTACATGTCAAGATAATTAAGTTTTATTTTTAAATATATTCATTTAGTGTTAGAAACGTTACATTTCATATATTCTTATCATATATTTCTGACACACCCCGACCCGGTATGTCCACTTGGACTCCGAATCGAGTTGTGCTGGCCGACACCTGGAGGTGACGAAGCCATTAAGTGTAGTGTGGAATATGTGAATAAATTTAAACTTAAAGTGCCTAAATATAAAAGTGCGCTGTGAGCGGGAATGAACCCATTTCACACATGATGTCAGAGCATAAGTATAATGCAGTAAGATAGGGTGAGAATTATACCATCGAAGGTAATCGTCTACACCAAGATTTGCCAAGAATCCTCATCGATATGAAAGCTCAGCTACTAAAACCTGGAGGGGTGAAAAACAAGGGTGAGTGAGCCTGAAAATAAAGTTTTATAAAAACCTTTCTGAAAACATCGTAACCCCTTGCCGTAAAACAAGTATAGTTTCCAAAATATACGTACTATGTATAGTATAAAAATACTTACCGTATCCTTCAAAATCTCAGGAATTCATTACGGCACAATATCTCGTAGATAAAAGCATGACATCCATAATCACAAAAGATCGAGGTGTCACGAACGATCGTCGCTTAGAACAAATATCAAATCATATCTCAGAATTCTTATTGATACAACATGTATCTTACATAAAATACATCCCCAAGGACGTTCTAGAATGATTTATAACCCATTACTAAAAGTCAAAATTCTGTCAAAGGTCGACGGTAGGGTCCCCAACCCTACATAACTTGATCCAGAAGATCCGCACATCGGATTTCAGATCCGTAACTTCCCAAGAGTCTCAATAAGATTCTAGAACAACATCCTATAGTTTCGGAACGATCCAACAGTCGGATCTTCGCCAATCGTTAAAATTAAGTGGCGGCTGAACCCATCCGAGAAGATCCATATGTCAGATTCCTGATCCATCAGTTCTTAATATCCTTAAATATTATTGACTATTATGTATTAAAGTTTGGTGACAATCCAATGGTCGAATCGTCAAATCATATAATAACCAAGTGGCGGCCCTTAACGGAAATATAACCAAACAACGAAATTTCGTCAATCAGATGTCTAATATTGAACCGGGGCACCATTTTAGCCTAGGGGTTCAAGTGGTGTCTCTGTCCATGAGTTGCCGCACGCAGCGGCCGGCCGCCCCAACTCGCCAGAAAATTCAACTATTTCAAAAAATTCTCAAATTTTACAGGAATAAAGATCTCAACGAGTAGAGCAAGTTTCATACCTGTGCCCAAGTCCAATTTGGCCGGGAAAAGCTTCAAATCACCACGAACCCACCGGAACCCTAGAATTTGGGTGTTCCTCAATTCATCGAAATCGTAGCACCTGCAGAAATGGCGGAATTACCGTCGACACCCGTGAATCCCGTCAAGGAGTTTTCCACCGAATTAAAACCAAATTCCTTCTAATTTTGGGTGGAAATGGAAGAGGGAAGGCTAGAGAATTGTTTCTAGGTAGTGGTTTACCTTGATTTGCAGGAAGAACAATGAGAAAGTCGCCGGATTCCATGAATCCCGAAGGGTCGGGTCGAAGAAGAAAACCAGGCAAGGGATCCGGTATCCCTCCCCTCCCCTCCTTTATTCTTTTCTCATTGGCCGCCTGCTTCCTCTCTCTTCTTCCCCTTGGCCGAATCTCTCTACTTTTTCTCCCGAAACTCTCCCCTTTTCTTTCCTTTGATTGGGCAGCAACCCCTTATTTTCTTCTTCCCTCCGTCCATCATTCGCCTCTCCTTCATTTCCCTCAACCAATAATAAAATAATAATAATAATAACTATGAGAGATATATAAAATAATAAATAGTAATTTTTACTCTTACAAAAGTACTTTTCGGATTTATAGTTCTGTAAAATTTTATCCGTAACTCTAAATTCGATTCTGCTTGTGCCTACGCGTCCATATCGTTGAGTACTTCAGGAATACGATAAAATAATAGGCCATACGCTTCACGAAATGATGGTCAATGAAAGTCAACGATCTCGCCTCTAAGGGCATCTTCATCAATTCACTCAATTAAAATTTATAAAAACATAAAATTAGGGACGGGTTATTACATTTCTATTTCTAGTTTGTACTCAATTTTAATTTGTAATCATTTTTTAAATTGTACCAATTTTCTTTTAAATTTTAATTTGTACCCATATATTGATTTCTTTTTTCCCTCCCTTAATTTTTAACCTTTTATTTGTACCCATAATTTATTTATAATGTACCCTTTTTTTTTTTTTAAATGTACCACTTTGTTATGTGTAAAATGTATCCCTATTTTTTTGAAAGTACCCTTTTTTTTATGTAAAATCTATTTATTTTTTAATCTAAAATGTACCATTTTTAAAATATAAAATGTACTTATTGTTTTCAATAAAATCTACCCACGTTTTTATATAAATGTACCTATTTTTTATATATAAAATGTAGACAAATTTTATTATATAAATATACTCATTTATAAAAATAAAAAAATTAAAAAAAATCCCAATATTTTTTTTATAATCTAGAATGCACCCATAAGCATTTTATTTTATTTTTGGAATAGTTTAGTTGCGGTCCCTGATCCCTAACTGTTGTAGACTCAAACTTTATGCATTTTAAAATTTTGATTGAAGTTCCTCTTCTGCTACATAAATAACATAATAATAATAGATATGCAATAATACCAATAAAGACTCAACCGTTTTTTTTTTTTTGGTTTCATTTACACTACCAATATAATTATTCAAAATTGCTTATGGGTTTTGATAAAAATAAAAAAATAAAATAAAATGCTTATGGGTGCATTCTAGATTATAAAAAAAAATTGGGATTTTTTTTAATTTTTATAAATGAGTATATTTATATAATAAAATTTGGCTACATTTTATATATAAAAAATAGGTACATTTATATAAAAACGTGGGTAGATTTTATAGAAAACAATGAGTACATTTTATATTTAAAAAATGGTGCATTTTAGATTAAAAAATAAATATATTTTACATAAAAAAAAGGGTACTTTAAAAAAAATAGGGATACATTTTACATATAACAAAGTGGTACATTTGTAAAAAAAAAAAAAAAAAAGTGTACATTATAAATAATTATGGGTACAAATAAAAGGTTAAAGATTAAGGGAGGGACAAAAAGAAATCAATATATGGGTACAAATTAATATATTTAAAAATAAATATTTAAAATTTGAAAAGGAATCAAGTTTAGCCATAAATATAATATACGAAATGTAACGTTTCTAACACTAAATGAATATATTTAAAAATAAAACTTAATTATCTTGACATGTAAATATTTTGTTTTTGAATAATTAATGACGTTTATTAAAAACGAGGAACATTGATCAAAATTTGAAAAGGAATAAAGTTTTAGTCAATGGAGTAGAAAAAATAAGGATAGGAACCTAATTTCTCCAAATTTAATTTGTGACTGTTGCAGATTGATCATTTAATGCCAATATCTATTTTAACATAGTGTAAGCTTGTTTCTTCAGAAGATTTTATCTTGTCTTCCTCCACAGGTACCACTTTGAGATCCTGTGAACCATATTTTGAGCATAGATTAAATCTCTATCCCACTGACTACGTTGTTTTCATATATCGATATCTAACTTGTTTTTATTAACTTTCCCTTAAATAGTATGCATTAGCAAAAGTAGATATTGCTGCATCAATTTGAGAAGAACTCGTGGAATATTATTCACAACGTATGATTAATGCTTCTACAAATCGACGTTGGGGTCTCATCACTGGACAAAGAGGATACTTGACATCTCCTTTCCTCATCACAGCATTCAAGGTCATAGCTCCTCTATTTGCTGTTTATCCAAGGCGTTTGGCTTCTATTGGAATTATTCTTTTGTCAAGTTTGAAGATTAAGCTGTAGTTCCTCAAGATGAAATAGATATTGAGCCTTATATACTTAGAAAGTTCTGGATGTCTAGTTTATGAAAATTTTTACGGTTTGTGATTTTCGATTTTTCTGAAAGATGTTATTGATATTTTTAGTGCAGACAACACATAATGATGATTTCTTGTGAATAAATGGCTTAGATAAATGTTGATTAATTGCGTGATGAAAGATGGATAAACATTGCATGATAGTAGAGTTTGATTATTTGGGATGTGGCTTTATTGATAAATTTTGGTTTTCTAGTTAATTTCATCGTGTACTTGGTGGTAATTATGCAATAGGGTAAAAAAACAATTCACAATTAAAATTTAAGTTGGATGTAGAAAGAGGTTATATGGGTTCAAATAAAATTTCCTTTTGTGTAATTGATAGATTAAATCATACTCAATTAATGGTAATTTAAAGAGTGATGAACATCACCACCAATTAAGAGTAGTGAGCAAAAATGCATCAGTTTGGTTAATTTGTTGTAACTTACAACAATTGGTGAAATATAGTACAAATTCAACCCGTGAAATGTAGCTAAGTACAAATTCACCAACATTACGAGCTAAATTTTCAATAAAGTAAAAATAAATTATTCTGAGAGAAGAATGTGCGAATTTATTACCTTTTATTCAATTTTTTTTCCACTTGGCCAGCAAATTACTTTTTATTATAATTAAGATCATGGAGAAATTCATATTTCTCCATTAACACTTCCAAAAACAGATTGTTTTTTTTTTTTTGTTTCACTTGGCACAACCGCGATTATAAGCACAATCTGTTGCATCTATTGCTTCATTATGAAACTCTTTTTCTTTATGATCAAAATGAGGGCATATGCATTGCTCTTTTACGCATTTGCAGTTCGGCACTGAAACATGCGAATTGCACTCTTGGTCCGACAAACATGGAATAAAGAATTCTCCAGACACCTTCAAAATTGATGAACCTACAAAATGTGATAAGCCAGTACAATTTCATTGGCCCGTTCTATATTTGTAGCAAACATAAAAATAAAAAACAAGTTAGCTAGCGCACACACATATTATTGAGAGAGAGAGAGAGAGAGAGAGAGAGTAACAACATGAAATGAAAAAAAGGAGCAGCAAAAAGGTCATCCGGATCGTTGTCATTTTAGGTTATGTAATCAGTCAAAACCTATGAGGGATGATTTTAGCTTGTGATGTGAAAGTTGGGGTTTGTGGGAATCAATATATAGGGACAGAGTTTAGCAAATTTAGAAAGAATTTTATTCCCAGAAGAAAATTGTTTACGAGATTTTGTATTAATTTGAGAATTAAGTTTTTCTTATTTAGAAGATAATTTTGTTCTATGTCGAGATTTTTATTTATTACGTTTATTTTTTTAATATTTGTTGAACCTGTTTTCCTTTTCAATAAATAGCGTATCTATATAGATAGAGCTCCAATATTTGAAATTAGGTTCAAAAGCATTTCGCAGTTTCCTAACTTTCTAAAACTTTCATTGAATTTAAGAATATTGAGATTTTCTTAAGTAATTCAGTATAGACCCTTCTCAAAATATATAGCAAAAATGTCAATGTAGAAAATAAAAAATCTTATCATAGAAATAAAATATCTTCTAAATAGGAAAAACCTTTCAAACAAATCTACAAAATCCCGTTTTATCAACTTCCGTACTATAGCTCAATTCTATGTCCCTATATTTTGATTCTCACCAATTCAAACTTACATACAACAAGCTAAATCCTCTCTTGTAGCTTTTGATTGATCACATAACCTAATATGACGACTATCAAATTGACACTTTTCCTGCTCATCTTCGTCACTGCAAGTTGTTACTCTCTCTTTCTACACTCTCATAGGGCTTACTATCTCTCTCTTCTCTACACTCTCATAGGGCTCACTTTGCTTCATATTTCAAAATTTCAAATCATTTCTTTTTTAAGTCTTCTTTAAAAAATTGTATATAAAAAGAAAATCACTCAAGTGAGAAGCCATGTATATTATCATTGGATGAAATTATAGTTATTTTAGTGTTTTCAAGAAACACTATGTTTGTTTTTTTTTTCCAGTATAATTGGATGTCTTATTAGTTTTAGGTTTGTCTAATTTTTTTATAAATAATTTGTGTTTTAGGTTTGTCTAACATTTTATAAATAATTTGTGATTGATGATTTGAAGCATAAACCGTTCAAATATATGTACCGCCAGGTTTTTAGTTTTGGTACATGGAGGTGCAGGCCAATGGAGCATCCCATTTTCTGTGTGGGGAACGAAGACTGCGGTCCGGGTGGCAAATGTGTCCATGGTGAATGCATATGCGTTGAAGATTGTGGGAGTAAAAAAACAAGAGCTTCACGTTGAAGCAGTAGATTCGACAGTGTTTTGTCCTCGTGGCTGCAAAAATATCAACTGTAGAAGTGGCACTCGTTTTTGTTAATGTTAATTACATAAATACAGGTCATCTCATGATCTCATCATAAAGATCATATCAGGGGTGGGCCGTGTGGCGCGAAGAAAAAGTAGAATAAAATGAAATACAAGAGATATTTGATAGTTAAATTAATGAACTTACAAAATGCTTTTAGGAAAAACGATCTCGTGTGACCAATTTTTCTTCTAGAATATAAGCTCTAAAAAATTGATCATATTTTTATTTATATTGTTGTTGATGTGTTTTCATATTTTAGATATGTCATAATATTACACCAAGAGACAGTGGCGAAGCCAGGATTTACCGAGGGGAGGGGCGAAATTCAAAAGAGTGTAAGGATCAATTGAAGCAGTTGCTTTCACATTGGAGAGTGCAAAGTTTTGAGTCAATATTCATAGTTGAAAATAGTCTCTCTACCAAAACGGTTGTAAGCAATAATATCAAAGTCAATGTAAGCAGAAAGTACAACAAAATGATAATGTTGAAGTTGAACTATCCAAATGTTGAAGTTGAACTATCGAAATCACAATTAAAACTATCCAAAATTGAAGCTAAACTATTCGAAATAACATTGTCCAAACTAATTGATAATGTTTTTGAATGTTATATCGTTCCATACTTATCAATTATCAATTATTAACACATGATCAAATAAAATATCAAAATATCATAAATTTCAATCTAATAATCATAGCAATAACTATAATTTGTTAGAAATTCAAAATTTTCATCCAATACACATTAATTTCAATAGCACCCTATATTATTAATTTGGGCTAAGATTAAAAACCTTAGTAAAACTTAAAAATGAGGACATTAGCAAAAATAAAAAACAGAAATTAAGAAATTAGGTGATGGTGGTGGAGGGTTGGTCGGTTGGGATGAAATTGGTATAGGATGAAATAGAGATTTGTCTTTGGGCTTTGGGTATTAGGGGTCTTAAAGAAAATAAGGTTTAGATTATCTAAAAGGGAGAGTCACGTGGATTGTTTAAGATGGTCACGTGTATCTTTTAAATTGTATTGACTCAAAACGAGTCGTTTTGGCCATTTTAAAAAACAATCTTCTTCTTCGTTCTCCATCTGCAAGCTGTACTGATTGCAGGTTGCAGCCGTCGCCGATACCTCTTCTCCACCACATGCCAGACCGTCGGGTGGTCCTCCATGGTCCTCAAAGCCAATTTTCTAGACTTTCGGAGGGTCCCAGGACCACCCAAGTCCCTGAATGGATCCGCCTATGGCTGCTGCTCTTCATCCGCCCCTGGCCATGAATTCCAAAGAGAGCGGAGGGGCTGAACCAGTGCTCCTAGACGTGTTTTCCGACGAGGGGAGTGGCGGTCGCCACTCCTCGCCCTCACGTAGCCTCGCCACTGCCAAGAGACATGAAAAAAAAAAAGTTAATACATTTAAGAAAAACAGAGGAAATCTTTTGTCAAATGTGGAGAGTGATTAATTTATCCACGTTCGAGAATTTCTCATTATACAATTCTACTGTATTTTTTCTTTAAATTTAAATTTAAATTTAAAAATTTTGGTTTTGGTTATGCAGTTTGTGGATATATGCTTTTGTCGATTTTTGCTACGATAATGATGGAATCCAGAGGATCGAGGCTAGTTTTGATATATTGGGAGATATCATTATTGCCAGACTAAAGCATCAGATTGCTAATCCATTGTACGAGTTTGTGAACTCACTATTATATGTAATAATTTTTAGCAAATTTATTCACGATCGCACAAAGAAGCCTTGATTAGCGATTTTCTGCTCAAGTTGACCGATTGAATTATCAGACACAGTGATAATATGAAATTTTTCTCACTATCTAATGCGTGTTGAACCTGATACTCTTTGCTATTTAAATTCCTCGTTCACATTATCAAACACCACCGTAGTTGATGCAGTTTAAATTATGGGGCCCAAAATAGAAATGAAATGATACCGAAAACTTGGCCTATTTATGGGAAAATACTTGATGCTGTTCTGATTATACTCAATGACACCACATGCATGTATAAAAGATTCAGCAACGCCGTGAAATATGAGAGCCTTCGTCGACCCATTGATAAAATTTTCAGTGATGACGGCCTCGACTTAATTACTGAAGAAGTTGGGAGGGAAATTTGGAAAAATAACCATATTTTAGACCTCATATAGAATTATAGCCACCATTTTAATTTTATAATAATTCTAACCAAAACTTGATGTAAAAGTACTAATATACCCTTAATATTAGGGTTTCTCACAACAAAAACAAAACCTAATCAACATCAGTCAACCAAGAATGAAAAACAGGAAAAGATTTTGACAAAAAAAAAAAAAAAAGAACAGCGAGAGATTAATAGTTGAAGAAAATCATGAGAAGAGAGGTGTCCATGGAATCATCGGTAAAGATTTGGTAAAGCATTGGAAAATCGGGAGCTTTTGCTTGGCATTGGAAAATCAGGAGGTTTTGGGGTTTGCTGCAAGGAGGTGTCCATTTTTCACCACCGAAACCCTAAACCCAAAACCCAGGTTAGTTATATGTGCTAATTAATTTTTTCTATAACTTTTTCCTAATTTTAATATATTTGCAGGTTAGTTAGATGCGCTAATTAAATTTTTTTTTCCTTCAGAAAATGACTCAATTTGTGACCGTGGTCCATTATGGATGGAGGAGGGTTGATAGCCAATACACAGATGGTCAAGCGAAAGCAATGGTAGTGTCAACCGAAGTTACTTATCCAGATCTTATACAAGGTATATATAAACGTCTTCGTGTTAGTCCAAGTGAATTTAGAATCTCAGTACATTATCAATGCATTAGCAACTTAGGGATACAAAATATGATGGAAATTGTAGACAACGACGATGTGACTAGTTGGGTATGTGAAAGTCTTTCTGTAAAACCGAACAAGATTCCGTTATATGTTGCAACATATCCTCTAAATGAACCTGAAGATGAACACCCAATTGCATGCAGTTCCCCATCACCAACAGTGGCAATGAAGGAAATTTTGTGAAAAACATGTTCATTTGAGCAACATCAATAGCATGCAATTAACAAATTAAAGGCGGAATCATGCTTGCATGCACTCAAAAACAAAAACATCAACCATGAAATTCAAAGCCTAGTAGATTGGTGAACCTTGACTCAACTTAAAACAACATTTGTTAGTTGAGAAATATTTACCTTTGTAGATTCCTCTTTGCATATGCAAAGGATAATCACCCAAGAGATAGGGCCTTCATTCCTTGCTTCTTAGCTCCATGGATTTGGTTGAAAGAATTGGATTCTCCAAGTTCCCAAAATAGAGAACCTCTAAAGATTCTACACCAAGGTTAGATTGAAGAAGAAATGAGTGACCTTGGAGTAGTAGGATTGCTAGATTCATCCTCCAAGGTGGCCGGCCTCTTAGAGAGAAAATGAGAGACATGTTCTCTCTAATTCTCCCAAATGAAACCCTTATTGAATTTTGGCTATAAAATCCTTTATATAGTCCCTTCAAATAAGTGACCTAAAGAACCAAAAGCCCATTCTCTCTAACATGGCCGGCCATATGGGTTTATTGGGCTAATTGGGCCTTTGTGAATCATTATTCATTAAGTTGTCATACAACTTAAGTCAATGGGCTTGACGTTCGAAGCCCATTGGGCCTTAAGGTCCAAAACTATCCCGAGGTCTTCAACGAACTTATTCGTTTGATTAATTAACATATTAATTAATCCTTGCCATAAATAATTAAACCATTTAATTATTCTTACTCATCTCCTTTGTTTCTTCAATCTCCACCTTACACGGTGTACGATCCATTAGGTTCCTTTTAGCGAGGCAGTGGGCGATTAAAACCATTTTACATCGATTGTGAATTGAAACTTACTTTCAATTCTCCCTTTAGTGATTACACACGTTTAGGGCTTCCACAAACCATGAGTGACACCTAGCAGCATATCATGGTTACCCAAGCTAATCAGAAGAGGTAGAGAACCTATTCAGTTAAGGATTACAAATGCAATACGGTCTTTCTCTAATCTAATACTCTTGACCACATTGTTTGGTTTGATAGTTTATTTATTCATGTCTACTATCCAATGTGATTCGTTTGCTTATATGATTACCTTGAATGTGATTTGGAACGCATTCCTAAATCTCATTCATACTCTGGCCAGAGATTTTAATCATATCATAGAGTATTCTCCCTCAAACCGTTTGAAGGTTAGAGATCCCTTGTTGCACATTCACTTGTCTCCATAACTAAGTGGCTTAACCCCAATGATGCCGTGGACACCCTGATGGGGTGACTTTGACATAATCAAAGATCAAGGACTTAACCACAAGACAACTGTGATGCCTCAGGTCAAAAGACTAATTTGCATTATCCCAACCATGAGTTCTCATGTGACATGAATATGAGAACTCTTCGTTGATCGTGTTCAGTGAACTCATTCTCTATTGAGCACCTACGTACTTGTCTTGATGTCACACGCACCAATGACTTGAGACTAGTCACTCTCCCTGAGAGAAGGCACAGTACGTACTGATCTTATCGGACTGTCAATGCCCAATTGGCAATCCTATGATCAGGAACGTTTAGGATGTGTCTACGAAAGAATGGTCTCATTAATCTAACTTCATTAGATTGCATTCTCCCAATCACATATTCCTTGGACTTTATCGTTTAAGCATATAACATTTATATGAGACGGCTCAAACAATAATATTTGCCCTTGATATTAAACTAGATTAGTTTAACATATGAAATGTTCGTAAAGTATCATCATATGATTGGATTTAGGGCACATTTCCAACAATCTTCCACTTGCACTAGAGCCAATCAGCTTGTTCATCTGTTATGATTCCTCTTCTGTAGTCATTTCATAAATGGCTGAGTAGTATGCCTAGACAATGGATATCTATATGTTATCCATAGAAGCAACCTTGAGAATATCGACGTCACCATTATACATGATTCCCAATCATGTGGTTTAGTCTCTCATATGAGTTCGGATCTTGATGAGACCTTGATTCCCTGGCTTGAGCTATCGCCCCATTAGTGTCATAGTGTCAGTACACTAGAGACACTTTCTGGTTGGAACCGAATAGAGAGTTCATAAATGAACCTTCCCATCCAAACAACATTGTTGTAAACTTCTATATGGCAATATATTTTGCATTCATAATGGAACACACTAAAGTCATTACTTTAATGTTTCCATCCAAATATCTCGTTAGTCATAATAAAGAGATATCTGTTTATCTCTTCATTCATAATGAAGAAACATCCAATGATGGATTAGATTCATAATCTAATACATTTACGCTTCCATTACGTTACTCTAATTCTTCCTCGATCTTTGAGGAATTTATCCTTTAGTATTTCTTAAATACTCAAGGACTCACTTGACAGTTGCCATGGTTCTGATCCTGGGCTTGCACTGATATCGTCTTGTACCGATCTAGGTACAATTCATATCAACGTTTTCATACAATATGAAATACGTAAATCACGTTTCTGCCTATGCATAAAGGATTCTATTTATGCATTATTTCTTTGGGAGTCAAAGGGTACGTTCCCTTTGAGAATAGCAACTACTAGACTAACTAGAGTTGTCCTCCTTATTGAAGTTTATCATCATATGAGAAACTTCCTAGCATATTTTGTCTATTATTAGGGCATGATATAATCCAATTATATCCTAAAATCTATCATTATAGATTTCCATCCCATGTGTATAGACTATGTCTCCCATATACATTCTATCTTTATAGAATGTTTAAAGTCATAACTTTAACAATGAAGTATTCTTTTCATTTCCAAAATTAATATATCATACATATATTTAAATTTAGGAATATGATTAACTCCCACTAATCTTTTGTAAACCTAGTAAACAAAAGATTCATTTACATCTTTATGAGAAATCAAACAATTTGATCTTTCCCTCATAAGACGCTTATGGCTCCCACTAGCTTGCTAAGATCCATGATGGATGGATCTCTACAACTTACATGTCTTGTGATTCATAGTTTTAGACATAAATTATCAAGACTATCTTAATAATGGTTTCGGAAACCTATATCATGTCCAAACATTGAATCACCATTTAGTTGTAGCTAGCAATCTTCGAATTAATTGAAACTAAGACTACGTCAAAGATGGTTCCTTCAAAGTCAACCATTCTCTTTGATTGTAGTCACCTTAAGCTACCAATTAGCTATGAAGGTTTCATTATTTCGGGTCAAATGGTACTTTACCATTTCCTTGAGTATATATCGTATATACACTCAATGTAGTCATAAAGTTCAAACCATTCAACTGAGACGGTTTATAAATCCTTCTTGACTACCTTGGAGCTTGTGGTATAGGAACTAGGTTGTTATATTTGTTGATTATCATCTTGTCTCTCAAAAGAACCCATTCTTTGAGTTCTATCTCTCGTTCATTGCTCTATCTTAGGCAAATCATATTGTAGGATTACAATGAACTACTTAACAAACAACATTTGTTGGTTGGTTCATAGAAGTGATATCCAAATGTTAATTTAAGGATATCCACAAGATAATTTTTAAACAAATATTGCTCATTAGCACACAACCCCAAATCTTAACATGATTAAGATTTGTCTTTCTTTCCAACAACATCCTATGGAGTTATGAAAATTTTGGAAGATCTTCTAATTGACAATCATATTGTTTTAGAAGTATATATCCTATATATATGGGTAATTGATAACATCCAACGAACTAAATCTTATTCGAGTTCGTTCTTCTCCTAATGGAGAAAATCATTATCTTATGATGCTATTTTCCTTGATATCTTTCAAGGAAACTCATCTAAAGTGTTACCTTTCCTTAGATCAAATATAAGGAGGTAAGTACTTTAGACGTCTTACTCATCAACTTACATTTCTTGAATTCTTTGAAACCTTTTGCAAAGTATTCGGACTTGTGTTTATTAAAAAATAAACTATAGTCCAACCGAGAGTGATCTTCGGTGAATGTCAAACAACATGAGTAGTATTATGTTGTGGACAAGTGCCACTAACATCTAAGTGAATTAACCTCAATAACTTTGTGATTCTTTCTTCTTTCCAAAAGAATAAAGATTCGAACATTTCACCTCTATACAATTTTGACAAGAAGGTATTGGATCCGGATCTAACGATCCAAAGCATCCATCTATGACCAACTCGTAATTTATGTTTTAGAGGTATCACAACTCAGTTGGGATTAGTCACTATCTTGCAACCTTTTGGGTTTTAAGCATCATTATATTCTAAACAGTTAACGCTACCATATCATCTCTACTATAGAGACAATCAATTAGATTACTATAATCCAATCAGTGATTAATAAAGAACAATGTTTTGTCAAACAAAACATTCATCCATCTCTACTATAGTGACGGAATTAAGTTCCTTAAAATTGGAATGTAAAGACAATCTTTGGTTTTTCCAATTTCTTTGGTAGTTCATATGAGGAAGTTAGTACCATCTGCTTTCGCAGAGATCTATATTTTATTCACGTTCCGAATGTGAAGTACTTTCTCTTCTCTCATTAATCTTCTACTTCTTATTATCCACACTTTTACAACGATTGTAAAACATAGTTACTAATACGAAATCAAGCATTCAAGTAGAAGAACCAACTGTTTTGAACTATTCAAGAACAATTTACAACACCTTCGAAAGGTGTGTTCTTGACACTTGCAAGACATTTCTTGCAAATACCCCTTCCAATGTCCATCCTTTCATAAAGAAAGTTTGTTCCCTTGGAGTTAATTTTATTTTCTTCATTTGACTTCTCCTTTGACTACAATAGTCATGGTCCCTAAACTCCCACTATCTCTCTTGAAACCTTTTTCAATTGTGTTATACACATCAAACATTTTGGAGAGTGTGTGGTTATTGTTCACTACATAGTTTACAATAAACTTAGTGAACCATTAGGATAGGGACATAAAGGTGAAGTCCTAGCTTAGTTTCCGTCTCGTTAAGTGGTTTATCACTTCAACACTCAATGATTCAAAATCATCATAAGTCCATGTTGATGGACTATTTTTGTCAACCAACCATTATGTTCTAAACATAATTACAAACTTTCAAGAGTTGTTCAAGGCAACTCTCATTTCTTCATACAACAATTTGTAAGTGAAGAACTATGACACTAAAAGTGTCCTTGTCTTTATGCTAATCTTCGTAAGTTCCTTTGTTCATATAACGAAGGAATAAGCATTGGTTGTTTGTGTTGTCCTCTTCATGATAGACATTTCTAACATGTTCTTCCAATGATACATTATCAACAGGAAGATTGTGAGGATGAGACTTCTTAGGTACATGCACAATCCATTTAAGACAATCTTTGGGATTGTGTTACCAAGTCCGGAAACTAAAACATTCGGCTTTTCTTTGTCAAGTTTTGGATAGCGTTTGCAAATATATATTGGTAAACAAATGCATAACGAATATAAATTGATTGATTTTAAGCCATTTGATTCGGGTCTTTAAATCAAATAGCACCACCCACTATTTTTGGCAAATTCCATATCCCTCATTGGAATTCGAGAGTTTTGGAGGAAACTCTTAGTAGGTTATGGGAGACTCACTATTACCAAGCCCACCTCAGAAGAAAATCATATTGGCTAGCGTTAATAATAATGAGAGAGTACGCTTACTCATTTGCATCTCTTGCAAGTACCCATCTAGTTTGGCCTTTAGAGAATGATGCCTCAGAAGAATATCATATTGGCACATTGCACTTAGTTAAGTCATTCCCACCATGCTAGTTAAAGTAGGGGTTCAAGAATGGCCTCAGAAGAATATCATATTGACCACACTCGTTGCCTACCTTCACTTCATCATATGTGTATAGGCTTCTCCTGAATGTAAGCACATACTTTGCAACCCCAGAACTGGACGAATACGGTGTATGAGTCACAAACGATTGAAGCCTACCATGGTGGAAGGCCACGAAAGAGTGTTCTAAGCACTCTCACGCTTATCAACTTAATAATGGTTTGGTTGAGGGTTTTAGGTCTCATCACATATAAATATTCATTTTAATCTTCATTAAAACAATTTTGGTCCTATTACAACTATTGGTCCATTTGATTCAATTTAGTTGTATATAATACTCCCACTATACTTATAAAACGGTTTTTAAAGCAAGAGTATATGATACTACTAACATAAGGTTTGCATTCATTTGATGGACTATATAGTTGCCTTAGGGCCTTAGGATGACTATGAACCTTTGTTTAGATTCAACACGAGCCTAGTGTTGAATCTCGGACTAGGGATGGAGATTGATTTTAGTTACACGTTTAATCACATTAAGGCGTGTTGTTTCTAGAGGCGTTGGACCCAACTACTCCATTTTCATGCATATCAAATAAAACAAGAAAATGAGTACTTTAAAGTAAAGGTGAGCTTATGCTCATTACAACATTTGCATAAAATAAATTACTTTAAAGTAAAGAAGAGGTTATGCTCTTTTACAACATTTGATCAAATCAAATTACAACCAAAATTAATCTACACATTCCCATGGTTCAAACAAATTTGAAACGGTCTATCACATAGCTCAATTATCGTAGGCTTAGGTTCATAATCACCCTTTAATTAATCAACACTTTAACTAATTAAATTGAATGCAACATTTTCATTTTGTTTTTGTATCCATAAAATTGATTTAAATGGAGCTAAATGAAATGAAAATCCAATTCTCATTTAAAGAGACAAAACAATTTTTGTTCCCTACTTAATTTGGGCCATCATGCAATAACCACAACTTTTTGGGCTATATTGCGAAACACAAACTTTTGGGGTCACTTTGTAAAAACACAAAAGTCCACTACTTCATGTAATTACAACTAGAACCCAAAAATTTCAACAAATACAAAAAACTTCATTAAAGGAGCAAAACAATTTGTCCTTTAGCGTTTTTGGGCCTTAACGTAAAAACGTAAACTTTTGGGCTAAAATGCAAATACACAAAAGTATCAAAACTTTATGTAATTGCACAAAAGGCCCAAAAATACCCTACATGTAGGGTGGCCGGTTTTAGGGATAAAATAGAGTGGAGATAAGTCCAATTGTACAAAGTTTATGAAAGTGGATTTTGTTAGGTGAGGTAAAGATGAAACATATATGATATATATTGAATTTATGTCAAACTTTTATAAAAGTTTGTCTACCATTAATTGAATTTATGTCAAACTTTTAAAAAAGTTTGTCTACCATTAAAGCCATTAATAATACTTTACCAATAACCATCACCCACTAAAATTAAACCAAAACTTTATGTAAAAACATAAAACTTTTTGAATCAAAACTTCAAAACTTTTTGTTCTTGGCAAGAACTTCAAGAACATTGAAGAACACTCATGAAAACTCATAATAGCTCCATGAATGTTTTCACTCACCAAAACTCAAATTTTCACCACTCAAAAGAGGGCTAACATCCTAGGGTACTTAGGGGTTCCAAAAGTCACTTTAAAACCATTTTAACAAGACAAACATGAACCCAAAAAATCACCCTTTGGATTTGGCCGAATTTCCCCAAAAACATGGCACCAAATTTTAGCTCCAAAATTCATGCTCATATGAACTACATCTACAACATTTGAGATGGCAAATTTTCTAACAAAATTTACATTCAAAGAAACAAGAATAAAGCTTGTAACATATTACAACTTTTAAATAAAAAACTATGAACTACAAAACCCAAAATGATTCACCAACTACTAGACCTAGGCTCTTGATACCACTTGAAGGAAATTTTGTGAAAAACATGTTCATTTGAGCAACATCAACAACATGCAATTAACAAATTAAAGGCGGAATCATGCTTGCATGCACTCAAAAACAAAAAACATCAACCATGAAATTCAAAGCCTAGTAGATTGGTGAACCTTGACTCAACTTAAAACAACATTTGTTAGTTGAGAAATATTTACCTTTGTAGATTCCTCTTTGCATATGCAAAGGATAATCACCCAAGAGATAGGGCCTTCATTCCTTGCTTCTTAGCTCCATGGATTTGGTTGAAAGAATTGGATTCTCCAAGTTCCCAAAATAGAGAACCTCTAAAGATTCTACACCAAGGTTAGATTGAAGAAGAAATGAGTGACATTGGAGTAGTAGGATTGCTAGATTCATCCTCCAAGGTGGACGGCCTCTTAGAGAGAAAATGAGAGACATGTTCTCTCTAATTCTCCCAAATGAAACCCTTATTGAATTTTGGCTATAAAGTCCTTTATATAGTCCCTTCAAATAAGTGACCTAAAGAACCAAAAGCCCATTCTCTCTAACATGGCCGGCCATATGGGTTTATTGGGCTAATTGGGCCTTTGTGAATCATTATTCATTAAGTTGTCATACAACTTAAGTCAATGGGCTTGACGTTCGAAGCCCATTGGGCCTTAAGGTCCAAAACTATCCCGAGGTCTTCAACGAACTTATTTGTTTGATTAATTAACATATTAATTAATCATTGCCATAAATAATTAAACCATTTAATTATTCTTACTCATCTCCTTTGTTTCTTCAATCTCCACCTTACACGGTGTACGATCCATTAGGTTCCTTTTAGCGAGGTAGTGGGCGATTAAAACCATTTTACATCGATTGTGAATTGAAACTTACTTTCAATTCTCCCTTTAATGATTACACACGTTTAGGGCTTCCACAAACCATGAGTGACACCTAGCAGCATATCATGGTTACCCAAGCTAATCAGAAGAGGTAGAGAACCTATTCAGTTAAGGATTACAAATGCAATACGGTCTTTCTCTAATCTAATACTCTTGACCACATTGTTTGGTTTGATAGTTTATTTATTCATGTCTACTATCCAATGTGATTCGTTTGCTTATATGATTACCTTGAATGTGATTTGGAACGCATTCCTAAATCTCATTCATACTCTGGCCAGAGATTTTAATCATATCATAGAGTATTCTCCCTCAAACCGTTTGAAGGTTAGAGATCCCTTGTTGCACATTCACTTGTCTCCATAACTAAGTGGCTTAACCCCAATGATGCTGTGGATACCCCGATGGGGTGACTTTGACATAATCAAAGATCAAGGACTTAACCACAAGACAACTGTGATGCCTCAGGTCAAAAGACTAATTTGCATTATCCCAACCATGAGTTCTCATGTGACATGAATATGAGAACTTTTCGTTGATCGTGTTCAGTGAACTCATTCTCTATTGAGCACCTATGTACTTGTCTTGATGTCACACACACCAATGACTTGAGACTAGTCACTCTCCCTGAGAGAAGGCACAGTACGTACTGATCTTATCGGACTGTCAATGCCCAATTGTCAATCCTATGATCAGGAACGTTTAGGATGTGTCTACGAAAGAATGGTCTCATTAATCTAACTTCATTAGATTGCATTCTCCCAATCACATATTCCTTGGACTTTATCGTTTAAGCATATAACATTTATATGAGACGGCTCAAACAATAATATTTGCCCTTGATATTAAACTAGATTAGTTTAACATATGAAATGTCCGTAAAGTATCATCATATGATTGGCTTTAGGGCACATTTCCAACAGGCAATTCAAGAGAATGATGACATTTTGGGTGATGAACAACCAAGTCAAGTTCTTCAAGACAATGCCCAGATTAGTAAGGCTTCAATAGATGTGAGTTTTGAGTTTACTGATGACTATCATGACAGTACCCATTTCGATAATGTGCAGTCTAACGATGTCAATTTCAATCTATCATCGTCTCGTCGTAACAAGCGTAAGAGCATACAAGACTATGATAATATTGCAGATTTGAATATAGATGGAGATATTATGGTCGGACAATTGTACTCGAGTAAGAAAGAGTTGCAAAAACAATTAGCTATGATTGCAATGAGGAAGAATTATGGATTTAAAGTGAAAAGATCAACTAAGGATTGTTTGGAAATTAGATGTGTGGATGATAATTGCAAGTGGCAACTTTGTGCAACCAAGTTACAAGTGTCAGAATTTTTTGAAGTAAGAAAATTTGAAACTAATCATTCTTGTTCATTAGATTTGTTTAGCGTGATCATCGGCAAGCAAGTAGTTTTGTTGTTGGCCAATTTACAAAGTCAAAGTATGAGGGGGCATCACGTGTATATAGACCTAAAGACATCATTGAGGATATGCGAGCACAAGTTGGGGTTAATATGAGCTACGAGAAAGCTTGGAGAGCAAGAGAGCACGCATTTGACATGATCCGAGGGTCGCCAAAGGAATCTTTTGCCGCACTTCCTGCCTATTGTGCCATGTTAGAAAGTAAAAATCCTAGGACAATAACACATATAAAAACGGATGACAATAATCACTTTTTATACTTTTTCATGGCAATGGGAGCCTCTATAAGGGGATTTCGTGGTTCTATGAGGCATGTGGTGGCAGTTGATGGGACTTTTCTAAAGGGTAAATATCTTGGCACCTTATTTGTTGCTGTATGCCATGATGGACAAAATCAAATATATCCTTTGGCATTTGGTGTGGGTGACTCAGAAAATGACGCTTCATGGACATGGTTTCTTACAAAATTGAGAAGTGCCATTTGAGAGGTAACAGACTTGGTGTTTGTATCTGATCAACATGGAAGTATTGGTAAAGCTGTACAAACTGTGTTTCCAGAGGCATATCATGGAGCTTGTATGTATCATGTAGCTGGCAACATGAGGAATACATTTGGTGATGATGAAACGATGTTTAAGTTATATTACATTGCGACAAAAACATACCTTGTGTCAGAGTTTAATAGTGTTATGACTGATATTTGGGCAATCAAAGATGGAAAAGTAGGAAAACATCTTCAAGAAATTGGGTATCATAGATGGGCTCAGGCACATTTCAGTGGAAAACGATACAACA
Organism: Malus fusca; assembly: GCA_035220775.1. Classification (NCBI taxonomy): domain Eukaryota; kingdom Viridiplantae; phylum Streptophyta; class Magnoliopsida; order Rosales; family Rosaceae; genus Malus; species Malus fusca. The sequence continues at coordinate 23,676,596 of CM069072.1, read as the reverse complement.
TGATGACAACCAACATTGCCGAATCCATGAATGCAAAACTAAAGGATGCTCGAAAGTTGCCTATCATTGCTCTAGCGGATCACCTTAGAGGTATACTCCAAGAGTGGTTCAACGAATGTCGGAACACAACAAGTTCATGGAATTCGACCTTGACAAAGTGGGCAGAGGAAAAAGTGCACAAGAATCAAAATAGAGGCTTGCATATGTCGGTATGTATGATTTGTTTACATTTTTATGCACTCTCACATTCCTAATGCACACTGGACACCTAAATTCACATAGAATCCATACCAAGAACATACGAAGGAAAAAAAAAGGAACCAATAAAAAGCTAAAAGCATCTCTTAACTCTTTATTTAATCAGTTGTGGCCATGAAGCATGTAATATTTCATGGCTAAGTGAGTTGGATGACGGCCAAATCTATGTGGTTAGTGCACATATTTTGTTAACAAAAAACATAGTTAAAATGGTTCAAACAAATAAACAGGTTCATAAAAGAATATGATAATTATGATTAATTGGTCTCTTGTTGTTGGTTGTCACTTGTCAACTATGCAGGTATCTTCCATTAATCACCATGCATTGCAAGTACATGAGGCAGACTTATATCATATAGTTGATCTAAATGCCAAGTCATGCACGTGTAGAAGGTTTGATCTCGACCAGCTTCCATGTGTCCATGCAACTGCTGCATGTCAAATTCGCAACACATCAGTGTACACTATGTGCTCCAAATTCTACACAGCCAATGCAATTGTGCTAGCGTATGAGGAGCCCATTTGGCCGGTTGGAAACAAGAGTGAATGGAGTGTGCCAGAAGAGGTGTAGAATAAAGTTGTATTACCTCTAATCAGACAAGTTGTATCTGGAAGACACAAGACAAACAGAATCCCATCTCAGGGAGAAGAAAGGATAGTGAAGAAGTGCAGTCGCTGTGGTGGGACAGGCCACAATCGCCAAACTTGCAAGAATCCAATTAGACTCCATTCCAACGCATGATGTGAATGTTTTTCTTTAGGATTTATTACATTATTGGGTTTTATATTATTCGGGATTTATCACATTATTGACTTTTATATTATTCGGGATTTATCACATTATTGGCTTTTATATTTTCAATCACCAGTTTAGCAGAAAAACCTCACACAGATTTTAGCTTAAAAGGGTTTTTGCTCCTCTATTTTTAGATTCAAATTTTGCTTCGGGGATTCAATTCCTAATTAATTTTTATGTTTAGTTTACTAGGTTATCTTCAAATCTCACTTTCTCTGATTACATTTGAATATACATATCTATATCTATATATAAAAAAAAAGTGTAGGAAATGGAGGGGTTCGAGAATAGGGGTATTGGGTAGTATTGAGGAGGCTATCTCTTTTATGTTTCAAGATGTCAACATCAATTTTTGGTTAGAATTATCATAAAACTAAAATGGTGGCTATAATTCTATATGTGGTCTAAAATATGGTTACTTTTCCAAATTTTCATTAAGGGTATATTAGTACTTTTACATTAAGTTTTGGTTAGAATTATCATAAAATTAAAATGGTGGCTATAATTCTATATGAGATCTAAAATATGGTTACTTTTCCAAATTTCCCAAGTTGGGAGGGGTCTACCAATGCGGGACTCTTTTATCTTCAGATTTTCACAAGCCGTCTCACGTGTAGCGAATTTTCAAGCTAAATATGTGAACAACACGAATTGGGTGATGTGAAGCACGTGTGGCCGTTGGGCTTCATACGTGGGCTAACCTGCTTTGATACCATAAAAAGTTGGGTTCCACCAAAAAACCAATTGGCAAAATGGGGAGTAGCTCAACAACTTATAAACCCTTGCAAAGTTTCTCCTTTCACCAATGTAGAACTCTTCTACCTTCACATTCTCACATTTACATCACCGATAGAATGGTGTTTTTGATACTTTTGGAAATCGATTCAATTCATGCTTCTTTTTGCAATAGAAAATTCATCGGAGCCCCATTGTTTCTGTTATTTTCTTGCTCGGTTGATAAGGGCAACGACATCAATTGAGCTACAGTGGGGCCATTGAGTGTCCTGAACCTCAATAACTCAATGTAATCCCTCTTGTTAAGTTGTATTAAACCCTAGAGCAAGTTTAATTAAAGGATTGTTTTGTAGGTGATTGTTTTGACCAGCATACTCCACTCCAAGCTCATCTAATCTCGGTAGTTCTCCCCCTTCTAGTACAACTCTTTACTCCTATATTTTCTTCTTTTTCTCCTCAATCTCTCTTCTTCTCAAACTTAAATTAAGTCTTAATTAAACACAATACATGAGCTAAATTATTATGATTTATCTTAGCTTGAACTCAATATTTGTTTGAATCTTATAAGAACTAAGAAAAAACATACAACTTGCTACATTTTCATAATGTTTATATTAAAATCACTCTCCATATTTGATAAAAGATTTCCTTTGTTTTTCTTAAATGTATTAACTTTTAGTTTTTTTTTTCCATGTCTCTTGGTGTAATATTATGAGATATCTAAAATATGAAAACACATCACCAACAATATACATAAAAGTATGATCAATTTTTGAGGTAGGCAGTTGGGGTTTAGGCTAGCAATCCCAGTGCCCTTTTTGTTGGTTGTCGGGTAAGTTCTTGCTGCTTGGTGTGCTGCAAGATAAGTTTGTAGTTAGTTTGAAATGGGCTTTTGTGGGGCATTTGGTGCAAGCCTTGAGGCTCACAATCAAAACTACCAGAGATCTGAGCGTGCCACTGTTATCTTCACATAATAGATTGTTGAATATAAGTGATTAAGTTGATTACTTGCGCCCCAAGTTACTTAAACTTCTTGTTTATCAAAGGATTGTCACAGATGAGTTAAATCTGCATTAAGTTCTTTTTCTTGCCTTGTAAACAAGGACTTTTAGTTCATAATCTTGTATGTCCAAAATGAGGGGAGTTAGATGCCCTTTTAACCATTTCCTCAATCAAATTTTACTTTAGTGAAAACTGGTTTTTTGTTAACTTCTGTGGATTCGAATACAAATGGGACTCTTAAGTAGAAAACAATTGAGAATAACTTGAATACATGCTGGAAAGTACTTTAAGCAACACATCTACTAAATAAAAGTACAAACAAAGAGACTCGAGCAAGATTTCACCTTGTCGAGCAAGGTTGATCTTCTTGCGACCATTTCTCTTTGGGTTTACAGATGGTTGTATGCTAAAAAGGATGGACAGTAAATAGGTTTTACACAAGGGAATCTATACTACAATACTAAGGGAAGGTAGCAGAGCCTTTACACTAGACAAAAGATGGCTTTTACTAAGGGAACTATAGCTAAAAGGACTAAATCAGGACAAGTTTTAGCTTTTTGGGTACGAAATGGCTTGAGAGCAGAGTTTGTATGTCTTTTCATTGGTTAGTTGAGTGTCTTTGTCTCTGGTGTCTCTTTCTCTATTTATAGATAAATTGGCCCGACCCTTCTTGCCTTGCCTTTAACTGAGTTTATTTGAAGGGTAGTGAGTTATTGCTTTATTTACTTGTCTTGCCCTTGAAAATGCGCTTTTGGCTGGTGGTGAGTTGGTCTCTATCACCCATCACTTCAATCATAGGCACATGGCTTATTCCTTAGCTAAAATGGCTTTAATCTGCTTTAGCCCTATCATCTGGGCTTTGGGCAAGTTTCCCTTTGCTTTGGTATCTTTGAGCCTCCAATGTAATAAAGCCCAATATTAAATATTAACCCAAACAGTGTCCCCTTTAATCATTGTTAAGTCTGCTAACCACAACATTAATAATGATTAAATACTAACTGCATGCTTTAACTCGGGACTTGCACCTTTTATCCAGCCATTTTCGAATAAACCTTTACAATAACCCACGATCTCCAATGTTAACTAACTGCCTGTTATATAACCTCCATTTAAATTTCCTTGGCCAACACTTACGGCAATCCTCATTCCCTGATTTCCCAGAATTTCCAGAATTTTCGAACCCTCTTGTCATCGTAGCTCTTTCTTGCTTTTTGCCTTCAATCTTCTTCATTTCTTTCGAACCCTCCAGAATTTACTTCTGTGTTGCTTCTTATTGTGATGCCTTCATAATGTGTCATTTACTAACTCTTATTTTGGTTTTGCAGCCCAAGGCAACACTGAAGAAGTGGATGTCAGGCCAGAAGAAGAAGAAGTTGCAGATGCTAGGGTTTTTCTAGAAGCCGCTGCTGAGGTTGCAAGGTAAAGGGCAGGGTCCAGCCAAGCTGTTGGGGATGCTGGAGACATTTCTAAGCTCTTCAGCGATTCAGAGGCTGAGGCTGAGCCTGAAGTGGAGACAAGAGCTTGTCGGGCAAGGGTAACTGTGGTGGAGACTTCAGAGTCTGAGCCCAAGGAGAGGCCTCATGCTCAACTGACCTTGCCTGGCCTGATAGCTACCCCTACTAAGAAGAGGACCAGAGCTTAAACATCTCAGGCCTCCAAACCTTCTTCTACCCTTCCAGTTGAAATGGGCAGGAAGAAGCAGAAGGCTGCCAGTAAGTAACTTAGTCTCAGTCTTTGTTTACTTCTTCTTAATTTCCTAATTTCTCCCTTTCATTGGTGATCAGGGCCTGCAACTACCAAAAAGTCTGCCCCCACTCCCAAAGAGGGGCAGTCGGGCGGAGAAGTCTAGCAAGATGATAGGAAGTCCTTGCCAAGATCATCGAGGAATTGAAGGTATAGCTTTCAATCTTAGAGTACTAGGCTGATTTTGAAATTTTCTTCCCTCTACACTTTAACTAATTCTCTGTTGTTGTTTGTTTGTTTGAAATAGGATACCAGAGCTAAAGGGATTTCCCAGCACGAGCCTTCGTCTCCTCCAGCCCGATTGGTGCATCTTTCCCATCCTCGAGCCAAGCCCTCACAAGTATACTTCTTCCTCAATCCAGGTCAAGTTTGTGATTTTCCAAGTTTTAAAGCTAACAACCACCTTTATTATGTTCTAGGCAAAGGTTGAGGCATCCACATGTCCAATCGGGCAAAGCTCAGTCCCTACCTCTTCTACTCGTCATTCTCCAACCATGGTGGTAACTCCCACTTCTCAGTTTAATCTAACAACTAGGGAGTTGTTGCACTACGTGGAGGATGACAACACTTCAGTAAGTCTCATTCTTTCTCAAACCCTTCTGAATTTTCTTCGAATTTCCTTTTAAGTCTTTCCTTGACTTATACTTTCTTTTGCCTTTTCCTAGTCTTTTATAGTGCTCGAGGCGACAAGCCAGCCACTACCAGCTTTTGGGGAGCCTATAGTCCCTAAACTCCTTGTGGTCTTAAAAGTGACTAGCCCGAATGATTCTCAAGCTCATTCTCGGGCTAGCCCACCTACTTTTCCCAAGACAGTTGCAACCACAGATGCCCCTCAACCCCAAGCTTAAGGGTCAACTCAGGTATACAAGTCATTCCACTTCTATGCTTTTTTTTTTGTTTAAGTATAAACTGGTCATCTTACTCACTATCTACTTGGTTTAAAACAGGCTTTTGGCGAGGGCTTGGGCAAGTTTCCTCGACCTATAGCGCACAAGGTGGTCCTCTCTCGGCCTCCCAAAGGCCTTTGGGGTCACATGGACCCCCATCCCCAGGGTTAATAAGACTACTATTGCCACCTTTAGTTTTAACCTCTCCCCTCCATTTCAACTGAAGCTGCCAGCGTTACTGCCTCCGAGATGCTAAAGTGATGCCTCCTCATCTCGCCTCCATTCCAGCCACGATCTCATTGCCCAAACTAGTCAGAGAGTTCGGGCAAATCAGGACCAAGTTGAGGTCTTCAAGAAGCCCCTTTGAATCCCAACATCTCCAAGATTTGCGCTAAGTCTTCAGGGAATAGATGTGAGGGACTTCACTGCATCCTTCAGCCTTAAGGCTTTCTAAGAAGCAGAGAAAGCACTTATTGGGTTGTACCAAGCTCAGCAAATATCGAAGGTTCAATATGAGTCATTTCTCTCATTCTTCGAGAACTTGAGGGCTTTGAAGGATCAACACCTTCGCGTAGAAAGGCAAGCAAATGGAGTAAAGTGCTATAAGGAAAAACACCTTAGGACTTTAACATCTCTGCAGTAGCTCGTGGAGGAGGGCTTGGCCATGGAAGATCGCATCATTGTAGTTGCTGCCGAGGTCTAGAAGTTGGAGGAGCAACTTTCTTCTTTGAATGCCAAGCAGATGGCCTTCTCAAACAAGCTTTACCAAAATATTGAAGAGGTGAAGATGGTCAACCAAGAAGTGGGGGACTCTGAGGCCCAACTGGCCAACAACAACATTGTCCTAGAAGAACCTGGCCGGATTTTGACCATCATGCAGACCTATCACTTTAGGATAACTGGATTAGCTAGGGATGTAAATCTGTTAAGCTATGAACTTTTGTGACCTTTTTTTATATGAATAAAAATATCCCATTTGCTCTACTTTGACTTGTCTATTAACTCTTACATGTTTCAAATAAAAAGGCTTCAACGCTTTGCCATTGTTCAAACTTCATCTATGTAACAATCTCTAACATCCCACAAAGTTGGGTGATATTTCTTTAAAAACTTAGCATTAACTGGATGTCTTTGCAAGTTTCCTTCTAAATCTGCCAAGTAGTACCCTCCTCTGTCTAATACTTGGTTGATAGTGAAAAGGCATTCCCAAGTGGGACTCCACTTCCCAAAACCTCTAACTTAAGCTCCCAAGGGTAGATCTACCTTCCAGACTAACTCTTATTCTTTGAAGGTTTTCAATCTCACTCTTTTGTTGTATGCTCTAGCAACAACCTTTTTCCCTTATTGAATTTTGTTCAAAGCTTTAATTCTGGCTACATCCAAATCTTTGATCCCTTGACACATAACCTGGATGTATTCCTCACTATATCGTCCAAATTGGCTTTGAAACCTTACAGAACTTACATTGATTTCCAAAGGGAGTACAACATCTTGCCCGAAGGTTGAGGCATAAGGGGTGGTCCTAGTCCCAGTTCCACCTCTCTTTGAGGTTTTGTAAGCCCAAAGAGTATCTCCTAACTTCTCATGCCATCTTTTTGGGCTATCTGTTATCATTCTTTTAATAATATTCACCAAGATCTTGTTGCTAGTTTATGCTTGGCCATTTGATTAAGGATAATAAGGGCTAGACTGGATCATATGTATCTTGAACTTATTTGCAAATTCATCCACTTATTTTGAAATAAAAATGGTCATCTGTTTGTAACAATTGTTTCGGGCACCTTATATCTGTGTAAAATCTTGGTTTCTATGAACTTCTTCACAGCAGCTGACTTAATGGTCTTCACAACTGAAGCCTCCACCCATTTGGTAAAGTAGTTAGTTGCCACAATTATGAAGGTGTGCCCCTTATTGGAAGCTGAGTAAATTTGCTTGATGAAGTCCATTGCCCATCATCTGAAAGGCTATGACTTCACTACTAGATTTAAAGGTACTGAGGGTATGTGCTGGAAAGGCCCATGTCTTTGACATTCTTCACACCCTCTGGCATAAGTTTTACAATCTCTTTCCATATCAAGCCAGAAATAGCCATATCTCCTCAGCAACCATCTCATCTTGGTTCCAACTTGATATGCCCCACAAATGCCCTCATGTACTTCAGCCATCACTCTTATTGACTCTTTTAAGCCTAAGCACTTCAACAGAAGCTCATCTGGAGTCTTTCTTAGCAAAGTTTTGTCCCACATGACAAACTTAGTTGCTTGATGCCTAATCTTTTTACTTGTGGGAGAATAAAGGTATTTCAAGTACTGGACAATAGGTGATCTCCAGTCTTCTATCTCAGGTTCTTTGGTTAATATATCTAGGCTGAACCCTCTCTCCAAGATAGAAAGGAAATTTCTTCTTTATACCTCTACATTTACTTCAAACTTTATTTCTTGAATCTACGCTCCAGAAGCCAACTGTGCCATCTCATTGGCAATTAAATTTGCTTCTCTAGGAACATTATTGATTAATACTTCGGTACCCAATAATTCAACAATTGAGTGGCTGCCAAATAATAACCTGCCATTGTTATGTGTCTATTCAACTAATTAATCACCAATTCTGAATCACCAAAAGCCTTAACTTCAGTTGCTCCCAACTCTATTAGGATTTCCAAGTCAATTATCAATGCCTCGTACTCTGTTTTGTTATTGGTAGTATCTTGGTAATCCAAAAGGAATGAAGACAATGTTGAATTCCTATTGGATCAATAATGACAATCCTAGCTCTAGAAGCATGTTAAGTACAAGATCCATCAAAATACAACCTTCAAGGAGTGATCTATAGGCTAGTTATCCTTTCCTGAGTGATCTTTACTGGGTAGGATCCAAAGGCTGGCCACCTCCAAAGTTCCTAGGATGTTGACAAGTACATCATATGATTCTTGTTGCTCGGTCAAGAAGTCTGCAATTGCTTGCCCCTTTATTGCTCTCTAGGTATATACTGAAAATTGAACTCTAAAAGTGCTTGAATCCATTTCCCAATTCTTCCAGTTAGCATTGGCTTTGATAGCATATACTTGATCACATCAATCTTGGCAACCATATGGATGTGGCAAGGCAACATATAATGCCTTAACTTGTAGGCAGTGAAGTACAAAGCCAAACATAGGTTTTCAATTAGGGTATATCTTGTTTCTACCTCAGTAAGGATCCTACTAAGGTAGTATATTGCTTGCTCTTTCCCCCTTTATTGTTTTGGGCTAGCAAGCCTCCTATTGACTTTGTAGAGGCAAAGATATAGAGCTTCAAAGGTGTCCCCCTCTGAGGGGGCATAAGCACTGGTAGAGAGGCTAAGCAAGCTTTCACTTTGTCAAAAGTCTCTTGGTGTTGTAAGCCCTACTTAAACTCTTCTTGATCCTTCAATCTTCGTAAATGAGTCAATGGTTGAATTTTGCCCGCCCGATTAGCTATAAATCTCCTTAAAAAATTGATCTTCCCCAATAGCCTTTGCAATTGCACTTTATTAGTGAGGGGAAGGTGACTCTATTATAGCCCGAGCTTTGTTTTTGTCTATCTCCACTCCTCTTTCATGAACAAGGAATCCCAAAAAGTTGTCCGATCTGACTCCAAAAGCACATTTCTTAGGATTCATTTTCAACTTATGGGTCCTCATTCTTACTAAGGCTTGTCGGAAGTCTTCTAAGTGCTGCTATTTAGTTTTAGACTTCACCACAATGTCATTAATGTATACCTCCATGCTATGCCTGATTAAATCATGAAAAATAACATTCATTGCTCTATAATAGGTAGCACCAACATTTTTTAGCCTGAATGGCATGGCTACGTGTTCATATGCTCCTACATGTCTTGGGTATCTAAAGGCTGTCTTATGTATATCTTATTTAGCCATTTTTTTATTTGATTATAATTAGCATTCCCATCCATGAAAGATAGAACTTTGTGTTTTCTAACTGCATCTATGGACAGGCCATCAATGGGCATAGGTTATTCATCTTTAGGCGTGGCTTTATTAATGTTTCTATAGTCAACACAACATCGGATGACATTAGTTACAAGTTTTAATATAGGTACAATGTTGGCCAACCACTTAACATATTTTGCCGGCCTAATAAATCCTGCCTTCACCAGCCTCTCAATTTCTTCCTTGACATTTTCTTCTATTTCCTTCGACATTCTCCTTGGTGCTTGCTTTTCAAGTTTATACCCTTCCTTGATAGACATTTTGTGTTTTACAAAAATGGGGTCCAATCCAGGCATCTCTGTGTAATGCCATGCAAAGCAATCTTTGAATTTGTGCAAAAGGTTTACCATCTTTACCCAATCCCTAGCTTCTAACAAACCACTGAGTTGTATTAGTCTTGGATCTTCCTCAGTCCCCAAATTAATGGTTTCCAAGAGATCTTGTACTTCTGGTGTTGGTTTATTAGGCTCTGTACACAAAAATTCAATTGACTTTGGGCCCTCGAGTACATCATCTGTCCAATCTAAGTTATATATACACTTAGCCATATGAATGGCTACCTCTATCTTATATGCCAAAAACTCTGCTTCCTCTCTGTTCTTGGTGCTTGAAACCGCTTTCTCTCATTCTGCCTCTTCCTTGACTGAGCTCTCTCTTACCTCTTTTCTCTTTCCCATACACCAGCAGTCTCTATTCCTCATCTACTTTGACATCATTAGTGTTGGTGGGCTGGGACAATGTGAGTCATGTCTCATTCCTCCTTAGTGAGAGACAATCCTTGTTCTACAAGCTTTTGGGCCGTCACCTTGGTCAGGCGGCCGTTCTTATCAGCTCCTAAACAATGCAAGATCCCAACACTGGGATTATAAAAACTTGCTTTAGCAATATTGGATGTGGGGAGAAATGGCCGTGACTCGGCCTTCACAATCTCCCAAAATCCTGGTTCTTTGGCTCTGGACTCATGGTAGACATCAACTTGCTAATGTAAAGTGGATGGCATAGACAGACTTTGGTGAATCCAATATCTGCCTAGAAATGCTCCATAAGTAGAGCTACTATCCATTACAAAGAATGCTAGCATGATTTTCTTGGATCCCAAGTCTACTTCCAACGGCAATATCCTATGTGTTCTGGTGATGGCCCCAGAGAAACTAGAAACTGTTAGATCAGTGGGAATGAAATCTTCATCACTTCTACACAACCTCTTCATTTGTTTTAGTAGAAGCACATTGACTGCTGCTCCACTATCTATCAACACACTTTTGAAGGGTACTCATTCCAGATGAGTTGTCACGTATATGGGGCTTAAGATGGTTTGCCAAGGCTAGGCCTGGTCCATTGAACACCATTTGGTTAGAATACACCCACTCGGGCTCATTTCGTGCAGGTTCGGGCAAGCCTGCCAGGCTTGATCCTTTTTTTCCAGCTTTCTCCACGTTAACAAGTGTCATCATCGGTTCTCATGCCAAATAATCACCCTCCATTGTGGCTGGCTGGTTTGGTTCGGCACAAAACATGGCTGATAAAACATAGGTCATGTTTACATGGAAGTTGCTAGGTCTAGGTACTTCTTCTTTCATTCCTTTAAATTTTGATACACAAACTTGTCTATCCAAGCCTAAGCATCCTTGGTTGGCATCAACTCGGGCACTTCCTCCTCCACTGATATATAAAAGTTAAGTAACTTCCTTGGTGTTTCACAGGGTGCATCATCCAGTATAGGTAGAGGTATCCCCCTCTTAGGGGAAATGGTCCCAAAACAGAGAGGCTCTGGTTTCCAGCCTGGTGTAGGCATAATCACTACGTTCTCTTGAGCTTTTCTCAAGACTCTGTTCTTTCCTGAATGAGGATTCTAAGGTAGATGATCTCCTTCACCCTCTATTTTACTATTAGCTCTTTTTATCTCTTTCTTACTTCCTTATTGGAGTTATCTTCTTCCACCTTATATGGCCTCCTCAAACTTAACATTTCCAGAAGCTTCTGAAATGGTAGAAATCTTTAATGAGTTCATATGGGTTTTATGTTGCATTTGAACTCTTCTTATCATGGATGCCCTAATCTCTCGAACAGGTCTCCCATCTTTCCCAACTATATACCATTTTCGACCAAGTCAGGCTGAATCTTTCTTAGTAAATGGGGGAACTAGGTTCATGGTTCTCTTTCTCCATCCTTGCCTTGCACTGCTATGATAGGTTTCACTTCTACCCATCTTGGCATCTTGGCTTCCTTGTCCTCAGCTTCTTCAGAGGCCTCATAGTTCCTGAACATCTTAGATAGGCCTTTGGGCTCTGAATCTCCTCATAATATATGGAAAATGTTCTTGGTGGTTTCTTTTACAGTTGCCCGAATAACATTTTTACGGGCCTCTTACTTTTCCATCTCTTTTCTCCTAACTAATTCTCGGTCGATAATGATGCCCGATGCTCGCACTTCGAGCTCACATTCACACTGGCATTTGCTGCATGAAACCATTTCCTTGACCACTGCTGCTTTGGGTCTGTCGGGCAACTTTCTAACACCTTTTAATGGCCTAACAACTTGCCTTATTTCTCCTCTCTCATCCCAACTAGCCTTTGCCTTTCCTTTTTCAACCTAGTTGAGGTTGATCATGTTGATTGCGGCTTCTGGGAATGGATATCTGTCAATCATCATATTGGGCTGGGGTTTTTCTAACAACAACTTCCCTTTAATTATGAGGTTCTAGATCCAATCTCTGAACTACACACAGTTAGCTATGAAGTGATTAAAGGTGCAGTGAAGCTTGCAGTACTTCTTCCCTCTTAACTCTTCTAGTTTAGGCATCTTTTTGGTGTTGTCAGACACAATCACTCTAGCCCTCACTAACTTTCATAGATGTCAGCAGCCTTGGTCAAATCGAATGAATAAGTCTGGTATTTTGAAGGCTTCATAGGCACAAAACCTCTATCATTCATAGCAACCTTCTAGTGTTTGACAGGTTGAACCAATCCCTTCACCATTAAAGGTTTGAAATGAGTGGTCATTTCTGCCGCGCATAACTCAACTTCTTCTCCTACATTGCTGTCATTCTCTATTGGTTCTAAATTTTCAAACTCCAATTAGTGTATTGGAACTTTTTTCTTGTAGAAAAAGGGCACCTTAAATGAATGTTTCACTTGTTGTTCCTCGGTCAAAAACTTATCATACTTAGTAGCTGCAATCACCAACTCCTAAAGCTCATTAAACTGCACATCATAAAACTTTTTCCTTAAAGGTAGCCTTAAAGCCTTCTGGGCAATAACTATGAGTTGGGCATGATTGATTGGGAATTAGCACTTCATCCTCGTTTTTCTAAACCTCATCATGAAGTCCTTTGTAGATTCATGCTCATACTGTTTTACCTCCACTAGATCATTGATGGTCATCTCTAGTTCCACGCTATAGAACTGCTCGTGGAAAGCTATCTCCATTTGCCCCTAGTTGGCAATGGAATTAGGGGGTAATAGAGAGTACCACTGAGATGCCAAGCCAACCAACGAATTCCCAAACAGTATCTACTTGTAGTCAAGGTTATCTTCAAATGCCACACAGTAGTTGGAAAACTTGAAAATGTGGTCTCTGGAAGACACATTACAGTTCTCCCCACTAAAGGTTGGGAATGCGAGCATCTTGAAGTTGAGGGGAAAAGGGTTCTGCTCATCAATGTACTCAGGGTAGGGCTTCTGGTATGCGATCCTGAACAACGGGTCAGCCTGTGGTTGGGCATTCTGGACCACCATTCTTCTCAGTTCAGCCAACTCATTTCTAAGTTGCTAGTTAGTTGCATTGTTGTGAGGGATATAAGGAGGTCCCCACTTTGGGCTACGCTCATTGCCTGAGAAAGCCTTCATCTGTGGTTCTAGCTATCTTCACCTAGCTTCCCCTCTTTTATTAGCCAACGGTGGTGGCCTGTGAGGGAGAAGTTTGCCCGCAGTTATGGGCAAACCTTTTCACCTAGTCTCTCTCACTTACTGAGTCATCCCAAACTTCTTTCCTTCTAGCCCGATCTTCCCCCTACTCTCTATGGGAATAGTAGAGGGTCGGGCAAACTTGTTTTTTGGATCTCTTCTTCCTCAGGTCGACTGGTTCCAATATCCTCCTTGTTCTTCACCTTATCATTTTTTCGTCGAGCAAGGGAAATAGGGGAATCATTGGCTCATTCTCAGGGCTTGCTTCTCTGATCAATTCCTGGCATAACCATATTTTGGTGTAAAGTACTCTAACTCCAGATTTCTCCGCAGAGTTCCCGTTAATGAACAGAGTCTGCTGACCTCTCATTTGGTCTTTATAATGATCTTCTCCATACTTATTAACACTTGGACCATAATAGCTTTCAAATCTTCATTGGTAACCTTTCCACCTAACTTCTCAGAAGAAGTTAGGCTCTCCAGAATAACAGGATCTCGCAAAGAGGGAAAATCTTTCGGGTGATCTGTCATGTCCAATTCTGTCGAACAATGGGGTTGCCCGAATTCTGTTGTCCACCTGAAAGTTTGTTCCTTCATTTTTCTTCTTGGCATACAAGACTAAAAATTATCCCACCAGGCGTGCCAAAACTATGTTCATGCAGGATTTCCATTACACAACTCCTCGAAGGAATGGCACTTTGTTGGTTGTCAGGTAAGTTCTTGCTGCTTGGTGTGCCGTAAGATAAGTTTGTAGTTAGTTTGAAAGGTGCCTTTGTGGGACCTTTGGTGTAGGCCTTGAGGCTCGCAATAAAAAACTACCAGAGATTTGAGTGTGCCACTATTATCTTCACATAATAGATTGTTGAATATAAATGAATTAAGTTGATTACTTACGCCCCAAGTTACATAAACTACTTATTTATTAAAGGATTATCACAGATGGGTTAAGTCCGCATTCAGTTCTTTTTCTTGCCTTGTAAACAAGGACTTTAAGTTCATAATCTTGCATGTCCAAAACGAAGGGACTTCGAGGCCATTTTTAACCATTTCCTCGATTAAAATTTACTTTAATGAAAACTGGTTTTGTTAACTTTTGTGGATTCGAATACAAATGGGACTCTTAAGTAGAAAACAGTTGAGAATAACTTGAATACATTATGGAAAGTACTTTAAGCAACAGATTTACTAAATAAAAGTACAAACAAAGAGACTCGGGCAAGATTTCACCTTGTCGGGCAAGGTTGAACTTTTTGCGACCACTTCTCTTTGGGTTTACAGATGGTTGTATCATTGTATGCTAAAAGGGATGGACAGTAAATAGGTTTTACACAAGGGAATCGATAATTCAATACTAAAGGAAGGTAGCAGAGCTTTTACACTAGACAAAAGATGGCTTTTACTAAGGGAACTATAGCTAAAAAGACTAAATCTGGACAAGTTTCAGCATTTTGGGTATGAATTGGCTTGAGAGTAGTGTTTGTATGTCTTTTGATTGGTTGGTTGAGTGTCCTTGTCTCTGGTGTCTCTTTCTCCTTTTATAGACAAATTGGCCCAACCCTTCTTGCCTTACCTTTAACTGAGATTATTCGGAGGGCAATGAGTCATTGCTTTATTTACTTATGTTGCCCTTGAAAAAGTGCTTTTGGTTGGTGGTGAGTTAGTCTCTGTCACCCATTACTTTAATCATAGGCACATGGCCTATGCCTTAGCTGAAATGGCTTTAATCTGCTTTGGGCCTATCATCTGGGCTTCGGTATCCTGGGGCCTCCAATGTAATAAAGCCCAATATTAAATATTACACCTACAAAATGCAATAGGTTAATATATATACTATTCCATTGGCCTGCATCTTTAATGATCAATCACAAATTATTTATACAAAAAAAATTAGACAAACCTAAAACTAATAAGACATCCAATTATACTGGAAAAAAATAAAATAAAAACAAACATAGTGTTACTTGAAAACACTAAAATAACTATAATTTCATCCAATGATAATATATATGGCTTCTCACTTGAGTGATTTTCTTTGTATATATAATTTTTTAGAGAAGACTTAAAAGAGAACTTGTGGAGCCTAAAATAATCCAAAAATTCTAGAGGCAACACGTGGACTTTTATTCAAGAAAGACAAGATTGTCCTCAATAAATGGGTAGGCTTCTCAGATACTCTCACGCGCAGCTCACACCCCTAAAGGTCCCAACAGCTGAATGCGATTGACCACAGCTCACCTGCACTTGGCAAGAAATTAAAGATAATGATTAATTACCCAAATCCTATCTTTAATACATTCCCAATTTAAATAAATTAGGCATAATTATACCATTATCACGATATTATTTCCTATTTAATATCTTGAGAATATTTCTCCATAAACACCTTGGCCAATAAGATACCGCCATGTGTAGGGTAAAACCCTAACACTTTGGCTGGCCAAATCCCTATAAATACCCTATATTATATCAAATTTTCAGAGCTTTTGCAACCCTGAAAAAAAGCCCTAAACACTATACTCTGTCAGAGAAACTAACTTAGGCATTGTAGATCTATTCACCTAACCCCCCCCACCTCGTGGGCGCGTGAGGTTAAGGTCTTTGATGAAAGGTGTTGATTGTTTTGCAAGTGCATTTTCGTCAAGACTGAAGATGGCTGCATCGACAAATTGGTGCTTTCATTGAAAGATGATTCAAATACTCGAAAAAGCCTCTTGCATTTGTTTCTTGAATTTTCTATTACGTTGAATTTCTCACACGTCGTATCAATTAATTTTCTTACAGAAGTTTCCTGATCAATCCCTGGAGAAAGGATACAATGGTAGGAAATTTGGAAACTACGACGAACGGAACCCCGTACGTACAAGGATTTGGACCGGAAAGTAGAGATGAGGACTTAGCCCCATGACAGCGATCATCAAGGCTCAATGCGATGGCAGGATGAGCCTTACCGCCGCGGAACCGCACCATCACCATTGCCGTGACCGAGCAGCCGCGACAAGGCCACCAGGCCATGGCGCAAATTCCACCACCGCTACCCTTGCAGCGCCGCACCCAACCAAATCCTGGGCAGGAAGCCCTGGTCCACTTCCAAACTTATGGGCAGGAGGCCCAAAACTTGGCAGCTGCCACAACAAGCCTAGGGCAAGAGGCCCAGCCTACTGCAGTAGCAGGCCTTGCTGCGTAAGAAGCCCAAACCCAAGCCCAGAACACGGCAACAACTGGCTCAACGACCCAAGCACAAGCCACCCAACCAGTAGGCCATAATGTGGCTGCCCAACAGCCATACGGGGCCAAGGCAAGCAAGCGCTGGTCCAACACGCCCTGCGACCCACTACGGCAATCTGGCCGGCGGCCCAATCCAATCCAAGGCCACCTCTAATGATCGAGATTCTGACCATCGATCCTGCAATCGATTTAGGGTTATTTTCACCCTACTTCTTTTCAAGGATTCAAGCTCTGGGCTCAAGATTTGTACCTGCAATCCAAAATACTTTCACCACACATTGATATACCCATTATCCAGACTATTCCAATCTAAAAAGTGAGCACCACTTGCCCCAACAAGTCGTCAACTTGATAAGCGCCCTCACACAGTAGACCATTTTGATAAACCAGCTCCTCGACCACATTGAGATGCAGCACGTCCCAGACGAGGTGTTGCGAAGCAGGACAAGGGCAGAAGAACGTGACTCATTCCAGTGACGTCCAGGCAAAGAGCTGCTCAGCCCACCACGAATTGTGTATTTGGGTAGTATGCACTCTCGCTTGGGCCCTCAGGAAAACGTATTCTCCCGCCTAGATGTGCAGAGAAATGTTCATTCCCAACTTGGCTTACGAGTCATTATGCATTCGAGGTTGGGTCCACACTCTGACGAGCAATTAGGATATTCCAGGAGAAGTGTCCACACAAGGCTAGGCCCATAATGAGATCTTCTTATGAGGCAACGGAGTATGCAGCCTCATAACACCCAGAGGAGAGCATGAGAACAGTCCAGCTCAAGTTCCACTAACAGCCCTTGCCAAGAGCGATGACGAACAACACATGACGAGCCATGCGCACCGCAACTACGGTATAGACAAGCAGGACATGCCGAAGAGCAACTTAGACCAGCAGGTCAGCACTGGGGGTAGTTAGAAGCTCTGGTGCCCCCACCAGGTGCAAATCCAGGAAGAAGTACAAAGGCTCGTAGCCGAGCAGCTACGTAAATTCCAGGGTATTGATACCATCAATGATGCCCTCCATAGATGAGATCGAGCAGATGGAGCCCCTACAGAAGTTTAGCCTGCCACACTTTACTTTACTCAAAGAAGATAAAGATCCGGACAAACATTTAATGCACTACCGAAGTTTCATGACCCTCTACGCCAATGATGATGCTCTTATGTGCAAGATCTTTGCCACGGCAATCCAAAGCGAAGCGCAAAACTGGTTCCACACCCAGCCGCCACGTTTAATCTGGAACTTCAACGAACTTTCCTTGGTTTTCACTAAGGAATATTCGTTCTACCACTCGATAAAAAAGAAGTCCGACCACCTCTTCAACATGAAGAATAACCCAAATGAGATGCTCCGCACATACGTCAAAAGGTTCAAGGTGGAGAAGCCGAAGATCGTTAGATGCAATGACAGCATTGCATGCTCAGCCTTCCGAAAGGGGCTCATAGCAGATCACCCACTTTTTGGCAAAGTGATCATGGGCGGGGAGCTGACCCTGGAAACTTTATACGCTTTGGCAGAAAAGCACACATTGTGGGATGAGGCCAAGTAGTCATATAGGAACAAGAAAAAAAATAAGCGCAAGGACTGTTCCCCAAACAGAGATGACACAGTACCTAAGGCGTTCACCAAGTTCACAGTTTCGATTGGCCAAAGTCTCTGTAAGCTCAAGAATGAACCATGGTTCAAACTGCCACCACCCATGAATGGTGATCTTACCAAGCTAGATCAAACAAAGTATTACGCATTCCACCAAGGGCCGGGTCACACTACCAACAGATGCTTGAAATGGAAGCAATACCTCGAGGAGCTGATAGAGACAGGCTGGTGTGATGAATACCTCGACAAGCTAGCTGCACGGCTTATGCAAGCAGCGGAAGTTAACATTGAGCCTTAATTGAAGATGATGCGGATTAATGGCACTTTTGCCAGGTCAGAGCACTTTCGTTCCACATTTAGCAACGTGAAGGAATGCTAGGGGAAATCTCCCATCACCTACTAAACTCTATTTAGGCCTATACAAATAAGTTCGAAGTCTCAAGTACTTCGGCAAACAAGACTTTGCAACCCATCCTCAACCACCCCTGCCTGGACTGCCTGACCCTCAGCTGCTCCACCAAAGGTAGCCTCAAACGAGAAATCAAGCAGATCAACAGGAGAAATGAATAAAGTCTCGAAGTCATTCTTGGAAAACTCATAATCTCACGGCCTACCCTGAAGATAGTCTACATAGCCAAGCTTGTAGAAATCGGCCTGACAAGAAGCAAACGCCACTTCATTACCAGCTTTCTCATTATTCAGCTGCATATTCTCTTCAACAAACCTAGTGTGAGCACCATGCAGCTCCACTTCCTTGGACTCAAGTTTACTAGTAACCTCTTTGAGACGAGACACTTCAGCATGCATGAAGATAAGTTTCTCGTCCTTGGAAAAACAAGCAGATTGTAGCTCCTAATTGACACGCTCAAGGTCCTCGACCACTGGAGAAACATGACTGACTTCCTTCTCTGCAGTTTCCAACATCGCTTGAGTCACACTAAGCCTAGTCTTCAAGTCGACGACCTCTTGATGAGCGATCTCCAACTGCATAGAAGTAGGGGCAAAGACATCAGACCCCTTCAAAATGGTGAGTTCAGATTTAAGTTTCTCAATCTTTTCAGCAGCCGATCGAAGTTGAGCCATCACCACTACTTCGGCCTCTTTAGCATACTCGACAACATCCTGATCAACGCGTATAGACTCAGCTGCTAGGATCAAAGTCTTATGCATTGTAGCAATAAGGGAGAACCTTCTCTAGCAGGCAGAATCTCTCATAACTGCCCGTGTGAGTATATTCGAGCCTTCAGTAGTGCACAAATCTCGGGAAACTTAAGAGTCAGTCACGGCATAATGAGGAATAAGCCCAGGCACCACCTTAGCAATAGAATCCACATTTCCGCTCTTCATAGCGGCGAGCCTTTCAGAAGTCGAACTAGACTTAACTCTAGATAGATGCTTTGATATAAACTCGGACACCGAGAGCGCCACCAAACCTTTCCACTGGGCAAGTCTCTCAACAATGGATAAGATCACTTTCGAAGCAGAAAGTTTCACAAGCTCAGGCTCATAGGTCTTCTTTGCCCTCTTGGGGGAAGTTAGATCAATGACAAGCTTCTTAGTAGTAAACGAGCACCCACGAATAGCAGAAGAAGTCATTGGCTTATTCTCGGCCGAAGGCTCATAAACAGGTGAGGAAGATCTCTTCTTTCCACCCTTATTGGTAGTAGGTTCTATAGTAGCAATCGAGCGAGCCAACACCTCGTCCTTTATCCGCTTTATCTCTTCCTTCGAAGGCAGGCCACTTTTCTCCCGACAATAAGGGCTAAGCAGCCAGCACCACTCACGGTACTCAACAGGAATGCCCAAAGTGATGTGCACTTTCTTCATATCTACTGAAGTCCTTGGAGTTAAGCCAAACTCTGAATTTACACAAAGTGAGAAGGACGATCAATAAATTGAATTCATGAAGCAGCTCAACAAAAATTCAAGTAAGACAAGAATGAAGCAGTTCACTTAACACTGATAAAGACAGTTATGACATGCAGCTCAGGAGAAGAGTCAAACTCCTACTCTCCATTAATCTCCAATGTGTTTCTCGCCCACTCATGATTACCTTTGCAAAAAACATCAAGCAGCCTATAGCGAGACCTCAGCTGCCCCACGCCTTCATTGTGGCCAATCTCAAAGAAGTACCAGAACTCATTAATGGTCAAGCCAAGATCAAAGAATTTGCTTAAGTTCGAGAACCCCACCAACGCACGAACTGCATTTGAGGAACACTGAGTAGACGTGCATTTCATGGAGCAGATGACATCCTAGAAAAGACGCAGCATGGGAAAAGTGAATCCTAACACGGAGTAATATGGATGAAATTTGATAGCTCTCTTCCTAGCAGTGGCACCCTCGCATCATGGTTCATGGCTGCTATCATCTTTCACCCGCTTCACGCGAACCCCTGATGGAATCGCATGCTTGTACATCTCAAGAAAATCCAGAAACAGCTATTCGAAATTGATCTTGACATGTGCAACCTTGAAATAGCCCACCTTACTGGAAGAACCACCTTAACGGTATAAGGGTGAAGGATATGCATCACTTTTGCGATTGAAAGAAGACATCTCAAAGTCTCTGCAAAAAAAAAAAACAAAAAAATTAGAAGGATGTACGAAAAAAATATATATATATATAGAAAAGACCACAGAGCCCAGCACGACTCAGCTCATCCACACGGCTAGGCCACAAAAGGGCCTAGCCCTTACTCTAGCTCATCCAATGCGCAGCCCAAGCCGCTCCAGCCTAAAAATGCAAGGAGGCACGCGCCTTCCTCCACTCTTTCTCTCCCGCACTCAAGCCCAAGTGGGCCCAAGCCTCTCGGCTCAGGACACAACTGTCAAGGAATTGGCCCACGCCAGACTCTCCTTCTCTCATTCGAGAACTAACGGGCCCGAGCCCAGTACCGCGTCCTAGCGCACCACTCCTCTAGGCCCGAGTCGACCCAAACCCCTAGCATAGGCCAGCCGATCCTCTTGCTGAACCACCAACATCCCCGTGGCATCCTTGCCACACCACTCACACCTCCTCGGCCCCCGCCAAACCAATTTTTTTAGTCCCAAGACTTCCAAAAAAGTCAAGAATAAAAAAATTCAAATTTTTCTTACCTTGGTGCGGCACGGAGAAGAAGAACAACAATGAGAAACGACTCTTTACAAGGGCAAGAGAAGAAGAAAGCTAGGGGAGGGGGAAGAAAAATTTCCTCTAGCTTCTCTTCCTTGTTGGAATAATGATTGCTCTCCAAAATTTAGAGCTCATTTGGATGTCCTTTTAAAATGACTGAAAGCACTTTTGGTGAAAATGTTTTTGGAACCAATTCTTAGTAAAAATGCAAGTAAATTCTGGAAAAGCACTTAAAGTGCTTCCTAGAAGAAGTACATAAATGGTGCTTCTTGCAGAAAGCACTTTAAGTGCTTTTGGAACAAAAAAACATTTTGTCTAAAAGCGCTTTCAGTCATTTTAAAAGCACATCCAAACGAGCCATTATTTAATCCCCTAGTTAAGGCAGAATTAAATAGGTATTAGGGGCAATTAGTTTCTTTTTCCTAGAAGAAGTCTATCTCCAAAACAAGAAAAGAGATCAAGTTCAAACTGGGAAATAACTCTGCAAGCCTAAGTTTGGGATTTCTACACCTACTATCATTTCCTGCATGTAGCACAGTAGGTGTAGGGGCATTTGTGGAGCCTAAAATAATCCCAAAATTCTAGAGGCGACACGTGGACTTTTATTCAAGAAATGCCCGGGTTGGGATGTGACAATATCCCTATAAATACCCCATATGCTACCAAATTTTTAGAGCTTTTGCAACCCTAAAAACAGCCCTGAACACTTTACTCTCTCAGAGAAATTAACTTAGGCATTAGAGATCTGTTGACCTAACACCCCCCCCACCTCGTGGGCGCGTGAGGCTTAGGTTTTTGATCAAATGTGTTGATTGTTTTGCAGGTACATTTTCGTTAAGACTGAAGACGGTAGAAATTTGCATCGACAAAAATGATTTGAAATTTTGAAATACGAAGCAAAGTGAGCCCTATGAGAGTGTAGAGAAAAGAGAGATAGTAAGCCCTATGAGAGTGTAGAGAGAGAGAGTAACAACTTGTAGTGACAAAGAGGAGCAGTAAAAGTGTCAATTTGATAGTCGTCATATTAGGTTATGTGATCAATCAAAAGCTACAAGAGAGGATTTAGCTTGTTGTATGAAAGTTTGAATTTGTGAGAATCAAAATATAGGGACATAGAATTGAGCTATAGAATGGAAGTTGGTAAAATGGGATTTTGTAGATTTGTTTGAAAGGTTTTTCCTATTTAGAGGATATTTTCTTTCTATGATAAGATTTTTTATTTTCTACATTGACATTTTTGCTATATATTTTGAGAAGGGTCTATACTGAATTACTTCAGAAAATCTCAATATTCTTAAATTCAATGAAAGTTTTAGAAAGTTAGGAAACTACGAAATACTTTTGAACCTAATTTCAAATATGGGAGCTCTATCTATATAGATACTCTATTTATTGAAAAGGAAAATATGTTCATTTCGACGAATGAAATTATCTTCTAAATAAGAAAAACTTAATTTTCAAATTAATACAAAATCTCATGAAAATTTTTCTTCTAGGAATAAAATTCTTTCTAAATTTGCTAACTTCTGTCCCTATATATTGATTCCCACAAACCTTTCACATCACAAGCTAAAATCATCTCTCATAGGTTTTGACTGATTACATAACCTAATATGACAACGATCAGGATGACCTTTTTGCTGCTCCTCTTTGTCATTTCATGTTGTTACTCTCTCCCTCCCTCTCTTTCTCTCTCAATAATATGTGTGCGTGCGCTAGCTAACTTGTTTTTTATTTTTATGTTTGCTACAAATATAGTAGGGGCTAATGAAACTGTACTGGCTTATCACACTTTGTAGGTTCATCAATTTTGAAGGTGTCCGGAGAATTCTTTATTCCATGTTTGTCGGACCAAGAGTGCAATTCGCATGTTTCAGTGCCCAACTGCAAATGCGTAAAAGAGCAATGCATATGCCCTCATTTTGATCATAAAGAAAAAGAGTTTCATAATGAAGCAGAAGATGCGACAGATTGTGCTTATAATCGCAGCTGTGCCAAGTGAAGAAAAAAAAAAGGAATCTGTTTTTGAAAGTGTTAATGGAGAAATATGAATTTCTCCATGATCTTAATTATAATAAAAAGTAATTTGCTGGCCAAGTGGAAAAAATTGAATAAAATGTAATAAATTCGCACATTCTTCTCTTAGAATAATTTATTTCTACTTTATTGAAAATTTAGCTTGTAATTTTGGTGAATTTGTACTTAGCTACATTTCACAGTTGAATTTTTACTATATTTCACCAATTGTTGTAAGTTACAACAAATTAACCAAACTGATTGCATTTTTGTTTACTACTCTAAACTAGTGGTGATGTTCACCACTCTCTAAATTACCATTAATTGAGTATGATTTAATCTATCAATTACACAAAGAGAAATTTTATTTGAAGCCATATAACGTCTTTCAACACCCAGCTTAAATTTTAATTGTGAATTATTTTTTTACCCTATTGCATAATTACCACCAAGTAGAAGAAGAAATTAACAATAAAACAAAAATTTATCAATAAACCCACATCCCAAATAATTAAACTCTACTATCACGCAATGTTTATCCTACTTCCATCACCAATTAATCAAGTTTTATTTATTTACGCTACAAAGAAATGATCAATTAATTAATTTTCTTCTAGGAAAAGATTTCTTGGAAAAGATTAATAGAGCTACAAAGAATTGAGTAAATTGAGCAAGAAATCTTTTCCTAGCAAGAATTTTATTCCTAGAAGAAAATTGCTCACACGAGATTTTGTATCACTTTGAAATTAGGTTTTTCCTTTTCCGAAGATAATTTCATTCTATGATGAGATTTTTAGTTATTACATTAATATGTTTTCCATCTTTATTGAACTGAACCTATTTTACTTTTCATTAAATAGGGTATCTATACAGATAGAGCTTCCATATTTGAAATTAGGATTTAGGTTCACAAGTAGGTTGTTGTTTCTTAACTTTCTAAAACTTTCATTGAATTTAAGAATATCGAGATCTTCTTAAGTGATTCTATATAACCCATTTCAAAATATATAGCAAAAAGGTAAATGTAGAAAATAAAAATCATATCATATATAGAATGAAAATATCTTCTATATAGGAAAAACCTTTCAAACAAATCTACAAAATCCCGATTTACCAGCTTTCGTTCTAGGAATATAATTTTTGCAAAATTTGCTCAATTTTATGTCCCTATATATTGACACTTTTGCTGCTCCTCTTCGTCACTACAAGTGTTTCTCTCTCTCTCTCTCTCTCTCTCTCTCTCTCTCATCATATGGCTCACTTTGCTTAGTATTTAAAAACTTCAAATTATTTATCTTTTAAGTCTTCTCTAAAAGATTATCTCTACAAAGAAAATCAACCAAGTGAGAAACCATAAATATGATCGTTGGATAAAATTGTGGTCATTTTATTGTTTGAAGATACATTATAGGGCATTTAGACTTAAGGACCTAAAGAAGATTATCTTTTTCATTATAACCGGGATACTTTTATAAATTTAGTTTTAGTGCCTAACTTTAAAACTCATTATCTTAAATACCCCTGCAACTTTTATTATTTTCAAATTTTCTTTATAAAATTCCTAACTATTCATCAATTAGGCCTTAAAATAGGAATCTTTATTTCTACAAGTCAAATTTAGCGATTTAAAATGGAAAACTTTTTTTTGTTTGTTAAAAAAAATGGAAGACTTTTTAAAATATTTTGCTAATTAGAATTTAACTATATAAAAATTTGTACGGACAATCACAAAACCAAACAAATAAACTAATATGCAAACACAATAAACAATATACATAATAAAAGTACATGAATATATATATATATATATATATATGTAGGTGCATATATATATATGTACACTTATATACATAGGTTCATATGTATAGGTGCAGAAATGTATATATAGGTGCATATATAGGTACACATATATACATAAGTTCATATGTTTAGGTACACAAATGTGTGTGTGTATATATATATATATAGGTGCATATATATATATCTGACACACCCCGACCTAGAGGATCAAGGTGTGCTGGCCGTCACGTGAGCATGAAGTAACCAAAAGTGCGACACGGAAGCAAGATATAAAAGAATACGAAGGAATTTAGACCAATCTCTAGTAGAACAACCTACTAGAATAAAAGGATGAGTTAATACAAACACATAAATTCAGAGCATAGGTTTAAGTGCAGTCAAGTAGGACTAAAATAGAAGTACATCACCCTCAGGTGAGTCCTACATGTTAAGAGTCTGTCAGAATGCCGGAAAAAGACCTCGAGAGTCACCAACCGCTAACTAGAACCTGGAGGGGCGCAAAACAAAATGAGTGGGTCAGTAAAACCAAAGATTTTCCAAAACATTTCATTTAAAACATTTCTAACCCCTCACCGTAAAAACCTGTATACTTTCCCAGAAAATAGTATATAAACATATATATATATATATACATCAACAAAACTCAGCTCACGTCCATCAACATAATATCTCAGTAATGATATGCCATGCCCAAAATGTAAACAGAATGCATCAAAATCAATCAGGTGAAATAATAAATCAACCGGAGACCCTACAATAGTCCTGTACGGCTGATTCTAAAGCTCAACATCCAATCCAACCGGAGTCACCTCGGTGACCTGTACGGTCCAACTCTGCACGTCACTCGGAACTACATATAGTAGTTTGTACGATGAAAGGTGTATAAATACGCTCTAGTGCTTCTCTCATCAATCATCAATGCGCATAACTAAGGTCACCCACTAGTCGGAATCACATCTAGTGATCTATACGACTAGCATGTCGAAACCCTATCATGGTATGTACGACATCCACCTACTTGGATCCAAGACGAGCGTGCGGTGTGGTGAATAAATATAAGCACTAACACCTAAGTGCAGGTTATGAGCTTTCAATGCAATTCATATAAAATAACTCAGCCGAATAATAATAAAACTCACATGTGCGTCCACCGCGTCAATTCACATATATATATGCATCAATTATCAAACTAAATATCTCAACAATTGCATGCATGGCAAATTAATTCATAACTTTCATAAAAACGCATTTTCTGGGAAAAATAGGTGTATATAGGTAATACGAAATCAAAACTGCCCACTCACTGGTAAGTCGATGGGTCGTAACCCCCGTGACGTCCCTGGATACGCTCGTCCTCGGGATAGGTGTCACCTATATGCGAAATAACTATAAAAACGTTAATTTAACACATAATCAAACAATTCGAAATAACTTCTCATACGATGCTCAAATTGGGTATATGAATATACCACATCGACCTACTCGACGTCATGGACGTCGACATATTTTTAGAAAAAATTTCTGACGTGGTACGCGCCCCCACGCGCCAGGGAAGGCACGGGTCCACGCGCGCCCACGCGCACCTTCTTCTAACTTGGCTCGCCGGACTGGTTTTTCCGGCGGCCGGTTTCCGGCGAGTTTTAAAACTCTTCGTTCTCCTTCGTTTTTCACCCATTTTCTTCGTATTTTATATCAAATTGAAGCCCCAATCATGAAGAATCACAATAGACTAGTTTAAGGCTCTAAAAACAACCAAATCTCACCGGAAAAATTCAAGCAAAACCGGCCAAAACCAAACCTCGTGATCCCGACGTCCAAATCCTTCAAACGAACGTCCCCGAGCTTCCTTAGGACCTCTAAAGCTCACTGTGAGCTTGGATTGTCCTAAAAATCAACCAACATAAAGTTCATGAATAGTGCCACATTCGGTCCTCGGGTTTTAAACGTGAAAACGAAGGAGTTCTTACTTGAAAATGGTATCTTTGAGTTCGTATGACACTCACGAACACGATGGTACTAATTTCCACGTCGATCCATGAAGTTTGGGTTGGATTTGGGTGTCGTCCGTACGTTTTGGGTGAAAGAGAGAGAGAATCGTGAGGGAGGAGAGAGAGAGAGAGAGCTACGGGAGGGAGAGAAGACAGGGAGTGCGTGTGTGTGATTGTGTGGTCCAACACAATCCTCACCATTCAATTTCATCCTAGCTCCCTAACCACACAACAATCCAACATACCAAAATCAAAATTTTAAATCCAAAACTTAGGTAAAATTAATCCAAATAATGTCACACACACGTACCTTAATGCCCGTTAAGGGTAATTACGTCATTTCACGTCCCCGACATAGAAATCTCGGGACGGGCTGTGACATATCGGTGCATATATATATAATTATGTACATATGGATAGGTACACAAATTATGTATTTCTATACATGCATATAAACATATATGTATTGTTACCACTTTAAGCAATTTTTTACCCGTATTGAATACACATTAATTAAAAATCTTTTATTTATAATACTTAATGCCCATTAAGTGTAATTACGTCATTTCATGTCCCCGACATAGAAATCTCGGGACGGGCTGTGACAATCTCCCCTCCTTATAGAATTTCATCCCCGAAATTCCCACAATCAAATAAACCACTTAGTACCCATAGAATAACCTTGGGTACATCTCTCTCATTCGATCTTCTGTCTCCCAGGTAGCTTCTTCTACGGAATGGTTCCTCCACAACACCTTCACCAAACTCACCGTCTTGTTCCTTAGAACCTTATTTTTCCAATCCAAGATTGTGACTGGTTCCTCATCTTATGAAAAATCCGGATTAATCTCTAGCGGTTGAGGAGGGATCACATGAGAAGGATCAGAAATATAATGCCGAAGCATAGAGACGTGGAACACATTATGGACCTTAGATAACTCTGGAGGCAACTCCAACCGGTAGGCAACTTCACCAATTCTTTCAGTGATCACATAAGGTCCAATGTACCTCGGACTTAGCTTCCCTCTTTTCCCAAATCGTACCACACCTTTCCAAGACGACAATTTCAAAAACACCCAATCACCCACATCATACACTCGATCAGTAGTATGTCGATCAGCTAAACTCTTCTGTCGATCCTGGGCTGCTTTCAGGTTATACTTAATCACCTGAATATTTTGAGTTGTCTCTTCTACAATCTCTGGGCCTTCTAACACCCTTTCACCAATCTCAGACCAACATAATGGCGTACGACACGCCCTACCATAAAGTGCCTCGAATGGTGACATACCAATGCTCGAGTGAAAACTGTTATTGTAGGCAAACTCCATCAAGTCTAGGCGATCATGCCAGGAATCACCAAATTGTAACACTGAAGATCTCAACATATCCTCCAACGTCTGAATAGTCCTCTCTAATTGCCCATCAGTTTGAGGATGATAAGTTGTGCTATAAAGCAATTGTGTACCCAGAGCTTCCTAAAAAGCCTCCCAAAATTTATAAGTAAATCTTGGGTCTCGATCAGAAATAATATTCACTGGAACTCCATGATACTTCACAATCTTCGTAATGAACAACTTAGCCAACTTATTCAGAGGGTACTTCTCCCTAACTGGAATGAAATGCGCTGATTTGGTAAGTCGATCCACAATCACCCAAATACCATCGAATCCATTTCGTGTACGAGGAAGTTTATACACGAAATCCATGGTTACATTTTCCCATTTCCACTGGGGAACGGGAAGTGGCTGCATTCGCCCAAATGGCTTCTTTCTTTCGGCTTTTACTTGCTGGAAAATAATACATCTACTTACATACTCAGCAATTTCCCTTTTCATACCCGGCCAATAATAAAATGGTCGAATGGTATGGTACATTTTAGTTCCTCCCGGGTGCATCGCATAAGCTGAACAATGCGCTTCATCCAAAATTTCCTTCTTCAATTCCTCATTATTCGGAACATACATTCTGTTTTCCTGCATAAGCATACCATCTGATTCTCGAATTCTGAGGTCTTTCTTTTTCCCTTCACTTCTTAATTGAATCATTTCCTGAATTTCCTCATCCACTATCTGAGCTTCGAGTATACGATCCACCAAAACTGGCCTGACTTGAAAACTAGCAAGAAAAGCTCCACTTCAATCTTCCAACTCCAACCTTACTCCAGTTACCCTCAATTCAGCAAGAAGAGGAACACGGCAAGCATATAAGGCATTGAGTCTACTTTGAGGTTTCCTACTCAGTGCATCAGCTACCACATTAGCACGACCCTGATGATACTCAATAGTACAATCATAATCACTTAGCAATTCCATCCACCTTCGCTGATGAAGATTAAGATCATGCTGAGTAAACAGATACTGAAGACTCTTGTGATCAGTGAAAATCTTACACTTCTCACCATATAAATAATGCCTCCAAATCTTCAAAGCAAAAACAATTGCTGCCAATTCAAGATCGTGAGTAGGATAATTTCTTTCATGATTTTTCAACTGTCGAGAAGCATAAGCAATCACTCTACTATGCTGCATCAAAACACATCCCAAACCATTCAAGGAAGCATCACTATAAATCTCAAAATTACCGCTATCATCAGGAAGTACCAATACCGGAGCATGAGTGAGGCAATATTTCAATTGCTGGAAACTCCGCTCACAATTTTCATCCCACTCAAATTTAACATCCTTCCTAGTCAACTTTGTTAACGGCAAATCAATCATAGAAAAATCATGAACAAACCGTCGATAATAACCTGCCAAACCCAGAAAACTTCGTACCTCAGTGACGGTTCGAGGTTGCTCCCAATTCTCCACCGCTGCTATCTTTTGAGGATCAACTTGAATTCCTTGAGCCGATACAACATGCCCCAAAAATGCCACTTCAGTCAACCAAAACTGACATTTACTAAACTTAGCATACAACTGATGCTCCCTCAATTTCTTTAATACTAAGTTAAGATGTCGGATATGATCTGCTTTAGATTTAGAGTATACCAGAATATCATCAATAAAAACAATAACAAATTTATCAAGATATTGCTGGAATACCTCATTCATCAATCTCATAAAAGCTGCAGGTGCATTAGTCAACCCAAACGGCATAACCAGAAATTCATAATGTCCGTAACGAGTTCGGAAAGCCATCTTAGGTACATCATCCTCTTTAATTTTCAACTGATAATAACCGGATCTCAAATCAATCTTAGAGAATACACACGCACCTTTTAGTTGATCAAACAAATCATTGATGCGAGGCAATGGATAACGGTTTTTAATCGTTACCCGGTTCAATTGCCTATAGTCAATGCATAATCTCAGCGTTCCATCTTTCTTCCTCACAAATAATACTGGGGCACCCCAAGGTGACGAACTTAAAACCTTTATCAAGTAATTCTTGCAACTGAATTTTCAATTTTCTTAACTCAGCAGGAGCCATTCTATAAGGAGTTAGAGATATAGGGTCGGTACCTGGAAGCAAATCAATAGAGAATTCCACATCTCTGTCTGGCGGCAACCCCGACAAATCATCAGGGAATACATCAGGATAATGCCTGACCACACTAACTTCTTCTACACTAGTAGGAGCAACATCATTTAACACCACATGTGCTAAATATCCCTGACAACCCTTCGATAATAATTTCCTTGCCCTTATGGCAGAAATAACACCATGTCTCACCCCACTTCTATCGCCCATAAAAGTAACCTCGGGTAATCCAGGACGATAAAAAGTAACTGATTTACCATAACAATCAATATGGGCACGATTATAATGCAACCAATCAGCTCCTAGAATCACATCAAAATCCACAATATCTAATGGAATAAGATCAGCTGACATAACCACGCCCTCTACCATCACTGGACACCCAAGATACACACTATCAACATAACATTTATCTCCTCTAGACATGGCAAACTCTAAATCAAATCCTAGAGGTGAAGGGTGAGGTTGGGTCATTTGAGCAAACGTATGAGAAATCACAGAGTGCGTAGCACCACAATCAATCAAAACCTTAGCAAAATGACCAAGAACATTTAACGTACCCATGATCAAGTCGGGATGGTTCTGAGCCTCTTCTAGTGAAATATGATTAACTCGCCCTTGAGCTTGCTGTCGTCCACCACGACCTCTACTGCCCTGATTACCTCGCCCCTGCGAAGTATGTCCCTGGCCTGGCTGACTAGGCTGCCTGGATGATCCTACACCACCAGTAGCAACTTCCCCCTGACGGGACTGACCTCCCTGATGCCACTGAGATCCACCAGCTGGCATAGAAGAATAAGAAGAATAACCCCCAAAGTCCTGAGAATACCCTGTTTGAGGATGAGGCTCCTGGGGATACTGATAAGGTCCGGAAGCATACGGAGCAGCATCCCCCTGGTAGTGGTAAGCACCACCACGACCTAACTGGCCATAATTGCCTGGTCCAAAACTCTGCTGAATCGGCGCTGGAGGTGGCATAGTGGTCTGCTGCGGTCTCTGCTGACCCTGGGGACACTGAGAAGCCCGATGTCCCATTTGTCCACAAGTAAAACAAGCACCACTACCTCTCCTACACTCACCATGATGACGAAAATTACAACGGCGGCACCACGGAGCGCCAGAACCACCAGCACCACCAGAATCCCTCTGCCTCTGAAATCTAGGCCCACCAGAAAATCTACCACCACCTCTCCTCGGACCAGTAATACTATATCCACCGCTAGAAGAACTCGAACTCGCCCCACTCTTCTTAAAATTCTGCGTTTGTCGAGGTCCCGGAATGGAGATACCCTTACCTTTATCATTCTTCTTCTGACCATCATCCTTGTCCTCGTCATCCTCACTGTCATGAAGATTATCAGAGTCTTCCATCCTAACCAGAATCTCGAAAAACTCATGGTAATCGGATCAGGGAAGTGCACTGGCAAAGGTACGCCACTTCTTCTTAGATCCCAACTTGAAACGTCGAAGCATCTCTACCTGATTACCAGCTGTATCAGGGTCATAACGAGACAAATCAGTAAACTTTCTGTAGTACTCATGAGCGGACATATCTTTTTGCTTCAACCTGGTGAACTCTTGCTTCTTGCGATCAATATACTATGGAGGGACAAACCTCTTCATAAAATTCTCTTTAAACACTGCCCAATCAGCTGCCCTCTCAGGTGCCATAAACTTAGTCTGGTTTACCCACCAAGCTGCCGGTTCTCGGCCCAAAAACCAAGTAATGGTCTCAACCCATCTATTATCAGGAAGATTTCCCTGACTTTGCATCACCTGAAACGTCTTTTCAATATGGTCCAGCCATTTCTCTGCCCCCTCGTGACCTTCATTACCCATAAAACGATCCGGTTTCAAATTGTACATGGTCTCCAAGGGTGTCATCTGAGGTGGGGGAGGAGGACGAATCATATTCTGAAAAGCCTGGGCCATTGCTTCCCCCAACTGAACGATATCCAGGAAATTAGGATCAGAAGTACGGCGGGACTCCCTACGCTCTCTACGAGGCGGCATAATTCTGACAGAAAACATCAAAAGATCATTAAAGCATTAACAATTATACAGGACTGCAAACTAAGCTCTGATACCAAACTGACACACCCCGACCCAGAGGATCAAGGCGTGCTGGGCGTCACGTGAGCGTGACGTAACCAAAAGTGCGACACGGAAGCAAGATATAAAAGAATACGAAGGAATTTAGACCAATATCTAGTAGAACAACCTATTAGAATAAAAGGATGAGTTAATACAAACACATAAATTCAGAGCATAGGTTTAAGTGCAATCAAGTAGGACTAAAATAGAAGTACATCACCCTCAGGTGAGTCCTACATGTTAAGAGTCTGTCAGAATGCCGGAAAAAGACCTCGAGAGTCACCAACCGCGAACTAGAGCCTAAAAGGGCGCAAAACAAAATGAGTGGGTCAGTAAAACCAAAGATTTTCCAAAACATTTCATTTAAAACATTTCTAACCCCTCACCGTAAAAACCTGTATACTTTCCCAGAAAATAGTATATAAACATATATATATATATACATCAACAAAACTCAGCTCACGTCCATCAACATAATATCTCAGTAATGATATGCCATGCCCAAAATGTAAACAGAATGCATCAAAATCAATCAGGTGAAATAATAAATCAACCGGAGACCCTACAATAGTCATGTACAGCTGATTCTAAAGCTCAACATCCAATCCAACCGGAGTCACCTCGGTGACCTGTACGGTCCAACTCTGCACGTCACTCGGAACTACATATAGTAGTCTGTACGATGAAAGGTGTATAAATACGCTCTAGTGCTTCTCTCATCAATCATCAATGCGCATAACTAAGGTCACCCACTAGTCGGAATCACATCTAGTGATCTATACGACTAGCATGTCGAAACCCTATCATGGTCTGTACGACATCCACCTACTTGGATCCAAGACGAGCGTGCGGTGTGGTGAATAAATATAAGCACTAACACCTAAGTGCAGGTTATGAGCTTTCAATGCAATTCATATAAAATAACTCAGCCGAATAATAATAAAACTCACATGTGCGTCCACCGCGTCAATTCACATATATATATGCATCAATTATCAAACTAAATATCTCAACAATTGCATGCATGGCAAATTAATTCATAACTTTCATAAAAACGCATTTTCTGGGAAAAACAGGTGTATATAGGTAATACGAAATCAAAACTGCCCACTCACTGGTAAGTCGATGGGTCGTAACCCCCGTGACGTCCCTGGATACGCTCGTCCTCGGGATAGGTGTCACCTATATGCGAAATAACTATAAAAACGTTAATTTAACACATAATCAAACAATTCGAAATAACTTCTCATACGATGCTCAAATT
Source organism: Malus fusca (assembly GCA_035220775.1). Classification (NCBI taxonomy): domain Eukaryota; kingdom Viridiplantae; phylum Streptophyta; class Magnoliopsida; order Rosales; family Rosaceae; genus Malus; species Malus fusca. Next base: position 23,642,723 of record CM069072.1, on the reverse strand, counting down.
GGGTATATGAATATACCACATCGACCTACTCGACGTCACGGACGTCGACATATTTGTAGAAAAATTTTCTGACGTGGCACGCGCCCCCACGCGCCAGGGAAGGCACGGGTCCACGCGCGCCCACCCGCACCTTCTTCTTCCTTGGCTCGCCGGACTGGTTTTTCCGGCGGCCGGTTTCTGGCGAGTTTTAAAACTCTTCGTTCTCCTTCGTTTTTCACCCATTTTCTTCGTATTTTATATCAAATTGAAGCCCCAATCATGAAGAATCACAATAGACTATTTTAAGGCTCTAAAAACAACCAAATCTCACCGGAAAAATTCAAGCAAAACCGGCCAAAACCAAACCTCGTGATCCCGACGTCCAAATCCTTCAAACGAACGTCCCCGAGCTTCCTTAGGACCTCCTAAAGCTCACTGTGAGCTTGGATTGTCCTAAAAATCAACCAACATAAAGTTCATGAATAGTGCCACATTCGGTCCTCGGGTTTTAAACGTGAAAACGAAGGAGTTCTTACCTGAAAATGGTATCTTTGAGTTCGTAGGACACTCACGAACACGATGGTACTAATTTCCACGTCGATCCATGAAGTTTGGGTTGGATTTGGGTGTCGTCCGTACGTTTTGGGTGAGAGAGAGAGAGAGAATCGTGAGGGAGGAGAGAGAGAGAGAGAGCTACGGGAGGGAGAGAAGACAGGGAGTGCGTGTGTGTGATTGTGTGGTCCAACACAATCCTCACCATCCAATTTCATCCTAGCTCCCTAACCACACAACAATCCAACATACCAAAATCAAAATTTTAAATCCAAAACTTAGGTAAAATTAATCCAAATAATGTCACACACACGTACCTTAATGCCCGTTAAGGGTAATTACGTCATTTCACGTCCCCGACATAGAAATCTCGGGACGGGCTGTGACATATCGGTGCATATATATATAATTATGTACATATGGATAGGTACACAAATTATGTATTTCTATACATGCATATAAACATATATGTATTGTTACCACTTTAAGCAATTTTTTACCCGTATTGAATACACATTAATTAAAAATCTTTTATTTATAATACTAAAAATAAAACAAAACAAAAGTTCATAATTATTAGAAAGAATTTGGGTGATATATAAAGTCAAAGGACCAAAATCAGTATTTAATCTTACACCCAACTTTAATGAAAAAAATAAATCTTATTTAGGGATTATGATCTAATTTCCTACACATTAATATTCGTCTTTTATTTTTCAGTACAATTGAATGCCTTATTAGTTTTGGATTTGTTTACCTTTTTTTATAAATAATTTGGAATAGTATATATTTTTACATGTTGCATTTTGTAGGTTCACCTTTGTTGAAGGTTTATGGAGGATCCCATCTTCCATGTGTAGCAAACGAAGACTGCGGTCCGGGTGGCAATTGTGTACACGGTGTATGCACCTGCGTCGTAAATTGTGGTAGTAAAGAAAACGAGTTGAAGCAGTAGATGCGATCATGCGACAGAGTTTTGTCCTCGTGGCTGCAAAATTATGAAATGTAAAAGTGGTACTTGTTTTTATTTATTTATTTGGTCAAAAGTGGTACTTGATTTTGTCAATGTTAATTACATAAATACAAGGTCATCTCATGATCTCATCATAAAAGATCATATCAAGGGAGCCGCAAACCAAAAATAGAACAAAAATGAAATTAATTCGCTCATTCTTCTTAGATTTTAATTTACTAATCTCTTGCTACACAATCATGTGTCTGGTAATTTGTTCTTTTACATCTTATTCTTTATTCTTTATTTTTTTATTTTTATGGAGAGGTTATGAGAAATTTCACTTTGCTTATGACTAAGGTCAAGCAGACTTATCAACTCAGAGTATCGAATACGGGACCTCCCACATTTTCTTTGTTTTATTGGAAAGCCGCAGTTTGCGCCAGTAGCTTACTACTAAGCCCCTTGCTGTGGTTTATTCTTTCTTAAAAACATAAATCGAGGTGAGTGAAGAAAGTTGAGGTTCCACCATAAAATCAACTGACAATATGGAGAGTACCAACCTACTTATAAGCTTATGCAATGTCCCTCCTCTCATCAATGTGTGATTCATTCTCAACATGCCCCCTCACGTGTAGCGAACTTTCAAGCCTAACAGTAGGCAACACAACAGGATGACGTGAAACGTGAGTGACCGTTTGGCTTCATATGTAGAACAACCTACTCTGATACCACGAAAAAAATTGAGATTCTATTATAAAACTAATTAGCAATATAATATGAAGGGCAATCTAAGTTGCTTATAAACTCATACAAAGTTTTGTACATACCATTTATACAAGCAGAGGTTTATATTAAACTAATTTAAATTGCTTCAACTAGTATCGTGTGTGATTATGTGAACGATCAATTTGAATAGTCACATTAGTATCGTGTTTGGTGATGCGATGGATCAATTTGGGCAGAAAATCACTTATAGCGGTCGCCAATGAACTTGCTACAAATTTTGACCCAAAAAACAAAACAAAACAAAACAAAAAAAAAAAAAAAAAAAAAAAAAACTTGGTACAAATTATTACGTATAAATCAAGATTCTAAAAAACGTTAGGCGCTAGGGCGTTAGTCGGACGGCGGGCTAGCGCCTAGTGCCTAGGCGGTTAGGCGGGATCTAGACAGATTTAGGTAAATTTCTTATATAGCTTGTAAATAAGTGCATATTGACACTTACAAAAAATTATACTTATATGAAATCTATAGATAAAATAATAAAAGAATGATAAAATGTAAAAAGAATATCCAATAAGTCTAAAATTTAAAAATACATTAAGCCATATAACTTAAGGTATTTTGAATGGTTATATCTAATTTTTTTAAATTAAAAGTAAAAATCGTGGGTTGGGTGGGTGGTTGAAATTGAAACTTCTGAAAAGATACATGCATGCTTCCCCATTTCAGGACCACGTGTGTGGTGTGACCTCCCCTCCATCCCTAGTCCCCATCCCTCACATCAACAAAGGAGACCATTTTGACACCTTGAAAACCGGAAAATTTTATTCCTTTTTATTCTTTCTCCTTTTCCTCATCGTCTTCGTCTTCTTTCCGTTTCCTCTTCTTCTTCGTTATTTTTCCGTTTTCCATCTGTAAATTTTCCCCTTCTTGGTGCACAGAGAAGGGGAGTCGAAGCAGCGAGAAAGTTCTGGGTATCTATTTGCAATTTCTTCCTAGGAAACCATTTCACTCTACCTAGACAGCCGCCTAGGGGCCGATTTTCAGAACACTGCGTATATTCTTCAACTTCTTGTCCATTTTTACCATATACTCATGAAATCATTTGCGATACGAAATGACACCAAAAATTATGACAAATCTTCATTAAATAAGAATAAAATAATAAAAATATTCTTAATTTTTATTAAATCATTTTGATCGATTGTTTATAAATTGAGGGTATTTTTATCGTTTTCGTCCTTATTTAACAAAATTTCCACGGAATGATCAAAACGAGTGATGACGGACAAACTCAGAACGAGTTCTATCCATTTCAAATCTCAATAACAAAAGTAAGGAGTTATGATAATCTCAAGAATCATCGTGATTAAAAAAGCCTTTATTTATTTATTTACGCTTTAACGAACTTGATTCAAATTTGTGCATCGCTGCATCAATTCGTGAAATACTAGGAGTTCTAATGTGAATATGATACCTCGTGTACTTAGAAAGTCATCAAATTACAAGTTTGATAGAGTAAATATAAGTTATAGTTTGAGAAGTGTGAGCGAATTTATTAAAGTTTATTCTGCTTTTTTTTCTCCCAGTTCACCCATTCACACTCGCATCTATTGCTCCAACATGAAACTTTTTTTCTACTTTATTAGCATAACGAACGGGGCATTGGCATTTTGCTTGTAGACATTTGCATTTCTGTTCTGAACCCACGGCATTGCATTGGTCATCATCGAAACATGGAACTTGGTATCCTCCATGAACCTTCAAAATTGATGAACCTACAGAAGGCAACAAGCCAATACTATATCATTAGCAGGGCCGGTCCAAACATTTTGGAGGCCCTGGGCAAAAATAAAAAAGGGGCCCACAAACTTACAATTACGCACAAGAAAATTTATATTTTTTATGTGATTTTTTTCTCTTTTTCGACTAGGTATTTGAAGGATTTTCAATAATTTGAATAAGTATTTTTCTTTGTTGGAGAATAAGTATGTCACGCATAAAAATACAAAGTTACATTGTAAAACTTGGTCAAGTGATCATAAGGAAAAGAAGATTGTCATATAGTAAAAAAGTACTAGCCTCTCTGTTAGTTCGTGTGATAGGCTATTTTCTTATATCGTCCTTACATGCTTCTAAATTAAGGTATAAATAAAATTACATTCTTCATCCTTAATATTAAAGCATATAGAATAAGACAATAAATAAGCAAAGATTATTTCCAAAGGTTATTTTATGTGTATGCAATATAAATGAGTAAAATTTTCTTTCTCTACCTTCACACAAAAAGGGAAAATCAAACATGATAAACAAGCCATCTAATAGATCAGTATTTGCATCGTTCTCTTCTTTTTCTACTTCTTATTTTTCGTTGCATCTTTGACTTCTTCCCCTGTCTTTGTTAATTGTGGTATTCAAGGTTCTGAATCACTTAGAAGTAATCAATCAGGAGAAATCCTAAACTCAATCGAGCAATACTTGATCTCTAAATTGTTCAAACACATGACTTTGACAATGCAATTTTCTGACTAAAAACCTTGTGATTTGGTAGAAGAGAAAGTTCCAATTTTTTCAATTGCCTGAAGGTGATCTCATTTTCTAAATAATCTCCACTCTTACCAAATTAAATTGGTAAAGACATATATTAATTTGTTGAAAGTTGAATTGGAATGAATGTCAAAAACCTTTTTTGAATAATCTCCACTCTTACCAAATTAAATTGGTAAAGACATATATTAATTTGTTGAAAGTTGAATTGGAATGAATGTCAAAAACCTCCAATCCACTTTTAACTGGTAATTATAATTTATAATCAAAGGAAAAAAGAAATTAACAATCAAACAAAAAATTAGTAAAAAATCAAAGGTAAAAAGGAATTAAGAATCAAACAAAAATTAGTGAAAGAATCAAAGGCAAAAAGAAATTAACAATCAAACAAAAAATTAGTAAAAAAATCAAAGGTAAAAAGAAATTAAGAATCAAACAAAAATTAGTGAAAATTTACAAATAAAAAGGAGAGCAGGGCCGAGTTCGAGCACGAGACCTCAATGTTATTGACAAGCAATGAAACCAGCGCCACTACCTACACTTCTTGACAAGTTAACCAAATTTGTTTATATTTATATGCTTACAAAAAATATATAAATACACTACCCTAATAATTTTTGTGCCCCCGATTTTTTGAGGCCCCGGACAGTCGCCCTGGTTGCACTGGGCTAGGGCCGGCCCTGATCATTAGCCCCATCAATGTAGCAAATGTGTGTGTGTGTGTGTGTGTGTGTGAAGAGAGAGAAAGAGAGAGAGAGAGAGAGAGAGAGAGAGAGACATGAAATGACAAAGAGGAGCAGCAAAAAGGTCATCTAGATAGTCGTTTTTACGTTGTGATCAATCAATCGACGAGGGAGGAAGCTTGTAAGGTGCAACTTGGTGTCTATAGGAATCAATATATAGGGACAAAAAATTGAGTAAATTAAGCAAAAATCGATTCCTGGAAGCAAAATTGGTCACACGGCATTATGTAGATTACTTTGAAAGGTTTTTCCTATTTAGAAGCTAATTTCATTCCTTGATGTGATTTTTATTTTTACATTGATCCTTTTTCCATATATATTGAAATGAATATGTTTGAACCCAAAATTACACTTTCCGTCCAATAAATTGAGACCGTTGAATGAATAGAGTTTTAGACTGTTGGATGACAGAATAGAGATAATTTTTATTATTATTGAGGGATTTATTGTGGTTTTAATTATGCTATTTTTTTTTTCTTTTTGAAATGTTAATTATGCTGTTATCTCTTAATAATATATTAAATTATCTAAATTTATACACATTAAAGCCAAACGAGAAAAACATTGTTCCAACGTACAGTGAAGTTGTTTACACCTAAAATGTGCTACTCGGGTTAAATATGGCAAATATGGCATTTGGAGGATGATGGGGCAAAACATTGAACTTGGAAAGATATTTGGCTACAAGTGTAATAGTTTGACATTAAAATAATACTTTTCCATTTTGTTTGGGTGGTGGAGTTGTGCCAAGAGCTTTGTTTAATCAAAGAAATGCATGCTTTTTCATTGCAAGTGGATGGGAGACACCATGCAAACATTCGGGCAGAGGATACATGGTGAAATGGGTCAACTTGCTTCTTTTAATTATTATTTTATTGCATGTGGTGAAAACATGTGGTGGAAATGCAAGTTCCTTTTTTTTAATATTATTTCACATGCAAGTTAGCAGTGAAGTTTCTTTCGGGCAAAGCTTAATGTTCTCATCAAAGGGTTCTCCAGATCTATATATAAAGAAGCAAAGGCATAAGGATTATGGACACTCAAACAACCAATCAATCAACTCTACTCAAATCAGCTCATCAGCTTCCTTGTAGACATTTAGCTTTAGCCAAGCATCTATTGCTTTCCTTTTTTATTAGCTCTGCTGCTCACTAGTAGTATCGATCTCCTTTGTAGTTCATGTACAACTCATTTTCAGTCATTTAAATTACAAGTTGTTGATGCACAAAATCAGCGAGGACTTTGGTACAACAGAAAGTGTCAAGTTTGTGACCTTCGCTAGATTGTTCTAGTCACTGGTGTGGATAAGTATGTAAATGGACAGGGACAAGGAAGCAAACACAAGATGTACGTGGTTCACCCAGATTGGCTACGTCCACGGAGTAGAGGAGTTCTCATTAATTGTGAAGGGTTTACACAAGTATATAGGTTCAAGCTCTGCTTTACTGAGTTCTAGTGAATGATTTAGTACAAATGACAGTAGGAAATATTGTGAGAGAATCATCTCTTTTTATAGAATAGAGTCTCTAGCTTTGTTCTGACTTTGACACGTGTCTTGTTGTGATTGGCCTCTGATGTTGACATATGTCGCACTATGATTGGCCTCTGATGTCGACACGTGTCGCATTGTGATTGGCCTCCTAGTTAAAGGGAAACTCTTGTGGATCCTTGACGGTATAACGTTAACCGGTGCTCAGTAGTTTCAGAATTGGTCAAGTATGGTACAAACAGTGCTCCCCTAAGTTCCCGAGTGAGGGAAGCTCCTCGGTTGGGGACTTGCAAGATCCAAGCCACTGAGTAATCACGAAACTTCTAAGTACCGAAGTGTGGTATCGTTTTCACTTGCCTTATTTGTCTCATAGATAGATGTGGCATTTTCTCTGGAAGTACTTTTCCTCCATCCAATGGTAGTATCTTTAACTGATAGAGACGCATAAGGTAATGTATCAATTTCACTTGAAGCTTACTTGTAGTTTCGGGCTTGATCAAGCGCGATACGAACCCTATAGTAGGAGTCCCCCAAGTCTCTGAGTGAGGAGATCTACCGAAGGAGGTGACAAACAAGGTAAGCAATCAGAGTTCCAAGCAATCAGTCCCAGATCAGAAGTTTGATTTCGAGTTCCGGCTGATTGTTCTCCTTCTCCCTATCTTGCAGGCAGCAAAAAGGATAAAGAGAAAAAAAAAAAAAAGATGATATGAGATACTTTTTCTTTTGAAGAACTAACGGATGAATCGGGTTGTACTTGTTGACTTTCCACAGGCTTATTCTTGAACTGGGCTGGAAGGTTTTCTGGTTTCCTCTAGAGTATAAAGCCGACTCAAGAATTTGAGGGTCAAAAAAAGTCCATCAAATCAAGAGTTCATTCAACCTTGATGATATGGGATACTTTTGCTGTTGAAAAAGTAGTGGATGTGGAATGGCGAGGCTTTGTTCTTTAACGACGTTGCTAGTGAAATGTTGTTGAAGTTTCTTGAGCTCTTCGAATAGAGCAGTGATGCCGAGCTTGGATTTGATTTAGACTTCTCCATCTAGATTATGCGGTTCTGCAGGAAGGGCATTTTGCTATAGTGATATGTTTCAGCTCATGTTGAACCTTCTGCTTCACTCTTTTGCATCGTAGAAGTGGTGCGCAACCTTTGCATTTGAATGGTCCTTCAGAGCACTACTTCTTAGTGACTCATCCATGCTTGGCAGTTTTAGTGTAAAGAGCTAATATTGTATCAATTGTTCTGAGGTATTTGCCGAAAGAATTCGCGACCTTGACAACAGTTGAGGATGAGTACTCGAGAGCAATGTTAGGCAAGCAACCATGCAAAGATTCTGGGTAATCAGTTCCAGATTGGAAGTTTGATTTCAGGTTCCGACTGATTGCGTTCTTTCTCCTTGTCCTGCAGGTAAGAGCAAGGGCAAAGGAAAAGACAGGGAAAAAGCATGATATGGGATACTCTTGCTTTTAACCCTGATGATATGAGATAATCTTGCTCTGGTGTGGCTTGTTTGCAGAAGTACTATCGGGGGAAAAGAAGCCGAGTATTTCGAGAGACTCTGCTAGGAGTGCCCTTTCGGATGTGAAGAAGAGTTGAGCATTTTTTTTATTTGCAGGTCTGCCTGGCTGTGGAGGATGAAGGTCGACATATATGGGAATTGTCTAAATAGTGAGTAGTGACGTTGTTTCGTTACCCATTTCGGTCATAGTAATGTAGTGGGAGCTGCAAGATTCACGTGTTTTAACTTTGTCAATGCACTTTGAAAAAGTGGTATGTGGTATCTGGAAAACTGATGTTGCATGTGAAGATTATAGACAAATTTTATCCAAGGAAATCTAGCTTTCGAAGTTTGGAGAGCGGTGGCCTTTCGGTTTTCGAACAATCAATCTTGTCAGGGATCTAGCTCTTGAGATTCGGAGAACGACGCCTCTTTAATTTTTGAGAAAGCAATCTTGTTGAGAGTCTGGCTTTCGAGATTCGGAGAGCGGTGCCTCTTCGATTTTTAAGAAAGCAATCTTGTTAGGAGTCTGGCTCTCGAGATTCGGAGAGCGGTGCCTCTTCGATTTTTGAGCAAGTAATCCTGTTGGGAGTGTTTTCTCGAATGTGAGTAAAGGTTGGACATTTTTGCCAGCCTACCTTGCCACGGAGCATGGAGGTTGACACATATAGGGACTTTCCAGTTATCAAGCAGTGGTGATGTTCCTTTACCCTTGTGGGTAATAGTAGGGTAACTGGACCTTCAAAATTTATGTATCTAAACTTTGTCAAAGATCTTTGGTAAAGTTATCTGTGGTATCCGAAGAGTTGATGTTGCGTGTGGAGATTGTCGACAGATTTTACTCAGGAAAATCCGCTTCTCGAAATCCGGAGAGTGGTGCCTCTTCGATTTTTGAACCAACGGCCTTGTTGCCTTTTCTTTTATAGGGGCACCAATTGTGTGCAAAAAGTATGTTCAGAGAGTTATAGCTTGTAGGAATTTTCCCCTTATTTTTGTACTTCAGAGATTTATTGGATCTCATTTTTCCTTCATCATTTCTGAAAATGTCTGGCCCATCTGACCGTTGTTTCGACTTGAACTTTGGTGAGGATGCATCCATGTCTCCTCAAGACAACATATGGTGCCCATCCTTTTTAACCCCTAATGGTCCTCTTACCATTGGGGACTCTGTGATGAAGAATGACATGACCGATGCAGTGGTGGTCAGGAACCTTCTCACTCCCAAAGATAATAGACTATTTTCCAGACGGTCTGATGAGTTAGCTGTTAAGGATTCTTTGGCTCTCAGTGTTCAGTGTGCAGGTTCTGTATCTAATATGGCCCAACGCCTATTTGCTCGAACCTGCCAAGTTGAATCATTGGAGGCTAAAATGGTAAGTCTTAAACAGGAGATCAGATGGCTCAAGCATGAGAATAAACAGTTGCACAAACTCACACATAACTACGCTACAAGCATGAAGAGAAAGCTTAACCAGCTGCAGGAATCTGATAGTCAGATTTTAATTGATCATCAGAGGTTTGTATGTTTGTTCGAAAGGCATTTATTGCCTTCATCTTCTAGGGCTGTACCACGTACTGAAGCTCCAAATGATCAACCTCCAGTGCCTTATCTTTCTTGGGTTCTGCCCAGTACTGAGGTTCCAAATGATCAATCTCTCGTGCCTCCTCTTTCTGTGGCTCTGCCGAGTACTAAGACTTCTCATGAGCAACCTTTGTGAATGATCCCTTCTATTCGTTTGTTCTGATTCATGTGTATGCATATATCTATAGTTATCGGAGATATCAATAAATAAGATTTACTTCATTTCAACGTATTGTGTTAAGTACACCAAGGAATCCTTCACTAAGTCTTTTGAATTTTTTCTTTTGTTGAAGTTTGCATGTTGAAACTTCGTGGGTGGATCATGTAGGTTGAAATAATGCTCCCTTAATTTCCCGAGTAAGGAAAATTTCTCGGTTGGAGACTTGAAAAATCCAAGTCACTGAGTAGTCACGAAACTTTCGAGTACCGAGGTGTAGTAGCATATGGTAGGAGTCCCCCAAGTTTCCGATCGAGGGAGTTGACGAATGAGGTGTCTTGCTAGTAGCCAAGTTTCCAAAGTAACAAAACTTCACCATTTTCCTTTCTAAGTGGTAGCCCAAAACTCTTCTTTCATGTATATTTGTTATGAAAGTTGTTAGGCCCAAAAAAGGGGAGGCCTAGGCTCTTTTTTTTTTCTTTCAAATTTTTGAATTTTTATTTTATTTTATTTAAATTTTTGAATTTTTGAAAAAATATATATATATTTTTAAAGTTTTATAGGTGAAGCTTTGATGTTGAAGCTTTGTAGGTGAAGCTTTGGGGTTGAAGCTTTGTAGGTGAAGCTTTGATGTTGAAGCTTTGTACGTGAAGGTTTAGAGTTGAAGCTTTGTAGGTGAAACTTTGGTGTTGAAGCTTTGTAGGTGAAACTTTGTAGGTGAAGCTTTGATGTTGAAGTTTCGTAGGTGAAGCTTTGATGTTGAAGCTTTGTAGGTGAATCTTTGTAGTTGAAGCTTTGATGTTGAAGCTTTGTAGGTGAAGCTTTGAAGTTGAAGCTTTTGAGTTGAACCTTTGTAGGTGAAGCTTTGGTGTTGAAGCTTTGTAGGTGAAAAAGCTTTGGAGTTGAAACTTTTTAGGTGAAACTTTTTTTGGCACCATAAATTGATTTTGCTTCACACTATCTTGATCAAGAGTGTGTGAAGCTTTTGAGGATTGTAGTTGCCCTCCATTGATGAAGCTTTCTTGACACCATAAATTGATTTTGCTTTACACTATCTTGATCAAGAATGTGTGAAGCTTTTGAGATTTGTAGTTGCCCTCCATTGATGAAACTTTGTTGGCACCATAAATTGATTTTGCTTCACACTATCTTGATCAAGAGTGTGTAAAGCTTTTGAGAATTTGTAGTTGTCCTCCATTGATGAAGCTCTGTTCAATTTCCCAATTTCCCTTTTTTGATTTTATTTTTTGGGAAAACTGGAAATTTGAAAATGTAGGAGAGACAACATATACAAGCCACACCTATAAATTGAATTTGCTTCAAATAGTCTTGATCAAGAATGTGTGAAGCTTTCTACGAGTTGTAGTGTTTGCATTGTTACAAAGGAGAAATGTCTGAAGCAGATGCAAGAGAGCTGAAGAGCTTGATCTTCGTATACCATGCACTGAAGCCGTTGTTGACTTGCAATAAGACTTTGTTGGTGACTATAATCTTGTTGGGCATAAGTGCTCCCCTAGTTGAGTTGTAAAGCTTGAGGGTTTTTGATTATTTGTGAATGCTAGGAGTTTACATGTACAAGTTGTGCAACTCGTCTTCTAGTTGGTGGAATGAATGGTGAGTTGCTTTCATCACCTGGTTGGTGGTACGAAGTTGAGTTCTTTCATCACATTTCATCACCTGGTTGGTGGCACGAAGATGAGTTCTTTCATCACCTAGTTGGTGATAAGAGTGGCAAGTTGCCAAATAATATTAGAGTACGGGTTGTACATTTCATCACCTGGTTGGTGACACAAATGTGAGTTCCTTCTTCACTTGGTTGGTGATAAGAGTGGCAAGTTGCCAAATAATATTAGAGTATGGGTTGTACATTTCATCACCTGGTTGGTGGCACGAAGGTAAGTTCCTTCATCACCTAGTTGGTGAGAATAAGGGCAAGGTGTCGAGGCACATTGTAGCAAGTGTCGAATGACACAAAGTATGTTGAACCCTTCCGAAGCACAGTTGACTTATGCATGAATGTGTTGGAATGTATGATTAAATGAATATACTGTGAAGTTGTTCGTTATTTGTATAGTCTTGTTGACATATACTTAGACTTTGTTTCATGTTGGAAGCATTCATGTTGAAGCTTCAAACTTGAGTGTTTCATTGCTAGAAATGTGAAAGAGTTAGGACCGAGTTGCCTAAATCACATCTTTATTGAATTCATGCCAAATGGTTTTCGTTACGTAGGATGCCGAACTGCTGTAGCCCAACACTTGTATAATGTGAGTCTACTTGTAATAGTACTTCAAGTGATCATCGTTTCATGGATGGCCAAGGGTCTTGCCATCGGAGCTTCTGAGCTTGTAGGAGCGAAGACGACTGATGCCAACAACTTTAAACGGTCCATCCCAGTTTGGACTGAGTGTGCCTTCACTCGGGACTTTGTCACAGAGTAATCTTTTCTTCAGTATCCAGTCCCCCACTTTGAAAGAGCGAGGTTTGACCCTTGAGTCATAGTAGTTGGAGATGCGCTACTTGTAGGCGACATTCCTCAAGTGAGCCTGATTTCTGTGTTCCTCGACTAGACTCCAAGTTGAGGGTGAGTTGTTTGTCATTTTCACTTTGCATATAGTTCTGGATTCAGAACGTTGCTTGCTCAAGCTCAATTGGGACAACTGCCTTATACCAAAGGTAAGTGAGAATGAAGTTTCTCCTGTTGAAGTCCGATATGAAGTGCGGTATGACCAAAGAACTTGGGGTACAAGTTATGGCCAACAACCTTTAGCCTTGTCCATGCTGGTTTTCAAAGTGCGCTTGATTATTTTGTTGATGGCCTCAACTTGTCCATTAGACTAGGGATGGGCTGGGGAGGCAAAACATAAGTTGATGTTGAACTTAGAGCAGAACATCTTGAACTTCTTGTTGTCGAACTGTCGCCCATTGTCCGTGGCTATCGCATTGGGAATGCCGAATCTACAATGATTGCATAACGAACCTTGCCTTTCCCTGCAAGCATTGGGCCGATCAAATAAAATCCCCATTGGGTGAAGGGCCAAGGGTTGATCATTGGAGTGAGCAGTTCGGGAAATGAGTGATAAATAATTGCGTAACGTTGACACTTATCACATGAGCGGGATATTCTGATGGCATCTTGGTGGAGTGTTGGCTAGTAATATCCTTAGCGAAAAGCCTTGTGTACTAGGGATTGAGATCCAGCATGATCTCCACAAACTCCTTCATGTATTTCCCGAAGGAAAATTTCTGCCTTCGCGGGCGTAAGGCATCTTAGGTATGGTAGGTTAAAACCCCGCTTGTAGAGTTGGTCATTAATGATAAAGTAACGGGTAAACTTGTATCGAACCTACTTAGTTTGGACTTTGTCATTTGGAAGGGTGCCATGAGCAAGGAATTTATAAATCGGGGTAATCCAACTATCCCCCTGTTGTAAGTTACACACTTCCGCAGCCATGGTGTTTGGTGTTGCCAATAATTCGACCTGAATTTTTCTCGCAATCTTGTCTTCCACTGCTGAGGCAAGGCAAAACAAAGCATCTGCATGATTGTTTGCTGCTCGAGGAACTTGGGTGATATGGTAGTGGAAGTGCTTGAGCAGCAGTTGTGTTTGTGCAAGATATGCTGCCATGAAGCTATCTTTAGCGTCAAAGTTGTTGGTGACCTGGTTAACCACTAATTGGGAGTCATTGAAGATATCAATTCATTTAACCCCGAGGTGTTTGGCCAAACGTAAGCCTGCTAGAAGGGCTTTATATTCGGCCTCATTGTTCGACGCCTTGAATTTGAAACGAAGAGCATACTCCATCGTCACTTTGTCAGGGGTAGTAAGGACTAGTCATACTTCACACCCTTGTTGGTAGGACGAGCCATCAACATATAGACTCCATGCTTGGGTTGTTGGTTCTATTTTCAGAGCTTCCGAGGGTAATGAAGCCATTGTTTTAGGTGTAGAAGCAATGTCAACAGGATAAGTGAAGTCGGCGATAAAGTCTGCCACTGCTTGGCCTTTCTCAACTAGCTTTGGTTGGTAGGAGATGTCAAACTCACCCAATGTTATAGCCAATTTGATCATTCACCTCGAAGTGTTAGGACTTTGAAGTATCTGTCGAAGAGGATGATTGGTAAGCACGATGATAGAATGTGCTTGGAAGTAAGGGCGAAGTTTTTTAGCAGACATGATCAATGCTAGAGCCAATTTCTCAATGTTGGAGTATCGTGTCTCCACATCTTATACGGCCTTGCTAGTGTAGTAGACAGGTCGTTCGTCGTTACCATGATTTCGAATGAGAACGGAACTTACTGCTAAAGCCGATACCGATAGATAGATAATGAGAGTGTCGCCAACCTCAAGATTGGAAAGCAAATGGGCTTTACTCATGTAGTCCTTGAGGTTCTTGAATGCCTCAGCACATTCATCAGTCCATGCAATGTACTTCTTACTTCCCTTAAGTGCTTTGAAGAAATGAACACATCTGTCTGTGGCCTTAGAGATGAACCTGGTTAAGGCTGCCACCTTGCCAGTAAAGCTCTGGATGTCTTTTGAAGTTACTGGTTCCTTCATTTTGAGGATTGCGTTGATCTTCTCGGGATTAGCTTCAATGCCTCGTTAACTAATCATGAAGCCCGAGAATTTGCCAAAGCCGACGTCGAAGGCACATTTGTTAGGGTTCAACCTCATTCGATACCTCTTAAAATGGTTAAAGTTTCATATAGGTTGGTGATGTGTTGGTCAGCATGTTTGCTCTTGACTAGCATATCATCAACATAAACTTCCATGCTCTTCCCAATCTGTTCGGCGAACATTGAATTGACTAGTCTCTGATAAGTCGCCCCTGCGTTCTTTAGGTTTAAGGACATGACTTTATAGTAATACATTCCCCTGCCAGTAGTGAAGGCTGTGTGTTCTTGGTTCGGAGGGTTCATGAGGATTTGGTTGTATCCTGAGTAAGCATCTATGAAGCTCAGGAGTTCACACCCTGCCTTACAGTCTATAAGTCTGTTAATGAGAGGAAGAAGAAAGCTATCCTTCGGGCATCATTTGTTTAGGTCGGTATAGTCGACACATTCTCCACAAGACCTTTTGAAGCAGGAGACTTTCTTTGGTCAGGTTTTTCTTAACAAGGACCACATTTGCTACCCATGTTGGATAATTGACTTCGCAGACGAAGCCTATGCCTTTGAGTTTTTCAATTTCTGCCTTCATTGCTTTGTATCGTTCAGCGACATAAGATCTTCGATTCTGTCTCACCGGCTTGGTCTTGGGGTCAATACTCAAGCGATGACAGATGATATCAAGAGAGATGCTTGGCATATCCTCGTATGACTAGGCAAAGACCTCAGTGTTCTCTTGCAAAAAAGAGATCAATGCCAACCGAATGGGTGGTGACAAGGTGATGCCAATCTTTACCATGCGATCTGGATAATCTTTTGAGATAGAAACCTTCTCCAACTCTTCAGCAGGTTGTACTTGCTGGGTGAAAGAGTCATCTCGAGGATCATCGGGTTGACTGTTACCACCATGAAGATCCAAGTTGGCTTCGTCCGGGCTGGTCTTTATGACTTGGTCATGTATAGAAAGGGTTTCTTTGGGCACAGCAGCTGCTGTTGCTTGACCGAAGTGTTGTAACATGACCGTGCACTAAGTTGATCTCCTCTGATGTAACCATTGCCATAGGGGGTTGGAAATTTCATCAACAACATATGTGTGGAAACCATGGCAATGAGATCATTGATGCCTGTGTGTCCAAAGATGACATTGTATGTCGTTGGGCAATCAACCACCAGGAAGTCAGTGGTAATGGTAGCTGTGTAAGGGCATGTACCAACAGTGAAAGGTAAGTGTATGCTCCCTAAAGATTGCATCACCGGAGAAGTTTATCAGAGGAGAAACTGAGTGATCGAGCACGTGTTTAGCTACATTAAGTGCCTTGAAAGCTTCATCAAACATGATATTGACCGAAGCCCTCGTGTCCACCAGGATTCGTCGTACTTTAAAGTTGGCTATGTGAGCTTCCACGATAAGTGGGTCGTTGTGAGGGTAAATGATACCTTTTTCTTCCTCAGGGTAAAAACATATTAGATCCCAGTTAGGCTTTTGATATTTGCCTCCCCTGATGTCTTCCACGTGAAACACTTGGTGGCTAGGCCTCAAAGTTTGTTCACTATTTTTCATGGCCCTATTGGAAGATTTAGATATGGGTGTGCCGCCACTTATGGAATATATCACATTCACTTAGTATTGGTTACGGTTATCCCTTGGAGGGTGAAGGAGAAACTGATCAATTTTTCCTTCACGTGCCAAAGCTTCAATATGATCACGAAAGGTGATACACTTCTCGCCGTCATGACCGTTATGCTTGTGGTAGCAGCAAAACTTGCTCGTGTTCTTCGTGGGCTTATAATCCGGGTGCCTCGGCTTTGGCTTCGGTATCAGGTGTGCTATGCAGGGGTAAATGGCCACGCATATGGCGTTCAAAGGTGTGTATGCCTCATACCTCGAGGTAAGGCATGTCCTAACACGTGCTTAACCTACTGTGTTGACTGCCTGGGGGCATGGATTATCGTGGCGATATCCTTGGTTATCGCGGTAGTGTCCCTTATTCTTTTTACTAAAATGAGATTGGTGAGGATGGAAATCTTTCCTTTTGCCCTGAGATTGATATGTCTGTTAACTTGGCAAAGTATTAATTAAGGCAGGGGGAGGCACCGCTGCCGTTTGGAAGGTTAAGGTCTTCTCATTTGGTTGGATCTGGCTTCCACTCCCTACTTGCTGATAAAGGGTGGTTGTAGGGGGTTTCCCTTGGTATGTCCTTGCTACGGCGGATGCGTGGTTGTAAGCCTGTGCCATCACCTCAGAGTAAGTTATCCAAGTGTTGTCATTGATCATGTACTTGAAGAAACAGTCACGCAGGCCTGCCGTGAATACCTTGAGGGCGGTCTTGTCATCTGCCTCAGCGCAACGAGAATACTCGTGGCTGAAGCGATCGGCATACTCTCGTAGTGACTCGTCCGCCTTCTGGCGAATAGTGTACAAGTCATATGCAGAATGCAAGCGATTGGTCTGGAAGATGTGTTGAGAAACAAACAGTTTCCTCAGTTCCTCAAATGAGTCTACTATCTTAGGTGGAAGACGGCAATACCGGTTTAAAGCTCCACCAGAGATGGTGGAAGGGAAGAGAAGACATCGCTCTTCGTCGGTGTGCATCTGATATGCCATGGTGAGGTTAAGGTGTTTAATCGGGTCATCATTTCCAGTATAGAGTTGTAAACCAAGCTTTTGTTTTGTCTTCTCTTGAAGGGGGTGTCGAGGATCCTCTTTGTAAGAGGACCAGGCCTGGGTTGGTTCCAGTCAGGTATCTCGACCTAACGTCCAGCCTTCAACTTGTTTACTTCCTCAATGAGCTGTAGACAATGGGGTCCTGAATGGAGTCATGTACCGCTGAAGTTTTCTTCCGTAAGTCTCCATTGCCTCTTGGAAGTAGGAAAGTTTGATCAAGAGCGTGTGATTTTTACTCGGACTCGCCATACTGACTTCTAGGGCGTGTTTACCAGAATACTTCCAAGTCTCCTATACCTTCATATTCCTCTAGGACCTGTCGCTCTTTCCTTAGATTAGTAGCTGGCCTGGGATATGGGAAGGGACTGAGTCTTTCAGAGACCCTTGGGTCATTGATCTTCGAGCTTACATGGATGAGATTGTCTCGACGTTGCTTTAGGAAGTCTCGACAGTCGTGAAATATGGCTTTCGATCCTTCCACTCCTTCTGTAAGGAGGTGCCTTCTTCCAGTCATCCTGCTTCAGGTCGAAGCAGTTAGGTTGAGAGAAGTTTCATGTTGGTCGCCATTTCGATGAGTAGCTCGCTCTTCAACAAGAATACCCATGTTGAGGGCAAGTGACCCTCTGTGTTGGGGGCACCTAGTTGATGGTTGACTTCCACAAGGGTGATGAGCTCGTGTGTTTTAGTATGCCTAGCCTCGTGGAGCATCTCAAAGACCTTCTCATACTGCTCATGGAGGATCTTATTCTTCATCGCTATCTTGTTGTTCTGAGCTTCCAGCTCATTGACTTTAGCTTGAAGAGCAAATTTCCTTCGTTCCTTCTTTCGTTGCTTCGCACTAGGTGCGAGGGGGGTGTCGTTCTGCGTGTTGTGGCTTCCTTCGCTCCCCATGTTGGAGAGGGATGCCTAGTCAAAATAGAGTGTACGAATGGTGGAAACTAGCTTGACAAAGCTGAAGAGAGTAAGAATAAGTCAGTTTCCCACAGAAAGTGTCAAGTTTGTGACCTTCGCTAGATTGTTCCGGTCACTAGTGTGGATAAGTATGTAAATGGACAGGGACAGGGAAGCAAACACAAGATGTATGTGGTTCACCTAGATTGGCTACGTCCACGGAGTAGAGGAATTCTCATTAATTGTGAAGGGTTTACACAACTACATAGGTTCAAGCTCTCCTTTAGTGAGTTCTAGTGCATGATTTAGTACAAATGACATTAGGAAATATTATAGAATAGAGTCTCTAGCTTTGTTCTGACTTTGACACGTGTCTTGCTGTGATTGGCCTCTGATGTTGACACGTGTCGTGCTATGATTGGCCTTTGATGTCGACACATGCCGCGCTGTGATTGGCCTCCTGGTTGAAGGGAAACTCTTGTGGATCCTTGACGGTATAACGTTGACCGATGCTCAGTAGTTTCAAGATTGGTCAAGTATGGTACAAACACAAGCAATCTACAATACCAATCATTTACTTTCCTTTGTTAGTTGCATTTCCAGCAACTTTGTCATTTAGTTGTTGTTACATTTCTCCATATAAGTAAAATCTTTATCTTTAAGGCAAGGAAAGAACCTTCATTTGAGCCACTCCCACTCAATGGAATAATCTCTGATGCGAAAATTAACTTAACACACAAATTAAACCCTCTTGTTGTCAAATTGTAGTAAAGAATGTAAGTAGTGATCGTTCTAGGCCGGGGATTAGGAGGGATTGCTAAATCACTTGGAAACTGACTTGAAAATGTAAAAACAAAGTTTAAAAAACTAAACTAGACTCAAAGAATGCAAAACTATACTTTAAAATACTGAGATAAACAAAAAAAATTCAAAACAGCAACCAAAGACTCAAAACTGCCTTAAAAACACTTTCTGGGCAGTTTTGGGACTCTAACACAAACTTGGACGAATTTTGGTTTTCTAATGAACTAAAACACTTAAAAACATAATCTAAGACAAGTTCTAATTAATATGACTCAAAGAAATAAGATGGGGTTGATTTTGGACGAAAATAATTAAATTAAGACATGAACAAAGTAAACAGATTCTTAGGCAAATTTGGGTGAATCAAAAAACTTAAAAACACAAACTAAAGTGATTACTAACTAATCTAACACTTTGAAATAAATAGGAGATTGGTTCTTGACGAATTTGAAAACAAAACAAACTTTGTAAAACATAACAGATTGTAAATGAATTTGAATGAAACTTATGGATGGAAGGCTAGCTAGGAGGTTCTTCTCCACACATGTCACACTTGCATACAAAACGATTTCCAGTTGCTTTTCGATAAACTATGAATACTCAACGCCCCAAATTAACCGTGAATTGCACTAATTAACCCTCATTTTTTCCACAAGTTATTGGGTTGGATGATTGCATACAACAACCCAAAACATTCCCTACAAGTTCCCTACATGAATTGCATAATAGAGATACAAGCAAGAATCATTAAGTTCTATGAAAAACATAAGCATTGACGAGGCACTCGTTACTATGATTTGCATGAAACTTATGCCAAGAATTTACTTAACGTGATTATGACTAGCAACCTTCACTACTTGTGAATATAAGTTCATAACGATTAAGTGAAACTCCCTTATATTCTAGCGTCAAATTCATGCATGAAAATTAAGCGTGCACTCTCAACCAACATACACAAATCAGTTTTTATACGAACGGATAAGTAAATTGAATTCACAACTTATGAATCACAACTGGATGTAATCAAATCATATAGCAAGCATAAACATGGTTTCGAATCCCCCCTAGCTAAGGGGGGTTTAGTTACTCATAAATGCAACAAAATCAGAAAATAACAAAGTAGACATTGAAAGTAAGAACGAAGTACACCTAAAACGCTCCAATCTTCAAGCATGAAACACCAAGGACCTTCTTTTTCACCACCTTGTTGCAACACAAGTATCTAAGGATGTGTATGGATATATAGAAAGGTTATGAATGTATTTAGGTTGGATGGATGCCACGGCAAGGGGAAGGGAATGTATGGAATTGTGTTTGATTTTTGGTTGGATGAGAGCCACGGCAAGGGAATGGAATTGTAAGTGTTTGTGGGATGTGGGAATATATGGATGAATGTAAGGTCTTTTTATGGAACCCCCTTGTTATGGTGAAGGGTGGATGTATTTATAGGCTAGGGAGAGGAGTGTATGGAGTTGTAATGAGTGGATGTAATGGGTGTAGTGGGTGAGTGTTGTGGTAATGAGTGGATGTAATGGGTTTAGTGGGTGGATGTTATGGTAATGAGTGGATGTAATGGGTGTAATGGGTGGATGTTTAGGAAATGAGTGGATGTAATGGGTGTAGTGGGTGGATGTAATGGGTGTAGTGGGTGAGTGTTGTGGTAATGAGTGGATGTAATGGGTTTAGTGGGTGGATGTTGTGGTAATGAGTGGATGTAATGGGTGTAGTGGGTGGATGTTGTGGTAATGAGTAGATGTAATGGGTGTAGTGGGTGGATGTTTGGTAATGAGTGGATGTAATGGGTGTAGTGGGTGAGTGTTGAAATTGTTATTTATAGGGAGAGGATGATACACAAATTTCAAATTTCGTCCATTTCTTTTGCTCCAAGCATATGCTATCCATTCCATGCCCAAAAATGCTCCAAAATGCTCCAAAATGCACTTCTTTGCCACATTAACCCTTTGGACCTACAAACACACGAAAATAGCTTAAAATGCTAAAATAACTACGAACTAACAACATAAATGCCAAGAAACAAGCTAACTAAGTCGCATAAATATGCTCCTATCAAATTCCCCCACACTTAGCTTTTGCTAGTCCTCGAGCAAAACAAAACAAACAAAACAAAACAAAACAAAACACAACCTAGATCTTCCAACAATTGCCTCAGGGATTTTTAATGAAACATGACATGTTCAAAATCATCATTCCCACAGATTTTGGTCATCGTTACACTTGAGCACATACTTAATCACAGTCACCACTTACTAGTTCACAATTAACCAATTAAAACAATGTTTTGAATGTAGTAACATGCCTTAGAGAATTTACTCAATTCCTTACAAAGTATGCACTCAATTTTCACTCAGATTTTCTAACTACACACCCTATACTAGTCATATGTGAGAAGATTGATGTAGATATGAAAACGAACACTCACATATATGTATCACAAAGAACGCAAATTCTGGAGTTAATAAGCATGTTCAGATATGATCTCATGAATGGAATGCTACTACTTAGATGCGAGAACCAGTGACACCATATGCTCATACCAAATTCAAACTCCACAAATTGAAACACATAACACTCAAGATAGAAGTCAAGGGTTGTAACGGGGCTTAGGGTAATGGTTAACAAAGGAAAGATAGGGATAACAAACGTTCCTAAGGCAATAGCAAGCAAAGTAATGAAATCGAAACTTAGAATTCAGTTTAGAATGCAGAACTCAACTTTTAACACAAAGGGAAGATTTGAGCAACACTTAGGGCCGAATTCAATGTTTTGGACCCTTTCTTCAACAAACAACACTTTAGAACTCTTTTTTTTTTTCTTTTCTTTTCTTTTCTTTTCTTTCCACCCGTGCCTATGGCTCACTACTTACATGAGAAAAAATTCCCCCACACTTGTTTTCTGCCAAACATTACTCAACAGGAATTCGATTTGAATCATGCTTTACTATGCTTTAAGAACAAGGGTATGGATGGTCCTAATCTAGGCTAGGTGAGGATAATGTGGTTAACAAAGAAAATAGGCTAACAAGGCTCAATGGGGTTAACTTAAACATATAATGAAATATGATACACGGCAATTTGGCTTTGGTGGTGCTCACTACACAACTTCATCTTGAATATGTGTTATGCAAATCAATAACATGCTTTGAATGAAATGGGCATGAGTTCTAGCATTTGGAACTAAATGATGAAACGCCTACTAAGTAGTAACCAAGCAAAGAAAAATGAGATCATGCAACGACTTTAGAAAACAATAATGCACAGATTTTAACTCTCCAAATAACGTTTTAGGCTCAAGTCTCACAGGGTTGTAGCGTTTGTTTGAGTTCCTTCCTTCAAGCATGTTACAAAAACTAATTTTTCATTTATGATTGCATGTGAATTCATAAATTATAACCACAACCAAACATACACCAAAGAGTAAATCAAATGTTCATCCATGTTTATAACTCTTTTTAACAGCCATGCAATTACAAACCGAATCCTCATCATTGTGTTGGAAGGTACCCTAAGACACAAATAAACATACAAAAACAACTCTTTTTGGGTTTTTCAAAACAATTTTTCAAATTTTTATGAGATTTTTGGATTTTTATGTCAAAACACACTGAAACACTCCAAAACAGCTTGAAAACACTTAAAAGAGCAAGGAACAACATTTAGAAGTAATGGGTGATAAACTCCTACGAATTTCATGCAAAACAATGGTTACCCCCCCCACACTTAAATCAAACATTGTCCTCAATGTTTTAAGCATAAACTCACACAAAAACAAGCAAACAAACAATTAACGAATAAAAATGACAAGTATGGCAAAGTAAAAACCAGATAGAGTAGAGTTTAAGAACGCAAATCTGGTTATGGAGAGATGATCTTGTTGACTTTCCACAGCTTTGAACTCGAACTGGCCTAGGGAACTTCTTAGCAAGGAAAATGAGACTTGATTGGTGGTGGTGATTTGATGGCCTTGTACGGCGAGGCTGTGCTCTTTGGCGACTGATGCGTCCATATGTTGTTGAAGCTTCTCGAGCTCTTGGTTTCAACTCGGACTCCTTCTGCCGGGTTGATTGAGTCTGCAGGCTGCATTCTTCTCTGCTTGTTTCTTCTGCACGGCAGGTAGGCACGAGGTAGAGGTGGTGGTCTGTTTCTTTGTTCAATCTGTCCAAGTGCCGACCGATTGCTTTCTTTCTCCTTTTCCCACAGGCAAGAGCAAGGGTAAAGGAAAAGCATGCCATGAGATAACTTTGCCTTTGACTCTGATGATATGAGATACTTTTGCTTTTGAAGAAGTATCTTTCCACATGTTTATTCTTGAACTGGGCTGGGGAACTTCTTAGCAAGGAAAATGAGACTTGATCTTGATGATGAATTAGCACGTTGTCTCCACATGCTTCAAGGTATCATTTTCACTTGCCTTATCTGTTCTCTAGGCAGATGTGGCATCTTCTTCGGAAGTACATCAGCAGTTGAAGATGAGCACTCGAGAGCAATGCTAGGTAAGCAATCAGGAAGGAGTTCCAGGCAGTTGGTTCTTAGATCGGAAGATTGACACCAAGTGCTGGCAGATTGCTCGCTTTCTCCTCTTCACAAAGACAAGGAAAAGGACATGGAGAAAGCATGATATGAGATACTCTTGCTTTCAACCTTCATGATATGAAATACTTTTGCTCTTGATGACTTGTTTGCAGAGGTACCCCAAGGAATGAGAAACACAGAGTAACTCGAGAGGCTTCGTTGGGAATGCATTTTGGGAGATGAAGAATGATTATGTATGTCTGCCTTGCTATGGAAGGTGAAGGACGACATTTATAGGAATTAATAACCGGTACTAATCTTTCACTTTTGTCGGCACCCGTTGGATGATTGAACAGTAAACTTCACGTGCTTTCTACTTCACTAGAAATCTTCGACAGATTGCTCGTAATTTCTGCAAGGTTGAGTGTGCATGTGACAGATGCTGACGAGGTTGAAAAAGACTGGCGCCTCTTCGATATCTGGAATCCGCGCGTCGACAAACTGCCCGTGATTTCCTCAAGCTGACGTTGCATGTGACAGATGTTGACACGTCTGGAAAAGCAGATGGTTGGAATCAGCGCTTCTTCGATATCTGGAATCGGCGCCTTTGACAAACTGCCCGTGATTTCCTCAAAGCTGGCGTTGCATGTGACAGATGTTGACACGTCTGGAAAAAGACTGGCGCTTCTTCGATATCTGGAATCGGCGCCTTCAACAAACTGCCCGTGATTTCCTCAAAGCTGACGTGCTGACGAGGCTGAAAAAGACTGGCGCCTCTTCGATATCTGGAATCGGCGCTTGGTTTCTGAGCAGCCCAGCTTTTGAGAAAGCAGACGTCTCTTCGATCTCTGAACTCGCCTCTTCAATTTCTGAAGCTCCGTCGAGTACTGATTTTTAAAGAGAGGCACGCATCACCTTCGAAAACACACTTGAATTTTTCGCCTGCAAAAGCTCCCTACCTGCACTTCAAAGAACTTGATTTGTCCGACCTCTTATTTTTCTTCACACCTTCGAATATGTCTTTCCCTTCTGACCGTCGCCTTAACTTGAATGTTGGGGAAGATAGTGACATATCTTCTCCAACCAACATTTGGCAGCCGTCCTTCGTATCCCAAAATGGTCCTCTTACAGTTGGGGATTCCATGATGATGAATGATACAACCGCTTCGGTGGTGGCCATAAATCTTCTCACTCCTAGAGACACTAGGATACTTTCCAGGCGGTCCGACGAACTGGCTGTTCAGGACTCTCTAGCCTACAGCATCCGATGTGCAGGCTCAGTATCAAACATGGGTCAGCGTATTCTTGCTCGAACTCGTCAGGTTGAGTCGTTGATGGCTGAAGTGGCTAGTCTTCGGCAAGAGGTCAGAGTGCTTAGGCATGAGAATAAGGAGTTGAACATGCTCGCAACTAATTACTCATCAAGCATGAAGAGGAAGCTTGATCAGCTGCAGGAGTCCGAAGTGCGGATTCAGAATGATCATCAACGGTTTGTGGCCTTACTCCAACGGCAACTTCTGCCTTCATCCTCTGGCGCTTCACCAAGTGTTGAGGCTCCGGATAATCAATCTCTGGTGCTTCGTCTTTCTGGAGCTCCGTCGAATGTTGAGGCACCTCCTGACCAATGAAGACTCATTTTTGTTTGTATGCACATCTTTGAATTTTTCTACTAAATGTTCTTTCTCTACTAAAGTCAATGTAAAAGCACTTTGTTTACATATCAATGTTTCAAACAAAAATCCACACCAAAAACAATCAAACAAGCAACAAATAAAAATGACAAACAAGGCAAAATAAACGCAGTAAAAGGGAAGGTTTTTAGAAACGCAAAACTGATTGTGGAGCGATTCAAAAATCTTCCTCGTTTGAATACATGGGTTGCCTCCCAAGAAGCGATTGCTTTAACGTCTTCCAGCCGGACGAAACTTCCTTCTAAACTTGGATAAGGCCCATAGCATGGAATTGATCCTTGAATGGAAGGTGATACTTGACGTGATCCGGCAATGGTTTAAATTGTAGTGTAGGTGCCTGAATCATCAAAATCAGAAAGTTAGTATATAATAAAATCGAAGTTGGAGAAGATGGCTTACTTGCTTGCTCCAACACAAACTTAATTACGAACACCACATCTTCGAAGGTTGCAAGGATATGGGACTTGGCCAGATTTGGTGTTTTGAGAGTTATGACTTTTCCCGTGTCATAAAATCCAACTTCTTTGGGAATTTTCGTCTCAAGTGTATCTTCTTTGATGAATTCTAGACATTCCTCATCCACTTCTTGCTCTTGATTCTTTGGAAAGGTTTCAAAGATGCCTTTCTCACCCTCTTCTTCCTTGGATTGCATGATCCTGCAAGAAATAAGGACATTTGGTGAAACGGGGTCAGGACAAAATGAATTTAGGCTTACCTTGGTTGTAGTGGACGGCATATAGGGGATATGGGGTTGCGGCAAGGGTGGTTCTTCCCTTGTCGTGGCCTTGTTATTCTCCTCTTCTTCGAGCAGCAGCTGTTCATCCATGTTTTGGCTTGGTTTGGATGTCTTGGGTTCACCTCCAACCTCCATAGCACTTCCCAAAGTGATAGCATCATGGATTTCAAAATCTTCTTTCAAATTTTCAATAGTTGAGTTGGAGAGTTCACTTTGCTCTTGAATTTGTGTCGTGAACTCCATAATCTGCCCAATTTGCTTCTCTAATTCGCCAGTCTTCTTGGCTTGATTTTGCACCTCTGTGTTTCGATTTTCTACTTCTTGGTTCAAAGAGGTGAGTAATTTATTAAACATATCATTATCCAAAGACGTACCTGAATCGAATTGGGCAGATTGTTGTGGTGGCTGCATAGGTCTTGAATAGAACTCCTCTTCTTGCTGCCAATAACAATCTTGTTGGAATTGTTGAGGTTCTCCCCATATGCAATCTGAATAATCTCTCAAATCCGAATTGTAAGCATTGGAAAACATGTTGTCCCATGATTGGCTATGGCCTTGATAACCCCAAGCATCTTCATTCGCAACGAATTGAGAACATTGATGAGTTGGATATCCTTGCCCATAGGACACACCACATGTAGTGACACTTTGCATTGTGGTCCTTTCGGCATTTTGTGACAATTGAGAAGTAAGTTTCGCCAATTGAGCTTGAATGGTAGCAAAATCCATGTCTTACTTCTCTAGTATCTGAAATCAAGGAAACAAAACTAAATCAAATATCAAAAGTAAAAATAAAAGACACAAATAGAAACAAAGTCAGTAACTAAAACAAAAGACATGAAAAAGAAACAACGGGGGATTAGCAAAGTTGCTAATCCCCGGCAACGGCGCAAAAAAATTGATGCGAAATATATAAGCACACAAATTAAACCCTCTTGTTGTCAAATTGTAGTAAAGAATGTAAGTAGGGATCGTTCTAGGCCGGGGATTAGGAGGGATTGCTAAATCACTTGGAAACTGACTTGAAAATGTAAAAACAAAGTTTAAAACACTAAACTAGACTCAAAGAATGCAAAACTATACTTTAAAATACTAAGATAAACAAAAAAAATTCAAAACAGCAACCAAAGACTCAAAACTGCCTTAAAAACACTTTCTGGGCAGTTTTGGGACTCTAAAACAAACTTGGACGAATTTTGGTTTTCTAATGAACTAAAACACTTAAAAACATAATCTAAGACAAGTTCTAATTAATATGACTCAAAGAAATAAGATGGGGTTGATTTTGGACGAAAATAATTAAATTAAGACATGAACAAAGTAAACAGATTCTTAGGCAAATTTGGGTGAATCAAAACACTTAAAAACACAAACTAAAGTGATTACTAACTAATCTAACACTTTGAAATAAATAGGAGATTGGTTCTTGACGAATTTGAAAACAAAACAAACTTTGTAAAACATAACAGATTGTAAATGAATTTGAATGAAACTTATGGATGGAAGGCTAGTTAGGAGGTTCTTCTCCACACATGTCACACTTGCATACAAAACGATTTCCAGTTGCTTTTCGATAAACTATGAATACTCAACGCCCCAAATTAACCGTGAATTGCACTAATTAACCCTCAGTTTTTCCACAAGTTATTGGGTTGGATGATTGCATACGACAACCCAAAACATTCCCTACAAGTTCCCTACATGAATTGCATAATAGAGATACAAGCAAGAATCATTAAGTTCTATGAAAAACATAAGCATTGACGAGGCACTCGTTACTATGATTTGCATGAAACTTATGCCAAGAATTTACTTAACGTGATTATGACTAGCAACCTTCACTACTTGTGAATATAAGTTCATAACGATTAAGTGAAACTCCCTTATATTCTAGCGTCAAATTCATGCATGAAAATTAAGCGTGCACTCTCAACCAACATACACAAATCAGTTTTTATACGAACGGATAAGTAAATTGAATTCACAACTTATGAATCACAACTGGATGTAATCAAATCATATAGCAAGCATAAACATGGTTTCGAATCCCCCCCTAGCTAAAGGGGGTTTAGTTACTCATAAATGCAACAAAATCAGAAAATAACAAAGTAGACATTGAAAGTAAGAACGAAGTACACCTAAAACGCTCCAATCTTCAAGCATGAAACGCCAAGGACCTTCTTTTTCACCACCTTGTTGCAACACAAGTATCTAAGGATGTGTATGGATATATGGAAAGGTTATGAATGTATTTAGGTTGGATGGATGCCACGGCAAGGGGAAGGGAATGTATGGAATTGTGTTTGATTTTTGGTTGGATGAGAGCCACGGCAAGGGAATGGAATTGTAAGTGTTTGTGGGATGTGGGAATATATGGATGAATGTAAGGTCTTTTTATGGAACCCCCTTGTTATGGTGAAGGGTGGATGTATTTATAGGCTAGGGAGAGGAGTGTATGGAGTTGTAATGAGTGGATGTAATGGGTGTAGTGGGTGAGTGTTGTGGTAATGAGTGGATGTAATGGGTTTAGTGGGTGGATGTTATGGTAATGAGTGGATGTAATGGGTGTAATGGGTGGATGTTTAGGAAATGAGTGGATGTAATGGGTGTAGTGGGTGGATGTAATGGGTGTAGTGGGTGAGT
This sequence comes from Malus fusca, assembly GCA_035220775.1. Lineage (NCBI taxonomy): Eukaryota > Viridiplantae > Streptophyta > Magnoliopsida > Rosales > Rosaceae > Malus > Malus fusca. The sequence continues at coordinate 23,613,929 of CM069072.1, read as the reverse complement.
GTTGTGGTAATGAGTGGATGTAATGGGTTTAGTGGGTGGATGTTGTGTTAATGAGTGGATGTAATGGGTGTAGTGGGTGGATGTTGTGGTAATGAGTAGATGTAATGGGTGTAGTGGGTGGATGTTTGGTAATGAGTGGATGTAATGGGTGTAGTGGGTGAGTGTTGAAATGGTTATTTATAGGGAGAGGATGATACACAAACTTCAAATTTCGTCCATTTCTTTTGCTCCAAGCATATGCTATCCATTCCATGCCCAAAAATGCTCCAAAATGCTCCAAAATGCACTTCTTTGTCACATTAACCCTTTGGACCTACAAACACACGAAAATAGCTTAAAATGCTAAAATAACTACGAACTAACAACATAAATGCCAAGAAACAAGCTAACTAAGTCGCATAAATATGCTCCTATCAATCTCTTAGTTGGAAGTCGAATTCAGGCGCAACATCAATCATTCAGATCCCGTCTACTAGCGACATCTAGTAGTGGCACGCCCGCACCCACCAATTCCATGTTTGAGTAAATTCCCGGTATGCCTACAAGGCCCATGGCGAATTTAGAGAGCAAACATTTTGGCACGCCCAATGGGACCCTTATATGGAGTTAGATCATAAACAATCCATATGTTCATGATTTTTCTTAACATGTTTTCGACCACTACATTCCGGAGTGGGAAGAGGATAACGGTGTTAAAGAATGCCCAAGCTATGGCTATGACGAAAATCACATGGAGCCAACCTATGAGTTGCCAACTTATGGGTACATGGCTGGAGAGTACTCAAGTCCCATGGGATATGATTGTTGGCCAACTAATGGCTATCAACTAAAGAATAATAATCTTGAGGATTGGTCAACTTATGGCTATGATGAAAGTTATTATTCTTTTGATGACAATCACATTCATGAATACTATGATAGCCCAACAAATGGCTTTGAGTATCAAAATGCTTCTAATGAGTACATAGAGCCAATATATGAGATGCCAATTAATGATCATTCGGATGAAAAGCTCTACAATGAGGATGTGGGCAAATTAGAGAAGGTGTCCAAACTCCATGTGGCAAGCATTGAATATGGTGAAGAGTTGACCAAATGTTTTAAAAGGATGGAGGAAAGCTATACAACTTTCGGAGAAACCATGAGAAAGTTGATAGATCAAATGTGTCAAATCCTCTCTACAAAACAAACTCACCCTACTACAACCAGGGAAGAACAAATCATACACATTGATGAAGGCCAAACAATGGCCCCACCCAATGAAAAATCCATGAAAATGGATATGGTTGTACGAGACCAAGCCGACATATCGAAACCGATAATGGCTAAGATGGAGCTTATGGCTATTGTAGGCCAAACACCTACGCTTGGGGGGCTCGTACCCACACCTCATGTGGAGCCTTAAGAAGAAGAAAATAGTTCCCACACTCTTCACCGCCAACACAAGCATGTCGTCCATGCTGAGATCTCGAGGAGGACATAACTTGGGATCAAACATGAATGGCCACCTCCTATGGTTCCCAAGGTACATAATATGGCCAATTTAAATGATGGATCTGATTTTTCTACACTCAATTTTAAAAAGAGAAAAGAATTTGAGTATTAAGAAAAAATAACATCTAGATAATCAATGGACTTCACCCAGTGTGCCCGAATAGGGCTTATTCTTATTGTTTCCTCGTTTGACCGAAGTGCGTTCCCTCTCTCCTTATTTACCTTTCTTTTTCTCTCTATCCCTCTCTCATGTCTGTTTTCTATTTTGCCCGAAAGGGCTCTATATATATACTTGAATCTATATATATTATTATATATTATAAGAAAAGAAAGAAATAAAAGTACTTTGCCTGAGATATATATATTATAATTTAGGGGTGTGATATCCACACACCCCATTTTACTTCTCACACACTCTTCTAATTTTCGACCGTCGGATCGGATGAATTGAAGAAGATCAACGGACATAAATTAACAAGGGTGTGTGAGAAGTAATTTGGGGTGTGTGGATAGCACACCCCATAATTTATTATGGTATATTATATAAAAGAGAAAAACAACAAAGAAAAGAAAAAGTTGCTCGGCTGTGTCTGTCTTGCCTTTTATCTTTCTTCCCTTTTCTCGCTTTTTCTCTCTCTCTCTCTCTCTGTTCTTTTTCTTTTTTCTTTTCCTTCCTTTCTCTTCTTCCTGTCTCTTTGTCTTCTACTTTGCCCGAAAGGGCTATATTTATGTATGTCTATATATATAGTATATTATATAGGGTTAATCTCTGTTTACTATCCTAAAATTTCGTGGTTTTCAACATTTGATACATGAAGTTATTTTCATCCCAGAGTCATACCTAAAGTGCTAATTTTGAGACAGTCTCATACATCCGTTAGTTTGGCTGTTAAGTCTTCCGTTAACTAATGACGCGATGCCCATGTGGACAATGAATGGGCACCACGTGGAAATTAAAAATAAAAAAAAATAAAAAAAATTGGTCGTCTTCTACCTCTCCCAACCTTCCCTTCCTCCATTCTCTCAGTTGCACGAACCCACCAAATCCTGAGTTCCTTTCAAACCCTTGATGTCGAGTCCCTTCCCCTCACTCAGCTTGCCTACTTCACGGCCACCATCTATGCCATTAACGACATCTCGTCCTCTGCGTCCAGATCCTAGACCCACCTTCAGAGCGGCGCTGTTGTAGTTCTTGACCTTTTCTCTGCCCTCTCGTCTCTTTTCTTCCCTTCTTCTTCCTTTTTTATTTTGATTTTCCTTTTCCATTTCCATTTTCTTTCATCTTGAAAGAGAGCACAATATTTCTGGGTTCACAAAAGAAACCCAATATTAGTTTATTATAATTTTTTTTTTCTTTTAACTTAATAGTTTTCTGGAAAATTGGGAGGATTTGGGTCTCCTCCACGTGGGTTCACAAAGGGAAGATCCATACTTTAAAATACCAAATTCTTGAACCGATTCCAACCAAAACCCTTTTAGATCAAAACCAAGTAGATTTGTACATTTAGAATTTGAAAAATATAACCCCAAATTGTTGAACCCACTCTCCAAATCGCCCGAATAATCAAGGAGGAGTACCTGAATTCACAAAGGTTAGAAGCAACGGCTTGGATTCTTCTCACTTCAACTTTTGTTAATCTATAGCTGTGCGAGGAAGAGAACAAAAAAAAAAAAAAAAAAAAAAAAAACAAGAATCAGAAGAATCAGGGAGGAACCCTCCAAACCGTCCGTCCGTCCCTCGCTCTCTCCCTTCTTCTTTTTCCCTTCTCTCCTCTGCACGAACCCACCAAATCTCAAGTTCCTTCCAAACCCTGGCCGCCGAGTCCCTTCCCCTCACTCAGCTTACCTATTTCGCGGCCACCATATCTGCCATCGACGATCGGCTTTTTTCCTAACCTTGTGGTTAAATGGTCCAGCATGCACACCCATGATTAATGGCTTCGAAAGATGGTATTGGATACGATGGTGAGCAGATCAGTCAATGATGGTGGATTGAGCTGAGAGTTGAATCGAATGAGTCGGTAGTTGCGGGATCTGGGTTCTATGGGGGGTTTGGTGGGTATATCCACACCTTGCAGGAGTTGAATCGGAGCTAAGAGTTTGGTGGTTTGATGCATATCTTGGTTCTCAACTTCAGACTCGTTGCGGGATATGGGATTCGTTTTGAGGAGAGAATGGAGGGATAAGAGAGGAAGGGAATGTTGGGGAGGAAGAAGAAGACCAAAAAAAAAAATTTGAATTTTTAATTTCCATATGGATGCTTTAATGACTCGTGGTACCTAATCATTGTCCACGTAGACACCACGTCATCACTTAACGGAAGATTTAACAGCTAGACTAACGGATGTATGAGAGTGTCTCAAAATTAACACTTTAGGTATGACTCTGGGATGAAAAAAACTTCATGTACCAAATGTTGAAAACCACGAAACTTTAGGGTAGTAAACAAAGATTAACCCTATTATATATTATACTATATTATATGAAAAGCTCATGCATCCTATCCTGAGTTGTTGCCAACGGATCCTAGGGATCAATTTATCCCAACCCTTCAAATTGATCCTGTGGCCAAGAATGGCCAAGAAGCTTTCAAATTATTTCACGCAATCCAAGGCAATTTTGTTAGCCTTTTACCATTCTCGCTCATAATCCACTTCTTTCATCTCTCTCTCTCTTATCTCTCTCTCTCTCTCCTAATCTCCATCTTTCTACGAAATTCCCACTCCCCTAATCTCCATCTTCCTTCCTCCGAAAAAAATAAATCCAATTCCTGCATGCAATATGGTGGCGGAGGAGGAAGCGGGCCAGATCGAGGAGTGGGCCTGGCTGGCCGTGCCAGATCGACGTCATTGGCCGCTTCACCATCTTCATTGTCCTCGGCCCTGTCGACGCCACAACTGGGTTTTGATTCGATGCAGCATCAACTACATACGCAGCAACAAGAACATCAATAGCAGCAATTTGGGTTTAGACAGGTAATGATTGATATGTGTGACTGGAAATTTGGTTTTTTTGTGAGAATTTAGTTGAATTGGAATGTGGGTTTTGGAATTTGGAGTCAGATCCTCTCATGATCTCCAGCTTTATTGAAGTTAGGGTCTGTAGCTCTTTCTTCAAATAGAGGAATTTATGGAATTTGTTTCAATTAGGGAGTAAAAGTCAGGGAAAAAGTCAAAATCAATCGAAAACTGTTACATGTATTTAATGCAGAAGTGGATTTTTTCTGAAGCTTTTGGAAATTTGTGTTTTGATTTCCGTTAGAGGCATAATTTGTAGAAAAGATGGCTATGATTGATGAAACCTTGTACCCGATCGCTGTTTTAATCGATGAGCTGAAGAACGAAGAAATGAAGCTTCGTTTAAACTCAATCTGGAGGATTTCCACTATTGCTCGTGCACTGGGAGAAGAGAGGACCAGGAAGGAACTGATTCATTTCCTCAGCGAGAACAACAATGACGATGATGAAGTGATGCTGGCAGTGGCGGAAGAGTTGGGGGTGTTTATCTCTTATGTGGGTGGTGTGGATCATGCCAACGTTCTGGTTGAATATTTCATTCCTTTGGTTAAGGTTAGATGATTTGATCCTATACCATTATTTAATTGTAGTTGTTTGCCTACTCATTATGCTTTCACTCTGGACACATGATCTTGTGGTTTGACCTGGCAGATTGGGTTGTAGAGTGTATATAAAATGCCATGGTAGTAGGTTCAAAATTCAAAAGTTTCGTTCTCTCTTTTATTTTCTTTCCAGTTCATAAAATGTAATTATTCACAAAATCCACTAGAACTTATATTTTGTTCGCGTTATCCCATGTGAATGCTCTACCTCAGTGTAATGGAATGACTTATCTGTATTTCTCTCCATACATCATTTTGAATACAGAGATTTGCTGCCTGAGAATGGTTTACAGCCCGAGTTTCATCCTGCAGTTTGTTTCATATTGCTTACCCTAGTTCATGATGCAAACTTGTTCTTTGGACCAGGATAAATCTTGGCGTGTTCGGTACATGGTTGCGAATCAATTATACGAGGTATGTGACGATGTTGGTCCAGAAGCTACAAGGTAGTCAATGCTTGGCTTTTATTGTGAATATTGTATTACTTGGATTAGGAAGTTGTAATTATGTAAATGTGAATCAATTGTCCGATCTCTCACTCTACCTACTTTCTTGAGTTCTAAATTAATTGACGAGTGTGGTGATGTTGGTATATATTAGGTCGGACCTAGTGCCTGCATATGTTCGAGTTCAACGGGATAATGAGGCTGAAGTACGAATAGCTGTTGCAGGAAAAGTATCTAAGTTTTGCCGAATTTTGAATCCAGAACTTGCCATTCAACAAATCCTTTTGCCCAGAACCTTAACACCTTGAAGTACTCTATTTTATTGCTTGTACAGAGTACTCTTTTTTTATTTATTTATTTATTTATTGGTGTAACTGACTGTATTGGAGCACATTATTTGAAGAATGAATCAATGAGATTCTTCAAGTTTATATTTGTCAACTAATCAAACCTTGCTCTGAAGATTAAAAAACATTCAAAAATACTTCACCCGTGATAAATGAGAGGGTGGCAATGGATAAGGATTAAAGGCATTGATACCATCAATATGTTGTGGAATTGTAACCTAAAACATGTAATCGATTAAACTTTAATTATATATATTAAGCACATAGGCATGATAAAGAATTAAATGAGTTAAAGTACCTGATCAGACTTTTTTTTTCTTGGTAAGGCATTTTCCAAAGCACTCCTAATTCTTCGTCTTCCTCGATTAGACTTTTCCTTCTTCTTAAGCCCTTTTGGAATGACAACATCAACATTCTCCAAGCAACTGGCCATTTGGCTATTACAGTTGGTATGCATTTTCTCATGCACTTCATCATTCACTTCTAGATGCAATAGGTCTTCAACCATTTTGCCAATTTATTTACTTGCTCAATCACCAATTGGTATGCCTTTACATTTTTGGATGCACTTGTTGATAATCTAGTGAATATAGAACACAAGAACCTGTATCTAAAAGCTTGCTGCAATTTAGGCTCCACTTCAATCTCACGCCCACACATGTCTACCACACTCTTAACTTTTGCTTCTTTACTCCACCTGTTCACTATATATTGTTCAGGAATTTCCTTGATAAGCATGGCTTCTCTAAGGACTTTAATAACATGATTGCACAAAATACCTTTCATCTCAAATAGTCTACAGTTGCAATAAATATTAGATATACCTTCCCTTTTCACCTTACGCTTCTTGGACTTCTCATCTAGTTCAACCCTGTTTACAAAGTCATCCCCATCAACAACATAGTCTGTTATTGACAATTCAATAGATTCTTCAAATTGATCTTGAAACAATTTAAGTATCGCTTTCGTGTAAACATCTCTAGCTTGTTTCAACATTTTGATATCAAATTTGACATGTGCAATTCTGAATTGTAGGTCATACTCCGCTTCCCACTCCTTGTACCTAGTATCGGTAAGAACCCTCTCAAAGTTTGGGAAAAATTGAACAATATTGAGATTTGACTTCAAATAATTTTTCAGTCTTGCATTAAAACTTTCATTGATTTGTGTGCTTCGTATTCCTATAGACCATGCCGATCTCACATATGCATATGCCCATTTCTTTCTAATCTTAAATTTGGTGGCCAACCAATCATTCTCATGTGCATCATACTCATCAAGCATAGAATACCATGCAGCTACAAACTCACTTTCCTCCTCAATGTGGTAAAAAAAGTTTGTCAAAGCATTGTGTACTCCTTCCTCACCTCTGAATAGAGTATTCAGATTTTTACAAGCATTATGCATCAAATGCCATAATCAAAGTCTATGGTAAGTTTGAGGCATCACTTATAAAATAGCCTTAGCCATCGCTTGATCTTGATCTGTAAAAATAGTTCTTGGAGCCTTGCTAGACATTGCCTTCAAAAATGTCTTAAATAACCAACTTAAACGGGCGAAGAAAACATACTTTAGGAAAGTGATTCAGGTAGCTCAGCTGGTTAGAGCAAAGGACTTAAATGAAGCAGCGGTCTCATCATACATTAAAGCTGCTCCAAATACGACAATCTCCTTGTGATGATTAAAGCCAACAAATACTGCAAATGGTCGATCCAATTCATTGACTTTATAAGTTGTATCAAAACTTACAACATCTCCAAAATGGCTATAATCAATTATCATTTTAGCATCTGCCCAAAAAATGTTTGTTATTTGCTCCTCTTTGTCCAATTGTAGTTCATAGAAGAATGATGGGTTTTCCAATATTTGTTTGGAAAAGTATTCTAGCAGGACTCCAACTTCTCCATATGCCATTTTCTTTTGCCTCATAGTTCGAAGATAATTTTTTTGATCCTGCTTAATATATCCCAAAGACTCTCTTCCACCTGCTTGTTTGCTTATTAACTCATAAGCTAACCTAAGTGGAATCCCCGATTCTTCAGCCAAGTCTACTTCAGTGGCTTGTGAGGTTGTCATTTTCCGTTGGGATGGTAACATACGGGCATATTCTTTCTTTACCATGGGATGATTATGTTGTTCAACAAATGTATAAACATAAAACTTTCCCGTATGCCTATCCAACCTAACACCCATATGAGCACCACATCCAGTCCTCGTCTCTGTTCTTGGTCTTTTAATCATATCATTTCGCTTTCTACAGCTTGAAACCCTTCTTTAGCACAAGAAAAGATTCTTGAAGCGAGTTCCCCAATTTTTTTATTCTTGCCACTACTTTCTTTTTGAATACTAAACCCCATAATTCCACCATACTTGTTGTAGAAATCATATGCTGCTTGGTCAGTATCAAACTCCATATTTTTTGTAGGTTTCAATTCCAAAGTACCTTCTATGCCATCATGCGGTTTATCCATTATATAATTCACTATCCAATCCTACCACAAAAAATATACCAAGATTCAGACAACTTCAGCTCAATTAAAAAAACCAAATTTTCTACAGAAGCAACGCAACATCTCCTATTTTTTAGACATAAACATGCAGCAAATCCAATCTAATTGCAAAAATATCATGAAAAGGAAATTCAATAATGGAAGCCTAACCTTTATTATTGAAGACCAGTGGCAACCAGTTGATGTTGATCGACCAAAGTGAGATGATGATTTCTTATGATTTTAGCTAGGGAGCAATGATGTTGTTTTGCCAAAGCTATTGTCGTTGCCACATTGTTTATAGCGACATCCGGGCAGAGATTTGCCTCACATATCAACCTGAGCCTATTTAACCCATATTGATATGCTGCTGCAAGTAGATGCTCAGCCATCAAAGTGGAAGCCCCATTGGAGTTAATTCCAGTAAGCTCTTCTATGTCAGGCAGTGAATCCCAGTATGTAAAATGAAGCAACGCCTGCAGAAGGACAAAATTAATGAGTGGCCAAGGATACGCTTGAAACTAGTTGTATATGTCGTGTTAGTCTTTCAGACACTACGTGAGTAAAGAAAACTTAAAGAGAGAGCACGAATAAAATATACATGAAAACAGTCCCAAGAGGATGGCTATGATTCACCAATTCTCTAATTTCACATAACATCACAAGAACCACAAAATTAGAGACGAAAACCACATAGTCAACCTATCTTACATTTCTAATGAAAGAGGATCAGCACTACATGTAAAGCATAATAAACCCCATGAAAAACTGAATCTTACTACTTCCTGCTAGGCCACATTATACCACTTAATACCAAACAAAACAAATCATTATTGTAATGCAATACCGATTACTGACATCAATCATGCAATCCGCTAGCAATATTGCAGCTAAAGCACAGTAAACATCTCCTCTTTATCAGACATAAACATGAAGCAAATCCAATATAATTGCAAAAATATCATGAAAAGGAAATTCAATAATGGAAGCCTAACCTTTATTATTTGAAATTGCGGCTTGTTGCGACAAGGGCGTTCATGGTTGCTGATCAAACTCGAAGACAGAGACAACCCAGAAAAAATTATGTGATGGGAAATGCTCAAAGCACCAGAACGGGAGAGAACTTGGGGTTATTATGGTACTTTTTGGAGGAAGGAGAAGAGATGCAAGAATTGGATTTTTTTTTTTTTAGAGGAAGCTGGAGATTATGGGAACGAGAATTTCGAAGAAAGTTGAAGCTTATGGAAGCGGGAATAGGGGCGTAAACAAGCAGATTGAGAGATAGAGAGAGAAGAGAGAGAAGTTTATTATGAGCGGGAATGGTAAAAGGAAAACAAAATTACCTTGGGTTACCTGAAATAATTTGAAAGCTTCTTGGCCATTCTTAGCCACAAGATCAATTTGAAGGGTTGGGATCAATTGATCCCTAGGATCCGTTGGCAATAGCTCAGGAGAGGATTCATGCCATATGAAAAGAGGCAAAAAAGAAAAAGACAAAAAAAGAATAGTTTCTCAAGTTTGTTTATCTCTTGTCCCTCTTTTTCAGTTTGCCCGACTTTGGGCAATTTTCCAGTTTATTATCTTTGCAATCAACAAGGATGCTCCCATGTTTTTTTGTTGGTATCAACGAGAAGAAATACAAGCCAGACAACAACATTTTTTCCAATGCCAGTTGCACTACCAATTGCCTTGCTCCCCTTGCCAAGTTTATCAATGACAAAATGACCGAAGAGGTACACGTGCCTCTTCCTCCAACATCATTCCTAGCAGCACTGGAGCCACCAAGGCTTTTAGAAAGTCATAGCAAATAAAGTTGCCATTTGTGATTAGTGTTTTTCTTGCTCAATATTTCTTATGCCTGCTATATCATCAATCTTCTGAAAGAGCTTATTGGAGTCATAAGTTTCACAAACTTTGCTCAAATTTGTCAAACTTGGGGGGCTTCTGTTCACACCTAAAATGTGTCATTTGGGCTAAATATGGAAAATATGGCATTTGGAGGATGATGGGGCAAATTGAACTTGGAAAGATATTTGACTGCAAGTGGAATAGTTTGACATTAAAATAATACTTTTCCTTTTTGTTTGGGTGGTGGAGGTGTGCCAAGAGTTTTGTTTAATCAAAGAAATGCATGATTTTTCTTTGCAAGTGGATGGGAGACACCATGCAGACATTCTGGCAGAGGATACATGGTGAAATGGGCCAACTTGCTTCTTTTAATTATTATTTTATTGCATGTGGTGGAAATGCAAGTTCTTTTTTTTTAATATTATTTCACATGAAAGTTGACAGTGAAGTTTCTTTCAGGCAAGCTTAATGATCTCAGCAAAGGGCTCTCTTAGATCTCTATATAAAGAAGCAGAGGCACAAGGATTATGGACACTCAAACAACCAATCAATCAAATCAACTCATCAGCTTCCTTGTAGACATTTAGCTTTAGCCAAGCATCCATTGCTTTCCTTGTTTATTAGCTCTGCTGCTCACTAGTAGTATCGATCTCCTTTGTAGTTCATGTACAACTCGTTTTCAGTCATTTAAATTACAAACAATCTACAATACCAATCATTTACTTTCCTCTGTCAGTTGCATTTCCAGCAACCTTGTTATTTAGTTGTTGTTACATTTCTCCATATAAGTAAAGTTCTTATCTTTAAGGCAAAGAAAGAACCTTGATTTGAGCCACGCCCACTCAATGGCACAATCTCTTGGTTGGAAGTCGAATCCAGGCGCAACCTCAATCATTCAGATCCCGTCTACTAGCGGCATCTAGTAGTGGCACGTCCCCACCCACCAATTCCATGTTTGAGTAAATTCCTAGCATGCCCGCAAGGCCCATAGCGAATTTAGGGAGCAAACAAAAGTGGCTATAGGAATCAATATATTGTGACAAAGAATTGAGTAAATTAAGCAAAAATCTATTCCTAGAAGCAAAATTGGTCACACGGGATTATGTAGATTACTTTGAAAGATTTTTCCTATTTAGAAGCTAATTTCATTCCTTGATGTGATTTTTATTTTTAAATTGATCCTTTTTCCATATATATTGAAATGAACCTATTTGAATCCAAAATTACACTTTTGGTCAAATCAATCGAGACCGTTGAATGAGTACAGTTTTAGACTGTTGGATGACAGAATAAAGATAATTTTTATTATTATTGAGGGATATATTGTGGTTTGTTGTAAATATTATGTGGATGGTCCACATGAATAGTTTGTTACTATTTATGCACAGCATTTTCACTATTCATTTGTGGAAAATTTGTAAAGTGAATAGTGCTTTCTTTTTTTTATATAAAGGAAGAAGAGGAAATGAAGTGAGGGGTGTTCACGGGAAAGAGAGGAAGGAAAAGAAAGAAAGAAGAGAGAGGAAGGAAGAGGAAGAGAGAAAAGAGAGGAAGATGAGAGGAGATAATAGAGAGAGTTATCTTTGTACTCGTATTATTTCAGATTATAATGAAAGCACCACTGCTGCCCCGAGGACGTACTCCAGTCACACTGACTGTAGAGGAACCTCGTAAATTTTGTGTCTTGTTCCATTTATTCCACTGCACATGCCGTCGATTTTACAACACGTTATCAGCACGAGAAGCTCTCATGTCGGTGGAAAGCACAACGCCATAAATCTGGTGAAGCACTACCTACCTTTCACCTCTATCGACTGGAATCTCACAGATAAGAAAATCTTTTCATTCCATTCTCATATCTCTAAATGACTAATTTTCTTAAAGTAAATATACATGTGGTTATATAACTATTGTCATTATTATTGGCAGAAAATGCGACAGTCATATGAGCTTTGAAACTTCAACTTCCAGTGCTCATACAGAAACCCTTCCTTCATAAAAGTTGTTCCTTATCCTCTCTCCCATAACATACCAAAATTCCAGAACCATCCAACGGTTAAATCATTCCAGATCTTAGAAATAATACTACATACTCAAAATCCGTAGAAAATCGGGCAGCCATGTAAATAGCCTCTGAACTCCAACTTCCTGACATCCGATTGAAATACTTTCTTCTTGAAAGTTGTTCGTCCGCCTAGTACCTAGAACATATCCAAATTTCAGAAATTGTCAACGGTTCGATCGTCGCAGATGACTGAAACTTCAACTCAGCTTCCATTTCCGCAGAAAACTGGACAGCCATCTTATGAGTACCAAACCTTCATTTTCAGAAGCACGGCTCGAAACTGTTTCTTCACGAAAGTTGTTTGGTATCTTCTAATCCATATCATACTAAATTTTGAGTTAAATCTAACGGTTTGATCTTCTTATAAGTAGCAGACAAAGAAAGAAAAAATATATATATATAAATTGAAAAGGGAGCAAATGGATGGTGTGTCGGTTGGACTATGTGAAAGAAAACAAAAACCAAAGTTTTGGAATCATGCAGCATGTGAATGTATAAGAGAAAATAATAAAATAAAATAAAAAGGAAATGAGAACAAAGATTATTGGACCATGTGAATGAATAAGAAACAAAAAATATATATTTATTTATGTGAATGGTGTTGGCTTAAAACACTTTCACAAGCTCTATTTATTTAAAGCAATTTATTTACAGTGGGTAGAATTATTACCCTTTGCTTTAAAACTTTGATATTTATGTGCATGGTGTTGGTTTAAAACTCATGTCACAAGTTCTATTTACTTTAAAGCAATTTATTTATCATGGACGGTTTTACCGCCTACTGCTTTAAGTTTTGATTTATGTGAATGGTGCTGAATTAAAGCCCTTGTCACAAGCTTTAATTTATTTATTGTGCAATTTATTTACTATGGCTGGAATTACCACCTATTGTTTTAATCTATTTATCTTTTGTTACTATGAGTATATACAGGACCTGAAGTTCCTTGATCAGATCAGAACCTGCAGTTTCTTGATCCTCATCATATAAAATGATTGGACCCGAAGTTCCATCATACAAAAAGATCAGGCATGAAGTCCTTTGATCCTGAAGATCAGGACATGAAATTCCTTGACGAGTACCGTAAGTTTAAAGTGCCCCAGTGCCTCAACTTAACCATGATAAAGGACATAAGAGTCTCAGTTCACGGACTATTAAACAAGGACCAGAAGTTCCTCATGTCCATACTCAAAATGGTTTAGCAGAAGCATTTATTAAGTGGGTGAAATTAATTACCAACGCTCTGCTCATGAAAACGAAATTGCCAATTTTCTACATGGGAACATGTAAACTTTACATGATGCATTATTAATTCGGTTGAGACATATTACCAACCATCAATACTTCTTAGTACAACTCGTGTTTGGGAACCAGCCAAGCATTATACATCTACGAGTTTTTTGTTGTGTTATCTATGTGCCTATTACACTGCCACAACGTACTGAAATGAGACACCATCGCTGATTGGGCATTGATGTTGAACACTATCTATCATTCAATATTTGGAACCCTTGACTGGGGATATGTCTACCGCATGATTTACAGACTATGATTTTGATAAGACAATTTTCCCGCCATTAGGGGAGAAAATAACATCGTTCCAGAAGAACGATGAGAAAATATCATTCCAGAAGAATGATGAGAAACGACCGTTCCAGAAGAACGAAGATAATTTGTCTTATTTTGATTCACGAAACAAACAATGAGAAAATGAAATTGAAATAATTGAATGATGCTACGAAAGTGATGAAATCACATATACTTACTGCAAATGTGCCACAAGAATTGATGTCCCTGTTGGACAAAATAACGAGACAGTAAATGATTTATCTATTGCACGCCTGAAGCGTGGCAGATTTTTAGACTCAAAAGGTTCAGTTATTCGAAAGAAGAAAAATATGGCACTACTGAACTATTGCATTCCCGAAGCATAACTGTTGCATGCCAGAAGCATGACAGTCGTTGCATGGATACATGTCCCAGAAAGGACAATCCGCAGACATGGGAATGATGATGTCTCATGCATGAAGCATGATTGACGTATAGGTTCTAAATGACTCAACTCTTGGAAGTGGAGATTAAAATTCAAGCTCTATAATGCTCAAAAGGAGGTTATGATCCACATTCTCTAAATTATGACTATCCTGGAAGAGATAGCGTCATGCCCTTGAAGAGGCAATGGATATCCAAAGAAATGAAAACTTTTATGCATGCACATGCACATGAGAATATGAGATCACAAATTGATGATAACCAATGGTAATTTTGGTTTTTACAAGTAGCTACTAAATTCATCAATGAGCTGTGTTAATATTGAGTCACGTTCTTTTGTTCGTCGACAAAAGGAAAATTATTGGCCAAAATGGAGAAAGGCAATTCCATTACAATTTTGTAAGAACGTGGAAAAATGGACCTATATATATTTGAATACAATACAAATAGCCAAAAGATGTTGAACCAAGGAGGTTACATATGGGCATTTGTAATACATACACTCACATGATATGACACAAGGTTACTAATTGAAACCTGAAATTATGTTCTTGTAAACGAGTTCATATAAATGGAGAATTATATACTAAGGGTTGTGAGTCGCCCACATTATATCTCCATAAGTAAATCCCTCAAGTATACATGAGAGCAAATTGCTCTGTATAAATTCCAAAGGAAAATGTGTCATGAAGTGTAGAAAATCCCTGAAGGATTCAAATTGCTTGAAGTAAGCCCCCGAAGGGTAAAGCATAAAATATGTACTCAATACCAATGGATGGTATAAATTGCCTTAGTGAGTACTATCATTATGATATTGTTGCAACATACTAAAATCTCTTGCAAGAGTCAATGACATTAAATTAGAACTCTTGAAGAGTTGATGATATTAAATTGGGACTCCTGAAGAGTCTAGAAAAATTATAAAGTGTTGAAAGAATTATTGTCTCGAGCTGCAAATCGAACAATCTACCAACACGAATATTATCCATGATGTTTATGATATTAAAAGAACCATATGGATTGAAAATTATGAGTTGAATACTCAAATGATGAAGACACTAAGAATAATCATTTATCTTCGTGAGGGTAAAGATAAATTAATATTTGGTCCAGAAGTACCACATCTTAGTGAAGTATATGCTTTATTGTATTTGGCACAATACATTGAACGAAATAAAGCTTATCTATTAATATCTCCAAGAAATTACAGATATGTACATACACATGAGGATAGAGCCTTCACAAAGGTTGCTCATGTGAAGCCTCAGTACTCGGAAGTACCCCAGAAGGGGGAGGCACTGGAGATTGATCATGTGGCACCCCAGTACTTGGCAAAACACCAGAAGAGGAAGGCATTAGTTGCTTTCGGAATCTAGCAACGAACCTCTGGTGATCACTTTGAATCCGACTTTCGGATTCCTGCAGTTGGTCGAGCTTTCTTTTCATGCTCGTCGAGTAATTATTTGCAAGCACGTGCAACACTCTATTCTCATGCTTGAGCTCTCTGATCTCTTGTTTAAGACTTGCCACCTCCGCCATCAATGATTCAACTTGGCGAGTTTGAGCAAGTAGGCGTTGACCCATATTGGAAACAGAGCCAGCACACTGAACACTAAGAGCCAAGGAGTCTTGAACGGCCGACTCTTCAGACCGTTCTGAAAGGATCTTGTTATCCCTTGGAGTGAGAAGATTCCTAGCTACCACAGTAGCGGTTATGTTATTCTTCATCATAGAGTCCCCAACTGTAAGAGGACCATTAGAAGATAAGAAGGACGGGCGCCATATATTATCTTGATGTTGCTCATCTGTATCACTCCTAAGACTCAAATCTAAGCAAATGTTAGATGGGCAAGTCATTTTCAGAAATGATGAAGGAAAATGGAGGTCCAATAAAATTTCAGAAGTGCAAGATGGGGGAAATTTCTACATGCAGCAACTTTCTGAGCATACTCTTGAACACAATCGATGTCTCTATAAAAGAAGAGGCAACAGAGCCACTCATTCAGAGATCGAAGAGGCGCCGCTCTCCGAATTATTTTCCTGAATAAAGTTCGTTGGCATTTTTCAGACGCAATCTCAGCTTTTTCAGATATCGCGTGCAACTTTGTCAAAGATCTCTGACAAAGTTGAAAACGCGTAAATCTTACTGTTCTATTTACACCACAGTTGCTGACAAGAGTAAAAGCACAGCACCACCACTTGCTATTGGGAAATCTCTATATATGTCGACGTCTGTTCTCCATAACAAGGCAGACCTACAACTCTGCAAGAATACCTAACTCTTCCTCATCTCCGAGAATGCATCTTCAACATAGCATCTCGAAATACTCAGTTTTCTTCCTCTCCGAGAATACCTCTTCAAACATGTCACACCAGAGCAAGATTATCACATATCTTCAGGGACCAGAGCAAGATTATCTCATATCATGCAATCTCCCTGTCCTTTCCTTTGTCCTTGTTCTTGCCTGCAAAGACAAGGATCAAGAAGCAATATGTCGGAACCTCCACTCAAACTCCCGGTAAGGAACCGACTGCCTGGAACCTTTGCCTGGTTGCTTACTTAGCATTGTTTTCGAGTACTCATCCTCAACTGCTGTCAAGGTCATGAATTCCACCGGCAAATACCTCATGACAGTTGATCAGATAGTGGCTCTTTACACTGAAGCTGCCAAGCATAGATGAGTCGTTGTGAGGGAATGTTCTGAAGGACCATCCAAATGCAAGGGTTGCATTCCACTCCTGCATCAGGGGACAAATCATACAAGAGAAGATGCCACACATGCATGGGGGAAAACCAGGGAAAATACTACTTAAGCCAGGGGAGCAAGTAAGGAAAGTGAAAATGATACATTGAAGCATGTGGAGACAAGTGCAATGAACACGTGCTGATTCATCCCCAACTAAGCCGAAGATCACTTGTCACGTGAAGCTCCTCATGGTCCAATTTCATTCAAGATCAAGCTTCGAAGGTCCTTAAAGAAATCACAAGTCCGATTCAAGATCAAATGTCCACCACCCTTGAATCAAATCTGCTTCAGATCTTCGATGCAAGTCTAGCAGAAAGTCCTACAACCCAGTTCAAGAAAAAGCCTGTGGAAAGTTAACAACAAGTAAAGCACCTCTTTCGGCAACTCTCCCCGCCAAGAGATTAAAGCAGAACGATCAACGATCAACCTAAATGATTTGAAATCAGGGGGAGATACTCATCAGGGGGAGCATCCAAGACAGATCAAGATTGTAATGAGTCAATCGAAGACTTGTGGCCATCCAAGGGGGAGTGTTGTAAATATTATGTGGATGGTCCACATGAATAGTTTGTTACTATTTATGCACAGTATTTTCACTATTCATTTGTGGAAAATTTGTAAAGTGAATAGTGCTTTCTTTTGTTTATATAAAGGAAGAAGAGGAAATGAAGTGAAGGGTGTTCACGGGAAAGAGAGGAAGGAAAAGAAAGAAAGAAGAGAGAGGAAGGAAGAGGAAGAGAGAAAGGAGAGGAAGAGGAGATGAGATAATAGAGAGAGTTATCTTTGTACTCTTATTATTTCAGATTATAATGAAAGCACCACTGCTGCCCCGATGACGTACTCCAGTCACACTGACTGTAGAGGAACCTCGTAAATTTTGTGTCTTGTTCCATTTATTCCACTGCACATGCCGTCGATTTTACAACATGCTTTTAATTATGCTGTTTTTTTCTTTTTGAAATGTTAATTATGCTGTTATCTCTTAATAATATATTAAATTATCTAAATTTATACACATTAAAGCCGAATGAGAAAAACACTGTTCCAACGTACAGTGAAGTGGCGAAATTACCCCCATTTTACTGTGCAATTTTCTTCTTCTTTTCCTACCTTGCTGACTCTCCTCATTTCTTACCGCACCACTTCCTTTTTTCTTCCAGTTTGAACCGAAACCAAAAACAGCTTATCCAAATCAATTTCTCTCTCGCTCACCTGTTCTCTCTCTCTCTCACGCTCACAATCACTGCAAAAAAACTCAAACTAAGAAATCCATTTCCACAATTTCTCTTACAGTCACCGCTTCTCTCTCGCTCATCGCTTCATCGTCACCAAATCCCAAATGCAGCCGCACTACAGACCCATCTGGATGGAAAACACATCAAGAAATCTTGGTCTTCGGCCTACACCCGGACTGCAACATCGTCTTGACTCACCCCAACATCAGCAAATTTCAAAATATATAAAAAAAAAGTGATATTCTTTTCAACATATTTGGATAAATTCGTTCATGCACTTGAAATTTTATGTTTGATTAGTGTATGTTTTCATATTAGATCATATCAAGCTCTATTCATGCTCACTTCTATTCCTAAGAGCCGGTCTTCTGTCAATGGCGACAACGGAGGCTAAGCCTGAAGCCAAACCAGAACCAAAAGAAATTGAAGAGAGTTCTGAACCTCTTCTCAAATACAAGGTAATTAAACCTTGAAAAAAAAATTATGAGCACCAATAAAAAGATTACGACTTTCACATGTTTATAACATCTTCTTCTAATTCTGTCCTAAAATTGAAATTATGAATCCTTATAATTGAGTTGCCAATGATCTGAAACTTCTGACTGAATAAATACAGTTCTCTGAAATTTATTGTGTACTGTTATTCCTATGAAACTTTGAAAAATACGTGTTTCTGTTTGGTTTTGGTATAACTGAGGTGAGAGTGAAATTGATGTATTCGTGTTCAATAATCTTGAGGGAAGAAATCTTCCCGATATGCTTCGCCACCGGCAATTGTATTGAAGCTGGAAGATGGGACGGGTCTTCTCCTCCCCTCACAATCTGAAAATGCCTCTGTCAATTGAATAAATAGTGAACACTGCCAATCTTTTGATAACTATGAACAGCCAATTTCTTTAAATCTAGCTTCAATAATTTTTATTTTCTGTATGTATATATTATCAGAATATTTTAAACACCCATAGCAACACGCGAGGCACTTTTGCTAATATGATCTATATCCTAGCGGGTTGTTCGAAAGTGGAACCACATGAAATTAAGTTGAAATTTATGGCGATGTGATGTGATCAGATGGTTTTGAAGAGATAAGACTTGATGAAGAGCCGTTTCAGAAAAAAAAAATAAAAATTATGAAGAGATCAACATGCATGCTGTGTGAAAGGAATATTCATTTGTTTTCCTATATGATCAAAACAACAATTTGCATGCAAATTGAATGTTTGTCAGATAGGAGAATAAGGAGAAAAAGATGAGATTAAATAGTCAAAGGATGAAGAAATTTTTCATTGTGACCGGAACACGGAAGGGTATATCATGTGTTCTTATATAACTGATGGAAAATTTTATGTTTTAAGTTATTAACGTTTTCACACACATATCCCATCATTTGTATAATGACATGTGGTGTACTACCCCGTGTACCGATCATATTGAAAAATCTTTCCAAAGGATGGGGATTGCATGCACACGTGTGAATTTAAGTCTGAGATGATGAGATTTCATTGGTGCATGAGGCTTCAGGAAAGCTCTGAAGCTTTAATCACATTGAAGGTTTTATTTTTCAACATTATCTTAAGAAAAGGAAGTGTTATTAACACTTAAAAAATCTCATTCTACACTCCTCACAAGTATATTTTTCTTTTTAAATATAGAAAGTTTGGAGTGTAGAATGAGAATTTTGGAGTGCCAATAACAATTCCCTTAAGAAATTGGGAGATATATTCTTTGAGAATACACAAAATTGACACTCTTTAAAATATATGATTTTATAAAATAATAGGGATCCCTACTATCCAATAGAAGATGGAAGGTCGTTGTCGGAGCAAAATCATTGGAATGAAAATTTTGCATTTTTTACAAAATAATATGGATCACTTCTATCCAATAGGAGATGCGAAATGTCCATTTAAAGTGCATCAGAATGAACATTTTATATTTTTTGTTGGCCAAGACTTTCCAATATACAGAATATAAAATACCCATCTTTGTTGAAAAATGTAAATAGTACATTTTTTTTTTTAAGAAGAGGAATTAAAATCTCTTCCATTGGGGTAGCTACTACCTGTACTATGAATAAGTGCTTGGGCGACAAAGGGGAAAGCGTTGCGCAAAGGCCAATACCATCGTTGGAAACATTGGGCAGCAAAGAGAGCGTTGCGCAAAGCTCGTGACGTCAAACGTTGCGCAACACAGGAAAGCTCTTCGTCGTGCAAAACGAAGATTGTGCAACAGAATTGGTAGTCATTGCACGTACTGAGTGACGAAATTGGGGTTTGACCCCCAAACTCTTGCGCGACGAACGTAGATGTTCGACCCCCAAAATCTTGCGACGGACATAGAGGTTTGACCCACAAACTCTTGCGCGATGGATATAGAGGCCGTCACAGTAAGATTTTAAAATTATTATTTTTTTAATTAATTAATTATTTATTTAATTTTTTTTCCTTTGAAAAGTTGCTAATATTGTTTTATGTAAAAATTAATTTAATGAAATTAAAAATAGAAAATGTAAAGAAGAATATTGAATTAAAAAATTATTGAAAATGTACATACAATGGAAAAAAGTACTTTTAAATTTGAAACAATTTAAAACAAAAATAAAATAGGTAGTCATTGACGTCACAATCGCCAGCTGGTGGTGTTGCTGCTGCGTTGGGGGGCTGGGAGGTCATAGCTGCTGCGACCGGGGGCTGGGAAGTTGTTTCTGGAGGTGGTTTAACATCGGGGAAGTGAATGCCAGAGATTTGAAGTGCACGACGAATTTGGTTCATCAAATCGTTTTGGGCTGCAATCTGAGACTGCTGGGTGGCAATCCGCTCCTTCAGGTCCACCACTTCAGATGTCAGCATATCAACCTCTTATGTTCTCTACCTGGAGGATGAGGCGAACGAGTCCCGAAGGCGGGCTTTCCTAAGCCCCCGGTGAACATTCCCATGCCGATGACCGAGGGTCTAATTGAGTGAGTCTATCATGATTTGAAAACCAGCATCCTCAAGGGGAAACACCTCCTCGATCGGGGTCTCTAGGGGAAGCTGGGAATTCACCTCTTCCAGAATGGTCTGGCCCTTCTCCACCATGGTGGACTAGAAAAATGAAATAAACAAATTAATTTGAATATACATGTAATTAATATTAATACTAATTGAATATTAAAAAATTGAAATAACTTACATGAAGCTACTCCGTTAACTCATCCCCGGGCCAAACATCCACCTCCTTGAACATGTCAATTTCAGGAAACCTTGACCTCCCTGAAAAAATTTAAAAAGTGTTAACATAGATTACCTATTGTGTAATAAAAAGTAGAAAGATTGAAAACTTAAAATAAATATACGGTTACCTTACGTCTCTCCTCCAACCATAAGAGAAGCGTCGTGAGCCGGATCAGTGAAGAAGTTTCTTCTTCAACCAATTGATCGAGTTTGCCTTCACTTTTTTTGTTGAATTAAAAAAAACGTATTAGTTTAGATATTTATAACAAATGAATGAAAAAATGAAAGTTTTATTTAAAATTGTAAAAAAATTTATTCACATATTATTGAAATATATATTATACGTACCAGGTATTTCTCGTCTTGAAAATGGCTGCAAAGCCACTCCTATTCATCCGAGCGGTCCACCAACTCTATATGGCACCTAACTACTAGAACGACCTCCGGACCGTCATTGTGAAATTCCGTTCCTGGATTTCACTATTATAATCTACGTATTTGTATTATTGAGATTTTATATTATTTTTCAAGAAATTATATTAATTCATTTGAATTTAGATTTAATTAAACTAGTTACGAAGTTTGAAGTTTGGAAATTAATTATCTATAATTCGTAGACCTTTCGAGGTCACGATTTATATTTCGAATAGATCTCGAAAGCACGAGCGCATAAGCGAACACTGTTTGCGAGTCTAAATTATAATGGTGTAGTTAGGACCTTTGAAGTTGTTTTACTAAACTTTAGATGTTAAGTTAAATAAACTCCCACTTTGTGGGAATTTGCCCCACCAGGTATGACTAAAAATTGGATCCAATTAGACAAATGGATGGAAGGGAATTCCCCCCTCCATTCCCGTGACCCATGTAACCCGGTTTCCACCCGGCTTAATTCCGGCGATTTTGCCATTTTTTCCGTTGAATCACCACTATCCAACACCTGCAAAACTCTCAGTAACTTCCTATTTTCCATTTCGAAACGTTTAAGGTCCAATTTCATGTAGAACTTCACCGGAGCACCAGAGGTGCTCGACGGTGATTTTGCCATTCCGGCAAGTTACACCACCTACCACCACCCTTAATCAACTCCCCTTGGACCCAGGATCAAGACCCAATCAGTTGTAGGGGCGTTGGAACATCGAGGAAGTCGAATCGAAGAACACCCATCTTAGGGTTTCCAGCGGGTTTAAGTGAATTGGGGGTTTTTTTCGAGCCAAATGGGACTTGGCCACAGGTATAAAACTTGTTCTACTCATTGAGATCTATATTGTGAAATTTGGTAATTTTTGGAGTTGGTAAAAAAATTGGGTTTCTATTCGTCGGAAACCGCCACTGATAGGAGCATATTTATGCAACTTAGTTAGCTTGTTTCTTGCCATTTACTTAGTTTAATTCTAGTTATTTTAGTACTTTAAGCTATTTTCGTGTGTTTGTAGGTTCAAATAACAAAGTTAGCTACAAAGTGCTATTTGGAGCATTTTGGAGCATTTTTGGGCCAAGATTGGATAGTGCAAGCATGAAGACATGAGGATGGACGTTTTTGAAGATTTGAAGGCTAGAAATCAGCATGTGTGTGTGCAAATGTGTTGACCTACAACTACAAACATCCATCCACTACACCCATTACATCCACTCATTACCAAACATCCATCCACTACACCCATTACATCCACTCATTACCACAACATACACCACTACCACCTTAATTAGATGGTGGTCCTCTCCCTAGCCTATAAATACATCCACCCTTCACCATAAAAAGGGATTAGAAAAAATCCATCAGAAGACACATTATGCCGCAAGGCAGAGTCTTTTCTCCTTAACCATTCATTCACAATCACGCCTAAAACAGATTCCCACTTTTTGCCGCACCCTTCCTTCACCAATCTCCATAGTTTCTGACCTTAATCAACCCTTGTCGCACCATACATCCATCCTAACCATAATCCCATCCTTTTACACCATCCATAATCCCCAAAACCCACCACCAAACCTTGGGCCGCAATCAAGGAAGGGAATGAAAGTTCTTGGACGTGCTTGCTGTTCAATTTGGATCGCTGGAGCGTTTAGGTGTTTTCTTTCTTTTGTTTTCAATGTATAAACTTGTTATTCTTTGCTTTGCGATTATGAGGAACTAAACCCCTTTTGGTTAGGGGGAGATTCAAAGCTATGAACATACTTGCAATATGAATTGATTACCTTCAGTTGTGATTTCATAAGTTGTGAATTCAATTTGTTTAACTGCTTGATTGATAACTTATTCGTATATGTTTATTAAGAGTGCACACTTAGTTTGCATGCATGAATATGATGCTAGAGTATAAGGGAGTTTCACCTAATAGTTACAAACTTATATTCACAAGTAGTGGAGGTCGCTTATAAACGATCGCGTTAAATGAATTCTTGGCAGGAGTTTCATGCTCATCATAGTAACGAATGCCTCGTCAATACTTATAGTTTTCATGATGCTTAATGATCTTTGATTGTATCTTTATTGTGTTGTTCACGTAAAGGACTTTTGAAGAATGCTTTGAATTGTTGTATGCGTTTTCCCATCCAATTCAATAACTTAAGGAGAACTTGAAGGTTAATTTAAGCGGACCTAATTAACCTGGGGTGTTGAGTTTCATGATTTATCGAAAGAACAACCGAAAATTGGTTTATGTGCAAGTGTATCATGTGTGGAGAAGAACCCTCTAGCTAGCCCATCATCCATAGTTTACCCAAATTCGTCCAAAATCTGTTTTAGTTTACAATCTGTTTGTTTTGTTTTTCAAATTCGTCAAAATCAAATCCCCCTTTACTTTAAAGTGTTTTATTAGTCAAAATCTGTTTTAATTTGTGTTTTTAAGTGTCTCGAGTCAAGTTAGAACCTAATTTCGTCCAAAACCATCCCTAGAGTCAGTTTAGAGTCTAATTCATTGTTTTAAGCTGTTTTGAGTCTTTTAAACTAGTTTTGAGTCTTTTTAGTTTGTATTGCATCTTTTGAGTCTAGTTTGGTGTTTTAAACTTAATTTTACGTTTTTAAGTCAGTTTCAAGTGTTTTAGCAATCCCTCATAATCCCCGGCCTAGAACGATCCCTACTTACATTCTTTACTACAATTGACAACAAGAGGGTTTAATTTGTGTGCTTATATATTTAGCATCAAATTTTTGGCGCCGTTGCCGGGGATTAGCAACTTTGCTAATCCCTCGTTATTTCTTTTTCGTGTCTTTTGTTTTAGTTACTGACTTTGTTTCTGTTTGTGTCTATTATTTTTACTTTTGATATTTGATTTAGTTTTGTTTCCTTGATTTTAGATACTAGAGAAGTAAGACATGGATTTTGCTACCATTCAAGCTCATTTGAATTTAGATTTAATTAAACTAGTTACGAAGTTTGAAGTTTGGAAATTAATTATCTATAATTCGTAGACCTTTCGAGGTCACGATTTATATTTCGAATAGATCTCGAAAGCACGAGCGCATAAGCGAACACTGTTTGCGAGCCTAAATTATAATGGTGTAGTTAGGACCTTTGAAGTTGTTTTACTAAACTTTAGATGTTAAGTTAAATAAACTCCCACTTTGTGGGAATTTGCCCTACCAGGTATGACTAAAAATTGGATCCAATTAGACAAATGGATGGAAGGGAATTCCCCCCTCCATTCCCGTGACCCATGTAACCCGGTTTCCACCCGGCTTAATTCCGGCGATTTTGCCATTTTTTCCGTTGAATCACCACTATCCAACACCTGCAAAACTCTCAGTAACTTCCTATTTTCCATTTCGAAACGTTTAAGGTCCAATTTCATGTAGAACTTCACAGGAGCACCAGAGGTGCTCGATGGTGATTTTGCCATTCCGGCAAGTTACACCACCTACCACCACCCTTAATCAACTCCCCTTGGACCCAGGATCAAGACCCAATCAGTTGTAGGGGCGTTGGAACATCGAGGAAGTCGAATCGAAGAACACCCATCTTAGGGTTTCCAGTGGGTTTAAGTGAATTTGGGGTTTTTTTCCGGCCAAATGGGACTTGGCCACAGGTATAAAACTTGTTCTACTCATTGAGATCTATATTTCTGTGAAATTTGGTAATTTTTGGAGTTGGTCAAAAAATTGGGTTTCTGTTCGTCGGAAACCGCCACCTGTGGCAGTGCGTGCGACTGCGCATCGTTAGTGGGTCGACGATGCCCTTCTAAGTTCAATTAGATGTCTTGATTTTGTATTTGATATTCGTATGACGTGGATTGATTGTTTGAACCTAATTTCACTATGATACATTACTTGATCAAAATATGAATCAACGATCCGACCGTTGGATCATCACCAAACTTTAATACCTTATAAAACATAATATTTGAGGACCATAGAAACTTACGGATCGGGGATCCGATGTATGGATCTTCCCGAATTGAATTTCTAAGTGATGTGGTAGAAACTAACATACAAATTAAACCCTATAAATTATGTAATCGTAGTATGAGTAAGTAGGGATCGTTCTATTCCTGGGATTAGAAGGGATGCTAATCAACACAAATTAAACTTATAAAACTGAAAATTAAGTTAAACTAACAACAAAACAAGACTGGCGAGTTTTCGGACGAATTTAACTAAAACAAAATTAAATGGCAGTAAGATTAAATTGTGAATGAAATATAGATGAAAGGATAGCTAGGGGATTCTTCTCCATACATGACACATATGCATACAAATCGATTTCCCGTTATTATTTCTATAAACCATGAATGACAATGCCCCTAATTAACTGTCAACTGCACAAATTAACTCTCAGATTTTTCTAGGTTCATTGAATTGGACTCAATGACACAATCAAATCATTCTTCTCAAGTTCCCTAACCATGAAAAGCATGATAGAGATACATCTCAAAGATCATTAAGTTCTGTGAAAATCATACGCATTGACAAAGCATTCGTAACTATGAAAAGCATGATACTCTTGCTAAGAATCTACTTAACTCAATCATGACTAGTGACTTTTACTACTTGCAAATATAAGTTCATAACGATTAGGTGAAATTCCCTTATATTCTAGCATCAAAACCCTGCATGCAAACTAAGTGTGCACCCTTAATAAACATACAAGAATAAGTTTTCTATAAAGCAGATAAGTAAATCACATTCATGTTTCATGAAACAATAACTGGATGTAATCAACTTATATGAAACATATAATCATGGCTTCGAATTCACCTCTAGCTAAAAAGAGACTTAGTTACACATGTTCATCATAACTGAAAAGCAATTTAAAATAAACATTAAAACTTAAAATAAAGACAGAAAGAACCCAGAAAACTCTAGTGACTTCAATGGATGAATGGTAGGCATGGCACCCTTTTCTCTCCCTGATAATTGCGGCAATGATGTGTATATATAGGGTAAAGGCAAGGCTGACTGCAAGGAGGAAAATGATTAGGTTGTTTGAATTATTTTAGGACTCTTGGAATTAGATAGGAAGTGTTGGAATGTGATAAGGATTCCTCTTTGCAACTGGAGATAATATAAGATAATGTTGGATAAAATAGGATAAGGATAAGATGAATCTGGATAAGATAAGGTAGGATTGGATAAGATAAGATAAGATAATGCTCCTCCCACTAGGATTCCTCTTTCTTCCAGATTCCAACTTTAATTTCTCCACATTTTAGCACATGTTTAACACCTTTTAAACACCAAAAACGTCCAGCCCATACACATGTTTAACACCTTTTAAACACCAAAAACGTCCAGCCCATATGCTCTCCACGCATGTTATCCAATCCAAGTCCAAAACTGCTCCAAATTGCTCCATTTAGCTATTTATTGTCATCTTTACCACCTGGACCTACAATAATACGAAAATAACTTAAATTACCAAAATAAATGGAAATTAACTAAGTAAATGCAAAGAAATAAGATAAGAAAGTTGCATAAATATGCTTCTATCACTAAGTTTGTAAAATCAAACGTTGGCCGCCACTTGAATTTGTAGTTAGCGGAGATCCGACCGTCGGATCATAATGAAATTTTAGTATATTGTTTTAGAAGCATAATGTGGACTTTAAAAAGTTACGAATTCGAAATCCAATTTGTGGATCTTCCAGATCAAATTACGTAGGGATGTGGACCCCACCGTTGATCGGAAGTTGACTTTTGGTCAATAGGTATTGAACCATTTAAATTACTAAAATTAGTATTACTAGAGACTCAGTGAGGCCTTGCAAACTTGTCTTGGTTAGTGACTTTAATATATGTGATATGGTTATTACCTTGTTTTCTTATATTAGTATCCTTTGTGGATATGACTTGGTTTTATAAATGTGTTTTCTGTTAAAATGTGATTTTATAATTGGCCATCGATCTATTTCTATTAAATGTGATTTGATTCATGGATTGGAAATATTTGTGAAAATGTGATTTGAAGTGCATATTGAAATGTTTATGAATTGTGTTATAAATATACTTTTGAAATGTTGAGAAATACGAGGGCTAGTAGAGGACCGGTACCCTAGTGCCATGGGGTTAGGTGACACCGAGTCTGCACCATGTAGCAGTGGTTCATGGATGGTCCTGCTTGGTTAATCTGCGATGGGGGACAATATTATGTATGGATCGCGCTTAGTTAATCTGCGATGGGCGATCCTTATGACCATATATTCTTAGGAGTGATCATGCTTAGTTAATCCGTGATGGGTGATCAATGCATAACAGTTTTGTAGGTGTGACTTTGCTTGGTTAATCCACAATGGGGGGACACTACCTACTTGGTTATCTTGACCCTGCTTGGTTAATCCGCGATGGGGGGTCACTAGTGGTCCTGCTTGGTTAATCTGCGATGGGAAACCATATTATTTATGGATCATGCTTGGTTAATCCATAATGGGCGATCCTTATGGCCATACATACTTAGGGGTGATCATGCTTAGTTAATCCGTGATGGATGATCACTGCCAAACATACTCGTGGGAGTGACTTTGCCGCGATGGGGGGGGGGGTCACTGCCTACATGGTTACTCAGGGGTGGCTCTACTTGGTTAATCCACTATAGGAGGCCACTTCCTGTTTGGTTGCTTATGTAGGCTTTGGCCGAAGTGCGTCCCTCTAGCCCTAGTTTTTAATGTACATATGAACGATTGTTTTTGGGAATCTTGTGGTTTGAATTAGAAAAGCCGTTGGATGTCTGGGTGACTAATTCGGAGTTTTCAGGGACATGATTATGATTTCATAAAGCATGATTCTATATTTGATGTTTATAGATTGTGATCGATAGCCTGTTTTTATTGGATATCACATACTTGTATTATTGTCACTCACCCGAGCTTCGCAACTTATCCGAGTGTTTGATTTGCCCAGTGTGCCATCTCCTTGATGTAGGCATGATTTTACATATAATAGGACTGGGGTGATTACGAGAAACAGCTTGGTATTTTAGTTACGTTGAGTGGTCCAGAATCCTTGCTCTTGCTCATTTCCATAAGGTTAGTCTAGAACCCTAGACTCGAGGGAATGGGAATTATCCCTAATAGATGTTGTGAATATAAATTAGAATTACCATGTTTATTACTCATAATCCAAGTAGGGAATTATATAGAGTTCCTTAGTTAAATTCGTGAAATGATAAGTTATCGCATTGATTAATTAACGTAAATAAATGCTAAGATCACGCATTTTTTATTCATGAATTGATTAATTGATGGGATTGCGGAATGACTTTGGATATGGATGTTATTATTATGATTATTTCAGTTGATCAATGTGGCTTGAGAAGAATATTGTGCTTCATCATTGGTTGACATGTCGCATGGTATGCATTGTGATATATTGTTGAGACATCGCGATTTATGTGATGGATGTTTGAGTGTAGTAAAATTACAAACTATGAATGGCTTGATCCCTGTTGAGGGTACGTAGGCAGTCTAACGAGGAGGTTAGATGCAGCCATAAAATATACGAAAATTACAATGCAATTCAAACATTGATTATGCTTTGTACATATTCCGGAGGCGGGGTGTGTTAGAGATACGGATATTTGGTGACGTCATGTGTCGATCCTGGACGTATGTCGGGATCGGGGCATGACAACTTTTAGTGGTATCAGAGCTTAGGTATTAGGTCCTTGTACCTTTACCTTAGTGTAGGAACGATTTTTGGGTAACATTATTTGTAACTCTGACGGGACGCTACTTAAGCGTTTGATCTTGTTGGTTTGAAGCCTTGTGTTGCTTATGTGGCATTGCTCTTGGTTGGTATCGATGTGTTGAGCTCATGTATTATGCTAATTTATTCCGGAGCAGAGTTTATGTCAATGAATGTTGATAGTACGTTGAATAAGTGGTTTGGTTAAATTTTATTTAATCCTAGAAAATGTGGTGTGAAATTCACATGCATCATTATTACTTCAAATAGTAGTTAGAACACCTTTCATTTAAATCATGGATATGGATGATTGGGAAATGGTTGTGTTCGTATGATTGAATGGGAGAAGAAAAATTTTTAAATATCATATTTCATGTTATAGTTTCAAAGATGAGTGTTTGATTAAAGTCTCGAATTGATATTGAATTGGGTTGATATTATGCAATTGTGCAATTGAGAAATTGAGCAATTGGGTTGATATTATGCAATTGTGCAATTTTGATTAAGAAGATTGTGCAATTGTGATAAGTAGATAGAAAAGTCGTATTATACTTGTGCAATTGAGAAATGTTGAATAGGGCGGAAATTGTCGTGTAATGTGGAGGAATGTTGGAATGGGTAAAATGACCCGTGGAATGTGAGCAATGGAAGAGTGGGCAGAAAGACCCAATGTTTCCAAGAAGAAGCTCTATGTGTGAGTTGCGAGAATGAATTATTGAAGTGATAAATATGTGTGATGTGTATTGGCCTGGTATATTACAATCTTTTCTAGTTTAGTAGTTGCTTATGGGGATAAAAGGAAAAAGGTGATGAAATCATTGTTTTGCCAATGAAGATTATGGCTAGAAATTTTAAAATCTTATGGCCATGATAATTATGGTTGGAAATTTTAATATTTTTGAAAGTCACAATGATTTTACGAATGAGAATGAAATTACAACCTGAGGCTATGATTGGTTTGATATATAATGGTGAGTAATTGTGATTTGAAATTTCAATGATGTTGGCTGGAATTTCTGATATTTGATTTGCCAATTTTAATGGTTTGGCTTGAAATTTTGATATTTATTTGGCCAATGAGGGTTACGGTTGGAATTTATGATACTTCTTTTGCTAATGATGCATATGGAAAAAAAAATTCTGATGTTGGTATCGCCCGTGAATGGCAAGAAATTTTGAGGAAGAATCGTGGTAACAGCTATATATAGTCAATGATGGTAATTGGTTTTACCAATGGTTATGGTTATTATGCTAGTATTTAGCTAGCCAATGGTAGATGTGGTTTGATAATCTGGTATTTATTTAGCCAATGAGAATTGCGGCTTTATGTTTGATAATTATTTTACTGATGCATATGGCTAGAATTTCTTATATTTATTCTATCAATAAATGTTGGTGGGAATATGGGTGAGAATCACGATGATTGATTCGTTGATATATTTATTTTGAGCTTGAATAAACTCGTAGATTGATGATATGATTTTATTCACTATAATTGGAATGATGGAGAAAGTTTGTAATTACAAATTTGGTTGGTTTGGTTGCCAGAATCATGAGTATATTGATGAATTCTTATTAATAGTGGCATTCTTTGTGCTTGTACAAAGATTGGTGTTGAGATCGTGTTGAGACAATGATAATTGAATTTGCGAGTTGTGGTTCGATGTTGTCGAACTTGATGATAGCCAAATTCGAGTATAATGAAAGTGTGAATGTCATTCGGGCATCGTTATCTGTTTAATATGTGGCATTGGTGAATATGGAATGGATACTGAAATTTCGAGGACGAAATTTTTTTAGGGGGGAAGAATGTGAAATATCGTTCCTGGATTTCACTGTTATAATCTACATATTTGTATTATTGAGATTTTATATTATTTTTTGAGAAATTATATTAATTCATTTGAATTTAGATTTAATTAAACTAGTTATGAAGTTTGAAGTTTGGAAATTAATTATCTATAATCCGTAGACCTTTCGAGGTCACGATTTAAATTTTCGAATAGATCTCGAAAGTACGAGTGCTTAAGTGAAAACTGTTTGCAAGTCTGAATTATAACGGTATAGTTACAGACCTTTGAAGTCGTTTTACTAAACTTTAGATGTTAAGTTAAATAAACTCCCACTTTGTGGGAATTTGGCCCCACTAGGTATGACTAAAAATTGGATCCAATCAGACAAATGGATGGAAGGGAATTCCCCCTCCATTCTGTTGTCCCATGTAACCCGGTTTCCACCTTGCTTAATTTCGACGATTCTACCATTTTTTCGGTTCAATCACCACCATCCAACACCTGCAAAACTCTCAGTAACTTCCTATTTTCCATTTTGAAAGGTTTAAGGTCCAATTTCGTGTAGAACATCACCGGAGCATCGGAGGTGCTCGACGGTGATTCCACCGTTCCGACAAGTTACACCACCTACCACCACCTTTAATCAACTCCCATTGGACCTAGGATCAAGACCCAATCAGTTGTAGGGGCGTTGGAACATCGAGGAAATTGAATCGAAGAACACCCATCTTAGGGTTACCAACGGGTTTAAGTGAATTTGGGGCTTTTCCTGGCCAAATGGGACTTAGCCACAGGTATGAAACTTGCTCTACTCATTGAGATCTACATGTCTGTGAAATTTGGTAATTTTTGGAGTTGGTCAGAAAATTGGGTTTTGGTTCACCGGAAACCGCCACCCGCGGCAGCGCATGCAGCGGCACATTGCCAGTGGGTCGACGATGCCTTTATAAGTTCAATTAGATGTCCTGATTTTTTATTTGATATTTGTATGACGTGGATTGATCGTTTGAACCTAATTTCACCATGATACATTACTTGATCAGAATATGAATCGATAATCTGACCGTTGGATCATTACCAAACTTTAATACCTTATAATACATAATATTTTAGGACCATAGAAACTTACAGATCGGGGATCAGACTTACGGATCTTCCCGAATTGAATTTCTAAGTTTGTAAAATCAAACATTGGCCGCCACTTGAATTTGTAATTAGGGGAGATCCGATCGTCGGATCGTAATGAAATTTTAGTATATTGTTTTAGAAGCATCATGTGGACTTTAGAAAGTTACGGATCCAAAATCCAATGTGCGAATCTTCCGAATCAAATTACTTAGGGATGTGGACCCCACTGTTGATCGGAAGTTGACTTTTGGTTAATAGGTATTGAACCATTTAAATTACTAAAATTAGTATTACTAGAGAGACTCAGTGGGGCCTTGCAGACTTGTATTGGTGAGTGACTTTAATATATGTGATATGGTTATTACCTTGTTTTCTTATATTAGTATCCTTTGTGGATATGACTTGGTTTTATGAATGTGTTTTCTGTTAAAATGTGATTTTATAATTGGCCATCGATCTGTTTCTATTAGAGCAAGTCCACCGGAGTGGACACTGTCCAGCCCCCAGTCCAAAAAACAGCCCAGCACCTTGTCAATTTGCTCCAGCCCGCAAAACAACCCAGCACCCAGCCCAAGCCAGGCAACAGGCCAGCCCATTTAGGACAGACCCAGAGACCGGCCTATTTGGCTTGCGCATGCAGCAGACAAGGTTGCAGGCGGCGGGGCCCGCTTGTCAGCCCACTTGTGTTCACCCGGAATAGGGCTACGTGGCCCTCCTCAGTGCTGTTGGATTTCCAACGGCTATTTTTTGTAGACCATTGGATTTCCAACGGTAAAAAAAAATTTAAATTTGACTTTTAAAATGGACCGTTCGATCACAGATCAACGGTACACCTTTTTTCACAAAAAAAAAAGGCCCAACGGTCAGAAATATGACCGTTGGCCACGTGGCAACTCCGTGGCTCTTGGATTTGAATATTTTTCAAATCAAACGGTCTAGATTAATTAACTATATTAAAATTTATAAAAAAAATACAGAAAATTTATTTAAAATACAGAAAATTTTAAAAAAAAATACAGAAATTTTTTAAAAATGTTATTGTTTTTTTCTATAAATACCTAACCCTCATCTTCCACCTTTATACCACATTTCAATATTTTCTACACTTTCTATACTATCTACATTTCAATATTTTCTACACTTTAAGAGAAAAAATGTCTTCGTGGATGCTCATTGAAGATGTTACGTTGTGTGAATGTTGGGTTCACACTACTCATGACCCGATTACGGGTAATGAGATGGATAAGCGAGAAATGTGGAGTAAAATTACGAAAGCGTTTTGCGATGTACATGGAAAAGACGCCAGAACTAGTCAAGGTCTTCAAGGTCGTTGGAAAAAACTCAACGCATCCTTTACTTGTTGGAAAAACGCCATCTCTCATGCTTCCGGTAACCTCCGTAGTGGGACAAGTTTAGCGGATCAGGTGACAATATTTTTATTTATTTATACGCATTCCACCCACATCAATATTTTAATTTATTTAATTTCGTATGTAATTTTTATGTTATTTCTTATGTAATTTTTATATGCATTCCACCCGCATCAAAATTTTAATTTATTTAATTTCTTATGTAATCTTTATTTAATTTCTTATGTCATTTTTATGTAATTTATATGCATTCCACCCGCATCAATATTTGAATTTATTTATTTGTGTTACACCCGCATTTTTTAACACTATCTTATCCCACATTTTTATAGACACTACAAGCTCAAGCATTCTACAATTCAAAGAACCAGAAAAAAATCATTCAACAAATGGGAATGTTGGGAAATTGTCAAAGATTGCCCTAAATACAAAATTGTGGCAACCGGTCCAGAAGTTGTCATGCACAGCATGGGTCTACATAGTTCGCCAGAACCAGACAGGGCCGAACAAGAAGCTGACACATTTCAAGACACGGAAGGGACTCCTGAACAAGTGACCGAGACCCAACCGACTCGTCAGTCCCTCAGGCTTCAAGGTAAAAAGGCATCAAAGAAAAAAGGTAGTTCTTCCAAAAATGATTACACTAAATATATGGAGGAACTTGCTCGCCAAGGTGAACTGAACATGGCACGAGAAAAGGCTAGAGATGAGGAAAACGTTGCTACTATGGCAGCAATAATAGCAGCTATTGAGGCCCGTGATGCGGCAGCTAAGAGACAAAGAGAAATAGTTAATCGAGAGAACGAGCTGGTTAGACAAGCACTTCATCGAGAAAATGAAATGCTTAGAGACGAAAGGATGACTCAAGCAGATCGTGACACTATGAGCAAGTCTCTAGTAGGACTGTCCCCGAATTCAAAATATTTTTGGACATCGGAAAAAAGAGATGTCATGCGAATGAGGCGTGCAAGAGATGCGGAAACAAGTCAATGGGGTTCTAGCTACACAAATCATGGCAACCAAGATCCTAGCACCACATATCCTAACTCCAGAGACTTTCTATAATTTTTATGTAATTTCTTATTTTTTTAGAATTTTATTTAATTTCTTATGTAATTTTTATGTTTTTTCTTTTGAACTTTATTTAATTTCTTATGTAATTTCTTATGTTTTTTCTTTTTTTCTTTTGAACTTTATTTAATTGCTTATGTAATTTTTATGTAATTTCTTATTTATTTTTAAAACTTTATTTATTTTTATTTAATTTATTATGCAATTTTAATGTAATTATTTATTTATTTTTATACTTTATTTAAACACATGAAATAAGAATACATAAACTCACCAAATAAACTTAAAAACAAAACACACTACATAGAATTACATAAACTTAAAAAAAATACGATTTATTCTTCAACCACAAGCCTCATTTTAATTATCTTCGCCTTCATGCAATCCCCACTGGTGCTCAATCAAGTCATTCTGGCGGGTTACGTGCCAGTATGGCTCTTGCACATCAGTGTACTGCTGAACGATCAATTCATTGTAACGTCCATCGCGTTCCAACTGCTCGTGTTGCATAGGATCTTCGGTCCGATCATGAGCACAATAGATACGTGTTCTTGAGTTGTTCATCGAATCCGGCTCATATTCATCGACGACATCATAATCATACTCAGCTTCAACAATCATGTTATGGAGAATAATACACGTCATCGTGATGGATCGAAGAGCCTCGACATCAAACATTCTTGCTGCAGCCCTGACAATCGCCCAACGAGCTTGCAGGATACCAAAACAACGCCGACATCCTTCATACACCCTTCTTAACATTTTACGAAGTGTTTTTCCTTTTCAGTCTGTGGATGTGGCACTATTTTGACAAATGTTGACCACCTTGGGTAAATGCCATCTGCAAGGTAGTATGATCCCTCGTATTGGGTACCATTAACCCAATATGTGCATCTCGGCGACTTTCCTTGCAGCAGTTCGTCGAACACTGGGGATTGGGCAAGGACATTTAGGTCATTCTGAGCTCCTGGAACACCAAAAAAAGCATGTCAAATCCATGTATCAAATGAAGCCACCGCTTCCAAAATGATGTTTTTGGCTCATTTTCTATCGTCACAAGCTTCTTGCCACGCACTTGGACAATTTTTCCAAGTCCAGTGCATGCAGTCGATGCTTCCAATCATGCCAGGGAAGCCTCGCATCTCACCCTTCCTCAGAAGCCTTTACATGCCCCTTGGCGTGGGTGTCCGGAGGTACTCATTGGTGTAGAGGGCTTCAATTGCAGAGCAAAACCGCATCAGGGACTCCAGAACAGTTGTTCTTCCCATCCTCGCGATCTCACCCACTTGATCTGCAAATGCTCCATATGCAAGCATTCGAAAAGATGCCGTAATTTTTTGCTCGGGAATAAGACCTAGAACATGAAAAACATCATCTTTTTGCACAAAGTATGGATCATGGTTGCAAATATAGCACTCATGATTTTGTCGAACAAATTTCATTGCATTCTAAAACGATGTCTAAAAACATGATCAGGGAATATGTTGTTGGGAATAAAATAATCTTCCAATAGATCTTTACCTCGTCTTTCCCTTTTTCTATCGAGGTTTGCAACACGTCTTGGTTTGGCTATCTGACCCACGGCTTCCATGACACGGTGGGAATGTGAGACCCTCTGCCTTCTATGGTGATCATCCTCATCCTCCTCCATGAAGAAAGTCTCATCTTCACCTCCACCTTCTTCGAGATTGGCCAATTCTGCCTGTTGTGCCAACAACCTTTTCTGTTGCTCCTACAACCGTTTATACACTCTCCTTGAAGAAGACATTGTAATAAGAACTCAAGATTTGAAAACGATGAACAAGGATTCTGAGGTAAAAAAAAGGATTGAGCTTGGTGTGAGGATGGATGTAGGGATGTAGGGTTTATATGGACAAAAAAAGAAAGGATGAGGTTCTGGACAATGCCACGTGGCACAATGTGATTAGTCGAAAATCTTATCGAAATCTTGGCTAAATTATTGTAAACCGAAAGTGACACGTGGCGTGTCGGATTGGTTTTAAATATTATCAGAAATCTATCCGCAAAATAGTACGTTCGGATAATGACACATGGCATAACGTGATTGGTTGAAAATCTTATCGAAATCTTGGCTAAATTATTGTAAAACGGAAGTGACACGTGGTGCGTCGGGATTGGTTGAAAATCTTAGCAGAAATCTATTCACAAAATAGTACGTTCGGATAATGACACGTGGCGTGACGAGATTGATTAAAAATCCTATCCGAAATTAAAACTATTTTATTTTTTTATTCTTTTAGAAAAAATTTAAAAATATTTTAAATAGGCTGGGTGCCAGCGCATTTTGTAGGGGTGGAGATCGTTTGTGCCAGCGCATTTTTTCACTGGGTGCCATCGCATTTTTTTAGGGTGGAGATGCATTGGCCTATTACTGTTCATTGGAGTCTGTTACTATTCACTGAAGTGGATAAATGGGCTGGTTGCTGGCACAAAGTCCTTATAGGTGGACTTGCTCTTAAATGTGATTTGATTCATGGATTGGAAATATTTGTGGAAAGGTGATTTGAAGTGCATATTGAAATGTTTATGAATTATGTTATAAATATACATTTGAAATGTTGAGAAATGTGAGGGCTAGTAAGGGACCGTTACCGTAGTGTCACAGGGTTAGGTGGCATCGAGTCTGCACCATGTAGCGGTGGTACATGGATGGTCCTGCTGGGTTAATCCGCGATGAGGAACCATATTATTTGTGGATCACGCTTGGTTAATCTGGGATGGGTGATCCTTATGGCCATGTATACTTAGGAGTGATCATGCTTGGTTAATCCGCGATGGGTGATCACTGCCTAACAGTTCCATAGGTGTGATTCTGCTTGGTTAATCCGCAATGGGAGACCATTTTATTTATGGATCATGCTTGGTTAATTCACAATAGGTGATCTTTATGGCCATACATACTTAGGGGTGATCATGCTTGGTTAATCCAGGATGGGTGATCACTACCTAACAGATTCATGGGAGTGATTCTGCTTATTTAATCTGCGATGGGAGGTCACTACCTACATGGTTACTCAGGGGTGGCTCTGCTTGGTTAATCTGCTATAGGGGGCCACGTCCTGTTTGGTTACTTATGTAGGCTTTAGCCGAACTGCGTCCCTCTAGCCCTAGTTTTTAATGTACATATGAAATATGTTTTCGAGAATCTTGTGGTTTGAATTAGAAAAGTCGTTGGATGTCTGGGTGACTCCTTCAGAGTCTTCAGCGACATGATTATGATTTCATAAAGCATGATTCTATATTTGATGTTCATAGATTGTGATTGATAGCCTGTTTTTATTGGATATCACATACTTGTATTATTATCACTCACCCTAACTTCGAGGCTTATCCGAGTGTTTGATTTGCCCAGTGTGCCATCTCCTTGATGTAGGCATGATTGTACATATGACATGTCTGGGGTGATTACGAGAAACAGCTTGGTATTTTAGTTACGTTGAGTGGTCCGGAATCCTTGCTCTTGCTCATTTCCATAAGGTTAGTCAAGAACCCTAGATTCGAGGGAATGGGAATTATCCCTAATAGATGTTGAGAATATAAATTAGAATTACCATGTTTATTACTCATAATCCAAGTAGGGAATTATATAGAGTTACTTAGTTAAATTCGTGAAATGATAAGTTATCGCATTGATTAATTAATGTAAATAAATGCTAAGATCACTCATTTTTTATTCATGAATTGATTAATTGACGGGATTGTGGAATGACTTTGGATATGGATGTTATTATTATGAGTATTTTAGTTTATCAATATGGCTTCAAAAGAATATTATGCTTCGTCATTGGTTGACATATCGCATGGTATGCATTGTGCTATATTGTTGAGGCATAACGATTTATGTGATTGATGTTTGAGTGTAGTAAAATGACGAACTACGAATGACTTGATCCCTGTTAAGGGTACGTAGGCAGTCTAACGAGGAGGTTAGATGCAACCATAAATTCCAGAGGTGCGATGTGTTAGAGATACAGATATTTGGTGACGTCACGTGTCCATCCTGGACGTATGTCGGGATCGGGGCGTGATAGTCATATAGCTCATATTGCTTGTGGAGGTCGTTCTTCCATTGAGTGAACCTACTGGAGCAAAGGTCGTTGATGTACTGCATTTGAATTGCATCGAGGTTGGAGAGCTCATAATGATGCTACAAAACTCAACAAATAAATAGCATTTAAAATTTAAAATCTTTGTATTTGAGGTTGATAATACTTACTGATAATTCATGAAGAACGGCTTCCTTGACTTCATATGGGACAGCTTTCCATGACTCCCACATAAGGGGGCAATGGTTGCGGATAACCGAGCCAATGTTGGTGGCCAACGCACTATGCTGCTCCTTTGTTGCAGCAACACGATGTCGAGGATCCCACGTAATGGTGATCTTCTCGGTCGCGGTGCGAGTGGTGTGTGGCGACTTAAGTAGTCTGCAAGGGCCCTTGGTTTTTTTTTTTTTTTTTGAACTACCAAATAAACAAGAGAGTTTTAACGAAAAGCCCGCGGTACTGTGCACTTTAACAAAAAACCACATTTTTACACTAAAAAGTCAAACCTGATACTATTCATTTTACCCTTTATTTTGTCCTTATCGTTAAAACTCAAAGTTTTCAAGCGCATTTCATTAGTTTTCCTAATAAACAATGTAAACATTAGACGAATTCTACTTTCTATCAAAAAAATCGGCAGAACCTCCCCTAAAACTATAACATTTCCTAAAACTTGCAGACAATATAACAACAAAAACAACACATCCACCCAATAATTCAAACAGTTTATACCAATTGGGGACATTAAAACAAAATTTACAACTTGTTGATATGACTTCACACTGCGAGTTTGCAACAAGTTTTGGCTTTCAAGGTCAGGTGCACCAACTTAAATCGTTTACAATAGTGGTTCTACTAATATAAAGAGCATATGTTTATGGGATTACACGAACTAACAACAATAGAGGCAAATCACTCAAAGCGAAGTTCTTAGTAAGTTCCTTCTAATTAATGGGAATGTGACCGTTTTGAAGGTTCAAGCATGCCTACAGACTAATGTCAATGTTGCTTTGACCATCAAGAAACCATAAGCAAGCTTATTAATGGACAAAGCAAGCTTACCTGTCTGGGACCCTTCTCCATGGACAAAGGAAGCCTCACCAGACTACCAAGCCTTCTGAGAACTCCAGGGCCATCGATGAGTCCGCCGAGCGCTTAGTACAAGTTGCATCATCAAAGAAGTCGATGATGCAGAAGCCGTAGACACCATTGGCCCCAAAGGCGTGACTGAAGGAACACCCGTCGTGCCTATATCAGGTGTGGGGGTGGTAGTAGCACTATGTCCTGGAGAAGGTGTTTGACTACCCTTACTAATTGCCCGCTGGTTTGATATTACATTCCACTACTTTAATCTTGTTTGGATATACTAAAAAATATCCTAACCTTGAAGCAAAATAAAATATATCTTTAATTTCATTAATACCATTAAAGAAGGAATCGAATTATCAAATTACGTATACAACCGCAAAATATATATTCATGCACTATAGGACCATTTATAGTATCCCACATGCCTATATGTCTAACCTATTTACATGCCTTATGCAAACCTATATGATAAACATGAAAAAGAAAAGTTAAAAGGACAAAACAGTTTGCAAGACAATGCAACTAGCAAGGAATCGATGAATGATGGAAGAGAGCAAGCATATACTTATTCTGGCTGAAGATAAGGATGCATGTACTTATTTTGGCTGAAGATAAGGATGCATGTACTTATTCTGGCTGAAGATGAGGATGAATATGTGTGTGTGTGTGTGTGTGTGTGTGCGCGCGCGCGCGCTTATATATCATATTCATGACTTGGACGAAGGGATAGGCGGACATCCCACATCTCCACATATGAATCAAGTTTTGTTCAGCAATTGTAGACAAAGTTCGAAAAAGAAAAAAACAATCATGAATCTGTTTAGATATCATCTTATTATATGCATTCATTTCACATATATAAGGTGAATGCAAACATGAGATAGGAATAAAAAAGAGTATTGCAAGGAACAAGTTCATTCATAAAAACAAGCAAACAAATTGACTCATCGACAATGACATATATGATGCAACAAATATATTGATGGGAAATCGAATGATAACCTCAAGGTAGAATCCATTAGCAAACCCTAGAATCCACTAAGAATAATTGAGAGAAAACTCACGTTTGTCATGAAAAAGCCCTAGAAGGTCTTAACGATCAAATAGGAAATAAATAAATAAAATTGTAAACAAAGTTCCAAATACATTCCTAAATTACAAAACTTGTACAAATTATTGATGGAAGACAGTTATAAAACTTGAACAAACTGATAGCAATTGGTACCATGACAGTTACAAAACTTGTTGCATCCCTAACATGCGTTATGCAAATGTGAATGAGGCTAGAATGTGTGGTATAGTAGCTCAATGTCTTAGCGAATGGGATGAATGTGGTTAAACACGGAGCTCAATTGCGAGCCACCAAATAAAATGAGAACTTAGAGCAAAAGCATTCTTAAAATGAGATGATGAAATTAATTCCAACTAATAATCAAATGCATGCCATGACAAAGTTAAAACCAACATATTATCAAATAAAAAATCTTCAAACACTTTTGGACATACAACATTTTTATCCCTAAAGAAAAAATAGAATGAATAATTCCTTAGACTGATATTACAATATTTCTGTAGGAATGAATGAAGAACTAAACCTACATTAGATCCAGGTGCTTTATTTCAGGTCCAATCTGAATGGTTAGTTTCACTTAACTTCCTTTAGATCCCTTGTAACAATTAGAAAAAATGGTATAAATGAAAATAAATAAAAATTTACTAGGAAAAAACGAATCATGATTGTGAAACACTTGTTACAAGTCACCAGCCTACCCACAAGTTCAAATGGCCCAAGATAGAGAGCTCCTCCAGGTTTTTAAATGATATGGCTTCCAACTAGAAATTTTGTGAACAATCCCTAGAATATCCTAGCACTAATGGATAGTTACTACTACAATCATTTAGATATTAGAAATTACTCGACTACAAAACTGCAATTTGTCTTTAGGGTTGCAAAGTAATAGTTGACTTGAAGCATAATTCTAAATATTTTCAAAACCTCTTTCGTTTTTGTCATATATTTTTAAAGCATCTTCATTATTAGTTTGGACTTGATTGACCTCCAGGTTGGACATTGTGGAGCCTAAAATAATCCCAAAAATTCTAGAGGTAACACATGGACTTTTATTCCAGAAGGACAAGATTGCCCTCAATAAATGGGTACACTTTTCAAATGCTCCCACGCGCAGCTCACATCCTTGGAGGACTCAACAGCTGAACACAACTGCCCACAGTTCACCTGCCCTTGGCAAGGAATTAAAGATAAGGATTAATTACCCAAATCTTATCTTTAATACATTCCTAATTGAAGATTGACTCCAATCAAGTAAGTAATTCTAATTTAAATAAATTAGGGATAATTACACCATTATCTCAAGATATTATTTCCTATTTAATATCTTGGGAATATTTAGAGAATATC
The DNA here is from genome assembly GCA_035220775.1 of Malus fusca. Taxonomy (NCBI): domain Eukaryota; kingdom Viridiplantae; phylum Streptophyta; class Magnoliopsida; order Rosales; family Rosaceae; genus Malus; species Malus fusca. The sequence continues at coordinate 23,571,384 of CM069072.1, read as the reverse complement.
TCTCCATTAAACATTATATGGCCGGCCCTAACCCTATAAATATCCCATATTCTACCAAATTTTGAGAGCTTTGCAACCCTTAAAAGGCCCTAAACACTTTACTCTCTCAGAGAAACTAACTTAGGCATCAGAGATCCGTTGACCTAACCCCCTTACCTCGTGGGCACGTGAGGCTTAGGTCTCTAATCAAAGGTGTTGATTGTTTTGCAGGTGCATTTTCGTTAAGACTGACGACAATGGAAATTTGCATCGACGAATTGGTGCTTTCATTGAGAGCTAATTCAAAACACTTGAAGAAGCCTCTCACATTAGTTTCTTGAATTTTCTGTTACGTTGAATTTCTCACACGCCTTATCGATTAATTTTTCCTAGAAAAGTTTCTTGATCAATTCCTGGAGAAAGGATACAATGGTAGGAAATTCAGAAACCACAACAAACAGAACCCCATACGTGGAAGGATTTGGACCGGAGAGTGAAGACGAGTACATAGCCCCATGATAGAGATCCTCAAAGCTCAACGCGACAGCAAGAGGAGCCTCACTGCCGCAGAACCGTGCTATCACCATCACCACCATGACCCAGCAGCAACGACAAAGCCACAAGGCCATGACATCACTCCCACCAAACCCTAGGCAACCAAACCCTAGACAAGAGACCCATGTCCACTTCCAAGCCATGGGTAGGAGGCCCAGAACTTGGCAACTTCCATAGCAAGCCCTGGGTAGAAGGCCCAGCCCAATGCAGCAGCAGACCTTGTTACACAGCAGGCATGAACCCGAACCCAGAATTCGGCAGCTGTTGCCAGCCAGGCAACTCAATGGGCCCAAGCCCAAGCCACTCAGCCAATAGGCCAAGATGTGGTAGCCCAACAACCAGGAAAGCCCACGGCCATGCAAATCCAAAGCGAGCAGACGTCAGTCGAACGCGTCTCGTGACCCGCTTCGACAATTCGGCCCGCAACCCAAATCCATTCTAAGGCCACCTCCAGCAATCCAAATTCTGACCACAGGTCCCGCGATCGATTCAGGGTTACTTACAACCCACTTTTCTGCAGGACTTCCCATTATGGGCTCAAGCTTTGTACCTTCAGTCCACTATACTTCCATCACACGTGGAGACGCCCATCATCCAAACTCTTCCAATCTAAATGGCGAGCACCACCTGCCCCAGCAGGTCACCAATTTGACGAATGCCCTCGCTCAGCAGACCACATTGGTGAACCAACTCCTCGAGCGCATCGAGATGCAGCACGCCACAGACAAGGTGTCCCGAAACAGGACAATGGCGGAAGAACGTGACTTATTCCAGCGACGTCCCGGTAAAGAGCGGCTCAGCCCACCACGAACCATGCGTTCAGGTAGTGTGCACTCTAGTTTAGGCCCTTGGGGAAACGTCTTCTCCCGCCTAGATGCGCAGAGAAACGTTCATTCCCAACTCGGCTCACGAGTCGGTGTGCAGTTGAGGTTGGGTGCACACTCCGACGAGCGCTCAAAACATTTCAGGCGAAGCGTCCATACGAAGCTAGGCTCATAAGGAGATCCTCCTACTAGGCAATGAAATAGGCAGCCGCATGATGCCCAGATAAAGGCCCATGAGCAATCCAGCTCAAGTTCCACTGACAGCCCCCGCCTAGAGCGACGGTGAGCAGCAGAAGGCGAAGAGCAATATGGACTGGCAGGTCAACACTAAGGGCAGTTTGAGGCTCCGCTGCCTGACCAGGCACAAATCCAAAAGGAAGTACAAGGCTCGTAGCATAATAGTTGCGCAGATTCCAGCGTATTGACACGACCGACGATACCTTTCGTAGATACGTGGCTAACCTGAGTAGGTTACCATTTACAGAAGAGATCGAGCAGACGAAGCAACCGCAGAAATTCAACCCGCCACATTTCACCTTATTCAAAGGAGATAAAGATCCGGACAGGCACTTGATGCACTACCGAAGCACCATGACCTTTTAAGCCAACAATGACGTGCTCATGTGCAAAATCTTTGCTGCGACGCTCCAAGGTAAGGTGTAAGACTGGTTCCACACCCTGCCTCCATGCTCAATCCTGAACTTCAACAAACTTTCCTTGGTTTTCACTAAGGAATATTCGTCTTACCACTCAATAAAAAAGAAGTCTGACCATCTTTTCAACATGAAGAATAACCTGAATGAGTCGCTCCGCATATACGTCAAGAGGTTTAAGGCAGAGAAGGAAAAGATCGTCAGATGCGATGACAACATTGCATGCTCAGCTTTCTAGAATGAGCTTCCGGTATAACACATTTTATTCAGAAAATTGATCATAGGAAGGAAACTGACCTTGGTAGCCTCGTATGCTTTGGCCGAGAAGCACACACTATGGGACGAGGCCAAGCAGTCATGCGGGAATGAGCAGAAAAATAAGCGTAAGGACCATTCCCCAAACAAAGATGACTTAGTGCCTAAGGTATTCACCAAGTTCACAGTTCCGATTGGCCAGATTCTCTGTAATCTCAGGAATGAATCATGGTTTCAACTACCACCACCCATGAAGAGTGATCTTACCAAACTGGATTAGACAAAGTATTGCGCATTTAACCAAGGGTCGGGTCACACTACCAAACGTTGCCTGAAATGGAAGCAATACCTCGAGGAGTTGTAAAAGAAGGCTGGTGCTACGAATATCTCTACAAGCCAGTTGCTCGGCCTACGTTACCAGCAGAAGCCAACACTGAACCCCCATTGAAAATGATGCGGATTAATGGCATCTTTGCCAGATTAGAGCACTCTTGATCCGCAACTAGCAATGTGAATGAATGCTTAGAGAAATTCCCCATCACCTCTTTAACTCCGTTTAAGCCTATCCAAATGACTTCGAAGCCTCGGGTAATTTAGCGAACAAAACCTCGTAGGGCGAGGATTATCCAGTTGTTATGCAGTTTTTGCCTTCCAGTATAGTTGATTTGTTTCTTTATTCTCAATGAAAATCCAAGAAGTTATTCATGAACCTGGCTCAACTGCTACCTAAAATAACTGCTTAAAGCTTTATTTCCGTAAGCTCTCCAGTGCAAGAGGGTAACCTAATTTCACGACACCCATCTGGGTAAGCTTTCCAGCGCGAGAGGGTAAACTAATTCCCTAACACCCATCAGGGTAAGCTCTCCAGCTCAAGAGGGTAAACTAAGTCCCCGACTCCCATTTGGGTAAGCTCTCTAGCGTGAGAGGGTAAACTAATTCCCCGACACCCATCTAGGGTCTGCTCTCCAGTGCGAGAGGGTAAACTACTCTGGAATATCCAGACGTGGATGGGTTTTACGACTCCTCAGTTCCTCCTAAATGCAACGACTATCTGCCCCGGACGACTCCCAGAATTGGCCACGATAATCATTTCCCTGGAATAGCTATAGTAGTTGAGTGTCACAGCTATAGTAGTTACTCGTGAAGGAAAAATTTTGTCCTAGCTAAGAACATGTAAGAACATTTGAATACATATGCTAACAATTAACTCTTTAAAGTAGGCATGCATCCAAAAACAATTCATAAAACCCATGACTTTCAAAGCCTAGTATATGGTGAACCAAAAGACTCTTTAACAACATTAAAGAAAATTAAGAATTTAGAGATTCTTTACCCTTGAAGCTCATCCTTGATTACACAAGGGATTCACCCAAGTGGAGGGCCTTCAAGTCACCTCCTTGCTCCTTGGATTTTCCTTGTGATTTTCCTCCTTTTAGTGCTCCTTTGCTTCTTTGAGGATTTGAGGATTAGTTCTCCAAAACACCAAAAGTTTGATGTCTCTAAGTCTCTTCACCAAGGATGTATTTTGTGAGGATGAAAATTGATCACTTAGGGAAGTAAATTTGCTAGATAACTATCCCTAAGTAGTCAAGAAAACCCTAATTGAAAACAAAGCTATAAAGATGAATTTATACTTCATTTCTTAGGTGAGTGGCAAACTTGCAATTAAGCAAGTTTTGACATTCCTCACCCTAAATGGCCGGCCATATATTGTTATTGGGCTTATTGCCCATTTTGTTTTAGTTGTCATACAACTTAAACATAATGGGCCTTGTGGACCAAAACACTTTTGGGCCCCGAAGCCCCAAAACCAACTTAAAAGCCCAATACGAACATTTCGTATAATTAATTAACTAATTAATTAATCTTGACCATTCTTCAATTAATTTCTTCACATACATCCTTATTTGGTGTGCGATCCATTAGGTTCCAATTAGCGAGGCAGTGGGCGATGTTACTCTTAACTATCGATTGTGAATTGAAACCACATTTCAATTCTCCCTTTTTGATGATTAGTGTTTGCTAATCAATAGGGCTTCCACAAACCATGAGTGACACCTAGCAGTATGTCATGGTTACCCAAGCTAAGTAGAATTGGTTGGAGAACCTATCCAGTTACAACTACAATGCAATACGGTCATTCTCTAATACAATACTCTTAATCACATTGTTTAAGTGATAGTTTGTTTCATGTCTACTATCCAATGTGATACTTTCTTATATGATTCCCTTGAATATGATTTGGAACATCTTCCTTAGTCATATTCATTTGCTTTGGCCAAAGACTTTAGAATCATATTTTAGAGTATTCTCCTTCCACCATGGAAGGTTAAAGATCCCTTATTGTGCATTCATATGCCTACATGACTAGATCGCATGACCCCAACAATGCCGTGGACAATCCGAAGGAATGCCTTTGTCATGATCAAAGATCAAGGACCTAACCATTAGACATCTATGATGCCTCAGGTCAAAGGACTACTTTGCATATTGTAACCTTAGAGTTCGTACATGACATGTATGTTTGAACTCTTATTAATCGCAGTTCAGTGTACTCGATCACTCTTTCGAGCACCTATGTGTTTGTCTTAGTGTCCAACACCAAATGACTTGAGACTAGTTCATACTCACGTTTGAGTCAACATAACACATACTAACCTTAGCGGATTGTCAATGCCCAATTGGCAATCCTATGGTTAGGAACGTTTTAGGAATGAACATAAGAGAAAGGTCTCCTTAATCTAATTCATTAGATCACTTATCTCTTATGTCAAATACATCCCTTGGATTCTCTTATTGTTTAAACACATGATACAATAAATAGTGAATAACAATAAGTATTGCCCTTCCATTAAACATATAAAAGTTTAACATATTAAGTATTCCAAAAAGCTATTACATCAAATGAGTGGCTTTGTGGGCATACTTCCAACAACTCGAACTCGCTTGCCTCCTATAGAGACAACGAGTTCAACCGCTGGCTCTATAAGTTGGAAATCTCGCATTTCTTCCTTTCACAGCTAAAGCTCTAGAAGCCCCAAACCCAAAACTGAAGCCTAAAGTGACCACGTGAGTCAACTGCTCCATCGAAGTAGCCAACTCAATTGCCCGTCCTACGGTAAAGTTTTGCAAGACGCCTCAAGCAGACGAGGCTCTTGAAGCCCCGAAGCCGAAACTAAAACCTAAGTGACGACTTGGGATCAACTGCTTCGTTGAAGCAGCTCACCCGGCCACCTGTCCTACGGTAAAGTTTCGCAAAAGACATAGTGAAATAGAAGGATAAAGCAAAAACAAGGGAAGCTGTTTATTAAATTTCTAGCAAAATGATAAACCGGCTCGAAGGCCAGCAAAGTTCAAATAAAGCAAGAACAAAAAGGAAAAGAAGAAAACTCTTAAGTCTAAGCAAAAAGACTACTTCTTGGCAACTTGCACAACCACTGGTTCATCGACTGCCATGCCTTTAGCAACCGCACCGCTCCCAGCAACCAAAGCTTTCATCAGCTCGTCCTCAACCGCCCTTGCTTAGACTGTCTGACCTTCAGCTAATCCACCAAAGGCAGCCGCAAACGAGAAATCAAGTAGATCAACTAGAGAAAAGGAAAAAGTCTCGAAGTCCTTCTCAAAAAACTCATAATCCGACAGCCTACCCTAAAGATGGTCTACATAGCCAAGCTTGTAAAAATCGGCCTGACAAGAAGCAAGCGCCACTTCGTGACCTACTTTCTCATTTTTCAACTGCATATTCTCCCCAACAAACCTAGTGTGAGCACGCTGTAGCTCATCCAGTTCCTTTTTTAAGGTTCTCGCTAGCAAACAGCTCACCTTGCAGATCCATCTCCTTGGACTCAAGCTTACTGGCAACCTCCTTGAGACGAGACACTTCATTATGCATGAAGATAAGCTCATCGTCCTTGGCAAAGCAAGAAGATCATAGCTCCAAATTGATACACTCAAGGTCCTCGACCACCGGAGAAACACGACTGACTTTCTTCTCTGCGGCTTCCAACATCGCCTGAGTCGCACTAAGCCTAGCATTCAAATGGGCGACCTCCTGATGAGTGATCTCCAACTGCAAAGAAGTGGAGGTAGAGACATCAGACCCCTTCAAAACGACGAGTTCAGATTCGAGCTTCTCGATCTTTTAAGCAGCCGAGCGAAGTTGAGCCACCAACGCCAATTCGGCCTCTTTAGCACACTTGACAGCATCCTGATCAACGCGCATGGACTCGGCTGCCTGGATCCAAGTCTTATGCATTATAGCAATCATTGAGGGCCTCTTCGAGTAGGCAAGACGCTTCGTAAATAAGTCTGAGCGGATGACGACTTTCCTAACACTGTCAACAAACTTGGTGCATACATCGACATCATCAAGCAGGTCAACCTTCAGCAACGCACAAACCTCGAGAAACTCTCTAGCCTCAGACTCGGTGGATCTCTCACAGCTGCCCATACGAGCAGATTTTCCCTTCTCAACAGACGAGTCAGTCATGGCAGAATGAGGAACAAGCCTAGACGCCATCTTAGGAGCATAATCCACTTTACCGTTCTTCATAGTGGCGAGCCTTTCAGAAGAGGATCTAGGCTTAGATCTCGACAGACGCTTCGATACAAACCCAGACACCGAATGCATCACCGAACCCTTTTGCTGGTCAAGTCTCTAAGCAATGTTTGTGGTCACCTTCAGAGCAGCAAGTTTCACAGGCTCAAGCTCAATAGTCTTCTTTGGCCCCTTGGGGAAAGTTAGATCAATAACAAGCTTTTCAACAACAAATGAGTTCCCACGAGTAGCAGAAGAAGTCTTTGGCTTCTTCTCAGCCGAAGGTTCATAAACAGGTGAGGAAAACCTTTTCTTTCCACTATCATTGGCAGCAGGCTCTACAGCAGCGATCAGGCGAGCCAATGCCTCGTTCTTTATCCGCTTTATCTCTTCCTTCGGAGGCAGGCCACCCTTTTCCCGACTAAGTGGGTTGAGCAGCTAGCGTCACTCATGGTACTCAACAGGAATACCCAAGGCGATGGGTACTTTCTTCATATCTACCAAAGTCCTTGGAGTTGAGCCAAACTCTGAATCTACACAAAGTAAGAAAGACGATCAATAAATTGAAGTCATGAAGTAGCTCAACAGAAATTCAAGCAGGACAATAATGAAGCAGTTCACCTACCACTGATAAAGGTAGTCGGGACATGCAACTCAGGAGAAGAGGTCAGACTCTCACTCTCCGCTTACCTCCAAGGTATCTCTCGCCCACTTATGGTCACCTTTGCTAGAAGCATCGAGCAGCCTATAGTGAGACCTCAGCTGCCTCATACCTTTCTTGTGGCCAATCTCAAAGAAGTACCATAACTCATTTATGGTCAAGCCAAGATCAAAGAACCATGTTAAGTTCGAGAATCCCATCATCGCACGAACTGCATTTATGGTCAAGCCAAGATCAAAGAACCCTATCAACCCGCACATTTCATGAAGCAGATCACCTCTTAGAAAGAACGCTACATGGGGGGAGGCCCGCGCCTTTTGCCCCTCTTTCTTCCGTGCCCAGCACACCCCAAGACAGGCTCAGGCTTCTCGGCCCTGGTCGCGCACGCAAGAGAGCGGGCCCACGCCTGTCTATTTCCCTCTCTTCTTGCCTGCACAGGCCCGTGCCTAACAGCCTTAAAGACCCGGCCCAATCTGATCTCCCCGCGCCTCAACTCGACAATCCTCTCGGCCCGAGCCGAGTCATCCACCTGGCCCACTCCAGTCGACCCGTGCCATGCCACCAAGCAGCCCTGAAGCTCCCATGTCGTGTGTTACCTACACCTACGGCCCCCGCTGAGCCAATTTTTCAAGTCCCAAGACTTCCGAAAAATTCAAGAAAATTCCAATTTTTCTTACCTTGGTGCGGCACGGAGAAGAAGAACAACAACGAGAGACGACTTTTTGGAAGAACAAGTAAAGAAGAACGCTATGGGAGGGGGAAAATATCCTCTGGCTTTTCTTCCTTGTTGGAATAAAATTACTCTCCAAGTTTATTTAACCCCCTGCTTGAGGCATAATTAAATAAGTATTGGGAGTAATTGGTTCGTTTTCCTAGAAGAAGTCCATCTCCAAATCAAGAAAGAAGATCAAGTTCAAATTGGGAAACAATTCTACAAACCTAAGTGGCTTGGGGTTTCTACACCTACTGCCATTTCCATGCGTGCAGCACAATAGGTGTGGGGGCATTTGTGGAGCCTAAAATAATCCCAAAAATTTTAGAGGCGACACATTGACTTTTATTCCAGAAGGATAAGATTGCCCTTAATAAATGGGCAGGCTTCTTAGATGCTCCCACGCGCAGCTCACATCCTTGGAGGACTCAACAACTAAACACAACTGCCCACAGCTCACCTGCCCTTGGCAAGGAATTAAAGATAAGGATTAATTACCCAAATCATATCTTTAATACATTCCTAATTGAAGATTGACTCCAATCAAGCAAGTAATCCTAATTTAAATAAATTAGGGATAATTACACCATTATCTCAAGATATTATTTCCTATTTAATATCTTAGGAATATTTAGAGAATATCTCTCCATTAAACACTATATGGCCAACCCTAACCCTATAAATATTCCATATTCTACCAAATTTCGAGAGCTTTTGCAAAAAGCCCTAAACACTTTACTCTCTCAGAGAAACTAACTTAGGCATCGGAGATCCATTGACCTAACCCCCCCCCCACCTCGTGGGCGTGTGAGGCTTAAGTCTCTGATCAAAGGTATTATTGTTTTGCAGGTGCATTTTCATCAAGACTGAAGACGGCGGAAATTTGCATCGACAAACATGAAGATGAGTACTTACTTTGTTTGCTCTGATTAAGGATAATCCCAACAATGTAATTGTTACCATATTGTTATAATGTTTCTTGGAAAAACAATGATAAAGGAATGACAACTAAGTGCTAGCTATATGCACCTAAGAACTTATGATTCCATATGCAAGATGCAATTAATCAAAGGCTCACAAACAAACATGTCAATCTTAGGTTTGTTTGATTGACTTCGCTTCGAACTCCACGTGTTTGTTAATTTTACCATCCTTTCAATGCACCGCATATATACACTCGAAAATTTCTCATATATATTAGGGTTTATGGTTCATTAACCCTCCTAGGAAAAGGAAATAATTAAGCCACTTAATTATTTTGTGAAAGAAACAAGAACTAGCCAATCCACTTTAGTTCATAAAACTTTTAGTATATCCATGTTAGATTAATCATACGAACAGAATTTCTATGAAAATTCCAACTAAGAAATACATAATATTGTAAGTTATATATTATTATTGCATTTCCTTATTAACAAGACACTAGAAAATGGGTAGGGAAATATTGTTGAGATATATCTCCCATTACCAGAGCAAGAGTTCCATTCTGTTTCCAAGAGAAAGGAAGGTCGAAATCTCATCTCAATTTGAAAACCCTAACCCAAGATTCCTAATTCTAAATCCCTAACCCAAGATTCCCAATTCCAACCCTAAATCCCTAAATGTTGTAATTAAAACAATTCAATAGAAAAATTGAGAAAATTGCACTTATAAATCATTGAATTAAGGGAGACTGGGTGCTTACCTAGTAATGTTACAGCGGCAGGTAGAGGGTGTGGCGTCAGAGTGCGGCGGATGCGAGAGGGAGAGTGACAGAGAGACAAAGAAACAGAGAGAGTGTGAGAAAGGGAGAGAATGAGACACTGAGATAGTGAGTGATGAGAGCGAGGAGCTTAAGAGAATCAAGAGAGAGGAGAGTGAGTTCAGACAAAATCGAGTAGGGGAGGGAAATTTTGCCATAAACCGATTTACCGACCGAACCATACTGATCGGCTCATAATGGTATGGTATAGTTTTGGCATTTTTCATAATCATTTGGCGTTTTACCGAACCGACAATTAATGGCATGGCTTTGGTAATTGATTTTGTATGCCGACGGTATGCCATACCTACTAATATATATATATATTTCTATTTAGATATTTTAGGTATTTTTTACATGCTTGACTCCTCAGATTTAGGGTTTAGAAAATAAATAACTCCTTAGTTTTAGGGTTTAAAAGATATATGTATATGTATATATGATTCATGCCATAATAAATATAGAAAATGTTGTTAACAAAATTGATAGCTTGATGATTACTAATACTATATATACATGTAAATATATATGATTTTGAATGTATATGCGTTGCTTATGTTTAGGATGATGGAGTCTAGCCAATCAACCGCTAGTACACAACATGGATTAACCCAAAATGAACCACACAATGCAACCGAACAAGCACCCCAATCTGAAAATCAAATTGAGCCCTTGGAACTGGAAGATAGCGAGCAGGAAGTGGAAACCACCGATTGTGCCATTTACCAACTGAACCAACCAATAATTTTGGCTGAACCAATTTTTGGCAACCACAATAAGACGGTTGGCTAGCGGTAACTGATTTTCGGTAATTATGTATATGTGGTTGGCAGGTGGCATAAGGAATTTGGCCTGGTTTGCCAACCGAACCCAGCCCTAGAATCGAGAGAGATATTGAGTGAGTCTGATATAGAGAGAGATAAAGTGAAGGCGCCAAAATAAAAACGCACCCAATTTTGGCAAAAAAAATCAAATTTTTACATGCTTGTGCGATGAAGGTGTTTAAATTTTCGTTGCGCCACCAGTTTAAAAAAATGAATTTTTAAATATTTGTACGACAAACATTTCTAAAATATCATCAAGCATATTTGTAAATTTAATTTATTTTTTGGTTTTAATAAATATAAAAAAATTAATTAATTTTGTTACAAATTTGAAAGAAAACTTTTGTTTATATACAAAATAAATACCATTCAATGAATATCATTACATATACATCATAATTTTTCATTAATCCTCATCTGAACTAGAATAAATATCATCACTATTGTCAAATTCAGACTCTCATTCCTCCTCGTCTGTAGGCCCATCAACATCATCGTTCGTGCGATTGGATGCATTCTATCGCAATAGATCCACGAGGTCAATCATAATGGAGTCGATAGATATTTCAATTTCAGGATCTCCAGCTACCTGATACCATTCTTGTACAATATTCATATCCCGCAGTGTATCTGCACCAAGTTCCGTTGAAGTCTCCAATTGTTGGTCAGCAATGTCACCATAATCGTCATCGGCAGCAAGATCTTGGTCCGGAATATCATACAGCTTTATGTGCTCAATCTTTTGAACTACTTTCCATCCCCTCCCGCCCTTAGGGTCATCTATATAGAAAATTTGTTTGGCCATCGTTGCCAAAATGTAGGGGTCGTCACTATACCAACATTTGTTAGCGTTGACCGATAGCAAACCATCGTCTCGCTTAACACCTCCAACCCTACATGGGTTCGTATCAAACCAACGACACTGAAACAGGATAACTTGACAGCAGTCTTTGTAAAGCAATTGCACAACACTTGTCAGTTTTTCATAGAAATCAATGTTTGCAATGTCACCCGCACCCAGGACATGTACCCCACTATTTTGCGTACAAAGCTTGTCATCGCGAACAACTGCCAAAAACTTGATGCCATTTACATGACAACCGGAGTACAATTCGGCGCTTAGGTGCCCAATAGCCAAGTTGTACAATTCTTCAGTGTAAGCGAGCAAATTCATTTCCTTCAATTTGTTCACCTAAATAAATGAGAAAAAGTTGTCGTGTTAGTTTAACATTTACAATTATGCAAATAACCCAAAGCACGAACAACTTACATTTTCACGAAACAATTAAGGAAACAATTCACAATGCTTTTTGGCATATAAATGGGAAGGATGTTCCCGCTTCATCAACTCCTCATGCTCATCTAGTTAGGTAATTGTCTCATCACAATTATTAAGTACAAACCAATGTGTACCTCCATGTCCATTTTGTTAAACGACTCCCTTCTGATTAGTTCGCCAAAGGGTCGTGCAATTTGGGTAAAAATAGAAAGTTTTTCACTTCTCACACCACCGTCATTATTGCATTGTTGTCGGTTGAACGTAGTCTCAACGTCTTGTAAGTACATTGCACAAAATGTAAGTGACTCAAATGCGACACATACCTCCACGATTGATCATTTAAGCTTTGCCCTGTTTCGTACTCTTTTTTAATTCACCTAGTAGTCTGCATCAATAAACAAAATATCGTATAAAATTAGTCAAATCATACATACATCACGAACTAAAGTATTTATGGCGATTATATACCTTTCTATTGAATACATCCATCGATAGTTGACGGGTTCGGCTAGAAGTGCCTCCTCCGGTAAGTGAATCATCATGTGGATCATATTTGTGAAGAAAGCTGGAGGAAATATTTGTTCAAACTTGCATAGCACTTCAATAATATCGTCGCACAACTGTTTAACATTGGACTTGCACAAAGATCTTACAATTAATTGAGAAAAATATCTCGCCAACAACATTATCGGCTTCACCACATCTTCGAGCAACAGGTGTGATGAGTCCATAGTATACCATATATTTTACCCTAATCTTACCTTGCTTGAGCCGTTTATACTACAACTACCTTGTTCTCTTACAAGTTTTTCGTGTATTTTTATCCCTACTTTTTCAGGTGATAAAAATCTCTATCACGGTGTCGAATTCCCACTGGGAGAAGGCGTTGAAGTATGACGCGACAATCATGACTCTTGAAGCCAAAAAATTTGCCTCCATCCATGTTTGTGCAACGGCCTATGTTTGAAGCATACCTATCTGGAAACTTTAAAGAAGATAGAAATTGCAAAAACTCTTTCCTCTTATTCGATTTCACCGAAAACGATGCGAGCTTCTTTCTGGCTATATGTTCGTCCCTCATCATCCATAAACCTGGCCTAATGCCCATTTTTTCCAGATTGATCCAAATTTTTATTGTGTCCTTTGTTTTTCCCTCGATGTCTAGTATAGTTCCGACTAATGTATCAAACACATTTTTCTCAACATGCATTACATCAATGTTGTGTCTCAATTTTAATTTGGACCAGTACGGGAGCTCGAACAACCTCGTCTTATGTGTCCAGTTTAGATGTATGTCTAGTCTTATCCTATTTACGGATTTGCCCAACGGAGCAAAATTCAACCGATTCACCTGAGCCAAAATTTCATCTCCGAACCATTCTCTGGGTCTTGGCCGAAGCTTTGTGCCGTTGAAGAAAGATGTCTCATTCTAATGCCCCTTGTGGTCTCACAGCAACCATCTATGATGCCCTAAGTAACAAACTTTTCCCATGTGCCAACTAGACGTTGTGTTCTTTTTGCAAACTGGCCATACGTAATAGCCCTTAGTGCTCTACCCAGACATCATAGCATACGCAGGAAAATCGTTTATAGTCCACATCACGGCTGCTCTCAAAGTGAACATCTTCCCGGTATATTTATCATACGTGGGAACACCGTTTTCCCATAATTCTTTTAGTTCATCGACTAACGATTGTAAATACACATCAATAGATGTGCTCGGATCTTTGGTTATCAACAACGTCATCATCATATATTCTTTTTTTCATGCAGTTCCAAGGCGACAAATTATACAGAATTACGAAGATTGGTCAAGTGCTGTGGTTTTGGTTTAGAAACCCGAACGGATTAAACCCATATGTCGCAAGTCTCAATCTAACGTTCTGGGGTTCACGTGCAAAATCGAGGTACAGCCAATCAAACTCTTTACAAACCTTTCCATCTGCAGGATGTCTCGTAACATCGTCATCTACTCGTCTGTTCTTATGCCAACTCATGTCGCTTTCAGTGTGTGTCGACATATATAATCGCTGCAACCTGGGCTTTAATGGGAGATAACGCCTAACTTTCTATGGAATCTTCGTTGTTCTATTCTGAGAGGTCATTTTAAACCGTGACTCATTACATACAAGGCATTTATCCAACATTTTATTCTCTTTGTAGAACAAAATGCAATTATTTTTACACGCGTGAATTTTTTCATATCCCAATCCAAGACAACTCAACCCCTTCTTTGCACTTTTATGATCTTTAGGAAGGCAATTGTCCTTCGGAAGCATCATCTTGAAAACCCCCAAAAAGTAATCAAAACACTGATTCAACATATGAAACTTTATTTTGCCATGCATCAACTCAACAATGGCCGTGAGCATTGAAATTCCTTCGCAACCGGGGTATAATTCTTGCTTGGCACTTTCCAATAGTTTTTCATATTTTTCGAATGATTCACTATCCATGGTGGGAGGGACATCATCTTCTACTTCCTCATTCATATTCGAACTAGCAGTTGGAAAAACGTCATTGATAATGTACATAATTTGGTCAAATGGGTCCACAACAAAATTCAACTGTATCCACTGCTTGGGTAATGTGGGAGGATGATGCATATTTTATTTGTTATCCATGCGTAGTATATGTTTCCATCATCCCATTTCTAACTAAATGGTATCTGATAGGAGCATATTTATGCGACTTAGTTAACATGTTTTCTTGCACTTACATAGTTAGTTATTGCTTATAAGAGTGTTTTAAGCCATTTTCGTATGTTGGTAGGTCCTAATAACAAAGTTGGCAAGAAAAGTGCATTTTGGTGCATTTTGGAGCAATTTTGGGCTGAAATGGATTGCATGCATTTGGAGACATGAGGATGGACGTTTTGGGAAGATTAGAATTCAATATATGTGTGTGCAAGTGTGTGACCTACAACTAACAAACATCATAGCTGCCATGTGATGGAGAAAATGTGTTGATTTGTGGCTGAAATAATGAAGAGCATGTGTGTATGCAAGTGTGACAACTTGTGGATGTGGAAATAATGATAACATGACAACAAAGACACATGCAAAGAGGCCTTAAGCACCATCCTTCACACTTGTGCAGCAGCAACCCTTCATCATTACTTAACATTTCTGCCACAAGAACATGGAGACAACATCATACAAGGCATGTGCAAAAGAGAAACATGGACAGCCAACAAATTCGTCAAAACTGCCTGTGCAGATTAGCTTACTTTGGAAGCATGTTACGAACAGCTCACAATGAATGAGAGAATGAGCCTTATATGCTTGGAAAGCTACGGATGTCTATTTTCTGGAGCAATTTACGGATTGTTAATATCATTTTTCTAGAAGAAGTTATGGGCATTGTAACACTGAAAGGTTCAGAAACGGGCTAAGCAGATTTGACTAATCAAATGAGAAAGTAAAGGCACTTGTTTTGTGTTTTGCTTTGTCATCAACACTCAGCAGCAAATGGGGTTATGATTGCACTCATTTGGCTTTGGAGCAAGTGGAAATGCACAGCTAGAAAGAGAAGCCACACCCACATGCAAAGGAAAGGAGAAACATGGGCAGAAAATGGGTGGATTGGTGGTTGAAATGATGAAGCATGTGTGTGCAAAAGAAAAGGAGAAACATGGACAGCACACACCCATGCAATCTGCACATGCAAAGGAAATGGAGTAGTCCTCTCCCTAGCCTATAAATACATCCACCACTCCCTTCCAAAAAAAACACCATCTTGATCCACAATTGCTACATCTCCATACACTTCCATTCCATGCCGTGAGCTCCATTCCATTTCATCCATACATTCAACCACATCTCCATACACTTCCATTTCCATGCCGTGAGCACCATTCCATCCATACATTCATAAATCCCACATTTCACAAACACAAATACATTTTCCTTCCCTTGGCCGAGACATTCACCAATCCTAAATACATTCCTAACCTTTCCATGTATCCATACACATCCTAGACACTTGAGCTGCAACAAGGTGGTGGAAACGAAGGTCCTTGGCGTTTCAAGTTTGGAACTTTGGAGCGTTTTAGGTGTACTTCGTTCTTGCTTTCAATGTCTACTTTGTTATTTTCTAATTTTGTTGCAATTATGAGTGGCTAAACCCCTATTTAGTTAGGGGGAAGTTTGAAGCCATGAACATGCTTGAGATTTGAATTGATTTCTTCCAATTCTGATTTGATAAGTTGTGATTGCAATTTAATTATCTATTTTATTCATAACTGATTCTTGTATGTTTATTAAGGATGCATACTTGGTTTTCATGCATGAATTAGATGCTAGAATATAAATGAGTTTCACCTAATCGTTACAAGTTTATATTCATGAGTAGTGAAGGTTGTTTATCACAATCGCGTTAATTGAATTCTTGGCAATTGTATCATGCATTCATAGTTATAATTGCCTCGTCAACACTTATGATTTTCATTGAACGTAATGATCTATGATTGTATCTCTATTATGCATTCATATAGGGGACTTTTAGAGAATGATTTGGGTTGTCGCATGCATTCATCCAATTCAATGAGTAAAGGAAAATCTGAGGGTTAATTTGTGCATCACGGTTAATTTGGGGTGTTGAGCATCATAGTTTATTGAAAAGCAATTGGAAATCGATTCATGTACAAGTATGTCATGTGTGAAGAACGGACCTCTAACTAATCCATCCATCATCGTATTCCTCAAATTTGTTTTACAATCTGCCTAGTTTTATAACTTGTTTGTTTGTTTCAAATTCATCAAAACCAAAATCCCCCTTTTTACTTTCTTGTTTCAAAGTGTTAAATTTCTGTTTTGTTTGTGTTTTTGAGTGTTTTGATTCAAGCCAAAACACTAAATTCGTCCAAAGTTGTGTTAGAGTCAGAAACTGCCTAGTTTGTGTTTTTAGGTAGTTTTAAGTGTTTTTAAGTTGTTTTGAGTCTTGTGAGTCTATTCAAACGTTTTAACTTTGTTTTTATGTTTTTGAGTTCGTTTAGAGGTTTTAGCAAGCCCTCCTAATCCCCGGTTTAGAACGATCCCTACTTGCATTTATACTACAATTTGACAACAAGAGGGTTTAATTTGAGTGCTTAACTTTCACCGCATCAGTATCGAACAGTTTCAAAATATTCAATCATTAAGTTGTTACACTTTCTATAAGGACGCCAAATTTGAGTTGAACTGCGGTTGTTTGCAATTGTAAAATCGATGAACTCATTTATTCCATCTAAATAATCATCAGCACATCTGTTAGGATTATGTATCCATTATTTGTCTATTTCACGTACAAACAAAAAAATTTATAAGGGTTACAACAACTTCAATTATGACATGCCACCTTATGTCTCCGGTATAGGTCTTATCTCATTCGAGTATGCACAGTTACGTGCTATAATTTACGGTTCCAACACATTAGAGTTCAATTGTGGAAAATTTCGACAACATCTCCCTGCAGTTCTTCAAGTGCACGACGTAGATACAAAAAAACTACAATGCACCCCAAGAACGCAAAGATACACTACCACATTTCCCACGTTCAAACTCTAATGCGTGAACCGCAAAATGCAACATGTAACTATGCATTCTCAAATTGTCCAAAATTTTGGGACAATTCAAGAATTAATTGGATCGCAGTCATGCTTTCGCATCCATTCGCGAAATCCAACTAATTCTCAAACGAGAAATTAAGCTCATATGAACATTGCAAACCATTTTTTGTACATCCATACAAAAATGTTTACATACACGTACATAAACTCACAACACTTATAAACTACATACAACACAATTTAAATGAATGGAAATTAAATAAGTTAGTTAAAAAAAATTAAACCACCGAGACTAACGACAATCTTGATAGCTGGAAATTCCAGCAGAGGAAGGCAACTGCTGCAATTGTTTTGCAGCTTCTGCCTTCATGCATTCTAGTTAAGTTCAGTAAAATGAAAGACTTTGTGCAACGAAAGCATCGTCACAGAAAACCTTGCACTTCAACTTTTTGGCACCATCCAACTACGCTTTGCCGCATTTTTATAACACATTGCGCGATGAACTATGGTTCGTCGCGCATTACTTTTTTTTTTTAACGTTTGCTTTTCGAAAAAACAATCTTATTTTTTCGTTCACTCTTCAAATTTTTTCAAACCACATAAATACTTAATAAATCAAGAACTTATTTCATTACACCATTTGTGCATAATTAATTAATATACATAATTATTAAAATGCATTAATTTTATTCATAATAAAGATTAAGTACATATTTAATTAAATTCTTCATACTAAAAAAAAACTTAAAATTCAGATCTAATTATTATATAAGCAATAAAAAAAATAAAAAAACCCTATTCTACTCATTCGCCAGTAGTTATGGTTCTTGCTGTAGTTCTACCGCGCGTTGATTATCAAACTTCTACTTCCGGAAACGCAACTTGAACATGTTGTCGATAGCCTTCATCAGATTTGGGTCACTTTTGTCAATGCCCCAATTGGGCTGTCATGCAAAAATTAATAAATTAAAAGCTCACTATTATATAATATTTAACAAACATTATTATTTAACTAATAAAATTAACACATACAACTAACTCATCAATCATGTGCATCTTTAGCTCCTCAGGGATGGCTCTCCAAGACTTCTAATCCGCATCACATTTGGTACACACCAATGCTGCAAAGTCAAACCAAAAGCTGGTGCATTGTTCTGACTTCACAACCCCTATTACTTCATCAGCAATTGACACACCCCGACCCGGAATGTCCACTAGGACTCCAAATCGAGTTGTGCTGGCCGACACTTAGAAGGTGACGAAGCCATAAAGTGTAGTGATATGGAAAATGTGAGTAAATTTTAAACCTAAAAGTGCCTAAAATAACAGAGTGCGCTAGTGAGCGGGTATGCACCCACTTCACACATGTCGTCAAAGCATAAGTAAAGTACAATAGTGTGGGTAAGATCATACCCTCAGAGGCAGCCACTTATGCAGATATTTGCCAATAATCCTCGTCGATACGATCGTTCAGCAGCTAAAACCTGGAGGGGTGCAAAACAGAAAACGTGAGTGGGCAAAAAACAAAGGTTTTGAAAACATATTTCTCTTTCCAAAAGTAATAACCCCTCACCATAAAACCCGTATAATTTCTTAGAAAATAATACTACATACATATATAAGAACTATGCTCGAGATGAGTGAAACCAAGTGTATGCCATGTCAATCATCACAACAACGAATAAGTAAGCCAGGTGAAATGAATCAATATAAAATGACATATCAGTCGGAGTCACCTAACGTGACTTGTACGACTGAGTCCATAGCTCATCAATCGAATCCTGCATACGAGTCGGAACCACCTAATGTGGTATGTACGATAGGCTAGGTGTAAATAAATATGCTCAAGTGCTACGATCATGTGAAGGTTTTGAGAAGTATCGTAAGTCACCTACTAGTCAGAACCACCTAATGTGTTCTGTACGATAGGATGGCACCTGCCTTGGATCCAAGGTGAGCGTATGATGCGAGAGGTGAACGATCACGTGAAGGCTAAGCCCTGTCCTCGAGCGGAGCACTAACACCGGTGTGCAGGATAATAAGCTTTAAATACATCTCAACACAATTGTGCTCACTGCCATCACTGCCATCAATATACTCACCTGAAGCTTACCTGAGTGTCCGCAGCGTCGTCAAGCAACAATATATATAACCATACTAATGTATAATCAAACATAAAGAGCATTTGACATGGCATTTCAATATATAAAACCATTTAAATAAGTTTTCTAGAAAAAATACCAAGTATATCTATATATACTAAAAACCAAAAGCCCACTCACCTGGAGCCCGCACTACAATTTCCTAGCACAAACTTCGAGGCATCACGAACAATCGGCTCCTAGAACAATTATCAAAACACATCTCGGAATCCTTACTGATAGAACACGTAATTTACATAAAACACATCCCCAAAGACGATCTAGAATGATTTGAGACCCATTGACCAAAAATCAATCGTCGGTCATAGGGTCCACAACCCTACGTAACTCGATCTGGAAGATTCGCATCTCAGATTTCCGATCCGTAACTTCTAAAGATCCACATTATGTTTCTAGAACAACATACTAAAGTTTCATTACGATCCAACGGCTAGATATCCACCAATTGCAAATTCAAGTGGCGGTTAACGTTTTATTTTGTTAATTTACAAATCCAATTCGGGAAGATCCATATAACGAATTCCCGATCCGTAAGTTCCTAATATCCTTAAATATTACGCACTATCACGCATTAAATTTTGGTGACGATCCAACGGTCAGATCGTCGATTCATATTTTGATCAAGTAAGGTATCGTAATGAAACTAAGTTTAAACAATCAAATTACATCATACAGATATCAAATATGAGCTCAGGGTATCTAATTTAGCCTACGAATAGCATTGACGACCCCCTGGACACACGCCGCCGTGGGTGGCGGTCGGCCGTCCTGACTCGCCGGAAAATTCAACTATTTCTAAAAATTCTCAAACTTTAGATAAATGAAGATTTCAGTGAGTAGAACAACTTTCATACCTGTGACTAAGGCCAATTTGGCCGGGAAAAGCCTCAATTTCACTCGAATCCGTTGGAACCCTAAGTTTTGGGTGTTCTTGATTCGTCATCTCCAGTGTTCCGATGCCTTCAAGGTTGTTTGGGCTTTGTTCTTGGGTCTAAGGGGAGTAGATTAGGGGTGGTGATGGGTGGTGAAACTCGCCGGAACGGCGGAATCGCCGTGGAACACGTCCGGCTACTCCTCACAATTTTACAAGGTTTTGGGCTTAAAAATCCCCAAATTTGGGTGGAAATGGGAGATAGGAGGTTGTGAGAGAGGTTTCAAGTTATGGATGTGTTGGAAATATGCCCTGAAAGTCAATCTTTGGAAGAAACCTTTCAGGACAATGAATGTATGTATAGATGACTCTTATATATCAAAAGGCAAAGATACTAATTAGGACTATCTCAATAAACGATATATGTCCTAAATAGTGAATCCATGGATAGTGGATCGATGTAAGAAGTAATCTAATGATGTTAGAATACATAGACCTTCTTCACATAACCATCATGTCCAAAAAGGTTCCTGGTCATATGATTGTCAGAGGGATACTGACAATGCAAAGACCAGTACATATTATGTCCCCTTCAATTGGAAGGATGGAAAGTCTCATCCCATTCGTGTAGTGACACTAAGACAGGTATGTAGGTGCTCATTAAGGGAATGAGTTCACTGAACACAATTGAACGAGAATACTTGCATGGAGGTCTACTCACATGTCAAGCAAGTAACTCTAATGGTTGGAATAATGTAAGTAGTCCTTTGACCTGAGGCATCATAGTTGTCTTGTGGTTAGGTTCTTGATCTTTGATTATGTCAAAGTCACTCCATCCGCGGGTGTCCATGGCATAGTTGGGGTTAAGCCACTTAGCCATAGAGGCAAGTAAATGCGCAACAAGGGATCTCTAATCCTCGTTATGAGAGGATGAATACTCTAAGATATGATTCGGGAATCTTCGGCCGAAGTATCGAGCGTAATAAAGGAAAGCGTTCCTATACGACTCAATTGAATCATATAACTTGGAATAATCACATTAGGGGTTTGACATAATAAATCCATACCCTAATAGTGTGATTAAGAGTATTGTTTAGAGAATGATCGAATTACATTGTAATTCCAACTGAATAAGTTCTCCGAACAAATTCTACATTAGCTTGGGTAGCCATGATATATGGTTAGATGTCACTCATGGCTTGTGAGTTCTTCTAGATGATTAAATAAGTAGTCGTCAAAGAAGAAGGAGAATTAAAAGTAAGTTTTAATTCACTAAGTGATTGGATTAAATATAATCAATTGGATTGGTGTCAATCACCTCACTGCCTTGCTAATTAGAACCTAAAATGATTGTACACCGATACACTCTTGTAGTGAGACAACTAATGGACGAAGGAAATAATTAATTGGATTAATTAAGTGTTGTGATTAATTAGAAAGTCTAAAGAAATCATAAAAGCGATAAAAGATCGTTTAGGGCTTAAAGAAAAGTTCGGGTTCATTTGGGCTATTAAGCCCAAACCCATTGGGCTTTTGTTTAAGCATAGGATGACTTGAAATAATAAAAGCCCAAAGCCCAAACAACACTAAAGGGGCCGGCCAAAGGAGGGAGAGAGAGAGTCAAATGTTGACTTGTTTCTTTTTTGTTATAAAAGGAACTTTATAGCACAAAGTTTCATTAGGGTTTTTGAGTGTTTAAAAACAACAAAAAGAGAAAAAGAAAATATCTCTCTCAACACTCAAAGGGCCGGCCACCAAAGGGGGATTTAGCTAATCATCTTCTCACCATTTTGGTTATTCCTTCATCCTTCTCACTACACTAGTGGGTGTGGATCTTTAGAGGTCTTCAACTTTGGAGACTTAAGGAGAACCAAGGAGCACTCATTCTAACAAAGTGGAGGAGGCAAGGAGGGAGGCTAGGCTCAAGGAGTTCCAACAACAAAGGGCTTGGAGGTGGTCTATCCTTGGTCTCAAGTCTAGATCAAGAGGTATAAATCTACTCCTACACCTTGTTCTTCAATAAAATGTTTTGATGCATCTTATATAAACCTATGCTTCTTGAAGGGGATTTGCATGACTATAGCTTTGATATTGTGTGATAACATGCTTCCGTTGCGTATGTATATGAATTTTGAATTGTATATGCATGCTAGTCACTAGAAATCCCACATAAATCTCATTATTTCCCTTCAAGTGGTATCAGAGCCAAAGGTTTATATTTGATGTGTCCTTTTGGATTGTATGCATATGGGTTTTAATTTGATGTATGACATATTATTTCTTCATTCAAAGTATGTTTATCTTTTGTTTTTCAAATGTTGAAAAATGTGAATCAAGAGTTGAAAAAGATATGCATGCAAAAAGTGTTTTGGATGCATGAATGAAGGTTGAGTTTTGGAACAAAATTTGGGGCTAAAGTTCCATAGGGGAGGGCACGGTTTTGGGGGTGGTTTTGGCTTGTGTTTGTGTTTTATTGTAAACCACTCACACATCCTTTTAAAGCTAGAAAGTAGAGATCTTGTCACTTTTGGTTTTGGGTTTGAAAAATCACCAAGAATGTACAAATCTTGAAATTGTGTTCATGGTTTTGTTCTTGGTGTTCATGGTTTTGGTTTTGGTGAAAATGGTTTTATTTTATGTTCGTATATTGTTTTATGGTTTTGGATGATATACTTACCATCCATAGCCTTCCCAAAAATTTAATAAATCCTAGACTTGACTAGGTGAATTTCCATCACCTTTTCTTAAAGTCCTTAAAGCCTAAGTCAAGTGACAAGTAAAATTTGGATTTTTTTTTCTACATTATGTTGATTTAATGCTTTGTGTAAGAAACCTCTCATCCCCATTATGTGGCCGGCCTCCCTAGTGGATTTATCCACTTGTGGGGCTATTTTGTATTTTTTGAAAAATTGATATTTACTTTCAAGTATTTACAGTTTGACCCATAACTTTTCATATTTGCATAATAGGCCCCATCTATCTAAAAAGTTCAAATATTTTATTCTAATTTTGTTAGTTGTTTAAACTCATAATAATATTATGCCCATATGCACTAAATCTAAATGTTCATGTTGCATTCCTATTAATTATTTAATGTGATTAAGTAGTTAGAAAATGGTTGACTATGGACTTATGCCTTAAACGATAATTGAGCTATGAGAAAGGGCGCTAAACTCAAATTGTTTGAACCTTGGGAATGTGTTTTAATTACTATTTCAATTGGACCTTGTCATGATAGACATTAATCTTTCTCTCCCTCTTAGTATATGTAATTTGTAGGAATTTGTACAAATCGGTTTGTAATTCTTATTACTTCTTAATCTCTTTCCATTAGTTGATTCCCTCTAGTACTAGACTAGAGTTTCTTTAACTATTGGTAAGGTGACATGATTAAAAGAGGGTTTTGACATGAGATTAAAGATTAATTGGGTCCAACGCCCTAATTAGCAATGAATGATTGTCTTTCATTTCTAATGGCTCAATGAAAAAAATGTTTTAATTCGATTGAAAGCACGTAATTAAAACGACACAACCTTCCCTAGATCTTATTCAACAATGTTGGCTCGTTGTTGAATTTAAACCAATAAGTCCATGGTCATCCAAAGAGCCTAAGATAACTATAAAGTCCAATTTCAAAGGAATGCAAAAACCATAGTAGTAGTAGTTACTTTCAATATTTGAAAAATTTGTTTTTGATATTGATTTGTTTTTCTCAAAACAAATAGTGGGAGTATCATACGCTACTAAACTATAATGAACACAATTAGTAGTTATATATATCTCCAATATTTTGAAAAATGTTTTGATATTGATTTGTTTTATGAAAACGAATAGTGGGGATATCATATGCTACTAATTTCATTAACTTTGGACTAGTAGTTATAATAGGACACCATTTATTTGAATATGATTAAATAAATAAAAATGATGAGACCTTAAAATCCCTCAACCAATTTCCAATATTAAGTTGAAAGCGGAGAGGTGTTTTGAACACTTCTTCGTGGCCTTCCACCATGGTAGGCTCCAATCGTTTATGACTCGTACACCGCCTTCACCTTATCATGGGGGAGTACAAAGTGTGTGCTTATACTCAGGAGGAGTCTATTTCAACATTTGATGTGGTGAAAGTAGGCAACGAGTGTGGCCAACATCGTATCATCGTGAGGTCATACTTGAACCCCTATCTAAACCGGCATGGTGGGACAAAACTTAACTAAGAGAAATGGTGCCAACATCATAGCATTGTGAGGCATTGTTCTCTAGAGGCCAAATAGATGGGTAATCACAAGAGGTTGTTGTGAATGGGTAGAAATACTCTCTCATTATTATTTTTGCTAGCCAACATCGTATCATCGTGAGGTGGGCTTGGTAATAGTGAGCCTCCTATAACCCGCTAGGAGCTTTCATTGAAATCTCCCGGATTCCATCTTGAGGGATATGGAATTTTCCAAAAATGGTGGGTGGTGTCATTCGGTTTAAAAACCCGAATCGTTTGACTTAATCAACAATCAAACTAATTATTTTATTGTTTATGTATTTAGTTATGGTTGGAAGCACACTCGCGAAAATACTCGACAAGCATTGCCTAGAGGGGCACAATTTCCCATCGTGGTTTCGTAATGTCAAGATTCTCCTAACCTTGGAGAAGATTGTTTACGTGCTAGACAAGGCTCCACCTCACATACCTCTTGGCCTCGACGCCACTGAGGATGAACGTGCTAAGTATGACAAGCACGTTGAGGATGATACACAAGCCAAGTGCTATCTGTTAGCTTCCATGAATGAGGAGTTGCAGAGACAGCACGAGGGCATGGACAGTGCATCTTCCATCATACTCCATCTTACGGAGTTATATGGTGAAGGGACGCGCAACCGTCGCTTTAGCACTATCAGTGAACTTGTGAAGACCAAGATGGTCAAGGGGGCTCCAGTGCATCAACATGTACTGAAGATGATAGGACTCATTGAACAACTGGAGAACCTAGGTACTCCACTTGACAGGGAATTGGCCCAGGACTTCGTATTGGCTTCTCTTTCTGACTCGTTCTCGCAGTTCATAATGAACTACAATATGAACAAGATGGATAGTACTTTCTCTAAGTTACTAAACATGTTAGTAACTGCCGAGAAGACTATGAAGAAAGAGAACGTTGTAGGGACTGCTGCAGTAGCCTACAACAAGCCATCCTCTTCCAAGGCCAAGCCGCAAGGCAAAGGCAAAGGGAAGGAGAAGAAGTTACCCACTCCTAAGTCGTAAGGAGGTGTGAAGAAAAAGAAGGCAAATGAGCCCAAGGGGACTTGCCACCACTGTGGAAAGGAGGGGCATTGGAAGAGGAATTGCAGGTTATACCTTGCAACTCTAAAGGACAAGCCACAAGGTATGGTTTATGTTCTTATCTTCAATTCTAATTGTTAGATCTTCTAAATATTTATATTTGATATAAAGAGCTAATCACTTATATAATTGTATATAGGTGGAGGAGCCAAGTAGAAGATGAACGAGCAAGGAAAAGGTTGGAGAAGGGTTCGGCCACCATATTTTTGCTAACTACTTAGGAAGTTTGTTAGGCACTTAAAGATAGTCTTTAAACTTTCTTATTTTGTTAAGAACTTTTTATGTGGCTTCGTATGATGTAAGACCACTATTGGTGCCTAAATGAAGGTATATAATTAGTCTCTAAATGTATAGAGCTAATTCTTTTTGTATTAAACATTATGAATGTTTGAATTATCATATCAATGTAATATGATGAATGCCTTCTACTATTCTATTTCCTCAATGTAGTATTATGAATTGAATAATGTCTTGTTGTATCCTAGATGAGATACAAGATTTATATCACTTATGTAATGTGATATCCAAACTTTGGACTTATCAATTATGGATAGATCTCACATGTTGGCCATAGATGGATACAATGAATCTTTAGATTTGGTTCCAATTGTCTACATATGAGTTCTATATGAATTGAAAAGGGTCTAGAGATTCCTTTCTTGAAGAAAAGGAAGATCACATTATAATGATATAAATAATAAAGAAAAACGTTTCTTAAATGGTTATCACTTAACCACAATAACCAAGATCACTCTTGATTCAATTAGTAGTTTTGAACAACTGATTGGGCATTCTTAAAATTGTTTTAAAATGACAATTGTGTTAGTGATTAAACCAAGAACAAAGTGTCTAAATCTATAAAATGTTTAAAGACTTTAGTCACTTAATAACAAGGCATCAACTTAG
The DNA here is from genome assembly GCA_035220775.1 of Malus fusca. NCBI lineage: Eukaryota > Viridiplantae > Streptophyta > Magnoliopsida > Rosales > Rosaceae > Malus > Malus fusca. The sequence goes on along the minus strand of CM069072.1, from coordinate 23,544,542 downwards.
TGGAGATTGAAACAAATAAGCTTGAAAGGTTTTAAAGCTACTCCAAAATGTCCTCTACCCGTATACTCCACGTTTATACATTTTGAATGTATGAATTGATTTCTCATTAAAGTCATGAGAAATAGTGGGAGGTGAGAAAAATGATATAAACTTGAATATGATTGGTTTATAGTTGTCTAAAGAATAATAGTACTTCACTATTATTAAGAGTTTGTAATTTTAATTGTTAAAAGACTGAAGCTCTTCAAAACGTTAAAATTCTATGTTGTGTAACATTCTAAAGAATAGTCTATTAATGTTGGTTTCGTCAACCTAGCATAAAATGGTTATATGTTGGGAGTTGTCCATCATTCTCTTTTATGAGAACAAGCTAATAACAAAGCATTTGGACAAGTTGATGAAACAAAAGGGAATAGTCTATGAATGTTGGTTTCGTCAACCTAGCATAAAATGGTTATATGTTGGGAGTTATCCATCATTCTCTTTTATGAGAACAAGCTAAATAACAAAGCATATGGACAAGTTGATGAAACAAAAGGGAATAGTTTTCAAAATGAGTCACAACATATGGTTTAACAACAAGACAATCCAAATTCGGCACCTCTTGTAACTATAACGCTCTATGTAGTTTTGATAAAGAATTATATCAACCACTTAGAAGGAATGATTGAGTTTCTATATCCTTAGTAGGAGCCATGCTTCCACTAAGGACTTGGATAATTTTTATATGACTACATTAAAGGTCTTAGTATGACTAAAACTTAAAGTATGGTGTATGACACCATATAATTTAAATGAATAGACTTGATAAAACAAGTCACACATTTCAAATGGAATTACTTGAGAAGGAATTCTTTTGTGTATGTTCGTTTAAATAACTTGTGTTAGCTAGAGTTGTTGATAGTTCCAAAATTGTTGAGACATCATCAAATAAGCTAATGGATCTCAATGATTGTCAATAGATCCAAGACAAGTTAGTGGGAGCAATATGCATTCAAATCAAGAAAATGTAAGTGTTAAGTTTTTGAATGAATGCTAAGTTACAACAAGGCCAATGGGAGTGATGTCATAATTTGAGCAACAAGATATGAATAAAGTCTATTTGATAGACTTGATAAAACATAGATGTTACTCAAAAATGACAAAATTGTGACACGGTCAATTTTGAAGTATAGACTTGAAATTGGACTTAATGATATAGCAAGGCTATCTCAAGAATGCTTAATGGGGAAATTAAATCTCAAATGTTGAAGATTTGAGAAAGTATTTTCTTATATGATAGAAAATCACTTTCATGACCCTTATAACGATATGTGTCATAAAATCACAAAAGGGACACATGTATGGACTTGTGAGATGATATCCAAAGGTGAAAAACCACAAGGGGTTGTCACTTTAAAATATTACTATAGCCCAGGATCAGAACCGTAGCAACTGATAGAGTATTATTGCCTTTAAGAAAGGAACATCAGAGTCGGACTCTGGAAGCATGCATTCACTTAGGTTATTAACCAAAGTGAAAAATAACCCATTTTAACAAATGGAACTTCATAATGGATGAAGTACTAATCATATGAATGAATTGTTAGTATTGTACTACAATGGTCTCAATGTTGGAGCAAAGTATGTATAAAGTATACAAACGAAATATATGGCGATATATTATTTTAGAAACTGCTTCAAAAGGTGTTTTGAATAGAAGTGGTTCTTATAGAACCAATGATTGAATCCAAACCATAAGGTCGTTAGTTGGACACTACGACGTAATGGGGCGATAGCTCAAGCCATGGAATCAAAGTCTCATCAAAGTATTTGAAAACAAGAAAGAGACATCATCAAATGTTTTAGAAACATTTGATAAGTAAATCCCTTTTATGAATTAAAAGGATTAATGCATAACCAAGTTTACCTATGAGCATAAGTTCACTCGACTAGTATGTATAAAATACACTAGTGATTGACTTTAGTGCAAGTGGGAGATTGTTGGAAATATGCCCTGAAAGTCAATCTTTGGAAGAAACCTTTCAAGACAATGAATGTATATATAGATGACTCTTATACATCAAAAGGCAAAGATACTAATTAGGACTATCTCAATAAACGATATATGTCCTAAATAGTGAATTCATGGACAGTGGATCGATGTAAGAAGTAATCTAATGATGTTAGAATACAGAGACCTTCTTCACATAACCATCATGTCCAAAAAGGTTCCTGGTCATATGATTGTCAGAGGGATACTGACAATGCAAAGACCAGTACATACTATGTCCCCTTCAATTGGAAGGATGGAAAGTCTTATCCCATTCGTGTAGTGACACTAAGACAGGTATGTAGGTGCTCATTAAGGGAATGAGTTCACTGAACACAATCGAACGAGAATACTTGCATGGAGGTCTACTCACATGTCAAGCAAGTAACTCTAATGGTTGGAATAATGTAAGTAGTCCTTTGACCTGAGGCATCATAGTTGTCTTGTGGTTAGGTTCTTGATCTTTGATTATGTCAAAGTCACTCCATCCGCGGGTGTCCATGGCATAGTTGGGGTTAAGCCACTTAGCCATGGAGGCAAGTAAATGCGCAACAAGGGATCTCTAATCCTCGTTATGAGAGGATGAATACTCTAAGATATGATTCGGGAATCTTCGGCCGAAGTATCGAGCGTAATAAAGGAAAGCGTTCCTATACGACTCAATTGAATCATATAACTTGGAATAATCACATTAGGGGTTTGACATAATAAATTCATACCCTAATAGTGTGATTGAGAGTATTGTTTAGAGAATGATCGAATTACATTGTAATTCCAACTGAATAGGTTCTCCGAACAAATTCTACATTAGCTTAGGTAGCCATGATATATGGTTAGATGTCACTCATGGCTTGTGAGTTCTTCTAGATGATTAAATAAGTAGTTGTCAAAGAAGAAGGAGAATTAAAAGTAAGTTTTAATTCACTAAGTGATTGGATTAAATATAATCAATTGGATTGGTGTCAATCACCTCACTGCCTTACTAATTAGAACCTAAATGATTGTACACCGATACACTCTTGTAGTGAGACAACTAATGGACGAAGGAAATAATTAATTGGATTAATTAAGTGTTGTGATTAATTAGAAAGTCTAAAGAAATCATAAAAGCGATAAAAGATCGTTTAGGGCTTAAAGAAAAGTTCGAGTTCATTTGGGCTATTAAGCCCAAACCCATTGGGCTTTTGTTTAAGCATAGGATGACTTGAAATAATAAAAGCCCAAAGCCCAAACAACACTAAAGGGGCCGGCCAAAGGAGGGAGAGAGAGAGTCAAATGTTGACTTGTTTCTTTTTGGTTATAAAAGGAACTTTATAGCACAAAGTTTCATTAGGGTTTTTGAGTGTTTAAAAACAACAAAAAGAGAAAAAGAAAATATGTCTCTCAACACTCAAGGGGCCGGCCACCAAAGGGGGATTTAGCTAATCATCTTCTCACCCTTTTGGTTATTCCTTCATCCTTCTCACTACACTAGTGGGTGTGGATCTTTAGAGGTCTTCAACTTTGGAGACTTAAGGAGAACCAAGGAGCACTCATTCTAACAAAGTGGAGGAGGCAAGGAGGGAGGCTAGGCTCAAGGAGTTCCAACAACAAAGGGCTTGGAGGTGGTCTATCCTTGGTCTCAAGTCTAGATCAAGAGGTATAAATCTACTCCTACACTTTGTTCTTCAATAAAATGATTTGATGCATCTTATATAAACCTATGCTTCTTGAAGGGGATTTGCATGACTATAGCTTTGATATTATGTGATAACATGCTTCCGTTGCGTATGTATATGAATTTTGAATTGTATATGCATGCTAGTCACTAGAAATCCCACATAAATCTCATTATTTCCCTTCAGGATGGGTGTATTTCATCGGAAAAATAGTGGAAATTGGCCAAAATTACCCCAGCCAAATAGGTTGGGTGTGTGCGGGTGCACCGGTCGAAAAAGAGGGGGATTTGGGTTCCCTCATTTCCCCTCATTTCTCTCTTCTTTGATTGGTCATTCCCCTTCTCTCTCCTCTCCTCATTCCTCCACTCCTCTCCCTTTTTTCTTCTTATCTTTCCATCACAACCGCCCATTCTTCAATCCTTTAATCTGAGCTACACATGTGGCTCAATCTGATTGAGCTCCAAAAATCTGGGGCTATTTAGAGATGAATTAATTTATTAAAATACCCCCAACTTTAAACGTTAATATCTTCTTCATTATAAATCCAAATTGCATTTCATTTGCGCCTACGCGTCAGTAGCAATGAATACTATGAAGATACGCCAAGAAAATTATTCTTATGTGACACGACAAGGCTGTTAATAAAATTTAACATATTTGCCTCGAATGGCATTTTCGTAAATTCACATTTTAAAATTTTTGAAACCTTAAAATTTGAGAACGAGTCGTTACAGGCTTACAGCAGTGATTCAGTAACGGCTATGACCATAAGTATGTCAAACCCAAATCGGAGCAAATATTTTCTTGTCTATCCACAAAATATAGTTTCATAATACTAAAGCTAAATAAAAAAATTTATACAAAATCCAAAATTTACAATGCAAACCTTTCCCCTAACCTTCGCTATTTATTGTCTTTGACGAACGCGCACCATTGTCAGTCATCGTACCAACAACCAAAGAACGAACTGATTATAATTTGCAGACTTGGTAAGCGTTCCGAAACGAATTGTGAAGAATAAGGAGAGCATAAGTGCATATTTATAGGAAGGTTAGGGACTTTGCGCGACGAAGACTTTGTCGTGCAAACATTTGCACTAAATAAGATATTGATTATGCACCAAATACGCTGACCTAAAACTGAACGCTATTTGTGCCACTAAGGCTTTGTCGCGCAAGGTTTTGCACAGCGACAACCTTTGTCGCTCAAACGTTTTAGCGGCGAACGTGATCAATTGTAATTATGAAGTTTACGTAAACATAGGTATCTATGTTTACGTAAACTTCATAATTACAAACAAATTTTCAGTTATAATATTTATTCTAAAAATAATTAAAACCTTAAATAAATTGATATTATATTCCATTCAATTATTTTAAAAACCAAACAAGAATTAAAGCCTAATTAAGTCCAAATACAAAACTTATAAAAAACCTTAAATTTAAATATTTTCCTCAAAAACATAAATTTAAAATTACTATTTCGATGGTCCTCCATTCCACTCGACTTCATAGCACCACCACTTGTAACCTCCCTTCCACGCCGCCTCCATCAACTTCATCAACTCTTTGTTCGTATCATCATCAAGAGTATACTTACAATGTTACACATATATGCAAATAATTAATTCCAACATATAACAAAAAATTTCACAAAATTAATGATTGATCCATCAACAATATACTTACTAATAATTCATCCATCACCGACTTCTTCACATTCTAGGGAACATATTTTCAAGAACGCCACTCAGCAGTAGGACAATTATTCCACATGGCTACACCAATCGCATGTGCGAACTCCATATGTAGCCTCAAATCATACGAGTTGGCGGGCACACTCTAATCCTTATTTTTATCCTCCATCCCAGCACGAATAGAATTGTGAAGAATAAGAAGAGCAGAAGTGCATATTTATAGGAAGGTTAAGGCCTTTGCACGACAAAGGTTTTGTTGCACAAAAACCGGCACTAAATACAGTGTAGATTCCTCTGATTCACATGCACTGAATGGTCTGACTCAAAACTAACTGTAACTTGCGTGACGAAGCCTTTGTTGCGCAAGTGTTCCTCTGATTCCCATGCGTTGAATGCTCAACCCCAAAAACTGAACGAGCTATGCGCGATGAAGACTTTGTCGCGCAAAGGTTTTGCAAGAAAATCACCCGCGGTTTTCTTACTGGCTTTGCGCGACGAACATCTTTTTTTCGTCTTGCAAACATTGTTGCACGACAAAGATATTTTTTTAGTTGCGCAAAATGTCCTTGCATGATGGATTTTCCTTTGTCGTGCAAAAGTCTGTCTCGCAAATAGTTTTTCCTACTAGTGTACATTTACATCCCATACACACATCTCCTAAAAATTTACATCTCATACACACATCTCCTAGAAATGTATGAGATGCAAATGCGACTTTGCATCTCAAATTTGTATATCTTCATCTCGAAGTTATAATTTCACACATAAGTTTGGCAAGGCAAATTCTTAAAAGGATTTGCCAAATACCTATTAGGGTTGAATATGGGCTTGGAACAACTATGGTATGAGGAGGTTTTGTATAGACCTGGTAGTTTTTGACACGACACGAAAATAACGGGTTTCGGGTCAACACGATAACTTATCGGGTCACTATCGGGTGACCCGTTAAGAACCCGTCAACAGGTATACATGCGGGTAACACGTGGGTAACCCGTTTCGACCCGTTAAGAAAAAAAATATTTTAATAATTTTAAAGTTTAATTACTAAAAGATTTATTATAAAATACAATAGTCATATTAATATATACAATATATTCTATATTAAATATATAGTTTTGTATTATTGTTCTATATAAATTATAAAAAAATAAAAAAAAGTTTTAGTCATTATTTATTTTTATTATGAGAGTTCCTTATTATCATTACTAGGACAAATTTTACATAACATATTCTTGTCCAAAATTAAAATATACTAGTATGGTATTTGTATATGCAAGAACTAAGAAGACATACATGCAAGTATGAAAAATGTGAAAGAATATATAAACAATCGTGATTTATCATTATTCCTCTACGAATAGATAATTGTTACACTTATATTATCGTTTAGATTTTTAAAATCCTTCAAACCCTCATGAATAATGTTTTTTATTTGAGGACAAAATTAATAAAATTAATAATAATTCTTGTTGAAGTGTAAAAAATGTAAAAATATATATATACAATCGCTCATATATAAAAAAATGTAAATGCTTTAAATTAAAGATCAAATTTATTCATTACATTCTTATAGGGTCGAGGAGTGTATATGTACAAAATCATCAAAATCGAAGCCAAAATAACCATTAAATTGTGATTTTTCGTTTATAACCGTTGAAAACTTTTGTTCCGTTACATAATCTCTGAATGTTTGTTTTTTACGATTTTTTAAGTTTGCAATCTCGGAATGTGTACAAATAAGTTTGGCCGTTGGATCGTTGAAAAAAGTTTCGTAGAATGCATATTGCGTCAAAACGGTATATTAAACAAACACTTAGAGTTAATATTATACTTCTATTAAGTATAAAATAAGTTTTTGTGGTATCCACTAATGTAAATACTTTAAATTAAAGATCAAATTTATTCATTACATTCTTATATGGTCGAGGAGTGTATCTGTAAAAAAATCATCAAAATCGGAGTTAAAATAACCGTTAAATTGTGATTTTTCGTTTATAAACGTCGAAAACTTTTGTTCCGTTACGTAATCTCTGAATGTTTATTTTTTACGATTTTTTACATATGCAATCTCAAAATGTGTACAAATAAGTTTGATGGTTGGATCGTTAAAAAAAGTTTCGAAGAATGCATATTGCGTCAAAATAGTAGATTAAACAAACACTTAAAGTTAATATTATACTTCAATTAAGTATAAAAAAAGTTTTTGTGGTATCCACTAGCGTAAATACTTTAAATTAAAGATCAAATTTATTCATTACATTCTTATAGGGTCGAGGAGTGTATCTGTAAAAAATCATCAAAATCGGAACTCAAATAACCGTTAAATTGTGATTTTCCGTTTATAACCGTCAAAAACTTTTGTTCCGTTACGTAATCTCTGAATGTTTGTTTTTTATGATTCTTTACGTATGCGATCTCAGAATGTGTACAAATAAGTTTGACGGTTGGATCATTGAAAAAGTTTTTGTAGAATGCATATTGCGTCAAAACAGTAGATTAAACAAACATTTAGAGTTAATATTATACTTATATTAAGTATAAAATAAGTTTTTGTGGTATCCACTAGTGTAAATACTTTAAATTAAAGATCAAATTTATTCATTACATTCTTATAGGTCGAGGAGTCCATCTGTAAAAAATCATCAAAATCGGAGATAAAATAACCGTTAAATTGTGATTTTTCGTTTATAACCGTCGAAAACTTTTGTTCCATTACGTATTCTCTGAATGTTTGTTTTTTACGATTTTTTACGTATGCGATCTCGGAATGTGTACAAATAAGTTTGACGGTTGGATCGTTGCAAAAAAGTTTCGTAGAATGCATATTGCGTCAAAACAATAGATTAAACAAACACTTAGAGTTAATATTATACTTCTATTAAGTATAAAATAAGTTTTTGTGGTATCCACTAGTGTAAATGTGACAGCCCGTCCCTGATTTTAAGAAATTTTTAAAAGTTTAATAAAGGATTTTACAAAAATGCCGTTTGAGGCACGCACATTATTCGAGGTTAATCGTCATGTCGTGCCATCTAAGATTTGTTTTCTTGACATATCCTCGTAGTACTCGTCGCTACGGACGCGTGGGCGCAGACGGTTCGTGATTTGGAGTTATATCGAAGAAGTTATTAACTTTTGAAAATTGGGCATTTTAGGAATTATAATTTTAATAAAATCTGGAATTTATTTTTATGAAAATGGATGGCCCAGATTTAATGAAGATTTGAAATGGATGGCTTGGATGTGAGGGAAATAAAATTAAAAAAAAAATAAGGTTTTGTGTGTGTGTGTGTGCGTGAGAAGAAGAGGAAGAACAGAAAAATGGGGATTGGGCAAAGCTGCCCAATCGAAGAAGAAGAAGGAGAAGCCAATGGGGAGAGGAGAGAGGGAGGAAGCCGGCCAATCGGAACAGAGCAAGGAGGAAAGGAGAGAGGGCGAGAAGCGGAGGAAGAAGAACAGAAATGGGTTCTCAACCCATGACCCGCGCGCGACCCGCCGGGTTTTCTTCACATTTCCGTCGAATTTCCACCAATTTTCCGACGAATTGAATCAAGGTACCACTCCCAATCAACATCTAGGCCTTCCCTCTTCATGTTTCACCCCAAAAATCATGAAATTTCGTGGTGATTTCGCGAAGAACACCCACACGGGTGCCGCGACTTTGTTGTTAAAATTCTCCAAATTTTGAAATGTTTTCTTTCAATTACTAACACCATTAGCATTCCTTTAGGACCTAGAACAAAGCCCAAGAGGTAGTTGAGGCGTTGGAACAAGTTTGAAGGTCGAATTGGAAGCACCCAATTCTAGGGTTCTTCATGGTTTTGGTGAAATTGAAGCACTTCCAGGCCAAATTGGCCTTGGCCACAGGTATGAAAGTTACTCTACTCATTGAGATCTTCAAATCTGCAAATTTTGGTAATTTTTGGAAATAGTTAGATTTTCCGGCGAGCCGGGGCGGCCAACCGCCACCCGCGGCGGCCCGTGCGGCGGCGCAGGGCCAATGGCCCGCCAATGTCATTCTTAGCATGTGTGTAATGTTCTAGGTTCAGTTTTGATAATTGATGGACGTAAATTGAGTAATTGAACCTAAGTTCGTTACGAATCGTGGTTAGGCAAAAATGTGAATTGACGATCCGACCGTTGGATCGTCACCAAACTTTGATATGTTGTAATACGTAATATTTTAGGATTATAGGAACTTACGGATCGGGAATCCGATTTACGGATCTTTCGGAATTGGAGTTGTAAGTTCATAAAATAGAACGTTAACCGTCACTTGGTTTTGGAAATTGACGGAGATCCGACCGTTGGATGGTAATGAAATTTTAGGATGTTGTCCTAGAGGTATATTGTGGACCTCTGGAAGTTTTGGATTGGAAATCTGAGTTGCAGATCTTCCAGATCGAACTGCGTAGTGACGTGTTTTATATAAGTTATATATTCTATCGATATGAATTCTGAGGTTGGATTTGATTATTGTTTTAGGCGCCGATCGTCATGATGCCTTGGTGTATTGTGCTAGGGAGTAGTAGGGCAAACTCCAGGTGAGTGGGCAGTTTTGTTTTCGTATTACCTATATACTATTGTTTTCCCAGAAAATGCTTTTATATGAGAAAATGTTTTTAAGTTGCCATGCATAGAAATTTATGAAAAGTATGAATTGAAATGCTAAGCATAGAAGTTTATGAAAAACATGAATTGATATATGATGCATACATGTTGCATGGTGCTGTGGAGGCACAGGTAAGTCAGGTGAGTTCATTATTCATTGAATTATTGATGTTGAGACGTTTAAGCTCATAACCTGCACCCTAGGTGTTAGTGCTTATATTTATTCACCACACCGCACGCTCGTCTTGGATCCAAGTAGGTGGATGTTGTACAGACCATGTGAGGGTTCCGACATGCTAGTCGTACAGATCACTAGATGTGATTCCGACTAGTGGGTGACCTTAGTTATGCGCGCTGATGATTGATGAGAGAAGCACTAGAGCGTATTTATACACCTGTCATCGTACAGATTACTATATGTAGTTCCGAGTGACGTGCAGAGTTGCACCGTATAGGTCACCGAGGTGACTCCGGTTGGATTGGATGTTGAGCTTTAGAATCAGCCGTACAGGATCACTTCAGGGTCTCCGGTTGATTTATTTTCACCTGATTTATATTGATGCATCATTCTTTCGGTTTTGAACGTTTTTATAACATGGCATACTTTCTGGGTTTTGAGAAAGAAAAATTGATGATTTGAGATTTATGAAAACATCTATATTATGTTTTTGGACACTTGGCATGGCATATCCTTTCTTAAAAATGTTAAAGAATAGTGACTTGAGATATTTGCTTATATATATGTTCATATATGCTATTTTCCGGGAAAGTATACAGGTTTTACAGCGAGGGGTTAGAAATGTTTTAAAACAAAGATTTTCGAAAAGCTTTGTTGTGCTGACCCACTCAATTTTGTTTTTCGCCCCTCCAGGTTAAGTTAGCAGAGCTTTGGTGGCCACGAGGAACCCAACGGCGTTCTGACAGAATTCACAAAAGTAGGACTCACCCTCGGGGGTTTCCTTTTAGTAATTGTATTTTAAGAGCTTCCGAACTGTGTAAATGGTTACGTCACTCTCACGTGACGGCCAACACGCCCTCCTTCGGGACGGGGTGTGTCAGTTGGTATCAGAGCCTAGGTTGCAGTCCTGGACATCTTAAGAATTCCCTAGTGTCTTCTGTCAGAACGTTACCGCCTCCTGGTTAGCCACTTGTTCAGATGAGCTTAGTTTCCCGATTTAACTTAGTTATGGGAAACTACTATTAATGTGATTCAGTCTATTACTCAAAGGATTCCTTTTGAGAATGGTTATAAGTTGAATCTGAATCACTTTATGGAAATGAAAGACCGGAGGGAGCAAATCGATGGCTTGATCATTTGGAAAAGGCGTTTCGGTTTATGCAAAGTCAAAGGAATCTTTCTTTTGGATGGGTAGGTCGAGATGACTACTTGGTTTTTGAGTATTGAAATTGCACCCTGGTGTAGATAAGAGTCTTATACGATGTCACCGGAGGAAACGGCTAAATGAGAGTTGTTTAAGAAAAGGTTTATTCCTCCGGCATATATGGATGGTAAGAAACAAGAGTTTACAATTTGAGACAAGGAAACGAATGAGGATCAAAGGAATGATTACCAAAGTAAAGGTTATGTGTCTCAAGAGCCTCGCAAGACTTAGAGCTTCAAAAGAAGTGGAGTTAATTTTAGTGCTGCCAGCAGAGATTTTTAGTACCATTGGTCAGAGGCAAGGTGACTCTGATAGCATACACTTTGGAGAGTGTAGGCGGGAAGCAGGTGATGCTATACATGTGGACAAATGGAACATAGAGCTGCAAGATGCTTTGAATCATTCGGACTTGATTATGGATATTTTGGTCACTTTGCCAAAGTTCATTGGTCGTGATGCAGAAATTTATGTTATTCACGATGTTGCCAAACAGAGTAATGTTGGAGCACGATCGAGGCATATATATGCATTTCTGATAAAGAGCAAGATGGTAATATTGCACCCTTAAGAATTGTTGCTTACTTATCGAGACGACAGTGAGTTATCGTTATTGCGGGCTGCAGACCGTAATATCCATAACTTAATTGTTGGATTCGTTAAGCAAGTAAACAAGTAAGTCATTCTATGCCGATTATGATTATTCAGGGTGTCCAGTGATGGTGGAAGAAGTAGTTGTGCCAGCGAATTTTATCCCGCTAGACATTGTGGATTTTGATGTGATTTGAGGCACAAATTGGTTGCATTATAATCGTGCCATTATGGATTGCTACGGGAAATCGGTTACTTTCCATTGTCTTGGATTATCAGAGGTTACTTTTGTGAGTGAGCAAAGTGGAGTGAGGCATGCCGTTATTTCTGTTATAAGAGCAAAGAGATAATTATCGAAAAGCTGCCAAGAATACTTAGCTCACATAGTGCTACATGATGCTACGCTGAGTAGCGTGGAAAATGTAAAATTTGGTTAGACATTTTCGGTTGTAATTCCGGATGAGTTACCTGGATTGCCATCAGACAGAGATGTGGTGTTCGCTATCGAATTGTCTCCGAGTGCAGATTTTATGTTATAGATTGGTTCCTACATAGTTAAAGGAAATTGAAAATCCAGTCACAGGAATTGGTTGATAAAGGTTTCAATCCACCTAGTACGTTACCTTGGAAAACCTCAGCTTTATTTCTAAGGAAGAAAGACGGGACCTTAAGAATATGTATGGATATTAGGTAATTGAATCGGGTAACGAGTAGGAACCATTATCCAGTGCCGCGCATTGATGATTGTTTGATCAGCTTAGAGGTACCTATGTGATTTCAAGGAAAGAGTTGAAGTCTGATATACTCTTAAGTGAAAATAAAGCATGCTAGTCGTTTCGAGTTGGTGTTGCAATGTTTGAGGGAACATTGGTAGTATGCAAAGTTTGACAAATGTCAATTTTGGACGAATCAAGTGGCATTTTTGGGACATGTGATATTTGCACAAGGTATTCAAGTAGATCCTCAAAGAGTGACAACTGGGGAGAATTGGGAACAACCACGAACCGTGATTGAGAGTCGGAGTTTTCTTAACTTAGCAGGCTATCATGGACGGTTGGTGAAAGAATTTTCAGTCATTGCTTTACCATTGACGAGAAAAGAGGTTAAGTTTGAGTGGGATGATAATTGTGGGTAAAGTTTTCAATAGTTGAAATATTTCCTCACTCGTGCACGTATTTTAGCACTCCCAGATGATGATGGTAATTATAAGGTTTATAGTGATGCTTCGTTGAATGTTCTTGAATGCGTGTTGATGCAACATGGTAGGGTGATTACCAACGTTTCATGGTAATTGAAATTTCATGAGATGAATTACCCTAATTATGATTTGGAATTAACAGTTATCATCTTCACTTAGAAGATTTAGAGACATTACCTTTATGGAGAAAAGTGCAAGAGTTTTTACAAGTCAAAAGAGTATCCAATATCTGTTTATTCAGATGTATCTTAATCTTAGGCAACGAAGGTGGATTGAGTTGCTTAGTGATTATGATTGCACGACCAGGGTGATCGTGCAAGTGTTGTGGCCAACGCTTTTAGTTAGAAGACCCCAGGGAGAATTAATGCTTGGTACGTTTGCCATGTTCATCTTCTTGTGGATTTGAGATCTTCTGGAGTGAAGTTAAGAGTGGAAGATAAAGAAGAAGCCTTACTTGTTAATTTTCAAGTTAGGCCCAAATTTTAATGGGTCGTGTGCTTGAAACTCAGATGGAAGATGAAGAGACTCAAGAATTAATTGAGACAAGGAACGACGAGAAAAAGAAAGACCTCAGGATTAGAGAATCAGATGGCATGCTTATGCAAGAGAACAAGAGGTATGTACTTATTGATATGGGATTAAAGAAAGTAATTTTGGACAAGCATATTGTTCAACTTATGCAATGCATCTTGAAGGTATTAAAATGTATCATATCATTCGAACATTTTACTATTGACCGAGTATGAAAAGAGAAATGGTGGAGTATGTAAGTAGGCGTCTCATCTGTCAGCAGGTTAAACGGAAAGAAAGAAGTCTTTTAGATTGATGTAGTTACTTCCCGTTTCACAACGGAAATGAGAAAATATTAATATAGATTATGTGTGCAAGTTTTCTCGTTCATGAGATGGTTATGATGAAATTGAGGTGATAATTGATTGGCTTACTAAAGCAGCGCAATATTCTTCAATGAAAGAGCAGTAACCTTTCCAGAAGTGCAACAGTTATTTATCTATCTTATGGAAATGAGATTTGGGGCTTGCGGATATGTTGAACTTCTTAAGTATGTTGGTCATTTCAGTTTGTTCCAAGACCAACGCCATAAGGCCGTGGAAAGCTGTGTTTTGTGTTTCGAATTGTTAGAATTGTGGACGGATGGTATTCAAGGCCCTGAGTTAGTGGAGGAGACTACTCGGAATATTCAAGTAATTAAGTCTAACCTGGAAGTGAGCCAAGATCGGCTGAAGAGTTTAGCAGATAGACACGCTACTGATCGAGTTTATGGTGTGGGTAATTTGGTGTTCTTGAAGTTGTCACCTTGGAGAGGTGTAGTACGGTTTGGAATGAGAGGCAAGCTAAATCCTAGGTACATAAGACCTTATGAGATCACTGAGAGGATTGGTAAAGTTGCTTACAATTTGGAGTTGCCTCCGGAGTTATCTAAGGTCCATAATGTGTTTCATGTCTCGGTGCTTCGACATTATGATTCAGATCCTTCGCATGTCGTCCCTCCTCAACCTTTGGAAGTCAATCTGGATTTGAAGTATGATGAGGAGCCAGTGCCTAACTTGTATTAGAAAGATGATGTACTGAGAAATAAGATAATGAGTTTGGTGGAAGTTTATGGAGGAATATTTCAGTGGAAGAAGTTACTTGGAAGTCGGGGAATCGAATGAGAGAGATGGGTTTCGGGCTGTTTATGAATATTGATGGATTGTAAAGATTGTGTAAATTTCGAGGATGAAATTTCTTTAAGGTGGGTAGATTGTGACAGCCCGTCCCTGATTTTAAGAAATTTTTAAAAGTTTAATAAAGGATTTTACAAAAATGCCCTTTGAGGCACGCACATTATTCGAGGTTAATCGTCGTGTCGTGCCATCTAAGATTTGTTTTCTTGACATATCCTCGTAGTACTCGTCGCTACGGACGCGTGGGCGCAGACGGTTCGTGATTTGGAGTTATATCGAAGAAGTTATTAACTTTTGAAAATTGGGCATTTTAGGAATTATAATTTTAATAAAATCTGGAATTTATTTTTATGAAAATGGATGGCCCAGATTTAATGAAGATTTGAAATGGATGGCTTGGATGTGAGGGAAAGAAAATTAAAAAAAAAATAAGGTTTTGTGTGTGTGTGTGTGCGTGAGAAGAAGAGGAAGAACAGAAAAATGGGGATTGGGCAAAGCTGCCCAATCGAAGAAGAAGAAGGAGAAGCCAATGGGGAGAGGAGAGAGGGAGGAAGCCGGCCAATCGGAACAGAGCAAGGAGGAAAGGAGAGAGGGCGAGAAGCGGAGGAAGAAGAACAGAAATGGGTTCTCAACCCATGACCCGCGCGCGACCCGCCGGGTTTTCTTCACATTTCCGTCGAATTTCCACCAATTTTCCGACGAATTGAATCAAGGTACCACTCCCAATCAACATCTAGGCCTTCCCTCTTCATGTTTCACCCCAAAAATCATGAAATTTCGTGGTGATTTCGCGAAGAACACCCACACGGGTGCCGCGACTTTGTTGTTAAAATTCTCCAAATTTTGAAATGTTTTCTTTCAATTACTAACACCATTAGCATTCCTTTAGGACCTAGAACAAAGCCCAAGAGGTAGTTGAGGCGTTGGAACAAGTTTGAAGGTCGAATTGGAAGCACCCAATTCTAGGGTTCTTTACGGTTTTGGTGAAATTGAAGCACTTCCAGGCCAAATTGGCCTTGGCCACAGGTATGAAAGTTACTCTACTCATTGAGATCTTCAAATCTGCAAATTTTGGTAATTTTTGGAAATAGTTAGATTTTCCGGCGAGCCGGGGCGGCCAACCGCCACCCGCAGCGGCCCGTGCGGCGGCGCAGGGCCAATGGCCCGCCAATGTCATTCTTAGCATGTGTGTAATGTTCTAGGTTCAGTTTTGATAATTGATGGACGTAAATTGAGTAATTGAACCTAAGTTCGTTACGAATCGTGGTTAGGCAAAAATGTGAATTGACGATCCGACCGTTGGATCGTCACCAAACTTTGATATGTTGTAATACGTAATATTTTAGGATTATAGGAACTTACGGATCGGGAATCCGATTTACGGATCTTTCGGAATTGGAGTTGTAAGTTCATAAAATAGAACGTTAACCGTCACTTGGTTTTGGAAATTGACGGAGATCCGACCGTTGGATGGTAATGAAATTTTAGGATGTTGTCCTAGAGGTATATTGTGGACCTCTGGAAGTTTTGGATTGGAAATCTGAGTTGCAGATCTTCCAGATCGAACTGCGTAGTGACGTGTTTTATATAAGTTATATATTCTATCGATATGAATTCTGAGGTTGGATTTGATTATTGTTTTAGGCGCCGATCGTCATGATGCCTTGGTGTATTGTGCTAGGGAGTAGTAGGGCAAACTCCAGGTGAGTGGGCAGTTTTGTTTTCGTATTACCTATATACTATTGTTTTCCCAGAAAATACTTTTATATGAGAAAATGTTTTTAAGTTGCCATGCATAGAAATTTATGAAAAGTATGAATTGAAATGCTAAGCATAGAAGTTTATGAAAAACATGAATTGATATATGATGCATACATGTTGCATGGTGCTGTGGAGGCACAGGTAAGTCAGGTGAGTTCATTATTCATTGAATTATTGATGTTGAGACGTTTAAGCTCATAACCTGCACCCTAGGTGTTAGTGCTTATATTTATTAACCACACCGCACGCTCGTCTTGGATCCAAGTAGGTGGATGTCGTACAGACCATGTGAGGGTTCCGACATGCTAGTCTTACAGATCACTAGATGTGATTCCGACTAGTGGGTGACCTTAGTTATGCGCGCTGATGATTGATGAGAGAAGCACTAGAGCGTATTTATACACCTGTCATCGTACAGATTACTATATGTAGTTCCGAGTGACGTGCAGAGTTGGACCGTATAGGTCACCGAGGTGACTCCGGTTGGATTGGATGTTGAGCTTTAGAATCAGCCGTACAGGATCACTTCAGGGTCTCCGGTTGATTTATTTTCACCTGATTTATATTGATGCATCATTCTTTCGGTTTTGAACGTTTTTATAACATGGCATACTTTCTGGGTTTTGAGAAAGAAAAATTGATGATTTGAGATTTATGAAAACATCTATATTATGTTTTTGGACACTTGGCATGGC
The DNA here is from genome assembly GCA_035220775.1 of Malus fusca. Classification (NCBI taxonomy): domain Eukaryota; kingdom Viridiplantae; phylum Streptophyta; class Magnoliopsida; order Rosales; family Rosaceae; genus Malus; species Malus fusca. Next base: position 23,527,236 of record CM069072.1, on the reverse strand, counting down.
ATATCCTTTCTTAAAAATGTTAAAGAATAGTGACTTGAGATATTTGCTTATATATATGTTCATATATGCTATTTTCCGGGAAAGTATACAGGTTTTACAGCGAGGGGTTAGAAATGTTTTAAATGAAAGATTTTCGAAAAGCTTTGTTGTGCTGACCAACTCAATTTTGTTTTTCGCCCCTCCAGGTTAAGTTAGCAGAGCTTTGGTGGCCACGAGGAACCCAACGGCGTTCTGACAGAATTCACAAAAGTAGGACTCACCCTCGGGGGTTTCCTTTTAGTAATTGTATTTTAAGAGCTTCCGAACTGTGTAAATGGTTACGTCACTCTCACGTGACGGCCAACACGCCCTCCTTCGGGACGGGGTGTGTCAGTAAATACTTTAAATTAAAGATCAAATTTATTCATTACATTCTTATAGGGTCGAGGAGTGTATCTGTAAAAAATCATCAAAATCAGAGCTAAAATAACCGTTAAATTGTGATTTTTCGTTTATAACCGTCGAAAACGTTTGTTCCATTACGTAATCTCTGAATGTTTGTTTTTTACGATTTTTTACGTATGTGATCTCGGAATGTGTACAAATAAATTTGACGGTTTGATCGTTGAAAAAAGTTTCGTAGAATGCATATTGCGTCAAAACGATAGATTAAACAAACACTTAGAGTTAATATTATACTTCTATTAAGTATAAAATAAGTTTTTGTGGTATCCACTAGTGTAAATACTTTAAATTAAAGATCAAATTTATTCATTACATTCTTATAGGTCGAGGAGTGTATCTGTAAAAAATCATCAAAATCAGAGCTAAAATAACCGTTAAATTGTGATTTTTCGTTTATAACCGTCGAAAACTTTTGTTCCGTTACGTAATCTCTGAATGTTTTCTTTTTATGATTTTTTATGTATGCGATCTCAGAATGTGTACAAATAACTTTGATGGTTGGATCGTTGAAAAAAGTTTTGTAGAATGCATATTGCGTCAAAACAGTAGATTAAACAAACACTTACACTATGTTTGGATGAAGAAATTTAAGATTACTAAGGAATTTTAAAATGACGGTAATTGAAATGACGGGATTTTATTTTGATAGAATTTGTGAATTTTCTTGTTTGGTTAACCTAAAAGAATATGGAATTTAATATGGAATTTGTTATTTTTAAACTCTCAATCATAGAAATTGGGAAATGACACCTATTTACATGGAATTTAAACTTGGGAATTGGATGTTCCAAATTCCAAGTTTTTTTCCACGTGGAAATTCTAAATTTCTATGTTTATGAATCCAAACAAAGGAATTGGTACATGTCAATTTATAAATTCTGACTTTTATACAAATTCCAAATTTATTTTCTTCATCCAAACATAGTGTTAGAGTTAATATTATACTTCTATTAAGTATAAAATAAGTTTTTGTGGTATCCACTAGTGTAAATACTTTAAATTAAAGATCAAATTTATTCATTACATTCTTATAGGGTTGAGGAGTGTCTCTATAAAAATTCATCAAAATCGGAGATAAAATAACCGTTAAATTGTGATTTTTCGTTTATAACCGTCGAAACTTTTGTTCCATTACGTAATCTCTGAATGTTTGTTTTTTACGATTTTTTACGTATGCGATCTCGGAATGTGTACAAATAAGTTTGACGGTTGGATCGTCGAAAAAAGTTTCGCAGAATGCATATTGCGCCAAAACGGTAGATTAAACAAACACTTGGAGTTAATATTATACTTCTATTAAGTATAAAATAAGTTTTTGTGGTATCCACTAGTGTAAATACTTTAAATTAAAGATCAAATTTATTCATTACATTCTTATATGGTCGAGGAGTGTATCTGTAAAAAATCATCAAAATCGGAGCTAAAATAACCGTTAAATTGTGATTTTTTGTTTATAACCGTCGAAAACTTTTGTTCCGTTACGTAATCTCTGAATGTTTGTTTTTTTACGATTTTTTACGTATGCAATCTTGGAATGTGTACAAATAAGTTTGACGGTTAGATCGTTGAAAAACGTTTTTGGACCGCCATCAATAGATAATTTTGTAGTAGTGAAACCTTAAATTTATTTAACCGTCGATTGCCATTTACGCTTTATTCTTCTTACTGAATTTCATTTTTAAAATTTTATTTTTTGAAAACATGATCATCTGGTTGATGTAAGAAGATGATATCATGTTTCGATATTTACGGTTAACTGAAATATGAGTCAATGTCATATAATTTGTAGAAACTTTATAAACATCAAGCAATATTTTCACTAACCGTAAAACTCTAAATATAATATCAACGATCCAAACCGTTCATCTACCTGCACCCTCTAATAGATCATGTTTTCAAAAAAGAAAATCTAAAAAAAACGAAATTTGATGAGAACAATGAAGTATAAATGTAAACAACAATCAACGGTTAAATTTTGATCTATGATTTATATGATTATAGTGGCGAATTTCGAAGTTAAGCTCTTCATGAAAGTTATAAAGCTTGTCATTACGAGTGTTTATATATTTTTTTCTATATTTTTTTACACTTCTACATTAATTAAAAAACTATTAAAGACTTTAGGTAAGCGAAATATACTTAAAACAAAATTGCGTTTTTATGTTTTGGATGTGATAATATGGAATGTATATACTTATTTAGTATTATGTTTTTCATTTGATTATTTATTGGTTTAAAATATATTTTCCTTAACGGGTAACGGGTCGGGACATATTACCTGTTAATATTATCGGGTCGGGTCATTTTACCCGTTTATTTTAACGGGTGTTACACGACACGACCCGTTAAGATATCGGGTATGACACGAAAACGACACGAACACGGAAAACACGACACGAATGCCAGGTCTAGTTTTGTACAAGGCCGGGTCTGGGTAAATCTACTCGTCTATTAGGGTCTAATATTTTACGTCTTCATTTACTGATCATCTTTCCAAAAATCAATTCAACTCGAAATCATTTATTCATTTGATTGTCATATGATGAAATTTCAATATTTATCAGAATATAGTATTTATCATTTCTTTAAACATAATTAGATACTGAAAACATCTCTTAATTGGCTAATATTTTGTAAAGATGATCTATAAAGTAGAACTTAAAAAGTAAATGGTTTAGATTGTTGAAGTTCAATATGGAGTAGCTAAAAAATGGAGATTAGATGTGGGGCCGTTTATACATCGAACTTCAACGATCTCACGTTTGTATTTTAAATCTTCATTTATAGATCACCCGTGTAAAAAAACAATTCAGTCTAAAACCATTTATTTATTTGATTGTCGTGATGAAATTTCAATATTTCTTAAAACATAGTGTTCGTCAATTTCTTTGAACTCAATTAGAATTCTCAAATATTTCTAATTTGACTAATACTTTGCAAGAATGATTTATAAAAAGCAACTTAAAAAGAATAAATGCAAATATCAGAAGAAACTCAAGAGAGCAGTAGCTAGCATGTAGTGTTCTAAAATTGTGCTAAAATAATTCAAAGTAAGTTTACCAAAAAAAAAAAAGGGTAAATTACATAGTAGCCCCTCAGGTTTGAGGTCTATTACAACCCCATACAACATCTTTAAAACATTTCACTTTCATACCTCAAGTACTATTTTATTTCAAAATAATACCTCCGTTACATTTTCCATCCATTGATCCGTTAAGTGCTGACGTGGCTGCCACATTTATGCCACGTGGCTGCCAAATATGTGCCACGTGGCAATTTTTTTTTAAACCTTAATTTTCTAAATTAAAAAAACAAAAAAAAAACAAAAAAAAAAAAAAAAAAAACTGAAACCCTCAACCCACCACCCCGTAAGCAAACCCAGAAACCCCCTACCCCGCAACAAACCCAGAAACTCGCAACCCCCCTCTGCATTTCTCTGCTGCTTCCCGTCTTCTCCCTCCCTTGCCGATCAAATCCAACGATCCAAACCCCCCAACTTTTCTCTCCGCACCCCCAAACCCACTCTTCCCACCCCCCCTAAAACCCTCAATCCACACCCACAAATTCCTAAATGGACCATTGCCGGCCTCCCCGCACAGTCAGCGACCCTCGCCGGTTCTTTTTTTGCGGTTCCCGCCTCACCGGCCCGCTGTACGATTCCCACCCTAACTGGCTCCAGTGCAGCCCCTGCTCCTATTGCTACCAGCAATCTGACCCAGTTTTCAACCGGGCCGGATCTTGCAGGAGTCGCAAAGCTTGGAGGGAGGAGAGGGAGGGGATGAAGGTCGAGGAAGATGGGTTGCCGATGAGTTCGCAATGGCGTGGGGGGGGTTGCGGGGGCTTCGGCCGTGGAAAGATAAGGGAGGGAGGGTTGTTTGAGGGTTGCAAGGAGAGGGACGGGCTCGGGAAGAAGATAGGTAGTTTTTTGTTTTTGTTTTTTTTTTTTTTTTTTTTGAGAAGATTCAATTTTTTTTAAAAAAAATTATTTTTTTGCCACGTGGCACATAGGTGGTAGCCACGTGGTACAAATGTGGCAGCCACGTCAGCACTTAACGGATCAATGGATGAAAAATGTAACGGAGGTATTATTTTGAAATAAAATAGTACTTGAGGTATGAAAGTGAAATGTTTTAAAGATGTTGTATGAGGTTGTAATAGACCTCAAACCTGAGGGGCTACTATGTAATTTACCAAAAAAAAAATATTCAAAGTACAAAAGGACAAAAGAGGAGTACTGATAACTTGGAGAGGGGAGGATGCCAATCTAGGATGCCCATGGACGTAGACCTCCGCTACAAAGTAAATGTTCCGAGCATAACATCATCATCATCATGTGAGATATCTAGCTATTATTTGAATAGGATAACTTAAAAAGGATAATGCTAGAGAGACCAAAATTTTAAACTAAATTATAAATTAAATGATGTGTCACCAAAAGAAATTAGTATGTTAATCAACACTTAAATAAAAATTCAATCATTAACAATCACTTCATTTGATTTTTAGTTTAAATTTTGATCTCCCTAGCATTACCTATTGAAAAAACAAGTGTTGGATATTTAATATCATAATATAATATTATAACAAATAATATAGAAAATTCTATTTCAATCCTTCAAGAAAATTACTTTTAGAATAAAACCGTGTATAAAATTAAAAACTAACTTTAGTCCTTAACATTAATTGTAATGATAAAATATTAATTAGGTTCTAATAATTATTGAGCTTTGTATGTAGGCTATATATTGATTCTCATACAAAATAAAAATATTATTTTACAATCATTATTCACAATAAAATAAGTCATATATATGTATATACAGATTGCTTAAGGGAAGGGATCCCCATTTTTTGAAAAAAATGGGGATTAGGTGTGGGGCTCACTCTACATCGAATTTCAACGATCCGAACCGTCTATTTTGTTATTCTCGATTCATAGATCATCCTTGCAAAAATTCAATTCAATCCGAAACTGTTTGCCTATTTAATTATCAAGATCAAATTTCATTTTTTCTTATATAACAAAGTATTCGTTCATTTCCTTGAACCCAATTAGATGTCTTAAACATTTCCGATTTAGCTAATATTTTGCAAGGATGATCTATGAATCGAGACTAACAAAATAGACTGTTCAGATCGTTGAAATTCGATGTGGAGTGGGCCCCACACCTAATCCCCATTTTTTTCAAAAAATGGGGATCCCTTCCCTTAAGCAATCTGTATATATATATATATATATATATATATATCATATATTATTCTTTGTGCGTAGATTTCTTTATATATGTATATGCATATTATGTACCTATGTATGCACTATAGTTATGTGCCGAGACATTTTGTACCAAAACTTATGTACCGATACATTCGTACCGAAACTTATGTACCGATACATTCGTACCGAAACTTATGTACCGATGATATTGTACCGAAATTTACGTATCGATACATTCATATTGAAACTTATGTACCAATGCATTCATACCGAAACTTATGTACCAATGCAATCGTACCGAAACTTACGTACCGTTACAATTGTACCTAAAATGATTGTACACCGATACACTCTTGTAGTGAGACAACTAATGGACGAAGGAAATAATTAATTGGATTAATTAAGTGTTGTGATTAATTAGAAAGTCTAAAGAAATCATAAAAGCGATAAAAGATCGTTTAGGGCTTAAAGAAAAGTTCGGGTTCATTTGGGCTATTAAGCCCAAACCCATTGGGCTTTTGTTTAAGCATAGGATGACTTGAAATAATAAAAGCCCAAAGCCCAAACAACACTAAAGGGGCCGGCCAAAGGAGGGAGAGAGAGAGTCAAATGTTGACTTGTTTCTTTTTTGTTATAAAAGGAACTTTATAGCACAAAGTTTCATTAGGGTTTTTGAGTGTTTAAAAACAACAAAAAGAGAAAAAGAAAATATCTCTCTCAACACTCAAAGGGCCGGCCACCAAAGGGGGATTTAGCTAATCATCTTCTCACCATTTTGGTTATTCCTTCATCCTTCTCACTACACTAGTGGGTGTGGATCTTTAGAGGTCTTCAACTTTGGAGACTTAAGGAGAACCAAGGAGCACTCATTCTAACAAAGTGGAGGAGGCAAGGAGGGAGGCTAGGCTCAAGGAGTTCCAACAACAAAGGGCTTGGAGGTGGTCTATCCTTGGTCTCAAGTCTAGATCAAGAGGTATAAATCTACTCCTACACCTTGTTCTTCAATAAAATGTTTTGATGCATCTTATATAAACCTATGCTTCTTGAAGGGGATTTGCATGACTATAGCTTTGATATTGTGTGATAACATGCTTCCGTTGCGTATGTATATGAATTTTGAATTGTATATGCATGCTAGTCACTAGAAATCCCACATAAATCTCATTATTTCCCTTCAAGTGGTATCAGAGCCAAAGGTTTATATTTGATGTGTCCTTTTGGATTGTATGCATATGGGTTTTAATTTGATGTATGACATATTATTTCTTCATTCAAAGTATGTTTATCTTTTGTTTTTCAAATGTTGAAAAATGTGAATCAAGAGTTGAAAAAGATATGCATGCAAAAAGTGTTTTGGATGCATGAATGAAGGTTGAGTTTTGGAACAAAATTTGGGGCTAAAGTTCCATAGGGGAGGGCACGGTTTTGGGGGTGGTTTTGGCTTGTGTTTGTGTTTTATTGTAAACCACTCACACATCCTTTTAAAGCTAGAAAGTAGAGATCTTGTCACTTTTGGTTTTGGGTTTGAAAAATCACCAAGAATGTACAAATCTTGAAATTGTGTTCATGGTTTTGTTCTTGGTGTTCATGGTTTTGGTTTTGGTGAAAATGGTTTTATTTTATGTTCGTATATTGTTTTATGGTTTTGGATGATATACTTACCATCCATAGCCTTCCCAAAAATTTAATAAATCCTAGACTTGACTAGGTGAATTTCCATCACCTTTTCTTAAAGTCCTTAAAGCCTAAGTCAAGTGACAAGTAAAATTTGGATTTTTTTTTCTACATTATGTTGATTTAATGCTTTGTGTAAGAAACCTCTCATCCCCATTATGTGGCCGGCCTCCCTAGTGGATTTATCCACTTGTGGGGCTATTTTGTATTTTTTGAAAAATTGATATTTACTTTCAAGTATTTACAGTTTGACCCATAACTTTTCATATTTGCATAATAGGCCCCATCTATCTAAAAAGTTCAAATATTTTATTCTAATTTTGTTAGTTGTTTAAACTCATAATAATATTATGCCCATATGCACTAAATCTAAATGTTCATGTTGCATTCCTATTAATTATTTAATGTGATTAAGTAGTTAGAAAATGGTTGACTATGGACTTATGCCTTAAACGATAATTGAGCTATGAGAAAGGGCGCTAAACTCAAATTGTTTGAACCTTGGGAATGTGTTTTAATTACTATTTCAATTGGACCTTGTCATGATAGACATTAATCTTTCTCTCCCTCTTAGTATATGTAATTTGTAGGAATTTGTACAAATCGGTTTGTAATTCTTATTACTTCTTAATCTCTTTCCATTAGTTGATTCCCTCTAGTACTAGACTAGAGTTTCTTTAACTATTGGTAAGGTGACATGATTAAAAGAGGGTTTTGACATGAGATTAAAGATTAATTGGGTCCAACGCCCTAATTAGCAATGAATGATTGTCTTTCATTTCTAATGGCTCAATGAAAAAAATGTTTTAATTCGATTGAAAGCACGTAATTAAAACGACACAACCTTCCCTAGATCTTATTCAACAATGTTGGCTCGTTGTTGAATTTAAACCAATAAGTCCATGGTCATCCAAAGAGCCTAAGATAACTATAAAGTCCAATTTCAAAGGAATGCAAAAACCATAGTAGTAGTAGTTACTTTCAATATTTGAAAAATTTGTTTTTGATATTGATTTGTTTTTCTCAAAACAAATAGTGGGAGTATCATACGCTACTAAACTATAATGAACACAATTAGTAGTTATATATATCTCCAATATTTTGAAAAATGTTTTGATATTGATTTGTTTTATGAAAACGAATAGTGGGGATATCATATGCTACTAATTTCATTAACTTTGGACTAGTAGTTATAATAGGACACCATTTATTTGAATATGATTAAATAAATAAAAATGATGAGACCTTAAAATCCCTCAACCAATTTCCAATATTAAGTTGAAAGCGGAGAGGTGTTTTGAACACTTCTTCGTGGCCTTCCACCATGGTAGGCTCCAATCGTTTATGACTCGTACACCGCCTTCACCTTATCATGGGGGAGTACAAAGTGTGTGCTTATACTCAGGAGGAGTCTATTTCAACATTTGATGTGGTGAAAGTAGGCAACGAGTGTGGCCAACATCGTATCATCGTGAGGTCATACTTGAACCCCTATCTAAACCGGCATGGTGGGACAAAACTTAACTAAGAGAAATGGTGCCAACATCATAGCATTGTGAGGCATTGTTCTCTAGAGGCCAAATAGATGGGTAATCACAAGAGGTTGTTGTGAATGGGTAGAAATACTCTCTCATTATTATTTTTGCTAGCCAACATCGTATCATCGTGAGGTGGGCTTGGTAATAGTGAGCCTCCTATAACCCGCTAGGAGCTTTCATTGAAATCTCCCGGATTCCATCTTGAGGGATATGGAATTTTCCAAAAATGGTGGGTGGTGTCATTCGGTTTAAAAACCCGAATCGTTTGACTTAATCAACAATCAAACTAATTATTTTATTGTTTATGTATTTAGTTATGGTTGGAAGCACACTCGCGAAAATACTCGACAAGCATTGCCTAGAGGGGCACAATTTCCCATCGTGGTTTCGTAATGTCAAGATTCTCCTAACCTTGGAGAAGATTGTTTACGTGCTAGACAAGGCTCCACCTCACATACCTCTTGGCCTCGACGCCACTGAGGATGAACGTGCTAAGTATGACAAGCACGTTGAGGATGATACACAAGCCAAGTGCTATCTGTTAGCTTCCATGAATGAGGAGTTGCAGAGACAGCACGAGGGCATGGACAGTGCATCTTCCATCATACTCCATCTTACGGAGTTATATGGTGAAGGGACGCGCAACCGTCGCTTTAGCACTATCAGTGAACTTGTGAAGACCAAGATGGTCAAGGGGGCTCCAGTGCATCAACATGTACTGAAGATGATAGGACTCATTGAACAACTGGAGAACCTAGGTACTCCACTTGACAGGGAATTGGCCCAGGACTTCGTATTGGCTTCTCTTTCTGACTCGTTCTCGCAGTTCATAATGAACTACAATATGAACAAGATGGATAGTACTTTCTCTAAGTTACTAAACATGTTAGTAACTGCTGAGAAGACTATGAAGAAAGAGAACGTTGTAGGGACTGCTGCAGTAGCCTACAACAAGCCATCCTCTTCCAAGGCCAAGCCGCAAGGCAAAGGCAAAGGGAAGGAGAAGAAGTTACCCACTCCTAAGTCGTAAGGAGGTGTGAAGAAAAAGAAGGCAAATGAGCCCAAGGGGACTTGCCACCACTGTGGAAATGAGGGGCATTGGAAGAGGAATTGCAGGTTATACCTTGCAACTCTAAAGGACAAGCCACAAGGTATGGTTTATGTTCTTATCTTCAATTCTAATTGTTAGATCTTCTAAATATTTATATTTGATATAAAGAGCTAATCACTTATATAATTGTATATAGGTGGAGGAGCCAAGTAGAAGATGAACGAGCAAGGAAAAGGTTGGAGAAGGGTTCGGCCACCATATTTTTGCTAACTACTTAGGAAGTTTGTTAGGCACTTAAAGATAGTCTTTAAACTTTCTTATTTTGTTAAGAACTTTTTATGTGGCTTCGTATGATGTAAGACCACTATTGGTGCCTAAATGAAGGTATATAATTAGTCTCTAAATGTATAGAGCTAATTCTTTTTGTATTAAACATTATGAATGTTTGAATTATCATATCAATGTAATATGATGAATGCCTTCTACTATTCTATTTCCTCAATGTAGTATTATGAATTGAATAATGTCTTGTTGTATCCTAGATGAGATACAAGATTTATATCACTTATGTAATGTGATATCCAAACTTTGGACTTATCAATTATGGATAGATCTCACATGTTGGCCATAGATGGATACAATGAATCTTTAGATTTGGTTCCAATTGTCTACATATGAGTTCTATATGAATTGAAAAGGGTCTAGAGATTCCTTTCTTGAAGAAAAGGAAGATCACATTATAATGATATAAATAATAAAGAAAAACGTTTCTTAAATGGTTATCACTTAACCACAATAACCAAGATCACTCTTGATTCAATTAGTAGTTTTGAACAACTGATTGGGCATTCTTAAAATTGTTTTAAAATGACAATTGTGTTAGTGATTAAACCAAGAACAAAGTGTCTAAATCTATAAAATGTTTAAAGACTTTAGTCACTTAATAACAAGGCATCAACTTAGTGGAGATTGAAACAAATAAGCTTGAAAGGTTTTAAAGCTACTCCAAAATGTCCTCTACCCGTATACTCCACGTTTATACATTTTGAATGTATGAATTGATTTCTCATTAAAGTCATGAGAAATAGTGGGAGGTGAGAAAAATGATATAAACTTGAATATGATTGGTTTATAGTTGTCTAAAGAATAATAGTACTTCACTATTATTAAGAGTTTGTAATTTTAATTGTTAAAAGACTGAAGCTCTTCAAAACGTTAAAATTCTATGTTGTGTAACATTCTAAAGAATAGTCTATTAATGTTGGTTTCGTCAACCTAGCATAAAATGGTTATATGTTGGGAGTTGTCCATCATTCTCTTTTATGAGAACAAGCTAATAACAAAGCATTTGGACAAGTTGATGAAACAAAAGGGAATAGTCTATGAATGTTGGTTTCGTCAACCTAGCATAAAATGGTTATATGTTGGGAGTTATCCATCATTCTCTTTTATGAGAACAAGCTAAATAACAAAGCATATGGACAAGTTGATGAAACAAAAGGGAATAGTTTTCAAAATGAGTCACAACATATGGTTTAACAACAAGACAATCCAAATTCGGCACCTCTTGTAACTATAACGCTCTATGTAGTTTTGATAAAGAATTATATCAACCACTTAGAAGGAATGATTGAGTTTCTATATCCTTAGTAGGAGCCATGCTTCCACTAAGGACTTGGATAATTTTTATATGACTACATTAAAGGTCTTAGTATGACTAAAACTTAAAGTATGGTGTATGACACCATATAATTTAAATGAATAGACTTGATAAAACAAGTCACACATTTCAAATGGAATTACTTGAGAAGGAATTCTTTTGTGTATGTTCGTTTAAATAACTTGTGTTAGCTAGAGTTGTTGATAGTTCCAAAATTGTTGAGACATCATCAAATAAGCTAATGGATCTCAATGATTGTCAATAGATCCAAGACAAGTTAGTGGGAGCAATATGCATTCAAATCAAGAAAATGTAAGTGTTAAGTTTTTGAATGAATGCTAAGTTACAACAAGGCCAATGGGAGTGATGTCATAATTTGAGCAACAAGATATGAATAAAGTCTATTTGATAGACTTGATAAAACATAGATGTTACTCAAAAATGACAAAATTGTGACACGGTCAATTTTGAAGTATAGACTTGAAATTGGACTTAATGATATAGCAAGGCTATCTCAAGAATGCTTAATGGGGAAATTAAATCTCAAATGTTGAAGATTTGAGAAAGTATTTTCTTATATGATAGAAAATCACTTTCATGACCCTTATAACGATATGTGTCATAAAATCACAAAAGGGACACATGTATGGACTTGTGAGATGATATCCAAAGGTGAAAAACCACAAGGGGTTGTCACTTTAAAATATTACTATAGCCCAGGATCAGAACCGTAGCAACTGATAGAGTATTATTGCCTTTAAGAAAGGAACATCAGAGTCGGACTCTGGAAGCATGCATTCACTTAGGTTATTAACCAAAGTGAAAAATAACCCATTTTAACAAATGGAACTTCATAATGGATGAAGTACTAATCATATGAATGAATTGTTAGTATTGTACTACAATGGTCTCAATGTTGGAGCAAAGTATGTATAAAGTATACAAACGAAATATATGGCGATATATTATTTTAGAAACTGCTTCAAAAGGTGTTTTGAATAGAAGTGGTTCTTATAGAACCAATGATTGAATCCAAACCATAAGGTCGTTAGTTGGACACTACGACGTAATGGGGCGATAGCTCAAGCCATGGAATCAAAGTCTCATCAAAGTATTTGAAAACAAGAAAGAGACATCATCAAATGTTTTAGAAACATTTGATAAGTAAATCCCTTTTATGAATTAAAAGGATTAATGCATAACCAAGTTTACCTATGAGCATAAGTTCACTCGACTAGTATGTATAAAATACACTAGTGATTGACTTTAGTGCAAGTGGGAGATTGTTGGAAATATGCCCTGAAAGTCAATCTTTGGAAGAAACCTTTCAAGACAATGAATGTATATATAGATGACTCTTATACATCAAAAGGCAAAGATACTAATTAGGACTATCTCAATAAACGATATATGTCCTAAATAGTGAATTCATGGACAGTGGATCGATGTAAGAAGTAATCTAATGATGTTAGAATACAGAGACCTTCTTCACATAACCATCATGTCCAAAAAGGTTCCTGGTCATATGATTGTCAGAGGGATACTGACAATGCAAAGACCAGTACATACTATGTCCCCTTCAATTGGAAGGATGGAAAGTCTTATCCCATTCGTGTAGTGACACTAAGACAGGTATGTAGGTGCTCATTAAGGGAATGAGTTCACTGAACACAATCGAACGAGAATACTTGCATGGAGGTCTACTCACATGTCAAGCAAGTAACTCTAATGGTTGGAATAATGTAAGTAGTCCTTTGACCTGAGGCATCATAGTTGTCTTGTGGTTAGGTTCTTGATCTTTGATTATGTCAAAGTCACTCCATCCGCGGGTGTCCATGGCATAGTTGGGGTTAAGCCACTTAGCCATGGAGGCAAGTAAATGCGCAACAAGGGATCTCTAATCCTCGTTATGAGAGGATGAATACTCTAAGATATGATTCGGGAATCTTCGGCCGAAGTATCGAGCGTAATAAAGGAAAGCGTTCCTATACGACTCAATTGAATCATATAACTTGGAATAATCACATTAGGGGTTTGACATAATAAATTCATACCCTAATAGTGTGATTGAGAGTATTGTTTAGAGAATGATCGAATTACATTGTAATTCCAACTGAATAGGTTCTCCGAACAAATTCTACATTAGCTTAGGTAGCCATGATATATGGTTAGATGTCACTCATGGCTTGTGAGTTCTTCTAGATGATTAAATAAGTAGTTGTCAAAGAAGAAGGAGAATTAAAAGTAAGTTTTAATTCACTAAGTGATTGGATTAAATATAATCAATTGGATTGGTGTCAATCACCTCACTGCCTTACTAATTAGAACCTAAATGATTGTACACCGATACACTCTTGTAGTGAGACAACTAATGGACGAAGGAAATAATTAATTGGATTAATTAAGTGTTGTGATTAATTAGAAAGTCTAAAGAAATCATAAAAGCGATAAAAGATCGTTTAGGGCTTAAAGAAAAGTTCGAGTTCATTTGGGCTATTAAGCCCAAACCCATTGGGCTTTTGTTTAAGCATAGGATGACTTGAAATAATAAAAGCCCAAAGCCCAAACAACACTAAAGGGGCCGGCCAAAGGAGGGAGAGAGAGAGTCAAATGTTGACTTGTTTCTTTTTGGTTATAAAAGGAACTTTATAGCACAAAGTTTCATTAGGGTTTTTGAGTGTTTAAAAACAACAAAAAGAGAAAAAGAAAATATGTCTCTCAACACTCAAGGGGCCGGCCACCAAAGGGGGATTTAGCTAATCATCTTCTCACCCTTTTGGTTATTCCTTCATCCTTCTCACTACACTAGTGGGTGTGGATCTTTAGAGGTCTTCAACTTTGGAGACTTAAGGAGAACCAAGGAGCACTCATTCTAACAAAGTGGAGGAGGCAAGGAGGGAGGCTAGGCTCAAGGAGTTCCAACAACAAAGGGCTTGGAGGTGGTCTATCCTTGGTCTCAAGTCTAGATCAAGAGGTATAAATCTACTCCTACACTTTGTTCTTCAATAAAATGATTTGATGCATCTTATATAAACCTATGCTTCTTGAAGGGGATTTGCATGACTATAGCTTTGATATTATGTGATAACATGCTTCCGTTGCGTATGTATATGAATTTTGAATTGTATATGCATGCTAGTCACTAGAAATCCCACATAAATCTCATTATTTCCCTTCAGGATGGGTGTATTTCATCGGAAAAATAGTGGAAATTGGCCAAAATTACCCCAGCCAAATAGGTTGGGTGTGTGCGGGTGCACCGGTCGAAAAAGAGGGGGATTTGGGTTCCCTCATTTCCCCTCATTTCTCTCTTCTTTGATTGGTCATTCCCCTTCTCTCTCCTCTCCTCATTCCTCCACTCCTCTCCCTTTTTTCTTCTTATCTTTCCATCACAACCGCCCATTCTTCAATCCTTTAATCTGAGCTACACATGTGGCTCAATCTGATTGAGCTCCAAAAATCTGGGGCTATTTAGAGATGAATTAATTTATTAAAATACCCCCAACTTTAAACGTTAATATCTTCTTCATTATAAATCCAAATTGCATTTCATTTGCGCCTACGCGTCAGTAGCAATGAATACTATGAAGATACGCCAAGAAAATTATTCTTATGTGACACGACAAGGCTGTTAATAAAATTTAACATATTTGCCTCGAATGGCATTTTCGTAAATTCACATTTTAAAATTTTTGAAACCTTAAAATTTGAGAACGAGTCGTTACAGGCTTACAGCAGTGATTCAGTAACGGCTATGACCATAAGTATGTCAAACCCAAATCGGAGCAAATATTTTCTTGTCTATCCACAAAATATAGTTTCATAATACTAAAGCTAAATAAAAAAATTTATACAAAATCCAAAATTTACAATGCAAACCTTTCCCCTAACAACCAAAGAACGAACTGATTATACAAAATCGCTATTTATTGTCTTTGACGAACGCGCACCATTGTCAGTCATCGTACCAACAACCAAAGAACGAACTGATTATAATTTGCAGACTTGGTAAGCGTTCCGAAACGAATTGTGAAGAATAAGGAGAGCATAAGTGCATATTTATAGGAAGGTTAGGGACTTTGCGCGACGAAGACTTTGTCGTGCAAACATTTGCACTAAATAAGATATTGATTATGCACCAAATACGCTGACCTAAAACTGAACGCTATTTGTGCCACTAAGGCTTTGTCGCGCAAGGTTTTGCACAGCGACAACCTTTGTCGCTCAAACGTTTTAGCGGCGAACGTGATCAATTGTAATTATGAAGTTTACGTAAACATAGGTATCTATGTTTACGTAAACTTCATAATTACAAACAAATTTTCAGTTATAATATTTATTCTAAAAATAATTAAAACCTTAAATAAATTGATATTATATTCCATTCAATTATTTTAAAAACCAAACAAGAATTAAAGCCTAATTAAGTCCAAATACAAAACTTATAAAAAACCTTAAATTTAAATATTTTCCTCAAAAACATAAATTTAAAATTACTATTTCGATGGTCCTCCATTCCACTCGACTTCATAGCACCACCACTTGTAACCTCCCTTCCACGCCGCCTCCATCAACTTCATCAACTCTTTGTTCGTATCATCATCAAGAGTATACTTACAATGTTACACATATATGCAAATAATTAATTCCAACATATAACAAAAAATTTCACAAAATTAATGATTGATCCATCAACAATATACTTACTAATAATTCATCCATCACCGACTTCTTCACATTCTAGGGAACATATTTTCAAGAACGCCACTCAGCAGTAGGACAATTATTCCACATGGCTACACCAATCGCATGTGCGAACTCCATATGTAGCCTCAAATCATACGAGTTGGCGGGCACACTCTAATCCTTATTTTTATCCTCCATCCCAGCACGAATAGAATTGTGAAGAATAAGAAGAGCAGAAGTGCATATTTATAGGAAGGTTAAGGCCTTTGCACGACAAAGGTTTTGTTGCACAAAAACCGGCACTAAATACAGTGTAGATTCCTCTGATTCACATGCACTGAATGGTCTGACTCAAAACTAACTGTAACTTGCGTGACGAAGCCTTTGTTGCGCAAGTGTTCCTCTGATTCCCATGCGTTGAATGCTCAACCCCAAAAACTGAATGAGCTATGCGCGATGAAGACTTTGTCGCGCAAAGGTTTTGCAAGAAAATCACCCGCGGTTTTCTTACTGGCTTTGCGCGACGAACATCTTTTTTTCGTCTTGCAAACATTGTTGCACGACAAAGATATTTTTTTAGTTGCGCAAAATGTCCTTGCATGATGGATTTTCCTTTGTCGTGCAAAAGTCTGTCTCGCAAATAGTTTTTCCTACTAGTGTACATTTACATCCCATACACACATCTCCTAAAAATTTACATCTCATACACACATCTCCTAGAAATGTATGAGATGCAAATGCGACTTTGCATCTCAAATTTGTATATCTTCATCTCGAAGTTATAATTTCACACATAAGTTTGGCAAGGCAAATTCTTAAAAGGATTTGCCAAATACCTATTAGGGTTGAATATGGGCTTGGAACAACTATGGTATGAGGAGGTTTTGTATAGACCTGGTAGTTTTTTACACGACACGAAAATAACGGGTTTCGGGTCAACACGATAACTTATCGGGTCACTATCGGGTGACCCGTTAAGAACCCGTCAACAGGTATACATGCGGGTAACACGTGGGTAACCCGTTTCGACCCGTTAAGAAAAAAAATATTTTAATAATTTTAAAGTTTAATTACTAAAAGATTTATTATAAAATACAATAGTCATATTAATATATACAATATATTCTATATTAAATATATAGTTTTGTATTATTGTTCTATATAAATTATAAAAAAATAAAAAAAAAGTTTTAGTCATTATTTATTTTTATTATGAGAGTTCCTTATTATCATTACTAGGACAAATTTTACATAACATATTCTTGTCCAAAATTAAAATATACTAGTATGGTATTTGTATATGCAAGAACTAAGAAGACATACATGCAAGTATGAAAAATGTGAAAGAATATATAAACAATCGTGATTTATCATTATTCCTCTACGAATAGATAATTGTTACACTTATATTATCGTTTAGATTTTTAAAATCCTTCAAACCCTCATGAATAATGTTTTTTATTTGAGGACAAAATTAATAAAATTAATAATAATTCTTGTTGGAGTGTAAAAAATGTAAAAATATATATATACAATCGCTCATATATAAAAAAATGTAAATGCTTTAAATTAAAGATCAAATTTATTCATTACATTCTTATAGGGTCGAGGAGTGTATATGTACAAAATCATCAAAATCGAAGCCAAAATAACCATTAAATTGTGATTTTTCGTTTATAACCGTTGAAAACTTTTGTTCCGTTACATAATCTCTGAATGTTTGTTTTTTACGATTTTTTAAGTTTGCAATCTCGGAATGTGTACAAATAAGTTTGGCCGTTGGATCGTTGAAAAAAGTTTCGTAGAATGCATATTGCGTCAAAACGGTATATTAAACAAACACTTAGAGTTAATATTATACTTCTATTAAGTATAAAATAAGTTTTTGTGGTATCCACTAATGTAAATACTTTAAATTAAAGATCAAATTTATTCATTACATTCTTATATGGTCGAGGAGTGTATCTGTAAAAAAATCATCAAAATCGGAGTTAAAATAACCGTTAAATTGTGATTTTTCGTTTATAAACGTCGAAAACTTTTGTTCCGTTACGTAATCTCTGAATGTTTATTTTTTACGATTTTTTACATATGCAATCTCAAAATGTGTACAAATAAGTTTGATGGTTGGATCGTTAAAAAAAGTTTCGAAGAATGCATATTGCGTCAAAATAGTAGATTAAACAAACACTTAAAGTTAATATTATACTTCAATTAAGTATAAAAAAAGTTTTTGTGGTATCCACTAGCGTAAATACTTTAAATTAAAGATCAAATTTATTCATTACATTCTTATAGGGTCGAGGAGTGTATCTGTAAAAAATCATCAAAATCGGAACTCAAATAACCGTTAAATTGTGATTTTCCGTTTATAACCGTCAAAAACTTTTGTTCCGTTACGTAATCTCTGAATGTTTGTTTTTTATGATTCTTTACGTATGCGATCTCAGAATGTGTACAAATAAGTTTGACGGTTGGATCATTGAAAAAGTTTTTGTAGAATGCATATTGCGTCAAAACAGTAGATTAAACAAACATTTAGAGTTAATATTATACTTATATTAAGTATAAAATAAGTTTTTGTGGTATCCACTAGTGTAAATACTTTAAATTAAAGATCAAATTTATTCATTACATTCTTATAGGTCGAGGAGTCCATCTGTAAAAAATCATCAAAATCGGAGATAAAATAACCGTTAAATTGTGATTTTTCGTTTATAACCGTCGAAAACTTTTGTTCCATTACGTATTCTCTGAATGTTTGTTTTTTACGATTTTTTACGTATGCGATCTCGGAATGTGTACAAATAAGTTTGACGGTTGGATCGTTGCAAAAAAGTTTCGTAGAATGCATATTGCGTCAAAACAATAGATTAAACAAACACTTAGAGTTAATATTATACTTCTATTAAGTATAAAATAAGTTTTTGTGGTATCCACTAGTGTAAATGTGACAGCCCGTCCCTGATTTTAAGAAATTTTTAAAAGTTTAATAAAGGATTTTACAAAAATGCCGTTTGAGGCACGCACATTATTCGAGGTTAATCGTCATGTCGTGCCATCTAAGATTTGTTTTCTTGACATATCCTCGTAGTACTCGTCGCTACGGACGCGTGGGCGCAGACGGTTCGTGATTTGGAGTTATATCGAAGAAGTTATTAACTTTTGAAAATTGGGCATTTTAGGAATTATAATTTTAATAAAATCTGGAATTTATTTTTATGAAAATGGATGGCCCAGATTTAATGAAGATTTGAAATGGATGGCTTGGATGTGAGGGAAAGAAAATAAAAAAAAAAATAAGGTTTTGTGTGTGTGTGTGTGCGTGAGAAGAAGAGGAAGAACAGAAAAATGGGGATTAGGCAAAGCTGCCCAATCGAAGAAGAAGAAGGAGAAGCCAATGGGGAGAGGAGAGAGGGAGGAAGCCGGCCAATCGGAACAGAGCAAGGAGGAAAGGAGAGAGGGCGAGAAGCGGAGGAAGAAGAACAGAAATGGGTTCTCAACCCATGACCCGCGCGCTACCCGCCGGGTTTTCTTCACATTTCCGTCGAATTTCCACCAATTTTCCGACGAATTGAATCAAGGTACCACTCCCAATCAACATCTAGGCCTTCCCTCTTCATGTTTCACCCCAAAAATCATGAAATTTCGTGGTGATTTCGCGAAGAACACCCACACGGGTGCCGCGACTTTGTTGTTAAAATTCTCCAAATTTTGAAATGTTTTCTTTCAATTACTAACACCATTAGCATTCCTTTAGGACCTAGAACAAAGCCCAAGAGGTAGTTGAGGCGTTGGAACAAGTTTGAAGGTCGAATTGGAAGCACCCAATTCTAGGGTTCTTCATGGTTTTGGTGAAATTGAAGCACTTCCAGGCCAAATTGGCCTTGGCCACAGGTATGAAAGTTACTCTACTCATTGAGATCTTCAAATCTGCAAATTTTGGTAATTTTTGGAAATAGTTAGATTTTCCGGCGAGCCGGGGCGGCCAACCGCCACCCGCGGCGGCCCGTGCGGCGGCGCAGGGCCAATGGCCCGCCAATGTCATTCTTAGCATGTGTGTAATGTTCTAGGTTCAGTTTTGATAATTGATGGACGTAAATTGAGTAATTGAACCTAAGTTCGTTACGAATCGTGGTTAGGCAAAAATGTGAATTGACGATCCGACCGTTGGATCGTCACCAAACTTTGATATGTTGTAATACGTAATATTTTAGGATTATAGGAACTTACGGATCGGGAATCCGATTTACGGATCTTTCGGAATTGGAGTTGTAAGTTCATAAAATAGAACGTTAACCGTCACTTGGTTTTGGAAATTGACGGAGATCCGACCGTTGGATGGTAATGAAATTTTAGGATGTTGTCCTAGAGGTATATTGTGGACCTCTGGAAGTTTTGGATTGGAAATCTGAGTTGCAGATCTTCCAGATCGAACTGCGTAGTGACGTGTTTTATATAAGTTATATATTCTATCGATATGAATTCTGAGGTTGGATTTGATTATTGTTTTAGGCGCCGATCGTCATGATGCCTTGGTGTATTGTGCTAGGGAGTAGTAGGGCAAACTCCAGGTGAGTGGGCAGTTTTGTTTTCGTATTACCTATATACTATTGTTTTCCCAGAAAATGCTTTTATATGAGAAAATGTTTTTAAGTTGCCATGCATAGAAATTTATGAAAAGTATGAATTGAAATGCTAAGCATAGAAGTTTATGAAAAACATGAATTGATATATGATGCATACATGTTGCATGGTGCTGTGGAGGCACAGGTAAGTCAGGTGAGTTCATTATTCATTGAATTATTGATGTTGAGACGTTTAAGCTCATAACCTGCACCCTAGGTGTTAGTGCTTATATTTATTCACCACACCGCACGCTCGTCTTGGATCCAAGTAGGTGGATGTTGTACAGACCATGTGAGGGTTCCGACATGCTAGTCGTACAGATCACTAGATGTGATTCCGACTAGTGGGTGACCTTAGTTATGCGCGCTGATGATTGATGAGAGAAGCACTAGAGCGTATTTATACACCTGTCATCGTACAGATTACTATATGTAGTTCCGAGTGACGTGCAGAGTTGCACCGTATAGGTCACCGAGGTGACTCCGGTTGGATTGGATGTTGAGCTTTAGAATCAGCCGTACAGGATCACTTCAGGGTCTCCGGTTGATTTATTTTCACCTGATTTATATTGATGCATCATTCTTTCGGTTTTGAACGTTTTTATAACATGGCATACTTTCTGGGTTTTGAGAAAGAAAAATTGATGATTTGAGATTTATGAAAACATCTATATTATGTTTTTGGACACTTGGCATGGCATATCCTTTCTTAAAAATGTTAAAGAATAGTGACTTGAGATATTTGCTTATATATATGTTCATATATGCTATTTTCCGGGAAAGTATACAGGTTTTACAGCGAGGGGTTAGAAATGTTTTAAAACAAAGATTTTCGAAAAGCTTTGTTGTGCTGACCCACTCAATTTTGTTTTTCGCCCCTCCAGGTTAAGTTAGCAGAGCTTTGGTGGCCACGAGGAACCCAACGGCGTTCTGACAGAATTCACAAAAGTAGGACTCACCCTCGGGGGTTTCCTTTTAGTAATTGTATTTTAAGAGCTTCCGAACTGTGTAAATGGTTACGTCACTCTCACGTGACGGCCAACACGCCCTCCTTCGGGACGGGGTGTGTCAGTTGGTATCAGAGCCTAGGTTGCAGTCCTGGACATCTTAAGAATTCCCTAGTGTCTTCTGTCAGAACGTTACCGCCTCCTGGTTAGCCACTTGTTCAGATGAGCTTAGTTTCCCGATTTAACTTAGTTATGGGAAACTACTATTAATGTGATTCAGTCTATTACTCAAAGGATTCCTTTTGAGAATGGTTATAAGTTGAATCTGAATCACTTTATGGAAATGAAAGACCGGAGGGAGCAAATCGATGGCTTGATCATTTGGAAAAGGCGTTTCGGTTTATGCAAAGTCAAAGGAATCTTTCTTTTGGATGGGTAGGTCGAGATGACTACTTGGTTTTTGAGTATTGAAATTGCACCCTGGTGTAGATAAGAGTCTTATACGATGTCACCGGAGGAAACGGCTAAATGAGAGTTGTTTAAGAAAAGGTTTATTCCTCCGGCATATATGGATGGTAAGAAACAAGAGTTTACAATTTGAGACAAGGAAACGAATGAGGATCAAAGGAATGATTACCAAAGTAAAGGTTATGTGTCTCAAGAGCCTCGCAAGACTTAGAGCTTCAAAAGAAGTGGAGTTAATTTTAGTGCTGCCAGCAGAGATTTTTAGTACCATTGGTCAGAGGCAAGGTGACTCTGATAGCATACACTTTGGAGAGTGTAGGCGGGAAGCAGGTGATGCTATACATGTGGACAAATGGAACATAGAGCTGCAAGATGCTTTGAATCATTCGGACTTGATTATGGATATTTTGGTCACTTTGCCAAAGTTCATTGGTCGTGATGCAGAAATTTATGTTATTCACGATGTTGCCAAACAGAGTAATGTTGGAGCACGATCGAGGCATATATATGCATTTCTGATAAAGAGCAAGATGGTAATATTGCACCCTTAAGAATTGTTGCTTACTTATCGAGACGACAGTGAGTTATCGTTATTGCGGGCTGCAGACCGTAATATCCATAACTTAATTGTTGGATTCGTTAAGCAAGTAAACAAGTAAGTCATTCTATGCCGATTATGATTATTCAGGGTGTCCAGTGATGGTGGAAGAAGTAGTTGTGCCAGCGAATTTTATCCCGCTAGACATTGTGGATTTTGATGTGATTTGAGGCACAAATTGGTTGCATTATAATCGTGCCATTATGGATTTCTACGGGAAATCGGTTACTTTCCATTGTCTTGGATTATCAGAGGTTACTTTTGTGAGTGAGCAAAGTGGAGTGAGGCATGCCGTTATTTCTGTTATAAGAGCAAAGAGATAATTATCGAAAAGCTGCCAAGAATACTTAGCTCACATAGTGCTACATGATGCTACGCTGAGTAGCGTGGAAAATGTAAAATTTGGTTAGACATTTTCGGTTGTAATTCCGGATGAGTTACCTGGATTGCCATCAGACAGAGATGTGGTGTTCGCTATCGAATTGTCTCCGAGTGCAGATTTTATGTTATAGATTGGTTCCTACATAGTTAAAGGAAATTGAAAATCCAGTCACAGGAATTGGTTGATAAAGGTTTCAATCCACCTAGTACGTTACCTTGGAAAACCTCAGCTTTATTTCTAAGGAAGAAAGACGGGACCTTAAGAATATGTATGGATATTAGGTAATTGAATCGGGTAACGAGTAGGAACCATTATCCAGTGCCGCGCATTGATGATTGTTTGATCAGCTTAGAGGTACCTATGTGATTTCAAGGAAAGAGTTGAAGTCTGATATACTCTTAAGTGAAAATAAAGCATGCTAGTCGTTTCGAGTTGGTGTTGCAATGTTTGAGGGAACATTGGTAGTATGCAAAGTTTGACAAATGTCAATTTTGGACGAATCAAGTGGCATTTTTGGGACATGTGATATTTGCACAAGGTATTCAAGTAGATCCTCAAAGAGTGACAACTGGGGAGAATTGGGAACAACCACGAACCGTGATTGAGAGTCGGAGTTTTCTTAACTTAGCAGGCTATCATGGACGGTTGGTGAAAGAATTTTCAGTCATTGCTTTACCATTGACGAGAAAAGAGGTTAAGTTTGAGTGGGATGATAATTGTGGGTAAAGTTTTCAATAGTTGAAATATTTCCTCACTCGTGCACGTATTTTAGCACTCCCGGATGATGATGGTAATTATAAGGTTTATAGTGATGCTTCGTTGAATGTTCTTGAATGCGTGTTGATGCAACATGGTAGGGTGATTACCAACGTTTCATGGTAATTGAAATTTCATGAGATGAATTACCCTAATTATGATTTGGAATTAACAGTTATCATCTTCACTTAGAAGATTTAGAGACATTACCTTTATGGAGAAAAGTGCAAGAGTTTTTACAAGTCAAAAGAGTATCCAATATCTGTTTATTCAGATGTATCTTAATCTTAGGCAACGAAGGTGGATTGAGTTGCTTAGTGATTATGATTGCACGACCAGGGTGATCGTGCAAGTGTTGTGGCCAACGCTTTTAGTTAGAAGACCCCAGGGAGAATTAATGCTTGGTACGTTTGCCATGTTCATCTTCTTGTGGATTTGAGATCTTCTGGAGTGAAGTTAAGAGTGGAAGATAAAGAAGAAGCCTTACTTGTTAATTTTCAAGTTAGGCCCAAATTTTAATGGGTCGTGTGCTTGAAACTCAGATGGAAGATGAAGAGACTCAAGAATTAATTGAGACAAGGAACGACGAGAAAAAGAAAGACCTCAGGATTAGAGAATCAGATGGCATGCTTATGCAAGAGAACAAGAGGTATGTACTTATTGATATGGGATTAAAGAAAGTAATTTTGGACAAGCATATTGTTCAACTTATGCAATGCATCTTGAAGGTATTAAAATGTATCATATCATTCGAACATTTTACTATTGACCGAGTATGAAAAGAGAAATGGTGGAGTATGTAAGTAGGCGTCTCATCTGTCAGCAGGTTAAACGGAAAGAAAGAAGTCTTTTAGATTGATGTAGTTACTTCCCGTTTCACAACGGAAATGAGAAAATATTAATATAGATTATGTGTGCAAGTTTTCTCGTTCATGAGATGGTTATGATGAAATTGAGGTGATAATTGATTGGCTTACTAAAGCAGCGCAATATTCTTCAATGAAAGAGCAGTAACCTTTCCAGAAGTGCAACAGTTATTTATCTATCTTATGGAAATGAGATTTGGGGCTTGCGGATATGTTGAACTTCTTAAGTATGTTGGTCATTTCAGTTTGTTCCAAGACCAACGCCATAAGGCCGTGGAAAGCTGTGTTTTGTGTTTCGAATTGTTAGAATTGTGGACGGATGGTATTCAAGGCCCTGAGTTAGTGGAGGAGACTACTCGGAATATTCAAGTAATTAAGTCTAACCTGGAAGTGAGCCAAGATCGGCTGAAGAGTTTAGCAGATAGACACGCTACTGATCGAGTTTATGGTGTGGGTAATTTGGTGTTCTTGAAGTTGTCACCTTGGAGAGGTGTAGTACGGTTTGGAATGAGAGGCAAGCTAAATCCTAGGTACATAAGACCTTATGAGATCACTGAGAGGATTGGTAAAGTTGCTTACAATTTGGAGTTGCCTCCGGAGTTATCTAAGGTCCATAATGTGTTTCATGTCTCGGTGCTTCGACATTATGATTCAGATCCTTCGCATGTCGTCCCTCCTCAACCTTTGGAAGTCAATCTGGATTTGAAGTATGATGAGGAGCCAGTGCCTAACTTGTATTAGAAAGATGATGTACTGAGAAATAAGATAATGAGTTTGGTGGAAGTTTATGGAGGAATATTTCAGTGGAAGAAGTTACTTGGAAGTCGGGGAATCGAATGAGAGAGATGGGTTTCGGGCTGTTTATGAATATTGATGGATTGTAAAGATTGTGTAAATTTCGAGGATGAAATTTCTTTAAGGTGGGTAGATTGTGACAGCCCGTCCCTGATTTTAAGAAATTTTTAAAAGTTTAATAAAGGATTTTACAAAAATGCCCTTTGAGGCACGCACATTATTCGAGGTTAATCGTCGTGTCGTGCCATCTAAGATTTGTTTTCTTGACATATCCTCGTAGTACTCGTCGCTACGGACGCGTGGGCGCAGACGGTTCGTGATTTGGAGTTATATCGAAGAAGTTATTAACTTTTGAAAATTGGGCATTTTAGGAATTATAATTTTAATAAAATCTGGAATTTATTTTTATGAAAATGGATGGCCCAGATTTAATGAAGATTTGAAATGGATGGCTTGGATGTGAGGGAAAGAAAATAAAAAAAAAAATAAGGTTTTGTGTGTGTGTGTGTGCGTGAGAAGAAGAGGAAGAACAGAAAAATGGGGATTGGGCAAAGCTGCCCAATCGAAGAAGAAGAAGGAGAAGCCAATGGGGAGAGGAGAGAGGGAGGAAGCCGGCCAATCGGAACAGAGCAAGGAGGAAAGGAGAGAGGGCGAGAAGCGGAGGAAGAAGAACAGAAATGGGTTCTCAACCCATGACCCGCGCGCGACCCGCCGGGTTTTCTTCACATTTCCGTCGAATTTCCACCAATTTTCCGACGAATTGAATCAAGGTACCACTCCCAATCAACATCTAGGCCTTCCCTCTTCATGTTTCACCCCAAAAATCATGAAATTTCGTGGTGATTTCGCGAAGAACACCCACACGGGTGCCGCGACTTTGTTGTTAAAATTCTCCAAATTTTGAAATGTTTTCTTTCAATTACTAACACCATTAGCATTCCTTTAGGACCTAGAACAAAGCCCAAGAGGTAGTTGAGGCGTTGGAACAAGTTTGAAGGTCGAATTGGAAGCACCCAATTCTAGGGTTCTTCACGGTTTTGGTGAAATTGAAGCACTTCCAGGCCAAATTGGCCTTGGCCACAGGTATGAAAGTTACTCTACTCATTAAGATCTTCAAATCTGCAAATTTTGGTAATTTTTGGAAATAGTTAGATTTTCCGGCGAGCCGGGGCGGCCAACCGCCACCCGCAGCGGCCCGTGCGGCGGCGCAGGGCCAATGGCCCGCCAATGTCATTCTTAGCATGTGTGTAATGTTCTAGGTTCAGTTTTGATAATTGATGGACGTAAATTGAGTAATTGAACCTAAGTTCGTTACGAATCGTGGTTAGGCAAAAATGTGAATTGACGATCCGACCGTTGGATCGTCACCAAACTTTGATATGTTGTAATACGTAATATTTTAGGATTATAGGAACTTACGGATCGGGAATCCGATTTACGGATCTTTCGGAATTGGAGTTGTAAGTTCATAAAATAGAACGTTAACCGTCACTTGGTTTTGGAAATTGACGGAGATCCGACCGTTGGATGGTAATGAAATTTTAGGATGTTGTCCTAGAGGTATATTGTGGACCTCTGGAAGTTTTGGATTGGAAATCTGAGTTGCAGATCTTCCAGATCGAACTGCGTAGTGACGTGTTTTATATAAGTTATATATTCTATCGATATGAATTCTGAGGTTGGATTTGATTATTGTTTTAGGCGCCGATCGTCATGATGCCTTGGTGTATTGTGCTAGGGAGTAGTAGGGCAAACTCCAGGTGAGTGGGCAGTTTTGTTTTCGTATTACCTATATACTATTGTTTTCCCAGAAAATACTTTTATATGAGAAAATGTTTTTAAGTTGCCATGCATAGAAATTTATGAAAAGTATGAATTGAAATGCTAAGCATAGAAGTTTATGAAAAACATGAATTGATATATGATGCATACATGTTGCATGGTGCTGTGGAGGCACAGGTAAGTCAGGTGAGTTCATTATTCATTGAATTATTGATGTTGAGACGTTTAAGCTCATAACCTGCACCCTAGGTGTTAGTGCTTATATTTATTAACCACACCGCACGCTCGTCTTGGATCCAAGTAGGTGGATGTCGTACAGACCATGTGAGGGTTCCGACATGCTAGTCTTACAGATCACTAGATGTGATTCCGACTAGTGGGTGACCTTAGTTATGCGCGCTGATGATTGATGAGAGAAGCACTAGAGCGTATTTATACACCTGTCATCGTACAGATTACTATATGTAGTTCCGAGTGACGTGCAGAGTTGGACCGTATAGGTCACCGAGGTGACTCCGGTTGGATTGGATGTTGAGCTTTAGAATCAGCCGTACAGGATCACTTCAGGGTCTCCGGTTGATTTATTTTCACCTGATTTATATTGATGCATCATTCTTTCGGTTTTGAACGTTTTTATAACATGGCATACTTTCTGGGTTTTGAGAAAGAAAAATTGATGATTTGAGATTTATGAAAACATCTATATTATGTTTTTGGACACTTGGCATGGCATATCCTTTCTTAAAAATGTTAAAGAATAGTGACTTGAGATATTTGCTTATATATATGTTCATATATGCTATTTTCCGGGAAAGTATACAGGTTTTACAGCGAGGGGTTAGAAATGTTTTAAATGAAAGATTTTCGAAAAGCTTTGTTGTGCTGACCAACTCAATTTTGTTTTTCGCCCCTCCAGGTTAAGTTAGCAGAGCTTTGGTGGCCACGAGGAACCCAACGGCGTTCTGACAGAATTCACAAAAGTAGGACTCACCCTCGGGGGTTTCCTTTTAGTAATTGTATTTTAAGAGCTTCCGAACTGTGTAAATGGTTACGTCACTCTCACGTGACGGCCAACACGCCCTCCTTCGGGACGGGGTGTGTCAGTAAATACTTTAAATTAAAGATCAAATTTATTCATTACATTCTTATAGGGTCGAGGAGTGTATCTGTAAAAAATCATCAAAATCAGAGCTAAAATAACCGTTAAATTGTGATTTTTCGTTTATAACCGTCGAAAACGTTTGTTCCATTACGTAATCTCTGAATGTTTGTTTTTTACGATTTTTTACGTATGTGATCTCGGAATGTGTACAAATAAATTTGACGGTTTGATCGTTGAAAAAAGTTTCGTAGAATGCATATTGCGTCAAAACGATAGATTAAACAAACACTTAGAGTTAATATTATACTTCTATTAAGTATAAAATAAGTTTTTGTGGTATCCACTAGTGTAAATACTTTAAATTAAAGATCAAATTTATTCATTACATTCTTATAGGTCGAGGAGTGTATCTGTAAAAAATCATCAAAATCAGAGCTAAAATAACCGTTAAATTGTGATTTTTCGTTTATAACCGTCGAAAACTTTTGTTCCGTTACGTAATCTCTGAATGTTTTCTTTTTATGATTTTTTATGTATGCGATCTCAGAATGTGTACAAATAACTTTGATGGTTGGATCGTTGAAAAAAGTTTTGTAGAATGCATATTGCGTCAAAACAGTAGATTAAACAAACACTTACACTATGTTTGGATGAAGAAATTTAAGATTACTAAGGAATTTTAAAATGACGGTAATTGAAATGACGGGATTTTATTTTGATAGAATTTGTGAATTTTCTTGTTTGGTTAACCTAAAAGAATATGGAATTTAATATGGAATTTGTTATTTTTAAACTCTCAATCATAGAAATTGGGAAATGACACCTATTTACATGGAATTTAAACTTGGGAATTGGATGTTCCAAATTCCAAGTTTTTTTCCACGTGTAAATTCTAAATTTCTATGTTTATGAATCCAAACAAAGGAATTGGTACATGTCAATTTATAAATTCTGACTTTTATACAAATTCCAAATTTATTTTCTTCATCCAAACATAGTGTTAGAGTTAATATTATACTTCTATTAAGTATAAAATAAGTTTTTGTGGTATCCACTAGTGTAAATACTTTAAATTAAAGATCAAATTTATTCATTACATTCTTATAGGGTTGAGGAGTGTCTCTATAAAAATTCATCAAAATCGGAGATAAAATAACCGTTAAATTGTGATTTTTCGTTTATAACCGTCGAAACTTTTGTTCCATTACGTAATCTCTGAATGTTTGTTTTTTACGATTTTTTACGTATGCGATCTCGGAATGTGTACAAATAAGTTTGACGGTTGGATCGTCGAAAAAAGTTTCGCAGAATGCATATTGCGCCAAAACGGTAGATTAAACAAACACTTGGAGTTAATATTATACTTCTATTAAGTATAAAATAAGTTTTTGTGGTATCCACTAGTGTAAATACTTTAAATTAAAGATCAAATTTATTCATTACATTCTTATATGGTCGAGGAGTGTATCTGTAAAAAATCATCAAAATCGGAGCTAAAATAACCGTTAAATTGTGATTTTTTGTTTATAACCGTCGAAAACTTTTGTTCCGTTACGTAATCTCTGAATGTTTGTTTTTTTACGATTTTTTACGTATGCAATCTTGGAATGTGTACAAATAAGTTTGACGGTTAGATCGTTGAAAAACGTTTTTGGACCGCCATCAATAGATAATTTTGTAGTAGTGAAACCTTAAATTTATTTAACCGTCGATTGCCATTTACGCTTTATTCTTCTTACTGAATTTCATTTTTAAAATTTTATTTTTTGAAAACATGATCATCTGGTTGATGTAAGAAGATGATATCATGTTTCGATATTTACGGTTAACTGAAATATGAGTCAATGTCATATAATTTGTAGAAACTTTATAAACATCAAGCAATATTTTCACTAACCGTAAAACTCTAAATATAATATCAACGATCCAAACCGTTCATCTACCTGCACCCTCTAATAGATCATGTTTTCAAAAAAGAAAATCTAAAAAAAACGAAATTTGATGAGAACAATGAAGTATAAATGTAAACAACAATCAACGGTTAAATTTTGATCTATGATTTATATGATTATAGTGGCGAATTTCGAAGTTAAGCTCTTCATGAAAGTTATAAAGCTTGTCATTACGAGTGTTTATATATTTTTTTCTATATTTTTTTACACTTCTACATTAATTAAAAAACTATTAAAGACTTTAGGTAAGCGAAATATACTTAAAACAAAATTGCGTTTTTATGTTTTGGATGTGATAATATGGAATGTATATACTTATTTAGTATTATGTTTTTCATTTGATTATTTATTGGTTTAAAATATATTTTCCTTAACGGGTAACGGGTCGGGACATATTACCTGTTAATATTATCGGGTCGGGTCATTTTACCCGTTTATTTTAACGGGTGTTACACGACACGACCCGTTAAGATATCGGGTATGACACGAAAACGACACGAACACGGAAAACACGACACGAATGCCAGGTTGTACAAGGCCGGGTCTGGGTAAATCTACTCGTCTATTAGGGTCTAATATTTTACGTCTTCATTTACTGATCATCTTTCCAAAAATCAATTCAACTCGAAATCATTTATTCATTTGATTGTCATATGATGAAATTTCAATATTTATCAGAATATAGTATTTATCATTTCTTTAAACATAATTAGATACTGAAAACATCTCTTAATTGGCTAATATTTTGTAAAGATGATCTATAAAGTAGAACTTAAAAAGTAAATGGTTTAGATTGTTGAAGTTCAATATGGAGTAGCTAAAAAATGGAGATTAGATGTGGGGCCGTTTATACATCGAACTTCAACGATCTCACGTTTGTATTTTAAATCTTCATTTATAGATCACCCGTGTAAAAAAACAATTCAGTCTAAAACCATTTATTTATTTGATTGTCGTGATGAAATTTCAATATTTCTTAAAACATAGTGTTCGTCAATTTCTTTGAACTCAATTAGAATTCTCAAATATTTCTAATTTGACTAATACTTTGCAAGAATGATTTATAAAAAGCAACTTAAAAAGAATAAATGCAAATATCAGAAGAAACTCAAGAGAGCAGTAGCTAGCATGTAGTGTTCTAAAATTGTGCTAAAATAATTCAAAGTAAGTTTACCAAAAAAAAAAAAGGGTAAATTACATAGTAGCCCCTCAGGTTTGAGGTCTATTACAACCCCATACAACATCTTTAAAACATTTCACTTTCATACCTCAAGTACTATTTTATTTCAAAATAATACCTCCGTTACATTTTCCATCCATTGATCCGTTAAGTGCTGACGTGGCTGCCACATTTATGCCACGTGGCTGCCAAATATGTGCCACGTGGCAATTTTTTTTTAAACCTTAATTTTCTAAATTAAAAAAACAAAAAAAAAACAAAAAAAAAAAAAAAAAAAAACTGAAACCCTCAACCCACCACCCCGTAAGCAAACCCAGAAACCCCCTACCCCGCAACAAACCCAGAAACTCGCAACCCCCCTCTGCATTTCTCTGCTGCTTCCCGTCTTCTCCCTCCCTTGCCGATCAAATCCAACGATCCAAACCCCCCAACTTTTCTCTCCGCACCCCCAAACCCACTCTTCCCACCCCCCCTAAAACCCTCAATCCACACCCACAAATTCCTAAATGGACCATTGCCGGCCTCCCCGCACAGTCAGCGACCCTCGCCGGTTCTTTTTTTGCGGTTCCCGCCTCACCGGCCCGCTGTACGATTCCCACCCTAACTGGCTCCAGTGCAGCCCCTGCTCCTATTGCTACCAGCAATCTGACCCAGTTTTCAACCGGGCCGGATCTTGCAGGAGTCGCAAAGCTTGGAGGGAGGAGAGGGAGGGGATGAAGGTCGAGGAAGATGGGTTGCCGATGAGTTCGCAATGGCGTGGGGGGGGTTGCGGGGGCGTCGGCCGTGGAAAGATAAGGGAGGGAGGGTTGTTTGAGGGTTGCGGGGGTGGGGTGTTAGGGTTGCAAGGAGAGGGACGGGCTCGGGAAGAAGATAGGTAGTTTTTTGTTTTTGTTTTTTTTTTTTTTTTTTGAGAAGATTCAATTTTTTTTAAAAAAAATTATTTTTTTGCCACGTGGCACATAGGTGGTAGCCACGTGGTACAAATGTGGCAGCCACGTCAGCACTTAACGGATCAATGGATGAAAAATGTAACGGAGGTATTATTTTGAAATAAAATAGTACTTGAGGTATGAAAGTGAAATGTTTTAAAGATGTTGTATGAGGTTGTAATAGACCTCAAACCTGAGGGGCTACTATGTAATTTACCAAAAAAAAAATATTCAAAGTACAAAAGGACAAAAGAGGAGTACTGATAACTTGGAGAGGGGAGGATGCCAATCTAGGATGCCCATGGACGTAGACCTCCGCTACAAAGTAAATGTTCCGAGCATAACATCATCATCATCATGTGAGATATCTAGCTATTATTTGAATAGGATAACTTAAAAAGGATAATGCTAGAGAGACCAAAATTTTAAACTAAATTATAAATTAAATGATGTGTCACCAAAAGAAATTAGTATGTTAATCAACACTTAAATAAAAATTCAATCATTAACAATCACTTCATTTGATTTTTAGTTTAAATTTTGATCTCCCTAGCATTACCTATTGAAAAAACAAGTGTTGGATATTTAATATCATAATATAATATTATAACAAATAATATAGAAAATTCTATTTCAATCCTTCAAGAAAATTACTTTTAGAATAAAACCGTGTATAAAATTAAAAACTAACTTTAGTCCTTAACATTAATTGTAATGATAAAATATTAATTAGGTTCTAATAATTATTGAGCTTTGTATGTAGGCTATATATTGATTCTCATACAAAATAAAAATATTATTTTACAATCATTATTCACAATAAAATAAGTCATATATATGTATATACAGATTGCTTAAGGGAAGGGATCCCCATTTTTTGAAAAAAATGGGGATTAGGTGTGGGGCTCACTCTACATCGAATTTCAACGATCCGAACCGTCTATTTTGTTATTCTCGATTCATAGATCATCCTTGCAAAAATTCAATTCAATCCGAAACTGTTTGCCTATTTAATTATCAAGATCAAATTTCATTTTTTCTTATATAACAAAGTATTCGTTCATTTCCTTGAACCCAATTAGATGTCTTAAACATTTCCGATTTAGCTAATATTTTGCAAGGATGATCTATGAATCGAGACTAACAAAATAGACTGTTCAGATCGTTGAAATTCGATGTGGAGTGGGCCCCACACCTAATCCCCATTTTTTTCAAAAAATGGGGATCCCTTCCCTTAAGCAATCTGTATATATATATATATATATATATATATCATATATTATTCTTTGTGCGTAGATTTCTTTATATATGTATATGCATATTATGTACCTATGTATGCACTATAGTTATGTGCCGAGACATTTTGTACCAAAACTTATGTACCGATACATTCGTACCGAAACTTATGTACCGATACATTCGTACCGAAACTTATGTACCGATGATATTGTACCGAAATTTACGTATCGATACATTCATATTGAAACTTATGTACCAATGCATTCATACCGAAACTTATGTACCAATGCAATCGTACCGAAACTTACGTACCGTTACAATTGTACCGAAACTTATATACCGATACGTTCGTACTGAAACATATGTACTGATATATTCGTACCGAAACTTATGTACCGATGCATTCGTACGGAAACTTATGTACTGTTGCAATCGTACCGAAATTTATGTACCGATTCAAGAGTACCGAAACTTATGTACCAATACATTCATACTGAAACTTATGTACCAATGCAACCGTACCAATAAGATTCACCAGAGTCCAAAATTTGTATTGTTTCGACTTCAGATTATAGATTGTTGAATCTTAAAGGACGGACGCTTATCAAATAGTAAACACGAGAGCAGAATCGAGATTGTGTTTATAATTAGGACATTGCATTTGGTTAGGCCTCAATGTTCAAGTTTTTGAATTTTTCTTATTTCCTCTCTAGTTGTTTATATTAACCTTGTATATAATTAGTGTTGTGATTGTTTATATTTAGTATTGTTAAATTTCTCTATTATTTATATTCATATTTCTTAAAATTGTTCTAACATTTTAAAGACAGAAATATTTATGGGAGAATTAGAAAAAGTGGATGGTAAAAATTCTCATAAAGTAGAAAATTTTATATCATAAGATGTTGAATAAGCAATCACTTGGAAGAAAGGGCATTTCTCATATGGTTCGATAATGGGAGAGATTTTGAGAGAAGTGGTTTGCTAGGTGGGTTTTATTCATTGCTCACTAAAATATATTGCTTTCCTGCCAACTTTACTTTCTAAAAAGAATAATTGCAAATATCATAAGAAACTTAGAAGACAGAGATAGCTGTTGCTAGCATATGGCGTTCTGAAATTGTGATAAAACAATTCAAAGGACAAAGAGGAGTAGTGGTAACTTGAAGAAGGGGAGTTCCCAGTCTGGGATGCCCATGGAACTAATTGGCCTCAGCCACAAAGTAAATGCTCTGAGCCTAACATCTAATGTGGAGAAATTTTTCAGGGTACCCGGGTACATGAGACAGCTGGAGTACCCACCCAATACATATCTGACATGTGGCAAATCTGTTTTGTATTAAATTTCATGCCTTAAATTTTTGTTTTGTTCGAGATAAGTCTATTAATAAAATATTTTTTATATGTGGGAAAAAGAAAAAAAAGTTTAACTCCATTAATTTCTCAATCTGTTCAACTTCTTTCTTTGCCGGGTTCAAGCCCTTGTTGGTGTTGCGCATGGTGTACCTATTAGTTGAAAGTGATAAGTTAGGGTACCAAAATCGAATCCAGAATTTTCTAAAGAAAGAAGAAGAAAATGTGTTTGAGATATGTTGGTACACATGCATTGCTACTTTCTGTCATGCCCTGGCTATTAAGATAGCAGAGAAGCCAGAGGACTAGAACAACCATGGGACTTGGGTTGCTCATATCTTCTCTTCCTCAACAGCCACAAGAAAGAGAAAGGGGTGAGGGTTGAGGAAGGCTGAATACAGTCAAACACAGCTGCCGTGCGGGAGGAGCAAATCCGGCAACAAGGCTTTTAAGACTTTGAGTAAAAGAATTAACCAAAAGAATTTCACTCTGTTTTCCTTCTATTTTCTTCCTCTCTCTATCTCTCATGTATAATTCTCTCTTTCCCTCACGTGCAGCGTCTACTTTTTTATAATAAAACATGCAGTATCTCTTTTTTGATACGAAAATATGCAGTATCTATTTATGGTTTAGAAAAAGACTCCCTCCTCCCCTTTCGGTGCACCGGGATCTCTCTCTGCTCCTAGATTTGAAATTAGGTTTAAAAGTTCCTAACTTTCTAAAACTTTCATTGAATGTAAGAATATTGAGGTTTTCTTAAGTAATTAAGTATAGCCATTTTCAAAATGTATAGTAAAAAGGTCAATATAGAAAATATAGGCATAAGGTCCTTTCCTTTTAAGATTGTAAAATTGTGTAAATCATTATAATTGTGGAAAATAAAGGCATAAGGTCTTTTCTAGCACATGTATGATTGTGTAAATAATTAGTAGATTGTATTTAGATACTAGAAGATCATTTCCTCTGGGATTGTTTTACTTGTAGAATAAAGAAATCATCATTAGTTTACTATAATAAAGGCAAAAGGTCTACAGAATAATATACATAATTCTTCAAACCCTTCTCCATATTGTCTATAATGCACCCTCTCTTTCTCTTAGATAAAATAGGTCATAAAACGTTATCAGCATGCTCATGCGCAACACCAACAAGGGCTTGAACCCGACAAAGAAAGAAGATGAACAGATTGAGAAATTAATGGAGTTAAACTTTTTTTTCTTTTTTCCACATATGAAATATTTTATTAATAGACTTATCTTGAACAAAACAAAAATAAAGGCATGAAATTTAATAGAAAACAGATTTGCCACATGTCAGATATATATTGGATGGGTACTCCAGCTGTCTCATGTACCCGGGTACTCTGAAAAATTTCTCCACATTAGATGTTAGGCTCAGAGCAATTACTTTGTAGCTGAGGCCAATTGGTTCCATGGGCATCCCAGACTGGGAACTCCCCTTCTTCAAGTTACCACTACTCCTCTTTGTCCTTTGAATTGTTTTATCACAATTTCAGAACGCCATATGCTAGCTACAGCTATCTCTGTCTTCTAAGTTTCTTATGATATTTGCAATTATTCTTTTTAGAAAGTAAAGTTGGCAGGAAAGCAATATATTTTAGTGAGCAATGAATAAAACCCACCTAGCAAACCACTTCTCGCAAAATCTCTCCCATTATCGAACCATATGAGTAATGCCCTTTCTTCCAAGTGATTGCTTATTCAACATCTTATGATGTCAGTTTTTCTACTTTATGAGAATTTTTACCATCCACTTTTTCTAATTCTCCCATAAATATTTCTGTCTTTAAAATGTTAGAACAATTTTAAGAAATATGAATATAAATAATAGAGAAATTTAACAATAGTAAATATAAACAACCACAACACTAATTGTATACAAGGTTAATATAAACAACTAGAGAGGAAATAAGAAAAATTCAAAAACTTGAACATTGAGGCTTAACCAAATGCAATGTCCTAATTATAAACACAATATTGACCCTGCTCTCGTGTTTACTATTTGATAAGTGTCCGTCCTTTAAGATTCAACAATCTATAATCTGAAGTCAAAACAATACAAATTTTGGACTCTGGTGAATCTTATCGGTACGATTGCATTGATACATAAGTTTCAGTATGAATGTATTGGTACATAAGTTTTAGAACGCTTGTATCAGTACATAAGTTTCAGTACGATTGCAACAATATATAAGTTTCGGTACGAATGCATCGGTACATAAGTTTTGATACGAATATATCAGTACATATGTTTTGGTACATAAGTTTTGGTATAATTGTAACGGTAAATAAGTTTCGGTACGATTGCATCGGTACATAAGTTTCGGTACGAATGCATTGATACATAAGTTTCAATACGAATGTGTCGATACATAAATTTCGGTACAATATCATCTGTACATAAGTTTCGGTACGAATGTATCAGTACATAGGTTTTGGTACAAAATGTCTCGGCACATAACTATAGTGCATAGATAGGTACGTAATATGTATATACATATATAAAGAAATCTATGCACAATGAATAATATATGATATATATATGACTTATTTTATTGTGAATAATAATTGTCAAATAATATTTTTATTTTGTATGAGGATCAATATATTGTCACAGCCCGTCCCGGAGGTGCTTTTGACGGGAATGTGAAATGACTATATTACCCTTGATGAGTACTAAGGTACGTATGTGTGTGGCGTTATTATGGTTTAATTTTGGTTAGGTTGGAAGGGATAATTATATAATTAAGTTGTTTTTTAAAAGATTGATTTTTTTTTGTTAAATTGGTTAGGATGTTATATGGTTGGTGTGGATTAAGGTGGACCACACAAAAGGACCTCTCTCTCCTTCTCCCTCCCGTAGCACTCTCTGTCTCTCTCCCTCACGACCTCACACACACACATACACCCAAATACGTACGGCACACCCTAAACCCTCCAAAAACTCGACGGATCGAGGCAAATAAGGTATGCATCTTCATCCTTTTGACGTCCTGAGTTCATTGGCGCTAGTTTTGGGAAGTGAAACCTTCGATTTCACGTGGAATCCGAAACCTCCATTTTTGGGTACTGTTCATGCAATCGTTAAATGTCGTGTTTCAGGGAATTCCAAGCTTGTAGTGGGCTTTAGGAGGTCCTAAGGAAGCTCGGGGACGTTCGTTGGACAGTTTTGGACGTCGGGATCGTGGGTTTCAAAGTTGGCCGAATTCTTGGATTTTGCTCGGTGAGATTTCTTGATTTTTAGACCCTAAAACTAGTCCAACGTGATAGTACACTCTTAGGGCTTCAAATTGATATAAAATACGAAGAAAATGGGTGAAAAACGAAGGAGAACAAAAGGTTTAAAGTTTGGCCGGAATCGGGTCGCCGGAAAAACCAGTCCGGCGAACCCTGTGAAGAAGATGACACGTGCCGCGCGTGGCCTGCGCGTAGGGCTGAACCCTAGCCGGCGCGTGAGGGCGCGTGGGGGGTCCAAAATTGTTTCTAAAAATTTCCTGACGCTCGTGACGTCGAGTAGGTCGATGTGGTATATTCATATACCCAATTTGAGCACCGTATGAGAAGTTATTAAGAATTGTTGGTTAGGTGCTTTAAATAACGTTTTATAGTTATTTCGAATATAGGTGAAAATGTGAATTGACGATCCGACCGTTGGATCGTCACCAAACTTTGATGCGTTGTAATACGCAATATTTGAGGATTATAGGAACTTACGGATTGGGAATCCGATTTACGGATCTTCCGGACTTGGAGTTGTAAGTGCATAATATAGAATGTTAACCGTCACTTAATTTTGTTAATTGACGGAGATCCGACCGTTGGATGGTAATGAAATTTTAGGATGTTGTCCTAGAGATATATTGTGGACCTCTGGAAGTTATGGATTTAAAATTTGAGTGGCAGATCTTCCGGATCGAACGACGTAGTGACGTATTTTATATAAGTTATATATTCTATCGATATGAATTCTGAGAGTGGCAGATCTTCCAGATCACTAGATGTGGTTCCGACTAGTGGGTGACCTTAGTTATGCGCGCTGATGATTGATGAGAGAAGCACTAGAGCGTATTTATACACCTGTCATCGACAGACTACTATATGTAGTTCCGAGTGACGTGCAGAGTTGGACCGTACAGGTCACCGAGGTGACTCCGGTTGGATAGGATGTTGAGCTTTAGAATCAGCCGTACATGACCACTTCAGGGTCTCCGGTTGATTTATTTTCACCTGAATTATATTGATGCATCATTATTTCGGTTTTTGAAAGTTTTTATAACATGGCATACTTTCTGGGTTTTGAGAAAGAAAAATTGATGATTTGAGATTTATGAAAGCATCTATATTATGTTTTTGGACACTTGGCATGACATATTTTTCTAAAAAGTGTTAAAGGATAGTGATTTGAGATATTTGCTTATATATGCTATTTTTCCGGGAAAGTATACAGGTTTTACAGCGAGGGGTTAGAAATGTTTTAAATGAAAGATTTTCGAAAAGCTTTGTTTTCCTGACCCACTCAATTTTGTTTTTCGCCCCTCCAGGTTTAAGTTAGCAGAGCTTTGGTGGCCACGAGGAACCTTACGGCGTTCTGACAGAATTCCCAAAAGTAGGAATTCCTTTTAAGATTGTATTTTAAGAGCTTCCGAACTGTGTAACTGGTTACGTCACTCTCACGTGACGGCCAGCACGCCCTCCTTCGAGACGGGGTGTGTCAGTTGGTATCAGAGCTTAGGTTGCAGTCCTGGACATCTTAAGAATTCCCTAGTGTCTTCTGTCAGAACGTTACCGCCTCGTGGATAGCCACTTGGTTCAGATAAGCTTAGTTTCCCCGATTTGATTTAGTTATGGGAAACTACTATTAAGGTGATTCAGTCTATTACCCAAATGATTCCTCTTGAGACGGTGTATAAGTTGAATTTGAATCACTTTATGGAAAGGAAGAACCTGAGGGAGCAGAGTGATGGCTTAATCATTTGGAAAAGACGTTTCAGATTATGCACAGTCAAGGGAATCTTCCTCCCGACAGGTGGGTCGACATGACTACCTAATTTCTGAGTGTTGAATCTGCATTCTGGTAGAGATAGGAATGTTATCCGATGTTATCGGAAGAACAACTGTTTAGAAGTTGTTTAAAGAGTTATTTAAGGAAAGTTCATTCCTCCGGCTTATTGTGATGGTAGTAAGCAAGAGTTTACAATTTGAGACAAGGAAAAGAATGAGAATAAAAGGAAAGATAATCAAGGTAAAGGTCATGTGTCTCAAGAACCTCAAAAGATCTTGAGCTTCAAAAGAAGTGGAGTTAATTCTAGTTCTGCCATCAGAGATTTTAGTATCATTGATCAGATGCGATGATGGATTTACTGGAGATCCTAGATTACAGAAACGAGGTGACTCTGGTAGAGGAAATGTACCCTTGTACCGTAAGTGCAATAACATACACTTTGGAGAGTGTAGGCGAGAAAGCAGAGGATGCTTTACATGTGGACAAATGGAACATAGAGCTGCAAGATGCCTTGAATCATTCAGACTTGATTATGGATACGTTGGATATTTTGGTCACTTTGCCAGAGTTCATTGGTCGTGATGCAGAAACTTTATGTTATTGACGCTGTTGCCAAAGAGAGTAATGTTTGAGCACGATCGAGGCGTATGTATGTATTTTCCCTATGAGGAGTAAGATGGTAATATTGCAATATTGGGAATTGTTGCTTACTTATCGAGACAACGATGATTTATTAGTATTGCGGGCTGCAGACCGTAATATTAATTACTTATTCGTTAGATCTGTTAAGCAAGTAAACAGGTAGGTTACCCTACATTAGTATGGTGCTATTCAGGGTGTTCAGCATTGGAGGAGGATATAGTTATGCCAGGGAATCTTATTTCGTTGGAGATCGTGGATTTGGATGTGATCTTAGGCACAGATTGAGTGCATTATAAGCGTACCAATATGGATTGCTACGGAAAATCAGTTACTTTCCATTGTCTTGGATTATCAGAGGTTACTTTTGTAAGTGAGCAAAGTGGAGTGAGGCATGCCGTTATTTCGTTGCGAGAGCAAGGAGATTGTTATCAAAAGATTGCCAAGGATACCTAGCTCAGGTGGTGTTGCAGAATCGTACTCCTAGTATTGTGGATGACGTAAGAGTGGTTAGACATTTTCTGTTGTAATTCTGGATGAGTTACCTGGGTTGCCGCCAGACAGAGATGTGGAGTTCACCATTGATTGGTTTTGAGGTGCAAATCTTATATTAAAGAATGACTTCTGCCGAGTTACGGGAATTAAAAATTCAATTGCAAGAATTGGTTGATAAAGGTTCCATTCAACCTAGTATGTCACCGGAGATAGCCCAGTTTATTATGAGAAAGAATGTGAACGTTAAGGCTATACATTGATTATAAGTAATTGAATCGGGTAATGATCAAGAACCGTTATCCATTGTTGCATATTGATGATTGTTGATCAACTTAGAGGTTTGCGTATTTCCTAAGATTGACTTAAGGTCTGGTTGTTACCGATTGAAGAGTTAATGATAACGTTCCTAAGATTGTGTTCAGGACTCGTTACGGTAATTATGAGTTTACGTGATGTTATTCGGATTGATGGATTCTCTTGCTGTTTTATGAGATGATGGATGAAGTATTCCAGGAATGCATTGACAAGTTTGTTATTGTTTTCATTGACGATATTCTGGTATACTCTAAGCCTAGAGCAGAGCATGTTAGATATTTTAAGTTGATGTTACAAAGTTTGAGGGAACGTCGATTGTATGCTGAGTTTAGCAAATGCCAATATTGAATGAATCAAGAAGCATTCATGAGACAAGTTATATTTGCTAAAGGTATTCAAGTGAGTTTTTAAAAAGGTAGCGGAAATTGAGAATTTGGAACAACCACGAACTGTGATAGAGATTCGAAGTTTTCTTAGTTGGCAGGCTATCGTGGACGGTTCGTGAAAGATTTCCCAGTCATTGCCTTGCCACTGACGAGCTTGACGAGAACAGAGGTTAAGTTTAAGTGGACAATAATTGTGAGCAAAGGTTTCAACAGTTGAAATATTTCCTCACTCATACACGTATTTTAGCACTCCCAGAAGATAGCGGTAATTAGGAGGTCTTTAGTGATGCTTCTTTGGTTGGTCTTGGATAAGTGTTAATGCAGCAAGGTAGGGAGATTGTCTATGCTTCACGGCAATTGGAACTTCACGAAATGAATTACCCTACTCATGTTTTGGAGTTAGCAGTTACTACATTCGCTTGAAGATTTGGAGGCATTATTTGTATGGTGAGAAGTGTAAGATCTTCACTGATCACAAGAGTCTTCAGTATCTGTTTACTCAGCATGATCTTAATCTTCGTTAGCGGGGATGGATGGAATTGCTAAGTGATTATGACTGTTCTATTGAATATCATCCGGGTCGTGCTAATGTGGTAGCGGACGCACTGAGTAAGAAGCCTCAGGGTAGACTCAATGTTTTATATGCTAGTCGTGTTCCTCTTCTTGCTGAACTGAGGGCAACGGGAGTAAGGTTGGAGTTGGAAAATCGAAATGGAGCTTTTCTTGCTAGTTTTCAAGTCAGGCCAGTTTTGGTTGATCGTATACTCACAGCTCAGATGGTGGATGAGGAAATTCAGGAGTTGGTTCAGTTAAGAAGTGAAGGGAAAAAGAAAGACCTCAGAATTCGGGAATCAGATGGTATGCTTATGCATGAAAACAGAATGTATGTTCCGAATAATGAGGAATTAAAGAAGGAAATTTTGGATGAAGCGCATTGTTCAGCTTATGCGATGCACCCAGGAGGAACCAAGATGTATCATACCATTCGTCCATTTTATTATTGGCCGGGTATGAAGAGGGAAATTGCTGAGTATGTAAGTAGGTGTATTGTTTGCCAGCAAGTCAAAGCAGAAAGGAATAAGCCTTTTGGTCTGATGCAACCACTTTCCGTTCCTCAGCGGAAATGAGAAAATATTAATATAGATTATGTGTGCAAGTTTTCTCGTTCATGAGATGGTTATGATGAAATTGAGGTGATAATTGATTGGCTTACTAAAACAGCGCAGTATTCTTCAATGAAAGAGCAGTAACCTTTCCAGAAGTGCAACAGTTATTTATCTGTCTTATGGAAAAGAGATTTGGGCTTACGGATCTGTTGAACTTCTTGAGTATGTGGTCATTTCAGTTTGTTCCAAGAGCAACGCCATAAGGCTGTGGAAAGCTGTGTTTTGTGTTTCGAATTGTTAGAATTGTGGACGGACGGTATTCAAGGCCCTGAGTTAGTGGAGGAGACTACTCGGAATATTCAAGTAATTAAGTCTAACCTGGAAGTGAGCCAAGATCGGCTGAAGAGTTTAGCAGATAGACACGCTACTGATCGAGTTTATGGTGTGGGTAATTTGGTGTTCTTGAAGTTGTCACCTTGGAGAAGTGTAGTACGATTTGGAAAAAGAGGGAAGCTAAGTCTGAGATACATTGGACCTTATGTGATCACCGAAAAAGTTGGTGAAGTTGCCTACCGGTTGGAGCTGCCTCCGGAGTTATCTAAGGTCCATAATGTGTTTCACGTCTCTATGCTTCGGCATTATATTTCTGATCCTTCTCATGTGATTCCTCCTCAACCGTTAGAGATTAATCCGGATTTGACTTATGATGAGGAACCAATCACAATATTGGATTGGAAAGATAAGGTTCTAAGGAATAAGACGGTGAGTTTGGTGAAGGTGTTGTGGAGGAACCATTCTGTTGAGGAAGCTACCTGGGAGACGGAAGATCGGATGAGAGAGATGTACCCAAGGTTATTTTATAGGCATTAAATGATTTACTTGATTATGGGAATTTCGGGGACGAAATTCTATAAGGAGGGAAGATTGTCACAGCCCGTCCCGGAGGTGCTTTTGACGGGAATGTGAAATGACTATATT
The DNA here is from genome assembly GCA_035220775.1 of Malus fusca. Classification (NCBI taxonomy): domain Eukaryota; kingdom Viridiplantae; phylum Streptophyta; class Magnoliopsida; order Rosales; family Rosaceae; genus Malus; species Malus fusca. The sequence continues at coordinate 23,483,053 of CM069072.1, read as the reverse complement.
ACCCTTGATGAGTACTAAGGTACGTATGTGTGTGGCGTTATTATGGTTTAATTTTGGTTAGGTTGGAAGGGATAATTATATAATTAAGTTGTTTTTTAAAAGATTGATTTTTTTTTGTTAAATTGGTTAGGATGTTATATGGTTGGTGTGGATTAAGGTGGACCACACAAAAGGACCTCTCTCTCCTTCTCCCTCCCGTAGCACTCTCTGTCTCTCTCCCTCACGACCTCACACACACACATACACCCAAATACGTACGGCACACCCTAAACCCTCAAAAAACTCGACTGATCGAGGCAAATAAGGTATGCATCTTCATCCTTTTGACGTCTTGAGTTCATTGGCGCTAGTTTTGGGAAGTGAAACCTTCGATTTCACGTGGAATCCGAAACCTCCATTTTTGGGTACTGTTCATGCAATCGTTAAATGTCGTGTTTCAGGGAATTCCAAGCTTGTAGTGGGCTTTAGGAGGTCCTAAGGAAGCTCGGGGACGTTCGTTGGACAGTTTTGGACGTCGGGATCGTGGGTTTCAAAGTTGGCCGAATTCTTGGATTTTGCTCGGTGAGATTTCTTGATTTTTAGACCCTAAAACTAGTCCAACGTGATAGTACACTCTTAGGGCTTCAAATTGATATAAAATACGAAGCAAATGGGTGAAAAACGAAGGAGAACAAAAGGTTTAAAGTTTGGCAGGAATCGGGTCGCCGGAAAAACCAGTCCGGCGAACCCTGTGAAGAAGATGACACGTGCCGCGCGTGGCCTGCGCGTAGGGCTGAACCCTAGCCGGCGCGTGAGGGCGCGTGGGGGGTCCAAAATTGTTTCTAAAAATTTCCCGACGCTCGTGACGTCGAGTAGGTCGATGTGGTATATTCATATACCCAATTTGAGCACCGTATGAGAAGTTATTAAGAATTGTTGGTTAGGTGCTTTAAATAACGTTTTATAGTTATTTCGAATATAGGTGAAAATATGAATTGACCATCCGACCGTTGGATCGTCACCAAACTTTGATGCGTTGTAATACGCAATATTTGAGGATTATAGGAACTTACGGATTGGGAATCCGATTTACGGATCTTCCGGAATTGGAGTTGTAAGTCCATAATATAGAATGTTAACCGTCACTTAATTTTGTTAATTGACGGAGATCCGACCGTTGGATGGTAATGAAATTTTAGGATGTTGTCCTAGAGATATATTGTGGACCTCTGGAAGTTATGGATTTAAAATTTGAGTGGCAGATCTTCCGGATCGAACGACGTAGTGACGTATTTTATATAAGTTATATATTCTATCGATATGAATTCTGAGGTTGGGTTTGATTATTGTTTTAGGCGCCGATCGTCATGACGCCTTGGCGTATTGTGCTAGGGAGTTGTAGGGCGAACTCCAGGTGAGTGGGCAGTATTTTCTGTATTTACCTATATACTATTGAATTTCCCAGAAACTGAGTTTTTAATGAAAGTATGTTTCTAAAATGCCATGCTTGAATGAGATGCATGATATGAATGAAATGCCATGATAGGAATGATATGCATGTGATGAATGATATGAAAAACATGAATTGATATATGATGCATATATGTGCATGGTGCTGTGGAGGCACAGGTAAGTCAGGTGAGTTCATTATGCATTGAATTGTTGATGTTGAGACGTTTAAGCTCATAACCTGCACCCTAGGTGTTAGTGCTTATATTATTCACCACACCGCACGCTCGCCTTGGATCCAAGTAGGTGGATGTCGTACAGACCATGTGAGGGTTACGACATGCTAGTCGTACAGATCACTAGATGTGGTTCCGACTAGTGGGTGACCTTAGTTATGCGCGCTGATGATTGATGAGAGAAGCACTAGAGCGTATTTATACACCTGTCATCGTACAGACTACTATATGTAGTTCCGAGTGACGTGCAGAGTTGGACCGTACAGGTCACCGAGGTGACTCCGGTTGGATAGGATGTTGAGCTTTAGAATCAGCCGTACATGACCACTTCAGGGTCTCCGGTTGATTTATTTTCACCTGAATTATATTGATGCATCATTATTTCGGTTTTTGAAAGTTTTTATAACATGGCATACTTTCTGGGTTTTGAGAAAGAAAAATTGATGATTTGAGATTTATGAAAGCATCTATATTATGTTTTTGGACACTTGGCATGGCATATTTTTCTAAAAAGTGTTAAAGGATAGTGATTTGAGATATTTGCTTATATATATGCTTATATATGCTATTTTTCCGGGAAAGTATACAGGTTTTACAGCGAGGGGTTAGAAATGTTTTAAATGAAAGATTTTCGAAAAGCTTTGTTTTGCTGAACCACTCAATTTTGTTTTTCGCCCCTCCAGGTTTAAGTTAGCAGAGCTTTAGTGGCCACGAGGAACCTTACGGCGTTCTGACAGAATTCACAAAAGTAGGACTCACCCTCGGGGGTTTCCTTTTAAGATTGTATTTTAAGAGCTTCCGAACTGTGTAACTGGTTACGTCACTCTCACGTGACGGCCAGCACGCCCTCCTTCGGGACGGGGTGTGTCATATATGGCCTACATACAAAAGCTCAATAATTATTAAAACCTAATTAATATTTGATCATTACAATTAATGTCAAGGAATAAAGTTAATTTTTAATCTTATACACGGTTTTATTCTAAAAGTAATTTTCTTGAAGGATTGAAATAGAATTTTCTATACTCTGGATGCGGCCCCTAATCCTTAACATTCTTTGATTAAAATCTTAATAATATTCAAAGTTTGATTAAAATCTTAATAATATTCAAAGTTTGATCAAGGTCCCTTGACTTTGTACACCTCATTATATTACTATTAATATTTATATTTTTATAGTTTTGACATTAATTGTTTGATATTTTATGAGATTTATAATCCTATAAATTTAAAATCCCTCATTATAATACTATTAGAAATGGTTACAATAAAAAAATTCAAACATTTTGATTGAATAAATGGATAAAAACTATGTATAAATAATAAATAATAAATGGCAAAAGAATGTATCCATAGTGTTAAAAAAATTGGTACATTTTACAAACAAATTGGTACATTTCACATATAACAAAGTGGTACATTAATAAAGAAGAATGGGTACATTAGAAATAAATTAGGGTACATATAAAAGATTAAAAATTATGAATACAAATGAATTTAAAAAAATATAGGTGCTAAAAGAAATTAATACATAGGTACAAAATATAACTAAAAAGAAAATACTACAAATTTAAAAAAAAATGTTGCAAATTAAAAGTGGGTACAAACTAAAAATATAAATATATGATACAAAGTTTAGGCGTAAAACATAAATATACCATATGTAATTTTTCTATCATTGATTAAATGTCACATGGCGGTATACACATGGGTACAAACACAAATAAAACTTTAAAAAATATGGGCACAAAAAGAAACTAATATATGGGTACAAATTAAAAATGAAAAGAAAATTGGTACAAATTAAAAAATATTTGCAAATTAAAAATAGGTACAAACTAAAAATAAAAATATATGATAAAAAATTTAGCCATAAATATAAATATACTAATTGTAACATTTTTAACATTAAAGGAATATATTTAAAAATAAAAATATTTTATTATTCAAATAATTAATGATGTTATTAATACCCAAGGACCTTGATCAAAAATTGAAAATGAATAGGATTTTAATCAATGGAGTAACAAAAAAAAAAGATGTGAACCTAATTTTCCCTTTATTTTTTTATGATTTGGTTCTCTTTTTATTTTCAAGAAACGGTGGTGTTCATTTTTTGGGGCTATTGTTTGTAGGCTTCCAAGCTGTTTGTGCTTGAGGTATATAATTTCAGCTTTTCTCTTTGGGTTTTTTTATTGAAGAATTTAAATTTTTATGTGCTCTAAAACTCAAATACGTAGGGATTCATATGATCTTATATTTTTGTGTATTTTAAGAATACCTTTTGCTGCTTTTTTACGGTTTTGTATCATACTCTGTGTGTGTGTGTGTGTATTTGGCTCAAATCAGAAAGTTACTTGGTCCTAATGTGTTGTTCATTTAGCTGCAGCCAAAGTTCCGGTTATATCTATATGGGGAAAAATTCGAAAAGCTTTTACAAGTAAGCTTACATTTATGATTTTGTACATTTATAACTATTCAAATCAAGTTTTCTCCAAGTGTGATGTTTTTTGTTTCGATCTTTCTGACCATTCAGTTGCTTTCTCCTTCTTGGGATCATACTCTGCATTTGAATTTTGAATTTCCTCTCAATTGAAATATATTGTGGAATTTCATCACTGATTTATTCGTTTTTTCTGATTTGTAATGAATTTCTGGTTTGAAATCCAGCATACATACATGGGTTTTCGGATTTAAAGGTGTCTTTCCCCAATTTACATTCACCTACCTCATGATCAATCGGTTGTAGGTTTTAATATGTACCTATACTTTCTCTAATGCTCTTACACAATCAATTGGTTGGAAATCTGTCTGTTTTCTGTTTTCACCTTTATGAAGGTATGCTTATTAGGTTGACACATGCTTTCTTGGTGATTTTCATGCTATAGTATATTTTGAATGTAAAGGTTTTTCTAACCCTTTGAGTTTTCAACGTTTAAATCTTCTCTTACACACTCGCATTGCTTTGCTTTTGTTCCAATTTGTCCAGTTACATAAAAACAAAATATTACTATGCTATATCCTAAATACCTTTTGTTTGTATAAAATTTTGATCAGTTGACTTCAACGATTAAAATTTATTTCTTAATCACATTAATCACTTTATTAAAAGAAAAAAAAAAACAACTCTTTTATCAGTCATATTTAACATCCATCTTACTATACATACAGTTCCCCGTTTTCTATCTTCCTTTATACTTTTTTATTATCTACCTGTACTTATTGTTCACTTTGCCGAGGTAGTTCTGTTTACATTAATCAATGTTATAGTACACTTTGAAACCTAAGTTCTAAATCTATTACTGACAATTTAAACATTTCTACAAAGTTAGGGAAACATTTATTGGTTCAAATTTAAACTCTGTTGTAAGACTAGACATTTACTCATTACACTAGATTCAACTTTGGTAGTTTTTTCAAACATAATTATCTATATAATTTCTAATCCCACAACAACGCGCGGGTATAATTTCTAGTACATTGTTATTTTCTATCATGCCCTGGATATTAAGACGACAGAGAAGCCGGAGGACTAGAACAAGTAGGGGACTTGGGTTGCTCATATCTTCTTAGCCTCAACGACCACAAAAAAGAGAAAGGGATGAGGGTTGAGGGAGGCTAATCAATATCTTAGTGTTATAACGGATCAGAGATTTCTAACAAAGCCGTCCGGCCTCTTCACCGGATTAAGAATGCTAAGTCCTCATGCCCGCCTTTCTTCCAGTCAAAGTTGTAAATACAGTGCCTTGCAGAAGGAGCAAATCTGGCAACAATGCTTTCAAGCCTTTGAGTAAATTTGGATTAAGTTATAGCTTCTAATAAGCATTTGGGGTTTTTGAACATTAGTCCTTCCAAAATATTAGAATTTAAATAAAAAATAAATAAAAAAATAAAAAAAAAAATCTGGTGCTAAATTACATATTCAATTCAATCCCTTAAAGTGTACTTTTATTAAAATTTATATTCTATTTTTTGTTGTAGTCTATTTTATCTGACAAGGGAAGGAGGCCGGCGGCAGAGAGAGATGTGTTTGTAGAATTGTGTTGAGGAATGTGTGTATTATTCCCCCTTACGTATTGCCTTTATTTATAGTAATAAAAGGGGGAAGAAATCCTTCATCCCAAGGAATACAAGTCCATATAGGAAAGAATAACTAGAATCAAATCTAATCTAGGATTTACACAGTCACACTTAAACTAGAAAGTTTACAACACTCCCCCTTGAGTGTGTAAATACTCAAGGTAGATTCGGCATCATGTAGAAGTTGAGGAAGACGACTCGTCGGCACTGATTTTAGGAACACGCTATTCTTAATAAGGTAGGAATATGCATAAGGAAGTAAGTCTCACAAAAAACCTACGGCTATGGCAAAAACCCGAGTAGGGACAAAATCCATAGTCTATGGAAAAATGCGTGAGTAATGCAAAGTCAAATGAAACGTCTATGGACGTCATCAGGGATATGATCAACCCAAGGTAGGTGCCTCTTAAAACATAGTCAGGTAGCAAAAACCCAGTGGAAAAAATGCTCCTAATCGTAGGGAAAAATAGTACATTAAGATCAAGCTAGTATACTTTAGGATACTCCCCCTGAGTTTGATACAGTTCCAAAGAGAACTAGCAATGTTACAACTTAGAAAGTTTACGCATACCGATTCCTTGAACAAGCTTCTGAAATGTCTTCTTCGGTAGTGATTTGGTGAAGAGGTCGACCAGATTGTCTTGTGAACGGATTTGCGTGACTTCAATCTTCTAATGCTCTTATTGTTGATGTGAGAAGAAGAACTTCGACGCAATGTGCTTGGTGATGTCTCATTTGATGTAACCCTTCTTGAGTTGTTCGATGCATGCTGCGTTGTCTTCATTGATAGTCATCGGGACATCAACGATGGGGTAAAGATCGCAGGAGCTTCGAATATGGCCCACAACTGTTTTCAACCAAAAACATTCCCGAGTTGCTTCGTGTAATGAGAGAATTTCAACATGGTTAGACGAAATGGCAACTAAGGTCTGTTTAGTTGACCTCTAAAAGATTATGGTGCCTCCAACAATAAAGACATAACCCGTTTGAGAACACGCCTTGTGCGGATTAGATAAGTATCATACGTCGGCATAACCAACAAGGCGAGAATCGACTCGAGATAAGGGGGTGCAGCATCACTCAAAGATCCGTACGGATAAAACAGGCCCAAATCCGTAGTACCCTTAAGGTAGCGGAAAATGTCTTTAACACCAGTCTAATGTCTGCGTGTTGGTGCACTGCTGTATCTTGCCAAAAGATTAACAGTGAAGAAAATGTCAGGTTTAGGGCATTGAGCTAAGTACAATAAAATGCCTATCGCACTTAGATAAGGATCTTCAAGCTCTAAAATCTCTTCATCATCCTTCTTCGGACGGAAGGGATCTCGTTTTGCATCTAGCGATCGAACGACCATATGAGTACTTGAAGACTTCGCTTTAACCCCGTTAAAGCGGCACAACACCTTTTGGGTGTAGTTCAATTGATGTACTAAGATTCCATCCGAACAATGCTCTATCTCCAAACCAAGACAATAATGAGTCTTTTCTAGATCTTTCATCTCAAATTCCGACTTTAGGTGCGTGGCACTTTCATATAAATTTTGATATCAAGATCCCCATATAGATACGCTGTTACTACGTTCATCAGCTGCATACTCAGTTTTTCGGAAACTACCAAACTGATAAGGTAACGAAAAGAAATCACATCCATAACGAGTGAATAAGTTTCGTCATAGTCAATCCCAGGGCGTTGTGAGAAGCCTTGCTCAACAAGACGACTTTGTAACACATAATTTCGTTCTTCTCATTACACTTCCAAACGAAAACCCACTTGTAGCCAATGGGCTTCACATGTGGAGGAGTATGAGCTACAGGTCCAAGCACCTTACGTTTCGCAAACGAATTGAATTCGACTTGGATTGCTTGTTTCTAGTTTGACTAATCGGTTCTATGTCGACATTCATCAACGGAACGGAGTTCAATGTCATCGCTCAACATGATCTCAATAGCTACCGCATATGTTAATGCATTGTCAACGATCATCTCATTTCTACACCAAACATCATCTAAGCTAGCATAATAGACCAAAATCTCATGATTCTAGAGAGGTGGATTCGTCTCTTCAATGACACTTCCTTAATCTAGAATTTTCTCATAAGTTGGATAAAATGAGTATGCAACAGTCGGATTCACGGTAGGCTCTTCAGGTGCCTGTGTCGTGGGTTTCCTCTTCCGAATGTGTGAATCATTTGAACCAAGAGGTCTACCACACTTATGTGTAGGGGCAAATGATTAGCTAGCCGCTAATGTACGTGGATCACCAAAGTTGGCGTCTCGAGCCTCCAGGAAGGAAGTTCATCGTACATTTGGTACATCCATCTTTGCAGGCACATTCGCAGCTGGAATATGTGATTTTGTCACTCTCGCTATATCGGTGAACGTATTTAGCATGCTCAGAGCTATGCTCTGGGAGTTGCTCACGATAATTCGCGTTGTTTTTCAAGAACATTGATGTTCTTATCTCCCCCTGACGACGGGAAGATTATCTCATAGAAGTGACAATTTGCGAAACGAGTGGTAAACATATCGCCTAACAAAGGTTCTAAGTAAAAAATGATCGGAGGATAATCATATCTGACATAGATTCCCATCATTCGTTGATGCCCTATTTTTGTACGTAAGGGCAGTGAAATTGGCACATAGATCGCACAACCAAAAGTGCGCAGATGCAATATGTCGGGTTCATATCCGGTAATCAACTGAATGACGCTATATGGTTGGGTCGCAACAGGCCTTAGGCGGACCAACATGGCTGCGTGCAAACCTGAGCCAACAGTTTGGAGAATGCAACATTCCTTGTGGACAACAAGCACATGTGGACCAAAGTGTGGAAGCGTAAACCAAAACCATAAAATATATAAATGGTCCGCATGGAGGGTGAATCGGTCCACAAACATCCCCCTGAATTCTTTGTAGAAAAATAGGAGGATCCGAGCGAATCTTATCATAAGAAGCTTAATAATAAGTTTTCCTATTGAACATGGTTGACATGCGATTCCTTGAATTGAACCTAAGCTTCAGGTTAATGGGATGCCTGTGTGATGATTTGAGGATACGGCGCATCACTATTCGTCCAAGGTGTCCCAAACGATCATGCCAAAGTGTAATTTCGTGCGCAGTCCCAAAGGTAGGGCCGACCACATAGTGGCTCTCTATTGGGCGTATTGGTTAAAATTCACATGACAAAACTGCAGGTTTTCATGGGTGATGTTTTTAAGGAAAACTTCATGTTTTCAAACAAGGCATGTTTCTAGAAACTTCAGGTTTTGAAATAATTATGAACTTCAGGTTCATATGTTCCTGCAGACAAACGCAAATATATATATATATATATATATATAGAAATATGCAACAAGAAAATATGCAATTAAATCTTCAGGTCTATAATTATTATTGAATTAATTATTTGGACTTCGGGCCAATTAGAACCCGGGGGATGCAATCCAGTGCGTCGTAGGACACGGGGACACCATAGCCACAGGCTGGTGTCGAATTTGGGTCGAGCGTCCAATTCAGACTAATGGGCTGTTTGGATTTGGATTGTGGCAAAAAAAACAAGCAGCAAGCCTAAAAAGGTGTTGTGCGATGCAGGCCCGAGGGTCCGAGGCCCATTAGGGCTTGGGTCGAGAAACCCAGGACAACTCAACGGCGTTGGTTGTCGGATTCGAACTGAAAAAACTTCGGCGTCGCTTCAAGCGACTTACCTCGGGTGGTCACGGCACGACGATGCACGGGGGTTCAATTAGGAACCCTAGGTTTGGAGGGAAAATCAAGTTTTAACGTCGGGGGGTCTGAGAAAATTCATCGATTTTCATCAGTTTTTCCAAGAAAAAATCATCGTCGTCGACGATGGTTTGGTCCCAAGCACGACTGCAAAGTCGCGATTTCCCGGGGAAAAAGGCGTTGAGGCCGTGGCTGACTACAGGTGGAGCTGGGTCGTGGGTTTGATGCCAAAACAACATCGTCTAGGTTCGGCTCCAGTGCATCGCGACCCAGAGAGGCTCGATTGAGCTCAGGTGTGCGTCACAGGTCATGGGTTTGAAAAACCCTAACCGTTTCGATTTTTTTTTTAAGATTATAAAATTTAATTGCATGCATATTCAATTCAAATAATTTAATGCATGGACATATATTTGATGCAATTCATGGCAATATCAAATTCACATAATTCAACAATTATGAATATAATGCATACACAATTTATGTAGAATCTAAAATTTGAAAAACGTAAAGTTGGGTCATGCATTATGGTGAATATTCAAGTTATCAGGGCTGCAAAAATATCGAGATAAAAATCGTTGTTTTGGAAGAACTTGATTGCATGATGATATGGATGAACTGGTTTGATGCAGAAAGCTTCCACGTCAAATTTCTAAGCGTGGCGGTAGGAGCGTGCTGATAACTTGTTGTACCCTATTTTATCTGACAAGGGAAGGGGGCCAGCGGCAGAGAGAGAGAGATGTGTTTGTAGAATTGTGTAGAGGAATGTGTGTGTTATTTCCCCTACATAGTGCCTTTATTTATAGTAATAAGTTAGAGAAGAAATCATTCATCCCCAAGGAATACAAGTCCATATAGGAAAGAATAAATAGAATCAAATATAATCTAGGATTTACACAATCACACTTAAACAAGAAAGTTTACAACATTTTTGTTATTTAATATGTTTTTATTTAATTTCTCCACATTAAATTTTTAATTTTATTAATATGCACATATTAGTTTTTTCAATTATAAATGAACATAAATGAGAAAATACTAAACAAATTAGTGACACATAAATACATTAATATGAACTTAAATGTATGTACCGAAATGTATTATGTCAATACTGAAATGTATTATGTTGAATTAATGTACGAAAATGTATTAAATTGAATTACTGTACCGAAATATACATACAAAAATGTATTATATTGAATTAATGTAGCTATATATTTGTATCAATGGATATACCGGAACATATCAAATGAATTATTGTACCTAAATGAAGATTATACATGTGGAGCAAAAAATAATCAAAAGGCAACACGTGGATTTTTGGACAAAAGAGGACAAAAATACCCTTGAGGTACAACGGGATTCCTACGCGCGAGCAGCGGGCAATCATCCTTCAACAAGGTAATTCCTAAAACCTATTTCATTCCATATATTTTACCTAATTTTTTCCTCTTTTAGCTAATCAATTACCTATCATAACCTCCAAAATATTCATTCCAAAAATATATTAATTGGCTAATTAATGGATTAATTACCTAATTAATCCATTAAATACCAATTAAGTCGCCCAATTAACCACAAAATATATCCAAATATGTACTAAAGGGCCGGCCACCTATTGCTAAAAAAGGAACCGGCCATGCCTTGTTTATCTCCTCATATTTACCCATTTCATCACCTTAATTAGCTAGTTAATTTGGCAATAATTATATTTTGCTAAATTAATTAGTCAATTATTCCCATTCTCCTATAAAAAGCCTCACATCTTCTCCAAAAGAGAATTCCAACACACTTGCAAAATTCCCAATACTCTCCAAACACTTTTCTCTCTAAATTCTAACTTTGGCATCAGAGGTTCTTCGGCCAAAGCCCCCCCCCCCTCATTCATCATGGGCGCGTGAGGCTCTTGGCCTTGACCCTAAGGTGTTAATTGTTTTGTAGGTGCAATTTTTTCCAAGATCAAGGAGGAAGAAATTTGCATCCACAAATTAGTGTTTTCATTGAGAGGTGAGATCCATACTCGTAGAAGACTCTCGCATAAAAATGTTTTTCTCTATTTTCTAGTCCATTTGAATATTTTTCATACATTCTTATTATTAGAAAACGTATAAGAAAAATATAATGGCTAGAAATTTAGAAAATTCCACAAGTGAAAATTCTAATACTCAAGAAATGGGACCGCGACGATCCACGAGGCTAAATGTGGTCATAGATGGAGTGGTACCACCACTACGAGGTTCCACCATGGCCCAAGCCGTGCCATCCAAGCTTGCACGGGCCCGAGCCCAAGCCTCGCATTCGCATGCATCACGCACTGAGCAGCCTGCTCCAGCCGAGCAGCCCACTCCCGTGGCCCAGCCTGCTTCCGCCGAGCAACCTGCTCTCGCGGCCCAGCCTGCTCCCGACGAGTAGCCCATTCCCGTGGCCCAGCCTACTCCCGCCAAGCAGCCCACTCTTGCGGCCTAGCCTGCTCTCGTGGCCCAGCCTGCTCCCGCGGCCCAGTCTGCTCCCGTGGCTTTCCAAGTAGCCCAAGTCAGCCCAAGACTATCTCAACTATCCGGACCTACCATCAAGCCGGGGGCATTTTCACCACATTTCTTCAGGGATTTGATATTTCCCAACTCAAATCTCGCGCCTAGAGCCTACGACACTTCCACTGCTCAATGAGGTACATTCCTTCCAAGCTCTTCCAATCTAAATGGCGAACAACACGTGTCTCAACAAGTCATAGAGTTAACGAGCATCCTTACACAATAGACAACCTTGGTGAATCAACTCTTGCAACGCACCGAGATCCAACGTGCCTCGGACAAGGTGTCCCAAAGTAGGACAAGGGCAGATGAACCTCTCCACCAGCGTCCCGACAAGCAGCCCATCAACCAGCCACGATCCGAGCGTTCTGGCAGTTTACGTTCCCGATTGGGCCCCCGAGATAGCGTATACTCCCGTCTTAGAGCGCGGAGGAGCGTGCACTCTCGACTAAACCCACAAACGAGCATACATTCACGGTTGGGGTCACACTCCGATAGTCAACATAAACAACCTTCCAGGCGAAGTGTTCATTCGCGGCTAAGCCCGCAAGGAGCATCATCCACCTCACATCGGAGTAGGCAGCACAACGGACAGAGAGAAGCAGTCACTCAATACGGCTCAAGTTCAACCGGCAGCCTGCGAATAACTCGCTCGCCTGCTAGGACGCGATACATGGAAGAGCAGCCTAGACCAGCAAGTTAGGTTGGGGGCAGCCGAGAGCTCCACTACCTCAACAAAAGCAAATTCAGGAAGAAGTAGAGAGACTCTTGACTAAGCGATTGCGCACTTTCCAACGCAACGAGGTCATCGACGAGGCACTAGGATGGAACATGACCAACATTAGCAGGTCACCCTTCACGGATAAGATCGAGCAGGCAGAGCCTCCACGCAAGTTCAGCATGCCACATTTCATTTCTTTCAAAGGGGATGAAGACCTGGAGAGACACTTAAAGCACTACCAAAGCGCAATGATCCTTTATCGAAACAACGATGATCTCATGTGCAAGATATTCGCCACCACCCTACAAGGCGAGGCGCAAGATTGGTTCTACACCCTGCCGCCACAATCCATCCGGAATTTCGACGAACTTTCTTTGGTTTTCACCATTTGTTCGACGTCAAGAATAACCCAAAGAAGTCGCTTCGCGACTATGTGAGAAGGTTTAAAGCAGAAAAGGCAAGGATAGTCGGATGCAACGACTCGATAGCTAGAGCAGTCTTCCAAAAAAGGCTTCCAGCAGACCACCCACTGTTCGAAAAACTGATAATGAAAGAATATCTAACTCTGGCAGACTCTTTCGCTCTGGCAGAAAAGCATGCACTTTGGGACGAAGTTCGCCGATGCCCATTTAAGGCAAATCCGAGCGATCTTGAATATGAAGTTCCCCACTACTCTGAAGGAGATTCAAAGTCTGACTGGACAAGTAGTCGCATCTGAAGCAGCAATAAGCTCTACCATCATACGAGAAGAGTTGGGGGGCCGACTACCTGTATTTTACAGTTCAAAAGCTCTCCTTGATGCTATTAAAAATTCAAAAGCTAACTTTAATGATAGTTGTTGTAACCCAGAAGCTCTAGTTTTACCTTCAAACACATGCAGTTATCCTCATGACGCACTATTTTGCCCAATCCAGACACGCGACGATAAAGGAGTAAGATCCTGGCGAATGCAAAGTTTTCTGACGAACACAACAACTCGGCCCAAAAGACACGCCAAGGGCAGACGAACACTAGAAGGACACACTCGGAAGCAAGTTTTGTCCTCGTCGCCCCAAAAGATTCTACATAGGAGCAACATGTACTGGCAGTAGAACACCACTTCCTACTACGTGTCACACGGTCCTAGCCGACCCTTGCTCCATAATTCAACTTTAGAGTGGTCCAATACCAGCAGTTGAGCATCTCCTACTGCGTGTAACATGGCCCCAGCTCCACGGCTCCCTACCACGCATTTATGACGTAACAGAGCGGCCCAACGATGCCCCGGAAGTAGCCGAGCACACTCTAGCCACACCTGCTCCACCCGATGGAGACTTTTGGCATTTGCATGTCGACGGCGTATCCAACTACAGAGGTTCAGGAGCAGACGTGGTCCTTATCACCCCAGGCGGTTCGATGCCCGTGCAGGCGATCATTCTAGGTTTCAAAGCATCTAACAACGAAGCAAAGTACGAAGCCCCACTAGCAGGCCTTCGAATGACAAAAGACTTGGAGGTGAAAAAGCTTTCAATCCATTCCGATTCCCAGCTAATCACCAGCCAAACTACTAGGGGTAAAGGCATAATGATCATGGCAACCGACTACTTCACCAAATAGGTAGAAGCAGAGCCCATGATGACCACGATTCAGACGGACATAGAGCGCTTCATATAGAGGAACATCATTTGCCGATTTGGCATCCCTTAATCCATCGTCACCGACAACGGCCCCCAATTCGTGGGCAAAGATTTGGCGAAGTTCTTCCAAAAATATGGCATCAAGCAGCACATGTCTACGCCAAGATATTCTCAAGGCAATAGGCGAGCCAAAGTATCCACCAAGATGGTATGTGATAAATAAATCTTCCTACTAATCTGATCTGAATACTCTCCATGATCATGATTTTGAACAATAAGTGTTATCAGATTGCTTACAATCTAGCAAACCAATTTCTGTCGACAAATCAAGAACATATTTCCTTGGTAATAGAAATATACCTTGGTCTAAAAACGCAACTTCAATCCCCAAAAAACACTCAAGGCACCCAAATCTCTTCATTTCGAATTCGGAAACCAAATCGTCGGAAGACTTTGCAATTTCTTCTTGATCATCCTCAGCCAGAATCATATCAACAACATCAATTATAAGTGAATTAACTATAGCTGTCCTTAAAGTTTCATTAAATTTCGGATTTTGGAGATTTGTTGACCCATATAATTAAATGTATGGCAAAAAGGTTCATGTAAAAAATCTCGTTAAAGAAAGAAATTATATTTTAAACAGGAAAAACCTTATAAGAAATCTGCAAATTTCCGTGTTACCAATTTTGCTCCTAGGAATAACATTATGGCCTAAATCCGGTCATACCCTATATATTCATTATCACATACAACCGACTTACAAACTACAAACTGATACATCCTTCGTAGTTTCGAGTGATAAAAAATCCTAAGATGACAACTATCAAGATGGTTATTCTGCTAGTCGTCTTTGTTACTACATGTACTCTCTCTCTCTCTCTCTCTCTCTCTCTCCCCAATGTTAGCTAGCCAGTGTTTTTTTTGTACTACAGGACTGATGAAATCGAATTGGCTTGTTGCATCTCTTAGGTTCACAAAATTGGAAGGTTTATGGAACTAGATACTCTGTTCCATGTGTGCGCGATTTTGAATGCAAAAAAGATGGAGGTCTATGTTCATATTCAAAACACGATGGCAAATGTGTAGGTGGTGAATGCATTTGTCCTCCTCTTGATAAAAATGAAAAAGAGATCCAAGCCGATGCAGGAGACGCGACAGACTGTGCTCATAATCGCGACTGCGATGGTTTAACTTGTGCTCCTGGCTGCAAAGTCACTGATTGTTTAACTAACACCTGTTTTTGCAAATGTTAATGACTTCGATACAAGTTATCATATGATCTCAACATAAGGATCTCGGGAGAGGGCAGAGCGAAATGAAAGGTTATGAATTCACACATTTTAATTTTATCATCCAAGTGATACGAGTACCACGACATGCTTTGACCTTCAATAGGTGACCATGTTGTGTGAAACTACGATCCACTCAAAACGTGTCACCTGCTAATATAAAAATGAAACTCAAATGCAAAACTAAACAACTAAATTATAAATTGCTTTCCTCCATAAATTCCTAGCGAAAATAATGAACATTGAGATTCGTCAACAAGTTCTTTCTCCTCTGTCCCTCTGGTGATACAAGAAACACATACAATCCACTACTTCTTTTCCGACTTTTTGTTTCTTGCGTTTTCAGGCGTGGGATCATTGGTATCTTATTTTGAGTACAGGAGGGATAATGTTATAGTGATTGAATGCTTTTCATAACTGAAATGCACTAATTTATTTCAGTATTCAATTTAGTCATCATCATCATCATCATCATGAGGTTGCAAGAACTCAGTTCTCACAGACAAAGGAATCCTCACGGCATGCACTCCGTCAACCCAAGTAAGGCTTCCAAAATAGTAACCAGTGTTCATCTCGTGGATTGCGGAGATTGTGATTGTGAAAGTGAGTTTGTCAACTGTGGAATTGAAGACCAGAGCAGTAGGGTTCACATATACAATTGTACCAAATGGAGGTTCAATGGTAGCTTTGTAAATGGACTCAGGGGCTCCAACATTTGTTACAGTTCTTTTTACTGTGACGGGATTTGTCAGACTAGGTATGGTCACAGAAGGTAGGTTAACGTCAAGGATAGAGGGCTTCTTCACGGGACATGTTGTGTTTTTCCCTGTAAGTCGAGAGATGGCAGAGTTGTTGTACCCCCTTGCACAAAGATATTCCATGTAGTCTGCTGCACCCATGTCGTATACTAGTCCAGGCTCTGCTGCGCCATTGGGATTCACCAGACCACCTCCGAAGTCAAATGAATTTGCCAACTTTTGAGGAGATCCTTCTGCAAATATTGGTAAACCAGATGGGCCGTTCCTCCATGCTTCATTTAAATTCATAACACTGTTAAGTTTCACATGTATCTTATTGAAATTAGGAACATATCATATAATGTGATTACCAGTTGTTACTAGTGCTGATTTGATGGCTGCTGGAGACCAATTAGGATGCATTCTCTTGATAAGAGCCACAATGCCTGTGACATGAGGAGTTGACATTGATGTTCCAGACATCATTGCATATCCACCCTCCGCAAATGAATAAAGTGGAGAAGTTGCTGCTAGTATGTTCACACCAGGCGCGGCTATATCTGGCTGTCCGACAAAGGCACAACAACAAAAAAAAGTGTTATAAGAAGAGTCTCAATAGTTATGGTGAATCTCAAACGACAGAGACTTGTCTCTACCAAAAACTTGCTGATAGCTTTTCCAGGAGAAACATGCATGAGATGATCTCTAGAAGAAAGTTTCAGTTTATTGTAATGTGGAGAGTTACAAATTTTCAAGAATTGATGTGAACATGAAAAGTACATTAAATTAGAGCAGATACCTTGAGCGTTGCTGGTGTTATGGAGTTTGGTCCCCTAGAGGAAAAATAAGCCACCTTGGCAGATAGTGGCTTGCCCACAATTGTTTGAGGAGGGATCAGCTTTACAAGAGGATATCTGTGCACTCCAAACAAATTTTGAGGATTACAAACAAACCTAGCAGTACTAATCACACATTTTACAATAAAATTTAAAGTTAAGTACCTAGTAGACCGGATATAAAATAGAATTCGAGTGCCAATCTCATAGTCAACTTCAATGCATGGAAAGTCTTCATTACATGGATGTAAAGCATCATTTGGATTCTTTGCGATGATTAGGCCAACAGCTCCTGCTTCTTTCACAACTGCTGAAGCATTTGTTATCGCCTGACGACCCATTGTAGTGAAGCAGAGAACCACCTTTCCAACTACTATAGTTTTGTTAAGTGAGAGGGATTCACACACACTGAAAACAAGCAACTCGTGAAAACAAATGATAAATATATTGTAAATTAGGCAAACTGTAAGATCTGGCATGAAGTTATTAAGAATGCAACGAACCCTCTAGTGGTAAACCCTTTAGACTCTGGGTATACCAAGCTTGTAAATCCAATCTCTGTCCCTGCAAAAATAGCTTGACCCTACAAGAATATCAAAGAATACGTGTATGAGATGCTTCAAACTCCAAAATGCTAATTGCCCCAATCACAAAAACACATACCAGGAAAGTTTTATTATTTCCTAAAGTTATAGAAGTAGGAAATTCTCGATCCATGGTGCTTGCTGCAACAGTTATGATCCATGGTGCTGTGTTCAAAACTGTTTGTGCTGAAGGTCCATTATTTCCAGCTGCGCACACAACAGTAATCCCTTTAGCCACAGCATGAAAGGAACCGGTTGCAATGCCATCACGCTCATCAACATCTGAGAAAAGGGGAATAGGATGCCCAATTGACACTGACAACACATCAACCCCATCATGTATTGCTTCGTCAAAAGCTTTCAACATATCAGCTGTTGAGCATTTGCCTCCAAGCACATTCCAACAAACCTTGTAAATGGCCAACCGAGCATTTGGAGCACCACCTCTAATTGTACCAAGACCAAGGCCCTTGTAGCTGATATTGGCCACAAGAGAACCAGCTGCAGTGCTTGAGGTATGAGTACCATGTCCATGTGCATCTCTAGGAGAATGGAATTCTTTGTCCAATGGCTTTGCATACTCGGCAAGAAGTCCATTGATAAACCAACGGGCTCCGATGATTTTTTTATTGCAATGTATTGTAGCATTGAAATTGTCCCCGGATTCACAAACACCATTCCAATGAGATGGAACAGGCCCGAGGCCTTTTTCATTGAATGAATCAGACTCCGGCCATATACCTGCCTTGATTCATTGAGTGGTTATGTTAAGGGACCACTACGTGTGTGTGTGTATGTGTGAAGCAGGGAGGGAGGGAGGGATTGAGGGAGGGAGGGAGAGAGAGAGAGAGAGAGAGAGAGAGAGAGAGAGAGAGAGAGAGAGAGGAACCTGTGTCAAGAACACCTATGATAACTCCATCCCCCATGTTGCTTTTGGGAAGAATATTAGAAGGGGAGTGAGGTGAGAGGCCAAGAAAATCCCAACTCCGAGTTGTTTCCAGCTTATGAAGGCGATTTGGTATGATTCGTACAACACCAGGCAACTCTTGAATTCACAAATGTTATAAGCATAAGAAGCCATAATTATAAGTACACTGCTCTTATTCATTTACATTTGAAGAACATTTCATGAGTCCATGGCAGATTGTGTCATCATTGTCAATCATTGAACACTATACATGACTTTATTGAATAATCTATAGCAATGTTTTGAAAAGATACCTGAAAGTTGTTGGGTTTGAGACTCTGTGAGCTTGGCTGCAAACCCAGAGAAACCATGTTTGTAACTGTATACCATCAATTCCGAGGCTAATTCCCTGCGGCAGCATAAGAACCACATAAGCATCGATCCTAGACTAAAATTCACATAATTGGTCTTTAAGGCTTTATTTTTATACATCCATTTATATTACCTTCCCACGACAGTGGCAAGCAAGTCATGATGTGAATCTGTGATTAACTTGGTGTTGTCATGCTGCCTATCTCCCATATAAACAATGTGTACCTGTTGGTTGAGAGATGTATTAGAGCACCCGGTTCAAGTTTTTTCGAAGAAAAATCAAAGAAAAGGCAAATTGTAAAGAACAAGAAAAGTGTTTGAGATGTTGAAAATATACATGGCTCTTTGCTGCCGCCTTTGTTATCAATCCCTGACCAGTAAAACAGATAAGGCTGAGTAGAGCGAGTATTGAACTTGAGCTGCTCATATTGTCTCTACCACATAGAGAAAGAGAGAAGGGAAGGAGGGTGTGGAAAAGGATGATCAATTAAGACCGAATAAAGATGAAGAAGCTGAGCACTCTCTTTCGAATATATAGACAAAAAAAACTAGTCACAAATCACTTGCAATGAACTATACCAAGTGCATGTATATGAACATTTGATGAACTCTGCATAACGTGGTTGTTAGCCGCTATTTTTATAACAGCATTAGGCTGGTGCATGCTAGCTTGGAGGGTAGGTCAAGTCAATAAAAGTTAGGGAGTTTTAACGAAAAGCCCGTAGTACTGTTTATTTTAACGAAAAATCATATTTTTGCACTAAAAAGTCAAACATGGTACTATTCACTTTACCATTTATTTTGTTCTTATCGTTAAAATTAAAAGTTTTTAAGCCATTTTCATTAGTTTTCCATAAAAGTTAGGGGAAATTAGAGAATAAATAATGGGAAAAGTTAAACTTTAAAATTCTGGATCACTTCAGACTTTTATTTTTAAGGAAAACTAACGAAAAGTTCAAAAAAACTTTAGTTTTAATGAAAAATGACAAACAAAGATATAGTGAATAGTAGCCAAGAAATGTAAAAATGTGGTTTTTCATTAAAAATGAATAGTACCGGGATGTTTCGTTAAAACTCCCTTATTTTTATACAAGCAATATTAGCCGGACAGGGGCCCGATATCCTACTTGAAACATCGGGTACAAGAATGATTGCTCTTAGCAGTTGGCTCCTATTAATATATTTTATTTTCTATTTCTTTTAAAGCTACAAAATACTAATCTCTTTTGCTTAGTAATATCTTGACCCGAGAGAGAGAGAGAGGGAGAGAGAGGGAGAGAGAGAGTGTGTGTGAGAGAGAGTGAAGGAAATAAGGTATGATAATACAGAAGGCGACGGAGACAGATTGAGTGGAAACTTCTCTGCTAATACTAATCTAAATCTTTGATCAATAACCTTTCAATGTTGACTATTTACGTTCTAGAAACAAAAATCGTAGCTTGGAAAATAACCTCTCTCTCTCTCTAAACCTTAAACCCTAAATGAAGACAAAAAGGACAAAAAGGTTGGCGGTGAATACTTTTTTAGACATTGGAAGTTAAACTCCCTTCCTGCTGTCATGAAGTTTCGAAAATTTTCGACAAATAAGTTCATCCAAACAGCGTAATTGTTGCAGACATGAAATTAATTATATTAGTTAGACTGGATGTGCTCGTCTATGTATTCGAAGGCAATTGTAGTGACTAATTTGAAGTAAAATATCAATCGTGTTAAAAAAAAACGGTGTGCTTGTTGATCAGATTGTACTAATTCAAATATAAAGACCAAGTCTTCTGCAATATTTATAAAATAAAGTGACAGGTGAGTAACGTGCATCACAATTCACAAGTGGTAGACATTTCACAAAATTCTAGAAGGCTTGACATAGTTTTCCAAAGGAGGCAGATTATCTGCCCTTCCACTTCTCATGCCCTCATGTTTTGTGTGGTCACGGTTAAGCCACGTCAACATTTTATATATATATTTTTTTTATAGAGATAATAAGACAAAAAAAAATAGTAATATAAAATGTTGACGTGGCTTAACCGTGATCACACAAACAGGAGAGCACGGGAGGGCACAGAAAGTGGGAGGGCAGAGAATCTGCCTCCTTTTCCAAATCATGTGGCATATATTGTTTACACAAATGGATTAATTAAATACCACCAAGTTTTATTAGGAGAATCAAATGCATTCCTGTATCAAAGACGACTATGGAGCCTTTTTAGTATGAATGGAAAATGATATATATCTCAGGTGGTAATGTAATTAATCTCTAACCCATACAATGGATATTATAGTCACGCTGCCACTCTAACGTGCAGTAATCTTGACAGAAATAATACATTACCAAATTATGACATAATTATGTGGTCCTATCCATTACCTTTTTAGCTTAGGATTTTATCAATCAACTAAAAAAATAATAATAATGTTATTTGGAACACACAAAACTGACATACTCTTATTCATTTTCACTTGTAAGTGAGAAATCTTATGTTCGATTCTCGCCAAATGCAAAGGTGAACCACATTATTGCTAGTATATTGTGAGGTTTAACCCACTTTTCCATTATGTTAATGTAGATAATATCGTTTGTTCAAAATAAAAAACTGACATACTCTTTAATATAGTTGAATTTATAAAATAATAGGGATTTACTTCTATCCAATTGGAGATGGGAAATGTCCATGCAAAATGCATTGGAAAACATTCTCTATAAGGAGTATGATTCTCTTCTCTCTTTTTTCCTCTCTTCTCTTCCCTTCTATTTGAACGGTTATATTTAAGCCATATCAATATTTTATATTAATTTTTTATTAAAAAAAAACAAAATAAAGAATGTAAGAGAATATGATCGAAGGAAATAGAAAAAAAGAAGGAAGATAATCTTAGTCCTTTTTATATATAAAGTAATAGGCATCACTTCTATCCATCAAGAGATTCGAAATGTCCAATCAAAATGCGTTGGAATGAACATTTACAAATATTTGTTGGCCGAGTATACAGACTATAAAATTTTCATCTTTGTCAAAAATATAAATAAAAATAAAAATATGCATCTTTTGATGAAGGGCCTGTCAATAAAAGAGAGCCATTAGAGTAGCTATTTGACAATTGACACATAAGTTTAGAAGGGCAAATCCTTGAAAGCGATTTTACCAAAACACCCATTAGGTTGAATATGGGCTTGGGGCAATTATGGTATGAGCAGGTTTTATAAAAGCCCACAATGAATGGGGCCGGGTTTGGGTAAATCTACATTTCTATTAGGGGAGGATGATGGTCATTAAGAAGCTGCACATTAGCAATTACTGCAACTTTTATTATTTGTGATATCTCGTATGTTGAATGATAAATAAGCAAATAGGCATCTCATAGGAATTACTTTGTAACTTGAGCATCTCAGAGATGCACTCTTTTATTTGTTTAAGTAATCAATCAGACTTAGAGCTAGGACGTTGGGTGCAAACGATAAACACTCTTAATTATTTAAGTTAAGAGCTTTATGTTAGTACTTATTAGCTGCTTATCTCAATGAGCATATGAAATGAAAGTGTGATATATAATTTATGACCAGAGCTGCCTAATAAAATAATTTGATTGTGTGATATATAATCCATATATGAACAGAACTACATAATAAAATAATCTGATTGGCAGGCACCATCAAGTTTGCATCACTAGTTTCAGTTCTCAAATAGCTTATTTCAGAACTGATCAAACTGATGACATAATAAAACTAAGAGCAGCATTCACCCAACACTACCGACAAGTTCAACTATAGTACCCAACTTTTTAGAGGCCTGTTAATATAGTTTCTTCTGCAACATCTGAATGTGCATGATAGTGAAGAAGTTGAGGTTTTATTATAAAGTTAATTGTTAATATGAGGAATAACTTAACTTATTTATAAGCCAATGCAAGATTCTTCTTCCTATTAATGTGTGATTCATTCTCAACACGCCCTCTCACATGTAGCGAAAATTTTCAAGCCTAACACATGGAATAGACGTGGGGCACATGTGGCCGCTAGGCTTCATACATGAGACAACCTACTCTAATATAATGAAGAAAGTTGAGGTTTCACCTTAAATCAATTGGTAATATGAGGAATATCTTAGCTTACTAATAAGTTCATGCAAGGTCCCGTTTCCCATTAACGCGTAATTCATTATCAACACACTTTATAGTGAAACCTCAACTTCTTTCGTCGTATCAAAACAAATTATCCGCGTGTGAAATTCAACAATTACACGTGCTCTACATTACTGCATATGTAGTGTCCATGTGTTTGGCTTGAACATAAAAAGAGAAAAACAGCACAGAACAGAACAAAAGGGAGTCTTGAACTGGATCTAATGAACTGCTAAATTCCTTCCTACGTAAACTTAAACAAAGTTTATGGGAAAAATATAGGAAGCGCGGGGACCGGTCAAAATGAGTCATGGAACAAAGGCCCGTGAAGAAGGGAATGCTGTGGTTAGTATAGTAGTAGTACGGTTTAAAATACCCAAATCACCATCACATATATTTATTATTTTATTCAAATTATAACATGTTTTTACTTTTCAAATTAAAATTTAAATGTAAGATATATCAAAACTATTAATTTATATTTAAATTATAACAATACAGAACGGTATTTCTTCCTAATAGCTAATACATGCAAAAATTTCCTTGGAGTGTCGGAGAATTTGGGAGTACGATATGGTAATGGACCTAATGAGTTAAATTTGTCGTTGGAAAACTAAGGAAGAAAGTGCATTCACTTGAAACTCCTGTGTCCAGTGAGGAATAAATTTTGCAGGAAAAAAATATTCACTTAATTCATAAGTTCGTGGAGAAGATGAAGCATACATATAAGAAGCCTATACAAGAAGTTGTTTTTATAATAATAGGCTATAGTTTGTAACAAAGAAGCATACATATAAGTCCATTTGAGTTGTCCTAACTTTGTGGAATTGTTCGACTTATTTTGCAGGTTTTAGACCTTTTAGGTTTGGCTTTAGAGGACTCAGGTTTCATGTCCCTTTTTTTTCATGTACTTTTATGAGGAGTAAAGTTTATGTCTCCCTTGACTAAGTGTAATTTCTTTTTTTGGTATCAATAAAATCTCCCTCATACTGTCTAGGTTTTTCAAAGAAAAAAAACAAAAAGTCTATTTGAGTTATTTTCTTTTCAGGTTAAATTTATCTTTGTAGAAAAGAAAGTGTGTTAATAATGTTTATTCACAAACCCCTGTACACAATATACTTACAAAATTTATGCACTGCACAGGAAGACTCCAAACCCTACAAAGAAACTTTCCAAGAAAAAGCTGAAGGGAAAAAAAAACAACGGACTTCGATCATTAACTTTTCATTTCTTTGAAACAGAGAACCAGAGCATTTTTTTTTTTTTTTAACTTTTCAATAATAAATGTCAGATTATGGAGATTTGTTTACCCATATAATTATATATATGGCGAAATGAAAGGTTATGATTTCCCACATTTTAATTTTATATCATCCAAGTATTGACCAGAAATATTAAGTGATATGAATACCACCTGCTTTGATCTTCAATAGGTGATCATGTTGTATGAAACTATGACCCAACTCAAAACTTGTCACCTACTAATACAAAAAAGAAATTAAAATGAAAAACTAAACAATTAAATTATAAATTGCTTTCCTCCATAATTTCCTAGCGAAAATAATGGACATTGAGATTCGGTCAACAAGTTCTTTCTCCTTTGTCCCTCTGGTGATACAAGAAAACACATACGATCCACTACTTCTTTTCCCTCTTTTTGTTTCTGGTATTTTCGGGTGTGAGATCATTGGTATCTTATTTTTAGTACATATGGAATGATAATGTTATAGTTATTGGATATTTTTCATAACTAAAATGCACTGATTTATTTCAATATTCAATTTATTCTTCATCATCGTCATGAGGTTGTAAGAACTCAGTTTTCACAGACAAAGGGATACTCACGTCATGTACTCCGTCAACCCAAGTAAGGCTTCCAAAATAGTAACCAGTGTTCATCTCGTGGATTGCGGAGATTGTGATTGTGAAAGTGAGTTTTTCAACTGTTGAATTGAAGACCAGAGCAGTAGGGTTCACATTTACAATTGTACCGAATGGAGGTTCAATGGTAGCTTTGTAAATGGACTCAGGGGCTCCAACATTTGTTACAGTTCTTTTTACTGTGACGGGAGTTGTCAGACTAGGTATGGTCACAGAAGGTAGGTTAACGTCAAGGATAGAGGGCTTCTTCACGGGACACGTTGTGTTTTTCCCTATAAGCCGAGAGATGGCAGAGTTGTTGTACCCCCTTGCATAAAGATATTCCATGTAGTCGGCTGCGCCCATGTCGTATACTAGTCCAGGGTCTGCTGCGCCATTGGGATTCACCAGACCACCTCCGAAGTCAAATGGATTTGCCAACTTTTGAGGAGATCCCTCTGCAAATATCGGTAAACCAGATGGGCCCTTCCTCCATGCTTCATTTAAATTCATAAAACTGTTAAGTTTCACATATATGTTATTGAAATTAGGAACATATCATATAATGTGATTACCAGTTGTGACTAGTGCTGACTTGATGGCTGCTGGAGACCAATTAGGATGCATTCCCTTGATAAGAACTACAATGCCTGTGACATGAGGAGTTGACATTGATGTTCCAGACATCATGGCATATCCACCCTCCGCGAATGAATAAAGTGGAGAAGTTGCTGCTAGTATGTTCACACCAGGAGCGGCTATATCTGGCTGTCCGACAAAGATACAACAACAAAAAAAGTGTTATAAGAAGAGTGAACAGTTTAAGACTTTAAGGTGAATCTCGAACGACACTAACTTGTCTATACCTAAAACTTGTTAACTTTTCCAGGAGAAAACATGCAAGAGATGATCCCTTGAAAAAAGTTTCAGTTTATTGAACTGTTGAGAGTTACAAATTTTCAAGAATTGATGTCAACATGAAAACTACAGTCACCCAGCCCTTTATACATTGAACATCTGCATTAATTTAGAGTAGATACCTTGAGACTTGCTGGTGTAATGGAGTTTGGCCCCCTAGAGTAAAGATAAGCCACCTTTGCAGATAGTGGTTTGCCCACAATCGTTTTAGGAGGGCTCAGCTTTACAAGAGGATATCTGTGCACTCCAAACAAATTTTGAGGATTACAAACAAACCTAGCAGTACTAATCACACATTTTACAATAAAGTTTAAAGTTACGTACTTGGTACACCGGATATAAAATAGAATTTGAGTGCCAATCTCATAGTCTACTTCAATGCATGGAAAGTCTTCATTACATGGAGATAAAGCACCACTTGGATTCTTTGCGATGATTAGGCCAACACCTCCTGCTTCTTTCACAACTGCTGAAGCATTTGTTATCGCTTGAAGACCCATTGTAGTGAAGCAGAGAACCACTTTTCCAGCTACTACAGTTTTGTTGAGTGAGAGGGATTCACACACACTGAAAACAAGCAACTCGTGAAAACGAATGATAAATATAAGGGTAAATTACATTTTCATACCTCAGGTTTGGGGTCTATTTCAATTCCTTACAACATCTTCAAAACATTTCACTTTCATACCTTAAGTACTATTTTATTTCAAAATAATACATCCGTTACATTTTCCATCCATTGATCTGTTAAATATTGACGTGGCTGCCACATATATGCCACGTGGCTGCCAAATGTCTGCCATGTGGCAAATAAACTTGCAACAGCTGGAAGAAGAAGAAGAAAAAAAAAACCTGCAGCAGCAGCAACCGGAAGAAGAAGGAAAAAAAAAACCAAACCCAGTTTGTCCCCCCCCCCCCCGGGACTCGCGACCCAAACCCAGTTCTCCCACCCCCCCCCCCCCCCGCCGCGCGACCTTCCCCCCTTCCCCTTCCCCGCGGGTCAGGATCTCGTGATTTTCAGTATGGGTGGGTTTTGGAAATACTTTGAGTTTGAGATGATTTTTGGACTGGTTTTGTGGTAGATCCACCTAATCTCGGGTGGAATTTTTTGGGGATGGGAGAAAGGGGTGGCTCGAGTGGGACGAACTGGGGCTTTTTTTTTTTTTTTTTTTTTTCTTTTCTCCCTCTTCTTCTTGTTGCAGGTTTTTGGGTTCTGGGTTAGGGTCGCTTGGGGGAAGGCACTGGTTTCATTTTTTTTTTTTTAAGAAAATTAAGGTTTTTTAAAAAAATTAAAAAATTATTTTATTTGCCACGTGGCAAACATTTGGTAGTCACGTCAGCATTTAACGGATCAATGGATGAAAAATGTAACGGAGATATTATTTTGAAATAAAATAGTACTTAAGGTATGAAAATGAAATGTTTTGAAGATGTTGTAAGGAATTGAAATAGAACCCAAACTTGAGGTATGAAAGTGTAATTTACCCTAAATATAATATAGTAAATTAGGCAAATTGTAAGGATCTGGCACAAAGTAATTAAGAATGCTACATACCCTCCAGCGGTAGGCCTTTCTGACTGTGGGTATACGAAGCTTGTAACATAGCTTGAGCCTAGAAGAATATCAAAGTATATGTGTATGAGATGCTTCAAACTTCAAAATGCTAATTGCCCCAATCACAAAAACATATACCAGGAAAGTTTTATTATTTCCTAAAGTTATAGAAGTAGAAAATTCTCGATCCATGGTGCTTGCTGCAACAGTTATGATCCAAGGTGCTGTGTTCACAACTGTTTGTGCTGAAGGTCCACTATTTCCATCTGCGCACACAACAGTAATCCCGTTAGCCACAGCATGAAACGAACCAGTTGCAATGGCATCACGCTCATCAACATCTGAGAAGAGGGGAACAGAATTCACAAGTGATAATGACAACACATCAACCCCATCGTGTATTGCTTCGTCAAAAGCTTTCAACATATCAGCTGTTGAGCATTTGCCTCCAAGCACATTCCAACAAACCTTGTAAATGGCCAACCGAGCATTTGGAGCACCACCTCTAATTGTACCAAGACCAAGGCCCTTGTAGCTAATGTTAGCCACAAAAGAACCAGCTGCAGTGCTTGAAGTATGAGTACCATGTCCATGTGCATCTCTAGGAGAATGGAATTCTTTGTCCAATGGCTTTGCATACTCGGCAAGAAGTCCATTGATGAACCAACGGGCTCCGATGATTTTTCTATTGCAATGTATTGTAGCATTGAAATTGTCACCGGATTCACGAACACCATTCCAATGAGATGGAACAGGCCCGAGGCCTTTTTCATTGAATGATTCAGACTCCGGCCAAATACCTTCTTCAATTCATTGAGTGGTTATGTTAAGGGACTACTACGTGTGTATGCGTGTGTGTGTGTGTGAGAGAGAGAGAGAGAGAGAGAGAAAGAGAAACCTGTGTCAAGGACACCTATGGTAACTAAATCCCCCATGTTGCTCTTGGGGAGACTATTGGAAGGGGAGTGAGGAGAGAGGCCAAGAAAATCCCAACTCCGAGTTGTTTCCAGCTTATGAAGGCTATTTGGTATGATTCGCACAACACCAGGCAACTCTTGAATTCACAAATGTTATAAGCATAAGAAGCCATAATTATAAGCACAGTACTTACTGATTTACATTTGAAGTACATTTCATGAGTCCATGGCAGTTTGTGTTATCGTTGCCAATCATTGAAAACGAGACATGACTTCATTGAATAATCTATAGCAATATTTTTAAAAGATACCTGAAAGTTGTTGGGTTTGAGACTCCGTGACCTTGGCTGCAAATCCAGATAAACCATGTTTGTAACTGTATACCATCAATTCCGAGGCTAATTCCTTGCTGCAGCACAAGAACCACATAAGTACTTAACAATCATTTTACTAAGATTTGGATATTTAAGCATCGATCGTAGACTAAAATTCACATAATTGGTCTTTAAGGCTTTATTTTTCTACATCCATTTATATTACCTTCCCACGACGGTGGAAAGCAAGTCATGATGTGAATCTGTGATTAACTTGGTGTTGTCATGCTGCCTATCTCCCATATAAACAATGTGTACCTGTTGGTTGAGAGATGTACTAGAGCACCCAGTTCAATTTTTTTCGAAGAAAAATTGATGAAAATGCAAATCGCAAAGAACACGAAAATTTATGAGATGAGATGTTGAAAACATACATGGCTCTTTGCTGCCACCTTTGTTATCAATCCCTAACCAGTAAAACAGATAAGGCAAAGTAGAGCGAGTATTGAACTTGAGCTGCTCATATTGTCCCTACCACATAGAGAAAGAGAGAAGGGGAGGAGGGTGGAAGAGGTTGATCAGATTAAGACCGATTTAAAGATGTAGAATCTGAGCACTCTCTTTTGAATAAATGGATTAAAAAAATAAAAAAACACTGAAGTAACAAATTACTTGCAATGAAATATACCAAATGCATATATATGAACATTTGACGAACTCTTGTTAGCCGCTACTTTTATAACAGCATTAGGCTGGTGCATGTTATAGCTTGGAGGGTCGGCCAAGTCAATAAAAGTTAAGGGAATTAGAGAATAAATAATGTGAAAAGTCAAACTTCTAAGTCCTTCAAACTTTTATTTTTATACCAGCAATATCAGCCGGACGGGAGAATATCCTACTCGAAACATCGGGTACAAGAATCAGTGGCGGAGCCGGCGAAGCCAGAAATTCATGTTAGGAAAGGCACACTTTAGATCAAAATTGACATAATATATATAGAAACTATCTCGTTCTTTTGATCGCTTTGGTATCAAATTCAAAGGTGAGAGTGATCATGCATTTATTCTTCATTATACATGGTCAACTATATCAAGAGTTGAAAATAAAACATTATTAAAAGCACATCCATTTATTCTTCAGTCTTGATATCAAATTCAAAGGTAACTGACCATGCATTTATTTTTCTCATAGTGACCAAGAGAACATTTTTCTAAAAACATTAAGGCATGAGAACATTTGATGGGCTTTTTGTACTAATTTGAAAAAAGGAAATATTTTTGTCTTCTTGATTTCATATATAATATAATAGAGGAAAATGAAAAATTAACCAAAATAATAGTCTACAAGCAAAGAGAATAATTGTATATAGGTAAGAAACAGAGAATATGATAAACTAATATTAGTCTAGAATTATAGTTTCAAACTTCTAATATAAAAAATTTAAAGCTTTTTATTTATTGGATTGAAATTAATTGGACTAACCAATACAATTATAACTTCAAGTTTATAGTGGTAATTAATGATAGTAGAGGTTGTCACGAAAAAATAATTTGAGGATAGGCCCGAGCCTACCCTAGTCTTAGGGTGGCTCAGCCACCGACAAAAATGGTTGTACTTAGTAGTAGGCTATCACTAATATAACTAACGAAAAGTTCAAAAAAACTTTAGTTTTAATGAAAAATGACAAATAAAGGTGTAGTGAATAGTATTAGAGTAAGGTAAAATTGTGGTTTTATTTTTTATTTTCTATTTCTTTTGAAAGCTACAAAATACTAATCTTTTTTGCTTAGTAATATCTTGACCCGAGTGAAGGGAATAAGGGATGATAATACAGAAGGTGACCGATACAGATTGAATGGAAACTTCTCTGCTAATACTAATCTAAAATCTTTGATCCATAACCTTTCAATGTTGTTTATTTACGTTCTAGAAACAAAAATAATAGGGTAAATTACATAGTAACCCTCAGGTTTGAGGTCTATTACAACTCCATACATCTTTAAAACATTTCATTTTCATACCTCACGTACTATTTTATTTCAAAATAATATCTCTGTTACATTTTTCATCTATTGATCCGTTAAGCGCTGACGTAGCTGCCACATTTATGCCACGTGTTTGCCAAATGGGTGAAGAGGAGAAAGGGCTCGGGGAAGGTGGGGATGGGGTGGGTTTTTGGATGGGAGGGGAGGTGAAGAGAGTGGAGGAGAGGGAGGTGGTTGGGAAGCTTGGGAGGGAGAAGAGGGGTGGGGAGAGGTTGTGGGGGTGGGTTATGCGTTTTCTAAGTTTTTTTTTTATTTAAATTTATTTAGAAGATTCAGGATTTTTTTTTTTTTAAAAAAAATTAATTAATTTTTTTTGCCACGTGGCACAAATGTGGCAATCATGTCAACGCTTAACAGATCAATAGATGGAAAATGTAACAGAGGTATTATTTTGAAATAAAATAGTACGTAAGGTATGAAAGTGAAATGTTTTAAAGATGTTGTATGAGGTTGTAATAGACCTCAAACCTGAGGGATTACTATGTAATTTACCCAAAATAATAGGTTGGAAAATAAACTCTATAAACCTTAACCCGAAAAGAAGACAAACGGGACAAAAAGGTTGGCGGTGAATGCTTTAGACACTGGAAATTAAACTCCCTTCCTGGTTGTGTTTGGGCTCAAAAAATATTGTTTTGGGCCGAGTTTAGATTCATCATTGGCCCAGAAGTTGTAAACAGGTGTCATTAGAAGATATCCAGCCCATGGGCCGTGCGGTCGAAGTTGGCCATATCCTATCGGAAAGTGGAATGTGGACGAATCCTGTTATAAGAGGGAGTCTCGACGGGATCAAGATGCTAAGATTGAATACGATCTGATAACGAGCTATGTTCAAAGTCCTAGTAGGAATAGGATTGGTCGAGATAAAGATGGATCATGAGAAGGAGTTCTAATCCGGGAGTGATTGGGATTCAATACAGGTTGGTTGCTATAAATAGGGAGGGAAGACATCGAAATAGCCCACTCCAATTCAACATACAACTGCCCTGCGCAAATTCTCTCAACAACCTTGAGACTTTTTTCTTTTCTATTTTTGCCGACAGACCTTCAGTTTGGATAAACAGCATTGTGAAGGCAACCGGTGATATCTTCAGTTGGCATAAACAGCACTGTCGCCGTAGAATCAGCCGATCTCGCAGCATCTTTAGTTGGCATAAAATGCACTGCGTCGAGGGCGACTGGTTATCTATCCAAGTCTCGGTCGAGAAGGATTTCCGAATCCTTATTGGTCGAGGTCATCTCATCAGCCTTCTCGGCGAAGTGAGCTGTTACAGTTTACTAGGCTCGGCACATTGCACGCCGAGTTATTTTATGATTGGATACTCTCAAGTGGGATTTAGAGTTCGGCATTTCGACGACCGAACCACGTTTACTGTTAAGACTTATATTCGCTTTGAGTATTTGTGCCATTACACTTTGGTGTCGATTCGGCTTGAGTTTACTCTGACGAATACCATCACTGTGACCGAATCCAACGACGACGATTTGTGAACTTCGCAAGAATAGTAGCCTTGACTTCAGGTTCGAGAACCCAAGAGGCCGAGGCGTGTTCCTTCCTCGGTCGCAATCGCAAGACACAGAAGTCAGTCGCGCACCTCATGCAACATCAATACATTTTACTCATTGGCCGAGCTCGGCTGTAGAGTTGGCACGCCCCGCATTCAACCGAAGGACGTAGTTAGCTCATAGATTACTCGTCCTGTGCGCCACGTAGGCTTGGTAGTTTTTAGGGTCAACATTTTGACACGCCCAGTGGGACCCAGTGCTAAAACTACGAAGTTCATGCCAATTGAGACACGATCGGTTAAAAAGAAAACAGTTATGGGAAAATCAACAACCGATTTGCCAATTCAGAACATAGGACAAAATGTACCACAGGCACATAATCCCCTTAGCGCCGTGACACCTGAGTCCACAAGTGCGACTCGCCGAGAAAAGGAAGTTGGTCTCGGCGGTCAGCTTCGCAGTTTAGAAATCCTTAACAAAAACACTTGTGTTCTCAACGAAGGGACAGTGGAGGACTGTGATGAAGATGGTGGTGAAGGTTCTGATCCACCAACAAGGTCGTTTCTTCGAAGACGACTTGACGAACAGTCTCGGACGGTTGAACAGACATTTAGTCGAGGAATCGATAAACTGCACGAGGTGATACGCAGTACTAGTGAGACACAAACCAGATTGCTTGAAATACTGGTTAGCAAGGTTTGCGACGACAGGTCTTTCGATTCTTCCAGGCAATTGCCACAAAAAAATAATCTGTTACCAATAGTACAGGCCGAGCCAATCCCTGCTCGGCTCAAGCCAATTGACTTAGAAAAAAGAGGAGGATCAATCAGTTGATCAGACGGATCCGACCAAAGGATCGAAACATCTGTTGATATAATAGAGGTTCAAAGGATGATCGATTCGGCCTTGAAAAAATGGCCAAAATTCCCAAAATTCATCCATCCATACCCGGCCTACGTGGAGAAATTTGAATACCCCAAAGGTTTCAAAATTCTGGATTTCAGCCTTTTTGCGGGAGAATCATCTTTGTCGTGATTAGAGCACGTCGCTCGATTTACAGCGCAATGCGGAGATGTTAATAGTGATTTTCATAAGTTGCGGCTATTTAACTTCTCGTGGACAGGCTCTGCATTCGCGTGGTATATTAACCTCCCTTCTAACTCCATTCAAAGTTGGGAGGAACTGGTCGAAAAATTCCATGAACAGTTCTATCGACCAGGAATGGAAATGTCAGTTTCCTCATTAGCTAGAATGGCTCAGACGACTGATGAGTCGCCCATGGATTACCTCACACGGTTCAAGTCAGCCCGAAATTGGTGCCGAGTACCTCTTCCTGAGGTCGAGTTTGTCAGGCTTGCCTTGAACAGGTTGGATGTAGAATATAAAAAGAAATTCTTGGGGGCAAATTTTTGGGATATATATGAATTGGCTCAATACGTCGAGCAGTATGAATATCTACTCTGAGAAGAAAAAATATCAAAATCTCCAACCCAAGGAACAATCTATAAGAACCCTTCGGTCAGTTATGCATCAACCAAAGGAGAAGACTCTCAATATGCCAGTATAGATGCGACCGAAATTGTCATAGATAAACCGTACATATGCAAGGCATTAGTTCATCCTAACTCCATAGATCCCAAAATTCGTTCTACCTCTGAAGAAACCGCAGTCAAAACATCAAAAGTGTATACTTTTGATATCACCAAGGCCGATGCAATTTTCGACCAGTTGTTGCTTGCGAGAATTATCAAACTTCGGCCAGGACATAACATCCCTAAGGCCGAAGAATTGAAAGGGAAGATATATTGCAAGTACCATAACTGGAACAAGCACACGACAAATAACTGTGTCGTGTTTCGAGACGCTGTCCAAAGCTGGATTGATAACGGCAAACTCAGATTTTCGGAAAAGAAAATGGGTGTTGATACTGACCCATTTCCCACGGCAACAGTAAATATGGTAAATGTTCACCTACCTAGGGACAAAGGGAAAGGGAAAGTCGAGTTTGTTACAATGCAACGCATTCTGAAGCAGAATCCTCGCCACAATTCAATATTGATTTTTGTTCAAACAAGCCACCCACAGCTCTTTGGGATCAGCTACCGTCAAGCCCATGACAGACTCCAGCACCGATGAAGAGGACGGGTCGGCGGTTTTATGCAGACAGTGTAAAGCAAATGTCAACGCCGAGCCAAAGGAAAAGTTATCTCAGGCTCTGATACAGCAACTGATGAACCAATATTATACTATATATTTCCCCCTTTTATATTTCTTTTCTTGTCTAGTTTAGTTGGAGGTTTTAAGTTTGTGTGATGGTTTTGCCATTTTGTGTTTCTATGAGCAGCATGATCAAGTTTGGTGGAAAAGTATGCAAACAGTGAAGAATGAAGAAAGCAGACATTTCAAGATTTCTAAGGACATCTTATTCATTAAAATCTAAGGACTTTCGGTCGACCAAATGTTATGGCCAATTCTACCCACTCTAGCTAATAAAATAAGAAAGTAAATGCACCTTGTGCTTTGCTTTGTCATCAATACTCGGCAGAAAAATTGGGTTTTAATTCCATTCATTGGCTTTTGGAGCAAAGGAAAAGGTCAGAGGAAAAAGTGGAGAGCACAACTGCCCACTCCATTAATTAATAAAATTAGGCAACACACGGCAATGGAGGAGTGGGTAGAAGACGAATAGACGGATGGGAGTTTTCTGGAGGGTGCAGAGCACAATAGAGGGAGTGGGGATAGCACGAAGAGAAGCGGAATGGGGACAAAAGCAGAGGAAAGGTAGAGAGCAGAGGAGAAAAAGAAGAAAGAAAAGAGGGGCGCTGGGGCTCCAAGTTAAAAAGAAAAGAAGAAGCATGCTCCTGTAGGGAGGGGATGATGATCAGAGAGCTCATCTTCTAAAAAAAAAAGGGTTGTTTTCTTTCTTTGATTCTTCATGGATAATTCCTTATGTATTAAGTCAAATATGTGTAACTAATTTCTTTTTTTTTTTTTTGCTAGAGTAAGGCCATAAGCCTTAACATGGCTATGTAGATTTCTCTTTCAATTGCTTAAGTGTTGATACATGCTTGCTTTGATATTTTCAATCATTGAATTAAACTATCTATGTGCCCTGATGCTTGATCACCATTAGGATGCTTAGAAAAGTCATTGGATGCAATTTTGAACGAATGTCACGTTCAAATTGGTTATGCTTCTTGTGATTGAGGATTGTAATTTCTCTTAAGGTAAATATCATACTTTTAGTGATTACATGGTTTAACAAAAGGATTTTCACCAAGATTAATGAATCACTCATGTTTATATTTAATCCAAATGTCATAGATAAATTGCATGTACTGATATGCGTTTTAGCTTGAATGTCACAAGTAAAACATACACAAGGAAAACCCAACCTTCAAAGCATGTGTGTTTTCGATCATTTAAGCAATTGGAAGAGCTACGTAGGAGTGTTGTTGGTAAAAGTTGAACTCTAGCACCTTGTCAATCTAATTCTCTTCACTTATTTGCATTATCTCAAGGTTCTATATTTACTTGTTTTGTTTAGTTGGATCACTATTCCTATAAGCCAATCCCCATTTTAGATATTTGTTTAGGTCACGTTCATTAGTATTTTAGTTTCATCGAATTAGTGTCATTTTTAAAGTTAACTAAGTTAAGTACAAAAAAAAAAAATAAACAAAAAAAAAACTCGTAATTTGTTTATAACAGTCCCTGAGGAGTTCAACCTTGCTTGAGCCATTCTATGCTACAAACACTTGTTCTCTTGCAAGATTTTTCTATGGTTTAACCCTTGTTTTACAAGTGGTAAAATTGCCATCAAGAAATTGGCGCCAATGCCAGGGACTGTGCCAACAGTTCCCGAGCTTTTGTGTTTATTTTGCTTATGCTTATGTTTAAGTCTTATTTTTATTAGTCGTTATAAAAAAAATAAAAAATAAAAAAAAACCCAGCAATTAATTTAGTTGAGTTTCGATCTTTGATTAAGTGCAGTGGATAGGTGATGTGAGATTTTTATCTTTGTTTAACTAACTAGGGGTTGCCAATTTGCATAAACTGTGTTTTTGATTCGTCTGGGTTTACTTACTTTATTCCCCCTTTTTGTTGTTTAGTTAGTTTCTGTTAAGTTTTATTTTATTTTTATTTTTATTGTGGCTTAATATTTTTGTTGTTTGTTCAGGTGTAGTATATGGTGATTGGAACAAGGTCCAAGGATCAAGTGCTTGCTCCTTACGACCCTGAACCAGAGAGAAGTGCAAGGAAGTTAGCTAAAGAAAGATATTTAGCACAAGATTCCAACCTTTGTGATACTTTTCTTGAGGATTTGTTCCGTGATCCTGAGAGCAGCACATCTATTTTCCAACCTTTGGCCCCAGTTGCAAACATGGCCCTAGCCTTACCTGCAGCAAGTCAACCTTTAAGGAATTCATTGCCATCGAGAGTCAATGCAATGCCAAGATGCATTGTATATCCAGATGAAGATGGGACAACCTTTGAAATCAAACCTCACATCCTTAATATATTGCCGTCCTTTCATGGATTGCCAAACAGTGATCCTAACATGCATTTGGCCGATTTTATTGAGGCATGTGACAACACCATAATCAGAGGTTTCTCTTCTAAAGCTATCAAGTTACGCTTGTTCCCTTTCTCTTTGAAGGACAAAGCCAAGGCGTGGCTGCATTCTCTCCCTACCAATAGCATTACAACGTGGACAAAATTGCAAGAAAAGTTTCTCAGTAAGTTTTTTCCCTCTTCCAAGACTCTTGCACTCAAGAAAGAGATATTGGCTTTCGCTCAAAAGCCAAACGAGTCTTTCCATGAAGCTTGGGAACGGTATAATGAGATGTACACAAAATGTCTTCATGCTGGGTTTGATTCTAACCTTCAAATGAACATCTTTTATGATGGTCTCAATGCCACCACCAAGAGTCAAGTTAATGCATCTGTTGGAGGATCGCTAATGTCAAAATCAACAAGGGAAGCATTTGAGTTGTTTGATATGATGGCTTCTGAATCCCAACAATGGACAGAAGAACAAACACAAAAGATGGGAGTTTTCGAGATTTCTCAGAGTTCTCCTAATGTTTCCGCTCAAATTGCTAAAATGGAGAAGAATTTTAATGCCAAGTTTGCTGCCTTAATGCAAGTCTCTTCCATACCCAATGCCCAATAAGCTTGCATCATTTGTAATGAGACAACTCATGACATTACTCAATGCCCCAACAAGGATAGCTATCATGAGCTTGTGCAAAAGCATGTGAATATGGTGAATAATTATATTAGACCTAGGATTGATCCTCATTCTAATACATATAATCCTGGGTGGAAGAACCATCCTAATCTTAGTTGGGGTGGCAACCAATAGCCCCGTCAATACCAACAGTCTTACCAATCAACTAGTGAGACTAAGAAACCATCTCTTGAAGATCAAATGTCGCAGCTAGCTTAACATATGTCCACTCTCTCTAATAGCACCAACAATTTTGTCCAATCCACACAATCTAGCATTCAGAATCTCACGGCATCAGTGGGGAATTTGGAGACTCAAGTTGGACAGCTTGCTACCATGTTCAATGAAAGAGAGAAAGGAAAGTTCCCGAGCCAATATGAGCAAAATCCAAGAGGGATAGAGCATTGCAAAGTTATACGAACATTGAGAAGTGGCAAGAGCTATGATAACAGGGAAGTGGTGCACCATGAAGCCAAAGTGGAAGAAGAAGAGCTTACTGAAAGTGCATCGTTGGCTATAAAATCTCGGTCAGGGGCTGTTTCTGCAGAAGATATTCCAGATCCTAGCGCGAGTGACAAAGTGCAATCTCAACCCAACTTTGATGTAAACAAGGAAAATGGTTTTGGGAGATTATTTGCACCTTCTAACAAGCCACCATACAAGCTATCTCTGCCATTCCCACAACGACAGCAACAACGTTCCAAGGATCAACAATGCATTGAATTCATGAAGACGTTGGCTAAGGTTCAAATCAATTTGCCTCTATTAGGAGCTATGTTCTAAAAAGAAAAAGTTCTTGGAATACGAGAAGGTGATTTTAACTGAGCAATGCAGTGCTATCCTCTTACATAAGCTACCACCCAAGAAGAAAGATCCGGGGAGTTTCACTATCTCTTGTACTATTCGTAGTCTTGATTTTCATAAAGTGTTGATTGATTTAGGTGCAAGTGTTAACCTTATACCCTTTTCTGTTTTTCAAAAATTAGGTGAAGGATAACTCAAGCCCACATATGTGAGTCTTCAATTGGCAGATAGGTCTGTGACCTATCCTTTGGGTATTCTGGAAGATGTGATTATTAAAGTGGATAAATTATATCTTCCAGTTGATTTCATTATACTTGACATGGAGGAAGACAATGAAGTGCCTCTCATTTTAGGCCGACCGTTCATGGCCACCGCCCGGACACTTATTGATGTGGAAGCAGGTACTTTAACCTTAAGAGTGCAAGGAGAGTCGGTTGTATTCAAACTCTTTGAAGTTGTAAAGCATCATTTCGAACCTGAAGAGTGTTTTCGTGTTGACGTTTTGGATGGGATTGTGCATGCAAACTTTTCCTCCCGAGCGTCTAACGATGAGCTGTTAACTTGCCTCCCCAACCATGATGCTTCTTTATCTATGGAAGAAAATATGGTGGACCTCATTGCTGCATTAGATAGTGCACCAATTCATAATCCAAAGTGGCGACATGTTGATGAAAGCCTTGGAGTGCCTAATCAGCCCCATCTTCCTTCAAGTGAGCAAGCTCCGAAGTTATAGCTCAAGCTACTGCCAAGCCACCTCAAGTATGCTCATCTCGGGGTGAACGAGACCTTGCCTGTTATTATTGCTGCTGATCTTAGTGACACAGAGGAAGACAGATTACTAAGAGTTCTTCGCAAGTATCAAGATACTCTGAGGTGGACACTCGCTGACATTAAGGGCTGACATTAAGGGCATTAGTCCAGCTTTGTGCATGCATAGAATTTTTATGGAGACTGAGACTAAACCGATTGTTGAAGCTCAAAGACGTCTAAATCTGATCATGAAGGAAGTTCTAAGGGTTGAGGTGATGAAGTTACTTGATGCGGGTATCATTTATCCAATCTCAGATAGCAAATGGGTAAGCCCAACTCAGGTGGTTCCAAAGAAAACTGGTATTAATGTGGTGAAGAATAATAACAATGAGCTTGTGCCTACAAAGATGACCACGGGATGGCGAAGGTGTGTTGACTATAGAAAGCCCAATAACCGCACTAGAAAGGATCATTTTCCGCTGCCATTCATTGATCAGATGCTCGAGAGACTAGCCGGTCATTCTTTCTATTGTTTCTTAGATGGTTATTCAGGGTACAACCAAATTCCAATTGCCCCTGAGGATCAAGAGAATACAACTTTTACATGCCTTTTTGGTACATTTGCATACAGACGAATGCCATTTGGATTGTACAATGCCCCTGCCACTTTCCAACGATACATGATGAGTATTTTTCCGGAATGGTTGAAAATATTGTTGAGGTTTTTATGGATGACTTTTCTGTCTTCGGTGATTCTTTTGATATATGTTTGGATAACTTATTTTTGGTTTTGGAAAGGTGTAGGGAGACTAATCTTGTGTTAAATTGGAAGAAATGTCATTTTATGGTTAAGCATGGCATTGTGCTAGGACACCTAATTTCAAGAAAAGGAATAGAGGTCGACAAGGCCAAGATTGATGTGATAGCCAATCTGCCACCACCCACTTCTGTGAAGAGTGTGAGATCTTTCTTGGGACATGCGGGTTTCTATTGAAGATTCATCAAGGATTTTTCCTAAATCAGTCGTCCCCTTTGTAATTTACTTGCTAAATATGCTACTTTTGATTTTGGTGCAGCTTGTCATGAAGCTTTCAACAAATTGAAGGATTTTCTCACATCAGCCCCAGTTATAACAGCTCCCGATTGGGCCTTTCCTTTTGAGCTCATGTGTGATGCTTCCGATTACGCTGTGGGTGTTGTCCTTGGTCAGCGACGTGACAAGCTCCCCCATGTTATATATTATGCCAGCCGCACTTGAATGATGCTCAGCTGAATTATGCCACTACGGAAAAAGAATTACTTGCAGTGGTATTTGCTCTTGAAAAGTTTCGATCTTATTTAATTGGTGCTAAAATCATTGTGTATTCTGATCATTCTGCTATGAAATACTTATTGTCTAAAAAAGAGGCCAAACCACGATTGATTCGATGGGTCCTTCTCTTGCAAGAGTTTGACTTGGAGATCCGAGATAAAAATGGACGTTAGAATGTTGTGGCGGATCATCTCTTAAGATTAGTAGACGCAAGCACAGATGAGGCAGATTCGTTGCCACTACAAGAGAGCTTTCCGGACAAGCAACTTCTAGCAATTACTCATCAAGTACCATGGTATGCCGACATCGCAAATTATTTGGCATATGGAGAAATACCATCAGAGTTCAGTTACCAACAAAGGAAGAAGTTCCTCTCCACTGTAAAACACTACTTTTGGGATGAGCCATACCTTTTCAAGCATTGACAAGATCAAATCATTCGTCAGTGTGTCCCCTCAGAAGAACAAGAAAGCATTTTGAAGTTTGCTCACCATTATGCATGTGGTGGTCATTTTGGACCAAGAATGACTGCTGCCAATATCTTACAGAGTGGTTTCTTTTGGCCATCTTTATTCAAAAATGCATACCTATGGTGCCAGGCTTGTGATAAGTGTCAAAGAGTTGGCAATCTTTCTCAGAGAAATGAGATGCCCCAACAAAGTATTTTGGTTATTGAACTATTCAATGTCTCGGGTATAGACTTCATGAGACCTTTCCCTTCTTCACATGGCAATCTTTACATCTTGGTGGCGGTCGATTATGTCTCTAAGTGGGTGGAGGCAATAGCTTATCCAACATGCAAAAGTTCTGTGGTGTTAGGTTTCTTGCAGAATACTATTTTTCCCCTATTTGGAGTACTTCGTGCTATCATCAGTGATGAAGGTACACATTTCTTAAACCGCACCATAGCTGCCCTTTGTGCCAAGTATCATATTCACCATCGCATAGCCACCACATACCATCCACAGACATCTGGACAAGTTGAAGTATCTAATTGTGAGCTCAAGAAGATTCTTGAGAAAACTGTAAGTTCATCTCGAAAAGATTAGAGTTTAAAGCTTACTGATGCTTTGTGGGCATATAGGACAGCTTATAAGACACCAATTGGGATGTCTCTTTTTCGTTTGGTGTATGGGAAAGCTTGCCATCTGCCTATGGAACTTGAGCACAAGGTATATTGGGCTATTAAGCACCTCAATTTTGACTACCAGGCAGCGGGAGAGAAGCGGAAGGTGCAGTTGAATGAACTGGAAGAAATAAGGAATGATGCTTATGAGAATGCAAAGATTTACAAGGATAAGACCAAGAAATTTCATGATGCTCACATCCTTCGTAAAGAGTTCCATCCGGGTCAGAAGGTTTTGCTTTTTAATTTGAGACTGAACTATTCCCAGGAAAGCTCAAATCACGATGGAATGGTCCATATCGTGTTGTACAAGTCCATCTTCATGGGGCTGTGGATATCCAAAACATGCAAACTGGTTTTGTCTTCAAAGTTAACGGGCATCGCTTGAAGTTATACAAGCTTTCTATCACTTTGAAGGAACCTGTTATTTGAATCAAACTGCCAACAGAATGTCTAGCTCTAGACAGTAACTAAAGCGCTTCTTGGGAGGCAACCCAAGCTTTCTATCTTTCATCTTTAGTTTGAATAATTTTAAATGTTCTTGTTCTGTTTTCTTTTATTTTCTGGTTTTGAGTGTTTAAGTTCTACTTTTGATCTCCTGATGCAGGTAATTGCAGTCTCTACCACAACTTCTAGCAAAGTTTCATAATCCCACGGGTTAATCACACAGTTGTTATGGATAATGAGACATGTTGAAGCAAGTTTGGGGATCTTTTGGAATTATACCATGGAACCAAAATGCATTTTTGCTGCTGCTACCTCACCTTCGAAATTTGGTGTGTTCTTTCCTTTTCTTTATTTATCTTTATTTTATTTTGTATTTCTTTCCTTCCATTTTTATTTCTCAATGTTCAAAAATTCCTTTCATTATCATTGGGACAATGATAGAACTACGTTTGGGGGTGGAAATGCATATTTTGTTGTTTGTAGCTGCTTCTCAAGTCAATGATGAGATGTGATCTTAATTTTTTTCTTACTTTCAAGACGTCCAAGCATAACAATAGTTCTTTTCATTGTTTTTATGTTAACCGTATTTTCTAGCAAACATCCTTGAAAAATAAATGTGCCTAGTTTTGTCAATGTGAAACTTGAGCATGATTTAACGTTTCATATGTGAATCATGTGAGATTTTGTAAACCTTGTGAGCTTTTGAGCCTTTACATGATTGAACCATTATGCATCAGTCACATTTATTCTTATGCGTGTGATCTCGTTCTTACATGTATCTCTAGAACTTGCTTTATACTTCTCGATTCATTCATCAATTCATGTGATAACTTGGAAGTGAAATAGGCCGTCTTTGGATCGTTTGAGCCTTTCATGCCTACCTTATATGCTATGTTTATCCGTAGTAGCCCATTGAGCCTTTAACTAAGCCATTTCTTTGTTAGCCATATCTCTTTACCATGCTCCGGTATTGGAGTTGAGCCCATACACAGAAATTGATTCCTTATTGTTTTGAGAAAGTATTACATGGGTTGTACTTTTGGGGGTTTTGTTTATGTAGAAAAATGGATGGAGCATGTGTATTACAATGAAATGTGAATTCGATGGGTGATGTAGCTTTTGCAGATTTGTGCATAGCTTTTGCAGATTCAACATGATCTCTTTGAATTCTCTTAAAAATTAAAAAAATTAAAAAAATTAAAAAATAAAAAGAGAAAATTGGAGAGTGTTGATTTGTTGAAAATGTGTCTATAGAGCATAAATTTCCTTTTGAAGTTGAATGTGGGGAGTACCAGGTACTCGTGGTTTTATTAGTTTGCTTTCAATTTGAGGTGGTGTGATATTGAGGTGTTGGAAGACTACTAAAGTGTACTTTCTCAAAACTTTTGATTTCCATATCCTTTCTTTCATTAGCCTAGCACCTTTAACTCCATTACAACCGTAATAAAGACCTATTGATCCAAGGCATTACCTAAATATTGATAGCGAGCTAGGTGGACAAGCAAGCATATGGCAACATGTACAATGAGATCACTTGAGTGAAACACATTAACCGAAACATATGAGTGAATGAGAATATGTCTTGTGAGAGGCTCACATGTTTGCATATGATGATTTAAGGGAGTTTGGAATTGCATTGACATGACTAGCTCACACATGACATTTCAAGGTGTTGTTTGAAGGAAATTTGGTTAGCTATTGGATGATGTTTTGGGCTCTTGTTGCTTAGTTTTTGGCTGTTTGTTTCATGGTTGGCACTTATCTCTGAGCAAAGCCTTATGTGTAACGTTGTACTTTTTGAGCAAAGCCTCAATGGTTCTATTGCAAAAGTGATACCCTCCATCACTTATGATTACTCTTGGCATTCCAAACCTTGCAAATAGGTTAGTCCTAATGAAATCTGCAACCACTCGAGAATCAATAGTTCGGGTGGCTTTTGCTTCCACCCACTTCGACACATAATCCACAGCAAGTAAGATATAAAGGAAACCATGTGATGAAGGAAAAGGACTCATAAAATCAATGCCCCAAACATCAAAAAATTTAACAGGAAGTATGACATTTTGCAGCATTTGATCCCTTGCACTTATATTACCCATTCTTTGGCAACGATCACAAGACATACAAAAGGTTCTAGCATCCTTAAATAAAGTTGGCCAATAAAATCCACATTCTAAAACCTTAAGGGCGGTGCGTTGTGTCCCAAAATGTCCCCCACATGCATAAGTGTGACAGAAAGTTAAAATAGAATTGAACTCCATGTCATGCACACACTTACGTATAATCTGATCCGAGCAATATTTCCACAAGTATGGATCATCCCAAACATAAAATCTAGCATCCTTTTTCAATTTATCACGTTGGTTTATGTTTAAAGTGTTTGGAACTTGTTTAGCCACCAAATAATTTACCAAATCAGCATACCAAGGCTCACTTACCTTAATGGACAGCAATTGCTCATCAAGGAATGTTTCTGAAATAGGTACAGAAGACTCCTCATGTACCATACGGCTTAGGTGGTCAGCCACCACGTTTTCACTCCCTTTTTTGTCTCGAATTTCGATGTCAAACTCTTGAAGAAACAGCATCCATCGAATTAGCCTTGGTTTGGCTTCTTTCTTGGTGAGCAAATACTTTAAAGCTGCATGATCAGTGAAAATAATAACTTTAGTACCAAGTAAATATGATCGAAATTTATCTAAAGCAAAGACAATAGCAAGAAGTTCTTTTTCAGTGGTAGAATAGTTTAATTGAGCATCATTCAAT
Organism: Malus fusca; assembly: GCA_035220775.1. NCBI lineage: Eukaryota > Viridiplantae > Streptophyta > Magnoliopsida > Rosales > Rosaceae > Malus > Malus fusca. The sequence continues at coordinate 23,438,325 of CM069072.1, read as the reverse complement.
GTCCAGGATGCGTAGTAGATAACATGTGGCTTCTTGTCCTTTCTTTGGCCTAAAACAGCCCCTAACGCATAATCGGATGCATCACACATGAGCTCAAAAGGAAGGCTCCAATCAGGTGGAACAATGATAGGTGCCGGGGTTAGCAACTCCTTGAGGTGTTGGAAGGCTGCTTTGCATTCCTCGTTGAAGTCAAAAGTCACTTCTTTTTGTAGGAGACGGCAAAGAGGTTGGGAAACCTTTGAGAAATCCTTGATGAATCTTCGATAGAAACCTGCATGTCCAAGAAAAGAACGAACCTCTCTAACCGAAGTAGGAGAGGGTAAGTGGCGCACAAGATCTATCTTTGATTTATCAACCTCAATACATTTTTCAGAAATTATATGACCTAAAACTATGCCTTGTTTAACCATGAAATGACATTTTTCCCAATTTAGAACAAGGTTAGTTTCAATGCATCGTTTTAAAATCAAACTGAGATTATGCAAACAACCATCAAATGAATCACCAAAAACGCTGAAATCATCCATAAAAACCTCAATAATTTTCTCAACATAATCTGAAAATATACTCATCATGCATCTTTGAAATGTGGCAGGTGCATTGCATTAACCAAATAGCATGCGACGATAAGCAAATGTACCAAAGGGACATGTGAAAGTGGTTTTTTCTTGATCTTCCGGGGCTATCACAATTTGATTATAACCTGAATATCGATCAAGAAAACAATAAAATGCATAACTCGCTAACCTTTCAAGCATTTGATCGATGAATGGCAAAGGGAAGTGATCATTCCTTGTTGTGGCATTGAGCTTCCTATAATCGATACAAACCCTCCAACATGTTTGGATTCGAGTAGGAACAAGCTCATTTTCGGCATTTGTCACCACAGTTACTCCAAATTTCTTTGGAACACATTGAACCGGAGAAACCCAACGACTATCCGAAATTGGATAGATCACTCCACAATCAAGTAGCTTGATTATCTCATTCTTCACCACGTCCATCATTAGAGGGTTGAGTCGGTGTTGAGCCTCTCGAGATGTTTTAGACCCCTCCTCCAAAATTATACGGTGCATACATGTGGTAGGGCTAATTCCTTTGATGTCGGCCAACGTCCACCCAATTGCTGTTTTGTACTCCTTTAGCACCCTCACCAACTTACCTTCTTCTTGTGCCGTGAGTGATGAAGAGATAATGACGGGCAAGGTCTCTTGGTCTCCCAAGAAAGCATACTTCAAATGGCTTGGCAATGGTTTTAGTTCAAGGGAAGGTGGCTACACAACTGAAGGAAGTGGCTTATTAGCCGAAACTGAAATTGAAATTGGGTCCAAAAACTTACCAGATTGTGATGGCGATGATTCGAGGACAGCCACTATCTCAACCATATCTTCATTAGGAGGCACGGCATGAAGTTCTCCATGCATGCCGTGGGTAGGCATTGTGGCGGATCCATTGTTTTTGAACTCCATTCCTCTTGCAATGACCAATTCAAGTGCATCTTCATTCAATTGTTCAAAATGGTCCTGCGCCAAGGAATCAATTACATCAATAGAAAAACATGAATGATCATCACTAGGGTACTTGATAGATTCAGAAAGATTGAAATTAATAACTTCCCCATCAAATTCCATTGTCAATGTCCCATTAAACATATCAATCTTAGTGTGGGCAATTTTCATGAATGGTCATCCAAGGAGGATTGGTAATGAAGGGGAATGGTCTGATTCTTCCATTTCAAGCACGTAGAAATCCGCCGAAAAAATTAGATGATTGACATGCACTAAAACATCTTACAAAACTCCCTTTGGATAGACATTAGATCGATCGGCCAATTGAATGATCACACCATCATTTTTTAACTCACCTAAGTTCATATATGCATAAATTGAATAAGGCATGACATTAATAGATGCACCTAAGTCTAGCATGGCATGTTCAAAACGATTATTGCCAATAACACAAGGAATTGTAAAACTACCCGGATCTTTGCATTTAGGGGGCATTTTACCTTGTAAGATGGCTGGAACATTTTCACTTACCTTGATAACCTCCTTGTTCGAAATTCTCTTCCTAGTGGTGCAAAGTTCTTTCAAAAACTTGGCATACCTTGGAACTTGCTTAATTGCATCCAAAAGTGGTATATTGACTTGGACTTTTCTAAATGTTTCCAAAATGTCCTTTTCAGCCTCCTCCTTCTTTAATTGCATGAATCTGCGAGGAAAGGGTACATTTGGGGGAATAACATTAGAAATAATCGAATTTGGAACCTCCTTACCTTTGGAAGACGAATGGGAGTGTTTGGGTGGCTGCGCCATGGGTGGTTCTACCCTTGCCGTGGCTTGCTCTTGTTCCTCCTCCTCGAATTGCAACTTCTCGTCCTCTGTTGGGGCTGATTTAGATGGTTGTGGGGTTGTTCTAACTTGTTTTCCACTTTGCAACATGATTGCTTTTACAGATTCGAATCTTCCTTTCGGGTTGACAACGGTTGAACTAGGCAACTTACCTTGCTCTCTGAATTGGCCCATGAACTCCGCAATCTATCCTACTTGCTTCTCCAATTCATCCACCTTTTTGTCTCTATTTTGCATTCCCTACGCCATAGAAGTTAATAATTGAAAACTTTGATCATTATCTATAGACGAACCTGATTTGGATTGGGCAGGTTGTGCTTGAGGTTGTGTAGGTGCGTATGGCCTTTGGTAGAATCCCGGAGGTTGCTGCCTATATACGCTTTGTTGTTGGGTTTGTTGGGGCTCTCTCCACTTGAAATTTGGATGTTATTTCCAGCCTGGATTGTATGTATTAGAGAAAGGATCACTCTTTGGTTGGTTTTGGCTCCCAAAACCCACGGCATTGGCAGATTCCCACCCTCCATTCTCGATTAATTGAGGGCACTTATCCGTGAGATGTCCATTCATTGAGCACACGCCACAAGCAGCTACACTTTGTACCTTTGGTATTTCAACCACCTGTGAAATAAGAGTAGTAAGATTAGCCATTTGATTTTGAAGTTCGGAAATAGCACTTACCTCATTCACATGTTGCTGTCGTGTGGTGTCTCTTTGGCCAACGCCTTCACATTGTTGAGCGTTCAAGGTGCGGTTAGCAATTAAGGTCTTGGCAGCCATGGGTGTTTTGTCCACCAAAGCTCCTCCTGCTGAGGCATCTAACATTTGGCGTTCAATTAGTAGAAGCCCTTCGTAGAAATATTGAAGAAGAAGCTCCTCCTTCATTTGGTGTTGAGGACATGAGGCAACAAGGGTCTTGAATCGCTCATAGTATGCTGGGAATGATTCGCCTTGGTTTTGTTGAATGCCACTAATCCTTTTTCACAGAAGAATGACTCGAGAAGTTGGGAAAAACTTCTCCAAAAACGCCCGTTTCATACTCTCCCATGATGTGACAGTTCCGGGGGCTAGTTCATACAACCAATCTTTAGCCTTTTCCAAGAAAGAAAAGGGAAAAGCTTTCATTTTCAGAATGCTCCCATCAACATTCACATGGGTCATGCTCGAACAAACAACCTCGAACTCCTTCAAATGTTTATTAGGATCTTCCATGGACAACCCATGGAACTTAGGAATATGGTGCAATAAGCTGTACTTTAATTCGAACTCGTCGGTCTTGTCTTGGGCCGCCCTTGTATATTGAATGCATAAGGGCGTGGCATTGTCCAATCCCGAAGTGGAAAGCTCCTTGATTGTTCGATTGTCCGCTGCCATATCTTGTACTTCTTAAAAAATCCCTGTCGTGGCCTCCTCTTGCTCTTCTACTTTTTCTTCTTCAAGCACAGGGTCAGGGCTATGTGGATTGGATTCTTGTTTATTCCTCTTCCGTCTCAAAATCCGCTCGAAATCGTCGTCAAAGTCTAATATATGCTCACAAACCGGTTGAGAACTCTGAGTCATAAACTAGTACCTAAACCAAGAAAACGAAATAAGGTCAGAAACTATAACAAAAATACACTAAAATAAACAAAAAGAAATAACAAGGGATTAGAAAAGTTGCTTATCCCCAGAAACGGCGCCAAAATTTGATGCGAAAATTAACTTAACACACAAATTAAACCCTCTTTTGACAATTGTAGTATATATGTAAGTAGGGATCGTTCTTAAACCGGGGATTATGAGGGATTGCTAAAACACTCTAAACTGACTCAAAGACACAAAAACAAACTAAAAACGTTTGGATAAACTCAAAAGATTCAAAACAAGTTCACAAGACTCAAAATAAGCTAAAAACACTCAAAACTGCCTAAAAACACAAACTAGGCAGTTTCTGACACTAAACACAATTTTGGACGAAAATTGGTTTTATCTTAACTCAAAACACTTAAAACACAACTAGGACATATTCTAACTAATTAGACACTCTAAAGTAAAGGGGGATTTGGTTTTGGACGAAAATAAAGTAAAACTAATCAGAAACTAGAACTAGGCAGATTTGCATGAATTTGGGGAAAAACTATGGGTGATGGGTTAGCTAGAAGGTCTTTCTCCACACATGACACACTTGCATATAAAACAATTTCCAGTTGCTTTTCAATAAACCATGAACTTCAACACCCCAGATTAATTAGGTACGCTTAAATTAATCCTCAGATTTTCCTTATGTCATTGAATTGGATGGAAATAGCGCATCGCAATCAAATTATTCTTCAAAAGTTCCCTATATGAAAGCGCATAATAGAGATACAATCAAAGATCATTAAGTTCTATGAAAATCATAAGTATTGACAAGGCATTCGTAACTATGAAAGCGCATGATACTTATGCCAGGAATTTACTTAACACGATTGTGACTACCAACCTCCACTACTCATGAATATAAGTTTGTAACGATTAGGTGAAACTCCCTTATATCCTAGTATCAGATGTATGCATGTAAATTAAGTGTGCACTCTCAACCCACATACATAAACAAGTTTTAATTCAAACAGATAAGTAAATTGAATTCACAATTTATGGAATCACAACTGGATGTAATCAAATTATATTGCAATTATAATCATGGTTTCGAAATTCCCCCTAGCTAAGAGGGGTTTAGTTCCTCATACTCACAAAACAAAGATTATTGAACTTAAACATTGAAAACAAAAGAAAGATTACACCTAAAACGTTCCAGCAACTCTAACTTGAATGGCAAGCATGTCCAAGGGCTCTCATTCTCCTTCTTTGCTGCGACACAAGGGTTGGGTGAATGTTTTAGTGGTGGTTTTTATGGAAGAATGGCTGAAAGTATGTATGGTGGTGAATGGGTGCGGCTGGAAGTGGATGGATGTGTAGAATGGTGAATGAATCCCCTTGTGTGCGGCAAAGGGGTCCTATTTAAGGTTTTAGGAAATCAAAACCCTAACTTATTTTGGTTAACAGAAATTAAACCAAAACATAAAGGGAAATAGGAATTAAAGTCAAAATCCTAAGGAAAAGGTAAGGGGATATGCGGCAAGGATGTTTAGGGAAGGGGAAAGTGCTTTATGGCAGAAAATAGGAAAGTGAATGATCTCCCTTGTGCGGCAAGGAAGTGAAAGGGAAATGAGAGGTGCGGCATTCCTCCTTGACTGAGATTAGGGTTTCTAGAACATGTAATTAAGTGTCCCAAAGTATTTAGGACACCCCTTTGCAGCTGGAACTTAGGTGAATTAGGATTAGGAAAGGTTAGAACCAAATAAGGTAACTTGGCTAACATTCCTTCTTTCTTGCTTTGATCTTTGACTTTCTTTTCTTGAATTGATTTCTTCATAACTTTAGCATAATCCTAGCCTCTTTTGGTCTTCAATTTCGTCCATCACCTTGCTCCATGCATGTGATATTCATTCCAAGCCCAAAACTGCTCCAAAAGGCACCAAAATGCACTTTCTTGCCACTTTAGCCCTTTAAACCTACAAACATACGAAAATTGCTTGAAATACTAAATTAACTAAGAAATAACAACATAAATGCATAAGAACAAGCTAACTAAGTAGTATAAATATGCTCCTATCAAGTACCCGACCACCTAAGAAAGCGAAGTCCTGTTAGTAGAATTACTCAAATGTCTAAAAGAAAAAATATAGGTGGAGACGGGGGTATACCTTGGGGCGCCTCTTTAGATTGAGGGGCAGAGGGTTTCTTCGGCCGGTCATCGAAAATTTTGTTGACTACTTCCTCGACTGAAGTGTCAAAAAAGTCATGCGTATATTCTTCCCACCAGTCGCTGAAGATATCAGTGCCGAGAGATTCAAGAGAATTTGGTCGAAGACGAAATTTCCTACATCATTCCTGAAATTCTTTCTCGACGTCTCTACACTCCCTTTCTGAAGAACCAGAGACGCGCCCTCGGGTCAGAAGGGAGTGAGAAAAAAAGTAAAGGCAATGGGCAACCTTGGAGGTAACCGAGCTGCCGGGCGGCAAAGTGGGGGTGATAAACTTCCCAACTCGCCCGATGAGCATCACAACCAAGGGGAAGGTCACGAGTTAACATGAACGACCCCCAGTTTTGACGAAAAGTGGCATCCTCGTTGTCACTCCAAGTCAATGTGGGAAGCCTGGTGGAGCAAGGATATTCTTGACGACGACATATCAAGAATTCGTCATCAGAAAGGACATCCAGGCCGAAGAGGTGTTTGAAGACTTCTTCAGCTAGGTGAGGGGGTACTGGTCGGGAGGCCAATTGAAGGCCGAGCGCTACAGTAGACTGGAGGTCGGAAACTTCTGGCCGAAACGTGGAGAAATAAACCTGCAGCCAGAGTTGGAACACCCAAATGGGTCTATTCTGGTGCGGGTTGATCTTGTTGAGGGTTATCTCTGCCAAGCAACGAAGAAGGTTGGCAAAGATGGCGGGGCTGAGCGCTAGAGAATGGCCACTAGCCAGAGCTTCCGCTACCGGCATGTTCTCGACCAAGCATTTATTTGACTTGGTACAACAAATAAATTTGTTATACCAGTAAAATAGGAAGGCTTCGTGTTCCCCCTTCCGAAGACTCGCCTCTCCTCGACCAGCAAAATAAAGGATAAGGGTGTTGTAGTTCAGAAAATTCTTGTGCAATTTCTGAACATCGACTTTTGAAGGCTCTTCACCTTCCTGGCTCAACGTCTCGACGGCTCGATCGTCAAACAACGCCTTGAGGTCAAGGTTAGAGGGGCATCCAATAAGGGTAACGTCGACCGGGATGCCAGAAGGAGAAGTCGCAATGATAGCTGAGATGTCGAGGATGGTAGGAGTCATAGGACCGAATGGAATGACCATGGTGTTGGTGGCCGAGTACCAGAGGCTAAGAGCTGCCATGAGAAGCTTTTTATCCATTGTAATATCCATAGTCGAGAACTTGATATCGTCGTAAATACAAAGAGTTTTCCACTCTTTACCGAAGAACCTTTCCATTCGAACGACCCATGCCACCCAGTTCGCATTAGGCGAAGGCCAGGATCCTTGGGGTTTTGTTTGACACCACTTCGACCAATCGAATCCTTGCAGCAAACCTGCCAAGCAGTATTTTTTTAACAGGTTGGTGATGGATGACGGCACCATATCCTTGAAGAGTGGGCCCAGAACTTGGTGAGTAGTGTTTCACTCACCCTCGAAACGCAGAGTCTTGATAGCGTGTTGATCGATGAAATCCTTGCACTTGTTGCACTCAGAAGAAAGTTGTGAGACAAATGAGGCCATTGAGGAAAGGTTAGAAATTTCTGAGATGAAAGTTTCAAAATCCCTGGTTTTTGAAGGTCTTAAAAGAACACAGAACGGCAAGAAAATTTCAAAGGTTTGAGAGAGCGTAAGGTATGAATGGAAGAGATCCAGGTATTTATAAGCATTTGGGAATGGAAGGCTAAACGGTTGGTTTTTAAAATCAAGGGTAAAATCAAGTAGGAGATATACTAATCATTGTACATGATCAGAAAATCAAGGCGAGAGGATCGAGGTTTTCACGGATTGAGGACGCACGATGGCGTGTTACGGTGGTTTTAATGCAAGAGAGACGTTTCGGCGGTCGCATAGTTTCGAGGATCATGATTAAAGACTGCTAAGGTAACCAGAGGGTTGACACGCAGAAGGATGGTTTGGAAATCGAGATTGTGGGATCACGTCTCATAAGTGCGCATGGTAGCAATTCTCGATAGTCAGTTTCACTTCTTCAAGGTCGAGGCTCGAACTAAGGAGTATAGGTTGACGACCTCAGAATCGAGGGGGCAATGTTTGGGCCCAAAAAATATTGTTTTGGGCCGAGTTTAGATTCATCATCGGCCCATAAGTTGTAAACAGATGTCATTAGAAGATATTCAGCCCATGGGCCGCGCGGTCGAAGTTGGCTATATCTTATCGGAAAGTGGAATGTGGACGAATCCTGTTATGAGAGGGAGTCTCGACGGGATCAGGATGCTAAGATTGAATACGGTCTGATAACGAGCTATGTTCCAAGTCCTAGTAGGAATAGGATTGGTCGAGATAAAGATGGATCATGAGAATGAGTTCTAATCCGGGAATGATTGGGATTCAATACAGGTTGGCTGCTATAAATAGGGAGGGAAGACATCGAAACAGCCCCCTCCAATTCAACATACAACTACCTTGCGCAAATTCTCTCAACAACCTTGAGACTTTTTTCTTTTCTCTTTTCGCCGACACACCTTCAGTTTGGATAAACAGCACTGTGAAGGCAACCGGTGATATCTTCAGTTGGCATAAACAGCATTGTCGCCGTAGAATCAGCCAATCCCGCAGCATCTTCAGTTGGCATAAACAGCACTGCGTCGAGGGCGACTGGTTATCTATCCAAGTCTCGGTCGAGAAGGATTTCTGAATCCTTATTGGTCGAGGTTATCTCATCAGCCTTCTCGGCGAAGTGAGGTGTTACAGTTTACTGGGCTCGGCACATTGCACGCCGAGTTATTTTATGATTGGATACTCTCAAGTGGGATTTAGAGTTCGACATTTCGACGGCCGAACCACGTTTACTATTAAGACTTATATTCGCTTTGAGTATTTGTACCCTTACACTTTGGTGTCGATTCGGCGTGAGTTTACTCTGACGAATACCATCACTGTGACCGAATCCAACGACGACGATTTGTGAACTTCGTAAGAATAGTAGCCTTGTCTTCAGGTTCGAGAACCCAAGAAGCTGAGACGTGTTCCTTCCTCGGTCGCAATCGCAAGACACAAAAGTCAGTCGCACACCCCACTCAACATCAATACATTTTACTCATCGGCCGAGCTCGGCCATCGAGTTGGCATGCCCCGTATTCAACCGAAGGACGTAGTTAGCTCATAGATTACTCGGCCTGCGCGCCACGTAGGTTTGGTAGTTTTTAGGGTCAACAGGTTGTCATGAAGTTTCGAAAATATTTGACAAATCAGTTCATCCAAACAGCGTAATTGTTGCAGACATGAGATTGAGATTAATTACATTAGTTAGACTGGATGTGCTTTTCTATGCATTCGAGTTCAACTGTATTGATTAATTTAATTGAAGTAAAATATCAAACGTATTAATATAAAAAAAAACGGTGTGCTTGTTGATCAGATTGTACTAATTCAAATATAAGGACCAAGTCTTTTGCAATATTTTTTTTTTTGGAAACGTCTTTTGCAAAATTTATAAATTAAAGTGACAGGTAAGTATCAAGCATCACAATTCACAAGTGGTAGACATTTCACATAATTCTAAAGGGCCAGACATAGTTTTCCAAACCAAGTGGCATATATTGTTTACACAAATGAATTATATACCACCAAGTTTTATTAAGTCATATCCAACAGAACCGGTCAAAGGGTCATATAGTTAAAAATAGTCTGTTTTGACACCAAAATCGTCTTCAACCGAGGACTAGGCAAAAGAGCTCGTGGGCCCTACCCGGCCAAAGGGCTGGCCAAGAGCAGCCAGCCAACCCGCCCTATAGCCACCGCCCAAACACATGCTATTTGACATCATGCTGACGTCAGGTTACTGTTTGAATTTTTTTTTTTTTAAATACCTAAGCCATTTCTACCCTATTTCTCACATCATTTTCACTATTTTATAATATCTTACTCCATTTTATTTCAATTTTTCACCAATTTTTCACATCTTTTTCATTCATAAAGATAAGAAATCCAAACGCTTATTAATTTAGCGACAAGTGACACTCAAAATATGTCTAAAAACTTTATTTTAATATAGCAATTCAATGCAATTAACCATATTAATTCAGTTAAAATAATAAATTATGTTTGGCCTATGGCCCTTTGGCTCCCTCGGTTGGAGATGATTTTTTGTCAAAGGGCTATGTTTAGCCTATGGTCCTTTGGCCTCCTCGGTTGTAGATGGTATAAAATATGATTTACCACTATTTATTAAAATATAATTTCTTGCATGACTATAAGGCTAAACATGACATTTTGGTCCTCTTTTAGTTGGAGATTACCGTAGGAGAGTCGAACGCATTACTATATCAAAGACGACTTTGGAGCCTTTTTAGTATATATGGAATATGATATATGTCTCAGGTGGTAACGTAATTAATCTCTAATCCATACAATCGATAATCTAGACACGCTGCCACCCTAACTTGCAGAAGTCTTGACAGAAATAATTCATTACCAAGTTATGACATAATTATGTGGTCCTATGCCTTTTTTCACTTATTTTATTGGGGTGTTTTTTACTACAAAATATATTATATTTCGCATCAATTCAAAGTTGTGAAATACCAGCCACGAACTACTACGGTCGAGAGGTACTTCGCTTTACTTAAAAGTAAGAGATTTTAAGTTCGAATTTCAAAAATGGTAGATTCGCAATCACCTTATACTTTCATTTTTTTATTTTAAATATATCATTGTATTAAAAAAAATTGTGAAATACCAAGTGAAGAATGAACATCTTTTTAAAGGGAACCTCGATTGTACTTTTGAGGGAGAATTTTATCAATCAACCAACAAAAAATAATAATAATGTTATTTGGAAAATGCAAAATTGACATATTCTTATTCATCTTCACTTGTAACTGAAAGGTCTTATGTTTGATTCTCGTTAAAGGCGAATTTGAACCATATTATTGCTATATCATTGTGAGGCTTAGCTCACTCCTCCACCCCGTTAGTGTAAATAATATCGTTTGTTTAAAAAAAAACACACTCTATAATATAGGTGAATTATTGAAATAATAGGGATTTATTCCTATCCAATAGGAGATCGGAAATGCAAAATGCATTGGAATGCATTAATTTTTTATAAAGTAATGGGGATCACTTCTATCCAACAAGTGATGCGAAATGTCTTAAGCAAAATGCATTGGAAAGAACATTTACATTTTTTTTGTTGGCCAAAAATACTCTACAATATATGGAATATAAAATTTTCATCTTTGTCGAAAAATATAAATAATGTATATATTTTGATGAAGGGCCCTGTCAATCAAAGAGAAAAGTAAATTAGATTCCAAATTAAAATATCTCCCATCAGAGTAGCTATTAGATTTACATCTCCTAGAAATGTGTGGGATGTAAATACAATTTGACCTCTCAAGATTGCAACTCTTAATCTAAAAGTTGTATAATTTGACACATAAGTTTTGCAGGGCAAATTCTTAAAAGGGAGGTTTTGTAAAAGCCCACCATGAATGGGGAAGGGTTTGGGTAAATCTACGTGTCTATTAGGGTTGAGCACCGATTAGGATGACGATGATCGTTTAGAAGCTGCACATTACCAATTGCTGCAACTTTTCTAATTTGTTATATCTCGTATGTTGCATGATAAATAGGTAAATAGGGCCTCTCACAGGAACTACTTTGTAACTTGAGCATCTCAGAGATGCACTCTTCTATTTGTTTCAGTAATCAGTCAGACCTAGAGTTAGGATGTTGGGTGCAAAAGATGAACGTTCTTAGCTATTTGAGCTAGGAGCTCTACGTAAGTAATTATCAGCTGCTTATCTCAATTACTATATGAAATGAAAGTGTGATGCATAATCTAACAGAACTGCCTAATAAAATAATTTGAGTGGCAGCCACCATCAAGTTTGCATCACCAGTTTTAGTTCTCAAATAACTAATTTCAGAACTGATCAAACTGATGACATAATAAAACTAAATTAAGAGCAGCATTCACCCAACGCTACTGACAAGTTCAACAATACTACCCAACTTTTCAAAGGCTTGTTAGGCTTCTTAATGTATTTTCTTCTACAACATTTGAGCATGCATGATAATGAAGAAGTTGAGATTCTATTGTAAAACCAATTGTTAGTATGAGAAGTAACCTAATTTATTTATAAGACCAATGCAAGGTTCTTTCTCTCGTTGGCAATTGGCTTTACACATGGGATCGCTTGCTCTGATACCATGAAGAAAGTTGATGTTCCACGATAAATTCATTGGTAATATGGAGAGTAGATCAACTTATAAGCCTATGCAAGGTCCCTCTTCCCATCAATGTAATATTCATTCTCAACACACTTTATGGTGGAACCTCAACTTCCTTCATGGTATTAAAGAAAAATATCTCACATGTGAAGTCTAATGGGTCACACGTACTTGACATCATCTCATATATGTTGTCTTCGTGTTTAGTTTGAACATAAAAAGAGAAAAACATCACATAACATAACAGAACAAAAAGGAATCTAGCACTGGATCTGATGAACTGCTAAATTCACTCCTACGTAAACTTAAACAAAGTTTATGGGAGAAATAGGAAAGGGATCCTCTCCGGATCCCTTCCACAAAATCCTCCCCATCAACCAATTTGGGCCCTTGAAATTTGATCAAACGGCTAAAGTTATTATAACTTTTAAAGTATGCCCCTGTTTTTAGCCGTTGAATCAAAAATTTCAAGAGTTCAAATTAGTTGATAAGGAGAATTTGATGAAAGGGATCCGAAGATGATCTATTTCCGGAAAAATATAGGAAGCGTGGTGACAAGTCAAAATTAGTCATGGCGATCAAAGGCTCGTGAAGGAGGGACTGGTATAAGAAAGCCTAGGGGTTAGTATAGTTGTAGTGCCGTTTAAAATACCCAAATCACCGTCACAAAAACTTTATTTTATTTAAATTATAACATGTTTTTATTTTTCATACTAAATTTTAAATGTAAGATTCCTTCCGTCTTGGGATTTCGAAAATCTTGTGCAAAATTTGAAAACGAATCCCTCCTTAAAATAGTTTTTTTTTTTTTTTTAAAAAAAAAAGATGATATATTGATGCTAGAAAAAAATCACTTAAATCAAAACAAATGTTAGCACTCACTAGTTGCAAGTTTACAAATGTCATTAATTATAAATAAAAGGACAACCATAACCTTCACTAAATAATTAAAAGCAGTTCATTCTGAAACAACCAAACATGAAAAACAAAAAGCTTCAAATCTCTAACTTTAAAGTTTCACTTGAACATATAACATTATTATATAATAAAATTGAAAAAAAATATTGTTTTTAGGGTGTTATTACTGGCACACAAAATATCCCATTTTATGCAGAATTTTTATATTTAGAAAGAAAAAAATTACTCTTATAAGAAGTGGACAATGAGATTTTAAAGTGCTCACAAAAAAACTTTTTTTTTTAAATATAGAACATCATTACATAATGGGATACTTTGGATGCGGTCTCTAATCCTTAACATTCTTTGACTAAAACCTTAATGGTATTTAAAATTTGATCAAAGTCCCTTGACATTGTACACCTCATTATATTACAATTAATATTTATTGTTTTATAGTTTTGACATTAATTGTTTGATATTTTATGAGATTTATAATCCTATAAATTTAAAATCCCTCATTATAATACTATTAGAAACGGTTACAATAAAAAAAATCAAACATTTTGAATGAATAAATGGATAAAAACTATGTAAAAATAAGAAATAATAAATGGCAAAAGAATGTATCCATAGTGTTAAAAAAATTGGCACATTTTACAAAAAACAAATTGGTACATTTCACATATAACAAAGTGGTACATTAATAAAGAAGAATGGGTACATTATAAATAAATGGGTACAGATAAAAAATTAAAAAATTATGAGTACAAATGAATTTTTAAAAAATATAGGCTCTAAAAGAAATTAATACATGGGTACAAAATAAAACTAAAAAGAAAATACTACAAATTTAAAAAAAAAATGTTGCAAATTAAAAGTGGCTACAAACTAAAAATATAAATATATGATACAAAGTTTAGGCATAAAACATAAATATACCATATGTAATTTTTCTATTAAATATGCAATGTCACGTGACGGTATATGTCACAGCCCGTCCCAAATATATAATTATCGACGGCGTGAATTGACGAAAATACCCTTGGACGTTAGTTGTGTAATGTGGTTTAAGTGTGGTTTTGGGTCAATATTCTTAAATCCTGATTGTTTGGAACCAATTAGGATTAAGTTATGGTATTTTGGTGGTTGATCAATCCTAGGCCACACACACACTATCTCTCTTCTCTCCCCCGTACCCTCTCATCTCTCTCGGACTCTCATTCTCTCTCTCATTCGAAATCGTACGGACAATCACCCAAAACCCTTGAAACTTCACGGATCGTGGTCAAAGTTGGCACCATTGTGTTCGTGAAGCTCAGACGAATCGATTGGTACCCATTTCAGGTAAGGATACCTTCGAAAACCCTAGTTTTTCATAACCCCCGATTTGTGCACTATTCATGCACACGTAATTATGGATGTTTTTTGGAATTTGAAGCTTGTAGGAAGCTTAGTGAGGTCCTAAAGAAGCTCAGAGTGCTTCGTTTGAAGGTTTTCGACGTTGGGATCGTGTGGACGAAGTTTGGCCAGTTTTTCTTGGAATTCTCCGGTGAGATCTCGTGACTTTTAGAACTTTAAATTAGTATGATTGTGTTCTACAAGTTAAGAGCTTCATTTTGGTTTAAATTGCGTGAAAAATGGTGCAAAAATGAGCGAGAAATAGGCAGTTGCAGGTCTGCCCAGAATCCGGCGCCGGTGACACTATTCCGGCGTCTGGAGGTTGAAGGTGATGCGCGTGAGGGTGCGTGAGGTCGTGCCCTCCCCAGCGCGTGAGGGCGCGTGAGCCACAGAAAAATTATTCTAAAAATATCACGATGTTCGTGAGGTTGTGTAGGTCACGTTGGTATATTCAAATACCAAAATTGAGCTTTGTATGAGAAGTTATTAGCTAGTTTTGTGTATGTGCTTTAAAATAACGTTTTTATAGTTAATTCGCATATAGGTGAGACTTATCCCGAGGACGAGCGTATCCACGGGCGACTCGGGGGTTACGACCCATCGACATACCAGTGAGTGGGCTTTTATTTTCAGTATATATTTATATACTTGATATAATTCCCAGAAATGCATTTTTAAGGAAAGTATGCTTTGAAATAATATGCCAAATGCCTTTATATTATGAATATGCATTTCATGGTTGCATATATATATAAATGTGGTGCTGTGGAGGTACAGGTAAGTTCAAGTAAGTTATGTTTGGCTATATGAATCATCGATGATGTGATATGTGATTGAATGATGTTGAGCTCATAAAACTGCACCTAGGGTGATTGTGATTTAGCTAGAGATATGAAGTACATGCCTGTTTATTTACGTCACCTCCCGCACTATATGCTCATATTGGATCCAACTTAAGTGCACAGTCTTGTCGTACAGACCTTATCTATGGTTCCGACTCATAGGTGACTAACGATTTATCGCTTGGCTATTATGAGAGAGTAAAATTGATCAAAATTATATTACACCCAATCTTGTCGTACAGACCCCTTTTTAGTGGTTCCGACTTATGTGCAGTATATTGCCGTATAGGTCATTGTAGTGACTCTGGCTAGATTGACTTTTGAGCTATGAATTCAGCCGTACAGACTACCACAGGAGTTCCAGCTAACATATCATATTTCTATGAAATCATTCTTACCTGGATTGTTTACTTTGTTATATTTTGGCATGGCATACATATGAATATGATTATGTGAAGCAGGAATTGAATTGTTATGATTTCATATATATATATATATGCTTATATCTTGATTCTGGGAAAATTATACATGTTTTACAGCGAGGGGTTAGTATATTGATAAATCAAATGGTTTTGTAAAACATTTGTTTTTGCCCACTCACGTTTTCTGTTTTGCGCCCCTCCAGGTTTTAAGTAAGCTCGTTGTTGGTGGCTTGAGGACGTCGGTAGTTCTGACTTATCTAATTAATAGTAGGACATTTCTAGTACTGTATAACTAGTACTTGTCCTACTGGACTACACCTAGACTTATTATGCTCTAATTAGGAGTGTTTACGTTTGTAACTAACTCCTATCACTTCCCGTTTATTAGTGCACTCTAGTAATTCGATTTTTTAATTATTCGTATAATTCTTATCATTATTGCTTCCGCACTGTGCACATGGCTACGTCACTCTCACGTGACGGCCATCATGACTTGATCTCGGTCGGGGTGTGTCAGTATACACATGAGTACAAACACAAATAAAACTTTAAAAAATATGGGCACAAAAAGAAACTAATATATGGGTACAAATTAAAAATGAAAAAAAAATTGGTACAAATTAAAAATAGGTACAAACTAAAAATAAAAATATATGATAAAAAATTTAGCCATAAATATAAATATGCTAATTGTAACATTTTTAACACTAAAGGAATATATTTAAAAATAAAAATATTTTATTATTCAAATAATTAATGATGTTATTAATACCCAAGAACCTTGATCAAAAATTGAAAATGAATAGAATTTTAATCAATGGAATAGCAAAAAAAAGGATGTGAACCTAATTTCTCCTTACATAATATTAGATGACAAAAATTTTAAGACCCTTCAAATTTGAGGCACTGTATGACTGCACCATTCGTTCTCCCTCAACGTCCCATCTGATAAGATATATCAAATCTATTAACTTGTTTTGGAATTATAACTACACATAACGATGTTTCGTTCTAATACATGCAAAAATTTCCGTGGAGTGAAGGAGAATTTGGGAGTACGGTATGCTAATGGACCTAATGGTGATCTACTTCTCCACAGTACCACTTAAAGTACTCTTCTTTTCTTTGTTTTAACATCAATGATTTCATCATGCATTCACGTCGTCTTGTCTCTCTCCATCTCTGATTCGACACCCTGGCATCAAATGGACTATATTACCCTCGACTTTAGGTCACATTTACTATAACATTCACCAACGGACCTTTTTCAGCTTTTATGTTTTGAATTCTACTACAGAAAAAGGTACAGTATATGGCCAACTTCGCATCTCTGTTTTTGCATGTGGACCAGACTGCCGTCTTCGGCTTCATTGATTGTTTATGTCTCTGCTCCAAAACTAAGAGCAAGTACACTCCTAAAGACTTTGCGTCAGCACCCAGCGCAGTAATAGATCCTAGTGAACAGTAATAGACCATAGTGAACAGTAATAGGCCAAAGCATCTACATCCCTAACAAAAAATAGCGTAGTCAATTTTATTAAAATATTATTATTTTTTATTATAAAATAATAAAAATAATAATTTTATATAAAATAAAAAAAAAAGTCAGGAACCTCTTCTCTCTCAATCTATCACGCTTCTCTCTTTCTCTCTCTGGTTTCTCACATCCTTCTCGCCGCCTCGTCTCTCTCGCTCTGTCGTCCTTCACTCCTCATGGACTCGAATCTACGCTCTCTTTCCTTCGAAAGGTAGGTGGCTTTCAGGTTCCACTACCCTCTATACTCTCCCCTCTACATCCCCAACTGGTTCTCTCTGTTTCTCTCTCTCTCTCTCTCTCTCTCTCTTTTCCAGCTCACTCCGGCGGTTCATAATTCCGACGTTGAAGCGGCGTGGGAGATCGTACATATAGACCTTGAGAGGCGGGGAGGTGGTGGCGCAGAGGGACCGGACAACCGGAGGCGGCGATGAGGGGAGGAGCAGGAGGAAGTAGGATCGGATGTCGACGGTGCCGATGAAGATTGAGTAGGTGAGGAGGAGGAGGAAGGCGAAGATGAGGGCGTCGGGCAACGGGTCACCAACTTGATTTCGCCGGCGCCACCAGCTGCTTTTGTTCTTGCTCAGTCGTCTTGCGTTTCCTCGATGCCATTCCCAAAAAAAGCACGCTAATAGCCCGGTCCCTAGCTCTATCAATTCTAGGCTGGTCTGGAGACCAGCTTGGGCTGGGTGCCAGGCAATTGAACGGGCTGGAGTGGATTGACTGAATCCCGGCCCCTTTTTTTTACTGGGTGCCGGCCTAATGGTGTTCCGATTGAACTGCTCTAAAGGACTAGAAAGATAGATTTATGCAGTTCCAAAATTAAAGTTAGATGTCATTTATTATTACGGTTTAGTGGTATTTCTCTTCATTTATAAGTAAGAGGTTTTAGGTTCGATTCTCACCAAAGGCAAATTTGAACCACATTATTACTAACTCATTATGAGACTAATGCATCTTCTTCCCCCTTAATGTAGATAATATCATTTGTTCAAAAAAAAAACATTAAAGTTAGGTTTAGGCATTATTTCAGTTTACAAATCTATATTTGTTTTATGTTGAGCTCCTTCAAAGTAAAGTTTTCCTTCTTTATTTAGATTGATGGAAATGTTATTGAAACCCCAACTTTGAATTTGGTTACACAAACATGATCTCTGTCCCTATGGGGCAAAACTAAAACAACCTCCCATACAAGGGGAAAAGACTTGGCTACTTACCAACTACTAAGTACCTCTAACATGCGATAACTAACAATCGTCACATAATTAGGTCATTGTCACTTGATAAGTGTTCTATTCATATAATGTGTTGGTGATATGTTAAAATCTCTTTACTATAACGCACAAATAAAGGTTTCACATCACACATTTAGATAAGCTTTTGTTTTTCTACATAGGGACTAGTACTCATAATTGGGGGTGTTAAGGCCATCTCCAACCAAAGGGTCTAGAAGATCGAAAATAGTCTGAAAACCGTCTCCAACCAAGGGCTAGGCCAAATGGCTCGTGGGCCCCACGGGAAAAAAAATCGGCTGGCCTAATGCAGCCAACCAGCCCCAGGCCGGTTGGAAATTTCATTATTCCTGTCGGTTATATCCGACAACATTGTAGTTATTCCTGTTGGTTATATCCGACAGGAATAGTAGGCCAAAATTTCAAATACAACAACTAGTTACCGTTGGATTCAATTTTTTTTTATGAATTTAATTTGTAGTCTTTAAATTTAATTTTTAGTTTTTAAATTTCAATTGTAGTTTTTAAATTTAAGTTGTAGTTTTTAAATTTAAGTTGTTGTTGTTTTTAAATTTAAGTTGTTGTGGTTTTTAAATTTAAATAATAAATTATGTTTGGCCCCATGACTCTTTGGCCCTTGGTTGGAGACGGTTTTTTGTGACAGGGCTAAAACGAGCCCTATGGCCCTTTGGCCCTCGGTTGGAGATGGAGGCAAATATGGGCATGTACTGTTCATTAAAATATTAATATCTTGGAGGGCCAGAGTGCCCTCTGGCCAGCCTTCGGTTGGAGATGGCCTAAATAACTTGACAAATTGCTCAACATCAACAATACTAGAGTCAACATAAACAATACATAAATTTATGAGGTTTCAAGTTTTTTTTATTAGTAGATACCAAGGTTTTAAAAGGTGGTAGACGTTAAAATCGAGCAGCAAACAGGAGCAAAGTGCCTAGGAGTTTGGACCTAAGCGAAGGCCTATGCCGTTTTTTTTTATTAATTTTAATTAAACTTTTATATAACATATAAATAAATATTAATTAAAAGAATACATATGGTGAGAAATAGAATGACATATAAATAATAAAATATTAGAACATATTGAAAACATGATGAATAAGTATATAATGAGTATTCGCCCACGTATCTTACAAGTCTTTTACAATTTATTAAAAAATAAAGTACAAAAAGGAAGTTATGTGTAAGTAAGAGTCGCGACCTAGGTGGTCTAGGCGGGTGCCTATATGGGTCTAGGCAGACTAGGCAGACGTCTAACACCTAGACAGAGACTTTTGGAACACTGGCAGATGCACACTACTTTTCCATTTTTCTTGAACATTTATGTTTATTTGGACTGTTTAAATCTAACTGATAAATAAACAAGATTGTGCAGAAAAATATATATACTCATTTCTTTTAAACTAAACTGGAAATCTGTAAAAAGATGAGCATTTTGGAAAATATACAGAGAAAAATAAAAAATAAAAAAAGATAAACAGAGGGGCAAAAGGCGCAGAAAGTATGGCCAGTGCCATTTGCCAATGCATCCCATTGCTTAAGAATAAAGGGGCATTATTGGCAGTTAAAGACTTAAAGCTGCCATGGCTTTTGTCATTTTCAAAAACATTTTGAATAATATTATTTACCCATCATGACAGAACAACGGAATAGATGAGACATTATAATTACTGGGTGTATTTTTTCCTTCACCAGTCACCAACTTTAATTAATTGTAATATTTACCCCTTAATTATTTTCATAAAATAAGTTTAAATTTTAAATTTGTGTATACTCACCAGATAGATTTCAAAAATAAAATTAATTTAACAAAAATAAAGCGATCGAAAATATATAATAAAGCGATCAGAATGTTTGATAGGTTCAAGGAAGGCCCCTTCCTTAACACCATCAATTTCTTTCATTTTCCTTTTCCTTTTCCTTTTCAAATATGTATGTCACTGTCTCATGACATGATTTTGTTACTGTCCGTACGAAAAACTGTGCTCTTTCTCTAGGTTGCTGCTGCTCATATCTTCTTCCTAAAGCTTCCTCCCATAAACCAAAAGGGAGGTTCCTTAAAGCTGAGGACTTTTTTGCAACCAGATGGGTCTCAGCAGACCTCACAAGGTGGGCAATGGAGTCCCCGCCAGATGGGTTTCTCTCTTCTGCATTGCCAGCTTCTTCCTCGGTGTTCTTGTTGTCAACAGGTTCTCTCTCTCTTTCTCTCTCTCTCTCTCTCTCTCTCTCTCTAAGATCTTGTGCTGAGGTGGTTCTCACAGCTTCTAGATTTGCTTCTCAGTCTAATGGGGATTGTAAATTTTCATTCTTTTAATGTTGTTTGCTGCAAATGAGCTTTCTTTTTTCCGACCATTTTGCTGCTTTTTGCAAATGATGCTCTGGTTTCTGGATTCAAGTTCTATTGGCACCATTGTTTGAAATTTAGGATGTTTGCTATCTATTTGGTAATTTCGGAATTGTACTTAAGTTTCCAATTGGACTAATGGGTGCTAAATCTTGGTCGTAATTTAAAGTTACATGAATTGGCGTAATGAATATATTGTGATCTATTGGCTTTTTAGTGTGGAAAGTAGTATATTCAGTGATGTTTAGCGTTGGAATCTGAGATGTTAACTCTGATTGGATATGGAGTTCTCCATGATATTTGGGTGTTCATTTGGCCGGAAAGCAGATTTTTCGAGTTTCGTAGAACTTTGGGGAGCTGGTTGATCGATTTTAAGTTGGAGACTAGGCACTAGGAAAATGGTTTCGAGTTAACTCCTTTGGATGGTAAATAATGGCAGCCGGTTGACAAAGTTCAGTGGTGCTGAAAGAGATTTCTAGCCAGTGGAGTCGGTGAGAAGCTGGCAACTTGAAGACGAATGATGCACCCAATAGAATTACTCTTGGTTTGCTTAGCTTTGCTCTGTTGATTGGTAATTTATATACTACATTTTCAAATTCTGCCAATAGATTTAATAGTCGATTTGGAGCCAAATCTCCTATATCTCTGATATTTCATAGAAATATAAGGCGGGTGTTGATCATCACCACGAAAGTCCAACGCCCTCGAGACACTTGGCTGGTGAAGCCCAACTATGGTACCCAAATCACATGAATGTGACGAGAGGATATTGGATGACCTTAGAAAGCTAAGGATTTAACTTAACGATACTACCATACAGTAAAGTATGAGAGTTGAACTGTAAATTGCAAGGAAACAAAATTGTTTTAATCTATCCAACTCATGTGACATGAGATTATGTTGTCTGGTTCATAGTGTTCTTTTCTAAGTACAAATGCATCGGTCAGTTGCTGATGTTTATCTTGCAGGTTTTGGGGTGTTCCCGATCCAGAGAAAATTGATGAGGAGGCTGCACCACTGGAGAAAGATCAATCAAGAAGAGTTCTGCATCCCATAGTTAATTGTGAGAAGAAGGCAAGTTACAAGATTCAAATATTTATTAGCTCCATTTCTGTGGTAACTCGTTAATAATTTATCCGTTCTGCTGCAGGAGGCCGCTAATGGCGTAGGAGACATCCTTTCTCAAGTCTCGCAAACACATGATGTGATCATGTAACTTCCCTTATCCTTCTATTATTTGTTGAAGAAATCTCATAAGAGCTCACAATCATTTTTCGTATTTCAAATATATACTCATTAATATTGGTATGTTATTGAAATTTATGTTGCATTTTTTTTCCAGGGCATTGGATAAGACAATTTCCACATTGGAGGTCCAGCTAGCGACAGCTAGATCTTCCAAATATGGAAATGATGAAGGATCTCCTATGGTGATAAAACCAGGAGGTGAGCCATTGAAAGAGCGCCAGAAGGTTTTCTTTGTGATGGGAATCATGACTGCCTTTAGCAGCCGAAAACGAAGGGAGTCAATCAGGGAAACATGGATGCCACAAGGTTGAAATCCAAATTTTCAACATTCATTTCTCTCACTAAAAGATTAGTTGCCGGCATTGCTGTTATAAGAAATACGCATATACATATGCACACACACATAACTTATTAGTTTATCACTTTTCCAGGGGATGAGTTAAAGAAGTTAGAGGAAGAAAAGGGAATTATAATGCGGTTTGTTATTGGACACAGGTAGACTTTATATTGCAAGTGACTAGCTTAATAAACTGCTTGCTTCAGAAAGAAAATTTTAACAAAACTTACTGGTTCCTTTTTTGCCATCAGTGCAACTCCAGGAGGCGTTTTGGATCGTGCCATTGAGGCAGAAGAGGAGAAACATAAGGATTTTTTCCGACTGGTAAGTAACTGAGTGCCTAGGACCAAATTACCTGTTATCTCCAGTTAGTTGTTTGGAGACTCGTGCAATGCTTGATGCGTATATATTGTCTTGAGACCAATTAGGGGAACAAAATTCTGAAACTCTTTGGTCGGCTTTTGTTAGTTAGTTGTTTTAAGATCTAGATTGTCCTTTGGTTCAAACTTCATCACTTCGGTGGACCTTATGTATTGTTTACCATTGTATGTCTGCAGAATCACATAGAAGGATATCGCGAATTGTCGTCAAAAACCCAAATATATTTTACGGCAGCTGTCTCTAAGTGGGATGCTGACTTTTATATCAAGGTTGATGATGATGTGCACATAAATCTTGGTTAGTGTGTGTATATTTTAATTCAGCTGTTTCTGCTATGGAAATAAGGGGACGAAACAATTGATAGAGAATCTGCGACACTAAATTAATTTCAATATTTGACAGGAATGGTTGGTTCTACTTTGGCCCGTCATAGATCAAAACCTCGTACATATATCGGTTGCATGAAGTCTGGACCTGTCCTGGCGAATAAGTAAGCAGCCAAATGTTGTGCATCTCTCTTGTTTAATTTATGTTCGTCATTCATCATCTGTACCTATTTTGATAGGGGGGTCAAGTACCATGAACCGGAATATTGGAAATTCGGAGAGGAGGGAAATAAGTATTTTCGCCACGCAACAGGTCAAATATACGCAATTTCCAAAGATTTAGCAACTTACATCTCAGTACATCAGTAAGTGCTCTTATGCAGTCTCATTTTGCTCTGGTTTTTTTCTTAAACGCCCAAAAAATATTCTACATTTTTTTCTTCCCATATAACTTGGAAAAGTTCTGTTTTCCACTTTAGCCACATACTTCACAAATATGCAAATGAGGATGTCTCTTTGGGTTCTTGGTTTATTGGTCTTGATGTTGAGCACATTGACGAGCGAAGCCTTTGCTGTGGAACTCCTCCTGGTAAGTTCTTGGCAATGTGATTTATCTCCACTTCAAGACATTAACCAGTTCGTTTATTTATCCATATGCCATCAAGATTGATGCTTTTTGCATTTCTATTCTACATAATTAGTTGATTGTTCCATTGAGAAGAAATCTCATCTGATTGGTTGTTAAAAGCTCTCATTAAAATAAGTACTTTTCCGGAAAGCCACACAAAAATATCACATTATGATTAGTTCATTTTGGATATTATTAAGCAACTGTATATAACTCGGAACTGTCTTAACTTTCTCATAGAGTGTGAGTGGAAAGCTCAAGCAGGAAATCCTTGTGCTGCATCGTTCGACTGGAGCTGCAGCGGCATATGCAAATCGGTGGAGAGAATGGAGGAGGTGCATGAGCGATGTGGGGAAGGTGATGAAGCTATTTGGCACACTAGTTTCTGAAACTTGGCACGTTTGATTGTGATGTAAATGTGTATGAGTTAACAGAAAATTGGTTAAACAAAAACCTGCTGCCCCATTTTTGCTATTATTTATGCCCCTGGGACAGTTGGTATATGATTAATTTAATCATTGCACAGAGAATCTTGAGTCAGAAAATATGGAGAAAATTCTTTCTTTCCAACTTTGAACTGTTTGATGCCCTTTGGATGGAAACTAGTTCGCAAGTTGGGTTTTTTTTTTTTCTTTCCATTTTTATGAGTTGGGAGGACTTACATGGAACATGTTTAGTGTCATGTCGAGTCTTGGGCAATTATGTATTGACATGTGTAAGTATATTGCAAGCATATAATCGAATTGAGACCCCAAAATGACAGTGTACATGTTTCTTGTAAGTTGCTCTCCTTGATCGGAGAATTAAGAATACAAGGAAAACTCAAATCTGCTTCATCCTACCAAATCTAGATTTGATATTGCTTTTAATTAAGGAGCTCAAATTGTGGGCCTAAAGGTTAGAGGGAAGAGAATGTCAAAGGAGTGAGTTTGGATCAAAAGATCTCTAATGGGGACTTATATACTGCACAATTTATACTCATATACTGTGTTTACACATATTATTGTATTAGTAGATCAAGACATTATTTGACCGTGAACTTATTTTATGTAAATCTTTCTTTGCTTTTAGACCCAGATACAAGAATACGAATATAAAATAAATTTTTGGATTCGAGATGCACTAACAAGGGCAAATCTGTATTGTAATGAAGACACCATCTTAGTGGCACATCCACTCCATAGCCTTTCTTTAGTATCTACTTTATTACCGTTTTATTGCACTTTTAAGGACCTCCTATCACAATATAACTTTTTATCTTCATATTTTGAACCGGCATCATGCACTCATTAAATAAATGCGACATTAGAGTTGTCTTGGTGATAGAAGCCAAGAAGCCTAAAACAGTTATTGGATGTGCAGCAGGTACACTTAGGGTTTGTAAGTAGTAACTTTTCCATTTGCAGAGAGCTAAGTACAGTTCTGATAAGTTGTTCTTTCTTTTAGGAAAATACTAGAAATTATTGCCCGCACGTTGTTGCGGGATTAAAAAATGTAAAAAGCATTGTGTTTGAAAGATATAAAAAATTGTGTCATAAAAGATTAATACAATTCATTGCTATATTTAATTGATACTATGTGGAAGTCTTGGCTATCTATGTACATAGAATATTAGATCAACACATTCCACTTGGGTAGTTTTTGTGATTTTCGATCAACAGCAGTACTTACATACAACAGGTTATGGAACTTTGGGCTATTTACATGCAAAAAACGTTAAGAAATATTGTGTCATTTACATTGATAAAATATGACAAAAATTGTTCAATGGAACACCAAAAGTTCCCTCCAGTACTCTTGATTGTCAAAAAAGTAGTTTAAACCAATATAAGACCAAAAACTCTTCCAAATTCCATGTGTATTCAGTTTCTCTAAATCAACCAAGTTCTCTGTTCCAAACTATCCAACAAATATTTGATAGCAATACAACCAACCACCAACAAACATTTTAAACTCATCGAAAGATCAAAACCCTTTCAAATTTGCATGCGTATTAGTGATTTTGAACTAAATTATTTGGAGATGGAGACACACAAAGCTAGCATAGGAACCAAAGAAGATCTGCAAAAGCAAGTTAAGAGATCATCGTATTACAGAAACAAATTACATAATAAAATTAAGAGAGCATCATATTACAAAAGCATAATAATGTTCATTTCCAAATGTATTACAAAAACCTATGGTTTCATTCCACTTCACATAATTCACAGTGTTTTTTTTTTTCAATCCACAAAATTTACGGCTTAGGTCAAAGAATTTGATCTGATTATTAATATTCAGACGGAAAAGATAAGACTCAAATGAAATGGGCATTTGAAATCACTTTCTTATTTCTTATAACCACATCAATATCATATTTATACAAACATAGCAAAAAAGATTAGCAAGTGCAAGCACATATCTTGTGATAGTATACAAAAATGACTAAACCCGAAATTCCTAACACATACACTAATCTTATACAAAGAAATTAGAATATCAAAATCCTAACAAAACATGAGGCACAATGATCACAATTAGAAAAATATTTCAAATAAGAGCCAAACCAAAAATGCACATAAGGGTAAGTTATCAACTCAAATAAAACTCACTCTGATGCTCATTTCTAATTATGAATGCTCTCGGGACTCCAATCTTCTCATCCCGGTCGAAAAGAACTTCAAATGCAGACTCCTCTGCAGTTTAGAGGGTGATTGTTGTAACCCAATTTTCCAATTATGTTGCCCTTCCAACTTTTTCTTGCAACCAAGTTTCTAAAAAAACAGATTGAATTCAAAAGGTAATTGGACCAAGGCATAAAAAGACATGAGAAAAAGTATAGAAAGTATAAACCACATATATCACATATTATACTACTTTGTATTCCAAATACACATAAGAATATATCCATTCTAGTGAATGGCCTAATTCCAATTAATCTCACCTTTACTTTCTCTCAAACCCGTCAACTTATCTTTGACTTTGTTTTTCAACGACATCATATTTAAGAGTTAGCTTCCATCAAACCTTCACCTAGTCCCACCCTTACTTTCCTCTCTAACCCTTCATTATCCCACTTTTACCCTCTCAATCCCCTCAACTTACCCTGGACTTTGTTTCTGCAGCTTAGTTTCATTTAAAAGCTTATTCCTCAACAAAAGCATCATTAGTTTCAGTCTTAAATAATCAACGCAACTCTCTCGGTGACCAAACTCATGATAAGGAAGTGGAGAGAACGCATTGTTAAGAAGAAGAGTACCTCAAATGTTCAGAAATTAAGAAATTGAGAAGCTCAGTTGCATGCAGAACGACAGTGTTTCGACCTGACATTTTAAACTCTTCATAACATCAATTTCCATCTTAAATTAGAATAAACCTCCAACGTTAGAAATATGAGTACAAACGAATGCTTAGTAAAAGAATTAGCCAATTCTAATAGAATTGTTAATCAAACTATAAAAGCAACATATGTATTTTTCCAAATTCGAACACAAAACCAACAGAGAGAATCCAATTGAAAACCGAACAGCCCAAACAGACCATGAAGATTATACAATCAGAAGAAGAGATATTTGGGGAAGAAGAGTTCATTACATAGTCTGAAGGCAGTCGAGCAGCAGCAGAAACTAAAAAAGCGAACAACTTTGGCCTCAAATTTTATCTGAAAAAAATAATAAAATTAACAGGTAGGAGTGATAATGTTATTAATATGTGGGTTGTGTGTTGGTTTGTGTCTTTGAAACACCAAGAGGTCCAAAAATCGAAACAAAGTGGAAAATAAATCTTAAAAAATTTTAGCCAAAAACATCCTCTCTAGATAAAATTTAACGAAAAATTCATAAATTACAAAAAGTAAATCATTGGAAAAACGAAACGTATATGACAACGAATAAGGCACTTGCAGGCCTCTTAAGCTTGTTCGGATCCTTCGCAACCTCCTTGCTCGCATCTCCACGTTTACTCTTCAACCTATGAAAATCAGAAACCAACACCGACACACAAATAAAGATGAGATATGTGGTTAATATCAAACAGAGCTTGGTGGTGATCTTTTCAAAAGTCAAGTTCACAGTACAACTTTATATTTGTTTTCACTTACATTGATGATAAGTATAATCAAGACAGAGAAACTCATGAACCAGCCTGTCAAAATCATTGACGGAGAAATGATAAATAACGGATTCTCAAAGATACAGAAACATATCAAGAACTTGGACAATGAAGATACCCAAAAAAGGAATTTCTTGGACATGCAACCAACAGGTGTACAGAAAATTAAACAAAAATTCAAAATTGACGGTTCATATCGAGATCTTCAATCAAATCGCAAAAAGTTGTGAAAATTCATAACAAAACGGAAATAAAAAACATAATCTCACTTCGCATCAGTTTTTCTGTGAGCAGCAACTCTTGATTTCCCCATGTTCAACTAAACCTTCATAGAAAACTGCCAAAAACAAACGATGAGAATCATTTATAAACGGCAACAAATCGATATTAACAAATAAAAAAGAAGTCGGAGAAAAAATAGAGAGAAAAAGATAGCTAGGAGATGGAGCGGAGGAGATGTTGTCTAAAGTTGAGGAATAAGGATGGAGGAGTCTGGAAGAGGAGACTAAAAACTAAGGGAACTTTAACGAAAAGCATCCGGTACTATTTATTTTAACGAAAAATCACATTTTTACACTAAAAAGTCAATCATGGTACTATTTCAAGCCCTTTTCATTAGTTTTCTAAAAACTAAAACAAAACAAAAGTAGAGAAAGAGGAGATGGGTAAAGTGACACGCGTCCCACTCAACACGTGTCACTATGCTAAGCCGCCAGGTGACAAAATCAAATTGTAGAAAAAAGTCTCCCGAACAACCCAGTTTTTCCGCTCCTTCAATTTCAGGCACAAACGAAATAAAAGAACCCCTGTTGCACAGCAGGGACAAAAATGATACAAAGGGAATTAACCACAATGTTAGGCGTTTAGTATATATATAATTTCTCTTGCGAAGAATTCTTTCAAGCAAGTCCTGACAGACAGGCTCCCTGCATCCTGTCCAACTTCTTTGTACCTCTCTATTTTGGTAACAATCGAACGAGCTGAGATGAGATGACATTTGTTCGCGTCAGGAATTCCCGTCGGGGAGGCTTCCTGGCCGACGAGCACACAGCTCCCCGGGAGAGGTTCTGGCGTCGGCGGAGAGCTTGCTGTCGGGCTTCTGCTTTCACTGTCGGGCTCGTCGGGCAAGGCTGAAAGAGAAGGACAGAGTTAACTCTGAAAGGTGCCTTCATGGGGCCTTAGGTGTAGGCCTTAAGGCTCGCAATCAAGGTTAACTTTGGGATGCTCAGGCGTGCCACTGCCATCTTTAGTATGGCAGATGTCGAATGGATGTCGAATCCGATTATGTACATATATATATATATATATATATCCACGGGACCGTATTGATTATGACAGGTGCCTTCGTGGGGCCTTTAGATATAGGCCTTGAGGCTTCCAATCCATAACCAATCCAGCTCTTGGACATATATACTGCTGGTTCCATTTGTAGCATATAGTATTACCACCGTTATACTTCTGACCAGCTAGCCCGCAGAGCTTAGAACGAATCCAAATAGGTGCCTTTGTGGGGCCTTAAGTGTAGGCCTTGAGGCTTCCTATTAGAATTCATTCCATACTCCAACGTTCTAGCCCGCAGAGCTTAGAACGAATCCAAATAGGTGCCTTTGTGGGGCCTTAAGTGTAGGCCTTGAGGCTTCCTATTTGAATTCATTCCATACGCCAACGTTCTAGCCTGCAGAGCTTAGAACAAATCCAAATAGGTGCCTTTGTGGGGCCTTAGGTGTAGGCCTTGAGGCTTCCTATTAGAATTCATTCCATACTCCAACGTTCTAGTATAATCATAATATAACAGTGGTAAAACTACTAGATCAGTCGATTACTTGCGCCCCAAGTAACTTCGGACTTCTTTGTTTATCAAGGATTGTCGTGGATGGGTTAAGTCCACATAAAGTTCTTTTTTATGCCTTGAGATCAAGGACTTTTACATGATCACTCTTATATATCCAGGAGATTAGAACTTAGATCTGATTTAAATAGTGGATACATCTTTAAATCAGATTCAAGAACTGAGAGAATTTCATAATCATCATTTTCCTAGAAACAACTTGAATACAAATGCAAGTACACAACATACTGCTAGTTTAATAAATGAAAAGACAAAACCAAGAAGGGACAGGCAAGGTTTTCACCTTGTCGGGCAAAACTGGGCGTCTTGCAACTTCTTGGGATTCGGGGTTTATCAGTAGGCTGAGAGTTTAGAAGAAAAGTGGTTGGAGAGGTAAGTTTTCAGAAGGAGATCGATACTACAGCAAATGTTTTGGACAAGGTAGCAGAGCTTACAAAAACGGTTGAGGGGGGAGTTGATCCCGAGAGGGATGAAGGCTTTGGCTGACTACAGCTATCGTTTGAAGGCAAATCTGGCTTTGTGCAGAGTTTGTGCTTTGTTTGTTTGTTTGAGTGTCCTTAATCCTGATTTCTCTTTCTTCTTTTATAGACAAACTAGCAAGTCCTCCTGTAGCAGCAGCCTTGCCCGAATGCAGTTTGAGGGTGATGACTCATCAGCTTTTTTACATGTAATGCCACCATAAAGTACTTTATGGGCTGTGTAGCTGGTCAGTCTACACCACTTGGTCTTTGGGTAGGTGGGCAAGTGGTCTTCATGAGCTGCACCAAGTCAGAGGAGGCCCTTTCCTGCTTTTCTGGGTTTCGACTGGGCTTCGGCCGACCCTTCCTTCAGGCTTCCTTTTGCGCCAGATTCGCTTGGGCCCAAAGTCAAGTTTTGGTCCAAACAGTGCCCCCTTCAATTGATTTTTAGCCTGGAATTCCAGGCGCCAATATCAATTGAAAAGTTTTCATGCGGCCACATCTTTGCCCTTGGAACTTGTGCCTCCTGGATGAAATTAATAGTACCTGGAGTCCCTTGATCTTCCCACGACCTTTGAACTGTCCTCTGGGCCTTATAAATTCTGGCTTAGACCCTTTTTCTCAAGCCATCAAATCCTCCTTGGTCCTTTCATCCATTCTCCTCGAGAGAAAACTGAGAAATGGGTTCTTCAGGTTTTGAGTAGAGCTTCCTAAAACTCTCATTTCGTGAGAAAAAGAGTTTTCATCAAATGATTGCTATCTCCAACACCTTTGGTCAAACATCCCGCTATCCCCAACACCCTTGGTCAGGCGGTTTCCTCACGAAGGCTTGCTCTCCCGCTTGCTGCCGTTATAAATCAGGCTTCACCATCACATATGGTGGTGGCTCTGTCGGAGGATCCTCTACCAGGCTCATGTTGGTCGCACAACCCGATCACCTGATTGGGTCCCATCCATGAAGACACCGGAAAACCAACTGAAGATTTTTACTATACTCAGAGAAAATCAAATGTAATATGTAGGAAATGAACCTTTCGTATGTTTTATCAATTTGTCGACATGAAATAAATTTTATTTCAGCAACTTTTGTCTTTTTTTAACGGTTGATGAACAAACAC
Organism: Malus fusca; assembly: GCA_035220775.1. Taxonomy (NCBI): domain Eukaryota; kingdom Viridiplantae; phylum Streptophyta; class Magnoliopsida; order Rosales; family Rosaceae; genus Malus; species Malus fusca. Next base: position 23,406,880 of record CM069072.1, on the reverse strand, counting down.
TGTATATGAAACTCCCGACGCCTGCTTTCACTTTGCTTCCTCTTCAATGTAGCAATCTCTAACATCCCATAATGTAGGACAGTATTTTTTCAAGAACTTAACATTAATGGGATGTTTCTGCCCATTTCCTTCAAGGTCTGCTAGATAGTATCCTCCTTTATCCAAAACTCGACTAATAATGAAAGGCCATTCCCACGTCGGGCTCCACTTTCCAAAGCCCCTGAGCTGAGCCCCTAGAGGGAGGACTGTTTTCCATACCAAATCTCCTTCTTTGAAAGACTTTATCTTCACCTTTTTGTTGTAAGCTCGGGCGACAGCTTTCTTTCCTTCTTGAATCTGGTTCAAGGCTTCAATTCGGGCTACATCCAAGTTTTCAACTCCTTGACACATGGCTTCGATATATTCTTCACTATGTAACCCAAATTGGTTTTGAATTCTGACCGAACTTACATTTATTTCCATGGGGAGCACCGCATCTTGCCCGAAAGTTAAAGCATAAGGAGTTGCCCCTGTCCCAGCCCTTTTGGAAGTCCTGTATGCCCACAAATTGTTTCCCAGTCTTTCATGCCACTTTTCTGGACTATCTATCACCATTCTTTTGATGATGTTGACCAAGATCTTGTTGCTGGCCTCTGCTTGGCCATTTGATTGAGGGTAGTATGGACTGGACTGGATCATCTTTATTTTGTACTTGCTTGCAAACTCCTCAACTTCTTTTGAGATAAAAGATGGCCCACGATCCGTTACTATAGTTTCGGGCACCCCATACCTGTGCAAAATCTTAGTCTCGATAAAATTCTTGACCGCGGCTGAAGTTATGGATTTTACTGCCGATGCTTCCACCCACTTGGTGAAGTAATCTGTTGCCACAATTATGAAAGTATGCCCTTTACTAGAAGCTGGATAGATTTGCCCGATGAAGTCCATCGCCCATCCTCTGAAGGGCCAAGGCTTGACCACTGGATTTAAAGGTACTGAGGGTACATGCTGGAGAGGTCTATGCCGCTGACATTCTTCACAACCTTTAGCGTAAGACTTGCAATCTTTTTCCATGTCGGGCCAGAAATAACCATATCTTCTAAGCAACCACCTCATCTTGGTTCCCGCCTGATGTGCTCCACATACCCCTTCATGTACTTCGGCCATTACCCTCATGGATTCTTCTTGGCCCAAGCACTTCAATAGTAATCCATCTGGAGTTTTCCTTAGCAAGTCCCTCACCCACAAGACATATTTGGTTGCTTGCTGTCTGTTCTTTCTGCTCATGGGTGAAGATGGATCCTTCAAATGATGAATGATAGGGGACCTCCAATCTTCTATTGCAGTCTCTAGTTTCATTATATCCAGGCTGAATCCCCTTTCTAAGATAGAATGGAGGTTCATTCTTTGGATCTCGACATCTACTCCATATCTTCTCTCCTGTATTGGCACCCTTGAGGCTAGTTGTGCCATCTCGTTGGCTGCTAAGTTGGATCCCCTGGGAACATGGTTGACTGATATCTCAGAATCCCATAAACTCAGTAATTGCGTGGCTGCCAAGTAATATCCTGCCATGGTAATATGTATGCACTTGAACTCCCCGTTGAGTTGGTTTATTACTAACTCTGAATCTCCAAAGATCTCCACCTCTGCTGCCCCCAGCTCTATTAAGATTTCCAGACCAATTATCAAAGCCTCATACTCTGCCCGATTATTAGTATTTCCTTGGTAATCTAGGAGAAATGAATAATAATGATAAACCCCATGAGGGCTTATAATCACAATTCCTGCTCCTGAAGCCTTCTGAGTGTAAGATCCATCAAAATATAACTTCCAAGGAGTGATCCAGAGACCAGTCACTCTTCTTATCTCTTGTTGGACCCAATCCTCTCTGCCTGAGATATCTCCTCTTGGCGGGATCCAAACGCTAGTGACCTCCAGGCTTCCTGGTATATTGATTACCTCGTCTTGAGATTCCTGATGCTTGGCCAGAAAGTCAGCAATCGCTTGGCCTTTGACCGCCCTCTGGGGTACATACTGGAAACTGAATTCCGATAATGCTAGAATCCACTTCCCGATCCTCCCTGTTAGCATTGGCTTTGACAACATGTACTTTGTCACGTCTGTCTTGGCGATGATGTGCACGTGACAAGGCAACATGTAATGCCTCAGCTTGCTGGCAGTGAAATATAGAGCCAAGCATAATCTCTCCACTGGGGATTATCTGGTTTCTATCTCAGTCAGAATCCTACTGAGGTAGTACACTGCTTGCTCTTTTCCTCCTAAAAGCTCAATTTCTTGCTTCTTCTCTTTCCCATACACCAACAGTCTTTTAATCAGGGATCTGACTGCCATTACCTGGTCCTTCTTCTTTTGTCCAGTCATTGATGGCGTAGGGGATTTGGGATGATACAAGGTCTATCCCACTCTTCTTTAGTAAGGAGCATTCCTTGTTCCAAAAGCTTTTGGGCCGTCACCTTGGTAGGGCGGCCGTTCTCGTCAGCTCCTGAACATTTCAAGCTTCCTACATTGGGGTTGTAGAAACTTGCTTCCGCAACGTTGGCTGTGGGAAGGAATGGCCGTGATTCGGTCTCCACCATTTCCCAAAAACCTGGTCCTGTTGGCCCTTCTTCATGGTAGACAGCGACTTGTTGATGCAGGGTGGAGGGTATGGCGAGACTTTGGTGGATCCAGTCTCTTCCAAGTAATGCTCCATAAGTGGAAGTGCAATCTACCACAAAGAATGCCAGCATGATTTGTTTAGACCCCAAATCCACTTCTAAGGGCAATATCCCATGAGTCTTGGTGATAGCGCCTGAGAAGCTAGAGACTGTGAGGTATGTAGGAATAAGATCCTCCGTACTTCTTCCCATTTTCCTCATCTGCTTGGCTGGTAACACATTAACAGCTGCTCCGCCATCTATTAAAATTCTCTTGAAAGGCACCCCTTCCAGATGAGCGATGACATATATGGGCTTCAGATGATTAGCCATCGAGATGTTCGGGCGGCTGAACACCATTTCGTTGGTATAAATCCTTACAGGAGCTCATTTGGACGCTTCAGAAGTTTCAGCGTTGTCCGATCCTCCTCCTTCGACTTCCTCTACATTGACATGTGCCATCATTGGCTCATTTGTCAAGTAATCACCCTCCATAGTAGCAGGCTGATCCGGTTGGGTTCCAAAGGTGGCAGATAATATATATGTCATGTTGATATGAAAATCATTAGGCTTGAGCATTTCTTCTTTCTTGCTTTCGATTTGGTCCATGAATTCATCCAACCAGGCCATGGCATCAGGTGGTAGTAGTGGTTCTGGTACCCCCTCCAATTGATTCCTGCCCGCATCCAACGTTTGTTTTGGAACTTCACCAAAAGGATCCACCAATGGCAGAAAAGGTGATTTTCTTTCAGGTGAAAGAGTTCCAAAACAAATAGGCTTTGTCTGCTCCGTCTTCCAACCCGGGGTTGGCACATTAAATTAAATCTTCCTGAGCCCGCCGCAAGATCCTATACTTCCCAGGGTGCTGGTTCTGCGGCACGTGATTCCCCTCGCATTCTTTTTGGCTACTGGCCTTCTCCACCTCTTTCTTACTTTTCCACCGGAGTTGATTACTTCGGTCAGATGATGTCTTCTCCAGTTTTTTGTTCTGGGAGGCTTCTGATGTTGCGGGGATCTTCAGGGAATTCATGTGGGCTTTGTGCTGTCTTTGAACTCTCCTGATCATAGAAGCTCCCATCGGTTTGGTAGGCTGTCCATTTTTTCCAACCACGTACCATTTCCGTCCGAGGTGGGCAGGGTCATTTCTCCTAACAGGATTTGTTGTCCCATCATTCTTCTTAACTTCTTTCCCCATATGGCCATATTGAGGATGATCCGCACTCCTTCGTATCTTGGCCTCTATGTCTTCTACTTCTTCAGAAGCTTCATGGTTTCGAAACACTTCTGATAAAGCGTCATGGTTTTGAAAGATACTTCGAGAAGCACCTTTCCCTGTAGTCCGTCTAGATTTTTCACGGGCCTCCTTTCTTTTGATCAACTCCTGATCAATGAGAACTCCTGAGGGTGGTATTTTCTGCATAAAACCAAACCTTTGATTATGGCAGCTTTTGGATACTCGGGCAACTTAATTACCCATTTGTCAGCCAATTTTTCTTCATCCTCCGGCTCCGTGACTTTTTCCTTTCCTTTCTCAGCCCATGTCATATTGATCATATTTATTGGGGCTTCTGAGAAGGGCTCTGCGAGTCTGTTCACCACTGCTTCTTCTGACTGGCTAGTTTTGAGTCTCTTCTTCTCCCTATCATCTATTTCCCCAGGATGAGGTAAAGATGTAGGAATAGTTGGACTTGGGACCATACCAGCTTCCTTTTTGAAATCTGTGGAGACACCTTCCAACCTCTGCAGTATTTGCAGCAGGGTAGTTTGCAGATTTTCTGATAATCCTGACATATTGCTTTGATCAGGGGAATCCCACCGGGCGTGCCAAAACTATGTTCGCGTCAGGAATTCCCGTCGGGGAGGCTTCCTGGCCGACGAGCACACAGCTCCCCGGGAGAAGTTCTGGCGTCGGCGGATAGCTTGTTGTCGGGCTTCTGCTTTCACTATCGGGCTCGTCGGGCAAGGCTCGTCGGGCAAGGCTGAAAGAGAAGGACAGAGTTAACTCTGAAAGGTGCCTTCATGAGGCCTTAGGTGTAGGCCTTAAGGCTCGCAATCAAGGTTAACTTTGGGATGCTCAGGCGTGCCACTGCCATCTTTAGTATGGCAGATGTCGAATGGATGTCGAATCCGATTATGTACATATATATATATATATATATCCACGGGACCGTATTGATTATGACAGGTGCCTTCGTGGGGCCTTTAGATATAGGCCTTGAGGCTTCCAATCCATAACCAATCCAGCTCTTGGACATATATAATGCTGGTTCCATTTGTGGCATATAGTATTACCACCGTTATACTTCTGACCAGCTAGCCCGCAGAGCTTAGAACGAATCCAAATAGGTGCCTTTGTGGGGCCTTAAGTGTAGGCCTTGAGGCTTCCTATTAGAATTCATTCCATACTCCAACGTTCTAGCCCGCAGAGCTTAGAACGAATCCAAATATGTGCCTTTGTGGGGCCTTAAGTGTAGGCCTTGAGGCTTCCTATTAGAATTCATTCCATACTCCAACGTTCTAGCCCGCAGAGCTTAGAACGAATCCAAATAGGTGTCTTTGTGGGGCCTTAGGTGTAGGCCTTGAGGCTTCCTATTAGAATTCATTCCATACTCCAACGTTCTAGTATAATCATAATATAACAGTGGTAAAACTACTAGATCAGTCGATTACTTGCGCCCCAAGTAACTTCAGACTTCTTTGTTTATCAAGGATTGTCGTGGATGAGTTAAGTCCACATAAAGTTCTTTTTTATGCCTTGAGATCAAGGACTTTTACATGATCACTCTTATATATCCAGGAGATTAGAACTTAGATCTGATTTAAATAGTGGATACATCTTTAAATCAGATTCAAGAACTGAGAGAATTTCTTAATCATCATTTTCCTAGAAACAACTTGAATACAAATGCAAGTACACAACATACTGCTAGTTTAATAAATGAAAAGACAAAACCAAGAAGGGACAGGCAAGGTTTTCACCTTGTCGGGCAAAACTGGGCGTCTTGCAACTTCTTGGGATTCGGGGTTTATCAGTAGGCTGAGAGTTTAGAAGAAAAGTGGTTGGAGAGGTAAGTTTTCAGAAGGAGATCGATACTACAGCAAGTGTTTTGGACAAGGTAGCAGAGCTTACAAAAACGGTTGAGGGGGGAGTTGATCCCGAGAGGGATGAAGGCTTTGGCTGACTACAGCTATCGTTTGAAGGCAAATCTGGCTTTGTGCAGAGTTTGTGCTTTGTTTGTTTGTTTGAGTGTCCTTAATCCTGATTTCTCTTTCTTCTTTTATAGACAAACTAGCAAGTCCTCCTGTAGCAGCAGCCTTGCCCGAATGCGGTTTGAGGGTGATGACTCATCAACTTTTTTACATGTAATGCCACCATAAAGTACTTTATGGGTTGTGTAGCTGGTCAGTCTACACCACTTGGTCTTTGGGTAGGTGGGCAAGTGGTCTTCATGAGCTGCACCAAGTCAGAGGAGGCCCTTTCCTGCTTTTCTGGGTTTCGACTGGGCTTCGGCCGACCCTTCCTTCAGGCTTCCTTTTGGGCCATATTCGCTTGGGCCCAAAGTCAAGTTTTGGTCCAAACAACATTCACACCCTACACCTGTTAAGCACGCGGACAAGGATTGTCTGCCCTCCCACTTCCAGTGCCCTCCCGTACCCTCCTGTTTTGTGTGGTCACGGTTAAGCCACGTCAACATTTTATATTGTTTTTTTATAGAGATAATAAGACAAAAATGAATAGTAATATAAATTGTTGACGTGGTTTAACCGTGACCACACAAACAGGAGGGCATGGGAGGGCACCAGAAGTGGGAGAGCAGACAATCCATGTCCTAAGCACTAATAAGATTTTTCATTCTTCTGTGTGTTCAGTTCTTCGGGCAATGTGTTGTCTTATCACAGGTAAACCTAACATTACGTGGTTGGAAAATCGATTTGGAATAAAATCACCAACATATGGAAATGAATCATCTCCGAATCTCTTCCACCTAATCCTCCTCATCAAACAATTCGGGTCCTTGAAATTTGATCAAACGGTTAAAATTATTATAACTTTTAAAGTGGGCCTCTGCTTTTTAGCCGTTGGATCAAATTTCAAAGGTTCAGATTGTTTTATGAGGAAAATTAGGTGGAAGGGATCCGGAGATGATCCCTTTCCCCAACATATTACCTAGTGTACATGCATGTTGAGAATAATTCTCACATTAGAAAAAAAGAGGAACTTTTGATGTGCTTATAAGAGATTGGATTACATCTCATATTGTCAATTGGTTTTATGGTCGAACCTCAACTTTCTTTATGGTACCAAAGCATGTTGTCTCATGTGTCGAACCCAACAGTCACACGTGTTCCAAATCACCCGATTGTGTTTTTCGTATGTTAGGCTTTAAAATTCGTCACACATGAAGGGGCATGTTGAGAGTAAATCCCAAATCAGGAAAGGAGGGATCAATTGTCAATTGATTTTATGGTGAAACTTAACTTTCTTTCGTACATATGGGTACGTCGGGTGATGGTATTTGAACACACAAAACTAATATGCTCTCCAATGTATATGAGTTATACATGTTCACTTTGAATATTTTTCATTACATCGATTTTCTAAACTAATTTATACTAAAGAAAAGAGAGAAGGTTTGTACCCAATACGCACTCAGTTGAAAAAAAAAAAATCATAACCATCAAGACAATTCATCGTTTACATATCAGTTACCTATTTAATTTGCAGTTGTTCAAATTTGTAATCAACTGCTTGAGGAATTCTCTGTGGTCGGTGGTGCAGCCGAAATGCAATTTTTGACAGGTGAAGTGGGCTGATGGGATTTTCCAAAATCATATGAAGTCTACACTGATGTAGAAAGTACACCGTCTATGCCCAGTGAGCTTCCTTCTCAAGGATGTCAATTCTTGAAGTATAAAGTGGCCTAATTTTGGGTTCAACATCATACACTAACAGTTTGGCCGGTGTAACGGGGTCAATGGAAATTTTATTTGTGCGGCTGCACTCACATTAGATAGGTTCGGGATTTGTATGTCTTGGCTTTTGTCTTGTATCCCGTTGTTTTTTTCTTTAAATAAAATTTTGGAGACGCTCGTTCTATAAGAAAGTTAGCTCTTTTTAATTGCTATGAGCGGGAAGGAAGTAGCTTACTTTTGTAGTTGATCACTAAATTCCAGGTCTTAGTTCTTTCTGACCGCTCTGTGCGTGTTATAAAGTAAGGCTACTTTTGTAGTTCAATGACTAAATTTTAAGAGTAGTTTGACTCGCATTATCTTTCATCATCCTCAGTAAAAAAAATGAAAAAGAAAAAAAAAGACATATATGCAGAAAAGTTGATCTCATGTGAGTGTGTTGCCGTATACAAATAACCCGATAGAATATATTCTTCCAGTAATAGATGTTGAGTGAGTTATGGATATAATCATATCTGTTCAAGGTACAAAACTCCTCTTTTTGTCCCATGAATTTGAGAAATTTGTAAGTGTCCATTAATTGCATTATTCTTTTGCGTTATAGTCATATAAAAACTCTATGGTATTCTGAAGTATATGATATTTTTTGAACTTTTTAACCGTTACATTTTAATTTTTGTATTTTTAAAATAGTGATCTAACAATACAAAAATTAGTATCCTATACTTCAAAGCATTGTAAAAAATCCCGTTATCAAACCGCTTTGTGTTGTTAGTGATAGTTACAGGTGGTAAAGGGGATCATTACTTTTCATAGCCCACGCCGGTCGCCCTTATTATATTAAAATTTTATTAACCAAAATTTAACCAAAATTTTATTAGAAAAAAAATTAACCAATAAGCTAAATGACATAATGTATTGTTGTAACGCGTGTATATATATTAATAACAATATCATAGTTTTGGTCTACAAGTATATTAGCTCCCTCAACTAATCTAATATTAGTTCCCATAAATAATATATCCTAAGGTTCATAAAATATCAATATTGTCATATATTAATATTATAACATGCAGATTATTAACTATACATAAAAGTTGTACATAACTTAAGATTAGAACTATAAAAAACATTGTAACTATATAGGATTTGGATCTATATACAGTAAATATAGCTATAATGTTGGGGACCAAATTAATTTTATTACTATATAGACGTTATTATTTAATAGAGATGTAGTTAATTCTATTAACACCCCACAATCTTATGAAAACACCCCATAATTTTATTTTTTCAGTTAAATTTCCGTTTTTACCTTGACTAATTAAGTTCTGAAGTCCAAAATAAACCCCATCCACCCCCTTATGCCGGCTGCCAACCACCACAGTGTCTGGGCAAAAAATCCCAGCCACTCACCAAGTTCTCTCTCCATATATATATATATATATATATAAATCCAATCACCAGCCACTCGCCTGTAGGTAATAGGGAATTGGGAGATGGGGTGTGTGAATCAAGAGTGTTGGGCAATTCTTGGTTTGTTAGAGAGTCGATCTTAGCTGTCAATTTCCGTGACGTGGGGGGTTTTTGGCCGTGTTGATATCGATGATAGATACCTCTTATATGGGTGGCCCGTGGCCGTCGAGCTAGCTTTTTTGCCGTCATTTGTTTATGGGGATGGGGTGACTTCAAAAAAATAGAGGACAAAGCTAGAATTTTAGAGGCACGTTTTAGATGTGGGTATTCATAAAGATGTGAGGTGGTAATAAAAACAACCCAAAAAATATTCTTTTTTGTATCCTTAATATATACAAAGAACCACATTAGTAGTAGATCATGCCAATTTCTAAAATGTAATATTGAGAAAAAAAAAAGACACCTAATCTCTAGAAACACCAAAAGATTTAAGCCAAGAAGTTGTAAACATACTTGAAAAGCTATAAACATTTTGGCTTCAACAAGAAGATATCCATGTTGAAGTGGTATTGTGTACCCACAAGCTCAAAGATGTGGCATAAACCCTAAAAAATAATGTACTGTTTTCAAACAACCTTACCTAGATATTTTCATTCATCTTAAACTTGTATTTGGCATTGCATGTTTTTGGACTTATTGATAATTATTACTATGTGTAGGCAAGTTTCCTTAAGATGGACCAAAAAAATTTATAACTTATTACAATGTGGAGTTTATTCCTATATAGCTGACCCAAGTTGGGACCAAAATCTTTTATGACTAAAGCAGTGGTGGATGCATTAAGGGACCACCCGGAAGCCCGGATAAGTGGTTGTGACACCAAAGTTTTGGGTGCGTGGTGGAGGAGAAGAGTGCAGCGTTGGACCGGTGGGTGCAGGTTCTACAAATGATTAGCGAAAGAAAAGGTGACTATTCAGTTTTTAAAATGACTTGGGCAAAACAACGTCGTTTTGAATCAAGCCATTTAAAACAAAATAATTAAAAGCAAATTTTCTTATTAAGCCACGCGAGGGAGACACTTTTTAGTTAAAAAAATAGAGTATACCTCTTTCCTCTTACCCGGGATTTCCATCCAATTCCATTTTGTATTCACTTTCTCCAATTGGGTAATTCCCAATTCCAATTCCCTTTTTCCTCTAACCCCACCCAACCGATCTCAGGCCACCGCCATCTGCTCCAATTGGGTAATTCCCAATTCCAATTCCTTTTTTCGTCTAAACCCATCCGGGCCACCACCAGCTGCTCCACACCTCCACCTGTCTCCATGACCACCATTTAATCTCGTAATTTCTGAATTTAAGTAAGTTTTCTATTTTAGTCTAAATTAAGAGGTTAAAATTGATGTGTATTGAATGGAAAATTTAAATTCATAATAGATTATAGTTGTTGTTGATTTGTTATGATTTTTTGATATTGTTTGGATCATGTGTTGGTTAGTTCATATATATATTTTTCGCTTCATCAATTGATATGGTTTTTTGTTTTGATTAATTGATATGTTTAGAAATTAGAAGTATGGAATGATATTACAAGCGAAAATCATCATCAATTAGTTTGGATAATCCTATTCCAAATAATTCAACTCCAAGTTTGGATAGTTCCGATCTTATTCTGAATAGTACAACTCCAATTTTGGATAGTTCATCATCGATCTATTTTTTCTTGTTTTGACAATGAAACTACCATGATATGTTTTCGGATTATGAAATCTTGTCGTGGCCATATTTAGTCTTTGTCATGGACGGAGGGAGGTAAGGCCCAGTGGGGGCACATGCCCCCTCTCATCTTTTTTTTTTTCATTACAAATTATTCAATTAATCATTCCTATTTTTTTTGCTTTGCACATTATTCAATTAATCATATTAAAATAGTGAAAATCCTCTTTTAGTTTTTAAATGTCCCTCTATCTTGTATATTTTTCTCACGCACTAATGTCTAAACCTTGTTGAGTTGTATGTATTTGATTAATTAGTACAAATGAGCATTAGATTGTCAACAATTAAAGACAAAATTAGACAATAGAGAAATAAAATTAGGCATTTTGTAATTAATTTTTTCAGCATTTGTAAAAGAACTAGCTTTCTTTGTCCAAAAAAGGAGCTCAAATATTTTAAGGTGCCCCCTCTTAGTTAAATTTCTGGCTTCGTCCCTGGTCTTTGTAGTTTGTAATGTTGTTTGTACAAAAATTAAGAATGAAAAGTTAGTAGTTTATTGTTTAATTTTCAATGTTATTTTTGTCTTCATATTTTTTTTAGACTTTTTGGAACCACCCTACAGTAGAATTCTGTATCTACAAGGAGGCTACTATAAAATATGAGCGTTTTCTGTATTATTAATCTTGTGGTTCGTCCAATATGAATATAATTGTAATAATTGATTAGAAAACGGTTGCATGTGTAAAGCCTGATAAAGTTAAGACTTGTCTATTTTTAAAACGTAACCATCATGTAGTTCATGCAGCCATATGCATACGGTCGGAGGTCAAAAAGGTGAAGCACTACAGCTTGGAGTGTGACTGCGAACTCGTTTACCATATAAAATAATTTACACGACGAAAGCATGCAAGTATTTCAACCATTATATGGTCGGTTTCACTGCCATATTGTATTTCTGTCATCAACTGGTTTCTTTCAAGCAGTTACCCAATGTTGTGGTGCTCGTTCTTCTCACTCATGATTAGTTTGGAATTGTTGTGTTTTAAAAAAAAAACTACATCTATTGTGCTGTGAAATGAAGCAGCAGAGTGTTTGGTAAACTTTTTTGTAAAATCGCTTTTGAAAAAAAAAATGAAAAAAAAAAAGAAGCAATGTTATAATGTTTGGTAAAATTTGATGTAAAACCACTATAACTGTGTAAAATGACCAAAAAAAAGCATAATACTAAATATGCTATTAATTTAATTGTTTGATCAATAAAGGCCAATTATTTAATATACTTTGTTCTTATGGTTTTCGACCCAACCTTAATTCATAACAGGATGTTTGGAATTTCACAAGTCATCATTTAATCATGTATGTTCCAGCAGCAATTTGTATGAAGATTTGTAGAAAGGAAATCGAAAGGAAAGTAAATTGCAGTAGATAAGTAAACAAGGTGCAATACTTTAGGAGAAAGACGCATCATTGCGATTTGTATTAGTATGTGCAATCATCATTTCTTGTCAGAAAACTATACATACATAATCATATTTGTATCAAATGTTTCTTTGTATCGTATCTTACATGAACAACATTTTGACACAAATAATTGTATCTGCTCAACACTAGCTCAACACTAAATTGTGTGTCTGCTGGACTGCAAGGGTGCAAACATTTCCAGTAGCACGATGCTTGTCCATGACTCCATATATACCACTCTCCGAGTGGGACTTCAAACTTCGTATTTAGGGCTGACGGAGAAGAGGAGCGAAATTACTCCTCCTTTTTATTTGAAAGTTTGGGAATGAGACTCACAAACGATTGCTTCGAAGAGAAGGCTGAAGGAGGAGAAGGAGAAAACACATAGTGGTTCATGATAAATCACGACCTGGAGGCGCTCTGTGCTCTCCACGATGGATGCTCTTTGTCCAACTAATTTCAGATTTGAACGATGAAAGAGAGAAATGAGGGTATGTTGGGAATTTCGAAAAATTCATTAAACAACACTGTTCACCCGCCTCTCAATGAAGAAAAGCCGATTTTTTTATGCTTATTTTTTGCTGTTTCGGATTTTTAGTTTTTTTTCAATCAAAACTAAAAAAAAAAAGCTGCTTACAAGATGTTTTCAAAACAAAAAAATTCCCCAACTTTTCTTTTATCGATGCTTTTTAAAAAAGTTAAGATGTACCAAATTGGTACTCAATGTCTCGGTTAGAGTCACATCGCTCGCTACGCGTTCGGTGGTGCTAAACCTACGAGTCGCTTGGAGCACAGTTGCTTGCGTGTTACGCATGTATAGTATGCTCATTTAACAAGTTCGTTAATTAATATTGACCAAAGACCTAGCTAGCTGCAGACTGTTCACATTCTTAATTATTGTAATTTTGTGATTTTTATAATTTGACTAGATTAAGGTTTGATTTTGCACTGTTGAATTCCAATTAATTGGCAAATAAACCAGTAAATTAACACGATCAAGTAGTTGCATGTCCATGCAAAAGGATCAATGAGTCATTGAGTTTGGCCAATTCAGAGGCGTTACGGGGAATAAATGTTGGGGCAGACCAAGCAATATATATATATTTTTTTTTTTGAAAAAAGAGGGGCAGTTGGTGGCAAGCCACCGTTATTCACTTATTCCGGACCCGAAGAAACTATGTTGAAACCCTCCATTGAATTTGACCATATATATATATATTGTTTTTGAAAAAAAAAGGGCAATTAGTGATAAACCACGATTATTCACTCATTCCAGACCCAGAGAAGCTATGTTCACCTCCATTGAATTTGACCGTATATATATTTTAAAAAATGCAGTTGATAGCAAACCACGGTTATCCACTCATTTTGGACCCGAAGCTATGTTGAAACCCTCCATTGAATTTGACCAAATATTATGGTATATGAATTTGACCATCTTAACCTTCATTTCACTTCACGTAACCCTAGTACTTTTATGAACTTGGAGGCTTTGGAGAAATTTCTCAACCATTTTTCCGTTGAAGCTTATATAATATGGATACATTATTACTGTCGTGTTTTTTGTCAATAATAAAAGGGGAAGTGAAAAAAAAAAAAAAAAACTTGTCATTGTATCATTGATATGTGTTATTATACCATTAATATGAGATATTAATGTCATGATGTAATTGTGTTATACAAGTCTTATTTCAGCGTCGGACCATCTTAATTAAAATGTAAGGTCAATTCTCAATTGCTAGTCTTAAGTGGTGGGAACATCAAGCCGCGTCCTCCATTTGATAAATAAAAGAATGCACGCACGACCAGTCAAATGCTGGAATGCTGCTTCATTTGACATCCAACGGCGTTGAACCATCCTATATTCCACTAGCATATGGCGGCTGATACAGTAGCCTCTCTTATATGTTTCATTTTTTTATTTTTGTTTAATTTTGAGTAACAATCTTATTATATGTTTAATTTTCTTCTCATTAAATGAATAATAAACTAGCCTCATTCTATCTACCACAAAAAATGATTAGTGTTCCCAACTAAACCCCCAAACAATGAAAATTAGTGTTTCTAATCTAATTATATCCCTTGTCCCCTTGTCGGTGGCATTTTTCCCTAAATAATTAGGGTATTACTTCTCCGAGAAGTAGCAGTCAGTGGCGGAGCCAGAATTCTGAATGAGGAGGGGCATTTCACAAATATGTATATATATATATATATATATATGTGAATGTGTGTAAAAAGTTGAATTCATAACATGTTGACATATGCAATTTGTGTAATCCTCACAAAATTGAAAACATTCTCTTAAATTCAATACTAAGAAGAAAAAAATGTAAAAACCCAGACAACCAAGTAAGAGGTAGGTTGTGGAAGACTAAAGAAAATACAAAGAAGTAGAAAATGAAGGAAAAGGGGGAGAGGTCCTCAAATAAAGAAGGTGGGTTGCTTTAGAAAATTATAGGGTGTATATTACTGTTAGGTGAGAGATTCGTACCAGAAGTGGGGTTGCTTTTTCCATTTAAAATTGCACATCTCTTTTAAAACTCCCCTGCCAAACTTATCGTTTCATTAGACAGCCGAAAAGATTTAAAATCAAAACAGCTTAACGACATCGTTTGCTTCATCTTCTTCCATGAGGTTCACACCTCAGATGAAGTCAGGATGGGCCGGGGACTACCCTAGTCCCTTGGTGGCTCCGTCCCTGGTAGCAGTAATTGGAGTACTACTTCTCTGAGAAGTGAGAAAACTTCTATTGTTTATGTTTAATATGAATTTCACGACTAATAAAAAACACTTAATCGCTCCTTAATATTACGATCTAATAATATTCTTCTTTACTTGTAAGTGAGAGGTCTTAGGTTCAATTCTTGCTAAAGGTGAATTTGAACTACATTATTACTAGGTCATTGTGAGAGTAAGCCGACCCCTTCCTCTTAATATAGATAATATCGTTTATTAAAAAAAATAATTAATCATGAACTCAAAATAAAGTCACATAACAATAAAAATAAGAATAACCATGATATTATTTAAAAAAGGAGTTGTTATTAACACTTAAAGAAAAGCATAATACCTCAAATACTATTTTTAAGTTAATAGCTCATCATTTTTGTTTTATTAATGATAAATTTTGTTATTTAAGGATATTTTACATGGGGTGTAAAAATAAATTTTATCAAACTCATTATCTACGACTAGAACTTCTCACTTACTAGTGAAAAGAATACCATTGTAAGAGCTAGTAAGAGTTTCAATAAACATTAACTTAAGCTAACCAGCAACCGATACAATCATCATCTAGAAAAGCATTTTGAATGAAATCAGAACTTCTACCAAAGATTATTACGCAATAGAATCGAAGATGGAATCTATTAATCAAATATTCAACCGGACAATAACTATAATTTCTTAGATAAGGGCCTAAACTAACTAGAGTAGAATTTTTTTTTTCCTTAAAAAAAGGAAACAACTAGTGGCAAATCACAGTTATCCACCCCATTTCAACTTAAACATTTAAAATATAGTAGACATAACTTAAGTTGATTAGAGCATCACGCACTTCACTTTGAAGTTTTATTTTCTACATAATTAAGTGAGTTAGAGCATTACGCAATCACCTACTTTGCACTCAAGTACGAGTTTTCATTTTCATTATTCAGATGAGTTAGTGAATTTGATCCCCCCAAAAAAAATTTTGAGTTAGTGAAAAACTTTTAGGCTTTTTAGCCAAAATGATTCTCCGAATTGACATAATTCTTCACCTTGTTTTCTGAGATTTGAGATCAATAGAAGTGGTTCTTGAGTTTGCTCACTATCAATCATTTTAGTTGTTCGGTGGAAAAATCTGTTAAATAAAGACCAAAATGACAAAAATATCCTCAATTTAATAAACAATGAGCCAAAATAATTCAACAAAATTTGAAGGTATTTTTGTCGTTTTATCTTGTTTTACAAAATGATCAAAATAATTAATAATGGACAAACTTAAGGACCTCTTTTATTGATTTCAAATCTTAAAGACTTTTCCACATAGGAAAAAGAATAAAAAGAATGAAACCAATCAAATCAAACATATGTTTTATATTGGCCAACATTTTACATAGTAAAAGAGAGAAAAAGGAAATCTATAAAAGTCCAAGTCAGAGAACGTGAAAAACGGGAAACGCGGCCACCATAGAAAGAGCCAAATGGTATAAAAAGAGGACCAAATCACCAATCAACTCATCATCCCAAGATCCATTCATAAATTCTACACCCACAGATTTCTGAGATTTTCTCAGAAATTTCACATTCACTCAACAACTCACTCACTTTTTCTCATCTTTTTTTTTTATTTTATCAAAAATTATATAATAATTAGGGAACCAAAAAAGTAAAAAAATTGAACACTTAAGTTGAAGCCATTGGCCAAAAACAAAGGGCAATACTTGCAATAGCAGCACAAGAAAACAACAAAGACCCTGCTCTGCGAGCCTGTGGTAATCTCCCCAACGCATCTCTATACCGCTTATCTCAGAAATCTTATCCAAAGCTCTCACCTTTCGTCTGTCTTCTTCCTCCTCTCTCTCTGCAAATAAACCATATCTATATCCCTTCATTCTCTGCTTCCTCCTCCTCCTCTCCCTTTTTTTTTGGTTTTTTCTCTCTGTATTTATATATCTAACAAGTAATATCCCCCCTCTCTCTCTGTTGGGTCAGGGTTTTGCTATCTTCTTATCTCCTTCCTCTCTGAAACCCTTGAGTAATCGCTGTGCTTATTGCATACCAGTATCCGATTCAATCGAGGGTTTTTCTCTTTTTTTTTACGGTTTTTTAACTTTTTGGGGTTTTTTGGGGTTTTTTCTTTTCTGCTCGACGATGGCGTTGGCGTCGGCTTTTCTGGAAATTCTTAGACGACCCACGATTGTGGAGGTGCTCGGTGAGTTGATGATGTTCATAACCCCTCTGTGGATTGCTGTGGTTGTTGGTGTTTTTGTTGGGTGGGCGTGGAAGCCCAAATGGGCGAACTTGGTTGGCCGAGAGCTGTTGGATTGTCCAATCACAAAACAAAAAGAATCCTCCTCTTCCTCGTCGTCCTCGCAGAGTTCGTCCACGTGTATCGGTTTGATTCCGGGGCTGAGCTCGTTGAAGTTTCAGCTGCCCAGTTGCATTCCATGGCTTGCCGACGAAAGGAATCCGAAAGAGGCGCTTTCTTTGCCACCTACCACCAATCCTGATTTCAGGTTTGTTGCCTTTCTTGAGTGTTTTGGCTAATTTTACAACTTGGGTTTGCTTTAATTTTTCGAGTTTTGGTGTTTAATGTGTTCAATTTCGCAACTTTGATTAGTGTTTAATGTGTTAAATTGGGGATTTTGGTCAGTTTAACTTGTACGACTTAAGGTCTTTGGCTTAATTAGTGAATGTTATGATATGGCATGGCAGCTCCTCAAAGATTGAAAGAGAAAGTTCCGGTCATGTGAACAATGAGGATTTACGGCACATATGCCAGCTTGTTGAGGAGAAAGATGGAGGGCCTGCTTGGATTCATATGATGGATCGGTCAACCCCAACTATGCGCTATCAAGCTTGGCGAAGAGACCCCGAGGTAGCTATTTTACATTTCGTTGTATTCGATCCTCAATTCTTTTTTCAATAGAAATATTGGTGGCTCTCAGATGCATAACCGTGTTTTGCTCACGTGTATTATGTTGGTGAGGTTAACTAACTGGATTTCATCTATATGTTCTAGACTGGACCTCCGCAATACCGCAGTAGTACTATATATGAGGACTGTACACCTGAGTTACTGAGGGATTTCTTTTGGGATGATGAGTTTCGAGTGAAGTGGGATGACATGCTTGTACATGCATCTACTTTGGAAGAATGTCCAACCACCGGAACCATGTTGGTGCACTGGGTGCGCAAGGTAAGAACAATGATACTTTGTCTCCTTTGATTCTTGAGTTGTCGTTGCTGCATTGGCTTATTACTTAAATTGTTTCTTTGTTTTGGACACAGTTCCCATTCTTTTGTAGCGACAGAGAATACTTGATAGGTCGTCGCATTTGGGAATCAGGACGGACATACTACTGCGTAACGAAGGTATGTAAACCGGAAGATCTAGCTATCTATATAACCTCTCAGTTCAATGCACTATCTAGTCTAGTCACATAGACAAGCTGCTGTAACCTATTTTGCAGAAGAAAATTAATGTCAAAAGGATTCCTTTAGGGTCCAAATTTCATTATTTTCTTGACAAGGCTGGATGTCTTGTGTGAAATAATGACAGTTAATGCACTAGTTTTGGTTATATTTAGTATGTTAAAAGATTGTAGCTGTGAATAGTTGAAGTGCTAAGCTATTTGTAGTTTTCCAGTCAATGCATATTTAGTAATTTCCAACTCTAAATATTTTGTTGGTATATAATTTAGGGATTTGAACATTTGAAGGTACTGGTCGGTTTATTGTACTGAGTTCATATCTAAAGTAATTTCTGTGTGCTAATAAGTGTAGAGTCCTAAATGAAACTAGTTTTTCGAGTTATACTCCAGATTGTACATATTAGTAACTGTTGCAAGAGTTCGTTTTGAGCCGATTGTGCGTAGTTTGGGAATAAAATAAGCGATAGTGCTCGTTATGTAGAACGGTTCTGTTTTTAAGGTTATTAACTCGTGATGCGTAACCTAATGGTGTGATTTAACATGTTTCAGGGAGTACCCTCCTCTGCTGTACCAAGGCGTGACAAACCTAGACGTGTTGACTTGTACTATTCAAGTTGGTGCATTCGAGCAGGTAACGGAAGCCTTATAACATCTTAATGCTTTCTGAAATGAGAAAAAAATCTGTCAATCTTCCTAAATGAAAGATATCTTTCTTTATTTACCTATTAAAAAATGGGATTTCTCTTTGTTATGGTGTGCAATTGGCAGATTAATTTTTATTGATTCAAACTTTGAAAGTTCATTTGCTTTCTTTTTGTAATTGTGCTCTTGGGAACCATCACTAAGACTTGTATTGGTTGGGTATGAACCAGTTGAATCAAAGAGAGGGGATGGCCAGCTTACTGCATGTGAAATTTTACTCTATCATCACGAAGATATGGGTATCCCTTGGGAACTTGCAAAACTTGGAGTCCGGCAAGGTATGTGGGGAGCTGTTAAAAAGATCGAACCTGGCTTGCGTGCATATCAGAAGGAGAGAGCCTCTGAAACCCCACTTTCACGGTGTGCTTACATGGCTCAGATCAACACCAAAGTCAGTGCAGACTACTTGAGATCTGTTGAAAACAGCACCGGCGATTCCATGGTGGTTGAAAAGTCAGATAAGTTGGATTCATCGGACAAACCAGAAGGGAAGAGCATACCTAAGCTTCTAGTTGTCGGTGGGGCTATTGCCCTTGCCTGTAGTCTTGACCGAGGGCTCTTAACAAAGGCAGTCATATTCGGAGTAGCCCGAAGATTTGCCAAAATTGGTAGGAGGTTCTGATTCCAGAGACGCCTGCTAATGCCATCGTCAAGTGAAGTGAGGAACTGCCCCATTTCAAGAGGATTCCATTGGAGGTCTTATTCTTTGTCCTTTTTGTTTGAGCCATGAATACAACTTAATTGTAGAGGACCAGCCAGAGAGAGAAGTAAAAGAAATGTCTGGGAAGAAAGGAGAGTGATTGTATAGCCGTATTCGTTAAAGTTGGAAATGTGATTAAAGGATATCTTGTGCTGCAAGGATAACAGTAGCCTTCAGCTTCTTTTGATGTTACATTTTCATTCTTTCAGTTCTAATGATCTTGAATTGCTTCATACTTTCTTTGCATAAAAACTTCAGAAACAATTGAACTTGACAGGGTTATGAAAAACCCAAGAAGTTTAATCTGAGATTGACTTCATCGAAAAACAAGAAATCATTCACAACCTGCCACATGCCTACACTGGTTGGAGCGTGAACCGTGTAAAGTTGGTGGTCTTTGGGTGCAATGGGAAATTTCGGGGAGAAAAAAATGTGTGGAATTGTAAGTGCACGTGGTCCAGCAGTGAGCACCCCAAAAAGTCATGGAAGTTTGAGGTCGCACTTCACACAATCACAACCACCTCTGGCTTCCACAAAGTCGGCTGAGTCCATTTTTTATTACGAATCTGTGTTCTAATTAATACTGTCAAAGCAATCGATTATTGAGCAATTGGCCCCCTTCATCTAGGTTTCTATCTTAGTGGTCCTAGTGTCCTAGAACGGTAAAAAACTTACCTGTCTTCTAACGTCACGTGATGAGTGATATAGAAACATAGATACCATTCTGTATCCAATTCGTGGAAGGGGTTTCCCGTGTAGCTCGCATTTGAAAAAGGTAAAGTGGAAACTTGGAGGCTGTTGTGATTCATATTTTACGTTGTTGGTTGCGGTGAGATACAATTGCAAAAGTTGATGTTCCCAGCGAGTAGGAAGCACAAAGTTGAATCATAGGATTTGTGTCAATCAGAAACTAGACATGCGCGTTTGGGATCTGCAAAAACATTCTCTAAACAGCTGGTTTTCTGTGGAAGAGTCGCTACCATATGCAAATTCCGGAACAGACTCCGACTACAACAACAGTACTACTTGATCCATTTCTTTTCTTTCAACTTGGCCTCGCTAGCCAGATTTTCGTCAATCATGGATGTTCATTGAGCAGGGATTCTTGCGTGTATCCATTTCACTATTTCTGCTCGCTCTATCTCTCTCATCACATGACATGAACTCATGGAGTGATGCATACATTGTGTTGACGATGTGATTCATGAATGTTGTTGGACAAGTGACTTGGATATTTTCTGTCGATATTTTGTGTGGTTATATTATATGTGTGTCCAAATTCCAAAGGATGCCGTAGGATTCTCTGCTGATATTTTTTTAGTGTTAGTATCCTGCATGCGTCTGAAACGATGTTGTTCCGGTTTGCCGTTGTCTTCTTCCAGAAAGAGACTCTGAGCTTGTACACTTTGAGAGTGTAACTAGTCATAATAGTGCTCCTGAAATCTCAGTCTGCAGATCATAAACTTGAGGCCTTGTTTGGTGAGCTAGGCTTAATAGCCTACATCGCATTCACGTTGAACTTATTTGGCATCTAGGATTGGATTGAAATAAATAACCTACTATACTCAATATTGAAAGGAAGAAACGATAAAATAGCGTCCAATTTAAAGGTAGAAAATGAATTACTTGATAATGGGGTGATTAGAAGAGTCAAACTTTCAAGTTTGCTTCTTATCTAATCACCTTTACTTTCAATATACTTTGAGTTTTATAAGTTATTGACTTCTTTTGAATCCTATGCACCAAATGAGCCATTTGAACATCGGAGATGGCTGGCTAGGCCAGGATTGAGCTTTTTTGAGTCATGTTTGTTGCGACTCATGCAAAGAGTCCAAAAACTCATTGATGTAATCCGAAATGCATTTAGGCACACCAAGCACCGGTCAAGACTCTTCTCCGGTTCAATGGATTTATTCAGTACTTCAAGCCGATCTGCCTATCTGTGTTTTTCCTATGCTTCCTATGTTTTTATGGAAGTTTTTTTTATCCTTGAGAATCGGCGTGGCTACGTTCTTTAAAAATAGTAAAATATTCAATTTAGAGTGTATAGTGCATACTGGTAAATGAGGAACGCCAAAATTGCTATGAATAATCGAGTCGGGCCTATATGACATAACTGATCAATAGACTTACTCTAACATTCCACATTCGCCATATATTCAATACATCGCTATGAATAGGTATCATATTTATGAAATACGATTCACTTTTAAGATGCCTTGGTAGCGAAATGACAAACATGCGAGACTCAAAATCTCGTCCAAAAGAGTGTGGAGGTTCAAGTCCTCTTTAAGGAATAATATTAAATATTAAGAATGCTCATTGACTTGAAATAAATTCGACATCAGATCACGTATATTCACGAAGTTTTCATTTGCTTTTCGCTTGCAAATGATGTAAAGATAAAGTATGTCCCAAAAACCTATATTTGAAGGGGTGTGATATCCATACACCTCATTTTACTTCTCACACATCTTTTTAATTTTCGGCCATCGGATCGGATGAATTGAAGAAGATCAATGGACATAAATTATCAAGAGGTATGTGAGAAGTATAATGGGGTGTGTGGATAGCACACCCCTATTTGAAAACCGTCGACCTCTTGATCTGGTTTAGGATCGGCGACAACCATATCATCTACCTCGTCTCCTCCAACACACCGTGCCACCACCACCACCACCACCCTCCATCTGTTTCCCTTACCCTTGTGTCCTGCATCCTTTCCCCCCGCCTCTTTCTTTCTCCCCCTCCATTTCCCTTACCTCGCTCTACTCACCCCTACCCTTGTGCGTTGCCTCCTTTCCCCCAGCCTCGTCTTTCTCTGCCCTCCCTTTCCCCTACCTCTCTTTGTTTCCCCTACCCTGGTGTCCTGCCTCCACTCCTACCGCGTTGTCTTTCTCCCCCTTCCTTTTCTTTACCTCGAGCCTCCTCCCCCCTTTCCCCATCCCCTCCCACATGGTTATTTACAGGCAACCCACAAACGGCGTTTGATGAAGACTTTTCTTCTTTCTTCTATCCCTCTCCATCTCCATCAAGTATGGCCCTCCCTGTGCCCCTCTCTTGAACTGGAAGAAGATGATGGTGAGCCTCAATCCTCAAATTTCGGTGGTGGTGAGCCTGAGCTCAGTCTCATATTGGGTGCTTTGTCTTTATCCCTTTGATTTTCTGCTCACATCTTGGAGAAATTCAATTTGCTGCACCAAATTGAAATTAGTCCCTAATTTATCTCGAATCCCTAACCCGAACAACTACTTAAATCTCCTTCATATGTGGATCACACGGAGCTCTCCTCTACCTTCCCACTCATCCGCTCTCACAAATACTTAATTGCCTACTAGATGCTTGCTTTTGATTAAGAAGCCTCTTTAGCCATTGTGTTAGCTACCCACCTCGAGAGTGAATCGTTGCTCATTCAGATGAAGGTGTGCAAAACCGCTTTGTAGCTGATTTGAGTCTCTAGGCCGCCTTCTGATAGTACTTTATCTTCTTGGTTTGTTGGCATCAAAATCGAAAGTCTTTCTCTGCTGGTTGTTGTTTTTGGCTGCTTATATCTGTTGCTTAGCTTTTTAGAGGCAAATTTATGTATTCTTTGTGCATCTTTTTTTTGTTGTTAAGGTAGAGATTAGATTAGTTCACTTGGGACTGTTTTGCTTTTGTGATTTTGTTTTATGACCCTTGTATTTTATTGGTGTTGACTATGTCGCATGACCCAGACAGGGGATTGGTACGGTACATAATGTGTGGCATTGACTACTTGCGTCATTGTTAGATTTCTTTGTTCACTTGGCCTACTAGCAGCTTTTCTTTGAGTTTATCAATTGTAACATTTTATTCTATGAATAAAGACTATGTTTGCCAAAAAAAATGCACGTGCCGTGTTTAGTTTTTGGACAATCAAAGTAAATTTTATTGAAAGAGAAAGCTAATACAAGGTAAAAACAACTTCAAGAGAGTCAAAAATGGCCAAGCAAAAACCCAACTCCATATCATCAACCAAACCGAAAAACCCAGACAGCCAACTCCACCAAAACAGTTGCACTGTCACTGCAAATTTGTCGCCACCACTTGGAAGAAAGGCCAAAGAATCAAATGAATGAATGGAAAATAGGGGTATGCAAGCTACCTGCTCTAGGAGCGCCCTCATAATTCTACCAAATAGTGCAAAATGCACTTTAAATGCTACGAACCACCAAAGTGGTAGGAGAAGACACCCAATGAAACGAGCAGCAAGGGTAGATGGTAGAAGATTCACGGTGGAGGAGCGATGTTTGGAAATGAACAAGGCAAAGAAGACAGATATGAGATAAACTTAGAGAAGACTGAGACTAAGCTCAGAGCAACTTGAGACACAAAATGCTCAGAAAGAAAACAACCGAAAGCTAAATGCAAGAACAGATAATCTAAATCTCCAACCATGGTGGTTTGGAGAAGGGAAAAAATGTGGTGGAGTGGGAGAAAAAGGGAGAGATGTGAAATCGGGAGAAAAGAGAGGGAGAGAATGGGAGAAAGTAAGGAAACACAGGGTGGAAAAAAGCAGAAGAGGAAGAAGGGCGAAAATCAGGGAGAGATGGGAGATAGGGAGGGAAGAGGGAGGAGGGCGAGGAGGGAAGGGCACTAAGCTGCCGCCGACCCAAGCCGGAGCAAGAGGCCGATGGAAAAGAGGGTTTCAGAGGTTTAAGCGCTTTGGGGGAGAGAGGGCACTAAGAGTTCCAGGTTTTTGTTTTACAAATCACATCTACTCAATTAAAAATCGATGCACGTGCCGTGTTGAGTCCCTAAAATTCGTAGTGGTTTAATTGGCTGCAAGCGTAAGCTGAACACTTCACAAACGCAACCCAGATTCCAGTTCCCTATTTCTTGTTGATTGGAAGGCAAAATTCCACGTAGCCGGCGTTTGTAAACTTAGCAACAAAGTAATATAATAACAAAATAAAATTTACTTGATGAAAACTCTTCGAAATTTGATTTGTTAAGTCGCCAATATACCAAAAATTCAACTTAAAATTAACACAATTTGGGGGGAAAAAAGAGATGAAAGAATTGTAATATATCATATTAACATTTACATCAGTACTTTTTTTTTCTTTTCCTTTCCCTGGTATAACAATCTAAATATGATCTGGGATTATACTTCCAGCGGCAGCTGTAGTTAAGAGACGAGGGTCTCAAAGCAGTTGAGGCCGTCCAGCTCCACCGCGAACCTTGGCGGCGACCTCCGGCTCTGCTTCTTAGCCTCCGGCGAAGACTCCATATTTCCCTCTTGCTTTGCTGTACTAATCGTGTTATTTGATGGAACTGCGGCAGTACCCTTCGGCTGCCGTGTGGGGAAGGAGGACTTCACCCTTTGGCTCAAGAACTCAGCACACAAAGCATCAAACGAACTGAACATGGAATTCATGATTTCTTTGAAGGTATTTTTCTGATCAGATGAACCAAAACTTGAAAACCCAATTCTTTTTTCCTTCGATTAAGAAAACCCAATTCGCAAAATTGATAATTTGAAAGTGTAGAGAGAGAATTTGAATGTTTGATTGATGAGGGAGTTGAAGAAGAAAGGTGGGTATTTATAGGGAAGGAGAAAGAAAGTTCGAGAGGGAGAGGAAGATGCGTGCGAAGAGAAATAGCGTGGATGCTCTGTTCTGGAGTAGCCGCGTGAAGACTACCCAACAAGTCCCAAGGAAGAAAGGAAAGGGTAAAATTCCAACTTCTAGGTCTTTCTATAGCCGCCTCCCTACTTGGGAAAATGAGGTCTTCAATATCTTATGACTTGGTCTAACCTTATTCCTTTCCTTGACTCGGGAAATTGGAGAGATGATCCTCTCCGGATCCTCTTTGTAAAGATTTCGAATATCTTCAAATCATATTCGTTCATTGTATTCGTGCAATTAGAAATTATTGTAAATTTTTTTATTTAAAATTGAATATAAACAGTACCTAACGAAAACTAGTCTCACGATGCACGATAAACGGATGTCAAAGAAGATCCGACGAGAATTCTCTCTTGGGAAATTGTATGCACATTGCGCACACTTGCCCAAAAAGGTTATTTTGTGTGTGATTAAGATAGACCCAGTGCGAATTTGGTATTCGAATTTTGAAGGATCTCAGTGTTAAATACAAGTTTTTAAATAGAAACAGAGCATGACACGCGCAATTTTTTTTTTTTTAAGTTTATTTAAATAGGCATTTCGTCGAACACTTGGTGGACTTGTTGTGGTTAGCCAAAATCAAATTGCCCACAAATATCGACATATGTTGAATCAATTTAATGAGCAATGTAAAATAATTTGTCGAGTATTGTGGATGCAAACTGTCGAGATATGCTTAGGAGGCATTACATCAAACACTCGGTAGGCACAAAAGAGATCCTTACCAAACATTCGGAGAGTCTTTAGAAGACCTTCACATGTATCTTTTCTAGATTATTGGTGGTCCTGGAACGACCTTGGTCCCTAAGTCCATCCGCCCCTAGATACACGTGTCATGTTGGCATGATGTTCATATTTTTAAATTTATTTTCGTTATGATATGAGCAGATTTGATACTATTAAATGGATTATATTAGGACTCGTTCAGAAATGTTTTAAAAATGACTGAAAGCGATTTTGGTGAAATTCATATATCTAGTGTTTCTTCTAAAAAGCACTTAAAATGCTTTTCCAAGATCCACTTAGATTTTTCTTAAGGATTGGTTTAAAAAATATTTTCACCAAAAAAACTTTCAGTCATTTTAAAAATACTTTCAAACGAGTATTCTTGTACACATGGAATAACACATATAAACTTGAAAAATTAATGATAATTTATAAGAACTCAAAACAAGCGTAAATTCCCTTAAACTCTAGGCCACCTTGAGTTTAAGTGGTCTAGAAAATTTTATAATCATTGCATCGTAACTAAAGGCTACTTACACTCAAGGTGCCCCTTCTCACATATTGTTGATAAGCGAAAATAGTTTACTTCTCAAAATAAAAGATTCTTTGTTTGAGGACTAAAAAAGTTGTGTTGTAAACCGAAAGAAAAGAGAGAATTGTGCTGCTAAGGTCCCTACATGCAAAGATGAATGGTCATAAAAGATGACATTTGGCACTAATGATGTCATTAGTGGATTCTTATGCTAATGCGATTAATTTTTAACCACTAATTATGTTGCTCCTTAATTAGTTCTTCCGGTTAGGTGTGTTGTTTTATATTAATTAAGGATAAAATCAAAGATTATCTGCAAATTTAGATGGTTATAATAAGATAAGACAAATATGTGGCATATAATTTTGAATTACGGAAGTTTCATACCAACGATCGTAAGCCATGATTAGTGGCAAATGTTCTAGTCATAAAAAAAAATTAAATTATGGGATCCAACACCTTGACTAATTAAACCTAATTTGCATACACACTACATGTTGCGGAATATACAACCAATTTCTAAGGATCTTTTTCCTCCTTTGGTTTTTGGTGATTAAAATATTTCTGCAAGTTGAAATTTAATCCAGAAATATTAATGAACTT
Organism: Malus fusca; assembly: GCA_035220775.1. Lineage (NCBI taxonomy): Eukaryota > Viridiplantae > Streptophyta > Magnoliopsida > Rosales > Rosaceae > Malus > Malus fusca. The sequence goes on along the minus strand of CM069072.1, from coordinate 23,379,690 downwards.
AGCACAAACGATGCATAACGCACAACATGTATAAAATATTGCATGGGAAGAGGATCTTCATCGGATCCTCTTTGTGAGGATCTTAGGATCCTCACATCCTAACCATTAATTATACATCATGCACTCAGTTTTCGTCTGGTACTATTTGTGTTTAATTATAAATAAAAAAATTCAAATGATTTATGATCGCACAATGTACGATGAATGACTAATATGTGAGTTGATTTATGCATGTTAGGTTCTGGAATATCAACCTTGGGTTTCACAGTTCACAGTTGGATCTAATATAGGGCTTGTTTGGATGTGCTTTTAAAATTGCTGAAAGCGCTTTTAAAATGGCTGAAAGCGCTTTTAGAGAAAGTGTTTTTGGATTCCAAAAGCACTTTAAGTGTTTTTTGTAAAAAACACCAATTATATGCTTCTTCCAAAAAGTACTTTAAATGTTTTTTCAGGATTTACTTGTATTTTCACTAATTATTTACTTGTATTTTTACTAATGATTGGTTCTAAAAATATTTTCACCAAGAAAGCTTTCAATCATTTTAAAAGCACATCCAAATGAACTTATAATATGATGCAATTGGGCTTGAATATCTATATAGTTAGGAACGAGTAAAGAACTAAATAGTGTTCGATATATAAAAAGTCAAACGGTATTTTATTAACTCGGTTTAGAGTATATTTTGATATTTTGAACTATATAGTGTTCGATATCTAACGAGCTACGCAGTGTTCCATTGACTCGTCTCATAGCACATTCCGGTGTCATTGAATATGTGTTTGGAAAGTTAGACTTAGAAGGGAGAATGTAGACTTGTTGGTTGTTCGATATGAAGAGGAGCTGCAGCCCAAAATTGAATTTGCCATGACTGATACTGTTGGATGGGATAGCCAACTGTCAAGTATTGGATAAGGATGGAAGGAATAAGACCACTTCGTCAGCTCAGTCAACGATTGGGGAGTTTGTGACAAGGGAATGATGCAACCTCAAAAGGCCGCATTCATGTTTTGGAGATGGGTAGGTATATAATGCTATATGCTATTCAACCTTCCAACTCTTCAAGGCTTGAACTACATAAAATATTGCTTTATGGATTGACTTCCAATGTTTGAAAATGCGAAATTATAATTTTGGTTGGTTCTTTTAATTATCGTGATTTAAGTTTGTGGAGTTCACTAATTGCTGTATTTAAAATTTAGGTTTGTATATTGTCACCTTTTTGTGTGCTTATGCTTAACTTGGAATGATTAAAATATAAATACAGAGCAAATAGTGTTCGGCATAGAGATTAGCATATAAAGAGATCAAACTAAGAATAATAACCTTAACTTTAATAGATCGCAAAAATATTTTCGTATGTACTCCATAAAACAAAAGGTTTACATATCATAAAGTACAATTAGTTCATCATTGTTTACCAAGTGGCCAGTAGCAAAGTAAGAATTGAACATTAAGTATGTTTGTTGGAGGGTTTTACAAAGAAGAACAAGCCATCAAAGGTAGGTTGTAAAGACAGTGCATAGCTCCACATCCTAGGCTTTGGACGACGAGTTTCTGGACTTTCCATGTTCTTATTCTTGTTCAGAGTAGCTTTATTCATGGTTGATGATTCTGAAGAACTCGGAGTGGTATAGTTGGCTTTGGAAGTTGGCTTGCAATTAGGCAGAGTCACACCATATTCGTCACCGAAGAAGTCAGCATAGATGCCTCCACCAAATCTGATGCGAAATATATAAGCACACAAATTAAACCATCTTTTTATCAATTGTAGTAAGGAATGTAAGTAGGGATCGTTCTAGGCCGGGGATTAGGAGGGATTGCAAAATCACTTGAAAACTGACTCAAAACGTAAAAACAAGTTTAAAACACTAAACTAGACTCAAAGAATGCAAAACTAAACTATAAAACACCAAAACAAACCAAAAGACTCAAAACAACAAATAAACACTCAAAACTGCCTTAAAAACACTTTCTGGGCAGTTTTGAACACAAAACACAATTTGGACGGAAATAGGTTATAACTTGACTCAAGACACTTAAAAACACAAACTAAATTGATTTCTAACTAATATGACTCAACAAAGTAAATGGGGATTGATTTTAGACGAATTTGAAAACAAAACAAGTAAAGTAAAGAACAAGTTAAATCTGAACGAATTTGATGAAATTGAATGGATGGAAAGCTAGCTAAGGGGTTCTTCTCCACACATGTCACACTTGCATACAAAACGATTTCTAATTGCTTTTCAATAAACCACAAATTCTCAACACCCCAAGTTAATTAGGTCCGCTTAAATTAACCATCAGATTTTCCTTAAGTTATTGAATTGGATGAATTGCATACGACAACCCAAAGCATTCCCCACAAGTTCCCTACATGAAAGCGCATAATAGATATTCAAGCAAGGATCACTAAGTTCTATGAAAATCATAAGCATTGACGAAGCACTCGTAACTATGAAAGCGCATAATACTTATGCCAAGAATTTACTTAACGCGATTGTGATCAACAACCTTTACTACTTGTGAATATAAGTTCATAACAATTAAGTGAAATTCCCTTATATCCTAGCATCAAATTCATGCATGCAAACTAAGCGGGCCCTCTTAACCAACATACACAAATCAGTTTTAATTCAAATAGATAAGTAAATTGAATTCACAACTTATGAAACGCAATTAGAAGTAATCAAATCATATAGCAAGCTTAAACATGGTTTTGAATCCCCCCCTAGCCAAGGGGGGTTTAGTTCCTCATACTCGAAAAGCAAAGATACATAAATTTAGACATTAAAATCCAAAGAAAGAAAACACCTAGATGATCCAACTTGGACAGCAGGTACATCCACGAATCTTCCTTCCTCCTTGCTGCGGCACTTGGACTTTGAACAGGTTCTAGGGGTTATTTGTATGGATGAATGGGTAGGAGATGGTATGGAAGGGTTTAGGATTGATGGGGGGTGCGGCTAGGGTAAAAAGAATCAGAAAAATATGGAAGAATGGTGAAGGAAGGCTGCGGCAAAGAGGGGGGATGATTTCTGGCGAAAATTCTGAATATGGAGGGGTGGTATCTCGGCTAGGGCTGATATATTAGTATATATAGGCACCACAAACCCTAGAGAAATCAGATTAGGCAATGGGCTAGGGTTTAGGTGCGGCAAAAGGGTGAAAATCCACAAGGAATTAGGGTTTTGGCCCACTTAGTTTTAGAAAGGGATTTGTATAACCCAAATCCACAAGGAAAGGGCCTAACAAGTCATAATCCAAGAGGGATTGGGCTAGGAAGGTGCGGCCCTAGTCTAAGAAGGTAAGGATAGGTCATCTAAAAGCCCAAAGCCAAGAATAGAAACTCTCAAAAATGGAAACCTCCAATAATAGAAACTTCCAACTTTAGAAACTTTGGTTTCCAATTCTGAATTCTTTGTTCTTCACTTTCATTTCTTCATTTCTTAAGCTCCTTTGACCTTCAAACTCGTCCATTCCGTGTGCTCCATAAGCATATACTCTATTGCAGCTCAATTTTGCTCTAAAATGCTCCATTTTGCACTTCTTTGCATACTTTGTTTCTAAAACCTGAAATTGCACGAAAATGACTTTAAACACTAAAATAACTAAAGAGAAACAAAATAAATGCACACGAACAAGCCAACTAAGGTGCATAAATATGCTCCTATCAAAATCCACTGAAAACAGACATTTTTTCACAGCTCACCAAGAGGAGGAGGAGTTTGAGATTGATGAACAAAAAGATTATGAGTTGACGGAAGACTCAACAATTGCAGTAGCCTTTATATAGACAAAGTATTCAGGATTTTAGAGGAAATCAGTTTCCCCTTTGGATTACGAATCCTAGTGAATCTGGGAATTATGGAATTTGGTTAGCTTAAGATAAAATGTAAATAAATTAAAAATATTCATCTTAATTTCATTTCCGGTTCCTTCTAAAAAAAAAGATAAAAGTTTAAATAAATTAAAAAAGATTTATCGTAATTTGATTTGCTACTCAGGAGCCCAACCCAATTGGCCAAAGGGCACAAATCAACTGCCCAGCTTATAAGGTTCTAGGGCTTTGCTTTCAAATAGTTGGTTTCCAAAATTCGAAAACCCAAATCTCAATGCCTCTTCAGAGGGGTTGGATCCTCAGAATTTGTGAAGTGTTCAAAGGAGTATTTATCGTTGTTGAGATCTTAGATCGATAAATCATCGTTATGTCAATTTTCAAACGTTAATATGTTATCATTATGGTATCGTTTTTCTCCTTTGTGATTAGTTGCTTGTTTAGTGAGTGGAAGAAATGTTTATGAACAAATTTGGACGCTTGATTTAGTTTAAACTCGACAACGATGTGTGACAAAATTGGGGCATGTCATTTTGCAGTTATGGATGAAGTTCCAAATATTGCGACCGAGGTTCTAGTTGTTAAAAGTTAAGCGATATCAACTTGACTACATTCACCTAGCATTCATAACTTATTAAAATAGAGAGTAAAATGTTGCTTACCTCCCCTAAACTAGCATGTAAGTGCCAATTTCTCCAATCAATTTACCTTGTGAACTTGTCGACCCTAAACATTACTTAGCCTACATGGCGCACATGTCGAATAGCTAATGAGGTAATTACGTCCTTCTGGTGAATCCGGGTGTGCCAACTCGAGAAACAAACTCGGTCAGTGAGTAGAATGAATGTGGTGGTAGTGAGTAGAATGAATGTGGTGGTAGTATTGAATGCGCTACTAACTCCGTTTATCCGAGCAATCACGGCCGAGGAAGGAACTCGTCTTGGCTTCTGGGTTCTAGAACTTGAAGACAAGGTTGCTTAATTCACTGCGAAGTTCAAGATCTCTTGCACCAGGTTCGGCTGCCTGAACTATATTCCTGAGAATATGGGTGCGCTAAATCAATATCAAAATGTAAGGATGCAAATACTCACAAGAGATAAGTGTGTTGATGGTAAATGTAGTTTGATTGTCAGAATGACGAACTCTGAAATGTACTTGAGAATATCCAATCACATAAAGGTGGTAACTTGGTGACACCTCACCTCGCCAACAAACTAATGAGATGAACTCTTTCAACAAGGACTCAAAGACTCCTTGTTGACAGAGACTTAGATATATAGTCAACCAAACTCGAAGCAGTGCTGTTACTCTAAACTGAAGGTGCTCCTTGATCGCCTGATTCTGCGGCTTCAACGCTATTAACAACATTGGAAATAATGAACTTAGCACGAATAATGCATAACGTGCAACATGTATAAAATATTGCATGATATGTGTGAGTTGATTTATGCATGTTAGGTTTGTGAATATCAACCTTTGAGTTTCACAGTTCACATCTGGATCTAATACTATATGATGCAATTCGGATTGAAAATCTATCTAGTCAGGAAATATTCGACTTTCTACGAGTACAGAACTAAACAGAGTGCTATGTATAGAGTCAAACAGTATTTTATTGATTTGATTTAGAGTATATTTTGATATTATTAATTGAACACAACAGTGCTTGATATGTAACGAGTTACGTAGTGTTCTGTTGACTCGACTCTCATAGCACATTCGGGTATCATTGACTTTGTCTTGGAGATAGTTAGAAGGGAGAATGTAGACTTGTTGGTTGTTAGATATGAAGAGGAACTGCAGCGCAAAATTGAATTTCCCAAGACTACTACTGTTGTATTATTGGATAGTCAACCGTCAAGTATTGGATAAAGAATCAAAGATGGAAGGATGGAAAAAGACCACTTCCTCGGTCGGTGATTCGGGAGTTTGTGATAAGGGAATGACGCAACCTGAAAAGGCCGGATTCATGTTTTGGAGATGGGTAGATATAATATTATGCTATATCAACCTTCAACTCTTCAAGATCTGAACCATATAGAATATTGCTTAATGGATTAACTTCCAATATTTGGAATAGCGAAACAGAATTTTGGTCCATGCGAAGTTTTACTTTAGTTCTTTTAATTATCCTGATTTAAATTTATGTCGTTTGCTAATTGTCGTATTTGAACTTTAGGTTTGTATATTGTCATCTTTTTGTGTGCTTATGTTTAACTTAGAATGATTAGAATATAAATATGGAGCAAATTGAAGTCTTCTGTAGCATATAAAAATAATAATTTATCAAAGAATAAAAACCTTAATTTTAATAAATCGTAATAATATTTTCCTAAGTACTTGTTTGGATCCAAATTTACACCATCGGCCCGTGTAATCAAGGTCGTTGAGTAAGCATAGTTCTCAACCGTCGGATGAAAAAGCGAAGATATTTTTGTTAAAGGATAATATTATGGTTTTTATCATCATTATCTTTTAAAATGAGTTATCTTGACATATTCTTAAGCGGGGATAGATAAGATGCAAATTATATTTCCAAGCAAGCGGAACAGTCCAAATTAATTTGGAGTTGTTAGCAGTGCATCGGATTAGAGCAACTTGGATTTATCTTCCAAGTTTGATATCAAGTTCGTTGCATGCACCTGGCCTGAAAGCATAAGGTAATGCTAAGATAAAGATAAAAGATCTTGGATAATGAAGACATTTAAGAAGCCTAAGGAGGCTAGGTCTTTAGGGAGGCTAGGTCTTTTTGATGATGATGGATGTTGTTACACATTATCAAATCAAAAGACTAATTTGAAGATGGGATTGCATGCACGTGGCCACAAACTAAGCCCAAATAGCATGATTTTAACCAAGTTTGAATAGTAATCCGTGGGAATATTTGAAGATATTCTTAGGAATATTATTGGCAATTTACACGGCGAATAGTTTTACAAAGCCATCAAACAGACTGCACCGCTATAAATACATGAAGGCTGTGCAGCATTCAAGGGCTCCAATTCAACACACAATTGCCCTGCGCAAATTCTCTCAACAACCTTGAGATTTTTTCTTTTCTTTTTTTGCCGACACACCTTCAGTTTGGATTAACAGCACCGTGAAGGCAACTGGTGATATCTTCAGTTGGCATAAACAACACTGTCGCCGTAGAACCAGCCGATCTCGCTGCATCTTCAGTTGGCATAAACAGCATTGCGTCGAGGGCGACTGGTTGTCTATCCAAGGCTCGTTCGAGAAGGATTTTCGAATCCTTATTGGTCGAGGTCATCTCATCAGCTTTCTCGGCGAAATGAGGTGTTACAGTTTACTGGGCTCGGCGCATTTTATTTTATGATTGGATACTCTCAAGTGGGATTTAGAGTTCGGCATTACGACGGCCGAACCACGTTTACTGTTAAGACTTATATCTGCTTTGAATATTTGTGCCCTTACACTTTGGTGTCGATTTGGTGTGAGTTTATTCTGACGAATACCATCACTGTGATCGAATCCAACGACGACGATTTGTGAACTTCGTAAGAATAATAGCCTTGTCTTCAGGTTCGAGAACCCAAGAGGCCGAGACAAGTTCTTTCCTTAACCGCAATCGCAAGACGCAGAAGTCAGCCGCGCACCCAACGCAACATCAACATATTTTACTCCTCGTCCGAGCTCGGCCGACGAGTTGGCACGCCCCGCACACAACCGAATGACGTAGTTAGCTCGTAGATTACTCGGCCTACGCGCCACGTAAGCTTGGTAGTTTTTAGGGTCAACATTTTGGCACGCCCAGTGCGACTCAGTGCTAATACTACGAAGTTCATATGATATATCAAGATTCCAATCTACCTCAACATAGCCGATTGTACGAGCTCCTAGAGGAATTGAAAAAACACAATGAGGAATGTAAAAGATCTTTGGAAGTGGAAAAAGTTCTTCGTGGCCATAGAGAGATGCAAAAGTCCTTTGCTTACATGTTGAGAATAAAAGTTCCTGTTACCCTGCAAGAGCAATGGGTAAATGAAGACAGGGCTCGATTTAATGCCTGGCTAGATGATGACCGTTTTCCTTACGTTTCTGATTACAGATCAATTCCATTTGAAAAAGGGAGTTTTAACGAAAAGCCCGCGGTACTGTTCACTTTAACGAAAAACCACATTTTTACACTAAAAAGTCAAACCTGGTACTATTCAATTTACCCTTTATTTTGTCCTTATCATTAAAACTCAAAGTTTTCAAGCCCTTTTCATTAGTTTTCCTTTTGAAAAAAAAATGGTTAAGTCCAAAGACCGGGGGGCAATTTTTCGCTCCGACCACAAACAACATTCGGCCTAAGAAGATTGTCACAACGGCTGAAGAAGAACTTAGGCCACCTGTTTTGTTGGTCGAGACTGAAAGTGTGGTAGGCTTAGAAGAAAAAGTTCAAGTTTCTGAGCCAAAAATTGACTCAGAAAATAATTCGTCAAATGAAGGTTCCAATGATGAACGAGGCCGATACACGGCTTCAAACCATAAAATCACATCGATTGATATGGTAATTGAAGACATAGGTCTAGCCGAAAAAATCACGCCAATTGATATGATTATTGGTGATAAAGCCGATATGGAGAAATCCTGTTCGGCTAAGTTGTTCGAGTTAAAAGCCGAAATTGGCGAAATTATTATGCCTGGGGGGCATAATAATTGTTCAACACATTCGGCGGCCGATAAAAAATATTCCTTCAAGCCGAACATATTTGGAGATGATCTTTTCTTCGGCTTTGGAAAATCTCAAAGTGAAAATTTTAATGTAAAAAGATCTCGGCTCGGAATAAAACATCATTGGCCCCCTCCACTTTATAGTTCGGCCACTTTTGTTTTCTTTACCATTCGGCTGCTCGGGCCGATACTTAAGAAAATAGGGGGCAGACAAGCATAGATTTGATTGCATTATATATATATATATATATATATATATATAAACAGATGAATAAACATTTTCTTTGCCATTCGGCCTCTCGGCCGATGCATAAGAAAATAAGGGGGTAACATGTGGAATAATCGACTGTATCGGCGGTTTAAGTTTTCATTTTAAGCCTCATCGAGAGAAATTATTTGCTGCGTTGCTGCATGTTTAAATTCTACGGCAATGAGAACTAGGCCGAGCTTGGTGATCCTGGTTTTTTGTGCGGCGCCCTGGGTCATCATCATTCTCTGACATTTTTACTGAAGGAGTCCAATCCAAGAGGCATGATATTTAATTGGATATAGGCTTCGGTGGGGTTGGAAATATTAAGAATAGGCTACTTTTTGGTGGCCATTCGGTGCATACATGCGGCATCCTTGCTTGGTGGTAGAAATGCATACGAATTCAATATTATATATGCATGGCTCAGTTAGGAGGACTATCAAAGATGCACGGTTGCAGAACGTGCTCATTGAGTTTTCTACATGGGCTTTAATTGCGGAGAAGTGGATGGCCGAATGACATGTCGAATGGCTGTGCACATGCGAATATTTCTTGGAGGCAAGAAGCCTACGTGCTCGGCAAAAAAGAGCTGAGAACCCAGATTTCAACACAGAAGAATCTTGTGGCCAAGAAACAAAAGTATATGGTGAACTCATTTTGGTGGGCTCGGCCAGTAGCATTATGGGGTGTTTTGGTGGCTGAGGTTGGTTTGCCATGATGTGCGCCAGGTGCATGCATGCTGCATCCTCCAAATGTTGGCGTAAATTAAATTTGGTGGTCTGCATCACCCAAGGCAGTAGGAGGGCCAAAAATGTGGGAGTTTCTGCGTAAGCGATTTGTCTAAAAACAGCCGAGTGCAACAACCAAGGATAAAATCCTCGGTCATTACTCGGCCTCCCAATTTTTCGATTAGTGCTGATCACTAAGTCAGCAGTTCCTGTCCTCGACCACATGTGTCTTCGACCATGGCTTTAGTCATCACATGTTTCTTCGACTATAGTTTTAGTCATCAAGTTAGAAAGGAGTGTGATAAAGGCATGTATGGTTGACAACATCATTTCAAGCCTTGGTTTTAACAAAAAGCCATTTGTTGGCATTTGTTTGAAATTTTATAGTCATGGCCGACATATCATTTCATGGGATTAATATACATATAATATATGTATGTATATATGTGTGTATGTCTTGTCACATCAGGATGCCATAGATCTAGGACAAGGATTGTCTGCCCTCCACTTCCGGTGCCCTCCCCGTGCCCTCCTGTTTGTGTGGTCACGGTTAAGCCACGTCAACATTTTATATTACTATTCATTTTTGTCTTCTTATATCTATAAAAAATAATATAAAATGTTGACGTGGCTTAACCGTGACCACACAAAACAGGAGGGCACCGGAAGTGGAGGGCAGACAATCCTTGTCCATAGATATATACACCAGCCGGTCAAGGGGTTATATATATATAGCTTTTCAGGATGCCATTACCAAGAAGTGATCAGAGCATTCATGATTTATGGCAGGCCCAGCTACCAAGAATCAGTGATTTATGGCAGGCCCAACAACCAAGAATCAGGTTTTTTTTTTCTTGATCTTTAAAATAGACGGCCGATGATAATAGTAGCCGAATAACGGTAGTGGATGGTTGAATGACAGGCCAAACTTGGCCGAATGTAATTGTTTCAGAAAAGTGATTGCAACATATTTGATGGATGACAGGCCGAGCTGCCAGGAGTGGTTTGTCTCGGCCCTTATTTTTTCTCGACTCTCCAAAATTTTCTCGACCTCGGCAGTCGAGAGCAACGACAAATTTTAATCGGCTGGAGAAACTTAATTTCCTTAACCATTCGGCTTACGGGCCGAAGCTAAAGGAAACTGTGGGCAATGTTTGGATCCAAATTTACACCATCGGCCCGTGTAATCAAGGCCGTTAAGTAAGCATAGTTCTCAACCGTCGGATGAAAAAGTGAAGATATTTTTGTTAAAGGATAATATTATGGTTTTTATCATAATTATCTTTTAAAATGAGTTATCTTGACATATTCTTAAGCGGGGATAGATAAGATGCAAATTATATTTCCAAGCAAGCGGAACAGTCCAAATTAATTTGGAGTTGTTAGCAGTGCATCGGATTAGAGCAGCTTGGATTTATCTTCCAAGTTTGATATCAAGTTCGTTGCATGCACCTGGCCTGAAAGCATAGTGTAATGCTAAGATAAAGATAAAAGATCTTGGATAATGAAGACATTTAAGAAGCCTAAGGAGGCTAGGTCTTTAGGGAGGCTAGGTATTTTTGATGATGATGGATGTTGTCAGACATTAACAAATCAAAAGACTAATTTGAAGATGGGATTGCATGCACTTGGCCACAAACTAAGCCCAAATAGCATGATTTTAACCAAGTTTGAATAGTAATCCGTGGGAATATTTGAAGATATTCTTAGGAATATTATTGGCAATTTACACGGCGAATAGTTTTACAAAGCCATCAAACAGACTGCACCGCTATAAATACATGAAGGCTGTGCAGCATTCAAGGGCTCCAATTCAACACACAACTGCCTTGCGCAAATTCTCTCAACAACCTTGAGATTTTTTCTTTTCTTTTTTCGCCGACACACATTCAGTTTGGATTAACAGCATTGTGAAGGCAACCGGTGATATCTTCAGTTGGCATAAACAGCACTGTCGCCGTAGAACTAGCCGATCTCGCCTCATCTTCAGTTGGCATAAACAGCACTGTGTCGAGGGCGACTGGTTGTCTATCCAAGGCTCGGTCGAGAAGGATTTTCGAATCCTTATTGGTCGAGGTCATCTCATCAGCTTTCTCGGAGAAGTGAGGTGTTACAGTTTACTGGGCTCGACACATTGCACGCCGAATTATTTTATGATTAGATACTCTCAAGTGGGATTTAGAGTTCGGTATTACGACGGCCGAACCACGTTTACTTTTAAGACTTATATCTTCTTTGAGTATTTGTGCCCTTACACTTTGGTGTCGATTCGACGTGAGTTTACTCTGACGAATACCATCACTGTGACCGAATCCAACGACGACGATTTGTGAACTTCGTAAGAATAATAGCCTTGTCTTCAGGTTCGAGAACCCAAGAGACCGAGACAAGTTCCCTCCTCGGCCGCAATCGCAAGACGCAGAAGTCAGCCGCGCACCCAACGCAACATCAACATATTTTACTCCTCGGCCGAGCTCGGCCGACGAGTTGGCACGGCCCGCACACAACCGAAGGACGTAGTTAGCTCGTAGATTACTCGGCTTGCGCGCCACGTAGGCTTGGTAGTTTTTAGGGTCAACAATACTCCATAAAATAAAAGGTTTCTATACCGAGTGGCCAGTAGCAAGTTAAGAATTGAACATTAATATATAAGTAGGTTTGTTGGAAAAACTAGGGTTTTACAACGAAGAACATGCCATCAAAGGTAGGTTGTAAAGACAATGCATAGCTCCACATCCCAGGCTTTGGTTGACGAGTTTCTGGACTTTCCACGTTCTTGTTCTTGTTCGGAGTAGCTTTATTCATGGTTGATGATTCTGAAGAACTCGGAGTGGTATCGTTGGCTTTGGTAGTTGACTTGCAATTAGGAAGAGCCACACCATATTCGTCACCGAAGAAGTCAGCACAGATGCCTCCACCAAATCCACTGAAAACAGACATTGCTTGTCACACAAACAACAAATTTCACAGCTCACCAAGAGAAGGAGAAGGAGTTTGAGATTGATGAACAAAAAGATTATGAGTTGACGGAAGACTCCACAATTGCATTAACCTTTACATAGACAAAGTATTCAAAATTTTAGAGGAAATCAGTTTCCCCTTTGGATTCCGAATCCTAATGAATCAAGGAATTATGGAATTTTGTTAGCTTAAGATAAAATTTAAATAAATTAAGAAATATTTATCTTAATTTGATTTTCAGTTCCTTCTGAAAAAAAGAAGAAGATAGAGTTTAAATAAATTAAAAAAGATTTATCGTAATTTGATTTGCTACTCAGCTGCCCAACCTAATCGGCCGAAGGGCACAAATCAACTGCCCAGCTTATAAAGCTCTAGGGCTTTGCTTTCAAATAGTTCGTTTCCAAAACTCAGAAAACCCAAATCTCAATGCCTATTGAGAGGGGTTGGATCCTCAGAATTTGTGAAGTGTTCAAAGGAGTATTTATCGTTGTTGAGATCTTAGATCGATAGACCATCGTTATGTCAAATTTCAACTGTTAATATGTTATCATTATGGTGTCGTTTCTCTCTTGTGACTAGTTGCTTGTTTAGTGAGTGGAAGAAATGTTCATGAACAAATTTGGAGCTCGGCAACGATGTGTGACAAAATTGGGGTATGTTATTGAGCAGTTATGGATGAGTTCCATGGCAAATATCGCAAATCCTGACCGAGGTTATAGTTGTTGAAAATTAAGGGATCAACTTGGCGACATTCACTTAGCATTCATACCTCATATTAAAATTAAGAGTAAAATGTTGCTTACCTCCCTAAACTATCATGTAAGTGCCAATTTTTCCAACCAATTTACCTTGTAAACTATGACCAATGTCATCCTTACCGATAAGTTTTTCACTTTCAATTAGGTATCGGGGCTCAGTTACAGGTTTTTTCGTTTGTTTTTCTTTATTTTCATTTTCATTATTATTTTACCTTGTTAAATGGCAAATTTGCCTTTATTTAAGGGGAAGTTGGATGAAAAATGATAAGGTGCAAAAGAACTTCTCGGTTTCAAAGCCAAATCGGCTTTCAATGATGATGAGTTGTTGGAGTTGCCCACACTCTTAATGTTCTTGCTCACAATAACTTCACTCCCGGCTGATTCTCAACAATTACTCTTAGCATCTTTTGCTTTGGTGGTTGATTTTGGTGATCATCACCAAAGGAGTCACCACATATGCCTCCACCAAACCCACTGAAAACAGACATTCTCACAAATATTCCAAATCGAACAGCTCACTAAACACAATCATTCGAGATTGAGGAACGAAAAGATTGCGAATTTACGGGGGACTCAAGAAATGCATTGACCTTATATGGACAAGGGATTAAGGATTTCAAAGGAATTACAGGCTTTCCCTTTTGAAATCCAAGTTCCTAGTAAATGTAGGTTCTGGTATGGAAATTATGTGGTATTCCTAGTTTATTCATGAGTAGTGATTTTCCTCAGTGGCCTTAATAATTGTTTAGCTTAAGAAAAAATTAAATTAAATTAAAAGAAAAAGGATTTATCTTTGATTCGCAACCAACCTGACCAAATTAGAGCGGTCGAGAATCACATTTAGTGCTTCATCTTTATATCCTTTTTTTCGTTGGTGAATCCTCTGGTGCTTGAAGGGGCAGGGAATCCACTTACACCCGTAGCATTATCACAAGAAAGACCAAATATGAGTTGGAGATTCTTTGACCATATTATATGTTTCCAACTACTGTGTAAACCAGGGGGGAGGACTCTCTCCTCCCCCATCTCTTTCCCTCCCCTCCTCTCACATGCTTTTGTCTTATTGTCTCTATAAAAAAAATCAATATAAGATAAGGAAAACTAATAAAAATAGCTTGAAAACTTTGAGTTTTAACGGTAAGGACAAAATAAAAGGTAAAGTGAATAGTACCAGGATTGACTTTTTAGTGTAAAAATGTGGTTTTTCGTTAAAGTGAACAGTACCGGGAGTTTTTCGTTAAAGTTCCGTAATCGTTCAAGTAGGAGGGGAGGAAAAAGAAGAGATTAGAAGAAGAGAGAATCCTCCATAAACAATTATTTAGACTAGTAACATTCAATTCTCACATTTTAGAAAGAAAAAAAAATTAATGTTCATTAAACAAAGTGAAAGTTATTGATTGACATAAAGAAACAAAGAATGTTAAAAAAGGATTATCATACGTTTGGTGTTTAAAATAAAAGTCAAAAGTTGAAGATTCCAAAAGATGATAGCATGCGTGAGCAGGCTGACTGACTGACCAAAACAGCGTCGAGCTTAAGCAAATGAATGTTAACGCAACCAGTAACCACCCTTCCCTCCAAGAACTCGCAATTCCCCAAGCTAATGGGACCCACCCTCCTTGGTATCTAACGGCTCAAATCAAGGCATCGTCCTTTCTGTACCCAAAGAAAAAACCACTCTAACCTACTCTCCCCCTCACCCTACCTAATGGTGCACCTACCTTTATCAACGGGACCAACCTCTCACACTCACCCTTCAGATCACGTCAACAAGTTTTTAAATAAGGGACCAGTTGAGCCTTAGGGCTCTATAGAAGACTGAAAAATTATTTAGAAGGTCCTCTGGAGACCCTGTAATGGGCAGTGTTAGAAGAAACGTTAGTTTGGTAGGGCTTGACAAGCCTAGACACATGGCTCGACATGTCTCAACAAACGTCGACATGCCAACAAATGCTTGACAAAATGCCTTGGTAACAGAACTTAATAGAAATCGATTGGAATTCGAAAAAAAAAATTTGACACATTATTTGTATCCAAAATAGTTTTGATCTCTACACTAGATTCCCTATGAGGTATGAATCATGGATCAGCCACTAAAACATACCCTGAAATGCTTACTTGTTTAGTTGTTCGATCCAAGTTATTGAGTTCTTCATCGTACATCTAGCTGTTTAATTACGTGGTCCAAACTGGAGCGTATACCTTTCGATGTCAGATTTTTTTGCGAATCAAACACCAGGCAATCACAACCATCCATCCATCCGACCAACCAAAAACGCCAGCGTGACAAAGAATCTCCACTCGAAGCCGGATCTAAATTTAAAATTAAATCCCGTTAAATGCGGTTCGATGAAAGTCGCCCGCACCAGCTTACGCGTATAAATAACGGCCCGGCAGAGGCGCCAGCCAAAGCCTCTCTCCGCAACGGAAAATTAAGAAGAAAAAAAAGAGAGAAGGAAATCGCAAAGTTCGGGTTCGAGATCCGGCGAGCCTCGTCGGGTTTCGACCACCTGAATTCGAATCATTACACATTAGTTTTCGGAGCTTTGAAACGCACCGTTTCTCTCCTCTCGTCGACTTCGAGTTCTCCGAAAATGAAGGGCTCGGGCCCTCTGGTCGCATCGGTAGTCGCCGCCTCCACCATGGCTCTGACGACGTCGTCTTCGTCCAACCAGGTACGCGCAAAATTACAAAATGCTGCAAAGTTTGGATTTTGCTTTGAATTTCGTGAAATTGATTAATGGATCTGTTAATATATCGGAACTTTAATCTAATTACGGCGTTAATTGCTTTTGATTAGGGTTTTTCTTCCCCGGCGACGAAGAACAGCGGGAAAAATTCGCATACGGCGTCGGACAAGGATAAGTTCGAGCCGAGATTCGACGGTTTGAGGTTCATTGAGACGCTGGTGACGGCGCACAGATGAAAAATTTGACGGCGGAGCTCTAGAGTTAGTTGTAATTCCCGCCATTAGAATTCAGAGGAAAAAAACCTTGTACTTCCTTTTCTTTCCCCTTTATTTTTTCTTATTTTTCCAAAGTTGAAGACTTTGGCGTTGATTTGTGATTGGGTCCCTTTTGGGTGTTTAATTTGGGTTCTCCAATCTCATAATTCACATCAATTAGCATTTAATCTTATATTAATTAAATGAGAAGGTTTTTTTCTTATTTAATTTTAATTTTTTTTTTAATTTGGGGGTTGTATTGGGAATCTTCGTGATTTTCAGAAGTACATGTGTCATGGTTTGTACTTTCGTTTTAAATTGTCGGTAGGGAGGGAATTGGATCCTCGCCGGATCTAATTCCTGGGGATCCTAGGGATCAACCAACGTGGGCCGTTGATCAACAATCGTGCGGTCACAATTAAATGTTTTAAAAGTAAAATAGTCTCGTTTTGCGTGAAAAATATAAAAAATAAAAAAATTGTGGCCGCACGATTTTTGATCAACGGCCCACGTGGGTTGATCCCTAGGATCCCCATGAATTAGATCCGGCGAGGATCCAATTCCGGTAGGGAGTTGGGGTTTCTTGCTCGGATGGGGAATTCTCTTCTTTCTCTCTCTACTTTTTTTCACTCTCTAAAAAATAAAATCTTGAGCCTTCAAACAAGAGGAGAGAAAAATGGAAGGAAAAAAAAGAGATGAGGGAATCCTTATCTGCGGAGAAATTATTTGCAATGCATAAACATAAGCTTCCAGTTCCAGTTGGTGGTTTTTCAGAGTTGGAAATTACGGTTTTTTGGACGTTTTGTTAATTGTTAATTGTGTGTTTAATTTGCTTAATTAGAACTGATTTGCTGGGTTTGATTTTTGTTTCACAATTTCTTATAACCCAACGTGCTGGGTTTGCTTTGCTTGGCCTGTATTAGTTTAAAATCGTACAGGTTAACGGAAGTTGAATACTTCGAGGAAGATGGTCATTTGTTATGTAAAAGGTGTTTCAGGATGTTAATACAGTTGTTATGTGGCAAAGATAAAAACGTTGCGTGATTTATTTTATTTATTTATTTAAAAAAAAAGAAGATTAGGTGATGACTTCGTCATAATAGTTGACCGTTCTAGAGGGACCAGAAAGATTCACAGAGGCATTTCAATCTTTCCCTGGACACCATTGTTCGATTCACTAGCGTCGGAAATCGAACTCAGAACATATAGTGTGAAATACAAGTTTGAAATTCATCACAAACTACTAAATTATCCCGTAGGTATTGTTGCTTGATTTATTTGAGAATATGAAAGACCGTCATAGTGATATCTTTGACTTGTTGAGATATGTGGTTTTTATTGTCTGACTTAAAATTTTGATTATTTTCTTTAATAATTATACTGTACTCTGAAATATCATATTCATTTAATTTTTTCACCACAGAAAATATCTGGTTATGAATCTTTGTGGGGTGTGTGGCTATTTCTTCGCTGGTTGTTTGGTCACAAGAGGAAAGCACATGTATACAGAATTAGAGATCTTTGCAAGTAAAGGGTGGTACAACCACCACACCTTTTATGAATTAGACTAACAAAGATTCCGACTTCTTTTTTTTTCGAAAAAAAATAGTTTGCATCTTCAGATGTGTTGATGGCCATTCATATTTTTGTGGGGAAACAAACATAGGCATCCTGAGCGAATACATTCCTACATCTACAAGAATGATCACGTGACTAGATTTTTTTTTTCTGTAACACTTATTATTTGATTAGATTTTTTTTCTTTAACATTCATTACGTAATTAAATTATCTTATGATGAGTTACGTAAAAAGTGCTATAGAAACATGAGTGTGTTTCCCGCGACAACAAGATAGAGTCTCCAATTAAGTCTGGTAGCGTGAGCTTGTAACTAAGCAGAGTATTAAAGTGATTAGTGGTGGCGAAGCTTGTGCCAAGTGGGTAAAGGTGTTTGAAATTTGTTCACAAACCACCGTTTACAAGATGTGAGGTCGTATTAAGCACGCCTTATGCTACTCGGATTAGTAAAGCACCCCACTCTCTACGGGTTGGGCAGCAAACCAACAAAGATAGAGCCTCCATACATCGTAGTAAAACAAGGACAGCATATGATTCAACCACCACCAGTAATTTGAGGAAGGGGTGCCATTCATATTCGTGGGTGCTTAAAGTCAGATTAAACATGATGAATTTAGCAGTCCATTTTTTCTCAAACCTTGAATTGTTTGCTTTCTATTTTTTATTCCGCGATGACTGGATACCACATAAGTTTTGTTTACAAAAATTATGTGTGGTCCAACAACGACTGTGATATTTACCTTATAAAATTATCTTTGTAATCCAACAGTTTTGATGACTTTGATCTGTAAAATGCTATAAAAAGCTTGTGATTAAGATTTAATTAAAAACATATAGGCCACACCTTGGACTGACACACCAATTAACTCCAGGAAAGTGCATATCATTTGTTGAAAACTTGAAGTGCACGTGAGTCATGAGTCATGATTGCATGCGCTGCTGCTCCCACATCGTTTTCATGCAACTGACGAATGCAGTGCCTTGTGTTGTAATTCTTCTGTTTCTTAATTTGCTTTTGTAAAATTAAAGAACACAAAAAACACAGCCACAAATCGAACAAATGGCCTACAATCGCAAACAATACAAGTGGATGGTACGAGACTATGAGTATTAATGCGACTTTACAGCATGAGTTTCATTGATCTTTCTAGTGTTCTTCACTAGGTTACTTGGTATTGGAATACAGTCGTGGTTTAATTAAAGGGAGTTTTAACGAAAAACCCACGGTACTGTTCACTTTAATGAAAAACCACATTTTTACACTAAAAAGTCAAACCTGGTACTATTCACTTTACCCTTTATTTTGTCCTTATCATTAAAACTCAAAGTTTTCAAGTCCTTTTCATTAGTTTTCCTTTAATTAAATTCATGTTGTATACACGCTTTTTAAGGTTGTTGATAGAGTGGAAAACAGTGAATTTATATGTAATCAACATGAGATTATTTGGTATTGGAATACGGTCATTGGTTTAATTAATTCATGTTGTATGCATGTCATTTTAAGGTTGTTGATAGAGTGGAAAACATTGATTTTATATGTAATCAACACGAGATTATTTGATATTAATTGGAATACAGTCATAGTTTAATTAATTCATGTTGTATACATGCCATTCTAAGAATTTTGTTGTCGATGGAGTATGATAACTACGCACACAATCAACCTCAAGGAAATAAACAACCACATGCAAAAGCAACAATTTATAGTGGTTCAGCTGCTGATTTTGCTTACATTCACTTCGTGATCCCTTCAGAAATTTCATTAGCAAAGAACAAGGACAACTTTTGTTTACGGTTGAAACCCCATTAGGTTTGGTTGTTGAGAGTATATCCAAAATTGAGGAAAGAAAGAGACCCTCACATAAGGAGTTCAGTTACTTTCCATATTGCTAATTGGTTTTATAGCAGAATTTTAATTTCCTTCATCGACCCTAGCAAAACCTAGGTCTTGTGTTCATCCATATTATAACACTTCATGAAATGATTATACCACGTGATTGTGTTCCAATGCCAGTCAATAATATTTTTTTCAACAATTACAACAGTTGTAGGCAACAATTCACCTTATTAAGATGCCATGAATTCAACGTCAGGTTTTTTCTGAAATTTGAACTTCCCCATTACTAAGTAAAAGGGTAAAGTGCAAGTAGTAATTTTATTGGCATTAGTAATTTTAAATCACAAAAAATGGTACAGAACCAACTCTTCCCGCAAATTTGAAAAATAAATTAAAAAAATATGGGTTCAAAGCATTTTTCCAACCTAAAATAGTGTGGCAATACATGCAGCAGATCGTAGTGATTAAGATTGCTGCTTCAACAATGTCCGTGCATAATATAATACAAAATTGCAACTTGATTACATTATTTTTAAGGTTTCCAAGCAAGTGTCGGAGTCTCCATTTCTCTCTAAAACCAGACACCGTCGATGATCAGCAACTGAGTCAGCAAAATATGGAAGAAATAATTTCGAGCTGTGGTTTGGTACTTTGTTTGCATCCTATGTGGGAACCATCAACCTCAAAATCCCCACCACCACCAAGCCATGCACTCTCAGCCGCAGACTACTCCACACGGTGTCGTTCTCGCACTTGATTCAAGAAACAGATCTTCCAACTAGTTGCCCGATCTCTTCCAAACGTCAAATCAACATGAGTATGTGGGAACCATCAACCTCAAAATCCCCACCACCACCAAGCCATGCACTCTCAGCCGCAGACTACTCCGCACGGTGTCGTTCTCGCACTTGATTCAAGAAACAGATCTTCCAGTTAGTTGCCCGATCTCTTCCAACCGTCCAATCAACATGAGTATGTGGGAACCATCAACCTCAAAATCCCCACCACCACCAAGCCATTCACTCTCAGCCGCAGACTACTCCGCACGGTGTCGTTCTCGCACTTGATTCAAGAAAAAGATCTTCCAGCTAGTTGCCCGATCTTTTCCAAACTTCCAATCAACATGAGGTGCAATGGTGTCCGTTGGAATGTGAGTATTCAACCGAAATCTAATTGGTAACAAGGGGAGTGTTCCGGCAAGGATTTCTGGGTCCGATCCCTCACACAGCTCCCTAAGGGAATGGCGCTTTGTTGCTTGTTGGGCAAGTTCTTGCTGCTTTTTGTGCTGCAAGATAAGTTTACAGTTAGTTTGAAAGGTGTCTTTGTGGGGCCTTTGATGTAGGCCTTGAGTCTCCCAATCAAAACTAATAAGGGTCTGAGCGTGCCACTGTTATCTTTGTATTGAGTTGAAGTGATTTAAATTGGTTGCTTGCATCCCAAGTTACTTAAACTTCTTGTTTATCAAAGGATTGTCACAAATAGGTTAAGTCTGCATTAAGTTCTTTTCTTGCGTAGTAAACAAAGACTTTTAATTCATAGTCTTGCATGTCCAAAAAGGGGGTTCAAGGCCCTCCCAACCATTTCCACGATCACGATTTGTTTTAATGAAACCAAACTTCTTAACTTAATCATATTCGAATGTAAAACTCTTAAGTAGAAAATAGTTGAAAATGACTTGAATACATGAAGGAAAGTATGTTAAACGATATATCTACTACATATAAGTATAAACAAAAGAGACTCGGGCACGATTTAACCTTGTCGGGCAAGGTACAACTTCTTGCAGCCACTTCTCTTTCGAGTTTACAGAGGTTTATATGTGGTGTCGGATGAAAAGTGAATAGGTTTCACACGAGGGAATTGATACCACAATACTAAGGGAAGGTAGTAGAGCTTTTACACGAGACAAAAGATGGTTTTTCCTAAGGGAATTATAGCTAAAAAAGACTGGATCTGGATAAGAATCATCTTTTTGGGTACAAACTGGCTTGAGATCAGAGTTTGTATGTTTTTTGATTGGTTGGTTGAGTGTCCTTGTCTTCGGTGTCCCTTTCTCTTTTTATAAACAATTTGGCCCGATCTGTTTCTGGATGATGGCTTTCAGAGGGCAATGAGTCATCCCTTATTTACGTGTCATGCCCTTAAAAAGTGTTTTTTGGCTGGTGGTGAGTTGGTTTTTGCCATCTATCATTTCAATCATAGGCACATGACCTATGCCTTAGCTGAAATGGCTTCAATTTGCTTCAGGCCTATCGACTGGGCTTCAAGTGAGACCTTATTTGCTTTGGCACCTTTGGGCCTTCATTACCATAAAGCCTAATGTTAAATATTAACCCAAATAGTGCCCCATGTAATCATTGTTAAGTCTGTTAACAGAGACATTAATAATGATTAAACATTAACTGCATGCTTTAACTTGGGACTTGCGCCATTTACTCAGTCGTTTTCGAATAAACCTTTGCACTAACCAACGATCTCCAACGTTAACCAACTGCCCGTTAAATAACCTCAATTTAAATTTCCTCAGCCATCACTTCCAGCAAACCCACTTCCTTGAATTTCCAGAGTTTTTGATTCCTTTGCACTCTCTATCTTCTCTTGCTATTTTCCTTCAATCATCTTCACTTTTCTTTCCAAAAATCAATCATGGCACCCAAACTTCACCCTGCATGCAAAGTCTGGCGAGGGGATCGTCAATTTGCGCCACCAACTCAATGGCCTTCATCGCCCTCGGGCTGGCCTGAACCTGTCGATTTTCTTTGAAGAATGAAGGGTGCATTCTCTGGGGCCTGCTTGG
This sequence comes from Malus fusca, assembly GCA_035220775.1. NCBI lineage: Eukaryota > Viridiplantae > Streptophyta > Magnoliopsida > Rosales > Rosaceae > Malus > Malus fusca. The sequence continues at coordinate 23,357,319 of CM069072.1, read as the reverse complement.
ACTGCCCGAGTCCCCATCGCAGTGGAGAACAACATGCCCATCGCCAATTGGTTCACCCCCAACCTTTACTCTGTCGAGGCTGAATCTCAGGCTCTAAATGGTTGAACTTCAAAAAGGGTTTCCCACCGATGAAGGATGAAGCCTGGTTACAATGGGTGGACGAGCTTGAACCTATCTGGAAGCAAAAGTGGATGGCGAACGGCATCTACGAGCTCATAATGCTATCTAAGGTCACAGTCATAGCTAAGCCTGAGCTTCTGACCACTGCTCACATTTTCTGGAACAATGAGACCAATACATTTGATTTCAGAATAGGTCACATGTCTCCCACAGTTCTAGACATGGCTCAAGTCTTCGGTCTGAGGCCCTCGGGCAAATGTGTGGACATCACACATGATTGGTCCTCGCCCTCTTGCCTGACTGTTGAAGGCTTAAAGGCTTCCGAGTCTATCACTCATCTGGGGTATAACTCATCCACCTTTAAAAGCTATGAAACCTTATTCGCGAGCTTCATTCCTTTTGCCAAGAAGATGTTCAGCCTACCTTCTCCCACTGCAGATAGGGCTCAGGAACACATGTATTTCCTCTTCTGTTGGTTGAACAAACATGTGTTCCCAAACAAGTCAAAATGAGTGAAGTTGGAGTGGATCCTTTTGGTGCAGGTGCTACACTTGTTTGACAACATTGCCATAAGGTCTTCCATGTTGGCACACCTCTACCATCTCCTCCACGAGATGACCAAGGGTGAGTTATTCGAGACCAATCTCAAGGGGCCCATCTAGATAGTCCAACTTTGGCTCCAATGGTATTTCCTCGAGTTTCGGGTGGCCAACTTGGAGTTCCTCGAGGGCATAGCTCCAACCCGCATCCTGGCAGAGGCTTCTTTTAAAACCACTTCACCCTTGCCTGCCTTTACTTCTTCATAATATGTTGGACTCGGGCAGATTTGGAGTGGGGTGCCTCTGTGCTCTGGAAGTACCCTTGGTTCTTGGACCAAATCTTTCAAGATTCATTCGGGGAGGATGCCAGTAGTCAAAGTAAGGAGAAATTCATAAGTTGCATCCAACAAAGGGAACTGGCCTAGGGAGTTCAAAATGACCGAATGGGCTACGAGCGTGAGATAGAAGTCTACCACCTCAACTTCTGTGGTAGACAGTTGGGATTCATGCAGGCAATCCCAATGCCCTTGTTTGATTCCATGCATTGTGGGACCTCATACCGTATCCGCTCTCTTTACGAGGTCATATTTCGGGCAGCTTGGCCCAGCTTGGAGGTGATGAGTAGGATCGCTCATAAGCTCGTGGCCTTGAATTTCGAGTGCACTCCCTCATTTTCCACTTGGTAGGAGGCCAAATGGTCAAAGAAGTATGATGAGGACATCAGGGAGGCCCACGATTGTGTCTTCGGGTAGGTCTTCTTTAACTTACTCCCCAAGAAGGAGGAGTTCGAAAGCTGGAAGGAGGCCATCAACTAGAAACCAACTCTTGCTGATAGGTATGACATGTTGCCTCTGTTTTGTTTCTCTTTATGGTGCTTTTGCAATATGTGGTTGACTAACTTTTATTTTGGTGTTGCAACCCAAGGCAACACTGAAGAAGTGGATGTCGAGCCAGAGAATAAGGTTGCAGACGCCTTGGTTCTCCAAGAGGCCGTTGCTGAGGTAGCAAGGCAAGAAGTAGGGTCCAGCCAAGCTGTTATGGATGCTAGAGACATCTTAGAGATCTTCAGCTAGTTAGAGGCCGATGCTAGGCCTTAAGTGGAGATAAGGGTCATTCGTCGGGCAAGGGTTTCAGTGGTGGAGTCTTCAGAATCTAAGCCTGAGGAGAGGCTTCGAGCTCAACTGGCTTTACCTGGCCCGAGAGTTACTCTCACTAAGAAAGGATCATAGCTCAAACTTTTCAGGGCTTAAATCTTTTTCTACCCATCCAGTTGAAAATGGCAGAAAGAAACAGAAAGTTGCTAGTAAGTAACTTAGTCCAAGTTCTTTTCTTTTCAAATTTGATCATTCTGAGCTTTATGCTAACACATTTCTTTCTTTTGTAATTAGGGCCTCTAGCTTCTACGAAATATGCCCTCACTCCCAAAGGATCACAGTCGGGCGCAGAGGTGCAACAGGAAGACAAAGAGGTCCTCGCCAAGATCCTTGAGAAGTTGAAGGTATAGTTTTCATACCTTGAGCACTAATTGGATTTTGAACTTCTTTTTCCTTAACACTTGCGCTAATTCTTTGCTGTTTGCTTAACATAGGATACCAGAGCCGAAGGGATCTCCCAGCCTGAGCCTTATTCTCTTCCAGCCCGATCGGTGCATATTTCCCTTCCTCGGGCCAAGCCCTCAAAGGTATACTTATCTCTTAATCCTAGTCAAGTTTATGATTTTCCAAGTTTCAAAACTAACAACCACTCTTATTATTTTCTTAGGCAAAGGTTGGGGCATCTGCACCTCAAGTCGGGTAAACGTCAACCTTTTCTACTCCCCTCCGACCATGGTGGTGACTCCCACTTCCCAGTTCAATCCAATAATTTGGGAGTTGCTACACTACGTGGAAGATGACAGCACTTCAGTAAGTTCATTCTTCTTCAAACCCTTATTTAACCTTCTCTTCAATTATTTTCAATAACTTTTAACATGTACATTGCTTTTGCCAATCTTCTTCAGTGCATGAAGCAGTACACTAACCAAAACCAACTTTTGAGGAGTCTATAGTCCTTGAGATACTTGTTGTCTTAGAGGTAACTATCCCGAAGACTCCCCAAGCTTCTGCTCGGGCCAGCCCGCCTGTTTCCCCTAAGGTAGCAACACCAACAGAGGTTCATCATCTCATAGCTCAAGGTCCAACTCAGGTATACAAGTCCCTTCAATTCTTATTTTCTCCAGTTTAAGTGTAAACCACCTCTCTAACTCACCATTTTCTTGGTTTTTTTTTTTTAAAAAAAAAGGCTTTTGGTGAGGGCTTAGGTAAGTCTCCCCAGCCTTCTGTGCACAAGGTTATCCTTTCTTGGCCTCCTAAAGCCTCTGGAGTCACTGGCCCTCAACCTAAGAAAATTGATGCTGCCACTTCTACTTCTAAGTCTCTCATTTCCATTTCATATGAGGCTACTTCTACCGCTGTTGTTGCTGGAGTAATGCTTTCACCTCTTACATCCATTCTATCTATGGCCTCCTTGCTCAAACTAGTCAAAGAGTTCGGGCAAATTAGGACAAGGCTGAGGTCTCTAAGGCGTCCCTCTGAGCCCCTAAAACCTTCAAGATCAACGCCGGGTCTTTAAGGAGTGGATGCAGAGAGACTTCACAGCCTCTTTCAGTCACAAGGCACTCCAATAAGCTGAGAAGGCTCTTACTGAGTTATACAAGGCTAAGCGAATGTCCAAAATGCAATATGATTAATTTCTCACCTTGTTCAAGAACTTGAGGGCTCTGAGGGATCAACATTTTTGGGATGAAAGGCAATCTAACAGAATAAGGTGCTACATGGAGAAGCATTCGAGAACTTCAACTTCTCTACAGCAGTTGGTGGAAAAGGGCTCGGTCATGGAAAACAGGATCATGGTGGTGACCTCTGAAATCTAGAAGTTGGAGAAGCAGCTCTTTGCATTGAAGGCCGAGCAGATAACTCTCTCGAGCAAGCTCTATCAAAAAATTGAAGAAGTGAAGAAGGTCAATCTGGAAGTAGAAGATGTTAAAGCCCAACTAGCCAACAACAACATTGCTTTATAAGAGCCAGGCCGAATTTTCACTATCATGCAGACTTATCATTCTAGGATAGCTGCATTAGCTATGGATGTAAAATTGTTAGGCTAGGGCTTTTGTAACCTCTTTCCTTATGAAATGAAAAGAAAAGTCAATTCCTTATTCATTTTCCTACTTATGTACTTATACTTCAAGGCTTAACTATGTCAAATGCATACAAGGGTTTCAACATTCTTCCCAATGTTTAGACTTCATCAATATAACAATCTCTAACATCCCACAGAGTTGGGTGATACTTCTTTAAAAACTTTGCATTGATTGGATGTCTTTGCAAAATTCCTTCTAAATCTGCCAAGTAGTACCCTCATATATCTAACATTTTATTAATGATAAAAGGGCATTCCCAAGTGAGACTTTATTTCCCAAATCTTCTAACTTGAGATCCCAAGGGTAGAACAGCCTTCCATACCAACTCCCCTTCCTTGAAGGTTTTTAGTTTCACTTTCTTGTTATATGTTCGGGCAACAACCCTCTTTCCTTCTTGGATCTTGTTCAAAGCCTCAATTCGGGCCACATCCAAATCTTCAATCCCTTGACACATGGCCTGATGAAATCTTCGCTATGTAGAAGAAACTGGTTTTAAAGTCTTACAGAACTTACATTGATCTTCATGGGGAGTATAGCATCATGCCCGAATGTTAATGCATAAGGGGTGGCCCCAGTTCCTGCTCTCTTTGAGGTTCTGTAAGCCCAAAAAGTATCCACCAACTTCTTATGCCATCTTTCTAGGCTATCTGCTACCATTCACTTAATAATATTCACCAAGATCTTGTTGCTAGCTTCTGCTTGACCATTTGATTGAGGATAATAAGGGCTAGATTGGATCATTTTTATCTTGAACTTGTTTGCAAATTCTTCCACTTCTTTTAAGATAAAAGATGGTCCTCTGTCTATGATAATCGTGCACCCCATATCTGTGTAAGATCTTGGTCTCAATGAACTTCCTCACAGCAGCTGAATTAATGATCTTCACAGCTGAAGCTTCTACCCATTTGGTAAGGTAGTCAGTCGCCACAATTATAAAGGTATGCCCCTTGCTGGAAGCTGGGTAAATTTGCTCGATGAAGTCCATTGCCCACCCTCTGAAATGTCATGGCTTCACTACTGGATTTAAGGGTATTGAGGGTATGTGTTAGAGAGGTCTATGTCATTGACATCTTTCACAACCTCTGGCCTAAGCTTTACAATCTTTTTCCATGTTGGGCCAAAAGTAGCCATACCTTCTTAGCAACCACCTCATCTTGGCTCCAACTTGATGCGCCCCACAATTGCCTTCATGCATTTCAACCATCACTCTAGTTGATTGATACTTCAGTGCCCCAATAGTCTAACAATTAAGTAGCTGCAAGGTAATAACTTGCCATTGTGATATGTCTGCACTTGTAGTCCCCATTTAATTGATTGATTACCAACTCGGAATCACCATATATTTCCACCTCAGTTACCTCCAGCTTTATCAGGATTTATAGGCCAATGATCAATGCTTCATATTCTGTCCTGTTATTAATAGTATCTTGGTAATCCATAAGGAATGAATAACAGTGTTGAATTCCTTTTGGATCAGTGATGACAATCCCAGCTCCAGCAGTATATTGAGTGCAAGATCCATCGAAATATAACTTCCAGAGAGTGATATATAGGATAGTTATTCTCCTTACTTCTTGCTGAATCCATTATTCTTTGTCAGAGTGATCTTTACTAGTTGGGATCCAAAGGCTAACCATTTCCAGAGTCCCTGTGATGTTGATAAGTTTTTCCTGGGATTCTTGGTACTCAGACAAGAAGTCTGCAATTGCTTGCCCCTTTATTGCTTTCTGAGGTACATACTGGAAACTAAATTTTGACGGTGCTAGAATTTCTTCCTGTTAGCATTGGCTTAGACAACATGTATTTGATCACATCAGTCTTGGCAATGATATGGATGTGGTAAGGCAACATGTAATGCCTCAACTTGCAGGGAGTAAAGTATAAAGCCAAACATAGCTTCTCAACTGGGGTATATCTTGTTTCTACCTCAGTAAGGATCCTACTGAGGTAGTATATTGCTTACTCATTTCCCCCTTCATTGTTTTGAGCCAATAAGCTTCCTATTGACTTCGCAAATGTAGAGATATAGAGCTTCAAAGGTTTTCCCCTCTGATGAGGCATGAACACTGGTGGAGAGGTTAGATAAGCTTTCATTCTATCAAAAGCCTCTTGGTGTTATGGGCCCTACTTAAACTCTTCTTGATTCTTCAACCTTAATAAATGAGTCAACGACTGGATCTTGCCCGCCAAGTTAGCAATGAATCTTCTTAAGAAGTTGATATTTCCCAACAGCCTTTGTAATTGCACTTTGTTGATGGGGGGAATGTGATTAAATTATAGCCCAAGCTTTGTTTTTATCTACTTCCACACCTCTTTGATAAACAAGGAATCCTAAAAAGTTGCCCGATCTTACCCCAAAGGTACATTTCTTAGGATTCATCTTCAATTTGTGGGTTCTCATTTTTACTAAGGCTTGTCTAAGATCTTCTAAGTGTTGCTCTTCAGTTTTAGACTTTACCATAATGTCATCAATATATACCTTCATGCTATGCCCGATTAAATCATGAAAAATGGCATTCATTGTTCTCTGGTAGGTAACACCAACATTTTTTAGCCCAAATGGCATGACTACGTATTCATATGCTCCTACATGTCCTGGGCACCTAAAGAGTGTCTTATGTATATCTTATTTAGTCATTTTTATCTGGTTATATCCAGCATTTCCATCCATAAAAGATAGAACTTTATGTTTTGCAACTGCATCGATAGACAGGTCAGCCATGGGCATAGGGTATTCATCTTTAAACGTGGCTTCATTAATGTTTCTATAGTCAACACAGCATCGGATGGCATTAGTCCAACCACTCAACATACTTTGCAGGCCTAATAAATCATGCCCTTACCAGCCTCTCGATCTCTTCTTTGACTTTCTCTTCTATCTCTTTCGACATTCTCTTTGGTGTGTACTTCACAAGTTCGTACCCCTATTTGATAGGCATTCTGTGCTCCACTAAACTGGGGTCTAATCCAGGCATCTCAGTATAATGCCATGCAAAACAATCTTTGAATTCATGCAAAAGGTCTACTATCTTTACCCGATCTCCAGTTTCCATCAAGCCACTGAGTTGTATTGGCCTAAGATCTTCCTTCTCGCCAAATTAATGGTTTCCAAGGGATCTTGTACTTTTGGTGTTGGTTTATCAGGCTCTGTACACAAAAATTCAACTGATTTTGAACTGATGGACACATCATATGGCCAGTCCAAGTCATATATACATTCAGCCATTTGAATGGCTGCTTCCACCTCTTCTCCCAAAATCTCTTTTCCTTCTCTGTTTTTAGTGCCCAAAGCTCATTTTCTAAACTCAATCACATCATTGGCCAAACCCTCTTTAATCTCTCTTCTTTCTCTTTCATACACTAACATTCTTTTGGTTAAGAACCTGACTGCAACCACTTGTCCTTCATCTTCTGATCTGCTATCATTGGTGTTGGTGGGCAGGGACAATGTGAGGCATGTCCCATTCCTCATTGGTAAGAGAAAGTCCTTGCTCTAGAAGCTTCTAGGCCATCACCTTAGTAGGGCGGCTATTCTTATCAGCTTATAAACAATGTAAGATCCCAACATTGGGATTATAAAAACTTGCCTCTGCAACATTGGATGTGGGGAGAAATGGTCATGATTCGGCCACCACTATCTTCCAGAATCCTGGTTCCTCAGTCCTGGCCTCATGGTAGACATCAACTTGTTGATGTAAGGTGGAGGGCACAAACAGACTCTGGTGAATCCAATCTCTTCCTAGTAATGCCCCATAAGTAGAGCAGTTATCCACCACGAAGAATGCCAACATTATTTTCTTTGACCCCAAGTCTACCTCCAAAGGCAATATCTCATAGGTTCTGGTGATGGCCCCATTGAAACTAGACACTGTAAGATCAGTAGGAATAAGATCTTCTTCTTCCTCCAAATAAGTTATCACATAAATCGGCTTCAAGTGGTTTGCTAGAGCTAAACTTTGTTTACTGAACACCATTTTGTCAGAATAGACCATTTTGGGTTCATTTCGTGCAAGGTCGGGCAAGTCTGCCAAATTGGATCCTTCTATCTCCACTTCTTCAACATTCACAAGTGTTGTCATTAGTTCCGATGCCAAATAATCACCTTCCATTGCCGCTGGTTGATTTGGCTCGGCACAGAACATAGCCGATAAGACATAAGTCATGTTCACATGGTAGTTGCTTGGTTCAGGTATTTCTTCTTTCTTTCCTCCAATCTGATACACAAACTCATCCATACAAGGCTGGGCATCCTTGGTTAGCATTAACTCTGGCACCTCCTCCTTTACTGTTATATCAAAGTTAAGCAATGACCTTGGGATTTCACAAGGTGCATCTTCCAGTATAGGTGGAGGTATCCCCCTCTCAAGGGAAATGGTTCCAAAGCAAAAAGGCTCTGGATTCCAGGTTGGTGTAGGCATCATCACTACACTCTCTTGAGTTCTCCTCAGCACTCTGTACTTCCCTGGATGAGGGTTTTGAGGTACATGATCTCCTTCACCCTTCACTTTACTGTTAGTTAGCTCTCTCTATCTCGTTCTTACTTCTCCATTGGAGTTATCTTCTTCCACCTTGTGTGGCCTCCTCAAACTTAACATTCCCAGAAGCTTCTAAAATGGTAGGGATTTTCAAGGAGTTCATATGAGCTTTATGCTGCCTTTGAACCCATAAATGCCTCAATCTCTCGAACAGGTCTCTCATCTTTCCCAACTATGTACCACTTCGACCAAGTCCATCTGAATCTCTCTTAGTAACTGGGGGAGTTAGGTTCATGGTTCTCTCTTTCTCCATCCTTGCATCATGCTGCTATGATAACTTGGGTGGGGAGGCTTCACACCCACCCATCTTGGCAACTTTGCTTCTTTATCTTCAACTTCATCAGAGGCTTCATAGTTCCTGGGCACCTCAGATAAGCCTTTTGGTTCTGAATCTCATCCTAACCTCTGGAACACATTCTTGGAGGTTTATTTCTCAACTGCCCGAATAACACTTCTGCGGGCATCGTGTTCTTCTATTTCCCTTCTTCTGGCTAGCTCTCTGTTAATAATGGTGCTCGATGCTGGCACCTCTAACTCACATTCACACTGACCTTTACTGCATAAAACTACTCATTTGATCACAGTCATTTGAGGTATGTCGGGCAACTTTCTAACACATTTCAATGGCCTAACAACTTAACTTCTCTCTCCCTTCTTATTCCAAGTAGTCTTTGATTTTCCTTTCTCAACCCAATTAAGGTTGATCATGTTGATTGGGGCTTCATGGAATGGATATGTGTCTATCATCATATTGGCTTGAGATTTCTCCAATAATAACTTTCCCTTGATTATGAGATCTTAGATCCAATCTTTAAACTGCACACAGTTGGTTATGGAATGATTGAATGTATATTGAAGTTTGCAGTACTTCTTCCCTCTAAGCTCTTCAGGTTTGGGCATCTTCTTGGTATTGTTAGGCAAAATCACTCTGGCCCTCACTAACTTTTCATAGATGTTTGCTGCCTTGGTTAGATCAAAAGAATATGCCTGGTACTTTGGGGGCTTCATAGGCACAAAGCCTCCATCATTCATTACTATTTTCTAATCTTTGATAAGCTGGACCAATCCTTTCACAATTAAAGATTTGAAGGGAGTGGTCATCTCCGTGGCACATAACTCAATTCCTTCTCCCACACTGTTATCATTCTTTCTAGGTTTTAGGCCTTCAAACTCTAACTGGTGTATTGGGGCTTTGCTTTTATAGAAATGAGGCACTTTAGATGAGTGCTTCACTTGCTTTTCCTTAGTCAACAACCTCTCATACTTAATAGTTGCAATAACCAACTCCTGAAGCTCATTAAACTGCATATCATAAACAAAATTTCTCAATGGTAGCCTTAAAGCCTTTTGAGCAATGGCTATGAGCTGAGCATGATTGATTGGGAACTGGCACCTCATCCTAATCTTCCTAAACCTCGTCATGAAGTCTTCTATGAATTCATGTTCATATTGTTTTTACCTCTACCAGATCATTGATGGTAATCTCTGGTTCCAACCTATAGAATTGCTCATGGAAAGCCATCTCGTTCTCAAATAATCTCAACTTGTAGTTGGGGTTATCCTCAAATGACACACAATCGTTAGAAAACTTGAAAATATGGTATCTGGAAGACACATTGCAGTCTTCCCCACTGAAGGTTGGGAATGCGGGCATCTTGAAGTTGGGAGGGAAAAGGTTTAGCTCTTCAATGTACTCAAGATAAGGCTATGGTAGGTTATTATGAACAACGGGCGAGCCTGTGACTGAGCATTCTAGACCACCATCCTTTTTAGCTCTGTCAACTCATTTCTAAGTTGTTGGTTAGCTAAATTATTGTGCTGGGTATAAGGAGGTCCCCACTTCGGGCTACACTCATTACCTGAGAAAGCCTTATCTATGGTTCTGGCTGCATCCACCTAGCTTATCTTCCCTTATTAGCCAATGGTGGTGACCTATAAGGGAAGGGTATGCTCGCAGTTATGGGCAACCCTTTTCCACTAGTCTCTCCCATTTGAGGATTTTATTTTTTTTTCACGTAATAAATGGTCAGATATTTAGAATGAGAAAGTTTATGTATAACAAAGCTACGCTGTTACAATGGGTAAGCTGGACAGACACCTTACGGACCCACCCGAGAGCATTGGGCTCCATAATTAATGTAATGGGCCACTCTTTTAAGTTCGTTGAATTAACGTACTATTTGGGTCCAACAAGAGAACAACTACGCGCATAATTGTGCAAATACCTAGGTTTAACATTACCGAATGCTTTGGTGGTGGCTCGAACTCATGCGTTGAGCAAAGAGAATGAACACGTTTTTCACTAGGCAGTAACGTTCCGTTTTATTCATTTTAGTCGAATTTGAGATCTCCTCTAACTAAATTTTAAGCATTCTCGATCAATGACAACTAGCTATCGAATTTGTGGTGCTTGCATTGCATCTGTAGTCCTATGTAGTCCCAATTTCCTCATTCTTCTTCCTCTTATCCTTATTTTCCTCGAGTAAGGGAAACAAAGGAATCACTGGTTTCTTCTTAGGGCTTGCTTCCCTAGTCACCTCCCTAGCATAACCATCTCTTGGTGTGGAGTACTCTAACCCTAGCTTTCTCTGCAAAGTTCTCGTTTGAGGAACAGAGTCTACTAACTTCTCATTTGGTCTCCAGAGTGATTTTCTTCATACTTCTCAATACTTGCACCATAGTAGCTTGCAAGTCTTCATTAGTAACTTTTCTTCCTGACTTCTCAGAAGAAGTTGGGCTCTCCAGAATAGCAGGACCTCGTAGAGAGGGAAAATCTTCCGAGTGATTCATCATGTCTGATTCTGTTGGACGATAGGGTTGCCCGAATTTTGTTGTCCACCTGAAAGTTCGTTCCTTTCTCCTTCTTGGCATACAAGATTAATGTGGTCCCACCGAGCGTGCCAAAACTATGTTCGGGCAAGGATTTATGGGTCCGGTCCCTCGCACAGCTCCTCGAGGGAATGGCACTTTGTTGCCTGTCGGGCAAGTTCTTGCTGCTTTGTGTGCTGCAAGATAAGTTTACAGTTAGTTTGAAATGTGCCTTTGTGGGGCCTTTAATGTAGGCCTTGAGGCTCGCAATCAAAACTAACAAAGGTCTGAGCGTGTGTTTGGGCCCAAAATGACAATTTGGGCCGAGTGTAGAATCATTCTCGGCCCGGGAGGCCTTGCGACAAGAAGACCATGGATGGTTCAGCTCGTGGGCTTCCAAACCGAGGTCGGTTAGGTCAAAACGCAATGACAAGTCGAGTCCTAGTACAATAGGGAGTCTCGGCAGGATTAACAACCCGGAAGGGATCCGACTCAATAAGGGACTAGGTTCACAATCCTAGTCAAGATAGGACTGGTCGAGGTGATGTTGATCCGGAGAAGAAAACCTAGTTCGAGTAGGATTTTAACTCAAGATATACAGCTACTATAAATACAAGAGGTCGCGTACCATTCAGAAGATCTCCAAGACCCCACAAAATCAATACAAAATTGCCCTGCGCAAATCCTCAACAACTTGAGAACTTTTCCCTTTTCTTTTTCGCTGACACATCTTCCGTTGGCATCAACAGCACTGTGAAAGCAACCGGTGATATCTTAAGTCGGCATAGATAGCTCTATCACCGTAGAATTGGCCGAACTCGCAGTACCTTCCGTTGGCATCAACAGCACTGCGGCGGGCACGGTCAGTTATCTATCCAAGTCTTGGTCGAGAGGGACGACCGAGTCCTTATCGATTGAGGTCATTTCATCAGCCTTCTCGGCGAAGTGAAGTGTTACCATTTACTGAGCTCGGCGCATTGCACGCCGAGTTGTTTTATGATTGGATATTCTCAAGTGGAATTTAGAGTTCGGCATTCAGGCGGCCGAACTACGTTCACTATAAAAACTTATATCTGCTTCGAGTATTTGTGTCCTTACACTTTGGTGTCGATTCGGCGTGAGTTCACTCTGACGAATACCATCACTGTAACCGAATCCGACGACAGCGATTCGTGAACTTCGTAATAATAGTAACCTTGTCTTCAGGTTTGAGAATCCAAGAGGCCGAGGCGTGTTCATTTCTCGGCCGCAATCGCAAGACGCAGAAGTCAGTAGCGCGACCCAACGCAACATCAACAAATTTACTCCTCGGCCGAGCTCGGCCGACGAGTTGGCACGCCCGCATTCACTGAAGGACGTAGTTAGCTTTTAGATTACTCGGCCTGCGCGCCACGTAGGCTTTGTAGTTTTTAGGGTCAACAGCGTGCCACTGTTATCTTTGTATAACAAATTGTTGAGTTGAAGTGATTTAATGCAGCCACTTCTCTTTCGAGTTTATAGAGGTTTATATGTGGTGTGGGATGAAAAGTGAATAGGTTTCACACGAGGAAATCGATACTACAATAATAAGGGAAGATAGCGGAGCTTTTACACTAGACAAAAGATGGCTTTTCCTAAGGAACTATAACTAAAAAGGACTGGATCTGGATAAGATTCAGCTTTCTGGGTACGAACTGGCTTGAAGCAGAGTTTGTATGTTTTTTTATTGGTTGGTTGAGTGACTTTTCTTCGGTGTCCCTTTGTCCTTTTATAGACAATTTGGCCCGAACCTTTTTAGCTCTGTTTCTGGCTAATGGCTTTCGAAAGGCAGTAATTCATCCCTTATTTACTCATCATGCCCTTAAAAAGTGCTTTTTGGCTGGTGGTGAGTCGGTCTCTACCATCCATCATTTCAATCATAGGCATATGGCATATGCCTTAGCTGAAATGGCTTCAATTTGCTTTAGGCCTATCGACTGGGCTTCAGGTGAGTCCTTATTTGCTTTGGCGCCTTTGGGCCTTCATTACCATAAAACCCAATGTTAAATATTAACCCAAACATGAAGTATTTTAAGTTATCGTTCAGCTTCGAAGAAAGTTGAGATTTCATTCTAAAATCATTTACACAGGGACTGACATACTATGGTGCTACAAAGAAAGTTGCGAGTTTACTCTATAAATTCAATTGACAACATGAAAAGTAGCCTGGTTCTTTATAAGCTCATGCATCGATTGCTAAATTTTTGGGTGATCATCATAAAATCATGTGGTATTACCAATTTACTCGTGATAACGAGAATGACTTAAATGTAATGTGTTCACTGTCATGGTATCGTTCCATTCCAATTAAACAATGACATGTGAATAAAAGCTTACATATATCTTTATTTATTAGCACAAGACGCCACTGCAACAGTGAATCTATTCCATGTAAATCATTTAGGGTAAATTACAAAAAACTACCTTAACTATTGGGTCATTAACAGTTTCATACCTTGTCTTTAAAAAGTTTCAATGTTATACCTTATCTTCGAATTTGTTGCAATGTCATACATTACGTCAGTTGACTGTCAGTTTCTCGGTTAAATGCTTATATGACATGAAACGGGGTCCACTTTTTATTAAAAAATTAATAAAATATTATTAAAAACTTAAAAAAATATTTAAAATATTAACTAAATATTAACTAAATATTAATTTAAAAAAAAAAAAAAACCAACCCCCTGCAACCCAGAGGAAGAAAAAGGAGGAAGAAGAAGAAGAAGGAAAAAAAAACCCAAACCAAACCCAGTTCGTCCCCCCCCCCCCAACAAACCTAACCCCCTGCAACCCAGAAAGAAGAAGAAAGAGGAAAAAGAAGAAGAAGAAAAAAAAAACCCAAACCCAACCCCGTGCAACCCAGAAAGAAGAAGAAGAAAAAAAAAATCCCTAACCAAACCCAGTTCGTCTCCCCCCCCTGCGCCAACAAACCCAACTCCCTGCAACCCAGAAAGAAGAAGAAGAAGAAAAAAAAAAATACCTAACCAAACCCAGTTCGTCTCCCCCCTGCACCCACAAACCCAACTCCCTACAACCTAGAAAGAAGAAGAAGAAGAAGAAGAAGAAGAATAAAAAAATAAAAAACACCCAAAGCAAACCCAATTCGTCCCCCCCCCCAAACCCAACCCCCTGCAACCCAGAAAGAATAAGAAGAAGAAGAAAAAAACGAAAAAAACAAAAAAAACAATTCGTCCCCCCTCCCAACCCAACCCCCTTCTCCCCTACCCAACCTGCAACCTAGAAGAAGAAGATGGGTTCTTTTCTTTTCTTTTTTTTTTCTTTTTCTTTTTCTTTTTTTTTCCTGGGTTGCAGGTTGGGCTCGAGTGGAGGGGGGAGGAAGATGGGAAAGATGGGCGCATGGAGGAGGTGGAGGATGGGTTGCGGGTTGGGCTCTGGTTTTGGTTTTTTTTTTTTTCTTCTTCTTCTTCTTCCTCCTCCTCCTCCTCCTTCTTCTTCTTCTTATGGGTTGCAGGGGTTGGGTTTTTTTTTTTTTTTTTAATTTTTAATTTTTAATAATTAATTTAATTTTTTTTTTAAGTTTTTAATAATTTTTTAATAAAAAATGAATTTCGCCTCATGCCACGTCAGCATTTAACAAAGGAACTAACAGTCAACTGATGGAAGGTATGACATTGCAACAAATTCGAAGATAAGATATGACATTAAAACTTTTTAAAGACGATGTATGAAACTGTTAATGACCTAATTGTTGAGATAGTTTTTTGTAATTTACACAATCATTTATCATGATAACATATACTTTTGACGCTATACAATGTATTCAAAAAAAATTAACCATGCGGTCGAATTATAACAAACTAACGGTGTGACGTGATACTAAAAGGAACTTCTCAAACTTGGATGTGATCGTACTTGAGGGCCAGAAAGCCCAACAGTTGCCATGTCGACACGTATCATGCGACAATAACGTAGGCAGCACGTACATAATCCGCACTTCCCCATGACCATTTCGCGCACACACTCTGAACTAGCTGTTGAGTGAGACTCGGAGAGTGATAGTGAGAGAGGTCATTTGTGATCTGGTAAGTAGCTTCATCTAAAGATCAAATCAAACAATTTTTTTGCAACTGATTTAAAATTTTAATTTCTCACATAATTTGGTATGATCCGTTCCTTGTTTTCGCAATATTTTGATTACTGCATAAACAAATATTCAGAGATTTTCTCAATTTGTTGTAATTTCAATTTTTAGTATTAAGGTAATCACTTTTGTGTCTGATTTAATGATCCTTTCATTGGGTCTCTGTTGCTTGAGTAATCTAAGGACCCCATGAGTCTTCAAATTTGCATGATCATAATTTTTGGGTCTATATTTTTTTTTATTAATCTTTCAACCCTGTGAGCTTGAAAGTCTACGATTTTGCTTTATCATCTTGCTCTGCATTTCATGTTAATTTTTTTTGGCTTAAATTTTGTTGATTTTGGACTTGGGATTAGCCAAGTTGGTTACGAATCCCCCTCCACGTAGATTAGATTAAATTAATTATAATATCGAACAAAAATGAATTTTTCGATTTGATTATTTTTTATTTTTTGAAATATTGGTTTGGTTAATGTGTTTCAGAATAAGGACATCAGAGATGGCAACTGTGGCATCCTCGCACTTTGTGTCAAAGACTTCCCATGTCAATGGAGCTTCAGGGTTAGATACCAGAACAAACTTGGGGCAGATGGGTATGTGGAACCAACCCATGACTCACAACGGGCTAAGATCTTTGAGCAATTTGGATATGCTTAGGATGAAGATCCGTTCCAATGCGGTTGCTAGGAAAGCCATGAGGAAATCTGAGAAGACCGAGAGTGATCGGTGTGTGGGGAAGATTGTATGTGGGAATAGCATGAACTTGGTGTTTGTGGGGGCAGAAGTTGGTCCATGGAGCAAAACTGGTGGTCTTGGTGATGTTCTTGGAGGACTCCCACCGGCAATGGCGGTTAGTCAATTTCATAAGTTTTCTGTGATTGTCACATTTCATCTCATTGGGTTTAATTGAACTGATTTTTATTCCTGATTCATGTCTAGGCTAACGGGCACCGTGTTATGACGGTGTCTCCACGCTACGATCAGTACAAAGATGCATGGGACACCGGTGTACCAGTTGAGGTAAGATTTGCAGATATTATATATGCTTCTTATACTTGTGAAGTGTTGCATTATTTCGAAAATGTTTTCGTAGTTTCATGTTTCGGTGAGTAATGTATGCCCTGGCGGATATTTTCCTTGAATGATCGGAAGTTTTGTGTATATGCAGATAGAAGTTGGTGGTAGGGTTGAAACTGTTCGCTTCTTCCACTGCTACAAACGCGGAGTTGATCGTGTGTTTGTGGATCACCCATCGTTCCTTGAGAGAGTATGAATTTTCTTTCTGTTGTCTAAGGTTGAAAACTTCTAGATTATTGTATGAATGAGGGTTCAGTTAGATCCCTGACTGATGCTTGATTTTCTGGATACGAAGGTATGGGGCAAAACTGGATCCAAAATCTATGGCCCGAGTGCAGGAGAGGATTACAAGGACAACCAGTTTCGCTTCAGCTTGTTGTGCCAGGCAAGTAATGTTCTTTTGTTTGATTTATTTTTCTCTAACTTGAGAAATTATCCACTTGAAGGAATGGAAATCAAACTATCCCGGTCTTATTCATTGGAGTATTTCTCCGCGAAAAGAAAAGATGAATCTTACAAACATGCATAAAGTTCAATTACGATTTTTATGAACTTTCAGGCTGCTTTGGAGGCACCAAGGGTTCTTAACTTGAACAGCAACAAATACTTCTCCGGACCGTATGGTGTGCATCTTCCTATTTTTCTCGGAAACTTTTGCTTAACGAAAAGTGTAATTTCATGAAGAAATAGAAATACTAATGATGTATCCATGGGTACCACAATGCAGGTGATGAAGTTGTATTCATTGCTAATGATTGGCACACTGCTCTTCTTCCCTGCTACTTAAAAGCGATCTACAAACCGAAGGGGATTTACGAAAATGCCAAGGTAAGGCATCTCTTGCGTTTGAAGGGCATCATTTTAGAGTCTTGGCTTCTTCTTTTTTTTTTTTACATGAGAAATTGATCAATGAATTGCAGGTTGTATTTTGCATCCACAACATAGCTTACCAGGGCAGATTTCCCATTTCGGATTTCTCAGTTCTTAATTTGCCCGAAAACCTTAAGGGTTCTTTCGACTTCATTGACGGGTATTGATCTTACATTTGATATAGAAACTCGATTAAGGACTCAACACCTTACTCGTCAAAGTGACAAATTATTCCTCTTTCTTAATGTTCGGTTTGCAGGTATAACAAGCCTGTGAAAGGAAGAAAAATCAATTGGATGAAGGCCGGAATACTAGAGTCGGACAGAGTTGTAACTGTAAGCCCATTCTATGCACAAGAACTTGTTTCTGGAGAAGACAAAGGTGTGGAATTGGATAACATTATTCGCAAGACCGGCATCACTGGTATCGTGAATGGCATGGACATACAAGAGTGGAATCCGGCCACAGACAAGTACTTAGATACCAAATATGATAACACAACTGTGAGTAACTCCTAAGGATTTTTAATTCCTTGAAGATTGGGGCAGGAAAAGAAACCATTTTACTGATCAGAATTGTATGTTTAGGTACTGGATGCAAAGCCTCTGGTGAAGGAGGCTCTTCAAGCAGAAGTTGGGTTGCCAGTTGACAGGAACATCCCTGTGATCGGATTCATTGGTAGGCTAGAGGAGCAGAAAGGGTCGGATATTCTAGTAGAAGCTATCTCGAAATTTGTCGGGGAGGAGGACGTGCAGATAATAGTCCTTGTAAGTATCTGTTGAGTTTGCTTCCTTTAGCACTTTTCTGTTGGCAGTAGGCATAGTTTGATTGAAGGATATGTTCTTTCTTTTAGGGGACCGGCAAAAAGTACATGGAGACGCAGATAGAACAACTAGAAATCAAATATCCGGGCAAGGCTGTAGGAGTTGCAAAATTCAATGTCTCGCTAGCCCATATGATCATTGGCGGTTCTGATTTTATGTTGGTCCCAAGTAGATTCGAACCCTGCGGTCTCATTCAGTTGCATGCTATGAGATATGGAACGGTAAGGAGCTAGATCACTCCCACTTTGTTCTCATTTGATATTTGCACCGCCAATGTCTTAAACTGATGAATGCAATAACCTCAGGTGCCTATTGTTGCCTCAACTGGTGGACTTGTCGACACTGTCAAAGAAGGTTTTACTGGATTTCAAATGGGAGCTTTCAACGTCGAAGTAAGTCAACGCTTGGCTTGCATCTAAGATGCACAATTTTACTTCTTTTCTATGCCCTACTTATATAACATCATAATAATGAATTGTCTCGTTTGATTTTTTTTTTTTAGTGTGACGAAGTTGATCCAGCAGATGTAACTGCAATTGCTACTACTGTCAAAAGAGCTGTTGCAACTTACGGTACTCCTGCGTTGAATGAGATGATCCAGAACTGCATGGCCCAAGATCTTTCGTGGAAGGTTAGTTTAACACGGAGTTGCTAAGCAGCTCGTCGAGACAAATAAGTTGAGTTTAATTTTTGGTTCTGCAATCAGAACATTAATTGAAAAGTGTTGTGTTTCGTTCAGGGACCTTCGAAACAATGGGAAAAGCTGCTGTTGAGCCTGGAAGTTGGTGGCAACGAACAAGGCCTTGAAGGGGAAGAGATTGCTCCTCTTGCCAAGGAAAATATTGCCACTCCCTAGAGCATTAGGTTTCGGATATTAACGTATAAGCTAGTATGCTAACTTCCACCTGTGGCAACGGCTGGTGGTTCGTGTAACCTCCAGCTGCAAGAGAGAGCCATATGCTTGGTGGTGGAAATCCAAGAGATTTTATTCTGTCAATTAAGTTTGTGGAGTTGAATAACATAATGAATCTGCCACGGCTTTGCTGCGGTTGTGAAGACTTGGACAACAAGTTTTTTCTGTTCTTGCCTTGTTCTTGTACGTTTTATACGTCTTGCAGGCAAATAAAAAATGCAGATCACTTGTAGGGTTTCCTATTGTATGCTTGCAGTACATTTCATCTGAATACGAGATTTTGATGCATTCGTGTAATTTTCGGCATTAATTCCCGAACAAGAGAGGATACCTCATTGCTTCTTGTAAAGAGATTACAACCGATTGTTGAATAACAACTCAGAATGTACAAATGTAACAAAAGATTAAGAGCCAAACAAATTTAGAGTTGCTTAGACCACACAAATTTAAGCCAAAACCGGTCATCCTGCCTTGTCATTACAGACATTAGAACACAACGACGATGTTTTCGTGGAATCGTAGTTACTAATAGTGTGGTCACTGACAAGCTGTGCAGAGATTGTATTATGTCACAGCGGCATAAAAACCCACGTGTTACTATCTCGCATCACGTATAAATCTGGTAACACTCAAGATTTTCCTCTTTCATAAGGGTGTATGTCTACTATTGAAGTAAGACATACGAGTGAGTTAGAGAAGTCTCTCATCAGGGCCTATGACTGAGAGATTAGATTCCTCTGGTGGATCCAACAGTCCAAATTTGATCACGACTAAGGTATTTGATCATCCAAGTGTTTCGAATCCATTTTATACATTGAGCACCCGAAAAGCACACAAAAAACAGAATCATGAGAACATTTTTGTAATGGGAACAAAATCAAAGCACTAACAAAAGGGTATATATGATGGTGGAAGGTAAAATAATAGTAAACTACGACTCAAGTAATCAATCCAATTGCTCCAAGTAATAATTTTAGTAACAAGCATGATGATGCTCTAGGGGAAGTGTAACATATAGACCAAACATAAAAACTTGTACAGAGCATTCAAATCACTTCATTCGTATGACGAACTCTTATAAAAGTATACTGTCTCTTGAATTTCGTCACATACGATTCCACACTAACTTCTCTCTGTGTTAGAATTATCTTAGTCAGACAACCGTCCCTCGTAGATTAGATAGATGCCCCAAAGTATTTAAATGGAACTAATTGTGAAAAGTGCTTGGACATGGTGGAGAAAAGACATTAGGGTTACGTAGCAGTGAGACATGTGGATCAGCAAGTATCTCATGTTTGTTTGCGGCCGTTGAATAATTAAATCATGCGTATGAAAGCAAAGCAAATCAAAGAGCAGAAGAAGATAAAGGAGATAAGATTATTATTCCCCGCAAGCAGCCAGAACGGGTGGCTTTTGCTTTGCTTGGCATGCATGCCACGCATCTTTGTCCCCTTTGGCAATTCTCTCTGCCGTTTTTCTTCGACCCTGAAAAAAATCCCAACGGCAACAGCCTAACAGTAACATCTCCTTTATTAAAAAGAAGCGAGGAGAAGAAAAGGTCAATCGAAAATTATAGTAAGGGATGCTACCGATCTTTTCTACCGGACTCTCTTGTTCTACCTTCACGACTTGTTTCTCATTTTGCAACGTTGCACGGTGATTAGAATTGTCCGCTTGCAATACAGTTATTGTTGTCAAAATTTCAATATATAATTGGAAACATAGTTGTCTATTTATTGAGTAAGTATTAAATGACTAAACAATTTCAAATTTGATTGATTTTTAACAGACTTAAATAGACAGTTTCAATTATCGAGCAATAGCATAACGAGAAGAAAACCGAGAAAAAAATCCTCTTAAAGTAAAATCAAAGTAAATCTGTGATTTGCCCACTCTTTTTACCTTTCACGCAACAATGAGTTGAACGAGAATGTTTGAGGTCTGAGACCTCCCACACTGAGTGGATTGGGAATGGGATCATGTGAAGCTTGTCGGACAACAGTTATTTGGTCCCCACCAAAAACCTCATCGCCCTCGCAAAATGGCAACACCACCATTGCATGAATCATAGCATGGATGTGAAGGAAGAATCAAAGTAGCTCACACAAATCACACACCCACATACATTTTCTTCATCAGAAACGGCAAAAGTAGATAGCCTTTATTCTTTTGGTCCCCATTGTAATTTCAACCCCTCATATTACTAAAACTCAAGGATTTGTCTATACGTCTAATACTGTTGCGGTAACTTGAACTAATAATGCATGTCACGTAAGAAAATTGAACACATAATAATACTTTAGTGACGTGAATCAGTTCCGCATTAACTATCAATCATGTAATACAAATTTTAAAAGTTAAAACACATGACAAATTGGAACGAGGTTAAAGTTGGATCACATCCTCAGTTTCTTTCACTTTTTACTCTAGTGCTTGCTGCCCTGATAAGCCCTAAGACCATCTCCAACCGAATAGTCTAAAGGGTCAGAGAGCCGAAAATAGCCCGAAAACTGTCTCCAACCGAGGGCTAGGTCAATGGGCTTGTGGGCCCCACGAGACAAAAAATGGCCAAAGGGCCAACTGGCTGGCCATCTTTAACTAGCTAGCCCGTTGGCTAGCCCTTTTTCTTTTTTTCTTTTTTTTGTTCTTTTCCATTTGCTCAGCCCACTTTAGGGTTTTAGGGTTTAGGAATTTTTTTTTTTTTTTTTTTGTCCCAACCCACTATTTTTTTTTTAATTTCTAATTTTGTTCCTACACCATTTCTTATATATTTTTTATTATTTCATACTATCTTATCTCATTTTATTTCAATTTTTCGCATTCTATACTATAGTCCTTTGGGCCTCGGTCGAATATGGTTTTTTGTCACAGGGCTATGTTTGGTCTATGGCCCTCTAGCCCCTCGGTTGGAGATGGTAAGAAATATGATCATGCACTGTTCATTAAAATATTAATTTTTTGGAGGGCTAGAGGGCTAAAATGAGCCCTCTAAGGCCATCTCCCACTGAAGGATCCAGAGGGCCAAAATAGCCCGAAAATCGTCTCCAACCGAGGGCTAGGCCAGAAGGCTCATGGGCCCCACGAAATCTAAAAGGGCCAAAGGGATGGCTGGATTTTTTTTTAAACTGTCGGTTTTGCTGTCGGTTATAACCGACAAAAATAAAAGGAATAGTGCCAGTTATAACCGACACAAATAGCATGGAAATTTTTTAATATAACGGCTAACTGACGTCAACTAGCCGTTATTTTTGAATTTTTTTATAGTTTTTTTTTCCTATAACTTCTATTTTTAAATTCTATTTTTTTCTATAACTTCTATTTTACTAAATTTGTTTCATATTTTTTTTTAAATTCTATTTTTTTCCTATAACTTCTATTTTACAAAATTTGTTTCATAATTTTTTTAAATTCTATTTTTTTCCTATAACTTCTATTTTACAAAATTTGTTTCCTATTTTTTTTAAATTCCATTTTTTCCTATAACTTCTATTTCACAAAATTTGTTTCATATTTTTTTTTTCCTATAACTTCTATTTTACAAAATTTGTTTCATATTTTTTTATAAATTCCATTTTTCCTATAACTTCCTAAGTCATTATGCAACATTAAATTAAATTAAGTAACATGAAACAACATTAAACAATATGAAACAACATTAACCAACATTAACCAACATAAAAATTATATAACATAAAAAACATGAAACTTAAACAACATTTTTAAAAACATTTAACAACATAAAACTTAAACGCCTACTCCATGTTTCTTTTGATCCAAAGATGTGTAACAAGATCCTGTTGTAGGTACTTGTTTGTAGCACGAGAACGTATCATTCTATAGCATCTCATGTACTCATTTATAGAGATACTACCAGTTCTTGGATTGAAAGGCAAATTAGGCCCATCATATATTTTTGCACGAGCCATTCTTGACCTATTTGGATCTTCTTGGTCGTCATCGGACTCTCCATCAATATACCCATCTCGCTTATCCTCCACTATCATATTGTGTAATATGATGCAAGACATCATGATGGAGTCCAAATTTTCTCGACTCCACCCTCTTGCCGGTTCGCTGATGATCTTCTACCGTGCTTGTAGAATATCGAAAGCTCTCTCAACATCTTTCCGGTATGCCTCTTGGTGTAAGGTAAACAACTTTTCCGCGTCATTCCTAGGGTTTGGAATTGCTTGGACAAGTGTCGCCCACTTTGGGTAGATGTCATCTGCCAAGTAATACCCCATATTGTATTGACGGTCGTTGATGTAGTAGTCAATTTGAGTTGCTTTACCTTCCATCAGGCGATTGAAGAGGGGTGAACGCCCAAGAACTATAATGTCATTTTGGGATCCAGAGACTCCAAAGAAAGCATGTCAGATCCATGTGTCATATGAGGCAACCGCCTCTAACACAACAGTTGGCTTTCTCGACCTTCCGCTAAAGCCTCATTGCCATCCAATGGGACAGTTCTTCCAATCCCAATGCATGCAGTCTAATGACCCTATCATGCTTGGAAACCCACGGTCTTCAGCTTTGCGAAGGAGCCGATTAAGATATTCTTGATTTGGCTCGTGGAGGTACCCATCTTTGTAAACCTGAACAATTGTGTCACAGAATTGTTCAATAGTATCAAGGCATGTATACTCAGACATACCATGAGTTTCATCCATCGAATCAGCTGAGGAGCCATAGGTCATCATTCGAAGTGCAACAGTAACCTTCTGATGAGGTGAGAAACAAGGGCGGCCTGCTCTGTCCCACTTCTGTCGAAAGTATAGATTGACCTGGTGGACATCACGAAGTAAATGCTAGAAGACATGACGCCTCATCTGAAAGCGACGTCTAAAATTATCTTCTGTGTTCACCGAGTTGGGGTTGAAGTAGTTGTTCATCAGATTGGCATGCGTCATCGCTCTGTTTCATGGTATGTAAGAGCGACCAGCAACGGAGCCACCTCATTGAGGTTGTTCCTCAGTTGGCTAACACACCATGGCCGCAGTCATGGCTGCTGCTCTGTTTTGTTTGTTGCGCCTTACTTGAACTTCTTCATTAGCCTCTTCATCTTCTCGTCTCATTTGCGCCCATTTTTCTTCCAATTTGGAATTGGATGAGGACCCCCAGTTAGAATCCGAAGAGGATCAAAAGTTGGAATTCATTGCAAACTTGAATTGAAATAGATTGAAATCAAAGTTGTGTGAATTATAGCCCAATATCCACCTTATTTATAGCAAAAAAAAATTCAAATCCAACGGCTAGCTGACGTCAGCATGATGTCAGCATGATGTCAGCTACCAACGGCTAGTTGACGTCATGATGACGTCACTTAGCTGTTGGATTTGAATTTAAGTGGTAGTTTTTAAATAATAAATTATGTTTGGCCTTATGGCCCTTTGATCCTCGGTTGGAGATAGTTTTTTGTGACAGGGCTAAAACGAGCTCTATGGCCATTTGGCCCTCGATTGGAGACGGAGGCAAATATGGTCATGTACTGTTCATTAAAATATCAATATCTTGGAGGATCAGATGGTTATAACGAGCTTTCTGGCCAACCCTCGGTTGAAGAAACCTAATCTCTCTCTCTCTCTCTCTCTCTCTCTCTTTCTCTCTCAACTTCACAGTTGCGTGTCTACATTGGACATTGTGCCCATTCAGTACCCAGCTCATTTCTGAATTTCTGAGAGTGAGTGTCTGAGAGTGAAAGCTCACAGCTCTATATATATCACTCCTCTCTCTCTCCCCTCACTGCTGCCCCTCTCCCTCTCTCTCTCTCTCTCTCTCTCTCCTCATTGTTGCCCAATTTGGAGCTGCTGCAGCTGCTACATTCTTCCCTTTTCAGTCTCCAAGCTGTGCAGTGTGCTCCAAAAATGGCGGCCACCACCAGCTTCCCCTACCCCTCTGCAATTTTCCTGTCAGTTCTCATCATTTCAGGTAAAACCCAGCTCCCAATTTTCCCATTTACTTCCAAAGTTCCAATCTTTTTTTAAAATTTTGAATTCTGGTCAGCTAATTTACAACATTTTATCTCTGTTTTTGTTTTTGTTTTTGAAAAGGGTTCATGTTTCCAGAAACGGTAAATTCAATGGGAATAAACTACGGCCAAATCGCCAACAACTTACCGTCACCGGACGACGTCATTCCGCTGGTGAAGTCCATCGGCATCTCCAAGATCAAGCTTTACGACGCCGATCCCAAAGTCCTCAAAGCCTTCGCCAACACCGGCGTCGAGTTCATAGTGGGCCTCCCCAACGGCTACCTTTCCAAGGTCCAGGACCCGGCCCAGGCCCAATCCTGGGTAAAGTCCAACGTCCAGGCCCACCTCCCCGCCACCAACATCACAAGCATCTTCGTCGGCAACGAGGTCCTCACCCTCAACGACACGTCGTTGAACAACAACCTCCTTCCGGCAATGCAGAGCGTCCACACCGCCCTCGTTGGTCTAGGCCTCGACAAGCAAGTCGCCGTCACCACCGCCCACTCCCTCTCCATTCTGGAGACCTCGTTTCCGCCCTCCGCCGGCGCTTTCCGCCGAGATCTGACTAGCTGCATCACTCCGATCCTCAATTTCCACGCCAAAACCGGATCGCCGTTCCTGATCAACGCCTACCCTTACTTCGCCTACAAGTCGAACCCTAAGCAGGTGCAGCTCGACTACGTCCTCTTCCAGCCGAACTCCGGCTCCGTTGATCCCGCCACCAATCTCCGCTACGACAACATGCTCTTCGCCCAGATCGACGCCGTGTACTCCGCCCTGGGCTCCCTCGGTTTCAAGAAGCTCCCGGTCCACATCTCCGAGACCGGGTGGCCGTCGAAGGGAGATGAGGACGAGGCCGGAGCGACGCCGGAGAACGCGAAGAAGTACAACGGGAATCTGATCAAGCTCATTTGCCAGAAGAAGGGAACTCCGCTCAGGCCCGGGTCGGATCTCAACATCTACGTCTTCGCTCTATTCAACGAGAACATGAAACCCGGCCCGAGTTCAGAGAGGAACTTCGGGCTTTTTAAACCCGACGGGTCGCCCGCGTACCCAATCGAGCTCGCGGCGGGCAACATTTCCCTTGGTAACTCCAGTTCGGGTTCGGGTTCGGGTTCGAGTTCGGGCCAGGGACAGGTGAATCCGATTAGTAACGGTGGGTCCCCGTCAGATTCTTCCGGCACGCCATACTTGTCCATTTCCTCCGCCCCGGCCATGGTAAGTCCTTCAACTTTACCTTTTACTGTGAAGAATGTGATAGTTGTAAACTGGACAGGTGTCGATTCGTTAGTGGTCGTTCATTCATTCATAAGATTTAGGAGTGATTTTATAATTACCGGGGACGGTGGTCTCGTTGAATTTGATTGAGGCCAATTTAATAGCGACGTGGCGGTGAATACGACGTCGTCCGGCATGTGATAAAAATGGAGTTATCTTTTTTAAATAGGGAACTTTATCGAAAAGTTCATGATACTATTCATTTTATCTTTTATTTTGTCTTTTTATTTTGTCGTTAAAATTCAAAATTTTCAAATCTTTTTCATTAGTTTTTCTTTTTTAATATTTGGTATTTTTGGTTTTCAGGAGAGATGGGATGTGATTGGTGGGATTCCGATGACGTGGCTAGTGGTCTCGTTGTTGATGAAACACGTCCTTTGAGGTCGGACAAAAGCTGAGAGCAAAATATCTAAAGTTGCTCAAATGGACGGTGGAAAAGAGAAAAGAGAAAAAGAAAAGAAAATAGAAGAGGTTACTTGGGAATTAGGAAAAAGGTAAAACTAACTCACCCTTTTGCTAATTACTCTACTCCACTATCATCATCATTGGTAATTACCACTTTCACATCCACGGCTTCTAACGTTTGATGTACTGTGAGCCTCATATGTATCAGCAGTTAGAAATCGTTCAACTATTGATGAGTGATTGACTGTAATGTGCTACTTCAAATTTGATTGTAACACAAATTAGTGATTCCTAACTCTTAATGCATTGTAAACTCTACATGCACACTAACGATCAAGAATTGGCACTTGTTGACGAGCGACTGATGCTAGCGTAGCTCATAAAATTCGTTTGTAACACAAAATTCCCAATGATCCCTACACCCTTTAATGCAATTAGGTGAGATTTTCTTGATGGTCATCAAATAGGTCTTGATAATTTGAGGTAGTGTGGGGCTCACTTAGTGAAAGTGATGATGCGGTGATGATGGTGGTGGGTGGCTTTTAATCTTTTTAGTTGGCAAAGTGGCACTCAATTGGTACCAAACCTTATTTAATAAGTCTCTTCCTAACTTTTCTCTCTTTTCGGCTTTTGCAGGACAATTATTATTTATATACATTCAGTGTCTTAAGAATTCTAGTGGATTAGGGAGGGATGGTGAGTAGGGTTTAATCATGTTGCTAAGGATCGTTTTAGAAGGCAGAGGCTAGAGGGGAGGGGACCCCACTTTTGTATTTGTTGCAGTAAATCAAATTACCTTTCTGATGTACGTGGAGTTTTTTTTTACTGTGTGGACTGTATTTTACCTTATCTATTCTATATTCTTGCAGTAAAAAAATATAAGAAAAGTAAAAAACCATATGATCTGACGGTTCATAATCCATTTGGATATTAAATGGAAAAGGGATAGACAAAAACACAATTTATAAGGACAATTTTGCTAGTTTTCTTCCCAATGGTAACTTATGGATATGGAGTGGCAGCGGTTGTTCGTGAGGTTTCTCACTTTAAGTAATTTCTTTATTGAAAAAACAAAAACAATCCACTTGGATACTTTGAGATAAAATAACCAAAAGAAAAGATACCTCCAGCTAAATAGGTGAAAACTTTAGATTATTTCGTTTTTATATTTTAGTTTTTAATTTTTTGAAAACTGTCAACTTAAATACTATTAGTGTTTATTTTTTATTTTTTAAAATAAAAGTTGAAAACCAAAAGGTGAAAATTCAACGCCAAATTTTGAAAACTCAAGAAAGTAGTTCTCAGTTATTATTATTTTTTTAAATGAAAAAATTTACCAAACAAGATTTTGGTTTTCAAATAAATGAACGGAAAATGAAATGGTATCAAACGGTCCCAAGAAAGCAGTAAAACAATGAAAACAAGAACTGAAATCGAAGCCACTCAGTACTACAGTCTGGTGGTATTTCTCTTCACTTGGAAGTGAGAGGTCTTAGTTCGAATCTCGTGGATGGCAAATTCGATACCAAATTAGGCTGCCTATTGTGTGACTTTGCCGAACTCCCCCTCCCCTTAGTGTAAAAATATTGATGTATTAAAAAAAAAAACTAAAATCGAAATGATTATCAAACGGCACCCTAAGAATTCACCCTATCGTTATCTTGCATATGCACTTGTGCAGTGTATGTTATGAAATTAACCAAGAATCGTGACAAAAATGACGTCTGGGGGACAAGGCATCGATTGAAAGTATAGAGGGGGAAAAGTGGAATAAGGGCCAACGTCCAAGGGGCATCGAGAGTGCAACGATTAAGTAAAACACGAGGCTCTTTCAACTTTCGTTTAGCGTATTACACAAGTGTTCCAGTACAAAAAAAAATTCTGTCTACAATTACACTGCCCTATCATGGCAGACGTTATAACAAGAACATCTTACGGAAGTTCTGAAAATAATTTGCTACCCTTCCCAACAAGTTAATGGCTATTTTTCTTAAAAAAATATTGTATGAGATGGAGTTCTTAGTGCCAACAGCCATGTCGTGCAGCTCCGTCCCCTTGTAATAGGCTCTGGTCCACGCCCAGTGTCGTGTCGTGCAATCTGTATGTTCAACCAGCCACAGTGCTCACCATTCTTGCACCAAGTCGGCTTAACTTGGTGGGAAGCTTCAAAACTCTGCAATATAGCAAGATGCACTAGATCCGCGCTCAAGATTCCATATGAGTCCCGGATGACTCCGCCTCGCCGGTGTTCTGTCCACTTTTAACTCTCCGATAAAATAACACATAGGCGGCCGAAGTCTTGATATCAGTTTCATTGACTGGAGACACATGACTGTCATCAAAATGGTACCATCTGTTCTCATCAATCAACTGCAAAATTGAGAGAGTAAAAGTACCTTAGATCTCAAACAGATAACCATTTCGTCTTAACGGCATATGCCAAATTTATAGTTTGAAAGAAGCATGGTGCACGATAGATTAGAGAACTTTTTTGGTAGAAGATAAAACTAGTGAAGAATATGAATACTTGGCCGATATGCGGTGTAAAAACCATTCAAATAAAAAATGGTCAGATGCTCTAGAGTTGTCTTACCTTTGCATATGCAGTATAGTGCCCACCACCTAGACCGCCGTAATGGTTGCTAATGGCGTATAGCTCATACAGATGAGCTTTTCCATCCTTGCTTTTCACATATTGACTCAAATTAAGATTATGAATTGGAAAAGTCACCAGAGTATCAAGTTTATTCTTCGAGTATCTGCTGTATGAGAACCGTTTCAGGTGAAAAACAAGAACCTCTGGCAACATCCACAAATCTAGTTTCTTTGTAGCTTGTCTATGTTCCTTGCACTTAGGGCAGTACCTGTATTGCAAAAGTCAAGAACATATGTCAAGAATGATACCTACTTGCCTGAAAATCGTAAATAATGCCATACAGAAACCATTAGAATGGGTATAAGTACAATACCACATATCATCGGGACCTAGAGGTTCTTCCTTCAAAAATGCCTCCAAGCATGTAAATAAGGAAATAGCTTCTTGCCTAGTTTTCTTCGCCGTGAACACATTCTTGTATACCTCAGGTAGATCCATGAGATAGCTAGCATCATATACTTCGTTTTCTTGGTCAGTCCAGTCCACAAATATCTTTACGAGTTTACCAGAACTTAGGGATGAAGACTTTTCAATTGGTTTGCAGGTCATACCCCTCTCATCAGCTAAAAATAGCTGGAAGGATAACTCACCAATTGATGTTTCCCCTAGTTCTAGGTTCTCCGTGGGCCTCAAAAAGTGGTTGTTTGATGGTTCAGCAATGGCTTCTGAAACTAATCCATTTTCTTTCGTGCTATGAAGCTTAACTGCTCTCTTCAAAGGTGACAGAATTCTAGAAACAGCTCTATCAACATCAACACCACGTATTTGGTCTTCTCCTAGATAGGCAACCAAAGGTGTTCCAAAAAGCTTTCTCTGGCCCTTCAGAGGATCTAATGCACATCTGCAAATTGACAATGACTTTTGTTAATAATTTAGCCAAAAAGGAAAAAACAATAATGAAAAAGAGCCCATCCAATGGATACACGCAGAACCTAGGTGATTAAGCAATTATACTTAATGACCTATCTAACGGGGTTTACAAATATAAAACAATTCCATGGGCCTTAGATTTTTCAATGAAATTGGCATTCGTTGCTCGTATAAATTAAACCTCAGAAGTACAGGGCCAAAACAGAGTTCACATTTGTAAGTTTACCAACATGCAAACTCAACTGGTAGAGATAAAGGAAGCAGACTCACTTTTCCTGCCGTCGATGAATTATTTCAAGTCTGGTACCGGAAGCTACTTTTTCTTTAGAATACCGATAGGCCACAATCCGATCATCATTCTTAATTGAAGACAATGGTTCAGAAAGGTTGTCCAGATATCGATAAATTCGATGTTCATATACCTGAAATGGAAGTGTTAGACTAATAATTTACCCAAAAACTTAAGTTATTAGGTGCCACGATAATATATATCAAGTTAACACCCCTTCAACTTGCAGTCCCTATATAATATATTGCATGTGGTCGACAGAGAAACATATGCACGGAGCCTCAATCTATAGTGCATGTAGTTAATTGGGGAATGGGGATGAGAAGTTTCCAACGCCTCATGAGACCATAAATTTGATAAAATAATAGGCTACATCTGTAGCTCAAAAACTTAAACTAGAGGGAATGGTGAAATGAGCCAACAAATCATTACGAGCTAACAAAAAGGTTTGATGCTATAGAAAAAACAAAAGGAACTGTCAGTGAACTCCATATTACCTCAGCAAGCAGAAGGGTTTCATCACTCTTCAAGCAGCATGCGGTAGCCAATGCCTCAATAAGATTCTTACAGCATTGATCTTTTATCATGGTTACAGTGTACGGCTTTGGAAGACCACGCCCATCACCATAAAGCACAGTTACCGTCATTGGTCGGGTGACAGTTGAAGGTAGTGGCAATGATAAGTACATAAAGGGATCAAATGTAATTGAAACCTTGCTACAAACTGGACATACCAATGTTGATTTATATTGACCCTGGACATTAGTTAAACCAGAATGTGAGTCAATAACAAAAAGAAAAACCTTGTACATTTAACCAAAATTCCTACATTAAGAAAGAGATTCCTTGTATGACAAAAAGGGAACATCCAACAACACATAGAAGCAAAAATTACTCTTGAAACAAAAAAAAGACAGCTAAATACAAAAGAGCAAGTCCATTTCGATATAAATGGATCAAAATTGGTCAAAATAATCAAATTGAAACACTCCCAAAGTTGAGAATGTTTGAAATGTATTAGCATAATAAACATAGGATTACTGAAGAGAGAAAAAGAGCGGACATTTAAGGTCTAGCAGTCACAATAGGCACACATTGTATGATAAAAAGAATTCTTACTTGGCAAACATCAACAATCAATGAATCATTTCGGGCTCTGTGATTTTTCCAACACTCAATTGCAACTTCGTCATCTGGACGACCATCTGAATCTTTTGTTTCAATGTATGGCTTATTCTTGACACGATTCAAATCTTCATGTAGTCCATCAAGTAAGAAAGCAAGAAGTTCCTGAAAAAAGAACTCACCATTCAGAAAAATACAATAAAATGTAGCTTGTTATAAATACCCTAGACAATCACTCTTGGTGGCTTTTCAAGATCAGTGACTTTTTGCTTTAAAAAGAAACAAGATTGCACATTCAACGTTAGACAATAGCATACTATTATAACGAAAAGCCTTAAACAGAAGACATTCAGAAAACAAATAGTACTAACTTGAGAATCATGTTGATTATAGCCACTAAACTGGGGAGCAAATCGAGAAAGTTTTCCCTTGAAAGCACGTGGTGCAATTATCGTTCGTCCTGATGACCACAATTTTCTCAACAACTCACCGAAGGCAATAGCAAGCTCACCCTGCAAAATTACTACATGTCAGATTTTAAAGAAAAAAAGGAGAATATTCAACAATATCGACTTGGAGAAGGCGTGAGGAAAATATGAAAAAGATAACCACTTACACGCATTCCTAAGGGATTGTCAGTGTTGATCTCATCAGAGTAATCTTGCAAGAAATACTCAACAAGCGGAGGTGTGTGGACTAAGCACTGAAGTGAACTATTCATAAAACAAGTGTTTCCAAGATTTTGCAATCCAGCCAAACCTCCCCTATCTACTTTTTTCATTGGATTATAAGCATAATATTTATCATCTGTATCTGTTGACGTTGAGCTGCTTAAGCCACTTCCCTGGTGCAAATTAAAACTTTTATAATCCATTGAATGACCATTTGACAAGGAAGGACCCCCTGCAATTGTGATAGATGACCTTGAGGGTTCTAGGGGTACCAATGCTAACTCATTTCCTGTTGAATCCATGGAGAATTGAGAAGAAAAGTTTGCATCAGTTTGCACCTCAAGAAGAATCTGCAGGAAAAGTATCCAGAGAGTCATTAGAGATGAATCAAAATAATCGTCACAACTGACAAATCTGAAGATCCTCCAGAAAGAATTTAGAAGTCGAAGCAAAGTGCTAATACACATAATTCCCAACCCCAAGCTGGAAATAAGAAAGAAGTGTATGAATCACAACCACACAGCAAATTTCTACTTAAAAATGCAGCTTAATCAGTAAATAGTAGACTACAAAACCAACTTAGTATATCTCATGTCGATCTATACCCATTCTATTTGTTCTTTTGTGTAATAATTTCTGATAAGCAATCATTCATTTCAAGTAACAAAGAATATCCTAATGAATGATAAATACAGCACTCACTTCTTGATCCATCTGCAAGTTCAGCTGCTCTAGGGTTTGGTTTGAAACCACCAACAATGAATTCTTCTCCATGTTGAAGTAGTCCCAAATACGAGCCTGTAATAAAAAAATTAAGAACGAAACAAAAACCAATGTGAATTAACTTCATAGTAAATGAAGTAGAAAACTCCCAAAAGACAGCAAGTGGGGAAACAACAATTATATATATGTACCTTTTGTTGCTCTATTCCTCTAATTCTGCACACCTTCTCGTAAAGCTCCTGTACAGAAGCCTGCAAAAGACTCAATTTGTTTGAACCTTCATTATATACATATGGTCAAAGTCATCACAACCACGACAGCCATAAGTTTACATATTTCCAAGAATTCAACACCATCAGATAAATAAAAACAATGAAAATACAACTCTAGATGGCAACCCCCCCCCCTTTTTTTTTCTCCTCCCCTTACATATCCTTTTCTACAAGTTAAAGAATTTCCAAAACGTATGTGTACGAAGGAAAAGCAAAAGGAAGATGAGTTTACCTTTTTGCTTAACCTTATAACTGTCTGGCTGTTGTCTCTTGAATCGATAATCTTAAGACATAATGGGTAGACCTCCACCATCAGATTCTTGATAAGATCACCCTGAGAAATCATCTTTCTTGGTAATGCTGGGCCTCCTTTGTACCTATAACATTTGATTCTTTAAGAATAATTTTTTTATAAAAAAATATGGAGAACAAAAGATGAAAAAGGTTTCCTTGCACCTAATTTCTATTGCGCTTTGCTATTAAAAACATGCCGTGTATTTTTAAAAAGAAAACAGAAGCGGAAAGTTTGTGCAAGTGAAAGTGGTTTGATGAGCGAAATAATTACTTACCAGTCGAACAGCTTTTCCCAAACTTCTTGAGAAACTAAGACATAGTCAAGGTCTTCCAGCAGTGTTCTATGAAGCTGTAAATCGTCTCCCTCAGATTCACTTACAACTATATCAGAATTATCAATGGGTCCAGGCCTAGCTATAATTTTAGATGAGAAAATATCCAAATTTTGAGACACAGAATCCTGCTCATCATATAGATGTTCTCCAGCGCCTTGCTCAACATACCTCTTCCAGCTTGAGTACCACCTGGACAAAAAGTAGAATGAAGCTAGTTACAAACATGCAAAGCATCTTTATTATTGAAACAATCGCCAGTAACCCCAAAGTACAGTCAAGAAGTCTTCAAGATAGTGTCACTCCTATAGTAGTATAGGTGTTTATAGTGCAAGTAATGTTAAATTTGTTCTCCAAAGTGTACTGAAAATTTTACCTTACTAAAAACTGAACCAGATATTGGCCATACTGAACAATGTCACAACCAAATTTTCTAAAAACACCAGACTAAAACCCCGTTTAGTAATGCTTCTGTAAAAGTAGATGGGAGGTGCTCCTCTAGAACACTAAAAAGAACTTTTAGAATTCAGAAATACTATTTAAGATTTTATGTCAAACAATACCCAAAACACCTCAGGTTTTCAGATTGTGGATTAAGCCATCCTGAAAGCAGTTTCAAACAGGCCCTAATGAATGCTTGGGAGACTTGGGGGAATCCTGTTTGTATGGTTTTCCACGCCCATTTGCACCAGCCTTGGTCCATGAAGGAGGCCCACAAGTTAAAACGGTTCTAGCCTTAGCCTATTTAAAAGGTTCCCCCTCTCATAGTAACTATCTCCAAGTACCTTCACTCTCACTCTCAAAAAAGGCCCTCAAGCCTTCTAAGTAAATGCAACACTTTCAGTTAAAAACCAATCCAAATCAATGTGGACTTGGTGCGAGTTAGGTGAACCACGGCACATTGCTTCCCTCATGTTTTTGGTGTGATTTTGCGATTTCACGGACTTAATTCCTTGAGCTAAAGTTTATACTCAATGTAAAAAGCAACCATATGACTGACACAAAAGAAGAGAAACAAACTTAATCAAAATACCCAATTGCCCAATGCAGAAGCATAGCATAAATGCATAGTTTTGGCTTAGAAAGCACGTAAAGCCCAGAAGAAGCTAAAAACCCAGAATTAACCAAACAATTACGATGCGAAAGCACTTCTTAATAAAGATTCAAAACAAAGGCAACACAAACATGCAATAAGATGGCAGCCAATGCAAAGATAAAACCTTTAGCATTAAATTCAAAGAAATAGGAGCACACACCCATTGGAAACAGCATAAAACAAGTTGCCTTCTTTGACATTGGCCTCCGATTTTCGGGCCAATTCATCGACGATCCGCTTCTCCTCCTCCGGCGTGTTGGGTAAGCAACTAGCTCCGTTTTCCATCATGAAACCCAAATCCGGAATCGTCATGACTGGTGATTCACACAAGCTAACCAATCAAAAAGTCAAATTAGAAACAAACAAAGATCCCAAATTCGAATCCGACCCAATTCAATCCATACCGCAATTAAATAAAATCCACAAGCAACAAATTAAACATACAAATATCGAGCAAGATTGAGAAATTGGACGAACCAGATCGCGGCGGAGAGAGAATGTGAGGAAGCAGCAGCAGCCGCTGGACGGCGAAGGAAGTGTGGAGGGATTGCAGTTGGGGGTGGGGGGACTTTGGGAGGGGGAGAGAGAGAATCCAGAGAAATCTCTTACCGTCCTTTTCAACGATTTGTCCCTTTTTTGGTTTGAACTCGTTTGAGACTCCGAGTCCCCCTTTTATATCGAGAGAGAGAGAGAGGACACTCGGAGAAGATAAAAGGCCCAACTCCACAAGAGAGAAATTGAATTCCTCAAGACTCCATGGTGTTGGTGGACGCAACGGTCACCATTTTAACGAAATGAATTAAAGGTTAAAAATGTCGATCAAATATACAACAATTTGTTGTAAAAGTTGTGAGAATGAATGTCTATATGCTTTAGCTAAATGTGAGGAATACTTGAGAATAGTAGTGTAATGGTTGTTATATGATGTTTATCAAAAAGACAATCATTTCTTCTTTTTTTGTTCTTTACAGATGTGGCTCTATATAAAGAGCACTTCGTATGTGATCACAACACACCGCAAATAAAAGAAATGAAAGCAATAATATCAATATCTCTCCCTTCCTCTCTTTACCTGCGATCCTTATGTGTTATAGTTACGAAACTAAACAATGTGATACATTGCAACCGCTTCGCTCCTGTCCCAAGCAAAGGTTATATCTCTAACTTTTGCCTATTTATAACACGTTATCAGCATGACTCTTTAAACCTAACCAGCTCTCATTTCCCTTCGCCGAAAAATTCTTCCTCCAAGGATCTTACTGTTCTTCTTCCTCATCTGCCTCACCTACTTAATGTACCTTCGTCAAGATCTGCTAGCACCATGCTTTAGCCTAGTTCTCAATATAACAATTACTTATATTTTTTATTTCTTATTTGGTATAACTCTTGATTACTAATCCAGTGTTTATTTATTTTAATTTTACTGCAATCAAAGATGGTGCGGTACAATCACCCATCTTGAACTGCAGATTTAATTTTACTGCAATTTTAGGTGGTGCGTTAGAATCGCCCACCCTGCTCTGCATATTTAAATTTCTTGTTGCTTGAGTGGTGCGGTATAATCGTTCATCTTACGCTATATTGTTTCAATGAGAGTGGTACGGTACAATCGCTTTCCTCATTAATTATGTAAATCTCGAGCTTGAAGTTTCGAATGCTTATCATTTTGGTCTGAAGATCAAAATGAAAAAAAAAATTGTAAGAACCAGAAGTTTTAACACTACATTCATCCATAATATATATTATTGCAAGTTCTTACACATTTCATTTTTCTTTCAGAAAAATGGCGAACTTGGCAAAACTTGATTTTGTTGTCCTGGATATTACTGGGAATAACTACCTTACCTAGGTAGTGGATATCAAGACCCATCTGAAGGCAAAAAATCTTGGAAAAACCATCAAGGAGGGAAACAGTGCATCTTCTCAAGATCGAGTGAAGGCCATGATCTTTATCTGTCGTTACCTTGATGAAGGATTGAAGAGCGAGTTCCTAACGATTGAAGATCCATTAGCCCTTTGGAAGGCATTGAGAAATAGATACAATCACCAGAAAACGGTGATTCTCCCAAGGGCTCGTTATGAATTGACACACCTGAGGATCCGGGATTTCAAGTCGGTTGCTGAGTACATCAGCAATATAGAGAGCGAGGCTTTACTGAGTACAACTAACTGATATCGGTGTTCCTTGTGGCTGAACAAAACAATGAGCTCCTGATGAAAAATCATCAGTCCAGACATTTTGGACAGCGTCATTCCAAAAAATGAATGATGATTCCCTTGAAGTGAACATCACATCCTCTCGTGGTAATAATTACAAACGATGACGTGGTCACAGGCGGGGCTGGTGGAATTGGAAAGGCAAGAATCATGGTGTCCAGTTTTACAACTAGGGTCCAAGGCATAATTCAGGCCCGAGCTTCAAAAATGTAAACCGCCACAAGGGTAAAGGAGTATGCCATAGGTGTGGTGGCAATGGGCACTGTGGGTGTACCTGTCGTACCCCAAAACATCTGGTGGACATGTATCAAGCCTTCCTCAAGAAGAAAGGTGTAACATCCCACATCGCCCAGATGTGTGATCCTTAAATGTATATTCTCATCCCTACCTAGCACGAGGCATTTTGGGAGCTCACTGGCTTCGGGCTCCGTAGGAACTTCGAAGTTAAGCGAGAAGGAGGCCAGAGCACTCCCAGGATGGGTGACCTACTGGGAAATCGCTCGTGAGTTCCCAAAAACAAAACCGTGAGGGAATGGTAAGCCCAAAGCGGACAATATCGTGCTACGGTGGTGGAACGGGCCCGGGATGTGGTGGGCCCAGGCCAAGATATGACAAATGGTATTAGAGCCAATCCTTGGCCGGAAGTGTGCCGATGAGGACGTCGGGCCCCTAAGGGGGTGAATTGTAACATCCCACATCGCCCAGGGGAGTGATCCTTAAATGTATATTCACATCCCTACCTAGCACGAGGCATTTTGAGAGCTCACTGGCTTCGGGTTCCGTAGGAACTCCAAACTTAAGCGAGAAGGAGGTTAGAGCACTCCCAAGATGGGTGACCTACTGGGAAGTCGCTCGTGAGTTCCCAAAAACAAAACCGTGAGGGAATGGTAAGCCCAAAACGGACAATATCGTGCTACGGTGGTGGAACGGGCCCGGTATGTGGTGGGCCCGGGCCGGGATGTGACAAAATGTGTCAAAACCAATTTCATCGACCAGGATAAACCAATGGATATACATGATCCAGTGTTCGATTTATCAGGGCAATTGAACACAACCCACCTGAATGTCTCAGACTTCATTGTGGAAATAGGGAATAAAGTGTATCTGTCTGATTGAATCATTTTTGTTTGATGTACTCTTATTATCTGAACTTGTAGTTTAAAGCTCGCATTTCAATTCAATAAAAGTGGCATTTCAATTTCTTTTATTATGAATAAATTGCTTTTAACTATGATTCCCTTACTCAGAGAGTATGGATAAAAACTATGGTTATTCTCAAAACAAGAGCAATGACGGAGATATTTGTCTTGCAAGCAGCGCAACCACGCATACAATACTTCGAGATCGAAAATATTTTCTCAAGCTTGATGCTTACAAAAGTAAAGGTAACAACAATATCAGGCCAATTAGATGTAATTGAATGCTCAAGAAAAACTCAGATCATGTTACCAAATGGAACAATACTGTCCATACAAAATGCGTTGTACGCTAATCGATCTACTCGAAATTTGTTAAGTTTTAAAGACATACGTTTAAATATATACCACATTGAAACGAAAAGTGCAGAAAATGTGAAATATCTATGCATTACCTCTAATGATACCCAGAAGCGTACATTGGAGAAGTTGTATGATTTTATCGAGTGCATTGTATTATACATACATAAAGACAATTGAAGCACATACTATTATGAATCAAAAGTTCATTATCCAAAAAATTACATGCTTGGCATGACCGTCTGGGTTTTCCAGGATTCACCATGATGTGTAGAATCATTACCAACTCTAATGGACATCCATTATTGAGCAGACACATTGCTATATCAAATGATAACCCTTGCAAGGCTTGTTCTCATGGGAAGTTGGTAATTAGACCATCAAAATTAAAGATTGATGATGAATCCCCATCATTTTTGCGAATAATTTAAGAGGATATTTGTGGGCCTATTCAACCACATTGTGGATGATTTCGATATTTTATGGATTTGGTTGATGCATCTACCTGATGGTCACATGTTTGCCTCTTGTCTACTCGAAATGTAGTTTTTACGAGACTTCTTGCTTAGATAATAAAGTTGTGAGCACAGTTCCCAGATTACCCTATTAAGTCAATCTGACTTGATAACGCTGGTGAATTTACGTCTCAAACCTTTGATGATTACTGCATGACACTAGGGATTGATGTTGAACACCATGTTCTTCATGTCCATACTCAAAATGGTCTAGCATAAACATTTATCAAGCGACTTCAATTAATAGCTCACACTGTGCTCATGAAATCAAAACTGCCAGTTTTAGCATGGGGACATGCCATCTTACATGCTGCATCATTGGTTCGATTGAGACCTATAGTCAACCACCAATATTTCTCAGTACAACTCGTGTTTGTGCATCAGTCAAACATTTCACATTTATGAGTTTTTGGTTGTGCTGTTTATGTGCCTATTACACCGCCACAATGCCTTAAAATAAGACCTCAGTGCAGATTTGGAATTTATGTGGGTTTTGATTCACCATCTATCATTAAATATTTAGAACCCTTGACATGTGATATATTTACAGCTCGTTTTGTGGATTGTCACTTTGATGAGACAGTCTTCCCGTCGTTAGGGGGAGAAAAGACCGTTCCAGAAGAACGACAAAAACTAACATGGGTTGTACCCACCTTATCTCATTTTAATCCATGTGAAAATGAAGTGAAAAGGATCATTCATCTTCAAAGTATTGATAATCAAATTGCCAGATGCATTTAATAATGCTACGAAAGTGACAAAATCGCATACACCAGCTGCAAATGCGCTTGCAAGAATTGATGTCCTTATTGGATAATAAAGTGGCAGTGAATGATTCATCTGGTGCACGCCTGAAGCGTGGTAGACCCCCAGGTTCAAAAGATTCAGCCCCTCGAAAGCAAAAGATGAGGGCACAACTGAATCCAAATGAAATCATTCAGGAAAAGAAAATGAATAACGAATTCACAATTCATGATTTTGTACTTTCAGAAGAAAAAAAATGTTCTTGATGAGACACATTTCCCTGAAGAGCCAGAAGTACATGAAAGCAAAGAAATCTCCATAAATTATGCATGTACTAATGAATTGTGGGATCAAAATGAAATTATGATCGACGACATGTTTGTATTCCTAGTAGCCACTAAAATCATATTAAGCGATGATATTGAGCCCCCGCTATGTTGGTGAATGTAAACAGAGACAAGATTGGCCTAAGTGGAAAGATTCAATCCATGCAGAATTAAATTCCTTGGAAGGACGAAGTGTTTTTGGACCAGTAGTCCAAACCCCGCCTGGTGTAAACCCCGTGAGTTACAAATGGGTATTCACAAGAAAGTGAAATGAGAAAAATGAGATTGCAAGATATAAAGCATGACTCATTGCACAAGGTTTTTCACAAAGACATGTAATTGATTATGAGGAGACATACTTTCCTGAAAGTTTTAGAAAAACTTGATATGCAACTTATGGATGTCATCACCGCGTATCTATATGGAGAATTAGATACTGACATATATATGAAGGTCCCATAATGACTTAAGTTGCCTGAAACGACTAACAAACCACAAGGTATGCTCTCAATCAAATTAAGACAATCATTATATGGGCTGAAACAATCTAGATGAATGTGGTATAATTGTCTTAGTGAGTATTTGATCAAATAAGGATATACCAACAATGTCATTTGCTCTTGTGTGTTCATTAAGAAATCAAATTTTTTCTAGATTTGCTATAGTGGCAGTATATGTCGATGATATGAACTTAGTTGGAACCCTTGAAGAGCTCAATAAATTAAGGTATCGTTCTTTCTAATAGATCTGTCGATGTCATCGCCAGAACATG
The DNA here is from genome assembly GCA_035220775.1 of Malus fusca. Lineage (NCBI taxonomy): Eukaryota > Viridiplantae > Streptophyta > Magnoliopsida > Rosales > Rosaceae > Malus > Malus fusca. The sequence goes on along the minus strand of CM069072.1, from coordinate 23,316,283 downwards.
CAGAAATCCCAGAACACGACTAGGCTTAATTTCAAGCTCAATTTCAATGGAATTTAACTTAAACTTAACTAAAAATCATTCCAAAGGATTAGTAAACTCACCCAAACTCGGTTGAGGGCGAATGAGGGTTGAATCCTCACCGGATTCAACAAAAATTCGTCGGGTTCCCTCATCGACTTTTGGAAATAAGCACAGAGAGCATGCATGGTTAAAACCTTGGGTTTTCCAACTTAAAACCCACATGCAGATAGAGAAATGTTTACCTAGGATTGATTATAGTTGGATTTGAGCACCACCAGTCCCAAACTCGACTGAGTTTGCTCGGAGATTGCACAAGGAATTGCAAGGGTTAAACCCTCGATTTTAAGCTCAATTTGAACAACAGATTATCACAAAATCATGAAAAATTCAAGGATTTAAGGGGTTTTAATCGAGAATGTCACCTGGGTTCGAAATAGAGGTCAAAGCTCTCGGATTCAATGGCAAAGCACCTCACGGTGCTCCGATGGTACATGCAAGACCGCCACTAGTTTCCTTGCATTCCATAGGTCACGAATATGGAGGTTTGAGGTTTGATTTGAAGGAAAAAGGTTGAAGGTGGTGATGGTTCGTCTCAGTGACAGAGAAAGTGCAGAGAGAGAATGAGAGTTAAAGAGAGAGTGAGAGTTGCAGATATGAGAGAATGGGAAAGAGACGGGGTGGGTAATCCCACTTAATAATTTTCTCTATTGGAAATTACTAAAATGCTCTCGATCAAAATTTGTTTGGTCAAGCCCTCAATCAATTAAATTTTGTAACTTAACTCTAGTAATTCAAATTCTATTTCCGTATTTGCCTACACAATTGTGAGTACAAAAACAATTTAAAAACTAAGAAAATATGAGAGATTGAGATTTAAGCTTGAGGTTCAAAAAATACTTAAGACACCCAACCAGGGATATCTTTATCATTTCACATGGTTCGAGAATAAAATATAATATTTTAAAGTACAAGAATTGTAGTTTTAGTCCCTGAACTAAAAATCCATTAAATTTGGTCCCTAAACTTGATAAAATGTGGAGCATTGGTCCTCTGATGTCAATTTTGTTAGATTTTCCATTTGAGTGGCAGGTTATGGGCTCCACACGTAAATAATTCAGTGCTACCTGGATTAGAAATATTAAAAAAAAAATAGGAAAGATAAAAAATTTTTAAAAAAAATCTAAAGACCCCCCACACTTCACCAACTCTTGTAGTCCACCCCTTCAACTTTGAGTCTTTGACTAATTCCCCAGCCTACCTCCCACCTCCATCTCCAAATCCCCACAACCCAGCTGATCCCCAACCCGTAGCCCACAAAGTTCAGACCTATGTGCTGTGAGGGTTTCGATTATAGGTGGTGGGGAACTAGAGATTGAGTTGTCAAGGCAGCGTGGACTAAGGTGCTACAAGGATGGAGGTCATTGTGTGAAGTCATTCGAAAAGGAAGATCATGTTCTAAATTTAGATTGGAACTCTTCTATGGTTTGGTTATTGGGAGAGTGATACAATGGTGGCTGGGTTTGGATAAGGAGGTGGACGGAAGGAAGATGGGAGAGAGAAAATTAAACCATTTTTATTTTATGTATTCTCCAAAAACATGGTAATGTTTTAATGCCATATTTGATCATGGTCTCTGTCACATCCCGGGCCCGAAAATATTAATTTCGGGAAATGATATCGGTGATAGGCCCAAATTTAAACTCTTGTTTATTTAGCTGCCAATATTCACGACTCTTTAATTAAGTTCCTTAATTACACACGTTCTTTAACCTTAATTCTCTTACCAAAACTTAACAATTATATTTTCAATTTACTACCTTTACTTCTCTTAGATCAATTTTCCAGTCTAAGAATAATTCTCAATTGAAATGTAATTCTCGATTATTTAATCTTACTTATTGTATGGCTGCATCTAACATCTCGTTAGACTGCCTACGTACCCTAAACAAGGATCAAGCCATTCGTAGTTCACATTTCCAAAATTCAAACCAAATCCGAATATATTCATTTAATCCAACATATACCACAATCGTATTAATATTCAAACCACAACAGTTAAGTCTCAAAAGCATAATTAGAATAACGAAATTCCCATAAAACACAATGTCGGCTCCCTGGCCGTGCACCGCCTCACCCGCCCCCGCCGATGGCGGTCGGCAGCCCTGGCTCGTTGAAAAATATCAACTATTTTAAAAAATTACCAAATTTTACAGGCAAGTAGATCTCAATAAGATGAACAACTTTCATACCTGGGCCGAAGCTTAGTTCGGCCGGGAAGTGGCCGGAAAAACCCACAAACCGCTGGAAACCCTAGAAATGGGTATTCCCCAATTCGTCAAAATCGTAGCTCCGCCACCCCAAATCTTGTTTAGGCATTGCTCCAAGCCTCAAGAGGAGTTGAACAAGGGTGGTGGTGGACGGTATCACCTGCAAAAACGGCGGAATTTCCGCCGACACCCATAAATCCTGTCAGGGTGTTTCCCACCAAAATAAACCCAAATTTCTTCTAATTTTAGGTGTAAATGGAAGAGGGAATGCTAAGGAGTTGTTTCTAGGTAGTGGTTTGCCTTGATTTGCCGGAAAAAATGACCAAATTTGGCCATGGTTCTCATCGGGTCGCGTGGGTCAAGGGATGACCCGTTTTCCCCCTCTTTGTTTTTTTCCTTTCCTCATTTCCCTCATTTCCTTTCTCCCATTGGTCACCTTCCCCTCCTTCGTTCTTCCTTCCCTTCCTTTCTATTCTTTTCTTTCAATCTCAGTCGTCCATCATTTATTTTCCTTTCATCACAGCCACACACATGGCACAACTTATTGCTCCAGATTTATGGAGTCTTCTAAATGGAACAAAAATTACCAATATACCCCTGACTTTAAACGTTAATAACTTCTTCGTTATAATTCCATTTCACGAACGGTTTACGCCTACGCGTTCGTGATATCGAGCTCTGTTCAAAAATATAAATTGTGACCTCAAAAGGTCTATGGATTTTAATTAATTAATTCCCAAATTCCAAACTTCATAACTAGTTTAATTTAAAACTAAACTCAATAAATTAATATAAATTATCGATTCTTTCCACATATTCCTAATGATAAATATGTAATTTATGTATTTAAAATTTTCAGGGTGTTAGGATGTGACAAAATGGTATCAGAGCAAATGATCTTATTCTATGAGATGCACTATTCTTGAGTTTTTTTTGGTGTGAATTATGACATGCATTGTGGTTGCATTAATTCATATTTTTAGGAATAAAGTGGCATTCATATTTTATATGTGAAATACATATATAAATTGTATTATGATTGTGGTGCAATTTCCTTGGTAAATATGAAAGTTTCGTTAATGGGAATTGCGATTTGCGTTTATATTGCATTATTTCATAAGTTCTATGAGTATGACGGAAATTATGTGGAATGCATATATTGTGAATTATGATGCTTTTGAATTGAATTGAATGGGAGCCGGAAAATTTTAAAATATCGTATTCATGTTATAGCTTCGAAGATGAGCATTTGATTAAAGTTTTGGATTAATCTTGAATTGAATCGATATTAGGCTATGCATTATGAAAATGTTGATTGTTAAGGTGATTGTGAGGTGGTGATAGGTAGATGGAGAATTTGTTTTATACTTGGTACATGAGAAATTGAATTGGGAAAAAAGGCCCGTGGATATAAGGGTGGATATGTGAATTGGGCAAAAATTCCCGTGGATATATGGGTGGATATGTGAGATTGGGCGAGAAAGGCCCATGAATGTGAAATGGGGCGAAAAAGGCCCGTGAATGTGAAATTGGGCGAGAAAGGCCGTGTATGCCCGTGAATGTGAAATTGGGCGAGAAAGGCCGTGTATGTGAAATTGGGTGAGAAAGGCCCGTGAATGTGAAACTGGGCGAAAAAAGGCCGTGTATGTGAAATTGGGTAGAAAAGGCCCATAGATGTGAAAAGAAAGAAAAAAAAAGAAAAAAGAAAAAGAAAGTGTGATGTGTATTGGCCAGGTATATTACAATCTTTTCCAGTCTACTAGTCGCTGATTGAAAAAACAAAAAAAAAGAAAAAAATGATTTGGTCAGGTATATTACAATCTTTTTCAGTTTACTAGCCACTATTTGGGGCAAAAGGAAAAAGTGATGATATCATTGTTTTGTCAATGATAAGTATGGCTAGAAATTTTAAAAATCATATGGCCAATGATAATTATGGTTGGAAATTTTAATATTTATGGAAGATATGGTGATTTATCGAATGGGAATAAAATTATAAAATGTGGTTATAGTTTGCCCATTATAATTAGAATGGTGGGTGGACATGAATGAAATTATGGAATGAAATTTTGAGTTCGTTTAATATAAATGATTTTCTAGTTGAGTTTTTCCGTTTGATGAAAAAGTTGACGGGAAAAGTTTATAACTACAAATCGGATTAGTTTGGTTTGCCATTAACGAATTATGGCGGGAAATTTTGATACTTTGTTAGCCACAATAGTTATGGCTTGAAATTTGACATTTGATTTTGTCAATGTGAGAGAAAATAATTGGACCACTATTAGATTAAAAAGATTCATTGGTGCTCCATTTTCTGCACAATTTGTTGTCTCTTGACATGTCAAAGTGCATTATGTGATGTCATGACCAATTTTAGGTGCATGGAATTCCACAAGCCTTATGCTCTTTTACTTCTTTTTATTTTCTTCTCAACATGAAGGATATTTAACACTTTAATCAAATATACATTACGGAAATGAAGGTTTAAACTTGAATGTGGAAAGAAAAACATTGGCTCTAATCAATATGATTGTGCCTACATGTGTATTGTTTGGATTTTGTTAGAGACTTATTTCGTATTATTTGCACAAATGGTTAATAACAAAACACATACCATGTGTGTGTAATCCCGGATGCTCTAAGTTCAAATGTAATAGATGAACATATTCTTAAGTCCAACCCGTGCCTTGATTGGTTGATACATGTTAATTTCAAGCATTGGTTGCTTTATAATTAGGGCGTTTGGTTGTCCTTGAATAGCTTTTGGAGCTCTCTGTCTGGTTCATGCTCACATGTGGGAAGCTCTTCTAGAAAGAGCTCAAGAGCGTACATATATTTAGTTTCCATGCCCATTCATTAAACAATAGGGAGGAAAAAGAAAAAAAGAAAAGATAAAGTTTTTAAATTTGCTATGAGTAATTAAGTAAATTGCGGAAACAAGGGAAATCAAGGAATGAGATTTTGATTTCATTCCATGGTAACGAAAATTGCGGATCTTTTTTTTTATATAGTGGCGAGTAATGATGGTTGAAATTTCAATGATTTTGGTTGAAAATTTTGCTAATTGATTTGGCAATTCTAATGGTTTGGCTTGAAATTTTTGATATTTGCTTGCCATTAATGATCATGGCTTAAAATTATGATATTTAATTGGCCGAAGGTAGTTATGGTTGGAACTTATGATAATTGTGGTCATTATGCTAGTATTTATCTAGTCTATGGTAGATGTGGTTTGATGTTCTGATATTTATTTAGCTAACGAGAATTATGGCTTGGCATTTGATATAATTTTTTGTTAAGGTGTATGTCTAGAAAGTCGGATATTTATCCTGCCAGTGAATGTGGCTGGGAAATTGTGAAGGTGGGTGGAAATCACGATGATTTATTTGTTGATTTCTTTATTTTGAGTTGAAATAAACTTGTAGACGGGGGTTATAATTTTATTCATTAAAAAAGGAATGGTGGGAGTAAATCAAATCCCTTTTCTTTGTTTGGTTTAATATTTGGTGATGGAAGAATGAAAGAAATAATTGTGACCTAGCTATTGTGTCACTCCGATAACTATTTCCTAACTGTGTGTAAGATATGTGTAACATCATTTTTCTATGTTGGTTGTTGATTGGATTCGTTATTGTGTCAGAACTGATGACGCAAGCATATTCTATGGTTATAACTGTAGGGTTACATCAAGGCTCATCCTTAAGTCTTTACCTTTTTGCATTGGTAATGGATGAGTTAATAGGATATATCCAAGATGATATTCCTTGGTGTATGTTTTTGGCAGACGATATAGTGTTGATAGATGAAACTCAGGAAGGGGCAAATGCGAAGCTTAACCTTTGGAGAGAAGTGTTAGAATCTAAAGGTTTTCGCCTAAGCCGATCAAAGACAAAATATATGGAGTGCAAGTTTAGTGCAAATGGAGGCCAAAATGAGTTAGGGGTGATGATAGAAGATAAGGAAATACCAAAGAACGACCGCTTTCGCTACCTAGGATTTATCTTGCAAAAGAACGGAGAATTAGATGGAGACCTCAACCATAGAATTAGGGGTGGTTCGGTATGGGATACCGAACCAAAACCTTAGTCCCGATTTCCAAACCGAAATTTTCGGTATTCCCAATTTCAAGACCTATACCAAACCAAAATTTCAGGAATCCCAATTTTCAGGAATCCCGAAATAGTTTCGGTATTTTGGGACAATCGGGAATCCCGAAATATTTTTGGGTTTTTGGTGATTCTGTATTCCCAATTCCCATAATTGTTATATTTTCACTGAAATAATTAGGTATACTTCAAACATTATTGTGCTTCTTATTTTCCTTTCGTTTCGTGATTGTTCTTCCATTACTAGTTTCAACTTCATACTCCCGATGAGTTACCTGGCATGAAGTTGAGGAGGTAGAAGGAATAATGCATGAATTGATCAAACAATATCGGTAGGCAACATTAAACTCTTAAACAACCACCAGTGCAACTGCGGATAAGTTTTATATGATATCTTCTTTTTTAGTACTGAGATGCATTTATAAGTTTATAACCTATAGAACATAGTTGTTTTACCATTTAAGAATACACTAGAAGGCAAACCTATTACAGAAGTTATATACCTTTTTGTGATTATGTGGAATACTCATTACACTTTCGGTGTTTATGTTATCTACTTTCTTCAACAACCTTGACACTGGTGTTTGTGTTACTTCCAGTAAAGGTTACTCCTATCAATGAAATAGAATGACACATAACACATATCATAATCCTTCATATCTTTATGTTGCAGGGATGAAAAATAAAGTAACATGATTTTTTCATTATTGTGCCAACATGATTTATATATATTATTATCTGTGTGTGTGTGTGTGTGTGTGTGTGTGTGTGTGTGTAATAATTAAAAATATATATTTCGGTTCGGTATGGGAATACCGAAATATTAGGAAGACAATCCCGATTCCCATACTTAAATTTCGGTATTTTTTTGAGATAGCATACCGAAAATTTTGGGAAAATTGGTTTGGGACATTTTCGATTTGGGATCGGTATTTTTTCAGTTTGGTTCGGGATTTTTGGGAATTTTTTCCACCCTTACATAGAATACAAGCTGGATGGATGAAGTGGAAGAGTGCATCCGGCGTGTTGTGTGATGCGGTGAAAGTTAAGCACTCAAATTAAACATTCTTGTTGTCAAATTGTAGTATAAATGCAAGTAGGGATTGTTCTAAACCGGGGATTAGAAGGGCTTGCTAAAACCTCTAAACTAACTCAAAAACATAAAAACAAAGTTAAAACGTTTGAATAGACTCACAAGACTCAAAACAACTTAAAAACACTCAAAACTGCCTAAAAACACAAACTAGGCAGTTTCTGACTCTAACACAACTTTGGACGAATTTAGTGTTTTGGCTTGAATCAAAACACTCAAAAACACAAACAAAACAGAAATTTAACACTTTAAAACAAGAAAGTAAAAAGGGGGATTTTGGTTTTGATGAATTTGAAACAAACAAACAAGTTATAAAACTAGGCAGATTGTAAAACAAATTTGAGGAATACGATGATGGATGGATTAGTTAGAGGTCCGTTCTTCACACATGACACACTTGTACATGAATCGATTTCCAATTGCTTTTCAATAAACTATGATGCTCAACACCCCAGATTAACCGTGATGCACAAATTAACCCTCAGATTTTCCTTTACTCGTTGAGTTAGATGAATGCATGCAACAACCCAAATCATTCTCTAAAAGTCCGCTATATGAATGCATAATAGAGATGCAATCAGAGATCATTACGTTCAATGAAAATCATAAGTGTTGACGTGGTAATTGTAACTATGAATGCATGATACAATTGCCAAGAATTCAATTAACGCGATTGTGATAAACAACCTTCACTACTTATGAATATAAACTTGTAACGATTAGGTGAAACTCATTTATATTCTAGCATCTAATTCATGCATGAAAACTAAGTATGCATCCTTAATAAACATAAAAGAATTAGTTATGAATAAAATAGATAATTGAATTGCAATCACAACTTATCAAATCACAATTGGAGGAAATCAATTCATATCTCAAGCATGTTCATGGCTTCAAACTTCCCCTAACTAAATAGGGGTTTAGCCACTCATAATTGCAACAAAATTAGAAAATAACAAAGTAGACATTGAAAGCAAGAACGAAGTACACCTAAAACGCTCCAAAGTTCCAAGCTTGAAATGCCAAGGAACTTTGTTTTCACCACCTTGTTGTAGCCCAAGTGTCTATGATGTGTATGGATATATGGATGGAATGAATTTGCACGGCTAAGAGATGAAAGTGTATGGATTGGTGAGATGTAGTATGGCTAGATGAATGGATGGAGGTCATGGCAAGGAAATTGTGTTTGTGAATGAAGCTCTTTTGATGGATCAAGATCTTCTTTAGGAAGGGGAATGGTGAATGTATTTATAGGCTAAGGAGATGACCACTTCAATTCCTTGCATGTGCAGTTTGTATGGGTGTGTGATGTCCATGTTTCCCTTTACATTTGCACAAACATGACCTCCATCATTTCAGCCACAAATCAACCCATTTTCTGCCCATGTGTGTGTCTTTCCTTTGCCCATGTGTGTGTGTTTTTCCTTTGCATTTGCACACACATGTTCTTCATTATTTCAGCCAACAATCCACCCATTTTCTGCCCATGCCAAGCCCTCCATGCCGTGCCTTTCTTGTTGTGTGTGTGTTGTCCATGTAGAGTGTGTGTATGCCCTCCAACCTGTGCAGTTTGCATGTGTGTAGCTGTCCATGTTTCTCTTTTGCATGTGCATTTCCACTTGCTCCAAAGCCAAATGAGTGCAATCATAACCCCATTTGCTGCTGAGTGTTGATGACAAAGCAAAACACAAAACAAGTGCCTTTACTTTCTCATTTTATTAGCCAAATCTGCTTAGCTCTGTTCTGAACCTTTCAGTGTTACAATGCCCATAGCTTCTTCTGGAAAAATGATATTAACAATCCGTAAATTGCTCCAGAAAATAGACATCTGTAGCTTTCCAAGCATATAAGGATCATTCTCTCATTCATTCTGAGTTGTTCGTAACATGCTTCCAAAGTCAACTAATCTGCACAGGCAGTTTTGACGAATTTGTTACTTAATATCTCACTTGTGCTCCTTTTCTTTTCTTTGCTTGATAAATCACACAAAACACAAAAACATAGTAAATAGCTCAAAAATATAAGGAATTAACTAAGAAAAGACAAGTGAATTTTATGTAAAATATATATAAATATGAGCTTATCATTGTGTGACCGCCGTATGCCACTGAAGCTCAAGGGAAAATTTTATAGGACGACAATAAGGCCGGTGATGTTGTATGACATAGAATGTTGGGAGGTGAAGCATCAACACGTAAATAAAATGGGTGTAGCGGAGATAAGAATGCTTCGTTGGATGTGTGGGCACACGAGAAAGGATAAGATTATGAATGAGGATATCCGAGGTAAAATAGGAGTAGCCCAAATTGAAGGAAAGATGAGAGAAAACCGGTTACGGTGGTTTGGACATGTGCAAAGAAGGCCTATTGACGCTCCGGTTCGAAGATGTGATTACGAGACAGAGGTTCAAGGTTGAAGGGGTAGAGGAAGACCTAGGAAAACTTTGGAAGAGACCCTAAGAAAAGACTTAGAGTACTTGGATCTAACGGAGGACATGACACAGAACCGAGCGCAATGGGGTTCTAGGATTCATATAGCCGACCCCACTTAGTGGGAAAAGGCTTTGTTGTTGTTGTTGTTGTTTGGGTTCATGTGAGAATATGAATAAAATCCTAGAATAAGATTTTGATTTTGTTTAAGAGTAACGGTACTGTGGATTGGTTTAAAATCCCTTATCCTTACGCAGTGATTGAAAATCTCGGGGACGAGATTTATTTTAACGGGGGGTGAATGTAACACCCTGAAAATTTTAAATACATGAATTACATATTCATCATTAGGAATATGTGGAAAGAATCGAGAATTTATATTAATTTATTGAGTTTAGTTTTAAATTAAACTAGTTATGAAGTTTGGAATTTGGGAATTAATTAATTAAAATCCGTAGACCTTTTGAGGTCACAATTTATATTTTTTAATAGAGCTCGATATCACGAACGTGTAGGTGCAAACCGTTCATGAAACAGAATTATAACGAAGAAGTTATTAACGTTTAAAGTCAGGGGTATATTGGTAATTTTTGTTCCATTTAGAAGACTCCAGAAATCTGGAGCAATAAGTTGTGCCACGTGTTTGGCTGTGATGAAAGGAAAATAAATGATGGACGGCTGAGATTGAAAGAAAAGAATAGAAAGGAAGGGAAGGAAGAAGGAAGGAGGGGAAGGTGACCAATGGGAGAAGGGAAATGATGGAAAAGAGGAAAGGAAAAAAAAAAGAGGGGGAAAACAGGTCATCCCTTGACCCGCGCGACCTGATGAGAACCATGGCCAAATTCGGTCATTTTTCCGGCAAATCAAGGCAAACCACTACCTAGAAACAACTTCTTAGCATTCCCTCTTTCATTTACACCTAAAATTAGAATAAATTTGGGTTTATTTTGGTGGGAAACACCTCGACGGGATTTATGGGTGTCGACGGAAATTCCGTCATTTTTGCAGGTGATACCGTCCACCACTACCCTTGTTCAACTCCTATTGAGGCCTGGAGCAATGCCCAAACAAGATTTGGGGCGGCGGAGCTAAGATTTTGACGAAATTGGGGAATACCCATTTCTAGGGTTTTCGACGGTTCGTGGGTTTTTCCGGCCACTTCCCGGCCAAACTAGGCTTCGGCCCAGGTATAAAAGTTGTTCCTCTTATTGACATCTACTTGCCTGTAAAATTTGGAAATTTTTTGAAATAGTTGATATTTTCCGGCGAGCCGGGGCGGCCGACCGCCACCCGCGGTGGGGCACGGCCAGGGAGACAACATTGTGTTTTTATGCGAATTTCATTATTCTAATTATGCTTTTGAGACTTAACTGCTGTGGTTTGAATATTAATATGATTGTGGTATATGTTGGATTAAATGAATATATTCGGATTTTGTTTGAATTTTGGAAATGTGAACTACGAATGGCTTGATCCCTGTTTAGGGTACGTAGACAGTCTAACGAGACATTAGATGCAACCATACAATAAGTAAGATTAAATAATCGAGAATTACATTTCAATTGAGAATTATTCTTAGACTGGAAAATTGATCTAAGAGAAGTAAAGGTAGTAAATTGAAAATATAATTGTTACATTTTGGTAAGAGAATTAAGGTTAAAGAATGTGTGGAATTAAGGAACTTAATTAAAGAGTTGTAAATATTGACAGCTAAATAAACAAGAGTTTAAATTAGGGCCTATCACAGATATCATTTCCCGAAATTAATATTTTCGGGCCCGGGATGTGACAATCTCACTCACCAAACTCTCATTCAATTTGTCATTTTAATTTCAAAATAAAAGATCAATCTTTCCAACAACATTGCCAAAAATCTCAAATTCTATACACATTTAGCAATAATTAATTGTCTTTTGCTTTACTACTATATTTAATCTTTACTTTGAATCCAATCCCCCCGCAATAATGACTCAAAAATCATCCGTCACGCACCATTAGACCAATAACAAGAAATTATTATTTTTTATTTTATTTTCTTCCAATCTAATGGACCGTTTGCCAACTACAAAATAGGAACAAATTAAATTAAAAAAATTAAACACAAAAAATGTGGAATTATGTACCAATAATTCATATCAAGGGAGCAGATTCTTATAAAATTCAAAAAACCATCTAATCAAAAGCCCAAAAGTCAAATTAGAAGCCGAATGTCCTTTATTTTTTCACCACCAGCTAAATTTGTTCTATCAATATATTAAATAAAACATTACTAAAAATCCTTAACAATAAACTTTCGCGTGCAATTTAATTTAATTTTTTACAATTTTAATCAATTGAAGGATAGTTCCTTAATTTCGTAAAAAATTCAGTAAAATTGCATGAGATGTGTTCTACATCCGATGTATGACTTTAATGGCTAAAACTTGAATTTAATAACCGAAGCCCAATTTACCTAACACTACATCCGATGTAAGCGTGCTTCAATTTACTATTTTACATGTTATTTTTTTTATTGTAGTTTTATTCTTTTTATTTTTGTTTGAAATATTTTATCTATTTTTATTTTTAAAAATTAAAGGAATAACCTGTCCACTAAATTATTTAATTTTGATATCATAACTAAGAATGGGTATTTTTTTTGAGATTATGAATGATTCAATTTTTTTTGACTTCTGGCTTTTATTTACCAACATATACCACCTCATGTGATAATTTTCTTAAAAAAGAATTTGATGAATTCCATAAATACCTCTGTAAGTCTTTTTGGCATTCGGAACGATGAGCTAATATGGCGGAAGCCATCAATTGGTTCTTCTTCGTAAGAAGAAAAAAACTACAACAATTAAAACCCCATAGGCCTATAATTGTCTAAAGCTGAACTTTACCCAAAATACGTGAACTAAAATTCAAATTGGTCCCTTGGAATTTCACGAAAATGACGAAAAAACCCTTAGAGTGACTGGTACTTGGGGTAGAATTTGGTGCAGTTACTGTTACTCCGGAGAAGTCAAAAATGAAGGCCTCCAATTAAAATTATTCAACACGATCGATCGCCTGCCCGTCCTACTGAACCTCCAGTCGTGACCCGCCACGTGGCCACATATTGCCTATGGGAATGATCTGCGATCATCACCATCACCATCACCATTTTGGAAAATTTTTTAGTTGTGATGGGAACACAAATAGTACATCACATATTTTAATAGGAATAGTAAGAAATTTTATTTTTTAAGTTATTAAGTTTTTAACACACATATCTCATAATTTGTTTAGTGACATGTACCATCCTGTGTACCGATTACACTGAAAAATCTCTCCACCATTATGATGGGCGGATGCGCATGCATGTATGTACGCATGACAGACGATCAAATAAAGAGACAGTGCAGTTGGGGTTGGGGAGAGAGAGAGAGAGAGAGAGGGGGAGCAGAATCTGAGTTGAAGAGGCCTCGCCATTCCTAAGACGATGTCGTGTTGGAAGTGAAGACGATCTTCACAACAGAGAGAGAGAGAGGTTGGATCCAAATCCAATCCGAAAAGGAACTCCTTTTTCGGTTCGTCACTCTCCCTCACTGATAAAAACAACAACAACGCAGAGAGAAAAAAACAAAAAACCCCAAAAATCACTACCCGAATTTTCGAATCGTTTTTGTAATTTCCGGGTTGTTTTTAAAAACTATTTTCATTTCGTTTTCTCCGTAGTGATCTCGAGGTGCGATTGTTCTTAGGCTCTCTCTGTCTGTTGATCGACCCATCAAAGAATTAATTTTTAATTAATTATTTAAAACAATCAATTCAGAAAAAGGGAAGAGAGAGAGAGAGAGAGCTATGGCAGTGGTTGAGAATGCAGGGGTGGAGCTTGGGAAGAGCGTGGGGTCGAACTCGGCGAATCGGAACCCGGAGACTTCGACGACGCCCCAGGACGGCGGTGCTGTTGCCGCACCCAACGATCAGGATCTGTCCAAGCTCAGCAACGCCGCCGCCCCTTTACGGCACCGCATCGATCAGAGCATGTACGTGATGGTCACCCCTCCCCCCAACGGCAACATCAACGGCAACGGCCAGGTGGCGGCGGCTCAGCGGGGGAGCTTTGATCACGTGGCGAATCATCACCATCAGCGGCAGAGATCTAACGGCGGAGATTTTCAGATGAGTAATGGGGATCATCATCATGACGTAGACCGGGACATGAGGGAGCTGAGGGAGCTCTTCTCGAAGCTCAACCCCATGGCGGAGGAGTTCGTGCCGCCGTCACTGGCTAACGGACATGGACTCAATGCTGGGTTTGTTAACATGGCACTGATGATGCAGAACGGGAACAGAAATGGACAAGCTAATGACTTTCCTGGTCGACGGGTATGTATTAGACTTGGGCTTTTCAGGGTTCCTTTTATTTTTTATTGTTTGTTTGGTTGCTGAGAAAATGAATGGGAAAATTCTGTGTTGGTTTAGTTTTTGGAGAAGAATTAGGGGACAAAATTTAATGGGTGTTTCTATTTTTGCTTTTCTGTTTGTTTTTTTTTTTTTTAATCAGAGAAACAATCAAGGGAAACGGAGAATCAATAGCAGGACTAGTCTAGCGCAACGAGAAGATAGAATCCGAAGGACTGTGTACGTGTCTGACATTGATCAACAGGTACAAATGATGCCATTTATCTCCTTTGGTTTTTGATTAGCATTTTGGTGCGAGACTAAAAGTTGTGGTCTTTTTGGGACATAGGTCACTGAGGAACAGCTTGCAGCTCTCTTTGTTACTTGTGGGCAGGTAATGATCTTCGTTAAGAGGTATGTGATTAGTTGATTGTAAATTTTGGTTTTGCATAATTTCTCTTTCTGTTGATGAAGGTTGTTGACTGCCGAATTTGCGGTGATCCTAACTCTGTTCTCCGTTTTGCCTTTATCGAGTTCACTGACGAAGGTAATGTAGATGGTGTATGCTGAAATTATGTGGCTGTATAAGCTTGAATGGTTATTTTTCTATGGTTATGATATGTGATTGTTACTGATTGATTGATCGGCTGGTGGGTTTTCATTATGCAGATGGTGCACGAGCTGCTTTGAGTCTCGCCGGGACAATGCTTGGATTCTACCCCGTTAGGGTGCTGCCCTCGAAGACAGCTATTGCACCTGTTAACCCCACATTCTTGCCTAGGGTGAGTCTAGCTCTTTTGTGACAGTTGCAAAATTCTGAACTGCAGGAAGTTTTAGCGGTTTGGAATCTATATTTTCTTGGATAGTAACTTGTTTATCCATTTGTATTATGTTTCAGACTGAAGACGAACGTGAGATGTGTGCAAGAACTATCTATTGTACAAATATTGACAAAAAGGTAATTTTATTAATGGTTTGTCATTGATGTGGCCGAAGTTGTGATTTCAGAAACGGCTGTTTTTTTGGATTGATTTGTGCAGGTTACTCAAGCTGATGTCAAACTCTTTTTTGAATCTGTCTGTGGAGAGGTTTGTGATTTCATTGGAAGTTTGTATTTTACGTTGCATTTTATGGCAACAATGCTATTATGTCGTGTCCACTCCAATGTCTTGGACTATTTATGAGGATACCTCTTCTGAATCTGATGCAGGTTTATCGTTTGAGGCTGCTAGGGGACTATCACCACTCTACTCGCATTGCCTTTGTTGAGTTTGTGATGGTAATTACTTCTTCCTCTATACTCTGCATGCTGTTTTATTATTTTCCTATATCGTCATTTGGTTTAGCTGTTAGGCCATGACGACAAGCTAGGTATATGCGTGAAACTCTCTTGGGGGCTGCGTAACTCTGATAGAGGGATAAAATTCTTTGAAAATCTGTGTTAAGCCGTTAAAGTCCATTCGTCTCTATCCTTTCTGTCATGAAGTGATTTGATAGGATATTTTTAGGGCTTTAGTTTCGCAAAGGCAATTGTATGGGTCATTCATGGTTAGTTTTAGATTGCCAACAATAGTTGACAAATCCCAAGAACTTAAGCCTCATTGGCCTTAATGCTTTTGGGAACAGTGAAAGCAAATTTTATCATGATATCAGTGAGGTAGATACTGAATTTGAAATTTCTTGCAAAGGCTACCTTCTAATAAAGTTAAATTTTACCAGGGTCATCTAGTGGTTGAGAGAGGCCACAAATGTGACGTAGAAGTTTAGACTAAAAATATTAATACATTTTAATAATTAAGTTTTCGGGTACTATGGCTTTTCTCTATGCCTGGGTATAAAGGGAGATGAATCATGCTAAAAGTGGAAGTGAATTTATTAGATCCTTTTTTTTTTTGGGCTGAGAATTTATGGGATCTTGATTTTATTCGAATTGGTCAGACTTGAAATCAGAAACGTCATGTGGTAAACTGCCAGAAATTTCAAACAGAAAGATTGTCTGAGGAGTGGTTGTCAAGGCCATGTCTCATCTCCTGTGCTTGTATCTTTGTGTCTGAGGTGGTCACTTATCAAGCGTGGCTCCTTCTCCTTCCATGTTTCTTGAACCCCCTTTTTTGGTTTTGAAAAGGATATCTTACTTACCTTCTTGCCTTTACTTTCCTTTTTGGCCATAGTTATACAACGTTGTTCTTGCATGCCTCTTCAGCCCATGGGTTTAATATGGAGTAAGCTTAGTTTTGCAGTACCTATCTTGTGATATCCCAGATAGTGTCTTGGGGGGAAGTTTTTTTAAGGTCTTATCAATTTACTTATGTTTTTTTTTCTTAGAGATTAAATTTCTTAGTGTCTTGGAACGTACTATAATAATCAAGTGTGAACCTTGGTTCCTGCTTAAGAGAGTATATTTGGAGAGTGGCGGTGTTTCCAGTGTCTTCTTTTTGTTGGCTTCTGATTTCAGCCAACGGACCTGGCGAAGATGTAAACAGTTATTTCGAGTTGGATTTAATGTCCAACTCTGATGTTGAAATGTGTAATACCTTTCAGCTCCAAAGTATGAAACAAGGAATCCCTGGTTTCTGTTTTTCTCTTCTGGAAAGATCTTTGTCGGGTGATGCTAGAGTTAATGGTAGCTTTGTTGGGACGGAAGGTATAGGGTGGGAGGAATTGTGCTGCTTAAGTGTTGTTAATATTTTGCATCAGAATATTTAGTGGCTGTAAAATTTGGCGACATGAGAAAATGCGAGGACCCGGAAACATGCATTTCTTAGGCACACTACCTGATTTGTATAGCAACAGATGAGTAGTAGAAGTAGAGTTAAAAGATTTGTCAAGTGGCTCGGATCATGTATGCAATCCAAAGATATGTCTTTGATGAAGTTGGATTGCAAAACATTAAAAATAGAGCTCCAGATTGATTGCTGCAATTCATAAAAGTTTAATCGGAATGTAGTTTCATTCTGCAGGCTGAAAGTGCAATCGCTGCTCTCAACTGTAGTGGTGTGGTTTTGGGATCATTGCCAATCAGGTTAGACTGCATGCTGTTTCATTTATCTTCCGACTGGAGTTATCTTTGTTTTCCCCACCCCTTTGAGTTGTAGAATTTTGAGATAAGCTTCATTCGGTATATTAATTTATGGCGTCCTGTACAAGCAGGGTAAGTCCATCAAAGACGCCTGTTCGTCCACGCGCTCCTCGCCTTCCAATACATTGAGTCATCTTCGGCATCCCAGACTGATTTGCGGTTCCAGCTGAAATACCCTATATTTAAATACACATACAACTAAGTAAAGATGTTCTCTGTGCCTCTATGGCCGTTGCGTTTTTTCTTTACTTGCCCTCGGCTTTCATGGCCTTGGATCTTTTGTTCTCGTTAGAGTTTATTATGATGTTCTGGAATATAGAGTCGAACAAAGGGACCTTGAGGCGTAAAAGATGATTCCATGTATTATTCCTTTTGGTTTGGTCTTTTCCTGAGACTAAACGCCGCAAACTAGTTCTTGACGACACATGAAGACCCTCTTTTTAACAGCCCTTTGTAAGTTCAATGGAAATGTGCTTCATTTGTTAATTGCTGGTTGCCTGGATTGGATGTGCTCGTATTTTATGGATTACTCTCTATATGTTTCATGCATACACTCGTGTTTGCGCTTGCGAGCTCGCGAACACACACGAGGCACGCCTCAACTGCTGCATTTTATTGGATGTGTTGAAGACTGAGGATTCTACCCCATATTTTGTTCTGTCTTGGGACAACATCAACAATGCTTCTCTTTTGGTCTTAAAACACTTTGTTTTTATGAATTGTATTACCTTACTGTTCTTTGTATGCAACGGGGGGACTTAAGTGTAATTGGAGAGGCAGAGTGGTCTCGCGTGCTCACTATATATGGCATTTACTAAATTCATCAATGGAGATTCTAGAGGAAATTGTAGCAATAATTCCTTAATTTTAACCCAATTGAATTTATGGTCCATCAACTAAAAATGCATGACTATTGGTCTTTTAACTCATCAAAACATGCATTTATGATCATTCTTGTCAACTCTGTTAGAACTAGGGTGGGGCATGGGCTGGGCCGGGTCCAAATTTGAAGGAACCGGACTGGACCCGTTAGAGAATGCAACGGGACGGGGAGGGGTTGATGGTCATATTTTCAAAACGGGAACAAGACATAACTCGGCCCGTTTCAAACGGGCCGGTTCCTACGGGTCCTATGGTATCCCGTGTCAAGCTTTTATACCATTCCCCAAAAACACTTGTGTCAAGCTTTTATACAGATGCACACAATCTGCTTCCCAGAAGAAATCCAACAATTTTCAAGGATTTCTCATGCCCCAACCCAAATCCCCAAATAGAACAAATTAATTAAAAAAAAAAAAAAAAAAAATCTTCGAATACAATTTCGAATTCATAAAAGAATACAAAAAAACTGAATCCCTAACATTTTTGATGAATTTTTCAAGCAAATTAACTAAATCCATAATTCCTAAACCCCCAAATTCGAATTCAGATAAAACTGAAATTAGATGCCGTGAAGAAGAGAAGTAGGAGCCTATGAGGTGGTGAGGTCAGAGGTTCGGTGGAGTACTGAAAATTGAAGCAGTAGAAGGAGGAGAAGAAGAAAGCGGCGGCGAAGGACTTATAGGAGGAGAAGAGGCAACCACCGACGAACGCGCGAAGCAACAAACTACAAGATCTGACGATCTAGCGACTTTAGCTAGAGCTCGAGGGCAGCACAACTGCGAGTGCATTCGTCGTCGGAAACTCAAGTTGGGAATATGTGAGAGGAGAGTCAAATTGGAGTTCCAAGTCTTGCAAGAGAATGAGAGAGTCAGGTGAGCGAGCGTCTAGAATGAACAACGCATAATGCGGTAATGGAATTATGGAAGGGGGAAACGGGCCGGGTCCGGGTCGGGGACCCTTTTTTTCGGAGATTTAGGATCCGCCCCACCCCACCCTATTTTGAGTTTACAAACTTTGTACCCGCCCCGTACCCATCCAGAATCGGCTGTATGCCCACCCCTAGTTAGAACTTCTGTCAAAATGAGTCACGTGCCATGCACGTGAGGTTGGATGAAGGGAAAAATATGAAAAACCAAATGAGAAAAATTGTAGTAATGGTCTCTTAACTTTAACCCAATTGGAGCAATAGTCTCTCAATTGTAGCAATGGTTCTTCCAACATAACTCATTTTGACGAAATTCTAACTGAGTTGACGAAAAAGACTATAGCTGCATATTTTGATGAGCCAATGGTCAATAATTTTTAGTTGATGGATCATTGCTCAAATTGAGTTAAAATTAAGAGACCATTGCTACAATTTCCTTGAGATTATATTGGCCCTTGAGAAGTTATTTTTGCATTCATTATTTTTCGTTTCACGTAGTTTATCTTTTTAACTATGTATTTTTTGGACATATTTCTTATCTTTTTTTTAGCAATCGATCTTATCTATACTAGGCGGAGGGGGTGGGCTTAGCCTTACATTAGACTAGCAATAATTTTGTTCAAATTTGCCTTTGGCGAGAATCAAACATAAAACCTCTCATTTACAAGTGAGAGGAATACCACTAGACCGTAGTACTAAATGACACAAATAAATAGTTAAAAGATAATCAAAAGGCACAAATAGTGTGTAGAAGAGTTCTACACATAACCAAAAGATAATCAACGTTGTCCTACAAAACTAAGAAGATGCCGTTAATGAAGTTTCGGATTTAAGTTTCTTTAGTGGGACAAAACATGATATTTTTCAGCTTTGTAGAGTTGTAAAACTTAAAACACTCCCTGGGATAGAGCCATAACGTTTGAAAAACAATACCTGAGCCATATCAACATCTCCAATTCTTGTTATGCAATACATGAATGCAAATAGCACTCCCTTAACACTTGGATTCAACATATGCATATAAAAACCACTTTTTGCTACGTATTTTCAAGAGTTTCCACATCTTCAACAATCTTTCAAACCCCACAGCAACACGCTAGTACACTTGCTAGTTATCAACTAAACGAATCACATTTTGTAACATGATTAAAAACCTCCGAGAAAGAAGTTTATATACAGAACACATTTGATGAAGGGTAGTGTTATCCACACATCTATTTTTACTTCTTGCACACTCCTCTCAATTCAGCCGTTAAATCAAATGAATTGAAAAAGATCAATGGCCAAAAATTAACAAGGGTATATAAGAGGAAAAAATGGGTGTGCAAATAGTACTTTCCTTGATAAATTATCAGTCAGCGGTCGACGTATCATGCAAGCCAGCCACAATTTCTATAAGGTCATCGAGATATCCATTATTTGGTTGACATTAAGTTTTTTTTTTAATATTTTGTTTCCGAACAAATGATATTATTTGCATTAAGAGAGAGGGAGAAGAGTTTAGCCTCACAATGGACTAGCAATAATATGGTTCAAATTCGCCTTTGGTAAGAATCGAACCTAAGACCTCTCGCTTACAAATAAAGAAGAATATCACTAGACAGTAGTACTAAGTGATGGTTGACATTAAATTTGATGCACTACAACAAAAATGGCCACTGCGCACAATAAATTATATGTGCCCTTTGAGGCCAAAAAGCACCAACATATGTGCCCATAGACCAATAACAACAATGTAGCAACTAAGTTTCTATCTGTGCCCTCTATGGGCGTCACCTCTGATCAAAGAGCACAATAAGGTATGCTGTGCTGAAAAGTGTAAGCACAAATAAAGGTTCTTTTGTGCCCAGTTCTGATAAAGTTGTCAGATGAGTGCTACCACCCATGTTAGCACATTTATTCTTATTGTGCCCAATATGTCAACTATTTAAAAAAAATAATAATTAAAAACCGAAATCACCTACAAATCTTTAGGCTAAACAAATAATTATTTTTTTCATATTCTGATTGTTGAGAAAAAAAAATGTAAGTGATCATTCAGAGGAAAAACACATACACATACATATAAAAAGAAACACAAAAAACAAACAGTGAATCTTCGGTGGGAGTTCAGAATGTGCAAGTTGATAGGCAGCTTGAGCACCAAGTATATCCCCACTCTGCTCTTTGAATCGAGTAGCGAAAAGGTGAATCTCCGGTTGTCTTTGTAATTTCAAGACAAACAGGTCAAACATGCAACGTTACCAGAAAAAAAAAAAAAAATTTACTCAACAGAATGATAACATAAAGAAGGCATGTTCCCAAAATTTTGTTTGGTTATGAGCAATATCTCTAGTTCAACACATAACTAAACTAAATCAGCATATGATAATATACCACTAACTTCAATATAAGGAACACGAGTGCATCCCGTATGAAAGGCTGCTAGTAATGTGGCATAAAGCTATGTATCTGTAATTCTGTATCTAGCGTTGGGTAAAAAAAGAAATAGAAATTTCCTATTCTTCAGCTCGAAGAGGCAAGGTTTACAAACATAACACAGGGGAAAGATAGAGAAATGAAATGCCATGGATGATTGTTTGATCATTTTCTGTATTTGCCCAGCTCACTTTGAGGGTTCAATGGTCAATAATCTACAACAGTTTCAATACTTTAAAATCTATGTTCATAATCATGTTTATATTACCTGTCAAATGAGAGTTTGAAATACTTAGCCTCAAAGTCCACACAAACTAACTCACTAACTAATTCATTTTCAGTCCACAAACTACAATTTACGAGAATACAAGATTAGTTTGAAATACTTAGCCTCAAAGAACGTGCATTGACAAATGAGAGTTTGAAATACTTTGCCTCAAAGAAACCAAATCGAAGGCCCATGCTTTAGTCTCAGTTCAAATTCCCATTATAAAAGTTGCTTCATCCACCAATTTAGCCAATAAAGCATAGTGCAACAAATATTACTCGGCTGTGAGTTAATGCATAACAAGCAGGGGAACTAAAAACTTCAAGCCATAAATCAAAAAACAAAATCAAATTCACTGAAAATACCTGGTCAAGTCGCCTTCCCTTTCTATTAAGTCTAGGTAGCTGGTCCAATTTTCAAGCTCTACAGAATTGAGAGGCCCTTTTTCCTTAATGTAATAGCTTACGTAACAAAATACATGACCAAGCTAAGTACATAGTAGATATAAGTTCCTGATCATTACAAGTCTGATAATCGTTCTGCAATAACAATTTATGCAACATTCGGCCTTGTTTGAACTATAGCATCATCCCCTAACGTGTAAGTGAGAGATCTAATGTTCAGTTCTCGCTGAAAAACGAACAATATTATTGTTGACTTATTTTGAGGCTAAAACATTGCACAGTAATAAACAGCTCCATAACATTATTTACCACAATTTTATAAATTTACTTTTTTGGTGTGGTAGTGTAGATTTTCTGGTTTAAAGTTTCAATGTATATTTCATATATCTTTGTACAAGAGTGACCGGGTATATATGAGAAGAGAGAGGGAAAAGAGATGGGAAATATGGTTGTAGCAAGCAGCCGACAAAAAAGAAGAAGGCATGTTGCCTACTTAATCTAAACCTTACACAAAGACAATACCCCAATCAGTCTCCTCCCTTAAATCAAGGGAAATGTGATTACATACCCTTACCCTAAAGATTACAATGAGCCTTACCCTAGAGATTTACCCTAGGGGTCACCTTGGTAGTAGACTTGAAAATCACGAGTGGGTATTCCATATGTAGCATCAGTAGATGCAGCATCAGTCATATGCAGCATCAGTAGATGCAGTATCACAACGCAGCATCAGTTGATACAGCATCACAATGCAGCATCACAACAGGTAAAGGTAAAGACAAACGAAAAAACACATAAAGTGATGCTGAAAAACAATTTTTATAGACACAAAATGTTTTTTGTGCCCATCTTCAATAAAAAAGTTATCATCTGACCCCACTCGGCACGGTTTCCGTGCCCATTATTGTTTTGTGTCTGCTTTTTTTAACATTGGGCACAATAGATGGTGCCCTCTATGGAATGAGAACTGTTTAAGCTTTTTGGTGGTTAAACTGACACAAAATTCTTAATTGTGCCCTTTATTTTGTACCCAAAGCTCATTTTTGTTGTAGTGATGCTCATATTTTAAGACAATATATAAGCTCATTTAATAATTATTTCGTTTTTAGTTACTATTTCATTTTATATGCTGTTATCTGCGTGAAATTCACAAAAAATGTATCATAAAATTTGAGAGATAAACTTTCGTTGATACATTTTGGACTCCATATGTAAATATATATATCATCAGCTTCCAAGTGGCAAAGTGGACTCCACAACATTATTCACGGTCGACGAAAAGGATATTGAAGTTGAACACTTAAAACTCTGCACAAAAAAAAAAAAAAAAAAAAGTGCCCTAATTGAACACTTAAGACTCTCTGAACACTTAAAGACGATGAATGAAATGGGTTGGGAACATGCATGGACCCTGCTCGATCTCATCCATTAAATACAAAAACCCATGTACTTGCCTTCAACTAGTGTTTGACTCTGTCACTCTCTCTTCGCAAGGACATGGCAATGGCTGTAGCAACTATAGGAAAAATGTTACCATATTATGTATGCACTTGGACCCTCTTGAACTTAATACTCGAATGACCTCAATTTATAGTATGAAAGTTTTTCTCGCTCCCAAAGCTCTCCCTCATTTTCATCATTAAAACGCCATAATATTTTTTTTTGCAAAAAACACCATAATATTTAGGGTTTCGGGTTTCTAGATCTCTAGCTCAGAGCTTCATATGTGAACCAACGTTGTATGAAAATTTTGTGGAATTTGTGGTCCTTGATCCTAATCATGCATGTACTACTGAGTGACATATGAAAATTTAGAGATTACACCTACAAATAAAGGATGATAGTAGGGCTGGGCACAAGCCGGGCCGGGCTGAATTTTGAAGGGACTGGACCGGACCTGGGTTTAAAAGAAATAGATCGGGCTGGGGTGGGTACAACCAATTTTAATATAGAAACGGGACCTAACCTGGCCTGTTTGAAATGGGCCGGTTCAACCAAGGTCCACGGGTTCCCTTTTTTTTTTTTGAATCTTCTTCCTCTTCGTCGACCGAGTCAAGAGCGCTCGGAATCGGTCGAGTCGCACCAGATTGGGCAGTCACTAGCCGAATTTGAAGCCTCGTGACTCGTGTGGTAGCTGATGTGATGTCGATGCAATCGATTCGAGGGGTGGGAGGGAGAAAGAGAACCCTAAAGTTCTCTAAATCTGGGATGCCATCGAGGACTCGAGGAAGACAATCAAGGTTGGTGGCTCGTCGTGGTGGTCGCCAGGGCCCAGACTCACTATCGGGTTGATGTCGGGGTGGTGGAGGAAATGACTGACGGAGAGTGACAGAGTGTGGTGGAAGAATCGTGGAGGGGACGACACACATGAGAGAGAGAAACGATCGAGGACTCGAGTGATAGACAAAGAGGAGACCTAGGGTGAAACTAACGGTTAATAACGTCTGCGACGGTAATGGTCGCCACGGCAGTGATGGGTGACGATGGTGGTGAATTGGTGGTTCTGTGTTTGGTGATGTCAACGAGAAGATAGAGTAGTGGGATTTGGGAATCGATCGAGGAGAGATAGGAGTCTGATCAAAGTAGTTAGCCCACATGGGCCATTGCCTTGTGTAGTAAGCCCACAACATATTGTCCAGGTTCCAATCATTCCATTTTAGGAATGGGCTTAAGGGCCTCGTGCTTGTATAGATTTGAACTCGGCCCGCCTAGTAAATACCACATCCCCGCCCTGCCCCACCCCACCCAGTTTCTTCTTTAAAAAAATTAGACCCGGCCTGTACCCGTCCTGAACCATCATTACTTGCCCAACCCGCGGTTCCTAGACTCGTTTGCCCACCCCTAGATGATATTATTGACTTTGAAGTGTAGTTCTTTCTTGTATTGCAAAGAAAAATCATAAGGTTACAAAAATGAGGAAGACTTATTTAAGGAGAAGGATTTGGTGCATATTGTAGTGCACAAAGACATCTGGGAAAGCTCCTTGAAACACCCCACAAAGGCTAGTCTAGTAGTCTTACATCAACATACCTCAATGTCCTTAAATCAAGTAGTCTAGAGACCATACCCTGATCTTCTTAAATCAAGGAGTTAACAACAAGAAAAAGACTTACACCAATCTCCTTAAGTCAAGGAGAAAAATACTACTTACAAAAAGATAAGGTAAGATAAACCCTAGAACCTATAGCAGCCCTAATAACCATCATTCCTTTAATACTGCCCCTCAAGCTGGATCCAACAAATTGATGGAGCCAAGCTTGCCCAAGACACGTTGAAACTGATGCATGGGTAAGGATTTAGTAAATAGGTCAGCAAGTTGATCAATACTTCGGACATAACGAGTTTGAATAACCTGTGTTTGCACTTGTTCACGCATATAATGGCAATCCACTTCGATATGCTTGGTTCTTTCGTGAAACACCATATTTGAGGTAATGTGCATGGCTGCCTAATTGTCATAGTAAAGAGGCATGGACTGAGAGTTGAATACCCCTAAATCACAAAGAAGCTCGCTCAACCAGATTAACTCACAAGCAGTGAAAGCCATCGATCTATACTCAACCTCAACACTTGATCTGGCAACTACTGCTTGTTTTTTTCTTTTCCATGTGACTAAGTTCCCTCATACAAAAAATGTAATATCCAGTTGTTGATTTGTGATTGATTGAATTATCAGCCCAATCATCATCGTAATATCCCATTATTTGAGTGCTTCCATTCTTCTTCATGACTATGCCACGACCTATCGATCCTTTCAAGTATCGTAGGATTCTTTTAACAATATTGAAATGCTCAAGAATGGGTGAGTGCATGAATTTACTTGCAATACTCACAGAATATGAGATGTCAGGCTGGGTTATAATGAGGTATATCAACTTGCCAACAAGTATTTGATAGTAACCAACGTTGGGTAGCGGTTCACCTTCCAAGCTGAATTTGAGTTTACTATCAAAAGTGTCTTGGCTGGTTTGACATCACTCATTTTGGTTTCCTTGAGAAGATCTAGCACATACTTTCGTTGGTTTAGAAATAGGCCTTTATGAGAGGATGCCATTTCTATACCTAAAAAGTACTTCAACAACCCTAGATCTTTGATGTCAAACTATTGTTGTAGAGCTTGTTTGAGATTGGCAATTTCTTCATCATTATCACCAATGATAATTAAGTCATCAACATAGATTAGAACCACTAATTTCCCAGAAGTTCCTAAACGTACAAACATTGAAGAATCTGCATTGCTTCTGTGAAAACCTGCACTGATGAGAACCGAGCTGAGTTTGGCATACCTAGCTCGAGGAGTTTGTTTAAGTCCATAGATAGCTTTATGCAACTTGCACACTATCTGTGAATCACAACTTTGAGGATGACCAGGAGGCAATTTCATGTAAACTTCTTCTTCGAGATCCCCATGCAAGAATGCATTTTTAACATTCATTTGATACATTGACCATTCTTTATTTACAGCAACTGAGAGAAGTAGCCTTACTGAGTTCATCTTTGTAACAAGAGCAAAGGTTTCCTTGTAGTCCACATCAAGGGTTTGTGTGAATCCACGAGCTACCAATCTTACTTTATGTCTTTCAATTGATCCGTATGAATTGAACTTGATCTTATATATCCATCTGCATCCCACATCATTTTCCCCTTTTGGTAACTTTACAATGCTCCAAGTGTTGTGTTGATCGAGAGCATGTAACTCATCATGCATGGTTTTCCTCCACAGTTCATATTCACTAACATCATGGAAATTTTGAGGTTCTGTGAGTTCAGAAACCTTGTTGAGAAATGCACTGTGAGCAGGTGCAAACTTGTGATAGGAAACATAACTGGAGGTTGGATGTCGTGGCTTGTAAGTCTCACAGTCAAGTAATCTTGCAGGCATTTGTCTCTCTCTTGCAGGGTTGCATCAAGGTGCAATGTGTGTTGACTCATATTCCATTGCTTCTGAAGTAACACTTTGCAAGTTTTCACACTCTTCATCAGTTGTATTTCTAGGAGACTGGCCTTCATTAATTTGTTCACTCGAAGAGAGAATTACTTGAGCAGATATGTTGACATTCGAAGTTGGGACCTCAATGATCATGATATCTGTTTTTGGTAAGGGAAACAAATCTAAGTAGTTCTCCCCCTGAGTGGTAACTTCAAGATTCTTACTGAAAATGGGTTAGTTTCATGAAACCTAACATCTTTAGATACAATAAGTTTCTTAAGTTGAGGGTTATAACATTTGTATCCTTTTTGAGTTGAAGAATACCCAAGAAAGATGCACTTTGTTTGCCGAGGATCTAGTTTATCTCGATATAGAGATTGAATGTGCACAAAACATATGCATCCAAAAACTTTAAGGTGTGATAGATCCACTTTTCTTCCTTTTATTATCTCTATTGGAGACTTGAACTTTAACACTCTACTAGGCAATCTGTTAATCAAATAAGCAGCTGCCATAACACTATGTGACCATAATTTTTTAGGCACATTCATCTGCAACATCAGTGCCCTAGTTTTCTCCAATAAGTCACAATTTTTTCTCTTAACAATGCCATTTTGCTGTGGAGTTCCCACACAACTAGTTTGATGCATAATGCCATTATTGCTCAAGTATTGTATCATGATTTGAGACATGTATTCTGAGCCATTATTAGACCTTAGAATTTGAATGTTTGAAGATAAATGATTTTTGACAAGATTACGGAAATCTTTAAACATATCCATTACTTGATTTTTTTTATTTCAAAAGATACAACCATGTGGCCCTTGAATAATCATCAACAAAGGTTACAAAATAGACTCAATTTTATCTAAAATCAGGTGAACTTTTCCTTTTCCTACAACCTTGGCCCCTTCTCCATTTGCAACTGACACTTGTGATGGTTTATGGAATTTTTCAAACTCTTTTAGT
This sequence comes from Malus fusca, assembly GCA_035220775.1. Lineage (NCBI taxonomy): Eukaryota > Viridiplantae > Streptophyta > Magnoliopsida > Rosales > Rosaceae > Malus > Malus fusca. The sequence continues at coordinate 23,288,121 of CM069072.1, read as the reverse complement.
TTTGATACTTTGTTAGTCATGTGGTTTGTGGCTCTAGAATCAACAATCCAAAAATCATGTGACAAATTGACATTTAGAGTAGTTTTGAAAGCATTCAAAATACCTTGAAGGTCTTGTTTTGGCATGTGATCAGCATTGGCAAAAAATCTAGCAAACTTGACCAACAAGGCTGTGGTATTTCCATCTTCATGATTAACAGCTTGATCAACTTCTTCTCTTCCTGTTTCCTTGTGTAGGAAGGTTGCAAACTTGTTTATAAGGTATGCAGGTGTGAACTGCTTGTAAGGATCATGCCTATTGATAGATGAAGATGATGCCATGTTGGTTTGGTGGGAAGGTTCATGAGGTTGAGGTTGCCTTGGTGCACTTTTGTCTTTCAAAAAGTCTGGTTTCAACTCTGGATGCAAAATCCAGCACGTCTCCTTTATGTGACCATTGTATTGGCAATGCTGACACTTCAATTCAGGGTTTTTACCTCTATATCTTTTCTTAGTTGTCATGTAGGCTCAAGCTTAGGTAACATTTGTTTTTGTTCCAACATTCATAACCTTCATTCTTACTTCATCTCGTTGAATGGTAGCACAAATGCTTGTGAAGGTTGGCAGCTCAGGATTCATGAGAATGTGACTTCTCAGATACTCATAATCTACACTCAAGCTGGATAATAGCTGGAAGATTTTATCCTCTTTAGCCATTTTTAAGAAAACTGTGGAATCAGTAGTATGTGGCATGTAGACATCCAGTTCATTCCACATACCTTTCAGAGATCCAAGATGCTGAATAAAGCTCTTACCGTCTTGCTAGATAGCGGAGATATCTTTTTTAAGTTGAAACACGTGAGAGGAAATTGTTTTGGTTCCCATACATCTCCTTCATCATTGTCCATAGCAAGATAGAAGACTCTGAGTAGCTGAAGATCTCATCTATTTTTATTTCCATGGAGTTGAGCAACCATGACATAACCAGTTGATCTTTACATATCCAACCTTTATAATACGAGGACGTATTTTCTAGGGCTGGCACATTACCATTGATGAACCTGAGTTTGTTTCTTCCACCAAGCAAGAGAAACTGCCCTTGACCACATGAGATAATTGAACTTATTCAGTAGTACTAAGCTGAGCATTTGGTTGGGATTGATATCCACTTCTGAAAGCTTCTCAGACTGAGAAGTAATGGTGTTGTCAACTTCCTGGTTGAATGAGTTTTCTTCAGCCATTTGTTTGAAAAATAGAGGTGTTTACAAGGTGAGATACATAGAGACAGGTTCAAAAAAAAAAACCTGCTCTGATACCATATTGACTTTTAAATGTAGTTCTTTCTTGTATTGCAAAGCAAAATCATAGGGTTACAAAAAGGAGGAAGAGATATTTAAGGAGAAGGATTTGGTGCATATTGCAGTGCACAAAGATATCTGGGAAAGCTCCTGGAAACACCCCACAAAGGCTAGTCTATTAGTCTTACATCAACATACCTCAATGTCCTTAAATCAAGGAGTCTAAAGACCATACCCTAATCTCCTTAAATCAAGAAGTTGACAACTAGGAAAAGACTTACACCAATCTCCTTAAGTCAAGGAGAAAAAGACTACTTACAAAAAGATAAAGTAAGATAAACCCTAGAACCTATAGCAGCCATAATAACCACATTTCCTTCAATATATAGATCGAAAGATCTAACTGGAGAATCTCTAGTGAAAGTTCTCAATCAATGTTAATACAAACGAGCACTTGGACTGTAATTAGGTAGGATTAGCTACCAAAAAACCCCACTAAGGAACCTAGATTTGGAACATGCTGTAGAATATGACTCCCTTGTATTAATGTAATATATAGTAGTTACAATATATAGGGTTGAACAAAATTCAAATATGGAGGAATCCTGAGGGGCCCAATTACTGTTAACTACATTGAAATATAGAATAGAAGAGAAAATTGAGAAGAAAAAGTAACTGAGAAAGATGAACTAGAGAGAATTTAGGGAGAGAAATATGAGACTTGTATATTGACTTAAAAGAATGAAGATTACACAAACTGTTTTTATACTAGAAAACCTAACAACTCTAATCAAATACTAACAAACTTGCTAACTGTATTGCTGACTTGTACCCTTAATACTCCCCCTCAATCTCAACTAGGAAAACCCAGTTTGAGATTGGAAGAATTGAGACATGGTAACATTGAAACTGTAGACTTGGGAAAACCACCATTGGATTGATACCCAAACATCTGTCCATATCTAACACTTTGACTAGAGTTATGAATGTTGGATTAGCCTGCTGCAAACAAGAAAGCACCATATCCTCATCTTTAGTTTCTACACACGACCATACGACAGAGAGTAAGCACCCACAAAGCCTATCATCTGTAATGCCAAAAAAATACTCGAACCATATCACCGAAGCTTCTAGCTTTCCTAAAGCCCTGAATCAAACAATTATTGTGAAATCCCGTCCTGGAATTTCACTATTAAATCGAATAGTTATTGTTATTAGTTATTAGTTAATCGAAGTATATCTGGTAATTTAAATTCGTATTTCACGTTTACGTTATCGTTATTAGTTAATTTTAATTCCGTAAATTTTGGGAATTAAATCGAATAGTTATTGTGTTTGAATTTTCGTAATTAATCTTTATAATTCGTTGACATTTCGAGGTCATAATTAATGTTTTCAAATAGATTTCAAAACCACGAGCGCATAGCTGAAAGCCGTTTGCGAATCGAGATTATAACGAAAAAGTTACGGGTGTTCAGATTGTGTTTTTTTTAAAGTGAATTCCCACCTTGTGGGAGGCTAACCAATCAGACTAAAGGCAAGGAAGCCACGTGAGTGGCTGGGAAGAAAAAGAAAAAAGAAAAAAAAAGTAGAGAAAAAAAGAAGCTGCCTAATGGCAGCAAGGGAGAAAAAGAAAAAATGAGGTGCAGATAGAGGAGGGAGGGCATTGGCTGCCCAATTAGAGAAAAAAGGATGGACCAATTAGGAGAGGAGGGGAAGAGATGGGTGAATGAGAGACAAGGGAAATGAGGGAAGGAGAAAATGGGGGGAGAACCGGGTTTCCCCTTGACCCGCACGACCTGATCGAGCACCATGTCCAAATTTGATCATTTTTCCAAAAAATCAAGGCAAACCACTACCTAGAAACAACTCCCTAGCCTTCCCTCTTCCATTTCCACCCAAAGTTAGAAGGAATTTGGTGGTAGTTTTAGGGAAAACGGACGGTGGTCCGTTTTGGGTGTACGGCTGCGATCCGCAAATTATGAAGCTAACTCAGCCAATTACCACCATCAATAGGCTCCCTTCAACCTCAGGAACAAAGCCCAAGTAGTGGTGGAAATGTCAGAGCGAGTATGAAGGTCGAATAGAAGTATACCCAATTCTAGGGGTTCGACGGTTCGTGGGTGATTTCAGGCGTTTCCCGGTCGAATTGGACTTTGGCCCAGGTATGAAAATTGCTCCCATCATTGAGTTCTACTTGACTGTAAAATTTGGTAACTTTTGGAAATAGTTGAATTTTCCAGCGAGTCGGGACGACCGGCCGCTGCATGTGAGCTGAGACCCCACCTACCCTTCCTAGACTATTTTGGATACCCTAATTCCAAATGTGACGTCCGATTGATGAAATCTCATCGTATGACTATAGTTTTGATAGAGACCGCCACTTGAATTAGCGATTGGTGGAGATCAAATTGTTGGATTGTTTCGAAATTTTAGAATATGTTCTAGAAGGTAAATGAGACCCTTAGGAAGTTACGAATCAGGAATCCATGTTTGGATGTTTCAAATTGATTGGTATAGGGTTGTGGACTCCACCGTTAACAAAGACTTGACTCTTGGTCAATATGTTACGAATTGATCTTAAATATTAAAATTAGGGTTGTGATTTTTGTTGATGCACAAAATCAGTGGGGACTTTGGTACAACAGAAAGTGTTAAGTTTGTGACCTTCGCTAGATTGCTTCGGTCACTAGTGTGGATAAGTATGTAGATGGATAGAGACAAGGAAGCAAACACAAGATGTACGTGGTTCACCCAGATTGGCTACGTCCACGGAGTAGAAGAGTTATCATTAATTGTGAAGGGTTTACACAAGTACATAGGTTCAAGCTCTCCTTAAGTGAGTACTAGTGAATGATTTAGTACAAATGACATTAGGAAATATTGTGAGAGAATGATCTCTATTTATAGAAGAGAGTTTCTAGTTTCATTCTGACATTGACACGTGTCGTGTTGTGATTAGCTTCTGATGTTGACACGTGTCGCGCTATGATTGGCTTCTGATGTCGACACATGTCGCGCTGTGATTGGCCTCCTGGTTGGAGGGAAACTCTTCTGGGTCCTTGACGGTATAACGTTGACCTGTGATCAGTAGTTTCGGGATTGGTCAAGTATGGTACAAACAATTTTCACACACCCTTAACTACTTTTCCCACACCCCTCCTTATTTTTTAATAGTTAATTGGTATCCTACTATTTAATCTTCCATATATACCGTTCATACTTTTTTATGGTAATTAATGAAAGATTAAATAGGGAGGGGTATATATGGAAGATTAAATAGTAGGATACCAATTAAGTACTAAAAAATAGGGAGGGGTGTGGGAAAAGTAGTTAAGGGTGTGTGAAAATCACAACCCTTAAAATTAGTGTTACTAGAGGCTATGTAGGGCTTAGTTGGCCTATATTGGTTAGTGAGTTATCCCAGATAGTATATACATGGGTTTACGTGCATGGGAACCATATTGTGTTATATATGTGTTTATTTATCTTCTTGAATACGAAAGATATGCATGTTAACTGTTATGATATTGTGAGCCTAAAATCATATTATAAGTGTTCTGTAGAACATATAGGTTTGTGTGTCATGGTAGTTAGTGATCATGAGGAAATGATAGTGCAAGTGATTACGTTGTAAATCATAGCGGTTAAGATCATGGTAAGTAGTTTGTGTGTTGATCTAACTGCACCATGTAGCAGTGGTACATGGATGGTCCTGCTTCGTATATCCACGTTGGGGGACCATACGTATTCAGGGGTGATCATGCTTGGTATATCCGCGTTGGGTGATCACTGCCTGCACAATTAGACTATGCTTATGGTTCTGCTTGGTATATCCGCGTTGGGGGACCATATGCATTCTAGGAGTGATCATGCTTGGTATATCCGTTTTGGGGGACTATTATGGGTGATCATGCTTGGTATATCTGCGTTGGGTGATCACTGCCTATGTTATTAGACTATGTATATGGTTCTGCTTGATATATACGCATTGGGGGACCATACACATTCTAGGAATGATCATGCTTGTTATATTTGCGTTGGGTGATCACCACCTAGAGTTAGGATGTGGTCCTGCTTGGTATATCCGTGTTGGGGGACCATACATATTCAAGGGTGATCATGCTTGGTATATCCGTGTTTGGTGATCATTGCCTGCACAATGAGATTATGCATATGGTTCTGCTTGGTATATCCGCGATGGGGGACCATACGCATTCTAGGGGTGATGAGAATTAGTTGTACTTGGTACATTTCGATAGGCGATCATATTTTGGTTGGATTCCGTTAAGTTGTCTGGAATCCCTAATCTTGCTCATTTGAGTGAATGGGAATTACCCACAATAGACCTTGTGAATATAAATTAGAATTATCAGGTTATTACTTGGAATCTAGGCAAGGAATTATGTAGAATTCCTTTATTAAATTTCGTGCATTAATATGTGATTTGGTTGACTGATTAACGTAATTAAATGTTAATATCATGCCTGCTTGATTCATGGAATGAGTTACTTGAGGTGATTGTGGAATGATGTTGAATATGATTGTTATTAATATGATTAGATCAGTGATCAATGCGACTAGAGGATACTATTGTGCTTTGTTGATTCTTTGATATATTACATGCTATGACTTGCGATTTTATGTTGAAGCATAATGATTTATATGATGGATGAAATAGAAGCCTTGATTGTCATGTGGGTTCGTTATGTAGCTTGAATCGAATACTTCAAGCTTGTCAAGTCTAAATGTTTGATTGAGGAATGTTATGCCCTTCGACTTGAACGGACTGTGATATATTCGAGTTGTAGCAAATGATGAACTACGAATGGCTTGATCCTTGTTTAGGGTACGTAGGTAGTCTAACGAGGTTAGATGTAGCCATAAAGTATACGAAGATTTCTATGCGATTTGAATCTTAAGTTGCGCTTCGGACATATCCCGAAGGCAGGGTATGTTAGATATACAGATACTTGGTGACGTCATGTGTCAATCCTGGCCGTATGTCGGGATCAGGGCGTGACAATTATACCCCATGACCTCATTGTAGTTATTGACCAAAAGCCTCTTGTAATCCTCTTTCATCTGCAATAATTCATTTTTCATCTGCAATCATTACTACGAAACCCAGAAAACAGAACAGAGTTGAACCATCTGCAATCTTGCAATCCCTCTGGATGATTGAATTCATCCACCTCAGATTCATTCCATGTCATAACATCTTCATGTATATTACCTTGCTCCCTATGAAAACCATTCCTATCTGAGTTCTAGAGCATATAAAAAGTATCATCAGTGCCAACATCAGTTAGATTTTGCATTAGTTTCCAAAACCTCTGTCTCTTGTTGATCTTTCCATTCCCAGCTCCAAGCTCCAACCAGTGTACCAAAATCATGACACCCTTCTGCTACCTCTAACAGGAGCTTCACAAAGAACAACCTTATATAAAGTAGTCATAGCACACCTTCATGCCGGTATAACAACTTTTTACGGGATTACCCTTCGTGGGATTTACCATCAACAATCTCATTCAACATTGACTTCGGCCTTTAATATTTACAAAAGTAGAAAATTAACAAACTATAGCGTGGCATCGGCCTTAACTATAGTACTACGAGATCGCCCTTTGTGAATTTTACCAGAAACTTCTCTTATCAATGGCATCAGCCTTCACAATTTCAACAACAGAAAAACAATGTAGGATGGAATTTACCTACTCATAACACGGGATTAGCCTTCGTGGGATTTACGGTCAACAACTTCTTCAAACTTCATATTTTTCTAAGATACGTATAACAAAACTTTTAGTAGATACATGCTAACAACTGAGCTGGTTAGACTCGACATTATAAGCTGTGATAAGGAAATATATTGCACAAACTCCTCAATAAGCACTTGAACAATCTTCTCAGACATTACACTTCTCATTTTGGCACAAACCATAATCTGAACAACCATAAACTTGTACATGCCAGAATGTAAGAATCCACACTCATTTCTCCAAACATATCAAGAGTTGCAGAAAAATCAAACCTAATAAACTTGCAGAATATCAGTGAAGTACAGAGACAAGAATTGGACATCATACAAATTGCACAATACATGATTCTGAAAAAGGGAGGCCATCACAAACATTGATCTTGACACAATGAACAATCTTGAAAGCAAATATCACAAACAACTGGAAGAACCCAAAAAAGATTCACAAGAGACGGCTCTGAGCTCTTTAATACTCAACATAACAACTGAATGACTTCATGCCAACAACAACAAACTAATTGATTTACATAATACTGAAAGAATCATAGTAACATATTCAGAAAAAAATAACTAAAAACTTAACCTTCTTATGAAAATTTTGAGCTGGGAATTTCGTCAAACACTTGGACTACACAAAGGTCTAAAGTTTCTTCCACACCAGAAAATAAAGCAAAGATCAAATTCGCAGATAATATCGAAGGCACTGAAGAAAGCGCACCACAAATTGATGACCATATGTGATTCTTAACACTGCACCGTGTCCTAAGCAAAACCCATTTCATGAAAGTGAGCAGCACCATTTCATGCTTAGGTCAAACAATCATTCTTTAAGAAAGTGAGTAGTACCATACAAATCGTAAACCACCATCACAAGCCCCTCCAAAATGAAGGCATTTCACCAGATCCAAGAATTTGCTTGAAAACCCCCATTTTCTTTCCTTTTATCAGAAGGTGACGAACTCAATGAAAATCTGAAAAAATTCCAAATTCAAGAACCGAAAATTCCCACTTCTATTTGATGATTGCAGAAGCAGTGAAGAAATTAACAGAATTTCTAATGAAAATTAGAAGAGAGATAAAGCTAGAAAGATGAAAATAATGAAAAGTTGAACCACCATAATCCATGGCATGAGTTTGGTGACTCTGATACCGTGTTAACTACATTGAAATATAAAGAAAGATGAACTATAGAGAATTTAGAGAGAAATATGACACTTATATATTGACTTAAAAGAATGAAGATTACACACATTGTTTTTATACTAGAAAGCCTAACAACTCTAACCAAATACTAACAAACTTGCTAACTGTATTGCTGACTTATACCCTTAATAATTACAATTTAACTTACTAGATATACAAGAAACGTAAATTAAGGACGAGGAGAACCCGAAGATGAGGATTTACTCAACAATGGAGTTGTTTGCAAATGACGATTGACAACAGTGGTAGAAAGCAGTTATGCTTATGCACTATGGTGCATGTTTGATCCCTAACAACTGATTATCTAACCTACTAAAAAAAAATAATGAAGTTGTTTGGCTTTTTATTTGAAAATGATTTATATGGTTGAATTAAATACTAAATTATGTTTCAAAATGAAGAAATTTAGATCCAAATGATATCAAAACACATATAAAACCTAAAAAAACCGGAAAAGGATCATCCTTTTCCTAGAGATCCCATAATTTCATCCGTTCATCGTACATCGTGCGGTTAGAAATTATTTTAAAATTTAAAATTTAATATTAAATATGAATAGTACCTAACGAAAATTGACCGCACGATATACAATGAATGCATGAAATCATTGGATCCCGCCGGATCCTTTTCCAAAAAAATTAAGCAAACTTTAAACTCGTGTAGCAGCCAGTGCATGCAGGAGCACATGGCATGGCGGCTAAGAGAGGATCGCAATATAGCAACTGGAAACGTGTTAGTTTCTTTTTTCCATCTCAATCTCACAGCTAGTGGCCACTACATATTTCCGTGGCAAATTGTATTTTGGGTAATTTGGCTTCGGATCAAAGTTTACTTTTTCATCTTCTAAAATTAACGGGATGATTCATCCGAAAGAACGAAATAAACGAAAAGGAATTTTGCCAACGCTGAAAAATCATTCCGGAAATGGAACGACAGTTTATACAATACAAGTTTTCGTGATGCGACTTTTTTTATTTGTTGGTAAACACCCAGTAGGATTCTCGTTAGATTCTCTTTGTGAGGATTTTGGAGATCCTCAAATCACATCTGTTCATCTTATATCGTGCGGTCAGAAATTATTGTAAATTTTTTTATTTAAAATTGAATATAAACAGTACCTGACAAAAAATAATCATACGATAAACGATAAATATGATTGAAGGATTCTCGAAATCCTCACAAAAATGATCTGGTGAGAATTCTCACTCGGTAAATACATCTCCTTAAGTTATGTGGCTTGAAAAACAAAAGTCAGAATTAAAATACTTTTCAGGGTTTTGAAAATAAGAAAACTACTTTTCACGGTCAGGACTTTGGGACGCTCACAGTGGCGTGTAAAATTGGAGTCAACAGTCACCACCAAAATGTATAAGGGTATAACGAGTTAGAGGGTCGGAGAATGAATTTTATATTGATAATAGAAGATACTTTGTATTGTATGGATTTATATGTAAATTAGGTTACTTTTCACATTGTTAATTATTTTTATGGTAAGGGAATGTGATATCTACAAACCTTTTTTTTATTTCTCACACATCTTTCTAATTTTAGGCATTCGAATCGGATGAATTGAAGAATATCAAATAGCAGAATTTAACAAGATGTATGTAAGAAGTAAAAAGAAATGTGTGAATAACACATCCTATTGTAAAACATTAACTTTCTTCACAGCAAGGTCAAGGTGTGAGATAATTTGCGAAAGAGAAATGTCATGACTGACTACCTGGAACGTTGGCGAAGGGAGGTTTGAGAATGTGATTTTTACAATGGCTTCGGTTTTAGGTCCATATTACGAACCAAGCCGCACACTTTGGTTTGCCTAAATTTCAAACCACAACCAAACCATAACGGCTTAAAATAGATGGTTCGATTTGTGGTTTAACATGCATTTACTATTAAATGAAAAATTCAGTGCTATGTTGTAAATGTTAATAAAGCTATGTAAACCTATAATTTTATAAAAAAAAAATTCATCATCAAACTGTTAACCTCTCATAACGTCAAATAACCTAATCTCATACTCAACTAAAAGTTTTAAACTTCTATATCTCATCAATCTAATATGCAGAGTAAAATACTAAAATATATAATTTTATGGTTAACCACGATTTATACAAATCTAACCTGCAGACTAAACCAATTATTTTGGTTTGGTTAAGTGCTGATTTGGTACTGATGTGCTTTTATAAAAAGTGGGTATAAAAAAAAGCTGAGCTAAAAAAAGTGTTTGGTAAACACTTAAAAAACAGCTTATTTTCACAGTTTTGGGTGAAAAAAAAAACTGAAAACATGAAGCAGCAAAAATGAGCTTATTCTCATAGCACACCAGAAGCAGTTTTTTTCTTCAAAGCACACCAATATCAAACCAGCCCAAACAGTTTGTTTTGATTGGATAACCATATTAATAAATGAGAGTTGTTTATTCCAAACCCATTCCTTCCTAAGAGAAATGATAAGAACACTAAATTCATCAAATTTTCTTTTGGTACCTTTGGGGGTTGAAACTATTAGTGCAAGAGAATCCGGTTAGGATTTTTTTCTTATTGGGCTAGGTTTTGGTATTGTAATCCCTGTAAGCTTAAGTTTCTTGTAAGTCAAGTCACTGATTTGAATATAAATATATTTTGTGATATCAATACAATTACACAATTCTAATAATTCTACATATTTGGACTTTGACACACCTAAACAATCCCTAATTGAAGATAAAAATATCTTGTACATTGTAGGGATAACATAACGCTCTCTCATGTTGGAGCCTACCATTCTTAGGTATTAATTGTTCAGAGGATTAGTTTTACGTGGATTACCACAAGACTATATGAGCTCATTTAGAAGTGCTTCTAAAATGGCTGAAAGCGTTTTTGGTGAAAATGTTTTTGGAACCAATCCTTAGTAAAAATACAAGTAAATCCTAGAAAAATACTTAAAGTACTTCCTGAAAGAAGCACATAACTGATGATTCTTGCATAAAGGATGTCAAGTACATTTGAAATCCAAAAACATTTCTCTAAAAACGCTTTCAGTTATTTTAAAAGTACTTTCAAATAAAAATTACCATATAGAACTTGCTTCAACAAAACCGGCTCTTCGTTCACAAAAGCAGGACGGAAAAAAAGTTCATATTGGAGAGCCCAACAGATGCTAGCATATCTGCCCACAATTTTCTGAACCCCCTTGAAAGGACAAGGATTATCTGCCCTCCCACTTCCGGTGCCCTCCCGTGCCCTTCTGTTTTGTGTGGTCACGATTAAGCTACGTCAATATTTTATATTGTTTTTTTATAGAGATAATAAGACAAAAAAGAATGGTAATATAAAATGTTGACGTGGTTTAACCGTGACCACACAAACAGGAGGGCACGGGAGGGCACCGGAAATGGGAGGGCAGACAATCCTTGTCCCTCTTGAAATACTTCTCCAATTTAATTAATTTCTCAATCCACTGTATGAAAACTAACTTATGTACCCTTTTGTAATAGAAAGGTAGCACTACTTGTTCATCACAATTTATAACTAACAAACCTTTTCATATACTAAACATTGATGTAGTTCACTTGTTGAAAATCAAAATATGCGTAATGAACAAACTAACAAATTGAAGAACGAATCGACTACATACGAATGTAAGTGAAAAGAAAAGAAACACTACAAAAATTTAACGAGACGACTACATAACCGAAAGAGACTACACTCTGACTAACTACTTCTCAAACTATATTACAAATAATATTTACAAAGGCCTAAACCTAAAAAACCCTAATGTGCAAAACACCAAATATACCCTAATATAAAATCAAATCAAATCTTTAATTAAATTCCCACATAAACTAACTAATAAATTCTTACTCTTGCGCATTGTGAAGAACCGGGGCGATGCTTTGGAGCACCGAAGGCCTATGATTGTTGAGGATATAATAAGGGACGATTTCCCTGGTTATTATTTTTCTTATTCAAGGAGCATGGATGGTGAAAAGATGTTCAAAGAGGATTAAATTGATTATAACAAAGCAACAGCTTCAAGAATTGGTATCCAAGAAGATACTAGTGGAGGAAATTCTCCTGAGAATTCAGAGCGAGGCAGGGAATGGTGTCAATTCAGCAACAAGATGGACGACGGTGCTTGAAACAATCCTTGAATGAAGTGAGAATGGAAGAAATCTAATGTTTTACTTTTGGTGCTCTTGAGTAAATAGAAAGGAAAATTGATGCTTCAAACTTAGTTGCAATAACTTTTAACTACATGTTATGTGAGACCCGAAATTTTAAAGTGCTTAGAAAGTGTTGTAACGAGCTTTGGAGTGTTTTCGAATTTTACAATTTATAGTTCATTTTAAATGGGTGATAATTTTACTTGAGTTCACAGATTATTTTGAGGTAAAAAGATGAAAGTGGACGTCATTACGAGTTTGTAACATCCTTCGGATTACTTTTCGGAACTTGAATGAATTTTTAAGATAATTTCATGTAGGACCAATGTGTCGATGACACATGGCATCTACAAGTGATGGAATTAACCACATGTGAAGTGATGATTGGACCCAAAGAAATGGGTGATTAGTAAGCACTCTATTGTGCTGATTTTGCAAGGCTATGGGCTTGGACCTGTCATGCATATTAGCTATGCATTTGACATCTAGTTCATACAATGCCTTAGTCATCTTCGGCCGTAAAATCATCCAGTTGGAAGCAAGTTTGACACCGCCTATTTCTACTATAAATAGAGAGCCTGCATTTCATTCCTTTTTGGTCAGATATTAGGAAACATATGTTGGCAGGAAGCCATGCATTTATTGCATGCGTATGATCTGTGTACGTGTATATGTATATATGTGTGTGTGTGTGTGTGGGGAGAGAGAGATATATAGAGTTTAGAAAGAAAAGAGAGTGGAAGAAATATGATGATTTAGCTTTGGAATTGAGGGCTTTGAAGCCTAAATCATCATATTTCTTCTAGAGTGATCAAGGAACTTACTCAAGTACGTGAAGCTTAGTTATTATGGTAGTGGCGTTGGATCTTCGTTTTAGCTTTGGAATTGAGGGCTTTGAAGCCTATTTGATGACTGGACAACGATTTATGAGACATTAAGGTAAAGATTTACATATGATCAGATTTCTGGGATTTTGTACAAGTTTCATATGGATGAGATTTAGAGAAAATTGATGTTTGACTCGAAATTCATCAAATTTGGTCCTTAAAGGACGTTTGTATGGAAGAAGAGAGTTGTACTATTGATGGATTGTGTTTTGGCTTGAAAGATATGTTGAATTTTTGGGAAAACAGACCTCGAAGTCACTGGTTTCATACTAGGGACTGAACTGTGAAAATCGTTTCTATTTTGGGGTAATTTTGTGAATTACCAAAAGTTTAGAGGTCAAAGTGCAATTATCAAAAGTTTGGGGACCTATTTGAAATAATAAAAAGTTCAAATACAGAATTTTATTCTCGTGAAGTGAAGGTCCCTTTTAGATATAGTTGTTGAGAATAAAGTTTAGTCATTATATATGGACATATAGTGACATTTTGTAATTGTTGAACTAGGGACTCCAATGACTTGCGGTGTTTGAGTTTAATCGAGGTATTAGTGAGGAATATTTCTTGGCTTGGTGACTAGGTAGGAGAATCCTCACTTACCCTAGTTATGGAATTTTGTGCATGTATGTATATGAAAATATACGAATACTTGTGAAAGTTGCATATATTTTGCTGTGATAGAACCATGAGGAAAAATGATTTTGTTTTATATCATGATATGCATGATTGTTTTATGCTACAAATTAAAGTGATGACATGAGAGTGAAAGGGGCATAGCGATCGCCTTGGGTTTCGATCCCCTAAACCTCCAGAGGGGCTACTACGAAGGGATTAGTAGCGCTACCTTTCTAGGAGAGGTACTAAAGCATTAAAGAACACTCTCGCTACACCTTACCATAAGTATATTCGTTCAGAGTTGGTCCAGGTAAGGGGGTAGTTGGTCATTAGACCGATCATCATGTATGTAGCGATTTATAGGGATTCCTGTTTTCTTTTTAAAAGGAAATTGTGTGAGCATACAATCTATTTTCAAAACCAAACAAAGCTTTTGTTGTGCATCAAATATTTTCCTATAGTATATATAGTGTCGTATACTATTTTCAAACCTAGATGGGGTGGATTCCCTGAGGGGGAACGATGAATATTTGTGATGTTCACCCCTACTTTATTATAGGACCGGTGCACCTACAAATAGACGATCTGAACTAAAGTTGGGACAAGCGTTGTTTGTCACTTGTCAACTTCTTAGTCGCTCATTGACTTTCCACAGGTTTTTGGTTCGTACATATGTTTGATTCCCTTACCGTCTCGAAGGAATCTTTTGTAGCCAAACTTAGCACTTTGTACTTTCCAAATCGTACTAAAGAGTTGGTTTAGTATGATAATTACCTTAAACTCTTTGGTTTTGTTATAGATTGTGAAGTTCTTTTCCTATGTAAAAATTTTATCCAAATTCAGTTGCCATTTTATTCTTCGTTTTACCAAAATGATTTTCGCTTCCGTACTGCTTAAAAATAAATTATTTTATTCCCCTCAAATAGCCTTACATTCTATTAGGAATGTAGTGCTATAGTGTTGGATTTTAACACTATAGTATTGCGTTACTAATAGAGCGTGACATTGTTACGTGCCCCTTTTTGGGGCGTGACATGTTATGCTAAAGAGAAAAAATTTAGTGTAATCGGTTGTAAATAATTATATGTTTATTTTTTTATTACATTTATCACGTTACTTGTTCCGTGAAATAAAAAATAAAAGATAATTATGTATAACTCACCATGGTGCATCGTGAGTGCATAAGATTCCATGAAACATCAACTTAGTGGTGAAAAATTGGAAATTGTTTTATCCATCTCGCCTAATGATTGCATAATATAAGCATTCCATGCCAATGTTTCCATGGAAAACCAAATCCAAATGCGACCACTCTCTTTTTTCTTTTCTTTTTCTTTTTTTTTTGTTTTTGGACAAAAATGCCGCCAATCTGTCTGCCTGAATTTCCGTAGTTTCCCACTTCTCTTTCTTTCTGTCTTCTTGAGGCGGTAAGAGACAAAAAGAATGGTTGTGACCCTTATTTTAAAGGCATATTCACATAGGGTGGGACTGGTCAAATTGCCACTTTCACTTTAAACAACGAGTGAATGATGAGAATCCTAGCTAGGGTTTTGCTCTTTACCAATATTTTTTTCTGTAAATATGACATTGGGGTCTTTAATTTTTCTTTACTATTTTTGAAAAGAGAAAGTGAAAAAGATGGTTAATGGATTTATTGACTGAAAATCAATTTGTTTTCTTCCTGCACATTATGCTCATTTTTATTACTGGTTCTTCTCTAACTAATACAATTTAAAACCAGTAATAAACAAGAATTACAAAACAAGAGTGACCAGAATAATCACTTTTCAATCATGAATGCTCCGTTTATATTATATGGACCCAAACTACCAACTATTTCCATTTTCCAACCATTTCTTGCATCACCGTACCATATAAAACACATATTATATACACTGTGACCACAGTAGTGGCCTTCTTTTGTCACACTACTTTTCCTTTTTGTATATCCTTTAGTTTTCTTGTTTTTAATATTCTCTGTTTGGTTGAGAAAAGCTCCCAAGAAGAATCCCACCGACGAATAGATCTCTCCCTCCATAACTTTCCCTCTCTTTTATACCCTCCAAACAACCGGTCACTAGGCATAAGCTGCCTATAAGTTATAACTACAACAAGAGCAACAAAGGTTTTAGTTAGGGATTTTTAATAAATGGGCAATTGCTTGTTTGGAGGTTTGGGAGATGCAGATGGGGTAGTTCAAGTGACAACATCAAATGGTGGGATAATGGAATTTTATGTGCCAATCACTGTAGGCTTGATCACGAAGGAATTTCCAGGCCATGGAATTTTCAGAAGCCATGATCTTTTCTGGAAACCACTCTCTCACCATGATGATCTTCTGGCAGGACAAAATTACTATCTTCTCCCTCTCAACAGCCAAAGTGGTCGTCACTTGGGCAGCGCCCAGATTGTGAGGGAAGGCCATGTTCGGTCAAACAGCATACCAACTTGTTCACTTGCTGCGCCCTACAGAATGTCGCTTGATTACCATGGAATGATGAAGAGGTCTTACACCGAGGCATTTTCGAAGTACAATAACGTCAGTTTTTGGAAGGTGAAGCTGGTGATCAGTCCAGAGCACCTGTTGGAGATTTTGGCTCAAGAGGGTCGGACTCAGGAATTGATTGAGAGTGTAAGGACTGTGGCTAAATGTGGGAGTGGTGGTTCGGTTTCAGGTTTGGGATTTTCCGATCAGTGGAGCCTGTCGAGTAGTAGTAGAAATGCTTCATCTAAGAAAGATGGAATATTGCTAGATATTTAGCTGGAATCGTAGCAACAATATTGTTCTTTATAACTCCTGTTTGTGTTATATAGTCTTAAGTTCTTTTTTTTTTCTTGGCCCAACATATAGTCTTGTTTTTTTTTCTTTCTCTTGTATCATGATTTCAAATTGTTAATGAAGATGTTTAGACTTTGAGTTTCTAGCATATAATACGACTCTTTTAATCGCTGGTTTTGGTTTTTGTTGGTACTGTTGATCGAAATCAATTAAATTATGTTCCACCCCAGAATTGAACATATATAGGTGTAGATCGTGGGAATGAGGGTGTGCCACAACTAGAGGCCACTAGTAGACGGGTTTCAAGCATTGAAATATCACACCTATTTGACTTCTAACCAAAAGATTGTGTCGTTGAATGCGGAGGCTCAACTTTGAACTTTTTTGCATTGAATGCAAAGGAGTTCACATTTTCTTGTATGTAGGAAACTAACTTAGAGTATGAAGCTCATTCGAAGAGAGAAATTGTATTCAAATACTTAGTAGAGGAAATTATTAGTGGAAAGCTACATAAAAAATTAACAACAGAAAGCAAATGTAATCTATTGCTTTGCCAAAGAAGGCTTGCTTTGATTTTGAGAGAGTGGAGAAAGTATGGTACTTCTCCACCGATAATATTTGATTTGAGAGAGATTTAGAGAAGGAATGGACTTCTTCTCTTTGAAATGCTTTGTGGAAAGCTTGCTTTCTTTGAGAGGTTTGCTCTTTGAGAGAGATTGAATAATCTTTGCTTTTTGATTGAACTTGTTGGGGCCTTCTCTTTTGCCCATGCTTTTCTTTATATAGTGCTCCACCAAGCCCTAGGTCTTCTCTTCATTTTGTCGCTATAATGCAACGCTCTCACATCCACATGATTTTTCATCACCCAATGATCATTATGCTTATAGTTATTTTCAAGGCTTTAGGACTACAAACCAATATGAACCATCCCCTAACTTGATAAAGTGGGCCTCGTAGAATTCATGTGAATTGTCAAATTATGGTCCAAGTACACTATGTCAATCATATAATATAGATATATAGTGGATTAGTTCTCTTTGAATTCATAACAACAACAACAACAAAACCTTATCCCACCAAGTGAGGTTGGCTGTATGAATCTTAGAACGCCAGTTTTGTGCCACATCTTCCATTAGATCTAAGTACTCCAAGTCTTTTCTTACAGTCTCTTTCCAAGTCTTCCTAGGTCTTCCTAGATCTTCCTCTACCTCTTTGGCCCTTAACTTCTGTCTCGTAATCACATCTTCTAACTGGAGCGTCTGGAGGCATTCGTTTCACATGTCCAAACCACCTTAACATATTTTCTCTCATCTTTTCTTCAATCTTGGCTACTCCCACTTTGTTTCGGATATCCTCATTCGCAATCCTATCCTTTCTAGTATGCCCACACATCCAACGAAGCATTCTTATCTCCGCTACCCTCATTTTATGTACGTGTTGATGCTTCACCGCCAAACATTTCGTGCCATAAAGCATTGTTGGCCTTATTACCGTCCTATAAAATTGTCCCTTGAACTTTAGCAGCATACGACAGTCGCACAACATTGTTGTCCCCTTTGTATTCATGATGATGTTAATTAAATTGTTAATGAAGATGTCAGACTTTGCAGTAGATATCGGAAATGTTGGATGAAAGAGGACATTTGGGACGAGCCGGGCTTAATTTCCTCTTTATAAGCTTTGTGACAAGGCATGTATGACTTATGATGAGTAGATTTTATATTATATATTTAACCCTATTCTTAGTATATTTTGGTTAATATTTTGGAAGAATTTTGATACTTTTAATTGTATTTTTAATAAAGGACTTTCGACTTCCTCTAGAGCAAAACGTGACCAAATGGATGAATTTTGGAGTAATTCTAGTTGGAGGATGTTCATGAGTCAATTAGCTTGATCGTATCAAAATTTGGAATTTTTCTTCCTAGCGGTGATTTTCTGGCGATAAAATAAACTGAAAATATGACTTTAGCCCCTGGAACTTAATTTTCTCCACGTAAAACCCGAAGTAAATTTTTTGCTCAAATAAAACCCATTGACTAGACTCCACATAAGCAAATTCATTAATTATGTTTGACTTTACCCATTTAAAATTTTTCGGATGCCTAAAACACCCTTATTGAATGTTTAATGTACACAATTAATTCTATGCAAATTGTAAGGGAGAATTAATGATTTTACAAAAACAATATTTTGCATATAAATGTAGGGATTTGTTGGTTAGTTTGGCTCTCGAATTCCAATTTACCATTACAACGTGTCCATATTATATATAGGTAAATTATTGTACTTTAAAATATATAAAAAAAATTGTTGTCAAAGTAAAAATATATAAATTAAAGGAGATAAAAACTTGCAGGTAAATTAATTTTAGGACAAAGAAAAAGAAAAGAACCAACTATAGGTTAATTATTTACATATACAGTCTAGATATTTGATTCACAAGAAAAATGTAGGTAAATTACGTGTGCATAATTTACCTACTATTATTGAAATTTACCTACTATTATATTAATTTACCTACTTGCATAATTTAGGGAAAATGCCAACAAAACATGAGAATATTATTTGCATATATCATAGGTAAATTGATATATCATTATTTAAAGTAATGCACTAGATTGTTGTAGAAATTAAAAATAAATAAATAGAAAAAACATCAGGATGATTAATTAGATTTTAAGGCCCTTGATTGAAGCTAATTTTCAAGTGTGGGTTGTGGCAAAAATTGTAAATAATTTGTATTAGTAGGTTACTTATATTCTTATGTGGCAGTTTATTTGACTTTTGGGTTTTTGTTGGATGTTTAATTATATGTGGGTTTATGTTTAGAAATCATGATTTTTAAGGACCAATATCTAATTAACCCTAAAATAAAGGAGCGATGCTCGGTGCTGGAATAATGATGTTTTAGGCTTGAATTGCACTTTTGGAGCCCAAGATGACCTCGGATAGATTCGTGGCCTTCTGGAGACGTGTTCAGAACGTCCTGATTTTTAGAACACGCTATCATTGGCCAGATTTGGAGGATATTTGAGGCTAAAACGTGGCTGGACACTTCCTTTGCAGATTCTCCTAGTTTAATTAGGACTTTATTTTCTATGATATTTTATTATTATTTTTAGTTTCCTAGTTGGAATAAAGGACCTGGTTTTTAGGGATTGTCTGATACCCTTTATGTAACATCCCACGTCGCCCAGGGGAGTGATCCTTAAATGTATATTCCCATCCCTACCTAGCACGAGGCCTTTTGGGAGCTCACTGGCTTCGGGTTCCGTCGGAACTCCGAAGTTAAGCGAGAAAAAGGCCAGAGCACTCTCAGGATGGGTGACCCACTGGGAAGTTGCTCGTGAGTTCCCAAAAACAAAACCGTGAGGGAATGGTAAGCCCAAAGCGGACAATATCGTGCTACGGTGGTAAAGATGGCCCGGGAAGTGATCTGCCCCGGGCCGGGATGTGACAAATGGTATCAGAGCCAATCCCTGGCCGGAAGTGTGCCGACGAGGACGTTGGGCCCCTAAGGGGGGTGGATTGTAACATCCCACATCGCCCAGGGGAGTGATCCTTAAATGTATATTCCCATCCCTACCTAGCACGAGGCCTTTTGGGAGCTCACTGGCTTCGGGTTCCATCGGAACTCCGAAGTTAAGCGAGAAGAAGGCCAGAGCACTCCCAGGATGGGTGACCCACTGGGAAGTTGCTCGTGAGTTCCCAAAAAAAAACCGTGAGGGAATGGTAAGCCCAAAGCGGACAATATCGTGCTACGGTGGTGAAGATGGCCCGGGAAGTGATCCGCCCCGGGCCGGGATGTGACACTTTAGATGGGATTTAAAAGGTTTCAGCCGGTCCTAGGTTACCCACATTTTCTTTTATGCAATCTTGGAGATGAAGAGAATTGCTATGGTTCTTGAGGATTTTCTACCTTAAGGTGTTTTCAATCATTTTCTTTATAATAATATTTGCTATGATTTAATTATGATTATGAGTAACTAATTTGTTTTGCTAGGGTGAAGCCTTAAGCCTTAGCATGAATATGTAATTTTTATTTAATTGCTTATGATTGATTGCACGCACGCTTTGAATTATTGATCACTGTTTTAAACTATCTAATTGTCTTGATGATTGGCCACCATTAGGATCTTTAGAAAAGTAATTTGATGCAATTTTGGTCGGAAGGTTCCCAGAAATTGACGTTGGCTTCTTGTGATTAATAATTGTAATTTCACTTAAGATGAACGCCACGTCTTAGGGGTTGCATAGTTTTTCAAAGGGTTTTCATAAAGCATAACGAGTCTCTCATGTTCATATTTGATCTGAACGTCCGGACGGATTGCATGTTAGATATACATTCTATGTTGGAGGTTCCAAGTAGAATATATATTAGGAAAACCTAACCTTCAAAGTGGCATGTGTAGATCATAAGTAATTGGTAAAATTTCATAGGATTGCATAAATTGGTATTTAAAACTCTTTTCTTTTATCGTATTAGTTTGGGAGAATTTACTATTTGTTTTTTTTAATTAAAATTCGTTTTTAATATTACCCAAATTCAAAATCACATTTCTCCATTTTTAGTTTTAAGTAGTTAATTAGGAATTGTTTCTACATAAATTATTAAAATAGTCATTGAGGAGAACGACCTTGCATGAGCATCTATACTACAATAACCTTGTATTCTTGCAAATATTTTGTGTGATTTTAACCCTATTTTCGTAGACGGTAAAAATCATATCAACTTCTTTTTGGTCCACCTTACATTTCAATTTAGAAGCTTCAACTTGAGTTGATTATGGGGACGGATTAGGGTGGTTATTAGGCTTTCTTCTCTGTCACCCAAAAAACAATAGCGAAGTTTAATGAGTTAATTATATATATGGACTTACTCAAGTGGGCTTTTGTATTTGTATGAAAGTTCGAATTCTTCTCCTTATATTGGTAATCACGGTTAACCGTCCATTTAAAATTCACGGTTATGGTTACGGGTAACCGTTTAGACAAATAAACTGTTATGTCCATGAAATTTAAATGGGTTATGGGCATTACCCGCTGTTATAAACGGGTACGCATTTAACCGTTTATTTTAATGTATATATGCCTCATTTAAGAGAAAAATATAGGTGATTGAACGGGCCAATGTTTAATATATGTGATTCAACATGCTAAAGCATTAGAGTGTTTGAAAGTTTAGTTTAAGAATATTTTTGAGTTTTGAATAACCTAGTATTCAAAATAATGATTACCTTGAGTTGTTAGAAGCTTTACTTTATATGGAGTTTGGTTTATTTTACTCTTAGTCTAGATGTTATAATTGAAGACTTGCTTGGGTGTAGTAGAAAAATATGTTGAAAATGCATGAATTTTCTTTCCAATATGCTTGCTTAAGTAATGAGAGGCATTTTGTTAGAAAACAAATCAATTCTTAGCAAATACATTAAATTACCTTTATTGATAATAGTTAAAAATATCGTTTGCAAAATATTATTTCAATTATCGGAATGGTATGAGGACTTAAAAGATTGAAATACATATATGCATGTTAATTGAACCTATAATGACACACCCCGACCGAGGTTGAGACATGTTGGCCGTCACGTGAGGGTGACATAGCCAAGTGTGCAACATAAGTGTATACGATAATAAGAAAATGCGAATAAATAAAAACCAACTAAGACTTAGCTATACTAAAGATAATACTAAATGTGTGGAAGTAACTAAGTCAAGCTACAAACATTTTAGAGCATAGGTATCACAAGTGCAGTCAAACTAAACAAGTACTAATTATACAAACAAGGAGAAGATTCCTACTTATTTATGGATATGTCAGAACCACCGGGAAGTCCTCGTGAGCCACCAAAGATGATCAGCTACCTAGAACCTGGAGGGGTGTAAAACAGAAGGGTGAATGGGCAAAAACAAAGCGTTTGAAAACATATTTATCTTTTCTGAACACAGTAACCCCTCACTATAAAACCCGTATAGTTTCCAGAAAATAGTACTACATATATATATATATATATACATAAAACAACGCACAAGGGCAGTGAAACCCAAAATATGCCATGTCATAGCGTATAAATCATGTAAGCCAAGTGTAGAATCAATGTAAAATAACATGCCAGTCGGAGTCACTTAATGTGACCTATACGACTGGACTATAGCTCATCAACCTAGGCTAGCACACGAGTCGGAGTCACTTGATATGACATGTACGACATGTTAGGTATAAATATTTACGCTCAAGTGCTATGATCACGTGAAGGCTGTGCGATAAATTGCGGGTCACCTACGAGTTAGAACCACCTATTGTGGTCTGTACGACAGGCTGGCACCAGACTTAGATCCAAGGTGAGCGTGCGGTGCGGAAGGTGAATGATCATGTGAAGGTTGTGCCCTAATCTCCAGGCGGGAACACTAATACCGGGTGCAGCCCTGATGAGCTCTAAATAAATATATGCATACGAATGCAACACAACCCATTCAAACACATCATACTCACCTGAAGCTTACCTGAGTCTCCACATCATCACACAATATAATTCACAAGTATAACAGTGCAATACTCAAAGTGCAACTCATTGCGACATGGCATTTAAAACATAAATCATTTAAGAAAACGTTCTGGAAACCATATCATATATATATAGAAAGAAAATTCCATTAGGGAATATTCCGTTAGATAGCATAATACTCCGTTTGAAATTTCTTCAATATCTTTGTTATTTCTCCACCAAAATTCATAAATTTTATATGAATTTGAAGCCCTCAAATAGTAGAACATAACCTTACCTATTAAGGGTCCTAAAATTAACGGGAAGTGATCGGAATAAAGCTTGGAAAATCCGGCTAAACCTGCAACTTCGCAAACCCGAGTGTTCTGACATTCAAACCACTCCAAAATTGTTCCAAAATACTAGGGAAGTTAGATGCGTACCTTCTTAAGTCTCAAAACCAAATAAATCCTTCGCGATCACATCAGAGGAAATTGGACCCCTTGCCGGAGCTCGGGTTTCCCGAGTTCTCGACGTCTAATCTTCAAACTAATAGTACAGTTAGACTCGTGAGGTCACGAGGAATACGATGGTGACAAGTTTATGTTCGATCTGAGGCGTTTTGATGAAAGTGGGTGTGTGTGTGTGTGTGTGAGGGATTTAGGTGTACGGACAGAGAAGAATCGAGAAAGAATGAAAGGGTGAGGGTATGGGTGTACGTGCGTGTGTGTGTGTATGTGTGTGGTCACGGATTGGCCAAAAAGAAATAACAACAAGCCCTGATTGGGCTATTGTGAGAGAAAGGAAGAGAAAATGTTATGTGGCCCAAACATAAATGAAACCAACCCAAATTAATATTTCCACAAAGTCTCGCTCTAAAATCATCGTAACATTTTTGTTAAGGAACCGATTTGACCAATTCGCTTCAACGCGCTCGTGACGTCGAGTACGATTTAATTACATCAGCAAGAAAATCAATTTAAATCTGAATATGTACATCCACGTCACTAAACCACGAAGGCATTATCGTCATTTTACACTCTCGAGGAGAAAATATATAATAATTCGGGACGGGTCGTCACATATAACGTTTGATTGTCAGAAAAAAAGAAAATGATGAAAAAATTCCTTTTTAATTTGTCAAGTTTTTAAAAAAACATGTAGACGGGTAAAAAAAGGGATAAATAAGTAAAAAAGGCTAAAAGCATTAAAAAATGGGTATGCGCTTATGAGTATGGTTAATCGTTTATAAACGATTATTGGGTATAGGTATAACTGTTTATGCAAATACCTAACAGGTAAACAATTATGTGGGTAAGAGTTTAAATAGTTATGGGTAAATAACTGTTGCTACCCGTCTGCCATAACAGTTGCCCCATCCCTAATTGCAGATGGATAAGAAAGAAGGTGTGGATGGATGAGTCGGTATGACCCGTATGGGGTAGATCCCATTCTTTTTATTTAAACTTTTTTTAAAATTAATTGTCACGTCAGCAAAAATATGGTCCTGCATTTGCCACATCATCACTTAACGTTCAATTTAACACATTACCTAACGGAGGTCTAATATTGCAACAAAATCGTAAGTTGATGTATGACATTGTGTTCAAAACATGAGGTATGAGTTTGTTATATGATCCAAAGTTGAGGTGGAAAAATGTAATTTACCCTATTATATTTCATCATTTTAAAATTTCCTCAAAGTACTCTTGACATAGTTACTTTTGTGAAGTCTAGTTTTAGTTATTTGGCTTTCCTTGTCAAAAGTTGTAAATGATACGACACATGTTATTAGATTGTCTCTGGTTTTACAACTTTAGTATGGGTTCATCTTGCTGGATATTGTGTAGAAGGCTTTGGTCGAAGACAATTCATCATCACAAAAGGTTTGATCATTCATATACATTCCAGGCATAAAGCTGAGTTCTTTTTGTCTAGTCAATAATTTTCATTGTTGTTCAGCTATCTGGACACACTTTTTAAGTCAGCCCACATGGGCTTTCTGACAACTTTGTTCCAGGTTGAAATCTCAGCTTTAGAATTGCTCAGATTGAGCTCTGCATCAACAAGTGGCTTTTGTCCTTGTTTGGACAAAAAATATGGTTGCTCCTATGTTAAAACCCTGGCTGCCTTCTTTGTTTCCTTGGCTAGAACATTTTACATTAATCAAAGAGTGAGTTTGAGCTTAGTGCTTTCTCCTTTAATTGCCCAGCCACAAAACTGTTCTTATGCATTAAAACCCCAATATCATTGTGCATCTAGGTTGCATTAGTTCTCTTGTTTTGTGTTGTGTTCTTGACCTAGCTTTTGAGTTAAGTTTCTCAATTAGATCAAGTTTTGGATTATTGTCAGTCTCTTCCTTCAAATGTTTAATTGGAGAAACTGATTGGTTTTAAATTCAAGTCTCATGTCATATGCATTAATCGTGTTGGTTCTCGGTGCCACAAGGTGGAGAACTCAGGAAGAGGTGCCGCTTTGTGAAGATCGAATTAGTTCATCTTGTGTAAGGCAAGGTTGCACAAAGGTAAAGATGCTCCTTAGATAGGATCTAAGAATTAAGCTTGTGTGGTCTTTGTATGAACCTTGTTTACACTAGTGAATTAGACTCACTGGAGAGTCCCCGGTTCTTTAACCCAGAGGTGGATTTTTTCGACCAAAAACATCTTGTGTTTATTATTGTGTTTATCAGCTTTTTTGATATGAGTTGCAATCACCATGACCTGTTTTTGTAACTAAGTTAATCAGTGAATCTGTACTGAACTGGATCTTAGTTAACTAGGAACATTTCAGTAGTTCAAGTCTTTAAACAGATTGTTTCTGCTATTGTTAAACTAATCATTTGATCTTAGTTGACTAGTGTTGCTGACTAGTCAATCAAGCACATACATAGATTTTTAAGTACATGTTATTTCGCTTAGTATCAATTTCAACTTTACATAAACAAGGAAAGCTAGAAAAGATAATCAACTCAATTGGCCCCTTACACGATCTGATTTCTGAATTTAGGTATTTAATTAGGGATGTTAAGAAAAAGTTTACACTTTTCTAATTTCATGTGTTAGTAAATACAGTGAAATTAAGAAAGTGAAGTTATTCTCAAAATCTTATTTTAGTAACTGCAGGAAACTCATTAAAATAATTCTTAACTTCTATTCCCCATAAGTAAACATGCCATTAAACTTTTAAAATTTCCTATTACTCTTAAACTTACTCATACGAGGATAGTTGTTTTGTTTACTTGTTTAGTATATCCCAAACCCTAAATCTTCCTTAGAAAAGTAGTCAACATCTCAACCCAAAATTGTATGTGCTTTAACTTCAGTTGTAAGTCCAAATAAAAGACCAATTTAAATTCAAAATCCAATCAAGTCTTAGAACTCTTTAGCCCATTGCAAATGATTGCTGAAGTTTCTGATGTCCATGTACACCGCCAAGCAAAGTCGGTCGCTCATAGACTTGCTAGATATATGTCCTCCATTCGGGAGTTTATTGTACTTGGTTTGATGAACCTCCTTTTATTATTAGTGATCTTCTTGAGGAAAACTACTCCATCCCTTGTACTATTTAGTATGTCTGGCTTTGAAATGAAATGTCGCATTTTCTTCAAAAAAAAAAAAAGAAGAACCTTGCAAATCAAGCTGCTATGGCTTCTAACTACATGTATTTCTCTTATATGCAGTGGTGAGTCTAGGAAAAAGTATTCGGAGGGTCACATATGAAAGTTTACAAACATTAAGACATATAATAACCTTAAAAATTAATCATAATTCCGTTATTCATAATTTATAGAACAATAACAATGCAAGTCACAATTGTGCACAATGTTTTTCATATTTTAAAAACGCTGCATTATAGCTTCATTATTAATGGAAGAAAAACATTGCCCAATATAAACCACATGCTATCACTCAGCCATTTATCTCCCATTCAGTTACGTAATGGACATTTCACAATATTCATAGCAGAATAGGCTCTCTCCACTAAAGCAATAGCATCCAATATAACTCCACCATGTTTTTTGCAAGACTACCAATTCCTTTCAACTGAGAAATTCACTACTTAAATGCATATCAAGAATATAATACACAAGTTGATATTTAGAAAAATAATAAGAATGAACACATCTCATTGAGGCATTTTATCAAGTAGCTGGAAGGCATGCATGAAAGACAACTCCGACCTTCAGAGGGGTAGCACCCAAGTCATCCATGGAGGTTCACTGAAATTCAGGAGGCCAGCTGACCCCCTATATAACAACCTGTCCTGAAATTTACAGAACAAATGAGTATTTTTGTATTTTCACTAAGTTTGGGATATTTATTTTAAAAATTATTTTTGGGCCTTAATGTGTGTGCCCGTGGGGCCCATTTGTTTCAGTTTTGTCCCCCGAGGCCCAAGTTTCTCTCTCTCTCTCTCTCTCTGTTCCATTTCTGTCTCTCTCCCTCGTCTTTGCTCTTCTCTCCTCCCTGGGAGTAACCACAAAGACCACCACCCACACAATCATTCTTCTCTCCTCGTGAGCTCCACGAAATCTGGAGTAGAGGAGAAGCACACAAGCTCTCCGTGGCATCATTGGTGGCCATTGTACACCTCATCCTCCAGTGAACAGTCGACCATGGTAAGCTCCTTGAACCCTATAAATTGTGTTTAGAAGTGTTTTGTAATGTCTCTGAATAGTTTATGTGGTTTTTGGATGAAGGATATCTCGGAGACCCAGAATTCCGACGAATACCTGTGACTTTCAGACCACTTTCCTGCCAACTCCGGCCACCACACGTCGTGAAAGTGGTGGTTATCTTCCTTATTCATTGGGCTTCAATTTGGTATATTGCATGACTTGTTTTGGGTGAAGTGCGAGGTTGACCGGAGTTTGGGAAGCTTCGGTTTCCTTTTTTTTGTCGAAACCAGGCCGTTGAGCCGTCCCAACCCAAAACCCAAAACCCTTTCTTCCTGAACCGACCTAGGTTTTTGGGCCATGGACCTCGGCCCAGACCTTGGCCCTTTAAGCTGAGCCCAACCAAAGCCTTATGCCTAGCCTAGTTACCAAACCCATCCACCCTACAAACCTTTTGGACCTAGGGCCTTGGACCGTACGAACTTGGGCCTCTGGCCTGGTAGCCTCATGCCCAAAACTCGTTTGACCCAACCCATTTAACCCAGCTGTTGACCTGATGGAATATTCTATGGAATATTTCCTATCTTGGAATATTCTCGTGTTGACTTTTTGTTAATTTTTTCAAAATTTATCCGGGACCCTTCTTACGGTAATTCAACGTCCTGAATCCGTTTCCAATGTTCGTTTTCCCAAATTTAATCATTTTAATAGAGTTTTATTAATTGGACCCTTTATGTGCTTAGGTGCATTTATTGTGGCATTTTCGTCTTCGCTAGTTTGCGTGGCTCTTGGCGGCGAAGTATTAGTGAGTGGACATTTTCTATAATGCATGTTTTAATAATAAAAATGTATACATGAAAAGCATGATTTAATGATTACGTTTTGTGAAACGTTTTATGAGTAAATTAGTTTTACGCTTTATGATTATCATGCTTTGCTGAGAATATTTTGGAATACCATGCTTTATCAAATTTATGTTCTTTATAGTATATATGATGGATGACTATATACTATTTATGAACATGTTTTTACACTTCTTTTTAGAATATATGATGGATGACTATATGCTATGAAGATGTTTTTGAGATATAAGTACTTTTGTTGGAAATATTATTTTCAATGTTTTGTGTGTATCTAATGGTCACTGTCCAGCCTACGGGCGTATGTCCTACATATGAGCGTATGATCTACCTACGGGTGCGTGACAGTCCTGCCTACGGGCGTATGTTCAGCCTATAGGTGCGTGGCGGTCCTGCCTATGGCGATTATGATACCACTAGTTAGCACACTATATCTGATTTATGTTTTATGAAAGGTTTTATGGCATGCTAGGGTTTTCGGAAAACCTATCACATACTATGCTATTAGTTTTCATGGGGTGGGTTGCAAGGAAGGAGGTGAGGAAGATGAAGATGAGTTTTTTTTCTTTTTCCTTCTTCTTCTGGGTTGCAGGTTGGGTGGAGGAAGGAGGGAAGACGAAGTGGGGGTTGCGGGGAGGTGTGTTTCAACTTTTGTTTTTTGGTTTTTTTTATTATATTTATTTAAAAGATTCAGGTTTTAAAAAAAAATTAAAAAATTGTTTTTTTTGCCACGTGGCACAAATGTGGCAGCCACGTCACGCTTAACGAATCAATGGATGGAAAATGTAAGGGAGGTATTATTTTGAAATAAAATAGTATGTGAGGTATGAAAGTGAAATGTTTTAAAGATGTTGATAAGGTTGTAATAGACCTCAAACCTGAGGGGCTACTATGACGTTATCGTATTCTACGTACATACTTTTGAACTTACGTTGTTTTATGTTTTCGACTTTATATCTTTATAAAGTATATGTTTCTACTTTTACACTGATGGGGGAAAAAGGTATGAGCCTAAAGGCATGAAAGATGGAATCATTGCAACCTGATCGCGACGGGGTGGCATTTTCCCTTTCGTGCAACCGCTCTGATTTGATTTCTTTGTTTTATATATATATATATATATATATATATATATATATATATATATTCCTATTTTCGAGTATTTCAGTGTAGCAAGTTATTTCAAAATTTCAGGATGAAATTTTATTTAACGGGGGTAGATTGTAACAACCCGTCCCAGAATTTACGGAACGAATGAGTATTTTTTTATTTTCACTAAGTTTGGGATATTTATTTTAAAAATTGTTTTTGGGTCTTAATGTGTATGCCTATGAGGCCCCTTTGTTTTGGTTTTGTCCCCCGGGGCCAAAGTCTCTCTTTCTCTCTCTCTCTGGGTTCCATTTCTGTCTATCTTCCTCGTCTTCACTTTTCTCTCCTCCCTATGAGCAACCACCGAGACCACCATCATTATACCCACTCCGACGACCACCACCCACACCATCATTCTTCTCTCCCCGTGAGTTTCACGAAATCTGTAGCAGAGGAGAAACACATAAGCTCTCTGTGTCTCGTGGCACCGTGGGTTACCACTATACACCTCCTCCTCTGGCGAACCCTCGACCATAGTAAGCTCCTCAAACCCCGTAGATCATGTTGATGAGTGTTTTGTAATGTCTTTGAATAGTTTTTATGGTTTTTAGACAAAGAATACTTCGGATGAGCTAAGCCCAGAATTCTGGCGAATACTCGTGACTTTCAGACCACTTTCCGACCAATTCCGGCCACCACACGTCGTGAAAGTGGTATGGTTCTCTTCCTCATTCCTTGGGCTTCAATTTGGTATATTGCATGATGTGTTTTGGGTGAAGTGCGAGATTGACCGAAGCTTGGGAAGCTCCGGCTTCCTTTTTTCATCGAAACCAGGTCGTTGGGCCATGCCAACCCAAAACCTTTTTTTAATGAACCAGCCCAGGTCTTTGGGCCATGGACCTCGGCCCAGACCTTGGCCCTTTAAGTTAAGCCCAACCCAAGCCTTAGGCCCAACCCAGTTTCCAAAGCCATCCACCCCAGAAACCTTTTGGCCCCAAGCCTTTGGGCCATACAAACTTTGGCCTCCGGCCTGGTAGCCTCAAGCCCAAAACCCATTTGACCCGGCTATTGACCTGACGAAATACTCTTTGGAATATTCCGTTAGGGAATATTCTTGTGTTGACTTTTTCAAATTTTTCCTGGGACCTTTCTTAGGGTAATTCGACGTCCTGAATCTGTTTCTGAGGTCCGTTTTCCCAAATTCAATCGTTTTAATAGAATTTTATTAATTTGACCATTTATGTGCTTAGGTGCATTTATTGTGGTGTTTCCATCTTCGCTAGTTTGCATGTCTCTTGGTGGCGAAGTATCAGTGAGTGGACCCCTTCTAAAATGCATATTTTAATAGTAGAAATGCATACATGAAAAGCATGATTTAATGATTACGTTTTGTGAAACGTTTTATGAGTAAATTAGATTTACGCTTTATGATTATCATGTTTTACTAAGAATATTTTGGAATACCATACTTTATCGGATTTATGTTCTTTATAGTATAAATGATGGATGACTATATACTATTTATGAACATGTTTTTACACTTCTTTGTAGTATATATGATGGATGACTATATGCTATAAAGATGTTTTTGAGATATATGTACTTATGTTGGAAATATTATTTTCAATGTTTTGTGCGTATCTAGTGGTCACTGTCCAGCTTACGAGCGATTGTTCTGCCTACGGGCGTATGTCCACAGTTCTGCCTACGAGCGTATGTTCTACCTACAGGTGAGTGGCGGTCTTGCCTACGGGCGATTATGATACCACTAGTTAGCACACTATATATGATATATGCTTTATGAAAGGTTTTATGGCATGCTAAGGTTTTCGGAAAACCTATCACGTACTATGCTGTTAGTTTTCATAAACTTTGGGGGTTAGTATATTGATAACTGTTTCAGTATTATATATATATATATATCAACTTGGTCCACTCATGTTTGTTTTGCGCCCCTTCAGGACTTAGAATCGAGGCGTACAATCTCAGCATCAAGGCACTCCCGCATCGACATCTTCCAGTCCTCTCGCTGTATGACCCATTCCTTTGTTTATTCAATTTTATATTATTCTTTTTAGTGTTCTAGATTAGTTGTATGCTCTGAACACGTTCCTCAATTGCATACTCATGTATTTTAATTTATAAGATTTATTTTTAGTCATTAGTCTCATGCATGTATATATGGCTTCGTCACCTTCAGGTGTCGGCCAACACGTGTCTACCCTGTTGATCAGTGGATATCAGGGTCGGGTGTGTCACCCTTGCCCCTTAATTGATCTAGTGCTTATATGGACCCAATCAGGACCCAACAATTTTTTGTTGTAACTTTTAAAATCCAATATTGCTCTTTAACAATTTTCTCCGTTGACCCAACACATATGACTGGGGGAGCAAGTTAGAATGAGTTTCCGATTTTCGACCGTAACATTTTTGAATCCGAACTAAAAAATTCTCAATTCAAATATTTTCCAAAAAATTGGCTCGGAAATCAGAATGCATTTAGCAATTCTGATAATTCTGAATTTCTTAAACGAATTATTTCAAAGTGTTCAAAACTTATTCTTCAAAAAAAATAAAAAAATCTTCCAAAAACTTCCGATTTCTTATAGTTATTTACTCAAGTTATTTAATTTCTTATCAACTTTTAAATTTTATTGCTAGTTTTGAATCTTTTTTTTTTTTTTTTTTTTGTATTAGACATACTTGTATATATTAAAAATGGATAACCATACTATCATACCACAAAATACTTGAATCTGTACATAAGCATTTACCAGATATTTAGAAAGAACAATAAGTTACATGTACAAAAGAAAAAATTGAGAGTGTTAAAAACTTGTAAAATATATTAATTTTCGGTGTTAAAAAACTTGTAAAATATATTAATTTTCGAATTATGTTTTGAAATTTTCAAGATTATTAAGATTCCGAAATTTCTAAAAGTTTCGAAAATTTATGTCTTGAATAGAATCCGATTTTGAAATTTTGGAGCGAAATTTGAAAATGTTGTCTGATCCAACCCTTCCGAGAAATACTCTTACCTATAACCATGGTCTAAATGCCGATATTATCGGCGAAATATCGCCGATAATATCGGTTTTGGGAAAGAAGGATATTTTAACACTTATCCAATGAGTTTTCGTCCAAATATCGCGATATTATCGATATTATCGATAATAGCGCGATATTACCGATAATATTGCGAGATGAATTGATAATATTGCCTCTCGAACAACTGAGTCGACCCGGATGGGGGCGAGTTGAACCGGTCGAACATACTCAACTCGTGGTCATACATGGCCTTCTTGGTGGGGTTAGAGAGGACGTTCCAGGCCTCGGAGACCAGCCGAAAGGCATAATCAGCGTAAGGGAAGCGATTCCGGTGGGGGTTCAGCAGAAGAGCGAGTCGGTGGTACTGAGTCACGACCAAGGAAGAAAAAATCGATAATATCGGCAATATTTCGCCGATATTATCGTTTTTTTGGGGGTCCGATATTTTTTTAACAATCCAAATGATTTTCGTCAAAATATCGCGATATTATCGATAATATCACGATATTTTCGAAATTATCGATAATATCGCGACATAATACCAAAAAATACTTAAAAATTCTGAGAAATCTCAACACATACTACACTTGATCATAGCCCAAAGGCCGAGCAAGTCATGCTTTTCTCACCTGGGGAATGTGGCTTTTATAGGCCTTCTTGCTTGCTCACTGCCCTCGCGTGGGCGATGTGGGACTCGACCCAATGGGAGAGAAAATCAGAATTTCGGCCGGAAATCCACACCCACTTTAAACGGCCATAACTTTGTCAAAATTCAACAAAATCAAGCAAGACAAAAATGAAAGTTGTAGGCCTCGAAGAGACGAAGAGACGAAGAGAATGGTACCTCACACGACATCTGACTCGTCGGGGTTTGGCCGGAAAATGCCTCGAAAGCCACTGAGGTCGCCGGAAACTGGGTAAGATTCAAATGAGTATAACGTTTTCAATACTCAACGAAATTGAGTGAAACAAAAAGGAAAGTTGTACTACTCGACGAGACGAAGAGATTGATACCTTGCACGCCGGCCAACTCGCCGTGGTTTGGCCGGAAAACCAAAACGTAATATGTTCTACTGCTTAGCAAAAAAAGCTACAAACCCTTTGCTTATCAACAAAAAAAGACAAGTCCTTGCACTAGATATACTTTCAAATTACGTTGAATAGCAACCTGATATATGTATTCGGACGAATTATAAAACAATTGACACACTCCTGGCTTCCAAAATTCAATTCTTTTACTTTATATAAACTTGAAAAAACATAATCGGCATCCAAATTAAAGTTTAGTCTTATTCAACGTATTGATTTTCAATCGTTAATTGATATACTATAATTTGGAACTTCAACGCCTAGACGCATGCTTATGTGTAAGAAATTTAAAGTGTCAAATTCGGCACATTATTCTTCATCATTTTATTCACTTCGGCACATTATTCTTCATCAAATTCGGCACATTATTCTTCATCATTTCATCATTTTTTTAATATCCTAAATAAAACCTCCCAATATTGTACTAATTAATTATATATAAATGATTATGGTGTGTTTAAACTTCTTTCATTAATTACTACATATTTTCTACACTCACAATGTTTGCCAGCTCGCTATATAATCAACTTAAATCAGTTAAATCCATCATGCAATGCATTTCCTTCCAATTTTTTGTGATAAACTAATAGATAATTGACTAAATAAACATCCTGCAAAGTTTCAATAAAAATTTCCAAGTTTTTCTTACAATTTCCGTGGTTTCCATGTAATTTTTATCGATATCGATATTATCCTGATATTTCCATCGATATTTCCGTGTTTTCGGACTACCGATATTTCCGATATTACCGATATTTTCTTCCTTGGTCACGACGATTTCGAGGTTCTGAGTGTACTGGGCGAGTTGGAGAATAGCGTACCAGTCGGGCTACTGGTTTTGGTTGTTGATCTGGGATTCAGTGGCGAGAAGAGTGTCAGCGACGGCGATTATCTGCTCGGTGGCCTCGAGCCTGGGGTCAGTCTCTCGGGCTTGGATCGCGAAGGTCTTGGTTTCCTGCAAGTCATGCGCCGACAGTAGCTTCACGGCACTCCGCTTCCGCCCTGTTGGTGTTGAAATTGAACTCCATTTCTCTCTCTCTTCTCTCTCTTCTCTCTCTCTCTCTCTCTCTCACTCCCCTTCCTGCCTTTCATGGTTTTCGGTGAAGTTCGGACATAGTAGAAGGGTGGGGGAATTTTGGGTGGACGAAAGAGGACCTGGGTTGTGACTGAAATGACGGAGATTGTTTGGTGGTGGGTGGGAGGTGTAGTAGGGGTATTTTGGGAGTTTGGAAAAAGTTTGATCTGATAAATCTGGGACCGGCGTTTTATCTGGATGCGTAATGAGAGTGACACGTAACACGTTGTTGTTGTTGAGGGTTTTGAGCACACTTGGACTCGGTTAATGGATTGAGATTTTAAACCAACGGAACTGCTACCCTTCAACACCTTGACCACCATATCATTTATGTTTTTGTGAAAATATGCTAAAATATTTATATATATGGTTTTGTTTTGAATTCTTTTTGCAAGAAACAAATTTGCATATGACAGCTCGCTATATAATCAACTTAAATCAGTTAAATCCATCATGCAATGCATTTCCTTCCAATTTTTTATGATAAACTAATAGATAATTGACTAAATAAACATCCTGCAAAGTTTCAATAAAAATTTCCAAGTTTTTCTTACAATTTCCGTGGTTTCCATATTATTTTTATCGATATCGATAATATCCCGATATTTCCATCGATATTTCCGTGTTTTTGGACTACCGATATTTCCGATATCATCGATATTTTATACCTTGCCTATAACTGATGGCATTAACTAATTAATACACGTGACTTAGTAGATTCGAGATTAAATATTTTTGTTTGTATAAGTAATATCTTGTGGTGGGACAATGGAATCGAAACCATGCATGACCTAATATTTCAACAAATTAAAGCCGCACAACTTCAATATGACCACAGTTCGAGGTTGAAATATCAAGTTATCAACCACGACCTAATGGAATTAGTAACCCTAGCCTTGACAACCTCGAATTATCTACGAACAGACGAACTATACTTCATCTTTTTGGAAAAAAAAAATAAAAGTTATGAACCACCAACTATCCAATATATTTAGTCCTCAACATTCAGCTGCATGTGCAGTAGGTATGCAGCTGTGGATGGAGTTGTAATTATTGGGTTTCATGTCGATATATATAATCTAGAGTGGATTTAAGTGAGAATAAAATGCTTGCTCCTGCATGCATGCGGTTAAGTAATTAGAGCGATCAAATAATATAATCTTATGTCCAATGCAGTACACCAACGCAAACAATGTGAAGTAGAATTATTGTTTGAAATGACCCCAAAAAGAAAAAGCATGGGTTCAAAATGAGAAAGAAAATGTGGTTGGCCCCCAGAAAAAAAAAAGATTCTTCTTCTAGTCCTCAAGAGGTCGGATCATGTTTCATATGCAACTACACTATTTCTTTTGTTGATTGAATATGTTTCAAAAAGTTATTTACTTATTTTCTATCTTCGTATGTCCACTCGCCTTTCGTGATTTATCAACTTAAAACGTTTTGATATATTATGGCATGGTCTCCCTCTAAGAGAGAAAAAGAAGAAGTGAAAAATGCCATTAGTCATAGGTCCTAGAAAGCAATAATTTAAGCTGATTTTTAGTTGGCTGTGAAAAACAATAGTACCAGCCGGCTGCAGGTGACATGCATTCCCCTTGTAAAATGCGTGTTCTAATAAAATTAAATGGCATTGTCAAGAAATGAGAGTGCAACATTGGATCTTCAAAAGAGATAAAATGTCCAAATTAGCACTAACATTAAAAAATGCAGCAACAATATTTTTCAACCGAAAAGTTAAATTTGTTGTGGCATAACATGGATTGGCAGCCCTCACCCTTATTATCAAAATTGACAACAACTTTAATTCTTTTTTTTAATTGATTATTAAATGCATTTTATTAATTTTATGGATAATGCTTGGTTACTCACCAGTAAGTACTCACCTTTTGATTTTATCTAATGATATTTTAACATATTTTATAACTTTAAAAAATAACGGACACATCAAATTTTTGGGCTTTGAAAAAAAAAAGGAATACATGACATTTTTTTGTTGGGCCAGATGAGAAAGTGAGTGTTCACTAGTGAGTACTTAAGAGTACCTAAGTGTTATCCTAATTTTATTATTGTTTTTTGTTTTAAAACATTAATTATAATAATTTAATGTAACAAAATAATAGTTTATTTTGACATATCGGGTGGAAAATAAAATTTTAAGATGTCAAAGTGTCACATAAGCTCAAATTTAATTTTATAATTAATATTTGACATCTACTTTCATGGTGCTTTTAATTATGCGCAAAATAAAACAGGTAAAATTTGATAGCTCTTTCATATAGAATTTAGAGGCTTGTGTAATTTGAGCATCAAAATCAAAACAAAGTGGTATTTAGTAATGAATACAGGGTGTAGCGGTGCTGGGGCGGAAGCGGCCAAACTCATTGTTTTTAACAAGCGATATTATTTATACTAAAGGGGGTGGGGGAGTGGACTAGGCCTCATAATGGACGAGCCATAATAATGTGGATTAAATTCACCTTTGTCAAGAGTCGAACATCAAACCTCTCACTTATAAGTGAAGAGGAATATCACTAGACCGTAGTACTTAATTTTTCAATATTGGACAATTCTTGATTTAGTAATGTAAACTATCTTGTCAGACTACGCATTTGGCTGTTACTTACAATCATATATAGTTTATATATATTAATATGCACGTGTATGTGTGAATGGAGAAGTAAGGTTCACCTTTAGATGCTTAATTAAGATTCCCAATAGCAGAAATTAGGATGCAATCCCCAACCATCAATATCTTTGATTGAAATCCTATTGATTTTAAATTTTTGATCAAAGTCCTTCTACTTTATACACATCAGCATATTTACATTTAAAACTTTATGCCACCCATAAATGTAATTAATTCAAATCTTTTAAAAATTTCATAAGAGTATTGAGAACTAATCAATTCCTACATATTAGGCAAAACAAAATATGTTTTGGCACATAGCTTTTATTTCGTTTATATCTTAGTTTGAATTCAAGTTATTTCTTTGATGGGTACATGTGAATTTAAATGTA
This sequence comes from Malus fusca, assembly GCA_035220775.1. Taxonomy (NCBI): domain Eukaryota; kingdom Viridiplantae; phylum Streptophyta; class Magnoliopsida; order Rosales; family Rosaceae; genus Malus; species Malus fusca. Next base: position 23,250,168 of record CM069072.1, on the reverse strand, counting down.
CCCATTGATGCATTTGGGATATTTGCACCCATAAACATGTTATTGTTTTTCTGGACTTGTTACATATACAATTTTTATAACGTGTATATTTGAGTTCCACATTACAATTGGTACATTCTTTCTCACAATTCCTTTGTTGGGGTACAATTACAGTGGGTACATATAAATATGAGATAATATTATAGATGGGTACAAAGATGAACACAAAAGGCAGGTTTAATTTGCACTTTGTGGGTAGAAAGACAAAAGAAAATTTTGGTTCATGGGTACAAAGATTGAAACATAAACAATTGTACCGCAAATATACTACAATTAACGGTGTTATGATTTTGTACTCTGCAACTTTTGGATTGCTTGGGTGATTTTACAGAAGAAAATTGTGTGTGGGTTCTAGTTGGCTAGGTTGTACCCACCAGTAAGCAGTGCAGATTATTTCAAATTTGAAAATCAAATTAAACTGATATTTGGTGTGCCTGATATCACTGATATGTGATATAAATTTGGGATAATTTGGAGGTTAATTAGATTGGATAATTTGGAGGTCTCAGAGGAAAGGTTAGTAATTTAAGGTGCATATATGTTCATCGTTAAGGTGAGCTAGCAGAATGTAATTTATCACAATGTAATAAATGGAGGACTTGAATCAAAGCTTTTAAACTAATAAGATGTTAGTCTATAATATATGATCAAGAGGGACCATAAACTAAGTGTCCCTTTACAATATGATGAGATCTAAAAGGGTTCATACATAGAGTTTATATCTAATATATGTGTGTGGGTGTTTACTTAGCAATATGGTATTTCCCACAAGATGTAGTAGGACAAGGATGCCAAAACAGTGTATGTAACGACACATACCTCTGCAGTGGATAATAACATAAGAGCACTGTTCTAAAAATCCCCGTCTAGTAGGGGTGGGCACTTAGAACCGAAAACCGAAACCGAAACACGAACCAAATCGAACCACACCGAATGGTTTGGTTTTGCGGTTTTGAAACGGTTTCGGTTTTGAAACGGTTTCGGTTTTGAAACGGTTTCGGTTTTGAAACCAAACCGCAACATAGAAAACGGTTTGGTTTCGGTTTTGGCTTTTGAAAACCGCACCGAAACCGAACCGCACCGCAAATATTAATAAACATTTAATTAAATGTCCATATTATATTTCATGTTTTAATTGGTTGTTTGTTAGAATCCATATACTTAGTATAGGACTCAACCACACTAGAATATCACCATTCATCACTTTTTTTCGTTCATTAACTTGAAGGACCTTTGTTATTTTATACCATCAGACACACATATATGTACAAGGGTGGATTGATCTTGTTATCAAGAGTCGAACAATGATCTAATGAAGTCCACTCATTTGAAGCATGATATCACATATTCTAGTATTAAAGTTTCGCTCACGTTTAATGAATTCAAATTTATTCAACTTGTTTTATGATAAACATTGTAAGGGACACCCTTTTGTTGCACAAACATGTTTTAACATCACAACTACATGCAACATGCTAATTGTTTACATAACAAATGTATTTTTCCTATTGCTATTGGGAAATGCTTATTAATATGTTAAATTGCAAATTGTACATTTTTTCTTAAAAACCAAACCGAAACCGTTTGAAACCGCACCGAACCGAACCAAACGGTTTGGTTTCATTTCGGTTTTGGCTTCAAAACCGCACCGCACCGAACTGCAAAAAATGTTGGTTTCGGTTTCGGTTTCACTCAAAACCGCACCGAACCAAACCGTGCCCACCCCTACCATCTAGCACCGCCTAGGCCTCGCTTAGGCGCTAGGTAGCTGACCATCACCCCGATTAATGCCTAGGCGTTTGAAAATTAAGAAAGGGCGCCTAAACTTGTTGAGGCGCTTGCTTAGACCGCCTAGCCCGCCCAGACCTGCCTAGACACCTGCCTAGGTTGCAACTCACTTAGAAAATAGATAACTTTCCTTTTGCATTTTATTGTTTCCAATAAATTGTAAGAGACTTGTTTCCAATAAATTGTAAGAGACTTCTTGAACACATTATATGTTTGCTCCTCATGTTTTCATTAGGTTCCAATTTTTCATAATATATATGTCATTCTACTTTCTAGTTTATGATGAAATTATATATATTTTAAGTATAAACAGACACTTATTTACACGAAATACAATAGATTTACTTAAATTCACCTAGTACGCCTAGGCACTAGGCCCCAGCCTGTCGCCCGATTAGCGCCTAGCATCTTTTAAAACCTTGCATAAGAGTTGTTTTTGTTTGGTGATCTGACCATCTAATTAATTCATAATTGCCGAGAAATAAACTCATCATGCCATCCATAATTAATCGGTAATGAGAAAAGAAGGTATATGTAATGGTTTTGCTTAAATTTAAGCTACCTCGTCCTGATCAACTTTATGAAGACTAAACCCTATCTCCTAGTTGAACAGATTGCAATGAATTATTATTGATCACGATTGAAGCGATGCAACAGCCCTTTTACAATTAATTAAAGAAAAAGAATTTGGTGAAGGGAAATTTGGTGAAGGGAGAATCAAATTAAAGAAAAGGAAGGAAAGTTACAACTTTGACATATTTCACGAGATTTGAAGCAACCCCAGCCACGTGATATTCAGAATATCTATGGAAACACAAATGGTAGGAAAAGACCCGTCTTTGTAACGGCAGCTTAATTAGTCTCCATTTATATTGGTTAGGGACCCTAAAGATACATATAATTGTTCATGTGTATATAAAATCATTCACTAATAATTGTAGCTAAAGCTGCTTTAGAAAGATTCTGCTGAAGCAATATATCACAGTTTCATCAAGTTCAGAAGGTTCAAGAAATCTAATTGGACCTTCCTGTTAACTAATTTTAATTCACACTTTAAGTTGGTACAATGGGGCCTTAATGATGTATTCAATTATTTTATTTAGCTTAATTGATTATTGGGTAAATTACATAGTAACCCCTTAGGTTTGAGGTCTATTACAACCTCATACAACATCTTTAAAACATTTCACTTTCATACATTAAGTACTATTTTATTTCAATTTCATACATCCGTTACATTTTCCATCCATTGATCCGTTAAGTGCTGACGTGGCTGCCAAATATGTGCCATGTGGCAAAAAAATTAATTTTTTAATTTTTTTAAAAACTAAATCTTCTAAATATTAAAAAAAAAATTATTATTAAAAAAAAAAAAAAACTAAAACCTTATTCCCCTCATCCTCCTCTCTTCTCCCCCCAACCCCCAAACCTCTCCCCCATCTTCATCTTCTTCCCTGCAACCCATAAAGAAAGAAAAAAAAAAAAAAAAACCCCCCTTCAGTTCGTCTTTCCGGCCCCCCTCTTCCCCTCTCTTCTCCCCCATCTTCATCTTCTTCCCCCGACCCCTTACCTGCAACCCAGAAAAAAAAATTAAAAAAAAACCCAGATCTCGTCTCGCCATCGCCGGGTTCGTGGAACGGGTGTGGATTTAAGGAGTGGGAGGGTGTTTAGAGGAGAGTGGGGGTGTGTAGAGAGGAGAAAAAGGTGGGTGGTGGGGTTGCAGATGAGAGAAGGGATGGGGTCAGGTTATGGGTGACCTGCATCGCCGGGGGGGGGGGGGGGGGGCTGGGGTGACGAGCGTCGCACCAGGGATATGGGTTTTGGGGGGATATGGGGTTACGGGGATATAAGGGACAGAGATCTGGGTTTTTGTTTTGGGGGGGGGGAGGGGGTGGGTTATGGGGATATGCAATAGGTTTTTTTTTTAATATATATATATATATAGAAAATTTAGGTTTTTTAATTAAAAAATTATTATTTTTGCCACGTGGTGTGCCACGTTGGCTGCCACGTCAGCACTTAACGGATTAATGGATGGAAAATGTAACAGATGTATGAAATTGAAATAAAATAGTACTTGAGGTATGAAAGTGAAATGTTTTAAAGATGTTGTATGAGGTTGTAATAGACCTCAAACCTGAGGGGGTACTATGTAATTTACCCTTGATTATTTATAAGTAAATTTACAAATGAATAAAAAAAAAAATAGAACGATTGAAAAAATTAACATGGTTTTAGGTTAAGTCTAGTATTATCTTTTCTTCACTTTTATTCCTTTTATACTCATTTTATCTTTCTTTTTTAAATATTAGAAATAAATTAATATCTTCTAATTTCAAGCATCTTATAATTCCAATAAAATCTACATAATACTTTTTTAACAAAAAAATTATTATACTAACACAAATCCATCTGCAAAATATATGATGCTAACTCAAGTAACAAATATATGAATGTATATATACCTATAAGGGAGCTATGAAAGGATTTTAGAATCCTTTAAAATCTAGGTGTAGTCAATTAAAAGATTTTAAAGGATTTTAAAATCCATCCAAATCTAAGTGTATTCAAAAAATTAAGATTTTGGAGGATTTCAATAAGTTGTGGATTTTGTGGGATTTAAGAGCCAAAAGTATATATAACTGTTGATCCTAAAAACTATCAAGCCTACGTGGCGCACAGGCCGAGTAACTAATAAGCTAACTACGTCATTCGGTTAGGTGCGAGCGTGCCAACTCGTCGACTAAGCTTGGCCGAGGAGTAAAATATGTCGATGTTGCGTTGGGTGCGCTGCGGACTTCTCGATCTTGCAATTGCAGCTGAGGAAGGAACACGTCTCGGCCTTCAGGTTCTAGAGCCTGAAGACAAGGCTGCTAGTTCTGTGAAGTTCAATATCAAATTCGGCTTTCAATGTGTCGAATGTAGTAACTTGTAACACCTCACTTCGCCGAGAAGGCTAACGAGATGACCTCTACCAATAAGGATTCGAAAATCCTTCTCGACCGAGACTTGGATAGATAACCAGTCGGCCTCGATGCAGTGCTGTTTATCCAAACTGAAAGTGCTCCGCGGTCGACTGATTCTACAACAACAGTGTTGTTTATCCAAACTGAATATGTTCGTCGGTTGCCTTCACAGTGCTGTTTATCCAAACTGAAGATGTGTTGGCGAAAAAGAAAATAAAAATCTCAAGATGTTTAAGAGGTTTTGCGTAGAGCGAGGGTTTGCGCAGGGCAGTTTGTGTGTTGAATTAGAGGGGGGCTTTCTAGTTGTCTACCGCTTGGTATTTATAGAAATCTGCATGCCCAAGTCACAGAAACCAATCCTAATTGCAATGTGACTCTGAATCTTTATTTGTTGTTATCCTCACGTCTTATCGCATCATTCAAAACTTGTTGTTATCCTGCAACCTGATGCAATTTTAATGAGCTAGATTATTGGATATTCAGTGATACTTTTTTTCCACCATCAGAACCTTTATCTATGCATGTACAATAACCTTCCACCAAATAACGTGTGCATGCATGATGATTCCTTCATCAACTTAAACTCTAAAAGGTAATCCATATAATCACCGTACCCCTAGATAAAGCCTACGTGCACCAATCCCATCCATGAATTAATTAGAAGGTCACAAATAGCAGTTCACTTCCCAAAACAATCTCATCTGCAAGTTACCAATGCATGCATGAAGACCATGTATCTATACGATTCTGATCAGATTGTGTTGCCATCTTATCACCATTTTTACTTCACCCTTATCTTATGCATGCATATATGTCCACCAAAACCGATCCAAACCACACATCCACACGCCAAACATCCAACTCAGCTCGAATCGTGCTGCCATGTTTCCAGTTTGAGATATATTTTCATCTTCCATATGAAAATGTCAAGATAAATCACTATTAAAAGATAATTATGATAAAAACCATAATATAATCCTTTAATAATAACAAAATTATCTTCATTTTTCATCCAACGGTTGGGAGCTATATCCATTCAACGGCCTTGATTGCACAGGCCGATGATGTAATTTTTGGTCTAAACACAGCCCCCCAGTTTCCTTGAGCTTCAGCTCATAAGCCGAATGGTTAAGGAAATTAAGTTTCTCAAGCCAACCACGAGTACAGCTTCACCAAAAATATATTGAATTTAAATCACTACCAAAACCTCTTCACCGAAGACAACCAGACAACTCATGCTAACTCTCACTTGGGCCGAAGAATTTCTAAATTACTTCGACGGCCTGTTTTCTCAAGTTTCTCGGTCGAGAAACACAAGATCGAAGAACAGTCATCGAGCTCGACAAACCAACTTCGGTCGTTGAACTGATGTCGAACTCACAACTTCTATCTCGGCCGAAGTACAATCTCCTTGGACTTGAAACCGAAATAAAACAAACACTCAGTGGCATGTCCCAGAGCCAAATAAATACCTCAGTGCCAAACGAAATTCCTTGGGCCGAGTATTAGTTATGTAATCACAATTTAGACTAAGTCTTCATGGTGGCACTTTTTACAATTTGTGCCATTGTTTCCAACAGGCATGGTTTCACCAAATAGAACCTTGATTCTCTCGGCTGTTTACAACTTGGAATGAGATACATTTCCAACATGTAGTCGCCGAGTGGTTGAGAAGTAAATAGGCTTCTGTGCTCACATCTTGGAGACCATCACCGATTACCCCAAAGCAGTGTTATCGTCGACTACATCCCAGAAAACCACCATCAAGTAGCACTTTGAAGCAAAAAATGATTTTATTCCTTAACCAGTCAGCAGCGCATACATTCTAATCTCTGTGAAGTTTTCTGTTCCAGACTTCACCCTATAAATTTTATACTCCACCGCTGATGCACATAATATATGCTCCATCGAGTACGAACACAAATCGGCGATACAAAGCAACAAAAAACTTTATTAACCTGGGTCTCGCTCTGCACGTTGACGATACAAAGCAAAGTTGCTTCATAACTGTCTTTCTCCACCAAATAGGCCATCATGCCTAGTTCGACGACTATCGACAAATAAACTTGGTGGATAGCCTTTGTAATTTTCTTAGTTATGACATACCAGAAAACTTGCCATGCACATACCCTCTGCTCTGAGAGAAGATTTGGGCCTCTCATTCTCTGCACGAAAAACTCGTACTGCTTCTGAATGGCGTCTTCCTTCTTCGAATTTATGAAAATTGACCGGAACCACTCATGTCCGTCATCATATACCCTAGTGTAGAAAATGGTGGAGAGGTTGATAGAGGCATGGAAGCTGAGTTTCTAAAACAGGTTTGTCTCATCGATGGCGAACGCGTCAGCCGAGTCGACGCCACTCCACTCAGTAGCCTTGGCTTGCAGGCTCTGCATTTTCTTTTTTTTTCACTGCTTGGTGGTGGAGTCTCTTGAATTTTTTTTTTTTTTTTTTTTTCAGTCGATGCCTCAAAGACCATGATCACCGAGAAGCAAACCATGATTCCTCGTTTTTCTCTCTTATGTGCCAAGTATCAAATTTCACCAAGCAGCTCCTTTATATATGCTCATCCTCGGCGAGTGAGGATTAGGCTACACGAAGGCCTACCACCTACTACGGGTGGCCTTCTGCAAACATCTTTTTCTTGCCCGGCTAAAGAACAACTTTTCAGTCGATGCCTCAAATTTTTCAAGTCCACACCATCTTGTTGCCCCCTTTATTTTCTTAAGTATCGGCCTGAAAGGTCGAATGGTTAAGAGAATAATTTATTCATCTTTTTATTTTTATTTTTATTTTAGCAAAAGAAAACAAAAGTGGCCGAACTATAAAGTGGAGGAGGCCAATGATGTTTTATTCCCAGTTGAGATCTTTTTATATCAAAATTCTCAATTTGATTATGCACTAGGCCGAATAAGGAATTTTTCCCAAATGTTTCTGACTTGACGAAATATTTTTTATCATCAGCCGCCGAATGTGTTGAACAATTATTATGGCCCCCTGGGCATAATTACTTTGTTAATTTCGGCTTTTAACTCGAACAACTTAGTCGAATGAGATTTCTCTATATCGGCTTTATCGCCAATAATCATATCGATTGGCGTGGTTTTGGTGCCTAAGACCATGTCTCCAATTACCATATCAATTGATGTGGTTTTATGGTCTGAAGCCGTGTATCGGTCTTGTTCGTCACTGGAACACTCCTCTGACGAATCATTTCCTGAGTCTATTTTTGGCTCAGAAACGTGAACTTTTTCTTCTAGGCCTACCACAATTTCAGTCTCGACCGAAAAAATAGGTGGCCTAGGTTCATCTTCAGCCGTCTCGACAATCGTCTTAGGCCGAATGTTGGTTGTGGCCGGAGCGAAAAATTGCCCCTCGGCCTTTTGATCTAACCATTCTTCAAATATAATTGACTTGAACCCAATAGGCATTTTCTTTTCGAGCCACTCATAAAATCGAGCTTTATCTTCATTTAACCATTGATCTTGTAATCTATGATGAACCTTGATCTTTATCATTTGAGAGAAAGATTTTTGCCTTTCTTTATTCGCTTCAATGATCCGGTCAATGAGTTTTTGTTACTCAACAATTTCCTTGAATAGGCGCCAAATCTCATCCTGCTAATTGAGATCTTGATATATCATGTGAACTTCGTAGTTTTAGCACGGGGTCCCACTGGCGTGCCAAAATGTTGACCCTAAAAACTACCAAGCCTACGTGGCGCGTAGGCTGAGTAACTAATGAGCTAACTACGTCATTCGGTTATGTGCGGGCGTGCCAAATCATCGATCGAGCTCAGCTGAGGATTAAAATATGTCGATGCTGCGTTGGGTACGCTGCGAACTTCTCGATCTTGCAAATGCGGTCGAGGAAGGAACACGTCTCAGCCTTCGGGTTCTAGAGCCCAAATGTAATAACTTGTAACACCTCACTTCGCTGAGAAGGCTAACGAGATGACATCTGCCAATAAGGATTAAAAAATCCTTCTCGACCGAGACATGGATAGATAACCAGTCGACCTTGACGCATTGCTATTTATCTAAACCGAAGGTGCTCCGTGGTCGGCTGATTCTATGGCAACAGTGTTGCTTATCCAAACTGAAGATGTTCACCGGTTGCCTTCACAGTGTTGTTTATCCAAACTGAAGATGTGTTGGCGAAAAAGAAAATAAAAATCTCAAGATGTTTGAGAGGTTTCGCGTAGAGCGAGGGTTTACGCAGGGCAGTTTGTGTGTTGAATTGGATGGGGGCTTTCCAGTTGTCTGTCGCTTGGTATTTATAGAAATCTGCATGCCCAAGTCGCAGAAACCAATCCTAATTGCAATGTGACTCTGAATCTTTATTTGTTGCTATCCTCACGTCTTATCTCATCAATCAAAACTTGTTGTTATCCTGCAACCTAATGCAATTTTGATGAGCTAGATGATTGGCATTTTGCCAAGGATATTCAGTGATACTTTTATTCCACCTTCAGAACCTTTATCTATGCATGTACAATAACCTTCCGCCAAAGACCGCGTGCATGCATGATGATTCCTTCATCAACTTAAACTCTAAAAGGTAATCCATATAATCACCATACCCCTAGATAAAGCCTACGTGCACCAATCCAATCCATGAATTAATTAGAAGGTCACACACGGCAATTCACTTCCCAAAACAATCCCATTTACAAGTTACCAATGTATGCATGAAGACCATGTATCCCTACGATTCTGATCAAATTGTGTTGCCATCTTATCACCATTTTTACTTCACCCTTATCGTATGCATGCATATCTGTCCACCAAAACCGATCCAAACCACACATCCACACGCCAAACATCCAACTCAGCTCGAATCGTGCTGCCATGTTTCCAGTTGGAGATATATTTTCATCTTCCATAAGAAAATGTCAAGATAAATCACTATTAAAAGATAATTATGATAAAACCATAATATTATCCTTTGATAATAACAAAATTATCTTCATTTTTCATCCAACAGTCGGGAGCTATGTCCATTCAACGGCCTTGATTGCACAGGCCGATGATGTGATTTTGGGTCCATACAATAACCAAGACTAAAAAGAATCCAACCTCACCCCCTAGGATTTCAAATCCTTCCACCACAATCCATTCAAATTCTTTAAAAATCCATATGAATTTTGTAGGAGTCTTTAATCCACTTAAATCTTATCAAATCGATCACTTTTAAAATCCTTTAAAATCTTAGTTTGACTACACCTCCCCCCTAAATATAGATATATAAATATAATTAACCTGTGATCGATATAGGTTAATTATAAAAATTATTAATGAAGTCTATAAAATGTTGTTTAGATCAGGAAGAATGACATGAAATAACATAAAAAGAAACAAGAAGAAATAATTATAGAGATAATTAAAAAGAAATTTAATTTTTATAATAAATCTTATTATTAAAGAGATAATTATTGATAATAAAATAATCATAACCTAAGGGATCATACTTATTTTAATAAACTGAAATATTGCTAATATTGGCTAAAAAAATTGAACATGTATCAAATTTTCCCTTGAAGGAATTGAAACTGAAGAAATAGATTTTTAGGAAATTGAGGAATAGTTGCAGGGTGGGTGGAATCAGGTGGATAGAGAAAAAAAAAATTCCTCCGTCCTTATATGTCATTTTATAAGAAGATAAAATGGTAATTAAATTTTTATGCTACTAGATCCATTCTAGTGTCCTATTTTTTCATCCATATTATAATTCTACCCACCATAAAAAGTTAAAAAATTAAAATGTTATTTTCCCGCCAACTATTATTCCTAAAATAATCTTTATATTGAAATTATTTTTATTTTTATTTTTATTGAGTAAAACGAAATCTACAAAGAAACGATTTAATGGATCAAGATGCACAATGAGGATCACATCTATATAATTTTACTTACATTTTACAGAAGTTACAACGTCTTCTCCATCCTCCAGCACGCCACCCCGCCCCGAGAACACTGTATTCCACTTCATCTGCGCCTCCCTCCGCTTATGTGGATTGTGGACAGATAAGCCCTTATCCTAGTCTTCAAGGTTGTTTGTTGGTACTGACAACAAAAACAAACAGATCAAATTAAGGTACAGGGGACTTGGTTTTTTGAAGATCTAGAGAGGTGGGTTGTTCTAGAAGATGGGGAAGAACGAACTTGTCAACCTAGATAGCAGGGGTTTTTCTTTTCTTTGGTCTTAAGTTTTTTATTAAAAGATGGGTGGGAAAATAAGAGAGTGAGGTGGGTTTATCAACACTCAATATAAAATAAACAAAAATCACCTTACACGATCATCACCATTACCAACAAAAACATTTTTCAATAAAAAAAATGTTTTGCGAGGGACTTTTAATCAGTTCACCTTTAATTTTTCATCTCCAACCATGTAGAGCTAAGTTTTAGCCATCTTCATATTTTATTACTTTTTAATGTATTGGAAAAACTATAGGATAACACATGCATTAAATTAGTATTTATTATTGTAATAAATTAAACTACTATTTATAAATTAGTAACAGTTACCACCACCCTTTAGGCCATCGCCTCAAAACCGAATCCGCGACCACAAAATCCACCCTGACACTCAAGCCATCAACATCAAGAATAAGGTCTTGGAGGTTGCTGAAATGGTATGAACTGCCATAATGTGAACACCGCTATCTTCACTGCCCACAAAGAAGAACTCGAAGCTTTACTAGGAAAAAATCGGGGAATAAGGAAATCACAAGTATAAACAAGCTCCTTGAAAGCCTATCTAAATTCTTAACCCTATTTTTTGTTAGGAGATTTCCCGATCTTCATTTTTGTTTTCCATTTGATTCGTGAATTTTTTTTTTTTTTTCATCTTCATGTCTTTTTTAAAGTTATTTTTATTATTATTTTAGTGTCCAAGTAAGCAAATAAGTGGAACTCATTGTACCCACATGTATAATTTGTTTGTACCATACTTGACCAATCCCGAAACTATTGAGCACCGGTCAACGTTATACCGTCAAGGACCCATAAGAGTTTCCCTCCAACCAGGAGGCCAATCACAGCGCGACACGTGTCGACATTAGAAGCCAATCATAGCGCAACACGTGTCAACATCAGAAGCCAATCAAAACACGACACGTGTCAATGTCAGAATGAAACTAGAAACTCTCTTCTATAAATAGAGATCATTCTTTCACAATATTTCCTAATGTCATTTGTACTAAATCATTCACTTGTACTCACTAAAGGAGAGCTTGAACCTATGTACTTGTGTAAACCCTTCACAATTAATGAGAACTCCTCTACTCCGTGGACGTAGCCAATCTAGGTGAACCACGTACATCTTGTGTTTGCTTCCCTGTCTCTATCCATTTACATACTTATCCACACTAGTGACCGGAGCAATCTAGCGAAGGTCACAAACTTTAACACTTTTTGTTGTACCAAAGTCCTCACCGATTTTGTGCATCAACATTTGGCGCCGTATGTGGGAACGACACTTATTCCCACTCTCTTCAGCTTTGTTAAGCTGGACCAGGCATCCCTCTCCAACATGGGGAGCGAAGGAAGCCACAGCACGCAAAATGACACCCATCTTGCACTTGGTGCGAGGCAACGAAAGAAGGAAGGAAAGAGGGTTGCTCTTCAAGCTAAAGTCGATGAGCTAGAAGCTCAGAACAACAAGTTAGCAATGAAGAATGAGGTCCTCCAGGATCAGTATGAGAAGCTCTTTAGGACGCTCCACGAAACTAGGCGTACTCAAACACGCTAGCTTGTTACTCTTATGGACATCAACCATCATCTGGGTGCCCCCAACACGGAGGGTCGCCTTCCTTCAACATAGGTATCCCTGATGAGGAGCGAGTTAATCATCAAAACATTGATCAACATGAGACTTCTCTCAACCCAGCTACTTCGACCCGAAGTAAGAGAAGTGGAGGAAGACACCTCCTTACAGAAAGAGTGGAAGGATCGAAAGCCGTCTTTCGCGACTGTCGAGATTTCCTAAAACAACATCGAGACAATCCCATCCATGTAAGCTCGAAGATCAATGACCCAAGGATCTCTGAAAGACTTGGTCCCTTCCCATGTCCCAGGCCAGCTACCATTTTGGGGAAGGGGCAACAAGTCATAAAGAAACACGAAGGTATAGGGGACTCGGAGATGTTCCGACAGACATACCTTGGAAGTCAGTACGGCGAGTCCAGGGAAAAATCACATGCTCTTGATCAAACCTTCATACTTTCAAGAGGATATGGAGATTTACGAAAGAAAGCTCCAATGGTACATGACTCCACTCAGGACCCTCTTGTCCTACAGCTTCTTAAGGAAGTAAACAAGTTGAAGGCCGAACGACAAGCTGAAATACCTGATTGGAACCAACCTAGGCCTGGCCCTCTTACAAGGAGGATCCTCAAAACCCCTTTCAAGTGAAGACAAAACAAAAGCTTGGTTTACAACTCTATACTGGAAGGGAAAACCCAAGTGAACACCTTAACCTCTTTGAGTCCACCATGGCATATCGGAGCTCTAAACTGGTATTGTCGTCTTCCACCTGAGACAGTAGACTCATTTGAGGAACTGAGGAAACTGTTTGTCTCTCAACACATCTTCCAGACCGATCGCTTGCATTCTACAAATGACTGGTACACTATTCGCCAGAAGCCGAACGAGTCACTACGAGAGTATGTCGGTCGTTTCAGCCATGAGTATTCTCGCTGCGCTGAGGCAGATGACAAGACCGCCCTCAAGGCCTTCACGGCAGGCCTACGTGATTGTTTCTTCAAGTACATGATCAATGCCAACACTTGGACGACTTACTCTAAGGTGATGGCACAGGCTTACAACCATGCCTCCGCCGAGGCAATGACATATCAAGGGAAACCCCCCACAACCACCCCTTATCAGCAAGTAGGGAGTGGAAGCCAGATCCAACCAAATGAGAAGACCTCGACCTTCCAAACGGCAGTGGTGCCTCCCCCTGCCTTACTTAATACTTTGCCAAGTCAACAGACATGTCAATCTCAGGGCAAAATGAAAGATTTCCATCCTCACCAGTCCCATTTTAGTAAAATGAGTAAAGGACACTACCGCGATAACCAAGGGTATCGCCATGATAATCCCCGACCCCAGGCAGTCAACATAGTGGGTCAAGCACGTGTCAAGACAGCCCCTACCCTGAGGTATGAGGCATACACACCTTTGAACGCCACATGCGTGGCCATTTACCCCAGCATAGCACACCTGATACCGAAGCCAAAGCAGAGGCACCCGAATTACAAGCCCACGAAGAACACAGGCACGTTTTACTGCTACCACGAGCATAACAGCCATGACGGCGAGAAGTGTATCACTCTTCGTGATCATATTGAAGCTTTGGCACGTGAAGGAAAAATTGATCAATTCCTCATTCACCCTCCAAGGGGTAACCGTAACCAACGCCAGGTGAATGTGCTATATTCCATAAGTGATGGCACACCCATATCTAAATCTTCGAACAGGGCCATGAAAAATAGTGAACGAGCTTTAAGGTTTGGCCACCAAGTGTTTCACGTGGAAGACATCAAAGGAGGTAAGTATCAAAAGCCTAACTGGGATCCAATATGTTTCTACCCTGAGGAAGAAAGAGGTATCATCTACCCTCACAACAACCCACTGATTGTGGAAGCTCACATAGCCAACTTTGAAGTACGACGAATCTTGGTAGACACGGGGGCTTCGGTCAATATCATGTTTGTTGAAGCTTTCAGGGCACTTAATGTAGCTGAACACTTGCTTGATCGCTCGATTTCCCCTCTGATAAGTTTCTCTGGTGATATCGTGCAACCTTTGGGGAGCATACACTTACCTTTCACCATTGGTACAGGCCCTTACACAGCTACCATTGCCACTAACTTCCTGGTGGTTGATTGCACAACGGCATACAATGTAATCTTCGGATGTACATGCATCAATGATCTCAAGGCCATGGTATCCACACATATGTTGTTGATGAAATTTCCAACCCCTTATGGAAATGGTTACATCAGAGGAGATCAACTTAGTGCACGATCATGTTACAACACTTTGGTCAAGCAATAGCACCTGTCTGTGCCCAAGGAAACCCTTTCTATACATGACCAAGTCATAAAGACCAGCCCAGACGAAGCCAACTTGGATCTTCACGGTGGCAACAGTCAACCCGACAATCCTGGAGATGACTCTTTCACCCAGCAAGCACAACCCGCTGAAGAGTTGGAAAAGGTCTCTATCTCAAAAGATTATCCGGATCGCATGGTGAAGATTGGCACCACCTTGTCACCACCCATTCGGTTGGCATTGATCTCTTTTTTGCAAGAGAACACTGAGGTCTTCACCTGGTCATACGAGGACATGACAGGCATCTCTCCCGATATCATCTGTCATCGCTTAAGTACTGACCCTAATACCAAGCCAGTGAGACAGAAGCGAAGATCTTATGACGCTGAACGGTACGAGGCAATGAAGGCAGAAGTTGAAAAATTCAAAGGCATAGGCTTCGTCCGCGAAGTCAATTATCCAACGTGGGTAGCAAATGTTGTCCTTGTTAAGAAGAATCCGACCAAGGAAAGTCTCCTGCTCCAAAAGGTCTTGTAGAGAATGTGTGTCAATTACACCGACCTAAACAAATGATGCCCGAATGATAGTTTTCCTCTTCCTCTCATAGACAGACTTATAGACTCTACGGCAGGGTGTGAACTTTTAAGCTCCATGGATGCTTACTCAAGATACAACCAAATCCTCATGAACCCTCCGGACCAAGAACACACAGCCTTCACTACTGACAGGGGACTATATTGCTATAAAGTCATGCCCTTTGGCCTAAAAAATGCAGGAGCAACTTATCAGAGACTAGTCAATTTAATATTCGCCGAACAGATTGGGAAGAGCATGGAAGTTTACGTTGATGATATGCTAGTCAAGAGCAAACATGCTAACATCACCAACCTATCTGAAACTTTCACCATTGTGAAGAGGTATCGAATGAGGTTGAACCCCAACAAATGTGCCTTCGACGTAGGCTCTGGCAAATGCTTAGGCTTCATGATAAGCCAACGAGGCATTGAGGCTAATCCCGAGAAGATCAAAGTAATCCTCGACATGAAGGAACCGGTAACTTCAAAAGACATCCAAAGCCTTACTGGTAAGGTGGCAGCCTTAACTAGGTTCATCTCTAAGGCCACAGACAGATGTGCTTCTTTCTTCAAAACACTTAAGGGAAGTAAGAAGTACATTACATGGACTAATGAATGTGCTGAGGCATTCAAGAACCTCAAAGACTACATGAGTAAAGCCCTTCTGCTCTCCAAACTTGAGGTTGGTGACACTCTCATTATCTATCTATCGGTATCAGCTTCAGCAGTAAGTTTCGTTCTCATTCGAAAAGATGGTAATGTCGAACGACCTGTCAACTACGCTAGCAAGGCCTTACAAGATGCGGAGACACAATACTCCAACATTGAGAAATTGGCTCTAGCATTGGTCATGTCTGCTCGAAAACTTTGCCCTTACTTCCAAGCACACTCCATCATCGTGCTTACCAATCTCCTATTCGACAGATACTCCAAAATCCTGACACTTCCGGGTGAATGATCAAATGGGCGATAGCATTGGATGAGTTTGACATCTCCTACCAACCAAAGCCAGCTGAGAAGGGCCAAGCAGTGGCAGACTTCATCGACGACTTCACATATCCTGTTGACATTGTTTCTACGCCTAAAGAAGTGGTTTCATTACCCTCGGAAGCTCAGAAAATAGAACCAACAGCCCCAGCATGGAGTCTATATGTTGATGGCTCGTCCAACCAACAGGGTTGTGGAGCAGGACTAGTCCTTACGACCCCTGACAAAGTGGCGATGGAGTATGCTCTTCGTTTCAAATTCAAGGCGTCGAACAATGAGGCCGAATATGAAGCCCTCCTAGTAGGCTTACGTTTGGCCAAACACCTTGGGGTTAAACGAATTGATATCTTCAGTGACTCCCAATTGGTGGTTAACCAGGTCGCCAACAACTTTGACGCTAAGGATAGCTCCATGGTAGCATATCTGGCACAAACACAATTGTTGCTCAAGCACTTCCACTACTGAGCACCGGTCAACGTTATACCGTCAAGGACCCAGAAGAGTTTCCCTCCAACCAGGAGGCCAATTACAGCGCGACACGTGTCGACATCAGAAGCCAATCATAGCGCGACACGTGTCAACATCAGAAGCCAATCACAACACGACACGTGTCAATGTCAGAATGAAACTAGAAACTCTCTTCTATAAATAGAGATCATTCTCTCACAATATTTCCTAATGTCATTTATACTAAATCATTCACTTGTACTCACTAAAGGAGAGCTTGAACCTATGTACTTGTGTAAACCCTTCACAATTAATGAGAACTCCTCTACTCCGTGGACGTAGCCAATCTGGGTGAACCACGTACATCTTGTGTTTGCTTCCCTGTCTCTATCCATTTACATACTTATCCACACTAGTGACCGGAGCAATCTAGCGAATGTCACAAACTTTAACACTTTCTGTTGTACCAAAGTCCTCACCGATTTTGTGCATCAACATAATTAATGGAAAAATTAACAGGGACTTAACGAATGTGACATTTTCAATACTTATTTGGAATGTTTAAAAATATTGAGACCAATTTAAAATGATATGAAAAGGTTGAAGGGTTTTAAGTACTTAATCCTATTATAAATAACAACTTGTTATTATTCAGAATATCCATCTTTGAAAAATAATACTATTTTTTATAGATAAAGCAAATTATGAGGGCTAAATTTGCACACGGGTTTTTGCACATAAAGTTGCCTATGACTGTTGGCTGCGGTTATGGATGGCTAAACATATCCCAGATTATGTTCTTGCCCCCGCCCCTCCCCACCCCGACCCCCACCCCCACCCCCACCCCCACCCGCACCCAAAAGTTACTCTTTAGTTTAATGATTTGAGTCGGACAAATTTTGGAATCTCCAGCAATCCATAATATATTATCATCAGCATTTTCTTTTATTATATTTTTAAAATTAATTAGTTACATTTCTATTTATATATAAATTTTCGAAACAAAATATTTTTTCAATGATGCATACTGAAATTTGAAAGAATCCTATCTTTGGAGTCCGAGCGGTGTTGCCTCCATAGAACTCCAAGTATTTGCGTGAGGTGCGTACCTAACGCCCTTCAAAAGTACTCTCATGTAAGCTTTTCAAGAGTTTCGTATCTTTCCTTCATGTCCAGTTTCTGTCTTTCTTCAAAGTGCCGAGTATTTCCCAAGCAATCAAATGAATTAAAAAAAATTCAGGACTGACCTTTAAAAAAAAACAATCATCTTAATAAATGAAAAGAAAAAGAAAAAAAACTGTAATACATTCATCGGGTTTTGACGATTACGGTCGAGAACACGAGTTTATGGCTGGCTATAACAGCAACCCAAAATATTTGTAATAATTTGAATCAATTATGAAAAGAATTTACCAATCTGTTGGATATGTTTTCTTCATGCATGTGTATATGTAGATAATTCGCCTCAATTTCAATGCCTATACATATTAAGGATCCTACATTTTTCTCTTCTACTTAATTAATTGGCATGAATCATGATCCAATATTTTGCACTTCTATTTTCTTCTTATGCACTCTCACTATCAGAAATTACCATTTGCCCGATTAAGGTTTGCCTGACGGAAGCGAATTTGTTGGGTTAAACAACTTCGCCCGACAAAAATGAACTCTTGGTCCGACAACAGTGGCGTTTTTTTTTTCAGAGACCTTGGCCCGACGAACACGTTGGACAGGCAAAGTGACCTTCGTCAAGCCAAGATTTCACGCTAAGAAAAAAATTGGCGCGTATAATGTCAGCTTTTGCCCGATGACATGAAAGTAATTTGTCGGTAGAGATGTCGTTGCTCGATGAACTATTTGTCTGACTAAATTCATGATTCGTCAGACAAAGAGCCACGATGACCCATTATAAACCCTAACAACAATTTTTTCCTCGAGGACTCAAATTCATTAAAACTGGCCGGTGACGCGCAGGTGTAAACTATAAATCCCTCTGTCTTTCTTCTGTTTTTAACCCACTCGGTTGGATTTTTACTTTTGCCGGTGAACTGCATGTGTAAAAATGGATGAGATGTTAAAAGGTATACTAGAGACTGATGGGCTATGAAACCCTAGTGGGGACTGCTGGGCTGTTAAACTAAAACTAAAAGAGGACAACTTGTTCTTGAAAAAAGGTTGGAAGGGTTTCATGGCATTCTACTAAACTAGTTTCAACGACTTACACGTGAAACTTGTTTGTATATACTTGGAGATCACATACGTCAAAAATCACCAAAAACAAACGTTCGGAGATTAAGTAAGGACAAAATCCTTCAACGGTTAGAAACAAAAAATCCCGACTTAATTTGAAACAGTTGGACGAGTGAAGCATGCAGTTTCCCATCGAAAATAAATTTGTTTTTCAATTTTAATATAATTGTATGAACATTTAGGTTTATTAATGAGATAATTTTTTTAATATTAAGATATTCATATAATAAAAATTAATTAATTTAATTTAAACATAATTTAATATATTTTTTAATATTAAATAATATTGCCTGACGAAAAGAATCGTCGTGTTAAGGTTTTATATTTCAATTTCAATTTTAAAAAGCTTATCCGACGAAACTTTCGTCGAGTAAAATAAAGCGATAATTTTTTTACATAAATTTAAACTTTGCCCCAGTAAAGTTTTTGGTCGGGTAAGTGCCTTTTTACTCGAAGAAAGTGTCGTCTGTAATTTTGTCGGGGAAAAATAGTAGTTTGACGGATTCAAAAAAATTTCCGGTAAACTTCCGAGCAACAGCTTTCGTGCAACAAACTTTATCCGACAAGAGTTTCTCGATACGGGATCCTCGTAGTATGCTACACCAACAACCAGCAGAGAAAGGGCAATTAGAAATAAACAAGTTGGAATTTTCACAACCTCTCAGGAGTTTTGGAATAGTTACGGCGCTGTTTCTTCTTGATGAGCCTATTCATGTTGAAGGGATTCATGCAATGGATCTCTAACTCCGGAACAGGATATGCAACTAGAGAAGGACATGACGGTGGATCAGGCGAAACTCACAGAAGAAGACAATAGGCAATAGGGAGATGGGGTTGCGGGATCGAGGAAAAACATCTATTGTTGTCGATACTATATTAAACCAAAAGCAACTAAAATCAAGGGCCACCTCTAATAGTGAGACGTTGTATTGTGTTTATGAAACAATTGGACAGAAATGCTCAACTGCGGCACAAGTTCAAATTCACCCAAAATATTTGGTGACGAAATCATCTTTTCCGCGACAAATATTTTCCATCTGGCAAGGTTTTTTTTTTTTTTTTTTTTTTTTTTGGTAGTGTACCTCAATTAAAAAGATGGCCTACTTTATACTTAATAAATAGGCCCAGCCAACTCCTTCTTTCTTTTCTACAGTGACTTCTCTTCTCTCTCTTCTTCACACAAGCATCAGACGATTTATAATTTTAAACCATAATTTCTCTGTCCTCTCTCAATCTGGGTTCAAATTTTACATCCCAACGGATATGGCGGCTATTTCGTCGACAAGAACGTTTGACGGAAACCACCCCATTCATCATGCTCAAGAGATTTGACGTCGTTGACGAGTTATTGTTCATGCAACCGTCTCTGTCGCGAGGGGACTCAAATTCCTTTGGCTTTCTCAATTTCTCCTAGACAGCCGCCTAGACCGCCTAAATTTTGCCTAGGTTCCCACCTAGATAGTGCCTAGGTTCCCGCCTAATCCCTAACTGGTTTTCCTCCATGATTTGGCATAAATCCTTGCATCACTCCATCGCCTAGCTCCTACACATGCTGATTTTTAAAACAGTCGGCGGGGGAATAAATTGGAATTGTACTTGCCATTTATGAAATTTTAGGTTACAAGTGGAAAAAAATACTATTAAACTGTAATATTAAGTTAGAATTCTATCATTCATTTTTATACGAAACAAATATTCTGAAGAGACTCAATACTACTAACGATACTCAATACAGATGTATATTGTTAGGTTATACTTTCAATTGGGCTTCATTAAAAATTAAAAAAATTAAAAAAAAATTAAAAATTAAAAAACTAATATTTTCAAAGCCAGTTTACATGTTGCAATAGAGTGATTGACAATATTTCATGAATCTAAATTATAGTACTAATAAATACATACACGATATTAATACAAAATCCATGTAAACCCTCAACAATACATTAAAAAGACTTGAGTCGACAAAACCAGTTAATTATACGTCTTGCCGCTCTCACACATATTACGTCATGGACAACGCATGCACTTTCAACAATCAGCATCGCCTATATTGATTTTGTAGTTTTTAACGTATCAACCCTCACCATATCCTTTGTCCCTCCCTATACTATACTTGGATCTTTGTTCACGATTTGTCAAAATACACGTCACTAGGTGACCATAAATTAATTAATTAATTGAATAGCGTTTTCGCAAGGTATTTGGTGATTATATTTTGTCACTAAGTAATCAATCAGAAATATTATACAAAATCAACGACAAACAAGAAGATAACCACCCGGGGTGGCTTAGTGCGGGGAGATGAATTACAGGCTCGTATTCTACATGGTACGTACTAAGATCGTTTTCTAGCTCACAATGGTGGCCACTAGAAAGTTGAAATGTCTCTGTGAGTCTTTCCGGTCCCCGAAAGAGTGGACTACCGTGACAAAGCCACCAATTGATCTCCTTTTTAAATAAAAAAGGAACAACAAACAAGAAGATGAAGTCACGAAGTAATAACATGAAAGGGAGAGATGAGATGTCCACTATCCACTGTCCAGTGCAGGTTAGTGAGAGGTGGTTGCTGAGTCAATTAGTCTCTCATAAACCATGATTAGGGCATAGAATTGAATTTGGAGAAATAAAACTCATGATTATGGGAAAGACACATGAAAAAAAATCAGATAACAGAAAATCTTCTGTGAAAATTATATTGGTAGCTAGTGCGTCCTACCGTTATTTTTGTCGGTGCAGTGTTGTGCTTGAGGGTTTGAAAGACTGAGAAAGCAGCACTAAAATCTTCAACAAATGGCCAAAAGGGTATTTTGTTATAAATATAGGGTATTTTGTTATAAATATACTTAAAAAAAAAATCTTGAACTAAGATTACGAATGCGATTTCGAGTGACTAATTAGGTAGGCAAATGGGGATTGCTTAAATAAAACATGGTACCTTTTTTTGGAAAGAAATGCATGCCTTATATTTTGGTTACGCAAATTATGGGGTTGATGACATCATTTATACTTTTGTTTTTTGTGGGTAAAGGGAGAGGGAGGAAAGGCACACGAAGAGAAGGAATTGAAAAAGAATGAGAAAATATGGTTTTCCTTTCTTTCTTTCTTTTTTCTTAAATTGAAGTACGGTAAAATGAGTATCAGGTTTTCTTTTGGATGTAATAATTTCTGGTTTACGAATGTGTTATACAACTACTTTCCAGTCTCTTCAAATTAAGGGAGTACTGAAAACCATTTATTCTTTGGATTGGAGCATATTTTTGGCAATGGAGATCGGTTGGAGTTAAAACTTAAAAGTGTTTTGAGAAGCTAATTAAGAAAAGAAAATCTACTTTAATTTTAACTTTGTTTCCTAACTTTCACAAGGGGTTGGAACCCCATTCCTCATCGAAATTTTGAAAAAAAAGTTGAGAAATGAGCTCACCACTTCCACAAAATATAAAAAAAAAAGACAAATGACAAAGTAATAGACAGTTGGAAATTTGTTTTGGGAAGGGTTAGAAGTATATTTTAACGACGAGAGACACTTTATGTCTATGTTGGCAAAAACAACTTATGGATCGTATAGGTATTTAAAAATAAAAAATATAAAATATAAAAAATATAAAAAAAAAACCACATTTCCACCTGCTTTCCCCGAAAGCGCTTGATTTTTTCATGCAATTTCAACATTTTCACAATAAAAGCACTTATAACGAAAGTGCTCTACATATAGTAGTCCTAGAAAACCCAAAAACAACTTCTTGACATGAAAAAAAAAATTAGCTAAATTAACAAAAACCTTCTTAAAGAAAAAACTTTCATAATAAAGCTTTCACAAATTCGTACGTGCCAACTGGAGGTCATTCACTCGATCGTTTGAAGAAAAAAATTCGTAAGTTTGATTTGAAGTCTTCTAACAACCTTTGTGTGTGTATATATTTGGGACTGATCCATGACACTAGTTTTTTTTTTTCACAATTTTTGCCATATGTTTTTGTGGAGTCTACTTTGTAATGTATTTTAACGATCCGAACCGTCTATCTTTTACGTCTTCCCTCAAAGATTATAGCTACAAAAAATTACCAAAATCCAAAATCATATGACCGTTGAATTAAAGGTATAGGTTTTTTTTGTAGAACCCTATTGGTCCATTTTCTTCATTACAAATGAAGATCTTAATAATTTTTTATTTGTCTAATTTTTTGTAAGAATAATCTATGAATGGTATTCTAAAAGATAAATGGTTCGCATCATTAAAGCATACATGCATATGTATAATATATTGTCTCCAAGTCTTGCACCAACCGCCAACTTGACGTCCACAGCCATACACACGTAGTCATAATCGACGTCCCTGTATGAATACCCAGAATTCACTTTTCTGAACATTAGACGCCGGTATACAGGCTTCCATTTTTTAGAGAGATATCGGCTGTTTAATTTGTAGATGAACAAACTGGAATTTGACCAAATCTATACACTAATTCATGCACAGTTATTTGTTTCATTTTCAATATTAATGGAATTATGTAGATGTGGGTTAGGTTAGCGAGCTATAAGGCAACATGCTCACCTCTAAACAAATTCATACATGATTATTTGTTTCATTTAAGATATTATAGTAGAACTATGGTAAATGTGAGTTAGGTCATTCGCTATAAGACAACATGCTCGCCTCTAACCTTGGATTCGAATCCTCCTCCACTGGCGAAGCTAGCTATGCCTAGTGTAGGCAGCTGCCCACATTAAAAAAAAAATAAGTTAAAGCTTGGACCTATTAATTTGTAGAAACAAATTGACTATGATGCAACCTATTAGCACAGTAGATCCCCCACTTGAGGACAAACAAGCCATGAGGCCTGATATATTGTTATTATATAAAATATTCAATACACCTCAACAACTTGAAGCTTACAAGACATAACACGTAGTGTTCTGCGATATCATATATTGATGGGACACTTTGGATGCGGTCTTTACCTATCAATATTCCTTGATTGAAACCTTGTTAGTTTTTAGTTTTTGATTGAGGTCCCTGGCATTAATGTAATAATGTAAGTTACTATATTTTTTAAATTAAAAATTAAAAATTAAAATTTGTAATTGTTTATATTAATGAGATTTTAAATAAAACCCATAATTTATGGGATTAAAAATAATAAAATATAAATTATACTCTCTATTATATTGTGTGTGTGTGTGTGTGTGTGTACATATATGTATGGGTACATTAACCAAAATTAACAAAAAAAGTTATTGTACCAAAACATGGATACATTCTCAAATCAACGAAAAAGAATGTACCCATATAAGTTTAAACATGGATTAAAAAAATTGAAAGGATTTTATATTAAAAAAAGGGTACATTTTACATATAACAAATTGATATATTTGAGAATGGGTACATTTAAGATTAAAAAAATTGAAAAATTATATGAATGGGTACATTTAAGATTAAAAAATTGAGAATCTTTTTATATATAAAAAAAAACTAATAGGTACAAACTTAATTTAATTTAATTTTTTATTATTTTGGAAATGTTTGAATTGAAAATTAATTAGAAGTTTAATAGAGGTGTGAGTATTAAACCCTAAATTAATTACTAATTTTTATATTAAAAAATTATATAATAAACATGTAAATTCATTATCACATTAATGCTAGGGACTTGAATCAAAATTTGAGAACTAATAAGGTCTTAGTCAATGAACAGTAAGAACTAGGGACCGGATACTAATTTTTCCTATATGGATTCATACTTAACCACATGTTAGTTAATGCCCTCAGATTTATAGAATCATGACTCCACCACTGTCCCCTCCTATTTGTAAATCATAGTTTAGAAAATTACTTTACCAATAATATGTAAAATACCAAAAGCGTCGATAAAACATTCAACAGTGATAGATAATCGGTACCACTGATCCATCGGTGACAGGTACCAAAACGTACCCCATGCAAGTAGTACTTGAAGATGAAGTAGGGCACTTGTGTATCTTCTACACGTTCATGCAAATACCCAAATTTCCTGATATAGCATGTACTGCACTTATTCAATTGTGCAGTTTGTTTATACCTTGAACACAAATATAATACGACTTTATGATGATCACTTATAGTTTAGTACTCTCTTGCTCACACACTTTAATTTGTATCAAGGATATAATATTTATAACAGTATTGTTGAATCATTGTGTTCATGTGGAGCCTTGCCCCTCACATGGTGAAATCCAACATATGTTTAATGAAATTAATTAAATTAAAACATATAGGAAATCCACATACCACATACGACCCACAACTGATTAAAATCTCTCCGCCACAAAAGGCCATCATGCCTTTTTTCTGATGAGGGACCATATATGAAAGCTCAGTGGCTCCGACCCCATCATCTCTGCCTCTCTCTTGCCCTTCTTGTCGTTGAGGTGGTTGCACAAGTAAAACGAGTGACATGTCTTCTAAGTTAGAGAGAGAGAGAGAGAGAGAGAGAGAGAGATTCCTTTGAGGAGAGATTATGGAGGGATTGATGAATGAGGATAAGAATAATGTTAAGTAGATTAACTTTTTAGATTATATTTGTAAGGGACATTTTGGATGCGGTCCCTAGCTATCAATATTCTTTGATTGAAACATTGTTAGTTTTTAGTTTTTGATTGAGGTCCCTGACATTAATGTAATAATGTAAGTTACTATATTTTTTAAATTAAAAATTAAAAATTGAAATTTGTAATTGTTTATATTAATGAGATTTTAAATAAACCCCATAATTTATGGGATTAAAAATAATAAAATATAAATTATACTCTCTATTATATTGTGTGTGTGTGTGTGTGTGTGTGTATGTGTGTGTGTACATATATGTATGGGTACATTAACCAAAATTAACAAAAAAAGTTATTGTACCAAAACATGGATACATTCTCAAATCAACGAAAAAGAATGTACCCATATAAGTTTAAACATGGATTAAAAAATTTGAATGGATTTTATATTAAAAAAAGGGTACATTTTACGTATAACAAATTGATATATTTGAGAATGGGTACATTTAAGATTAAAAAAATTGAAAAATTATATGAATGGGTACATTTAAGATTAAAAAATTGAGAATCTTTTTATATATAAAAAAAAAACTAATAGGTACAAACTTAATTTAATTTAATTTTTTATTATTTTGGAAATGTTTGAATTGAAAATTAATTAGAAGTTTAATAGAGGTGTGAGTATTAAACCCTAAATTAATTACTAATTTTTATATTAAAAAATTATATAATAAACATGTAAATTCATTATCACATTAATGCTATGGACTTGAATCAAAATTTGAGAACTAATAATGTTTTGGTCAATGAACAGTAAGAACTAGGGACCGGATACTAATTTTTCCTATTTGTAATTAAGTGATGTATCATCAATACAAAATAAATACGTTAATTAACAATTTAATCATCAATAAACTCGTCATATATTTATAAAATATTATTTAAATAGATAATTTTTCTATTATTACTCGGAAGATAATAGTGCCTAGCTAGTTGTGGTTTTAGAGGAGCTTTTCAAATGGATATTAAGGTCGAGGGTCATGGTTGAGATGTGTGTGTGCCCCCAGCACACACTGACTTCACAATAATATTGTTGCCTCTAACGCATTTTATCATGTGGACCCCCATTTTACAACCTATATTAGGCTGGCCCACAAACTTTTAATCTTCTAGAGATCTTTTTAGTGTATACTGACAGCATTATATAATATAGTTATAAAATTGTTATCCTTATTGGATTAGGAATATGATTGTATAAATCCTAGTAAATCTAGGAATATCTCTTATATTCCTATCAGGAGTTGATTACCTATTAAGAGTTATAATCCTAAAAAGGTAAGGATTTTACCTATCATACTACTATAAATAAAGGCATGAATAGAACACACCTCACAATTACACATCTCTCTTTCTCTCTACTATTGCCTCACCCCTCTTTCTAAGGCCTCCATAATTGTTTAGTAAATTATGCCTACAATAATCTTTACCGTTTATTTGTACTAATTTTTACCTTTATTTTTATCAATTTTCACCGTTTATTTGTACCATCATTTGTATCATCTATTTATTATAGATGAAACACACATGTATTGGTAGACCCTACCTATATTAGAGAAATAGAGATGAGATTCACATGTTTTAATGAGCCATACTTCTATTAGAAAAATAGTACAAATAGATTGTATATGTAACACTACTCATATAATTATTTCACTCGAATTACAACAATAATATATTTCTTTGTTTGTTAATATACTCAAAAATATGAACATAACAATCATATCATAGCATATAATATAACATAAAAAATGATAAATCACATAGCAAATGACGTAAATATAAGATAAAAATTTCTCATATACCTCACTCTCACTCTCTATTATCTATAGTTATGGTGGTTGGCTCTTCTTCAAGGGATGGACCCACTCTAAGTACACTAATAGCCATGATACCTAAGCTTTTCATGCATTTTTGGACCCTTCATGCCCTATTCCCATTATAAATTATGATGACTGCGGTGTACCCTTTACGAAATCAAACCCCTCCTTTGTGTTTTCTCCTTCAATTCGATTATCTGCTCTCCATCTTCAGTTCGCTCATCACCACCAATATTTTGTCTTTTTGATTTCTTTTTTCTTGTGTATAATGTCTGATGATCATATGAGTTTATCAATAAATGGTCAATCTCAAGTTCCTCCAGGTTTCCGATTCCATCCAACCGAAGAGGAGCTTCTTCACTACTATCTTAGGAAGAAAGTTGCCTTTGAGAGGATTGATCTTGATGTAATTCGAGAAGTTGATCTTAATAAGCTTGAGCCATGGGACATTCAAGGTACGTACATATATATAAACTCATCGTGAAATTTTCATCTATAAGAGTAACGATTGATGGCGGTTTTGTAATTTGGTTCATTCATTTTTGTGACATAATGCAGAGAAGTGCAAAATAGGTTCCACTCCACAAAATGATTGGTACTTCTTCAGTCATAAGGACAAGAAATACCCAACCGGAACTCGAACCAATCGGGCAACGACTGCCGGGTTTTGGAAGGCCACCGGGCGGGACAAGATCATCTATAGCGGCTTCAAAAGAATTGGATTGAGAAAGACACTTGTGTTTTATAAGGGTCGAGCTCCTCATGGACAAAAGTCAGATTGGATCATGCATGAATATAGGCTTGAGGAAAGCAACAGCACTCATGACACCACCGTAAGCCATTCTCTCCATTTCATCAATTTCACACAACGGATATTTATCAAACACTTAGTTTGTTCCAAAATCAATCAAACACTTCACTTTGCATTCTGGTGTCCATTCCACAAAGTACTATTTATGTATTATACGTATACAATTCTGTTTTATAAATCAGAACGACCTCAGTCTAAATCTCACTAGATCATGGAAGCAAGGTCACTCAGTCACTGTAAATGCTACAAGTTATAATATTTTTCTTCATATATATGCTCCTTTCTGTACACATTTGTTGATGTATACTTACTCTTAAATTCGTTACATACTATGTGTATTCATACAGGTTTCTAGCTCAATGGGGGAGTCGATGACCGAAGAGGGGTGGGTGGTTTGCCGAGTATTCAAGAAGAAGAACTATCAGAAAGCCTTAGAGAGCCCTAAAGCCTCATTCTCCATGGACTCATCAAACAACCAAATACATGGTTCAAGAAACGATGGTGTTCTTGATCAAATACTAATGTACATGGGAAGAACTTGCAAGCTCGAAAATCATGATGAACCCTTAACCATGAATAACATCTCAGAAAGATTTATGCATCTGCCAAGGCTTGAGAGTCCAACTCTTCCAAACCTTCCCGCTTTCGATCAGGATCGTAGCTTCAAAGCTTGCTATCAGGCCATTGATGACATGTTCATAGAAACTGAGCCGCCTTCAACAAACCAACAAAGCAATGGTTGCGACAATAATGAGCTAGTTGATGATCACGAGGACCCCAAAAGAAGGGTAAATGACTGGGTTACCCTTGATAGGCTTGTGGCATCCCAACTAGGTCAACTCAATGGCCAAGATCAAGTGACACCAAAGCACTTGTCTTGCTTTGGAGATCCAAACATGGCCTTTTGTTCTTCCCCTCCTCCTCCTAATGATCATGACCATGACGTACAACTATCATATCCATACCTACGTACAAGTAGTTCATCCCATCATCAATCCGACGTATACAACAACGAGAATGATCTGTGGAACTTCACCAAATCGTCGTCATCACCGTCATCAACGGACCCGCTTTGCCACTTGTCGGTGTAAGGGATGCACTTGAAACGACATATATACTATGTACGATATAGTAGCTTAACCTATAAGAAATATATATAGCTAGGAAGTACGTACGTATATGTTTACATGGGAATACTTGTAATGAATAATAAATAATAAATAAATTAGGTGATAATGAGATAGTGTGGCATTGTCATACCATTATCTTTACTTAAATAAACATGTCTTTTCCATTAAAGTGAGTTAATTTGTTGTCAACCTGTAATTATGTCCTTAGGTTATGCTTCAATGATAGCATGTTGCTGACTTTTGATCGTATATTTGGTATCATGGCAATTGGTCATGATCGATGTCAATATTGTAGATGAGTGTATATGAAACCTGCTAAGCACTATATATATAAATAGTTGGCTTGGTCAAGGAGTTTATGACATTGGTAAGAGGTCATTCAGTTCCAACAAATCAATTTGTTATTCGTGTCCATAAACAGTAAGATCCTTGGCTTATTTCACAACTTCACCTAACGTACGTACGAAATATGGTGTAGCAAAAGCGACCACCTTTACCAATAAAGATAAGATTAGAGCATACGGATCATATGAAAATTCTCTCTCTCTCTCTCTCTCTCTCTCTCTCTCTCTCTCTCTCTCTCTCTTAAAATGGCCAAAATTATTACATGAAGAGCAGCTTAACTTCTTATAAGTATATGCAAGATCCTTTAACTTGTCGAGATGGAACACAAATGCACATCCTCACATTTCCCCTCACATGTAGCAATACTCAAGCCAAGCACGTAAATGCATATCAGATGATGTGGAATATGTGTGCCCATAGACCTTTCACACATGCGCCAAACTTTTGCTAAACCATCAAGGAACTTAAGGTTCTATCATAAAATCAATTGACAATATAGAAAGTAGCCAAACTTTTATAATTAAGCAAATGCAAAGGTCTTAACTCTTAGATAGAAAATAGATAACTTCCATTTTGCATTTTTTTTTTTTAATAAATTGTAGAGACTTATTTGATACTTTGAACACTCTTATATGTTATTCCCCCTTTTTTTTTTAAGTATAAGTAGACATTTATTTAAATGAAATAATAAATTTAGTTAAAATTAAAAAATATTGCCTAGGCCCCACTTAGACACCTAAGTGCAAGGACCCTGCCTACTACCTGACTAGCGTATAACGGCTTTTAGAACCTGGGTTTTAGGGTCTAGAGTAGGTTGCCCACGTGTGAAGTCCAAGGCATGTGCTCCATATTACCTAGTAAATTGTCCACATGTTAGACTTAAAATTTCCTCACAAGATAAAATGTATCATATCAGGAAATTAAGGAACTTGCGTAAATTTATAAGGAGTTTAACTACTCTCTCCCATTACCAGTAAATTTTGGGGTAGAACCTTAAGTTTCTTCAATCTAGTCAAATGTTAGTGAGGACAATTTGGGATAACTAGTCTGTGTAGTTAAAACATTCCGTAATAATTTAAATCATTTTAGCCCTCTTCACTCATTATAAATTGGTTTTGAGTTGGATGCTAAAATGACCCATGAGGAACGTATTAAGAGTGTGGATGATCCCACATCCCCGAATTAAAACTTTGCCTCATAATTTAAATACTGTTGAATCTTTCACCCATTATCAACTAATTTCAGATTATTAGATACTTATGTTCTAATACGTGCAATGTATAGAGTACTTCTCCTAATTAAATAAAAGAAGAAATTAGGTTTCCATCCTTTTTTTTCCTACTCCATTGATTAAAATCTTATTCCTTTTCAACTTTTGATCAAGGTCCTTAGGTTTTAATGAATATCATTATTTCAATAATAAAATATTTACATGTCAAGATAATTAAATTTTATTACTAAATATATCCATGTAGTAATATATTCATTTAGTGTTAGAAACGTTACATTTGGTATATTTATATTTATAATTAAAATTTGTATCATATATTTCTATTTTTTGTTTGTATCCATTTTTAATTTCAACCTTTTTTTTTAATTTGTACCATTTTTCTTTACAGTTTTTGTCACAGCCCGTCCTGGAGGTACCTTTGACGGGAACGTGAAATGACTGAATTACCCTTAATGGGCACTAAGGTACGTGTGTGTGAGACGGTGTTGGTTCAAATATTAGGCAAGATTAAAAGAAAAATACATATGTGAGTTGGATTATTAAGTTGATTTTGTTATGTTGGTTAGGGATTTAGACAAATGGAGGGTGTGGATTGAGTTTGATCATCACAAACCCTCCATCTCTCTCTCCCCATCCCGTGGACTCTCTCTCTCTCCTCTACCCCGACACTCTCTCTCTCTACACACCCAAAACGTACGGACGACACCCAAATCCAACCCAAACTTCATGGATCGACGTGGAAATTAGTACCATCGTGTTTGTGAGCGTCCTACGAACTCAAAGATACCATTTTCAGGTAAGAACTCCTTCGTTTTCACGTTTAAAATCCGAGGACCGAATGTGGCACTATTCATGAACTTTATGTTGGTTGATTTTTAGGACAATCCAAGCTCACAGTGAACTTTAGGAGGTCCTAAGGAAGCTCGGAGTGCTTCGTTTGAAGGTTTTGGACGTCGGGATCGTCGGGTTCAAAGTTGGCCGAATTGGAGGAATTTCCCGACGAAATTTCAGAGGTTTTTAGAATTTTTTGAAGGTATGGACTTCTTCCTCTCTTGATTTAGAGCATGTAGGAAGAAATTTGAGTCAAAATGGTGAAGCAACGGCCGAGAAAACCCGAGTTGCAGGTTTCCGGCGCCGGCGTTACTGTGCCGGCGACGCGAGGAAGAAGAAGCGCGCGTGGGGGGCGCGTAGGGCAGTGCATGTCCTTGGCGCGTGGGGGCGCGTGTCAAGCCCAAAATTAATTCTAAAAATATGTCGACGTCCGTGACGTCGAGTAGATCACCGTGGTATATTTATATACCCAATTTGAGCACCGTATGAGAAGTTATTAAGATTTGTTGGCTAGGTGCTTTGAATAACGTTTATAATTATTTCGAATATAAGTGAAAATGTGAATTGACGATCCGACCGTTGGATCGTCACCAAACTTTGATGCGTTGTAATACGCAATATTTGAGGATTATAGGAACTTACGGATTAGGAATCCGATTTACGGATCTTCCGAAATTGGAGTTGTAAGTCCATAAAATAGAATGTTAACCGTCACTTAGTTTTGGAAATTTACGGAGATCCGACCGTTGGATGGTAATGAAATTTTAGGATGTTGTCCTAGAAGTATATTGTGGACCTCTGGAAGTTATGGATTGGAAATCTGAGTTGCAGATCTTCCAGATCGAACTGCGTAGTGACGTGTTTTATATAAGTTATATATTCTATCGATATGAATTCTGAGGTTGGGTTGATTATTGTTTTAGGCGCCGATCGTCATGACGCCTTGGCGTATTGTGCTAGGGAGTTGTAGGGCGAACTCCAGGTGAGTGGGCAGTATTTTCTGTATTTACCTATATACTATTGAATTTCCCAGAAACTGAGTTTTTAATGAAAGTATGTTTCTAAAATGCCATGCTTGAACGAGATGCATGATATGAATGAAATGCCATGATAGGAATGATATGCATGTGATGAATGATATGAATTATATGATTGATATATGATGCATACATGTGCATGGTGCTGTGGAGGCACAGGTAAGTCAGGTGAGTTCATTATTAATTGAATTGTTTGATGTTGAGACGTTTAAGCTCATAACCTGCACCCTAGGTGTTAGTGCTTATATTATTATTCACCACACCGCACGCTCGTCTTGGATCCAAGTAGGTGGATGTCGTACAGACCATGTGAGGGTTCCGACATGCTAGTCGTACAGATCACTAGATGTGATTCCGACTAGTGGGTGACCTTAGTTATGCGCGCTGATGATTGATGAGAGAAGCACTAGAGCGTATTTATACACCTGTCATCGTACAGACTACTATATGTAGTTCCGAGTGACGTGCAGAGTTGGACCGTACAGGTCACCGAGGCGACTCCGGTTGGATTGGATGTTGAGCTTTAGAATCAGCCGTACATGACCATTTCAGGGTCTCCGGTTGATTTATTTTCACCTGAATTATATTGATGCATCATTCTTTCGGTTTTTGAAAGTTTTTATAACATAACATACTTTCTGGGTTTTAAGAAAGAAAAATTGATGATTTGAGATTTATGAAAGCATCTATATTATGATTTTGGACACTTGGCATGACATATTTTTCTAAAAAGTGTTAAAGGATAGTGAATTGAGATATTTGCTTATATGTATGCTTATATATGTTATTTTCCGGGAAAGTATACAAGTTTTACAGCGAGGGGTTAGAAATGTTTTAAATGAAAGATTTTCGAAAAGCTTTGTTTTGCTGACCCACTCAATTTTGTTTTTCGCCCCTCCAGGTTTAAGTTAGCAGAGCTTTGGTGGCCACGAGGAACCCAACGGCGTTCTGACAGAATTCACAAAAGTAGGACTCACCCTCGGGGGTTTCCTTTTAGTAATTGTATTTTAAGAGCTTCCGAACTGTGTAAATGGTTACGTCACTCTCACGTGACGGCCAGCACGCCCTCCTTCGGGACGGGGTGTGTCAGTTTTAATTTGTACCCATATATTAATTTTTTTGTTCCCATATTTTTAAAATTTTTATTTGTACTCATAATTTTTTCCCATTTCATTTGTGCCCATAATTTATTTATAATGTACCCATGTATCTTTAAAAATGTACCACTTCTTATATGTAAAATTTACCCATTTTTTAATGTAAATCTATTTATTTTTTTAATCTAAAATGTATCCATTGTTGTTTATATAAAATGTAAGCATTGTTTTCTATATAAAATGTACCCTTTTTTTAATATAAAACTTCCCCATTTTTTTGTATAAAATGAACCCACATTTTTTAAATTTATAATTACGTGCACCATTGTACTCATTTAATTATATGGGTACATTTTTTTTAAACATTTTTATGGGTTACATATTAAAACATTTTACTTTTGGAACAATGTTGAAATTGTACCCCATAGATAATTATATATGGCGAATGTACGGGTACATTCTTTTGACATGTGACAACTATTTTATCATTTATAACAATGTTTTCTTTTGGTCAAATTCAAAACAATGTTGGATACATTCTTTTGGCACTTTTTTTAACATTGTTTCCAATTGATTGATACATACATATATATACACTGGCGGATCCATTACGGGGCAAGGGGGTCTGACCCCCTGAACTTCAATGAACGTCCATAGATACCTTAGGTGCTGACCCTCCGAATTTCGGTGAATGTCCATGGATACCTTGAGTGTTGCCATTTTGAAGATTAGAGTGGCTTCATACTTGCCCTCCAACCGACTTCAGGCCTACCAAAACCCGATGAATGTCCATGAATACCTTGGGTGCTGCCCCTTGCATACATTAACATGTCTATAGTATGCATTTTCAAATGATTTCAGGCCTACCAAGACACGATGCAATGGCGATATGCATGCTATTTTTGGTATAAAAAAAATTGCGCGCTATTCTTACTGACCCCCCTAATATTATTTTCTGGATCCGCCACTGTATATATATATGCGTACATGTACTTAACATCTATTAATATACATTTTCAAAAGGAATTATATTGATATATTGATTTTTTTATTCAATCAAAATTTTGAAAAAAAATCCATATTTTTTGTCGGCCCTTTTTTTTATAGCTCATTAGATGTGAGATTTTAAATACCATAAAATCTCAAGTTTTATTGTTAACATTAAAATATATTAATATTAATATGCTGAGGTGTATAAAGTTAAAAGACTTTTGATCAAAAATTAAAAATCACTAAGATTTTAATCATGAGTACTAATGGCTAGAGACCGTATCCAAAATTTCCCTAAATAAAAATTCTAGCATAATAACAAATTTAGAACCTCTACAGCTATAGGTCTTTCACATTTGCACAAACCTTACGTGGCTGGGTAGCAACCTTGCATGCCCATCCTTGTTCTGTGGAGAAGACCCATCCTTGTTTTGTGGAGAAGATTAACGTTTGGTGTTAAGTGATTATATCTATTATATATAAAGCCAGCAGTGTGATGAACAGTGTGCATGCTGACAAAAAGTTTGGGGTCATGCATTCGACAAAAATGAATTGAACCAAAATGCCCCTATGCCAAAAAAAATCAAAACAGCAAAAATGAATGAATGTATAAGATAATACAAGGGTAATTTTGTAAATTTAATTTTTAATAATTTTATCATAAAAAATGCTTTGGGGTTAATCTCTGTAGGGGTTATTGGAATACTCGAGATCAATTGGGTTACCTTCCTTTTCTTCTGCTTCATTTCCTCTGCTTCGTTTCTATCGGCTTCGTCTGCCTCTGTTTCTCCTGGTTCTGCTGTTGCTGCTGCTTCTTCTTCCTCTGCTTTATATCTTACTAGTCTCCCTGCACGCGCTCATGCGCGTGCGGAAGGCCCTTTTATGATTATGGTGTTCTACGCGCGACTTATACAATTTAAATGTATTTATTTATGTAGATTTGAAAAGTGAATTATACATCAAAAGAATGAATGTAACCATATAACATTCTAGTGTGTGTGTATATATCTATAGAGATACTTTGGATGCGGTCCCTAATTCTTAACATTCTTTGACTAAAACCTTAATGGTATTCAAAGTTTGATCAAAGTCCCTTAACTTTGTACACCTCATTATATTACAATTAATATTTTTATTTTTATAGTTTTGACATTAATTGTTTGATATTTTATGAGATTTATAATCTTATAAATTTAAAATCCCCCATTATAATACTATTAGAAACGGTTACAATAAAAAAATTCAAACATTTTGATTGAATAAATGGATAAAAACTATGTAAAAATAAGAAATAATAAATGGCAAAAGAATGTATCCATAGTGTTACAAAAATTGGTACATTTCACATATAACAAAGTGGTACATTAATAAAGAAGAATGGGTACATTATAAATAAATTAGGGTACAGATAAAAGATTAAAAAACTATGAGTACAAATGAATTTTTAAAAAATATAGGCGCTAAAAGAAATTAATACATGGGTACAAAATAAAATACTACAAATTAAAAAAAATGTTGCACATGGGTACAAACACAAAAAAAAAAAAATTTAAAAAATATGGGCACAAAAAGAAACTAATATATGGGTACAAATTAAAAATGAAAAAAAAATGGTACAAATTAAAAATAAAAATATATGATAAAAAATTTAGCCATAAATATAAATATACTAATTGTAACATTTTAACACTAAAGGAATATATTTAAAATAAAAATATTTTATTATTAAATAATTAATGATGTTATTAATACCTAAGGACCTTGATCAAAAATTGAAAATGAATAGGATTTTAATCAATGGAGTAACAAAAAGAAGGATGTGAACCTAATTTTTATATATATATATATATATATATATATATACCTGCCGCTCTCTGCTACAGCATTGAGAGTTACATTACAGAATGTTGTTTTTCTTCCGCCCCAAAACGGAAACTTTTCATCAGAGTTTTTTTTTTTTTTTTTGCGTTGAAAAAAGGTCGGGCTACAACAATCCAACATGTGAGGACAATTATTTTGATTTCTATAACTGTATGACGTCCCTATTAATTAATGAAATTCTCTTTGTCAATCAAAGGAGAGTGAAAATACTACTTAGTATTCTTTCACAAAAAAAAAAATTATGGGCAATAATCTAATTTCACAGGTCCAAATTTTACTGTTTTTTATTGAAACATCACATACAGGTGATGTTAAAATACCTCTAATATTTAAAAAAAAAAAACCAAAAACAAAAACCTCTATTCCCCCCCCCCCACGTTATCTCTCTCTCCCTCTCTCCTTCTCATTTTCTAAAAAAAATATGTTTATACACACAAAATATGTAGGCAAATGCTAGTAATTAATTAAGAAAAGCTAAAAAGACCTATATCCACTGCATATGACAATAAAAGCCAGTGATTTGAATGAGACCTAATTGATCAGTAGATACCAACTAATTAGAAGAAAGGTAATCAAAATAATTGTCCCCACAGTTCCACTACTGATCAATTGTCACATATATTAAAAGGTCGGGCTACAACGAACCGCCGATGTTTCTACATCTTCATTTGTCCCCACAGTTCCACTACAGATTTATAAACCCTAGCGTCTGTATATATGTATCCCTCCTTCTGGTTACCAGCTCATGCCTTAGGCCCCATTTATGATAACACGTAAATTCAGGGCAATATGGCCCATATTACACGCTAATTATGGGGAAAAAGACTAACTCTTAAGTCTAGTAATATACATTTTTTTTAGTTAAATAATGACTTTTAACGGAGTGCTAATGCCCGAAATATATGAAGCCTACCTTTTTCCTTTCATTTCCTTCAATAAGCACTCCCCACCATCCTAAAAGAAAATTAAAAAAAAAAAAAAAAAAAACTAAACCTAAAATCAAGGTTTTAAAAGGCACTGTCCGCTAGTTAGGTGGCGGGTATGAATCTAGCACCTTGGATGACATATAAATTATAAATTACTATTAACATATTCAAAACATGGGGAACAAACATATAATGATAGTTCATCCAAGTATCCAACAAATCTCTTACAATTTATTAAAACAATAAAATGCAAAGGGGAAGTTATCTATTTTTCTGTCTAAGTGAGAGTCGTGATCTAGGAGGGCTAGGCAGGCGCCTAGGCAGGGTTAGGCGTCCTTTCTTATTATTTAAACTTCTAGAGATTAATCGTGACGGTGGCCAGCCGCCTAACACCTAAGCGAAGTTTAGGTGGCGCTAGGTGGGGTCTTTTAGAACACTGCATAAAACCTACCTTATGAAATTGCAAAAAAAACCTTCCTTTTGTTTTGTAAACTATTCTAACTTACATAGTTTAACTAAACCGTAACACTCGTTTTAAATAAACATTTCATTGTCCAGACTGAAACACTGAGACTTTAGTTTTTATTTTTTTTAATACAATTACAATTAGGGTAGTTTTATTAACAACTCACATTTTATTGGATACTCGCATACTAAAAATTCCATACCTATTTTGAAATAAAAAGTTATTTTAATACTCCTCCTTTTCCTCATTAATTTTCTGCATATTTGCAATACATTCCAACCTAAGAGTACGCAGAAAATGAAACGGTGAAAGTATACATTCCAACCTAGGGGTATGCAGAAAATGAAATGGTGCAAGTTTTTAGCAGGTATCCACAGGTATATCTTCATATTTTCGGTGAGACGAGTCCATATAAGGATTTAAGGTTTCACAAGCAGTATGACATCGCTCAAATTGATGTAAATGAAAAAAAATATTATAAAGTCATACCTCATGTAGAACCTCCAAATAGCCATTTTCATGTTCTATTAATCAGTTATGAGTTTTTTCATCAACATGTTTGTGCCTTTGGAGGTTAGGGTTTTGTTCAATGAGGATGGGTGAAAGTTGATTTGATGGCTTGAAGAAGAAAATTTTTAAGATGCAGGGTTATCTAAACGTTAAAAATGACTTTGGTGAATTAAATTTTTTTTTTTTTTCTGAAAAGCTTCTAAATCTTAAATAGTCCTTTCATATTAGAGTATATAAGCTGTTTAATATTAAACTTATAAGGTGTATTCAATAATTCCAACAAAAGAAAGAATACTACTATAATTCAATGAAAGTTGGTATAATTAATTATATGTTAGACTTGACCCGGAAGATATATTGTTTCTTTGCTAAAGACCTAGAAGATATTGTTGCCTACTAAAGTAAGAATTAAATCACATCGATCGTCACACTGGGAAAATGATCATATGGAAGACTATGCGATTACATAAACTTTCAGAAAAGTAGGTGCCTGCACAGAAACGACCAATTGATGGTATAATGGTAGTCAATGAAAGGAGCGTTCTGCATCAGATAACTGAAAGGGCAGCCATAGTCATACGACTTAATCCCGCGCACCAAATTTGTACCGAAAAAGAAAAAGATTACAAAAGATTTTCCATCTGATTGATTAACATATCGAAGGCTCCATGCATCCCCATTATTGCAAACATGATAGCTACTTAGAATGATTTCTTTCAAGCATCTTTTCATAGGAGATAGTGATTGGTCATGCACACGACTCTTAATTTCTAGGTAAATCGCTGATTTATGCTAAATTTTCTTAACCCTAGATTGTAGAAGTAAGGATACAAGCTATCGCGCAAAGTCTCAAAGCTAAACGAGTTTCATGCTGACGACCGATCGGCTATCGCTAGCGACCAGTCGCTCGATCGTGTCGTTAAGCTCAAAACTTTGAAGATTTGTTAATTTAACCGAGATCATTAACAATCTTTTATCTAGTGTTACGATCTAAAAGAAAAGGTTCCTCTTGATTGGGAGGTTTGAACTAAGATATGCTTCCTATTTGATTGGTTGCTTAATCAATTCAGAATGTCACTGTACATATAGGGAAGATTTCTACAAGAAATAAGTAACCTAAGATCATAACTTTCAATATGGGGAGTAGCCCAACAGGTTTCACCTTAAAATTAATTGACAATATGAAAGTAGCCCAAACTGCTCTGATACCATAAAGAAAGTCAAACTTCCACCATAAAACCAATTGGCAATATTAAGAGTAGTCTAACCTCTTATAAGCCATTGCAAGACTTTTCTTTTAACCAATGTGAAACTCTTTTACCTTCACACATTCTTCCATCATTAACTAAACAATCTTGAGCATATTGCTTTCTCCTGTGTGTGGAGTTTGTAACTTTAACGTGCGAAAGGTGTAAGGTCATGCTACATTATATCTTCAAGGCTTATTCGCATAATATATACACACTTTGTGAGGGAAAATAAAATATGAAAGATACCGTAGTTACTATGTGTTTTGAAGCAATCTTTTATCCATCATAATAACCATAACCCACATAATACCAAAATTTTTCCATCAATCTTATCCACAACTCTTTTGCGATTAGCATATAATTTTTACCCTACAAATTTCATAATTATAATGATTCATTTTCTTAATCATTATTTCTAGATCATTTTTTATGTATTAAAAAATTAAATCGGAGATTGTTTAATCATCTATCATTTTTATATATTTTTAGTACCATAACAGTCTATTTTCTTTAATATTGTCAATTTATTTGAAACATATGAATGACTAAACGATTTCCGATGATTAGACAAATAAATTGTTTAATACAAGCCTTTCAGCAGATCAATATATATAGCATCACCTTATACAATATGAAACTATTAATAACATGGAAAACTAAATAAACACAGCCATTTATGAGATTGCGTTATTTTTAATTTTTATGCAAGTGTATGTGAATATATCATCAATCCATGTTATCATTAGGTTTCTATACCAAATTCCAAGTTTTCAATTTGGGACGCTAATTTTGTAGTTAAAATCTCAAACAGTACTGTAGTTGACGCTGAATCCAAATATATTTTTCATATTAGTATTTCTTAATTTTAAATGATTCTTCAAAAAATGAGCAAACCTTTTCAATAATATTCGTTTTAAGAAAGAAGAAGATATTTACATCCGATGAATGGGTCCTGCCGACAAACCCCACTAGAAAGCATTTTCCAGAAAGGAACGGATCATCTTCAATTTGGGACGATAATTTTGCTGTTCACGTAAAATAATTATCTTTTCATAATAAGTACTTAGTAGAAACTAATAATGTAATTTGTTGACTCTATGGAATTTTAAGCCAAGCTTTAATTATTTGGAGAACAAACCTTCTTGCATGATTGGCAGAATCGATTAGTTATTCAATTTCAAACTTTTATGGTTGATCTTGTTGTGCCACTTTATAAACCACATATTAGCTAGTTGTTAAGAGCAATTGGTTCCATTTGGGAAGTTAAGCTCTCTCTTTCACAATTTTATTTTGGTGGAATGGGACCAAACCCCAAAACAACCAGACCAAGGAGTCTCTCCTGCGCATCAAAACACAAAATCTGCTCACCCATGTTGCTTGTAATTGACTAAAAATTATTCCTGATCGGTCTATCAATGTATCCGTTTCTTTAATTGCTTCTTTAAAATAATTACTATTTTTATATTTATCCATTAAGATTTTGCCAAAAACTCTTCTATTTGATCTAAAATTGCTGTAATTATTTTTATTTTGAAATGTATTTCTAATCTATTCACTAATCCTGGTCTAGCCATTATGGCTCTAACTTCTTGTTCTATTTGTAAAAGTTGGTCTAGAAGTCTTTCTTTTATTCTTAAAATTTTAGTTTTGTTAGACCAATCTATGAAAGATAGATAATTTGTAAACTGATCGACACTATTCATAGCTGTAATCTATTATAGTTGTTTGTAATTGATTCTGTGTTTCTTCAATATTATTTATTCTAGTCTTAATTGTTTTATTTGGTCTTCTACCTTTTTTAATATATCTCGTGTTAACTTCTATTTCTTTTGGTTTGTCTTCTAAGATAAGCCTCATGTACTTGACTTCTTGTTTAGTGGGTACATTACTAAATCTTTCTAAACTTGTATTTAGTTTATCCTCTCCCTTTTTTAAGTAATCTAGGTTTTCTAAGATCCTTTGATTAGGACTCTTACACGTAAAAAGAAACGGAGACGAGAAGAAGAAAATTATCAAAATATGCAAAATGATAACTTGATAACCGGAATATTAGAATGTTTATTAATCCGAAACACCAAAATACTTGCTTTCATATGAAATTTAAATATTAAATAATACAAT
Organism: Malus fusca; assembly: GCA_035220775.1. NCBI lineage: Eukaryota > Viridiplantae > Streptophyta > Magnoliopsida > Rosales > Rosaceae > Malus > Malus fusca. The sequence continues at coordinate 23,208,030 of CM069072.1, read as the reverse complement.
GTAACATGTTGGAACATTGACAACTCACATACATTGAGCTGAAAAATGTTAAAAACAATCGTTCACGTGCACGGTCAAATGACAACAACTATTAGACGTTCCGACTTCTAACAATCACCTACTCGCACGTGAGAGAATGACCCATTGGATAAAGAAGGCCTATGAAGAGGCAAGAAAAGAGCCCAATTGTATTGACACACTGGACCGATTTACACAAGGAGAAACGGTGATGGAGCGTAGAATTTAGATTAGAAACCACAAGGCCCATTGTGGAAACCAAGAGCCTGTTGATTGGAAAGGAAAGGAAACGTACGGTCCTCCTCCCTCCTCCCTCCTCCCTCCTCACACAGTAACGCAATAATTGGTAACGCTCCTCTTCCTAACACCCACCCACACTATAAATTTGAATTAAATTTTAGCGCTCAAAACTCACGTGCTACGGAAGCCCCCATTTCAAAATCGAATTAAAAATAATAAAAAAAAAAATCTTCAATTCCTTCAAAAACAAATAAATTTACAAATTTAGAATTACTTCCCAACTCCCCAACCCAATTATTAAATTAAAAAAAACATTAAATTCGACTCCAGAAAAAAGTCTACTTCCTCTGCATCTCAAGCTCGCAGCTTTTTTCACTCCTCCGCCACTTCACACTTCGCAATTCGAGAAACGAGAACATGGGTTGTGTTTCTTCCAATCTCTTCAACCACGACGACGAGTTCTCCCAACTCGGCAGCTCCGCGCTCAGCCACCACATCGTCTCGCTCACTTCCTCCACCTACGGCCTTCTCACTCTGGACCCGCCGCCGCCTGCGCCCACCACTCCCCCGACCCCTCCTCCTCGATTCACTCTCGGGTCCATTTTTCCGAGCCCCCTGTCGGAGCCCAAGTCGCTCTGGTCCGAACCCAGGTCGCTATGGTCCGACCCTAGGCCGCTACGGTCCGACCCGGAAGTCATTAACTCATGGGAGCTTATGGCCGGCCTCGACGCTGATAGTTTCCGATTCTCGCCGCTCCCGCCGCCCAAACCCTTCGTTTTCAATGACCCAAAAAACCCCGATAAAGAAAACTCCAACCCGAATCGGGCAATTTTCAAATCTCCGTACGACGGCTTCTTCCGGGTCAACAACAAGAAGGACCCACTTGACCGGTTCGAAAAAATATGCCCACCGGGAGGAGAAAGCAAAGTGGTGGTCTACACTACGACGCTGCGAGGAGTGCGGCGGACTTTCGAGGAGTGTAACGCCGTCCGGGCGGCGATAGAAGGCCTCGGGGTGATGATTGTCGAGCGTGACGTGTCGATGGATCGCGGGTTCAGAGAAGAGTTGAACGATTTGATGAAGGGGAAAGGGAAGGACGTGGCGGTGCCGCCTCAGGTTTTTGTGAAGGGGAGATATATAGGCGGCGCTGAGGAGGTGTTGAAGATTTTGGAGGAGGGTTTGCTGGTTGAGATTCTTGCTGGGTGTCCAAAGAAAAAAGCTGGGTCTGTGTGTGAAGGGTGTGGGGAGGCAAGGTTCTTGCCCTGCTTCCAATGCAATGGGAGCTCAAAGATGGTGCTGGTGGTGAAGGATGACGTGGCCGGGCAGCGGCAGGGGACGACGGTGGTGGTGAAGTGTCCCGAGTGTAATGAGAATGGGTTGGTGCTTTGCCCAATTTGTAGCTGAATGGTGAAGAACAAGAGATGCAAAGATCTCTGTTTTCGTGTGGTTTTTGTAAGCACCTTCTCTCTTAATTTTGGGGCTTTTTTTGTGTTTCTGAAGGAAACCAAAGGCTTCTAATTCTGTACTGTACTCTCTTGTTTTTGTCTGTTGATAGTTATATATATCTATGTTTTTTATTTGCAAAGATCGGAAGATGTTTGATTTGCATGAAGCTTTGAACAATTTGAAGTTTAGAAGACACAATTAGGGAGATTTAGGAGTAGGATTGTTCATTCCATTGTCTCAATTGTGTATTTCGGGTGTAGTTTTAGATAAAATTAGACCTAAGTGTAGTTGATTTCTGTCAAGATATACTAATCTTACGTGCTTAGGGCTCGTTCGGTATTTAGTATTGGATTATATAACTCATAATATTTGAGGTATGTTGAAAGTAGAGGTTAATAAATTTTTCCATTTGAGGGGACTGAAAGAGATAAGTTGCCTTAATGAGTAGTCCATCTTCTACCTCCAAGTTGGAAAAACATTTCTTCGTTTCTTCCTTCAATGTACCCTAAATATAGTGAGTTATCTAATCCAACTCACTCTTAGGCACTAAATGAGCCGTTAAGAGTCTTAATTCTGCTTATGCTATAAAACTGTTGTACTCGAGTAAAATTGGAGAAGCTGTTGATATTTGAACAATCCCTAAGCAATCAGTGTGTCAAATATTACTTCCTACATCTTTTGGAATTCTTGGCCTCCGAGTTTCCTAGATTGCTTCAGCCGTCTGTGCAGTAGGTTAGAAATTATTTGAAACTTACTTCAGTCTCCGGAGTTTGTTGCCTTTCACTGTTCCAGGGGAACATAGGTTCTAGTTGCATAGTTAGCGATGTTGGATTAAAGTGATTTTTCTTTATGCCAATCAGTTGTTATATTAACAAGACGACTTGTGCTTAACTCTACTGATCACAACAACTTGCAGAAAATTTAGCGCAACAAATGAAGTACTTACTATGCTAGAAAGTTTTGAACAGGGTAAAACTAACAGTTATCCATTCAATCGTATAGAGTTGAACATATTGGTGTGCTCTTTGTTTGAAGAATCTATGTAGAACGACGATGCTTCTTGCCTGCCACAAGTTTGTGGCAAAGAGTCCGCTGATTTATCAGTGGAGAAAATAACAGTTCTGAATCTAGGGAAGTACTGACCTTGAGAGAAAGTACAGAATCTTTAAAACACCTTTAAACACAAACTTAGTCGATGCCGACTTGTCATTGCCCTTCCGTGCTTTTGTATTCTTCTCTGCCTCTAGAAAATGATTGTGCAAAGCTCATCCATTTTCCCATCCGAATTATGCAAAGAGGTTTAACTGGCAATCTAATATATTTGTGGAAGAGAGGGATCAATCTTTAAGGCTAGCGAGGAACGACACAAGTGGCGGAGACCTTCAGAATTAGATTGACATAAACCAGTGGTATCAAGCTTAAACTTTGCTTAGACTGCTTTGTTCTCCAGAAAAAACATCAGTTTACGGTGAGTAGGTGGAACTCCGATCGCATCATGAATGTTTACATTTGCTTGACTGAATGATGAACATATCATTCCTAAACAAAAAGCGCTTTGGAGGCCTCTGGTTTTTCTGTGAACTTTGGTCCTGAAAAGGGGTGATGTGAGTTGGCTAATATGTACTTTCCTGAAGCTTTTTCACTTTCTTTACTGTTTTCCGTTTGAAGTTTCACCGAGGATTGAAGTGGATGCCAGGAAAGGATGTTCTCGTTATCCAGGGTGAATGACAATGATTATGAAGGGGTAAAATTTGTGTGTTGAATCGGGATTAGGCTCAATTTTTTCACCAGCTACTGTTAAGTATCAGTTGCAGGGTTTGGCAAAGTTTGGTCTGTCTTGTAACCCATTTTATGGTTAAGGGTAGTAATTTTTACGCTCGGATTTTCTACTTTTGTGGCCTTCCCTTTGTTTCTGTCGATTAATTTCCTTTTTCCTTTATTCAGTCTAAAGGCTAAAAGAACAAAAAAATGTAAGAGGACAAAAAGGGAGTGCGAAATCACCTTGGTAGTAGGTTTAGTAAGGCAGTTGATGAAGAAAAAGTTCCACACAAGATTACAAAAGGGTTGATCATAATGAATGCCTTTTCCTCTTGTTTATTTTAACAATTCATTAACGGGTTGGGATTATAATAGGTCAGAGTTCGATTTACTCTAATAAAACCCGAAAAAGAACAAATTGTATACACCTACAAAGGTAGCCTTTCAAGGATAGATCTCAACACATTTGACCTATGAAATCTACTAGTTTAGGATGCATTCAAGTTTCATTCCCATTTCAAAATATATTGCTAGAAAAATAGCAGAAATAGAAGAACTTTCATGTTACTATGAAGATATTGTAAGCTAATTACATATTATCGTATTTGGTGAAAATAATTCAAATACAAAATAATGCATGATTAACTGAAGATACTCGTAAAAATGGTTTTAAAGTTCAACCTCTTTGTAGTTTTTAATTTGAGGAGAGTGGTCCGGCCTGACCATTATGAAGGTGTAAATATGATGCGACACTGACAGTATTACACAAGTTGGGTCCGCATGGATTTTGGAGATTTGTTTGGTACTGGTAACTGGTGAATTGTACCCTTCAACTTTCCCCATTTAATCTCAGAAAAACTGGCAGAAAACACAAACTCATTAGTTGTTCTCATGCAAAGAAAGGCTAAGTTCTAATACACAGTAACTGTGTTTTAATTAAGTACAATTAACATAAACAAAATTGACCAAAGGAGAAACCCTACCAAACTAGTTTGACTGAGATTACTGGGAAAACGAAGCCCCACACTGTTTGCTTTTACCCATGAATACGAGCTGGTGGTCTTCGAGGACTTCAAATGCATGCAACAACAGCGACACTCCCATTTGGTCACATTCTCTCACTGTAAAACTCTCTCTCTCTCTCTCTCTCTCTCTCTCTCTCTCTCTCTCTCTCTCTCTCTCTCTCTCTCTACGTCGTCCTTTAGTTGTTCATGCCATGTGAAGCCATTAGATTTTTGTCAGTGAAATTTAAAGCCATTGATCAATCAAAGAAGCCCTAGCTAGGATGCTTTGGATTCTTCTTTCTCCTCCATTGAAACCTGTCCCTCTTTCGTTGTGTCCACTATCTCTCTCAAAACTTATTACATTGTTTTTTTACAATATCTGACACCTTCCCTCCATTTGTTTTATAATTTTTCGCATGCCACAAAAAAACACCATTGTTTTTACAATATATATATTGGAGACCTGAGAGCTCGTACTTTGATTCCTGCATTGCATGTAACCAAACAACTCTCAAGCTCGCTCTCTCTCTCTCTCTCTCTCTCTCTACCAACTTCACCTTCTTCTTTTGCCCTATTCGGCTAAATTTCATGTAATGCAGCAAAGCTTTGCTCAAACACTCAAATGGGAAAGAAAAGTGGGACTTCATGGCTGACTATAGTGAAAAGGGCATTCAGGTCTCCCACTAAAGATTATGATCAGCAAAAAAGCACCAGAAGAAGAGATGCGCATGAACCAGAAGAAGAAGAAAAGGTAACAAAATTAAAATTTGATTTTCTGACGAGACGATATTCTAAACTATTTTAATCTCTATCGCTTTGTATATGTTTTAATGCTCATTGTTTGGTTTATATATGGACGCAGAAGAGAGAGAAGAGGAGGTGGCTTTTCCGGAAGCCAACTGTTCATGTTCAACAATGTGAAGCAAGGACAGTGACTGTAGGTGCAACCGCACCTGTGAATCCTGTTTTGGACGCTGAGCAGAGGCACGCAATTGCTGTGGCCGCAGCAACTGCAGCTGCAGCCGAAGCAGCAGTGGCTACTGCCCAAGCGGCGGAAGAAATTGTTCGGCTCACTAGACCGAATAACTTTGCTAGAGAACACTATGCTGCTACACTCATTCAAACAGCATTCAGAGGTTACTTGGTAAGTAACTTACCAAGGACATGTTTGAGATTGCATAGTAGGCTAAAATAATTTATTAACAACATATACACTTTTGACTGTGTTGAGTAGAAAAGGTTAAAAACTGTTTCTTCGGGATGAACTCCCAAGTAATTTTTAAGACGCATTTGGCTTTTCAATAAAAATTTCAACATAGGACATCTAGCAAAAGCGCTATGAACAAAAGTGATTTCTATCAAAACAGTCCCAAACCAGTCCTAAAACACAAAAATAGAGCACAATAGATGCAATTACTTACATATATGTAAATGCAAATGTGTACATAGCTATGGTCGTTATTTTGAATTTTTTTTACATATTGCAAATGCAAATGTGGTTTTTGACTGAAGGCAAGGAGAGCTCTACGTGCACTTAAGGGCCTGGTAAAGCTTCAAGCTTTAGTGAGAGGTCATAACGTTCGGAAGCAAGCAAAGCTGACATTGAAATGCATGCAAGCTCTGGTTCGAGTACAAGATCAGGTTCACAACGAGAGATCAAGGCTTTCGCATGATGCTGGTCGAAACTCCATGTTTGCTGAAACAGGCCTTCACTTGTGGGAATCCAGAATTCAGGATATTCGTGACAGAAGGTCAATAGTAAGCAGCTGCTGCTATTTCTTCACTTTTTAGCATAATAATATATAACATGAATTTATTCATCGTAGTAAGTGGCTTTCGCATTTATGCTTCTTATTTTCGTACTTTTGCTTGAAATGAAGTTATGACCTAAAACTTGAGGGTTTTGTCAGTTACAGTTAGTAGTTTCTTGGAGTTCTTTTCTTGGCGTTAGATGCTTGTCTAATTCCTCGTTCTTATATTCGCTGCGTCAAACAGTCTAGAGAGAAAATTCTTGGTGGTGAGGACTATTGGGACGATGGGCTTGAACCCATACTGCGGAGTCGAAAGGAAGCCGCTTTAAAGCGCGAAAAGGCTCTTGCTTATGCTTTCTCTCATCAGGTTGATCAAGTTTTCCCTCACTCTCTAATATATGGTTCTTTTAGTACTTTTGTGTTTATTTTAAAAGAAATATTTCGTGAATCTAGATGGCACAATGGCGGTATCACAATCTCATCGTACAATGCCATGTCAAAAAGTTAGTGATTGGTTTAGGATACCGTCATGTGCATATAAGTTTCTGTCTAACAAGCTAATGTCTTTAATACTTTGATGCCTAATTGAAGATATGGAGGCCTGGGAGGAACCCGTCTGCAGGGGATGATGCAGAGATAGAAGAGAGAACAAGTTGGCTAGAAAGATGGATGGCCACGAAGCAATTCGAAAACAGCAGCCGAGCTTCAATTGACAAAAGGGACTCCATAAAAACAGTTGAAATCGACACAAATTCCAGGCCTTCCTCATACACGTCTCCAAATGTTCGAATTTCACATTCGCAACAGCAAAAACAACCAGCCTCCTACGCCATTGCTTCAGCTTCACCCCTACACAAATCACAGAACATGGATCATCTCTCGCCCGCAACACCCTCTCCTTCAAAACTGAAAACTCTGAAAGTGCGGTCGGCGAGTCCAAGATGCCCAAAAGAGGAAAAATACTATTGCTCATCAGCTGCACACACACCAAGCCTATCAGGCTTCAATGCTTATTGCAGCTTCAAGGGTGCAATGTGCCGTTCTGGAACACCAAATTACATGGCTGCCACTGAATCCGCAAAAGCCAAGGCTCAATCTCTTAGTGCACCTAGAACAAGGCCTTCGACACCCGAGAGAGAAAGAGGCGGCGGTTCAGCCAAGAAACGCCTTTCGTACCCTGTCCCGGCTGAGCCACAACCACATAATTGTGTTGGCATTGGTTATAGTAGCTTCAGCCATAACTTGAGAAGTCCTAGCTTCAAGAGTGTACAAAATAATGGCTACTATGGGAGGGAGAACTCGCCATCGTACACTGATAGCATAGGGGGAGATATTTCTCCATGTTCAACCACTGATCTGAGAGCATTTTCAATGCAAAGACTCAAATTCTAAACCCATATTTTCAATTTGGGTCCCAAAACAGTGGTGAATTTATGTATTTTAGTTTTCTTCTCCAATTGAGTCTTAAGATATGGGTTTTTACACTGGAGGAGAAAACATTGAACTCAAAACTCATGTCATTTTTCTTGGTTGAATAACATTTTTTTTAGTTGACATGGGAGTTTCACCTTAGACTCAAATCTCATATGAACACCAATTTGGGTCTCGCTTTGACTCAAACCCCAAATATGAATTAATTCTCATGTGCATGGGAGATTTTTACCTTATATTTGGACTCAAATATAAGATTTGATTCCTTGCATTGGAGATGCTATGAGAGAGTTAAAATGAGGTAAGTGCTTATGAAATTGAAACTAGTTTTTCATTTGGGGTGATGTTATCCATACACCTTTTTTTACCTTCCACACACTCTTCTCAATTTTAAGCCATCGGATCAAATGAATTAAATAAAATCAAATGACAAAAATTAATTTGGTGTGTGTGAGAGTTAAAAAAGAAATGTGTAGATAGCATCCCCCTTCATTTGTTATTTGATTTGGAACTGGGAATGAAAACTTTATGATTAGTTTGGTTGGAGGAGATGTTTTTTTTTCTCTGTTTTCATTTTTTTTTCCGGTAAAAAAAAGAGATTTTTTCTCTGTTTTCTAATGTGCTAGTAATCAAAGTATCGAATATTCTAGACTTTTTAACCGTTGGACTGATTTTTTATTTTGACAAAAGACTTTAAAAATGAAGAATATTCGATATCTCGAAGCACCATAGAATTTTTTTTATCCCACATCGGTGTTATTGCTTTGACGATCGATGTAGGATGCAATCCCCTACTCTTCTATGGGATAGAAACCAATTAATGAAGGGAAGAATACTCCGAATGGATCTTGGAATTTTGGGTTAAGGAAGAGAAAATTTGGAAGATTTGAATTGAGTTTTCAATCATGTTGTGGTGTACAAAATAGTACTTATTAAAGCTGGCCTAGGCCAACACAACATGTTGTTAGAACAGTTATGTTTTTATTTAAATATATTTATGTTTTGTTTTATTACCAATATTAAAAGTCAATTTATTTTGACCTTATCAATTAGATAAGGAGTTATCTCCTCTTAAATATGAAACGTGTGATTCATTTTCTATATAGAGAAGAAGATCAGGTCATTAAACATATTCAAACCGTTTTGGCTTTTCCATATTGAATTTGCTTTATGTTTAGAGTAATGTTTATGTTAATAACTTGTAAAGCAGTCCCTATACATAGAAAAGTATAATCATCTGATATACTTTATATATATTCAAACCGTTTTGCTTTTTTCTGTGCGTTTACTTTACGTTTTGTTTTTTTCTTTCTTCTTTTTTCCGTTTTGTCCTGCTTTCAAGCTTTCATTAATCTCTCAAACCCTCAACATCTCTTTCTTCTATAGTATATATAGTAGTCTCTGGATCATTGAAAGGATACGAAAATATATATATATTTTCTGATATATAGTTTTGATAAGCAACATATTGAAAGGGTGTGAGTTTGAAGGTTCTTCCACTGTGCAAGGAAGAACTTTATCAGAAGAAGAAGGTTCTGGATTGTTTTATCCTGGGGATGATGTGGTGTTTGTGAACTGCTTGCAGACTTTGGGCAGAGCCGCGAAACGTCTTAAAAAGAGCGACTTAGTCTGTGACTCATCCCAAGAATCATTCATCACTCAAGGCCTCTACATTTTTCGGGTAACTTTGTTCCTTTCTATTTCAGTTTACAACAATTTTAAGATGTTTTCAATCTGCCATGCATTATAAGGAAAACTCTGCTTCTCAGACAAATCTTGTTGAAGAGCAACTAATTGCAATGATATCGGAAATCAACTTAGTTGATGGATCCGAGGGGTGGTGGGTGGACACTGGCACTTCTCGCCATGTTTGCTACGATCGTTCTCTTTTCAAGACATATTATGTGACTGGGGGAAGGAAGGTGTTGTTGGGTGATTCACACTCAACTGATGTTGCTGGTACTGTAGAGGTGGAGTTGAAGTTCACCTCTGGAAAAACCATGATACTAAAAGATGTGATGCACGCTCCAGCAATAAGGGGGAATCTGGTCTCAAGCTTCCTTCTCAACAAGGCTGGATTCACTCAAACCATTGGAGCAGATACGTATACTCTCACTAAAAATGGGATTTTTGTGGGAAATGGATATGCTACTGATGGGATGTTTAAATTGAATGTTGATGCTAATGAAATGTCTACTTCTACTTACATGTTGTCTTCTTTTAATACTTGGCATGCTAGACTTTGTCATGTTAACAAACGCTTGGTTAAGAACATGAGTAACTTAGGGTTTTTACCCAACTTATCATTGAATGACTTTGAAAAATGTGAATATTGTAGTCAAGCTAAAATCACTAGAACTTCACATAAATCTGTCAATAGAGAATCTTAACCACTTGACTTAATTCATTCTGGTTTATGTGAATTTGATAGAGTGTTAACTAGAAATGGAAAACGTTATTTTATTACCTTTATTGATGATTGTTCGAATTATTGTTTTGTCTATCTTATGAAAAATAAAAGTGAAGCTATTGACCTGTTCAAAACTTTTTTGACTGAAGTTGAAAATCAATTTAATCGTAAAATTAAAAGATTTCGTAGTGATAGAGGACAAGAATATGAATCTACTGAATTTGTTAATTTGTTTAAGTCTCATGGAATTATTCATGAAACTACTGCTCCTTATTCTTCTGAAATGAATGGTAAAGCTGAAAGAAAAAATCGAACTCTTTGTGAATTGACTGTTGCTACTTTGCTTAGTTCTGGAGCTGCTTCTTATTGGTGGGGTGAAATTGTGTTGACTGTTTGTTATGTGTTAAATAGAATTCCTAATTCAAAAACGAAGATTTCTCCTTATGAAATTTGGAAAAATAAGAAACCAAATATGTTGTATTTCAAAACTTGGGGTTGTTTAGCTTATGTTCGTAAAACTGATCCAAAAAGATCGAAATTGGCTAGTAGAGCATATGAATGTGTTTTTATTGGTTATGCATGTAATAGCAAAGCATATAGATTTTATGATTTGAAAAACCATGTCATAATTAAGTCACTTGATGCTGATTTTTATGAGAATAAATTTCCTTTTAATCTTCGAAATAGTGGGGGTTCTAATTCTTCTAAAATTTATGAACCTACTGTTGTAGAACATAGTCAATCTGCATTAGAACCTAGGAAAAGTAAAAGAGCTCGAATAGCTAAAGATTTTAGGCCTGATTTTCATGTATATAACTTACAAGAAGATCCTAATACAATTCAAGAAGCTTTAATTTCTTTAGATGCAGATTTGGGGCAATAAGCTATAAGTGATGAAATGGACTCCCTGGTGTCAAATCAAACTTGGCACTTGGTGGATCTTCCACCTGGTTGCAAAACAATAGGTTGCAAATGGATTCTTAAAAGAAAATTAAAACATGACGGTTCAGTTGAAAATTTTAAGGCCCGACTTATTGCCAAAAGCTATAGACAAAGAGAAAATATAGATTTCTTTGATACTTATTCACCTGTAACTAGAATAACTTCTATTCGTGTATTGTTTGCTTTAGCTTCTATTCATGATCTTGTTGTGCACCAAATGGATATTAAAACAACTTTCTTAAATGGTGAATTAGAGGAAGAAATGTATATGGATCAACCAGAGGGTTTTATTATTCCAGAACAAGAAAATAAAGTTTGCAAGTTAGATAAATCACTTTATGGATTGAAACAGACTCCTAAACAATGGCATGTGAAATTTGATAGTTTGGTTATTTCGAATGGTTTTAAAATAAATGAAAGTGACAAATGCATCTATTATAAGTCTGAAAATAATATATGCACTATAATATGCCTATATGTGGATGATTTGCTCATTTTTGGTTTGAATATTCATGTTGTGAATAATGTCAAATCTTTGTTATGTGCTAATTTTGATATGAAAGACTTGGGTGAAGCTAGTGTAATACTTGGTTTGAAAATAACTAGGTCCGAACATGGGTTTTCTTTAGATCAATCTCACTACATTGAATTTTTTTTAAGAAAGTATAATTATTTTGATTGTAAACCAGCTTGTACTCCTTATGATCCTAGTGTAAAATTGGTCAAGAACACTAGTGACAATGTTAAACAATCTGAGTATGCGAGCATTATTGGTAGTCTTTGTTATGCTACTGATTGCACTAGACCTGATATATCTTATGTCGTAGGAGTTTTATGTAGGTTTACTAGCAGACCCAGTTTGGAGCATTGGCATGCTATAGAAAGGCTTATGAGATACCTTAAAAGGACGATGAATTTCAGATTACACTATGAGAAGTTTCCCGCTGTCCTAGAAGGTTACAGCGACGCTGATTGGAATACCCTTTCAGATGACTATAAAGCCACTAGTGGATATATTTTTAGTATTGGTGGCGGGGATGTGTCATGGAAGTCGAAGAAACAGACTATCTTGGCTCAGTCTACTATGGAATCAGAATTAATAGCGCTAGCTACGACAAGCGAAGAAGCAGGATGGTTGAGAAACCTACTATCAGATACCCCTTTATGGGAGAAACCGATTACAGCAGTTTTGATCCATTGTGATAGCACAGCGGCAATAGCTAAAGTGCAAAACCATTATTATAACGGGAAAAGACGACAAATACGTCGTAAGCACAACACTGTAAGAGATTTCCTCTCTAAAGGACCTGTAAGAGTGGATCATATACGGTCAGAAGAAAACTTAGCTGATCCTTTGACGAAAGGACTAGCACGAGAAAAGGTTTGGAAAACCTCAAAAGGGATGAGACTAAAGCTCGTAGAAAATTGAGTCATTTGTGATAGCAACCCAACCTATAGACTGGAGATCCCAAGAAATAGGTTCAAAGGGTAATAACAAGTCATAAGTAATATGAGTGAAGTCTTGCTAATTTTAATTTGGAAAATTATTCCATGTCCATCCCTAAGAAGCATGACATCCTGAAGCGTTTTTAGGTTGAGATTTTTTTTTTCTCTTAGTAAGGTCTATACTCTATGTTGAGTGGGATATCTAGATACAGGAATATCCTTGATAGTCTTACCTATGTGAATGTGGAAGTTAGGCTGCTTCCTATGAAATCTTGGGCAAGTTTCTAGAGCGTTCACTATACTGGGATACAAGCACATGGCCGTAATGTGCTGGCTTTTTGAACTTCATCTTAATAAAGTTATGTGTGAGGTGTTGTCAGAGATAGAATTCAAAACTATAAGTTACTCTAGTATAATCAAGATCACTAACACTATATACAGGTTCAAGTTGAGAAACACCTTTACTTATGCATAGCTTTATGATATGTTGCTTGATATATATTTTAAATAAAAACAAGTGGGGGATTGTTAGAGCAGTTATGTTTTTATTTAAACATATTTATGTTTTGTTTTATTACCAATATTAAAAGTCAATTTATTTTGGCCTTATCAATTAGATAAGGAGTTATCTCCTCTTAAATATGAAACGTGTGATTCCTTTTCTATATAGAGAAGAAGATCAGGTCATTAAACATATTCAAACCGTTTTGGCTTTTCCATTTTGAATTTGCTTTTTTAGATTAATGTTTATGTTAATAACTTGTAAAGCAGTGCCTATACATAGAAAAGTATAATCATCTGATATACTTTATATATATTCAAACCGTTTTGCTTTTTTCCGTGCGATTACTTTACGTTTTTTTTTTTTTTTTTCCGTTTTGTCCTGCTTTCAAGCTCTCAATTAATCTCTCAAACCCTCAACATCTCTTTCTTCTATAGTATATATAGTAGTCCCTGGATCATTGAAAGGATACGAAAAAATATATATATTTTCTGATATATAGTTTTGATAAGCAACATATTGAAAGGGTGTGAGTTCGAAGGTTTTTCCACTGTGCAAGGAAGAACATTATCAGAAGAGGAAGGTTATGGGTTGTTTTATCCTGGGGACGACGTGGTGTTTGTGAACTGCTTGCACACTTTGGGCAGAGCCGCGAAACGTCTTAAAGAGAGTGACTTAGTCCGCGACTCATCCCAAGAATCATTCATCACTCAAGGCCTCTACATTTTTCGGGTAACTTCGTTCCTTTCTATTTCAGTTTACAACACATGTAAATGCAGGTAGGCAGAGAGGATGGCCTCTCATTCTTCTTCTCTCGTTCTTCTCTCGTTCTTCCTTTATTTGGTCTCTCTCTTCTTCTCTCGTTCTTCCCTTTTTCCCGTGAGACTCTCCTTTCTCTCTAACTCTTTCTCTAACTATGATACTCTCACTTTCTCTAATTACCGAGAGAATCACCCACACCAACGCCAATTTTTGAGTGAAATCCATACCAATATTCCATGTTTTAGGTGTAGTTTGACCTATGGATTCGAATGGTGGCGTTGCATGTGAAGATCAAGTACTCAAAAATGAAGAAAGCCAACCCTTCCCTCTCGGTGAAAAACTCTTCGACGAGTTGACCTGAGGCTCGACGAAATTAGGGCGCTTCAAACTCAATACAACCTTCATTTAATCTCAGGTACAACTTCTGTATCATGCATATCGAATTTTGGCATGAAATTATTGGGATTTAACCCCAAATGCCCTCTCTGTGTTTATGCCCAGAAATCTGGTGACCTTCTTGGTCATTTTTCCGACGAACTCGAGACTGAATCTACACCCAAATCTCAACTCTGGGTAACTCTCTTGACTTTATCTATGAAGTTTGAGGTTAAATTCGAAGGACTAGAGCTAATGCATGCTCTGTATTTTCTGCCCAGAAACCAACGAAGCATAACCAGTGCCATTACAACTAATCAAAGACCAATTCATTCCTAATCGACGACTGGGTAAATCTCTGAACCTCTGTGTGAAGTTTTAATTGCTTAAGGTCATTTTGGGTACATGAAAGTTTCATTAAAGCGCTCAGTGCCTCTTAGAAAAGAGGTTCGCGCAGAACCTAAAAGCCAGTTTTTCAAAGCTGCCCTTTGTTGCTTCTGTTTTTGGCTTTTTTTTTCATCCAAAACTGTGAAAAAAAAGCTGAAGTTGGAAGTTTACCAAACACAAAAATGCTCTCAACTTTTTTCGATACCTGCTTTTTTCAAAATCACCTTAGTACCAAACCATACCTAATTTCCCTAACAATGTTCTTTATACAAAGTTCTTTCGTCTCTTTTTCTCCCTAGTTTTAAAGAGACAAGTTTTGGAAGATTCTGAGAATTTGTAAGTTGAGTTCAACTGAATAGTGTGAGCAAGAAGCAGATATAACCTAATTCGAGACAAACCATGTAAGTTCAATACTTATTTTTCCGAATTGCGCTTGGTTTGCAATGAGTTAGCTTGTTTAGTTTGGGCAATTCTTCAGCAACAAGTGTTTCTCAAGGTTGAATGAGTTTGGTAGAATATGAGGTTGGGCTTCTGCAATCTGCATCATGGGTATTGCCATTATCTCTTACATCTGAGCAAGGTATGAGACCAAGTTGAACAAATTGCCGTGACGTTGAGTGAAATTTAATTAGTACGGTCTCGTTCTTACATATTCGCTCGTACACTTGCAAGTAATTTAACTTAACAATTCAAAATTTTCTTTTTAGGTTGTTCTAAAATCTGGAACATAATGGCATAGTAGGCATGCAACAAAATCAACTAAAACAGTAATTATTTATTTTCCCCATTCTCGATCTACTTCAAAAGTCAAAGACACAAAAGAAAAAACTTCAAACATTTAGGTGAAAACAAACCACCACTGCCCCTCCTCAAATCAAACATTTAGTTAATCAAATCATATTCTTGTCTACCCATCTCCACGTGAGCTCCTATAGCTGGTGGAGCCACTGTCGCTGCCATTAGAACCACCAGCAATGCCAAGGCACAAAGCTTCAGCCAATGGTCCACCAGGTGGTGACCCCATCATCCAAGACATGGGGTTCGCCCGCTGAGACTTCAAATCCCCAACACTTTCCCTCTCTGCCCCCAAAACCCCAAGCCCCATTTGGGTACTTTCTCTCTCTTCATTGCTTCCTTCCCCACCACACATTGATAGAGTGAGAGATGAAATGGGAAGCTTCTGGTTTGAAGAAACAAAGACCCTATCTTCTCTCTCTGCTGATGCTAAAGTGGACCATGCATCGATGATTTGCCTTGTCTGTTGAGTTTGCAGGCCTTGGATTTCACTTGTGTAATCTGTGTGCAAATTTAGTGAGCTTTCAGTTTGCTGCTTCGGAATATCCGCATCTCTGTTAGTAGGCTTCGTGTAGGGGCAGCTGCTGCTGCTCCTCTTTAGGCCCAACTTGAATTGCATCATTTGTTCCCACTCTTGGTTTGAACCACCCACAGCTGGGGCTTCACCATTCATGAACCATGCCGAGGACCTTCCATGGTCAAGGACAAAAAACAACATTTATTACATAAAACAATGGAAACATTCATGAAAGAATCAAATCACATGAGAACTTCTGCAATGGGATGCCATTATTACAATATCAGTATCACAATTCATTCTTGCGACGCCAAGTAAAAAGTTAAAACACTTTTTTTTTATCAAACGATAGATTTTGTTAGATGTTAGATTAACCACCGATAGAGTTCGAACTCACACCGTCATACAAAGACTCAACACATTTTAACCACTGTGGTAAAGGGTCACTAGCAAAAGTTAAAACACATTGCACCGCTGCAATGGCCTCCTGTTGTAAGTTTCTCTATAACCATCTTCCCTAACATGAGATGCTACTGTGACTGTATCACAAGCCAGTTATGTTATGCCAAATGAAAACGTTAAAAACGCATAGCAGTGACTGATTGGCTTGACATACTGCTATATTGACATTCTGTTATAGGTAATTTTCTCTAATTGGCACATTCAGAGGCAATAATTAAGAACAAAGCAACAGAACTTGATGGGTTTTGGCCCTATGTTTCAGAGCATTCAAAATTGAACCCAAACCTAACCCAAAACCAAACCCACCTGGGTTGGACATGTGATCCACCAGCAGCAGTACTAGGAACCATGTTGCAAGAAAATGGAGTTGTCTGGCTGCTGATGTGGTTTTGTCTGAAAAAATTAGACCTAGGACTTCTCATGTTGTTGTTGTTGTTGGTGAGGAGGTTGGGGTTTAGGGTTTGGGAATCCACAGGCTTTCTTGAACGGTTCCTGGTCTTGTGAGCATGTCTCTCACAATACTTCTGATCAAAAGCTACATCTCTGGAACACCTCCATTTTTTGCCATCTGTTCTTTTGCACCTCCATGGCTCCGGATCTGAGCTCCCAGAAATCCCCAACTCCAGTGAACCTTTCACCACTAAACAAAAAGCCCAACAACAAAGTAAAACAAAGGAATGTTTTTTTTAAGACAAGGAATTAAAATGACCAAAGGATGGGGTCTGCCTACAATATATCGGGGTTCTCGGGAACTTAGAGCCGTTAAATCCAATCTACGGGTTGAATGTAACGGCTGTAAGTGCCGAAGTATGCAATACTGCAGTGTATTGTAGAAAGATTTAAAAAGATGAACAAAAAAAGCAGAAATATTTACAATTTGGGAACTTGGAAATTGGTAAAAGTAATTGGGGAGGGGCAGGGGAAGAGTCCATGTACTTGTAAATCATTGTCTGTCTCTCAAGCTCTTCCCTTTGAGCTGATGTAAAAGGAACTCTCACATTCGCATTCACCATTCCACCTATTCAAATTCAAAATTTATAAAACTCAACAGGAAAAATTAAAAAAATAAAAATAAATAAACCAGAAAATTACTAAACTGTTCGTTAAAGTTGGAATCTTTGTTGTTTTCGTGATGAAAAAAAGGTGGGAACTTTACCTGTGGAATTGAAAGCCAAGCTGTGATCAGAGCAAGGCAGATGGTGCTGCAGAGACTTTGGGAGGACAAAATCAGAGCCGACAGGATATAAATCAGTCGGACAACTCGAGACTGGATTGCTTGTGTTGCAAAACAAAAGTCCACCACCAGAAGCAGGACTGTTATCCCAAACCCCACAAGCTTCTCTTCCTGCACTGGCAAGCAGAGGATCATGATGATGATGATGGTGATGCATCACCATCATCGTCTTCTTCCGAGGAAATGACTGCTGGGTTTGCTGGGTTTTTCGCATCATCAAACCCAGCCACTCTGTTTCTGCTGCTGCTCCCTTCTCAGAAAACCCATTTCTCTGTCCCATGATATGAACTCAAATTCAAAAATTGAATTTTTTTTTTTTTTTTAAATAAACAGCTTTTCTCACTGCCTTCCTCTTCAATGTCCAAACGCACAAAACCCCAAAAGGTAAATAGCCTTAAATACAACCCACGCTAGCTCTCTCTCTCCCTCTCTCTCTCTCTCTCTCGTCTGTGTGAGTGTGGTGGTGTTGTGAGCGGTTTTGCTAGGGCGTGGTGGTGCCGCCATTTTTAGCCATGCGTTGCGCTTTGCTTCCCAAGCTTCCAACATAACTTCCTCTTATAAATAAGGACAAAACTCGTACAAGCAGCTGGCATCAAAGCCAGAATAACCTCTCTCTCTCTATCTCTATGTGGCACATAACGTTTACTTCACGTCTAATCAAAATGTGTTAAGTTTCCAAAAGCTGGGGATTATAGGTACCAACGTGTCAGATTGGACTTCAATAGGGAGGATGATTCTTTACTCTCTTATTCTCATCCCATTTCCTCCCTTCCTCTTACACATTGCTTGTTATTTTATTATATCTATAAAAAAATCAATAGAAGATGTTGACATGGTTTAACCGTGACCGTTCAAATAAGAGATGATGAAAGGGTAGAGAGATTAGGAAGGTAGAGAATCCTCCTGCAATAAATAAAGGCAAGTACTTGCAAACATCATGTATATTTAGACCTGGCAAATGAGTTATGTTTGTCGTGTTCATGTTATATTCGTGTAACATCTGTTATCTTAATAAGTCGTGTCGTGTCGTGTCATATCTGTTATCATAACGGATTCTGAACAGGTTAAGTCATTTTACCCAACATGTAAAATAACCTGACCTGTTATGACCCATTAATTTTTTTTTTTCTTCTTCTAAATCTGCACATACAACATTGACACATAAATATTATTTCGAAAACTAATTCAAAACAAAAAAAAAACTCCAATTGTCACAAACCCCATAAATGAAATATCCCAACTTGAAAAAACGAAACCAATCTTAATTCGAAAATTATTTCGAAGCAAAACCCTATATTTTGAAAGTAATTCGAAAGAATCAATAATTACCTCGATTAAGACTCGAGATTCGCTCTATCCAAAGAGAGAATCAGAGACAAAAGTTGCAGATCGACTGGTGATGGGTTACTAGGTCGTATGTGGTGACAATGGTGTCGTGGAGGGAGACTAGAAAGGGTGGTCGTGGACTCGTGGTTGGCCAGAGTTGAGGTTCGAGACTGGATTTCGAGAGTTCAGCTCGAAAGAAAGAGAGAGAGAGAGAGGGCAACTCTTCGATTCGAGCCTTCGAGATGAAAGAAAGTCTGATTTAGGGCAGAGAAAATCATTGGACTGCCGAGATTAAATCTCAGCCAATCCAAGGGTCATCAATTTTTTTAAAATTTAATTAATATATATATATATATGTTAATCTCAGTTTACTACTCTCAAGTTTCGTGGTTTTCAACATTTAGTACATGAAGTTTTTTTCGTCCCAGAGTCATATCTAAAGTGTTCATTTTGGGACAGTCTTATACATTCATTAGTCTGACCGTAAGTCTCCCGTTAACTGATGACGTGGCACCCACGTGAACAATGATTAGGTGCCACGTGTCAACAAGGGTCTCTCGTGGATATTAAAAATAAATTAAAAAATTAAAAAAAATTAATTTTGTTATAAATATTTTTAAAAAATTAAAATTTAGGGTAAATATCAATTTACTACCCTCAAGTTTCGTGATTTTCAAAATTTGGTACATGAAGTTTTTTTCATCCCAGAGTCATACCTAAAGTGTTAATTTTGGGACAGTCTCATATATCCGTTAGTCAAACTGTTAACTCTGTCATTAACTGATGATGTGGTGCCTATATGGACAATGACTAGACGTCACGTGTCATTAAGGGGTCCACGTGGAAATTCAAAATTCAAAAAAATAATTATTTAAAGAAAAGTTTAAAAAAAAGAAGAAGCAAAACCCATATCGTCTTCCCCAAATCCCCCCGTGCCCACCTTCCCACCCACACCCAAATCTTCCCGTCGCCCAAGCCGTCCAAGATGCCGCCAAAAATCCTATCTAATTCCGGCTTCCTTTCCTATTCCACCAAAATCCCTCGTCTGAGTGTTAAGATAAGGTGTAGATTCTTTCATCTTCTTTCGACCTGCCATCTGCAACTGCAAATCGCGACCCACATGTTCCCCCTCGTCACATCACCGTCATGAGCGTCCAAAAAGCCGAACCCACATTTCCTCATCGACTCCCCTCCCCACCCTTCCCTTTTCTCGTCCATTCATCTGCTCCTAACACAAACATTCTCCCAATATATTTGTTAGCTCTAATTCTCCAAAACCCTAAATCAAAATCAAAATCCAAAATTTTTGAATTTGATTCATACAATTAGGTCCATCTGCACAGAGCAGAAAGAGAGGATGAGAAGTGTGTGGATAGAGGCAGAGACTTGAAATTGGGGAATGACTTGAAAAGAAGCTCAAGGTTTTCCCCAAATCCCCTTGTGCCTACCCTCTCACCCACACCAAGATCGTCTTCCCAAAATCCCCCCGTGCCCACCCTCCCACCCACACCCAGATATTCTCGTCGACCCGTGTCCCCCTAATCCAAACCTTCATTCACCACCTCACTATCGCAGTCGCAAGTGACGCAGATGGTCGTGACTCCCTCTCTCTCTCTCCCTCATGTCGATTCTCGATCTCATCCCTCTCAAATCGGGGAGCGTGACCACTCAACGTCTCTCTCCTCGCCTCGATCTCTCCGTCAACGTCGGAGAAGTAACGATCATCGAGGAAGTTGACAACGGATTTGATAGTGGGGACGGAATCGGTGATCGAGTTCATCGAGTTGTAGAAGGGTGTGACTGGGACTCGCTTGTGGCGTCAGCTAAGAGGGTTGGCAGAGTGGATGTTGTAGTCGCGATCGCGGTCGCAGGTGACGCAGAGGGTCGGGACTCTCTCTCTCTCCGAACCTTCTTCTTCTTCGTCAAGTTCTTAATCCCAGCTAGGCGGAACTGTTAATGGGGAAGATCTGGGTATGGGTGAGTTTTTTTGGTTTTTTAGTTTAGTTTAGTTTATTTTAATTTTTTTAATATTTAGTTAATTATTTTTTGAATTTTTAATTTCCACGTGGATCCCTTAATGACACGTGGCGTCCAGTCATTGTCCACATAGGCGTCACATCATCATTTAACGATAGAGTTAACAGTTTGACTAATGGATGTATGAGACTGTCCCAAAATTAACACTTTAGGTATGACTCTGGGACGAAAAAAACTTCATGTACCAAATGTTAAAAACCACGAAACTTGAGGGTAGTAAACTGATATTACCCTAAAATTTAATAGGACATTAGAACTTCCCCACCAGCTGCAGCCACCCCTTACCCTACCACTTCTCTTTAAATTAGCCGAACACCAGGTTACGACTTGACAAACTCGATAACGAGCTTCGACTTGTCAACGATGCAGAATAATTTCTTACAAGAGATAGGATGACGAAATTGAAGGGTTGGGATTGGGATGGCATTGTCTCATCAACAGCTACCAATTTATTCCACCACCCAAATCTCAAAATCTTCATCCACCGTTCTTGTTGGCTCAAATCTCTGACACCCATTTCTTATTTTCCTAGATTTCCTACCAAAAGTTTGATTTCGTTTATCCCAAAGAAAACTGTTTTAGGGCGGAGAAGCAGACTCATGGGTTCCAACTCCATGATTGAGCTGATAAAGATGCTGCCTTTTCGAAACCATGCCCCCAAATCTTTTCCTTCTCTCTCGATAAAGGTGTTGAATGTTTCAGGGCATGTAAGATGTTGCCTTTTCAAAACCATGCCCCCAAATCCTTTCCTTCTCTCTCGATAAAGGTGTTGAATGTTTCAGGGCAAAACATGCCCCTAAACCTCTTGCACCACTCGGATCCGGTCAAGGTCGAGCTTAATCAGCTTGAGAATGAAGTCGGAGATGCGAATGCGGCTCGATCCGTTGCTTTTCTCTATATTTACGGTCGATTTCTCGAGATTTGCCGTCAAATCTGGTAGGTGGGGCACGTTCCTTCGAGCTCACGGGGTCGTCGAAGAGGATGAAGGTTGAGTGGGTGGAGTAGAAGAGGGGGGAAGGATGGATGTGTAGAGGTTTGGTAGGTGCAAAGGAAAAAAAAGAGGGAGAAGGGAGGGGTGGGGGGTTTGAGGAAGAAGACACATTTTTTTTAGTAATTTTGTAATGTTTAATTTTTTTTATTTTTAATATCCACGTGGGACCCTTATTGACATGTGGGCGCCACGTTATCAGTTAACGGGAGACTTAACAGCCAGACTAACAGATGTATGAGATTGTCCTAAAATTAACACTTTAGGTATGACTCTAGGACGAAAAATCTTCATGTACTAAATGTTTAAAACCACGAAACTTGAGGGTGGTAAACTGAGATTTACCCTATATATATATATGTGTTAATTTTCAGTTCAGTTAGGGGTTAAATCTTATTGTTATTAATTATAATATTTCTTTTTTAGTGATATAAAATTATAAAATTAATATTTTTCTTATCGTGTAACGGGTTACCCATGTGTATATCCTGACCGACCCGTTATCTTAATAGGTGCTTATCGGGTTACCCGATAACGACCCGATTTATTTTCGTGTCGACCCGAAAACCTATTAATTTCGTGTCATGCAGTGTCAGGTTAACGGATTGTGTCCGAAATTGCCAGGCCTAATGGTATCAAGTGTTTAGTCAAGTAGAGTAGAATAATATATTATCTCTGTATTAATTTAAATATTGTTTCATCTTTATTTATAGGGAGATTATATTCACACATCCCAAATTACTTCTCCCACACTTTTTAAATTTTTTAATATTTTTCTATCAAGTATTAGTGGTGTATAGAAAATATTAAAAAATTAAAAGGGTGTGTGAGAAATAATTTTGGTGTGTGAACATATCTCTCTATTTATAAGTGTGATGTTTTTATGATGGTAAGTTTGATACCCATTTATTATTGTGTAGCTTAGTCTAAATCTCTATCCTTATTGTATAGGTATACATTGTTAACCCCAAGGGGTGGTATATTGAAAAGCGAGCGAATGTTTAAAGCCTCCAACCCAATTTCAAACTTCTACGCCTGCATATTTTGAGGCCGCCGACTCTACTTTGACATACCGTTTGACTTGAGACTCAAATGTACGTTGTCACCTCATGTTATACCGGGCTTTTATTCAGAGGGGGCTTAGTTTGTATTTAATGTGTGATAGGATACCTCTTAGAGCAACTCCACCCATGGAGCCTTCCCCTTGGCAATCCACTATTGAATCCACCCTATTGAACAGTAACTGCCTTTAATGAATAGTAACTACCATTAATGAACAGTAATTGCCATTTGCATCTCCACCCTTGGAGCCCTCCCCCTGGCAATAGGCAATAAAATATTAGTTTTTTTTGTTTGTTTAAATAATACAAAATAAAATTATTTGTAATTTCGGATAAGATTTTTTAAATCGTTCTCGTTGCGCCACGTGTCATTTTATAAAAAAAATAATTATTTAGCGATGGAGTTCGATAAGATTTTTATCCAATGTCATTTTGTGGAAAAAAATTGGATTGAAACTTTGAGAGAAAGATAGGAATTTGATTGAAAGTAGTTGAGAAAATATGAAATTGTGGTGTAAGGTAGATGGAGAAGAAGTGGTATTTATAGAAAAGTAAAAACAATTTTTTACAATTTTTTTTCAGATTTTTTACAATTTTTTCAAAAATTTTCCATTTTTTTTTAAATTTTTATTCAAATAATTAATCTCTGCTGTTGGATTTTAAAAAAATTGAATTCCAACACTCCAGATTGTGCCACGTGTCACAACGGTAACTTTTCTTAATTTTAAAACTATTTTTTCTTTATTTATAAAGCTTATTAATATCGACCGTTGATCTCAGATCGAACGGTTGATATTAAATAAGATTTTTTTTATTTTTTTTACCGTTGAGATCCAACGGTCCAAATTAAGGAGCCGTTGAGATCGAACGGACCGTGGGAAGCCACGTGGCTTCCAAACGGTAACTGAGACCACTGCAAAAGTGGACTGCTTTTCTGAAAAGCTGTCGGGCGACGCGCCCCCACGCGCGAGTGGGGTGCACACGCCTGACGGAAAAAAATAAAAAAAAGGTTTGGAGCTCAGGCTCACAGGCTGTCAAAAATTGACAGGCCTTCTGCTCGGGCCTTCTCAATAGCTCGGGCTCTTCAAGGCTGGAGTTGATTCACAGGGCCTCTGGCCCTTTCTTCTCCCCTGTCCCCCGGGCAACTCCCATGGCTGGAGCTGCTCTTATATCAAAAATATAGGTTCACATATCTCTTTTTGTAATTAGATTAATTGAGTATATGTGCTTGTATTAAAAAAAATTATTATTAAGGAGGGAAGATTTGAATTTATTATATTAATTTAGGTGAGTGGGGAGTTTCAAATGCCGAATGCATGGGTAAAAATTAAATATTCTATGCACTAGAATATTGGACCACATAAACATAGATTTAAGTCGCAACAAGTGACTATTAAGATGACATTCGAAGTTCTCAAAATCCAAAATTTTCTAGAATTGAAGTGTATCCTAAAATTTCAAACTCCGAAATACATTGAATTTTTGAGCTTGAACTCTACACCCGCAATGATTGACTTCATTCTTCAACATCTAAGTAAACAAAAATGAGTTTTTCTATGCGGATTAACAGCATTGGATTGCATGTAGGGGTGATTTTCGGTCGGATCAGATTGGAAACAAGCATTCTAATGTCAATCTAAAAAAAATTCGGAATCAAATATTAGTCTCATTTCAGAATTTTGAATTACCAGAATTTAACGTAAATTTTAAAATCGGTTTTATCTCGAGTTTTATGAACATAATTCTAAGCTCCTACATTTTGTAAGACTTTGAAAATTTGAAACTTTTATGTATCCACCATTCAATTTTTTTTTCTTTTATGAATTTTTACTATATTTGTAGGCCGTTACATGTGTGTATGACATAAAATCACACTCTTCATTTTTAATAGTATGTATGACATATTTGTAGGTCGTTACGTGTGTGTATGACAAGATAAAATAATACGTATGGCTATACTCTTTATTTAATATATAATAGTATGATTAAATATACAAAATATGAAATAAAATCTAACAATAAAATGATGCATGGCTTTTTTCTATAGTACTAAGTTTGAGAAATTCGAATTGACATTTCGGATTCCAAATTTTTCAAAAAAAAATTGGATTCAGAAATATTTAGACTTGAAACGAAAATTCCGATTTGTATTTGATTTTCCAATTCAACTTGCACCCCTAATTGAATGTGCTTACTAGTCCCGCACCACTCACTAGTTCCATGGGAAGAAAAAATAACCAGAAAGAGCTTGAACCTGCCTCCAATGTTGTTGCACTAACCATTTATGATGACCGTGTCTGGAGAGATTGTGGTGCTACCATTCCTTTAGTGTATTGTTCGAATTCAGTAAAAAATTATTGGAATTTTGTAGTGCAAAAAATATGAAAAGTTCAGAGTTCATGAAATAAATTAAAATAAAATTTTGAAAGATAATTTTTGCTCTAGAAAACTTTCGATTAGATTTAAATCTTTGATTCAACTTCAATTTGTCATTCACTTAATACTACAGTCTAGTGATATTCATTTTTATCTGTAAGTGAAAGATCTTAGGTTCAATTCTCGCGCAAAGACGAATTTGAATCACATTATTAACTAACCCATTATGAACTTAGCCTACTCCCATCGAGGGGTGGTATTGGTACGATTATTGTACCAAAACTTATGTATTAATTACCATATCAAACTTTTGATATGACAAAATCTATTACCATTACCGTGCCAAACTTTCGGTATACCGAATTTCGGCATGCCAAATAGTTCGGTTGGTATGATATGGTAATGGTAATTACGACTTTGTTTTGGGCCATTCTTTTGGGCCAAAATTTGATTTTTTTTCCAACCCAATTCAAGGCTCAAACGTGTTTTGGCCACTCCTTATAGAGATTTCATTTAAAAGACAAGAAGTAAATAGATGGAAGAATGGCTGAAAGAACCCAATATCCCTAAAAAAAAAATAGTACAAAGATTCCTAAATTACATCCCTACATTCTTTAAAATTGTACAAAAATTAACTTGATAGATGAAGCAAGGGAGAAAGACATCCAAATTTGATGAAGGAGAAGATGAGATGGACTCCGTAGAGAGAGAGTTGCCAGAACTGGAGTAACAGAGATGAAGTCGGTGGCTAGATGAGTGAAAAGATGAAGAGTCGCAACGCAATAAGGCTTTAGTTTTTTTATTTGGAAAGTAAAGGTTGGAGTGAGATGATTGGATAAATGATTAGGAAAAAAATATAAAGTGCATATATAATGATAATAATACCTAATTATATATAAATGAATAAATAAATGATATAATATTAATAGTAATTGTACGGTATGGTATACAACTAGTAATGGTTTTGAATACCATTACCGTACCAAAAATGCATGGTATGGTACAAATACCGTATCATTACCAATGGTACAAATTTTTTGACACAACTTTGATATGGTACTATTGGTAATTCGGTTGATATGGTAATTTGGTAAAAAATTTCACTATAATCTACTCTAGATAATATAGTTTGTTAAATAAATAAAAGAACAACTCCTATTCGTCCAACAGCAGACTTGCTTTAAAGCAAAGCGCTCACTTGCTTTGACTTTTTGACTTCAGTGCAGAAGCATTGGCTGTCATTTTGGAATGAGGATGTGGATCCTAAAAATTCTCACATTTTAATCGTTTATTGTATATTATGCAATCAATTTTTATCAGATATTATTTATATTTAATTTTAAATAAAAAAAATTAAATAATTTCTGATTCCGGATGGGATCCAATTCCGTCACTTTGTACAACTGACAGAGTTGTGTACTCTGACGTAAGCTTGACCAGATTGACTGACGGCGTCACATCTCGCCGCTAACAAATGTCAAGCACGCCACATGGGGCCCCAAGGTTTCGTGTAGGGTTTTGGGAACCCAAGATAGAAAAAGGCTGGTAAGATGGTGATCCATTAACCAATTTCGTCATGGTTAATTAATTGACGTTCGTCCATCCCACTTCCCTATTAATTTGGACCCCACAAAACACAAGAAATTTTTAGTATGTATAGAATTCAGACACATACGTTATATGTTATATACAAGTGGAGGGACACTTAAAAAAAAAAAAAAAATTCCTCACTTGTGTAATAATATTTGATGTACCGTCTCATGTTTCGGATACATTGAAATGGTAATGCTAGGGAGATCAAATTTGTAGACAAATTTTTATAAACTAAATACATGAAAGTTGATGATTGAATTATTACTTAAACGTTGATAAACGTGCACATTCATATTGATGACATATCATTTAATTTATAAATTTTATCTATAAATTTAGTACTCCTAACATTATCTCTTCCAAACACATTGATTTTAAACCCTTCGTTCTCTCTACCAAAAATGTAGCATAAAAAGTTCAATGTCATGATGTGAATAATTAATATAGTTTACTTAGTTTTTTTTTTTTTTTGAAGCATATAGTTTACTTAGTTTGGTTATGTGTGATATGTTGTTATATGTCTGGGTGGATCCCAAATCATGCATGTCTTTGTCTCTCAGATTTGTGACCATTTGATAACTTATTTACTAGTGTCATGGTAGAGGTTTTGTTGCACTAATAAGGATTGTGGACTGGACTTGTACGTTGGATTAAGGTTTCAAAAAAATAAGGTCCAATTGTTCCTTGCTAAGACTTGAGTGTCAACAAGACATGACAAGTTTAGTCGGATTTTAGTTAATTGTATGCAATACTCAAAGCTTGATTTAATGTTATTCAATGCGTTTTATCAAATGAGACTTAATTCATAAAAGATTCTTGAGTATGGCCGTTTGTGTCACAAAGATTGTGGAATGATTTTCAAATAAATAAGGTCAATTTGTTCCTTAATTGAGACTTGAGTGTCAAAGAGACGAGACATAACAAGTCTATAGTCAGATTCCAGTTAGTCTTATTCAATGATCAAATCACAATCCAATGTTATCCAAGTCGTTCGACCAAATGAGATATAATTTAGAGAAATTCTTGTCATGCCACGTCACTCGTCCACTAAGAAGAAATCATATCTCACACAAGCCCATTTTGGCAAACCCAGATGCAAAGATTCCTCTTATTTGTGTCGTGTCTCGAGCGAAAAAGTGACTTGACCCATGAAAAATATTATATGGGTACATACTACTTTTGTTTAACATGAAGAGCTGAATTAAAGGGTACAATTATACTTCCATGTCTCATGTATTATTGAGGTTTTTACTTCGTGTAAATTGTAACAATGATTCTTTAACTTTAACTCAATTAGAGTAATGATTCTTCAATGAAAAAATTCATTACCATTGATCCTTCAACTCATCAAAACGTGCAGCTATGATCTCTTAACTAAAAATCTATTACCATCAGTCCCTCAACTTTAATCAAACTAGAGAAATTTTCCTTCAACTTTAACCCAATTATAGCAATGGTCATTCTAACATAACTCATTTTGACAAAATTATGACGAAGTTGACAAAAAGAACCATAGCTACACGTTTTGATGAGTTGAGGGATCCCAATTGTAGCAATGATCATTCCAATATAACTCATTTTGACAAAATTCTGACGAAGTTGACTAAAATGACTATAGCTACATATTTTGATGAGTTAAGGGACCAATGGTAATAGATTTTTAGTTGATGGACCATTGCTTCAATTTAATTAAAGTTGAAAGACCATTACTACAATTTACTCCTTTACTTCATTTGGAAGAGGCATCAAATACTGAAGCTGATTTCTGAGTACATTTTCACGTCCACGGTACAACCGTGAAAGAGATGAGTAGGGTAATCTGGACAAGGAGTAGTACGCGGTACCATTTCTGTTAATTTAACAGGATAAGATTCATACAATGTGGAACCAGTACTTGTTTTGTATTTCTTGCTTTAGACTTAGACATCAATCTCATCTCCTTGTAAATTTGTAGTCTCATGATTTTAGATGGTGAATTGCAATTGTTGTACGATGTGGTCGAAAAATACACGTTTATCTTGTTTAGATAGTGTTAATAATTCAAGTGTTAGACAACATGATTGATATGTCATGCATTTATTATATAATGTTAAGGGATGAATTTGTGGCATTAATTTTTGGGGCGTGATATTCACACACCATTTTTTACTTCTCACACACCCCTCTAATTTTCGGCTGTCGGATCAGATGAATTGAAGAAGATCAACTAACATAAATTAACAAAGGATGTGTGAGAAGTAAAATGAGGTGTGTGGATAGCACATCCCTACTTTTTTTACACAACTTTTGACACATGTTTTTTTGTGAAGCCCACTTCGTAATGTAATTTAACGATCCAAAACATTTAGCTTTTAAGTCTCCCCTCAAAATTATGTCTACCAAAAATCACCAAAATCTGAAACCATTCTTGAAAAATAGGCACATGTTTTGCAGTAGAGAGCGGAATTTGCAAATAACATAACCGCAAGCGTATAGAGATCACAATGGTTTTAAAGATAGCAATGGAGTGGAGGTGCTCATTTCTTAATTTACAGTTATTCCGTTCCTTCCAAATAGCATAGACAATAGCTTGGCACAACTTCTTAATGGTAACATCCAACGACTTGCTCGTCCAATTGTTAGCATCCCAAGTAACAAACTCATGCCAATCCAAAGGTGGGGGATCACAACCACACTTAGAAAGCACATGAGATCAAATACTGGCACTATACAGACACTTAAAGAACAAGTAATTGTGAGACTCATTATCAATCAAGTAAATTGTTTATCCCTACTGTTATCAATTAATAGCCGAGCTTATTGCTTTGATTAAATAGTAATGATCCTTTAAAGATAATTCGAAAAATGAACAGCTTTGATCATCACACAATATTGTAGAATAGAAATGACAAGGTAAAAGGGAAATTTTCCAAACAGAATCATACACAGACACAGTGGATGAAAGTTTGAATTGATAACAACTAATTGTCTTTTAATCTTTGTATTAACCCGGTTTAGTCTGCCTAACAGTTATGGACCCTCAAAATAGAAACAATTTTGTGCAGAGATTCCAGGGTGTAATACCATCACAAATTCAAGTAATGATGCATTCTTCTCATGTGGCAAGTAAATGGTTTTTAATCATACATGTTAAATACCTTTTCTGCTTCCCACAAAATCTGTTTAATTGGATGGTAATCATCTTTAAACATCAAAGAATCTTCCCTACCCAAAATGATAATCTATCAAAGATTAACCCTCATCTGTTACATTATATGGACACAACCAATAGACGACAATTTTTTTTTTCTCATTTACTAGGATAAAAATTGACAATAATCACTAACGGCTCGTTTGCATTTAAATGTTTCATGCACGAAGCACCAATTAAATGCTTTTTGTAGGAAGCACCAATTAAGTGCTTCTTGTAGGAAGCACTTCAAGTGTTTTTTTTCAGGATTCACTTGCATTTTTATTAACGATTGATTTTGAAAACTTTTTCACAAAAAACGTGTTTAGTCATTTTAAAAACAGTTCTAAATTAGTCATAATATTAACCATATATAGGGTGGGTAAAAGGCTCGGCCGTGCCTAATACTCTCACTAACCACCGGTAACCTTTTTATCCATTTCATTAGCCACTAATATGTCTTTACCTACATGATTATCACTGTTAGGTCTTTTATTCACTCTCATTTTATGCAACTAATGTTGATGACTATTGTCGGTTTTTCTTTCGCTGATCGTGGGTTCTTGACATCTCTATGTCATGGTCCAACCTCTCTATAGACCAAGTTGACATGATCTGAAATTTTTGGGCATATCATATACCATATGTGTGGTCCTTCCCTTATGTATAAAGGCAATGCACGGTCCCTATTCAATCAAGAAGGATGGCATCCTGAATAGGAGTTGGAGGCACCTTGAACCAATGACTAGAAACGGTAGAAATTAAGGCCAATTTAGCAAATCTATACGCTGCTAAAGTGGCGGATCTACGTATGTGACTTACACTCACAGTAGAGAAGTTCCGCAAGCTCATTTTGACATCCTCAATTAATAAACCAATGGCAGAAAATCCACAGCTAGGACTGCTAATAGCTTGAACCACTTGTAACGCATCACTCTGCAGAATAACCAATGGTGGAAATTGCCGCTGTTTCAATGTAACCCTCAGGCACTTTCCACCTCTCTTAAATCCAAGACCTAAAACATTTCCATATAATCTGTTTTATAAACCATATAATTATTCATGTACTAAAAATGCAGAGTCTCAAGTGAAATAAAAAGTGAAGCTTGTGCATGTGTAGGTGTCTTCAAAACTCAAAAATGTACAAACACACACTTGAGTGGACTAAAATTGAAGCATGTGCATGTGTTCTTCACAAGTCAAAAGCATACATTTACCATAAAAGTCTACAAAATTTTTGAAGACTGGATCAGATCCAAAACAAGACTTATTTTTCTGATTAATTTCATCATACAATAAAATGTACAATAAGCACAAAATCATACCACTCTTTCAACAATCCACATAAGAAAAAGATAATCAAGAATAAATTAACATGAGAAATCGGCTAAAGTAATCAGAAATCAAATCTTAATTGCTGGATTGATCAACGGCATAACCATAAAAATGGACGGCAAAACGAATAGATATGGACGACATACTGAGAAACTAATCATTTCCAGCAATTAAAATTTAAAAAATAATTATTTTGGCCGATTTTCCAATTCACATTATGATCTTTCAACTAATAACGAAACTATTGGATCTAATGGGGCTCTTTTGCTTCATCAGAATTCTGAGCTGAGCTTTTTGGCATTCCAGCTTTGTACCCCAATGCCTACTTTTTGATCCAATTGCTCTGACAACTCTTGGGAATTCAACAAATCCTTTGATCCCTCTCTTTATGTGAGGATTTTCTGGTTCTGGTGAGGATCTTTTCTGAACTGCCATTGATGAAAAACCTCCACTGTTTTCACTAAAAGCTGCTTTCTCACCCAAAAGCACTTCCCTTGAAGTTGCAGTAGAAAAACTGGAAACAGAGTCATTGTTTCGATCACCACTAAAAGCACCAGACTTGTCACTCGAATTGTTAAAACTAGCAACATTAGCGTCCTCACTCTTGTGTTTGATCTTGAAATGTGAGTTCTCTGCGGCGCTCAGCATTTGTTTACACCCCTCCAGTTCTAACACCTTCTCTTCGAACAGAAGCCTCGCCTCGGTGAGCTTCATCTGAAGCCTCTCCTCTCTCAGCATCTCCACCATTCGAAGCATTTTCCTCTCCTCCTCGATCTCTTTCCTGACCCTAATGATCTCCGACTTCCCGAAAGAAATCTCTCCGGCAAGCTCCTCGCAAACCCTCTCGATCGCTTCTCTCAACCTTCTCTCCTCCCCCAACTCTTTTGCCAGCATCTTGTTTGAACTCTCCACCTTCTTGCGCGCTTTTCGCTCGTATTTGAGCTTCGCTTTCATTTCGGTGATCTGGGCTCGCGTGTAATCCATCTCGGACTCCATTGCCGGCTTGAAGAAGGTGAGATCCCAGAAGGAAGCGGCGAGCTTGCGGGCGGAGATGGGGAGGTGCAGGCAGTGGTGGACTTCTTGTTGCTTGTTGCTAAAGTTTCGGCACTGCTGCTGCTGGTTTTGTTGTCGTGGGAGTGGATTTTGATGAAGTTTTTGAGAATTATAAGAAGGGTTTTCGTAAAGTTTCCAGGTTGGGAAAGTGGAGGTGGTGGTTTCAATATTTCTGATATTTTCTGGGCTAGGAGTAGTAGTAGTACTGGTGGCCATCATCATGAACATCTCCTCCTACCTATCTTCTTTTATTTTGTGTGTGGTCTTTTTCCTTCTCAAATCCCTTTTTTTGCTGCTTTCTTTCTACCTCTTTTTTTTACTTCTAGGGGGACTATTTCAGCCAGGAAGGCAATTGGGGTAGGCCCATTTAATCTGAGAGAAGTTACTTTGGACTGGAGATGAGGATGGACTGTGTCAAAGAAAAAAATTAATATCAAATCACATTTGAGGTGACCTTAAATTGGAGAAATTTTTAAATGTGATAATCACACCGTTACGTGTTATTATTGGACCAAGACATGTTATAATATGAGTATTACAGTTAATACAAATATGTAAAGATACTAACAAATAAAAAAAAGATGTAGATTTGTATTTTTACTTGCATTTTTGGACCAAGATAATTACGTACCAATTTTTAGAGAATTTTCGAACAATAAGAATATAAAATGCCCATTCTAAAACAACTTTCATCTCTATTAAATATGCTAATATGAGTATACTTGATACATAATACTACGTAACGATGTCACAAAAATCATAATGATAAAACTTCTAATTAAATTGGTCTCTCTCTCTCTCCTTATTAATGGTTTACCTCTCTTTTAAACTCGGAGTGACTTAAAATAGTGGTGCAATGTAATGAGGTCACCTACATGCCAGGCTGTCCAAATGGTCAGCACAATTGAATGGTGTCATAGGCTACTTTTTTGGAGTAATGGGTGGCTGATCAATTTTTAGACTACATTTGCAAATTATGTGATAAATCATTAATAGAAAAGAAGTACGTTGATCAATATTTAAGTAATAATTCAATTATCAACAACAATTTCATATAATCCGACTAGTAGTGAAAGTTAATGGAGAAGGGACATTGTACAAGCTCTACATGGTTGGTCTCCCTTTGTGTTGCTTGTTTAATTGTTTACTCAATCCATGGCCCCCTCCTTTGGTTTTCAATAGTAACCAAATTATTTGATTACTCCCAACCTAACACTTAGATGTACCCTTTTGTTCAAACAAACAAAAAAAAAAGAACACAGATGTACCCTGCACCTTCAAAACTTTGTATATCGGTTGTAACGCGATAATGAGCATGTCTCAATCTCTCTTTACGTACTTCTATTGTTGCACTTTCTTTTATAACCTACTTCAAACTCTAGAAAAACACGAAATATAAAATTTCCAATACACCCTCAGAACAAAATTTTAGCTCTCGATGTTGTTCTCCTTGAACAGTGTATTGCGGGTCCAAATCAGAGGTTGGAGCACAAATATGCAAGGGCTGAATTTTTTTTGTTTTACGCCTCTTGCATTGCTCTTCACTCAACTTCACGATATGTTTTATTTGTTGTATGCTACACTTGAGGATATATCTTTCTTCACTTGACTAAATTATTGCATCGCACTATGAAAGCTTTTTCGTCTTAGCCCAAATTTTTTTTTAATGAAAGAAGATAATAAATTAGATAGAATGACTACAGTCACAACCAATTCTAATACAATAAAAAAAATGGTTCTTTAGATATAGACCCTTGTAAGTCTTATTTCCTATATAAAAACCCATCTAATTATAAACATTCAAATAAAACCCAAATTTAAAAATGATTGCCATGTAGGAAAGTAATTGACCCATTTATACAAAATATTTACAACTTGTACCACAACATTCAAAATAAATCAATAAATATTATTACTCACCTTAATTACAATGAACAAATAATTTATTGCATATTATTACCCCTAACACACACACACACACACACACACATATATATATACATATATGAAGGAAATTTTTTGTCCTAGCTAAGAACATGTAAGAACATTTGAATACATATGCTAACAATTAACTCTTTAAAGTAGGCATGCATCCAAAAACAATTCATAAAACCCATGACTTTCAAAGCCTAGTATATGGTGAACCAAAAGACTCTTTAACAACATTAAAGAGAATTAAGAATTTAGAGATTCTTTACCCTTGAAGCTCATCCTTGATTACACAAGGGATTCACCCAAGTGGAGGGCCTTCAAGTCACCTCCTTGCTCCTTTGATCTTCCTTGTGATTTTCCTCCTTTTAGTGCTCCTTTGCTTCTTTGAGGATTTGAGGATTAGTTCTCCAAAACACCAAAAGTTTGATGTCTCTAAGTCTCTTCACCAATGATGTATTTTGTGAGGATGAAAATGGATCACTTAGGGAAGTAAATTTGCTAGATAACTATCCCTAAGTAGCCAAGCAAACCCTAATTGAAAACAAAGCTATAAAGATGAATTTATACTTCATTTCAAGTGAGTGGCAAACTTGTAATTAATCCAAATTTGCCCACCCTCACCCTTATGGCCGGCCTATGTATTGTTATTGGGCTTATTGCCCATTTTGTTTTAGTTGTCATACAACTTAAACATAATGGGCCTTGTGGACCAAAACACTTTTGGGCCCCGAAGCCCCAAAACCAACTTAAAAGCCCAATACGAACATTTCGTATAATTAATTAACTAATTAATTAATCTTGACCATTCTTCAATTAAACCATTTAATTGCTTATCCATTTCAATTTCTTCACATATATCCTTATTTGGTGTGTGATCCATTAGGTTCCAATTAGCGAGGCAGTGGGCGATGTTACTCTTAACTATCGATTGTGAATTGAAACCACATTTCAATTCTCCCTTTTTGATGATTAGCGTTTGCTAATCAATAGGGCTTCCACAAACCATGAGTGACACCTAGCAGTATGTCATGGTTACCCAAGCTAAGTAGAATTGGTTGGAGAACCTATCCAGTTACAATTACAATGCAATACGGTCCTTCTCTAATACAATACTCTTAATCACATTGTTTAAGTGATAGTTTGTTTCATGTCTACTATCCAATGTGATACTTTCTTATATGATTCCCTTGAATATGATTTGGAACATCTTCCTTAGTCATATTCATTTGCTTTGGCCAAAGACTTTAGAATCATATTTTAGAGTATTCTCCTTCCACCATGGAAGGTTAGAGATCCCTTGTTGTGCATTCATATGCCTACATGACTAGATCACATGACCCCAACAATGCCGTGGACAATCCGAGGGAATGCCTTTGTCATGATCAAAGATCAAGGACCTAACCATTAGACATCTATGATGCCTCAGGTCTAAGGACTAATTT
This sequence comes from Malus fusca, assembly GCA_035220775.1. NCBI lineage: Eukaryota > Viridiplantae > Streptophyta > Magnoliopsida > Rosales > Rosaceae > Malus > Malus fusca. Next base: position 23,172,238 of record CM069072.1, on the reverse strand, counting down.
GCATATTGTAACCTTAGAGTTCGTACATGACATGTATGTTTGAACTCTCTTTAATCGCAGTTCAGTGTACTCGATCACTCTTTCGAGCACCTATGTGTTTGTCTTAGTGTCCAACACCAAATGACTTGAGACTAGTTCATACTCACGTTTGAGTCAACATAACACATACTAACCTTAGCGGATTGTCAATGCCCAATTGGCAATCCTATGGCTAGGAACGTTTTAGGAATGAACATAAGAGAAAGGTCTCCTTAATCTAACTCATTAGATCACTTATCTCTTATGTCAAATACATCGCTTGGATTCTCTTATTGCTTAAACACATGATACAATAAATAGTGATTAACAATAAGTCTTGCCCTCCATTAAACATATAAAAGTTTAACATATTAAGTATTCCAAAAAGCTATTACATCAAATGAGTGGCTTTGTGGGCATACTTCCAACAATATATACGTTCAAATGTATATAGTACTACCACAAGCTCAATATATATATATATATGTATGTACGTATGTATGCACAATACTACATATATGATCAAACATATTATACTAATTAATCTACCTATATGTAAATTTATGATGAGCAAATAACATATATTTTGTAGGTATATTATTTTGTATGTATCATCATATATATTGGGCACATTTTATTATTATATGTACAAAATAATAGGTAAAATAGTATTGAATAAAATAATAATATTTTTTTATGTAGGTACATTATTTTGCATACATTGGGTTTGCTTTATTATGTAGGTAAATTATTTTGCATGTATTTTACATACAGTGGGGAAATTATTTTGCTGTTTTTAAGCAATCTAATATTTTAAAATTCGAATAGTAGGTGCACTGAATCAAATAACATTTTTCGTAGGTAAATTATTTTGCATGAATTTTTACGTATACTAGGCATTTTTTTATATTTATTTTTTGTTATATATATGTGTGTGAAATAATTTACCTACATTTATATGTAAAATATAATTTGTTCACTTAACTAAGCATGTATTATTACATATATTAGGCATGTTTTATTGTTATTATATATTAGGCAATAAATTTATTATTTATTATTTTCGTAAAATCATTAATTCTCCCTTACAATCTATATGGAACTAATTGTGTACATCAACCATTCAAATAGGGGTGTTTTGGGCATTGAAATTTTGTAAATATGTAAAGTCAAATATAATTAATGAATTTGCTGATGTGGAATCTAGTTAATGGGTTTTATTTGAGTAAAAAACTTATGACGGGTTTTATGTGGAGAAAATTAAATTTCAGGGGCTAAAGTCATATTTTCAGTAAAAAAAAATAGCCTTTTTCGCACAACATCAACGACCTATCCCAAATATCCATTAAATTGAAACCATGTACTAGTAATATAGCCGCCAAGAAGTTTGCTTCTATGTAAACATGAACCCAAGTAATAGAATTAAAGGAAGAAGCCAACCAATTGATATCTTCGATAACATCTCTTAATCGCCAAGGAATAGCACAATCACCCTTGACCGCATCAATCACAAGTTTTGAGTCACTCTCTACACAGACCCGTCTAAAGCACCGTTTGCCATCCAAAGAGCGTTTGTCAAGGCAAAACCTTCAGTAATGAAGATTGTGTTATCCCCCAGACAACGAGCTCCAACCACTGTTTGCACTCAAAATATACCCATTTTTACTTATTTGGGCAATTTGGGTAAAATATGGCATTTGGAGGATTAATTTGCAAGAAAGCTAACTTGGAAAGATATTTAGATGCAAGTGGAGGGGTTGGACACTATAATATTGTTCTTCCAATTTGTTTTGGTGGTGGAGATTTGTCAAGCATTGTTTAATCAAGATATATGCATCCTTGCAAATGAGTTGGAAGGCAACATACGGGTGTGGATGCTAAGAACATGTGAAAGAAGCCAACTTGCTTCTTTTAAATGTTAGTTTATTACAAGTGGGAAAACATGTGGTGGAGATGCAAATTCCCCTTTTAATATTGTTTCTACATGCAAGTTGGCAAAAGCAATGCAAGCTACCCAAGTAAGGAAATGCAAGCTGCCCAAGCTTCTTTCGGGCAAATACAAAACCTCAGCAGGAGGGTTTCCTCCATACTTCTATAAAAAGGAGCAGATGCACAAGGATTATGGACACTCAAACAAACAAACAAAAGCACAAACTCTGCTCAAACCAGATTTGCCAAAAGCCCTCTTTTATCTAGTTTATTAGCTCTGCTGCTCACTTGTAGTATCGATCTCATTTGTAGCTTTTATGTACTCATTTCCAGCTATATAAATTACAAGCAATCTGCAATTTCAGTCACTTTCCTCTGTCATTTATATTTCCAAGCAACCTTGTCATTTACATATTGTTCTATCTCTCCATATAAGTAAAGTCCTTATTTTTAAGGCAAACAAAGAACCTTAATTTGAGTAACTCCCACTCAATGGCACAATCTCTTGATTTGAAGTCAAAAGGCGCAACCTCAATCATTCAAATCCCGTTCTACTAGCGGCATCTAGTAGTGGCACGCCCGCACCCACCAATCTCGTATGTGCAGTAAATCCCCGACTTGCCCGCAAGGCCCCATGGCGGATTTAGGGAGCAAACAACCACAATCGAAGTTTCATCTTCATTCCTAATTATAAAACCAATTGTAGTTGTGGAGTTCATAACTGAACCATCAAAGTTATTTTCAGGAGCCCTTTTGTGGGGTTTCCCATTTAGGGCTAGTTTGGTATTGTTATGTTTAAAAAAAAAAACTGCTTATGCTGTGCTGTGAGAATAAACAGCTGTAAAATAAAGTTGTTGAGTATTTGGTAAACATTTTTTTTTGTAAAAGTGTTTTTAACAAAAAAAAAAGAAAAAAAAAAGAAAAAACAGTGTCCAAGTGTTTGGTAAACATTGCTGTGCTTTTATATAAATTGATGTGAATATATTAAATGCCTAAAAATGATATGGTATTTAATGTGATATAATAATTATCAAAGACAATAATGTAGGGGCAAAAATTATAATTTTGTAAAATATGTAGGGGTATCCTTGCCATTTGCAAAATATTAATATTACTACTACTACTACTACTACTACTACTACTATTACTGCTGGAATATGGGCACACACAAAGTGTGAGAAATTTTTTTATTTTTGTTTATGAAATAGAAGGAGAGGGAAGATAGTGATAGAGAATGTGGGAGTGGTGTTACACCCCACCCCTGTTTTATTTAAAAATGATTTTTAGTTCTTAATTGGTGAGCCCAAGGGGCTCACCCCTTTATTTGTGTGTCCCCCGTGACCCTCTTCTTTCTCTCTTTCCCTTTTTCCCTTTTTCTTCTCTCATCTCTCTCTGCACTCTCTCCTTCAGCCCGAGCACCACACTCACGCACCCACCACCTTGGCTCTCCGATGACACACACACACACACACACACACACACACACACACACACACACACACACACACACTCATCCTCACACCCAACTGGCCACGACGCACCACCATCACCATCACTCGGACCTGTTTGGGTTAATATTTGAACTTTGGACTGTCAGGAAGAGAAGCCCGAAAAAGAAGCCCAGAAGGCATAACTCTGCCCGAAAGCCCAGCATCAAACCCATTCACCCAGCCCAAGGCAGAATGATGATTCCACATTAATGCAAGAGCAAGTAGGAGTAAGAGGCCTACATAGAAGTGACACTTGATGGAAATCAACATACTCTCAGCCCAAAAGCACTTTTTGAATGGCAGAGTACGTAAATTGCTAATGAGTCACTACCCCTCATGTTGCTTTCTGGCAGGAACCAAGCTGCAAGCAGTTAAGCTAATTTTCCTATAAAAGGAGGAAGAGGGCCCAGAGACAAAGACACTCAACCAATCAAACAAACAAATACGCAAACTCTGCTCAAGCCAGATTTGCATACGAAGCTGTATTCAGCCCCCAACCTCAATCCTTTTTAGGATCAGCCCTCACAAAAGCCATTTTTTGTCTAGTTTAATAGCTCTGCTGCTCACTAGTAGTATCAATTCTCTTATTTATTTGTCATACATCCTCTGTTAAAACCCTCAGATCCCTGTAGTTGCAAAGAAAAGAAACGGCGAAAGGTCTAGCCTTGCCCGACAAGGTTCAGTCTTGCCCAATTCCCTTTGTTTTATCTTTTGGTTAATAGATTTGGTGTTGTAATGAATTCCCTAGTATGTATTCAAATCATTTTTGGTCTTTTAATGGTCTGAAGTTCAGCTTACTCTCAGATCTAGTTTTAGTTAAATGGTTTTACTATCTTAAGAGTGAATCCACTTAATGCCTTGATTAAATCCGAACCTCTGCCCACTCACCATACAAGATGAACAAAAGTCCTTGATCTCAAGGCATAGAAAAGAATCTAATGTGGACTTAACCCATCCACGACAATCCTTTGATAATGAGAAGTTAGAGTAACTTGGGGCGCAAGTAATCGGCTTAAATCTACTCATTTTACATCTGTCATACTGAGATGGCAGTGGCACGCCTCAACACTTAAGTTGGTTTTGATTGCGAGCCTCACGACCTATGTTTAAGGCCTGACAAAGACACATTTCAGAATTAACTCTGTCATTTTCTTGCAACCCGACGAACAAAGCAAGAACCCGAAAGTCAACCAAAGTGCCAACTCCGCGGGGAGCTGTGTGCTTTAGCCAGGAACACCCACCAGCGATATTCCTGCCCGAACATAGTTTTGGCACGCCCGATGGGATCAAATCTTGTATGCCGAGAAGACAATGGAAGGAACAAACCTTCGAGAAAGGATCAATGCAAAGATTGCCCCACTCACACTGAGATCTAGCATGATAAATCTCCCTGAAGATTTACAAGGACTTATCTTGACGGAAAGCTCGACCCCTTCTGAGAAATCAAGGTAGAGGGTTACAAAAGAAGATCTACAGGCTACCCTGATGGGTATCTTGAAAAGCCTGGAGAGAAGTTCTCTAAATATAGAGAGAAACTTTGGGGGAGCTAAAGAAGAAATTGACAAAGGCTGTTCCATGAATCCGCAAAAAAGGTCAGATCTGGAGCACTCTGCTCCAAAAAATGATAATGTTGGAAGGGTAGCAAACCAGACTAGCCATACGAAGGAACCAGTTGTCTCCTTGTCCCCTTTACTAACAGAAGAAGGGGATAAGGAAAAGAGCAAGGAAGAAACCGGAGTCGGCCAGTTAGCTTTGAATGAAATCAAGAAGCCCAAGTTGTCTGACCCCTTATCGTTCTCATTGAATAACAGGGGACAATACATGCTAGAAATAATGCAAACATTGGGAAAATCTCAAACTAATGCAGTAACATGTGTTGATCCTTTTCTACAAGTCCCCGTAAACATGATCAATTTAACGTGGGCAAGAAAGGGAAAGAAAAAGCTATCGAGGAAGTAAGAGCTGAAAGGCGACAAATTGATAGGTCGACGGAAGGAGTTATCAAGTTGCCTAAAAAGCCTAAGGCAACAATAATCAAAGGGGTGGTTTTGTGCAATAAATGCCAATGTCAGTGCGAGCTAGAAGTACCAGCTGCAGGAGCCATCCTCGATCAGGAATTGATCAAGAGAAGAGGAAAAGAAGAGTAGGAATCCCGCATAGATATCATGCGGGCAGCCGACAAGGAAACTTCTCGGAGCGTCTTCCAGAGGTTGGGAGGAGACTCTCAACCAAAGAACTTGTCAGAGTATTTAGAAATTATGAAGTTTCAGAAGAGGTAGAGGATAAGAAGGCTGAGACACTAAGGTGGGTAGATGTAAGGCCACCTCAACCAAGTTATGTCAGTAATGTTAGAAGGGACGGAAAACCCGTTAAAGAGATGTGAGCTTTCATGATCAGGAGAGTCCAAAGGCAACATAAAGCCTACATGAACTCATTGAAAGTCCCCACCACCTCAAAAACCTCTAAAAATGGAGAGGTAAACAAGGTACCTAATGAAGGAAATAATCAAATTTGCTGGAGAACCAAGAAGGAGGTAGAGAAAGCCAATAGTAAGATTGAAGAGGAATGAGACCATGCTCCACCGAGCCTTCACCCAGGAAAATATAGGATCTTAAGAAGAGCTCAGGAAGATATGATAATGATACCAACACCTAGGTGAAGCCCAGAACCAAGCTGTTTCGGAACAATCTCGCCCGAGAGAGGGATACCCTTACCATTGTTGGTTGATACACTCTGTGAGAGCCTAGTGCAGGTGCATAACTTCGGCATAACTCAAGAGGAGGCGGTGCCTGAATTAATATTGCCAGAAGAAGCACAAGCCTGGTTAGATGAGTTTATGAACCACATAGGGGGCAAATAGGGAGATGTACCTGGACCCAGTAACTTCCATGTAAACATGACATATGTTTTATCAGCCATGTTTCGCACCGAGCATGATCAACCTCCCATCATGGAAGGTGATTACCTGGCAACAGAACCTATGATGGCGCATGTTAGTGTTGAGGATACGGGACAAGGAGAACCTAACCAAACTGGATTGCCTGAACTATCAATAAGGAAGCCTGAGAGGATATACTTGGACAAAATGGTTTTTGCCCGCCCGAGTTCAAGCCTGGCTAATCATCTCAAGCTCATATATGTAACTGCACACCTGGAGGGAGTACCATTCAAGAGGGTCATGATCGACGGTGGGGCCGCAGTTAATGTGCTGCCATACAAGCAGATGAAAAAGATGTGTAGGAGTGAAGGGGATCTTATTCCCACCGATCTTACAGTTTCTAGTTTCTCCGGAGTTATCACCAAGACGCATGGGATATCGCCTTTAGAGGTGGATTTAGGATCGAAACAAATTATGTTGGCCTTTTTTGTTGTGGATAACACTTCCACCTATGGAGCTTTACTAGGTAGAGATTGGATTCATCAGAGTCTCACTGTGCCATCTACCTTACACCAACAAATGGCCGTTTACCATGAGGAATGAGAAGCATGACTTGGATTCTGGGAGATAGTAGAGGCCGAATCACGACCATTTCTCCCTACAACCAACGTTGCATAAGCCAACTTCTATAATCCCAGTATTGGGATTCTTCAATGTTCAGGAGCTAATAAGAATGGCCGCCCGACTAAGGTTACGGCCCAAAAGCTTTTAGAACAAGGGTTAGCTCTTACAAGAGAAGAATGAGATCGTCCCCATATCATCCCAACTCCCCAACACCTTTAAATGTCAGAGCAGAAAAGGAAGGACCAAGTGATCGCAGTCAGATCCTTGATAAAAAGACTATTGGTATATGGGAGAGAGAAAAAATAGGAAAGGGAAAGCTCAGCTAAAGAAGAAAAGAGTTGGAGCAGAGAAGCCTCAAGTAGCCAAATGACTAAAGAGGATTGTTTTGGGAAAGAGCTAAAAGCGGCCATCCAAATGGCTGAGTGTATATATGACTTGAATGAGCCAGAAGATTTACCCGAGAGTCCAGAACTGGTTGAGTTTTTGTGTGCAGAGCCTGATAAACCAGCCCAGAGGTGCAAGATCCCTTGGAGACCATTGATCTAGGGACGGAGGAAGATCCAAGACCTATACAGATAAGTGGTTTGTTGAAAACCTAAAATCGGGTAGGGATTGTCAACCTTCTGCTTGAATTCAAAGATTGTTTTGCTTGGCATTACACTGAGATGCCAGGTTTAGACCCAACCATAGTAGAACACATGATGCCTATTAAGGAGAGGTTTAAACCTGTCAAGCAAGCACCGCGGAGAATGTCAAAAGAGATTGAGGAGAAGGTTAAAGAATAAATCGAAAGACTGGTAAATGCTCGATTTATTAGGCCTGCCAAATATGTTGAGTGGTTGGTCAACATTGTTCCTGTATTAAAAGCCATAACTAAAGCAGTTAGGTGTTGTGTTGACTATAGAAACATTAATGGAGCCACGCCTAAAGATATCCCATGCCAATGGCCGACTTATCTATAAATGCAGTAGCCAAACACAAAGTTTTGTCTTTCATGGACGGAAATATAGGATATAATCAGATAAAATGGCTAAAGAAGATATACATAAAACGGCTTTTAGATGTCCGGGTCATGTCGGAGCATATGAATATGTGGTGATGTCATTCGGGCTAAAAAATGCTAGTGCCACTTATCAAAGAGCAATGAATGTCACTTTTCACGACCTAATCGGCCATAGCATGGAAGTATATATTGACGATATTATGGTGAAATCCAAGACTGATGAATAGCATTTGGTAGATCTCAAACAAGCCTTAACAAGAATGAGGATCCACAAGTTAAAAATGAATCCAAAAAAGTGCGGTTTTAGAGTAAGGTCGGGCAACTTTTTGGGATTCCTCTTTCATCAGAGAGGAGTGGAGGTTGATAAAAACAAAGCTCGGGCAATAGTGGAATCACATTTACCCACCAATAAGATACAACGGCAAAGGCTACTAGGAAAAGTCAACTTCCTGAGGAGATTTATTGCTAATTTAGCGGGCAAGATTCAGCTGCTAACTCATTTGTTGAGACTAAAGGATAAGGAAGATTTTGAATGGGGTCCGCAACATCAAGAAACTTTCAACAGCATAAAAGCTTACTTAGCCTCTCCACCAGTTCTCATGCTACCTCAGAGGGGAAAGCCATTAAAACTTTACATCTCTGCCGATCAATTGGAAGCTTGGTGGCCCAAAACAACGAAGGCGGAAAAGAACAAGCCGTATACTACCTCAGTAGAATCCTTATTGAGGTGGAGACAAGATATACCTCAGTGGAGAAACTATGTTTGGCTTTGTACTTTACTACTTGCAAGTTAAGGCATTACATGTTACCTTGCCACATCCACATCATCGTCAAGACCGACGTGATCAAATACATGCTGGCAAAACCTATGTTAACAGGAAGAATTGGGAAGTGGATTCTGGCATTGTCCGAATTCAGTTTTCAGTATGTACCTCAGAGGGTAGTCAAAGGGCAGGCAATTGCAGACTTTTTAGCCGAGCATCAAGAGTCCCAGGAAGAAATAATCAACATCTCAGGAACCTTGGAGGTGGCTAACATCTTGATCCCACCAAACAAAGCCATCTCGGGCAGAAATGAGTGGATTCAGCATGAGGTAGAAAAGATATCCAACATTTGGGTTACCCCCTGGAAGCTGTATTTTGAAATGCTGCTGGAGCTGGGATCGTTATTATTCATTTTTCCTGGATTTTCAAGAAACTACCAACAATCGGGTAAAGTATGAAGCCTTGATAATTGGCCTAGAAATCTTGATAGAATTGGGGGCAACTGAAATTGAAGTGTTTGGTGACTCAGAATTGGTAATCAATCAGTTAAATGGGGAGTATAAATGCAGACACATCACCATGGCCAGTTATTATTTGCCAGCCACCCAATTATTGAGCTATTGGGGCACATAAATATCAGCTAGTTATATACCTAGTGATAGGGCTGGGTTTGGTTTGGTTCGAAACGGTTCGGTTTTTTGCCAAAACCGAAACCAAACCGAAATTTCGGTTCGATTCAATTTTTTTTCAGTTCGATTTTTTTCGGTTTGGTTTTTTCCGGTTCGGTTTCGGCTTGGTTCGGTTGTTTTTTTTTTTTTTTTTTTTGAAATTGAATAAAAATTGAAATCTAAAATTTTAACATCTCCAATACAATCATAACATAAGCATTCCTACACAATGAAAATAAATATTTAAAAGTTCATCTAGAATCATTAATCAAATCTTCCAAAGTCCAAACTTAAAAAAAACATCAAAGTTTAAGTCTTCAAAAAGTCCAAATTTAAAATAAACATTACACTTCAAATCTTCCACACCTAAAATAAACATAACAAAGTCCAAATTTTACAGAAATATTCCACTTAACTAAAATCATAAACTCAAATAAACCTTCAAGATTTCATGTCTTCCACGCACTTCTTCTCTTCAACTCCTCAAGCTCAACGCTTAGGCGGCCTAGGAGGCAACATAGCAGATTAACACTGCAACCGTTATCTCACTACGTGGTTAATCAACATATATATATATATATATAAGAAGGAGGTTAACAATGCAACCGTTGCTAAGAAAGAGAGCTCTACTTTAAGTTTGTAAAATTCACAAGTCAATATAAACGGGGAAGTCGTACATTGTACATGTATTTAAGTTTGTAAAATTCACAAGTCAAGAACTGAAGCATGGTGAATATAGATAAAGATTATCATACCCATTCAAGAAAAGGGGTAGCGTTTTTCGCACTGCATTTCCAGCTGTTTACACCTCAAAATTAACATTTTATAATTTTTCGAACTCATAGAAAAGTGCAGAAATCACTGGCCTTCGTAAAATTGTCACCCCAAAAAAGATAACTTTTAATTAATAACTGGGATTGGTAATAAGTTGCATTAGGATTAAACCTAATTTCCTAAACAGTAAACAGAGATTCAAACTCATTGAACTGCAAATTGAAAAGTTTTAGTAAAATTCTCAAAAATAAATAAATAAAAAGATTGAATTTTTAAAGAACTGGGTTTAATAATAAAGTTACATTTGGACTAAACCCAATTGCATAAACGAAGTGTCAGATTCATTGAACTGCAAATTCAAAGTTTTTACTAAAATTTTCAGCAAAATTTAAAAAACATAAAATTTAAGAACTGGGTTTGGTAATTAATTTACACTTGGATTAAACCCAAATACCCAATGGCAAATACAGATTATCAGACTCGTTGAACTAAGAAAAATAATCAAAATTTAAGACCAGGGGTTTGCAAATAATTACCAGGCAAGTCCCTTGGCTCGTGGTTGCAGATATTGATTTCACTAATGACGTCGCTGACAATGTAATCCATTCCTTCGAGCTTCATCTGCAAGTAATAGTGGACCAGCTATTCTTTTGTGGGGCGGAATCGAAATCGCAGAAACAATCACACTAAAAATGAGCACACATTCATGGATCTCAGTCATTTCATAACACTAATAAATCCAGAAAATCGGCAGATTAATAGAAAATGCAAAGTATGAAATGAATACCTCTCTAATCAGAACCAATTTCAATAGATAAATAGAACAAAAAATTAAACACAGAGAAATGAGAGTATGAGACTAACCTTTTGCAGTCGAGACTCGAAACGACAAGAAGAAGCTCACGGCGAGATGAAAGACTGATGGCGAGGGCGAGGTGTGAGAGATTGAGAGTGAGAAGGGTCGCGCCGTTGCGGGTCGCCTGAGATTCAAGACCGAGAGAGACAGAGAGTGATTGAAGTTGAAGACTGAGAGAGAGAAAGAGAATAGGCTAACCCTTTGCTGTCAAGACTCGAAAGGGCAAGAAAAAGCTGACGACGAGATGAGAGACTGATGACGAGAGGGCGAGGTGTGAGAGATTGAGAGTGAGAAGGGTTGCGCCATCGTGGGTTGCCTGAGAGATTGAGAGAGACAGAGCGATTGAAGTTGAAGACCCAGCGAGAGAGAGGAGGCTCGGCTGTGCGAGAGGGTTATTGGGTTAGGGTTACATTAGAGGCAGGGAACGAGAGAGAGAAAAGGGGAATGAAAAAAATAAAAGGTGTGGTTGCTACTACCAGTGGCTAGGGTTAAAGGGTTTTGTTGATTTCTCAAAAAAATTAAAAACTTCTTTGAAATCCTGGACATGAGGGTTCGAACCCATGCACTGCATCTTGGAAAGTTTCACTGAAACCAACTTGGCAACAGGTTATGTTTTGTTATGATTGTATACTAAACTATTTATAATATTGAAACAAATAATTAAATATATATATATATCGGTTCGGTTTGGTTCGGTTCGGTTTCTGAACCTCAAAAATTGAAACCGAACTGGCCAGATTCGGTTCGGTTTGACAGTTTCAGTTCGGTTTTTTTTGGCTCGGTCCGGTTCAGTTTTCAGTTTTTTCGGTTTTCAGTTTTTTGAACCCACCCCTACCTAGAAAAGCAAATACGATTGCCAATGAGATGGCACAATTGGCCTCAGGAGTACAGATCCAAGAAAGGAAGTTTGAGAGAGAAATAGAAGTCCAGAGAAGATATCTCCCTTCCATTTTGGATAGGGGATTTAGCCTAGATGTAATTATTGAAGAAGTGGAAGCCGAAGACTGGAGGACACCTATCTTTCGGTATTTAAAAGATCATTCCTTCCCCATAAGTAAGAAGGATAGACAACAAGTGACTAAGTACGTTTTGTGGGAAGAAAATCTACTAAGGAAGACTTCAGACGAATTAATGTTAAAATGCCTAGGCCAGGAAGAGTCTATGAGAGTCATGGCCGAGGTGCATGAGGAAATCTGTTGAGCTCATCAAGCTGGAACCAAGATGAGGTGGCTACTTAGGAGATATGGTTATTTCTGGCCCAAGATGGAGAGAGATTGCAAAGATTATGCCTGAGGATGTGAAAACTGCCAAAGACATGGGCCATTCCAACATGTGCCTTCGATGCCCTTGAACCCTGTGGTCAAACCTTGGCCCTTTAGAGGATGGGTAATGGACTTCATTGGGCAGATTCATCCGGCTTTTAGTAAAGGACACACATTCATAATCATGGCCACCGATTACTTCACCAAATGGGTAGAGGCTTCAGTTGTCAAGAATATTACTTCAGCCACGATTAAGAAGTTCATTGAAACCAAAATTTTGCACAGATTTGGGGTGCCCGAGGTAATTGTCATAGATCGTGGACCATCTTTTATTTCAAAAGAAGTAGAAGAGTTTGCCGACAAGTTTAGAATAAAGATGATTCAATCTAGTCCTTATTACCCTTAGTTAAACGGGCAAGCAGAGGCCAATAACAAAATTATGGTGAGTATCATCAAAAGAACGGCAGCCGAGAACCCAGAAAAATGGCATGAGAGGTTGGGGGAAACTTTGTGGGCATATAGGACATCCAAAAGAACGGCAACTGGAACAACCCCTTACGCTTTGACTTTCAGGCAAGATGCTGTGATTCCCATAGAGATTAATGTGAGTTCGGTCAAAATTCAAAATCAGTTCGGGCTACACAGTGAAGAATATGTACGAGCCATGTGTCAAGAGATTGAGGATCTTGATGCAGCCATAATTGAAGCTTTAAACATGATTCGAGAAGAAAAGGAAGTTGTTGCCCGAGCATACAATAAAAGGGTAAAATTGAAGAATTTCAAAGAAAGAGAGTTAGTTTGAAAAACAATCCTCCCTTTAGGAGCACAAGTTAGGGGCTTCAGGAAATGGAGCCCGACTTGGGAAGGCCATTTTATTGTTAATCAGGTATTGGGCAAGGGTGGATATTACTTGGCGGATGTGGATGGAGTATTACAAAAACATCCAATCAATGTTAAGTTCTTAAAAAGATATCATCCGACCTTATGGGATGTTAGAGATTGCTACATAGAAGAAGAATAAGCAAAGCCTGGGGTGTAAGATGTCAGTTTTTACATTCACCTCAAGAAAAATACAAGATAAAGCAATATGAGAAAATCTTATTCATTTGAGCGAAAAAAAAGTTTCATCAGATCTTGCCCAATGGCTTCATACTAGTACATATCCCAGAATAGGGGTTTTACATTTTTGCTCAACCCTTTCCAAATAATGTTCAACTCTTATGATTCTCCTGCATCTTCATCCACAAAACCCGATTGAGTTGTGCAGCCAATAAAAGCTTGGTGACTTGCCCCGGAACATACCCCCATGGAGGTGATGGTGAAGTCTGACTTATGGGGGCAGCAGGTAAAGTGGTGATTACTCGACTAGCCTGCAAGGTTTTAGCAGGCTTAAAACAAGCAGAGCACCTGATGGAAGTTGTTAATCTTATTGATTGTTCCTTAGGCACATTGTTTCCAACAGAAAGAAAGGTTAGAGAATACCATGCCGATCCTAAAGGATACAATCCCTCACCTCTAGAAGAAAATCTAGAAAACGAGGTTACCCGAGGACGATGAAGACCATCAAGAAGGAATGACTTAATAACGATCTATTCAATAAACATGGAAGAATGAGTTAGGCTCATAAAGCTTCGGATATCATGGTAAAAGATTAAAGGAAGAAAAGATCAGGGGAAATTGAGAGTGATCACAGACCAAGTTGGGAAATATTCGAAGACTTTGATGGGGGTTTTTCTAGAGAAAATTCTGGGAATATGAAGAATCAATCAATTTTAAAAACCCAGAAACTGAAATTGAGCCGAATTTTATAAAGGGGACCAGGTGACGATTGGAATTCACGGGAATAGGAAGGGACCCAAGTTTGCATTAACTACGTCAGAAAATGCGAGTTCTGAGTGAAGCGTGCGAGGGTTTGACGACTATTCAATCATTATTGGCGCCTAAAGCTTGAAGACTTAATAACGATTGAAGGCGCCATTGTTTGGGTTAATATTTGAACTTTGGACTGTCAGTAAGAGAAGCCTAGAAGGCATAACTCTGCATGAAAGCCCAGCATCAAACCCATTCACCCAGCCTAAGGCAGAATGATGATTCCACATTAATGCAAGAGCAAGTAGGAGTAAGAGGCCTACATAGAAGTGACACTTGATGGAAATCAACCTACTCTCAGCCCAAAAGCACTTTCTGAATGGTAGAGTACGTAAATTGCTAATGAGTCACTACCCCTTATGTTGTTTTCGGGCAAGAACCAAGCTGCAAGCAGTTAAGCTAATTTGTCTATAAAAGGAGGAAGAGGGCCTAGAGACAAAGACACTCAACCAATCAAACAAACAAATACACAAACTCTGCTTAAGCCAGATTTGCATACGAAGCTGTAGTCAGCCCCCAACCTCAATCCTTTTTAGGATCAGTCCTCACAAAAGCCATCTTTTGTCTAGTTTAATAGCACTGATGCTCACTAGTAGTATCGATTCTCTTATTTATTTGTCATCTATCCTTTGTTAAAACCCTTAGATCCCTGTAGTTGCAAAGAAAAGAAACGGTGAAAGGTCCAGCCTTGCCCGACAAGGTTCAATCTTGCCCGATTCCCTTTGTTTTATCTTTTGGTTAATAGGTCTGGTGTTGTAATGAATTCCCTAGTATGTATTCAAATCATTTTTGGTCTTTCAATGATCCAAAGTTCAGCTTACTCTCAGATCTGGTTTTAGTTAAATGGTTTTACTATCTTATGAGTGAATCCACTTAATGCCTTGATTAAATCCGAACCTCTGCCCTTTCACCATATAAGATGAACAAAAGTCTTTGATCTCAAGGTATAGAAAAGAATCTAATGTGGACTTAACCCATCCACGACAATCCTTTGATAATGAGAAGTCAGAGTAACTTGGGGCGCAAGTAATCAGCTTAAATTTTACATCTGCCATACTGAGATGGCAGTGGCACGCCTCAACACTTAAGTTGGTTTTGATTGCAAGCCTCATGGCTTATGCTTAAGGTGTTGGAAATGTGCCCTAAAGCCAATCATATGATGATACTTTACGGACATTTCACATGTTAAACTAATCTAGTTTACATATAAAAGGCAAACATTATTGTTTGAGGCGTCTCATATAAATGTTATATGCTTAAACGATAAAGTCCAAGGAATATGTGATTGGGAGAATGCAATCTAATGAAGTTAGATTAATGAGACCATTCTTTCGTAGACACATCCTAAACGTTCCTGATCATAAGATTGCCAATTGGGCATTGACAGTCCGATAAGATCAGTACGTGCTATGTCTTCTCTCAGGGAGAGTGACTAGTCTCGAGTCATTGGTGTGTGTGACATCAAGACAAGTACGTAGGTGCTCAATAGAGAATGAGTCCACTGAACACGATCAACGAGGAGTTCTCATACTCATGTCACATGAGAACTCATGGTTGGGATAATGCAAATTAGTCATTTGACCTGAGGCATCACAGTTGTTGTCTTGTGGTTAAGTCCTTGATCTTTGATTATGTCAAAGTCACCCCATCGGGGTGTCCACGACATCATTGGGGTTAAGCCACTTAGTCATGGAGACAAGTGAATGTGCAACAAGGGATCACTAACCTTCAAAATGGTTTGAGGGAGAATACTCTATGATATGATTAAAATCTCTGGCCAGAGTATGAATGAGATTTGGGAATGCGTTCCAAATCACATTCAAAGTAATCATATAAGCAAACGAATCACATTGGATAGTAGACATGAATAAATAAACTATCAAACCAAACAATGTGGTCAAGAGTATTAGATTAGAGAAAGACCGTATTGCATTTGTAATCCTAAACTGAATAGGTTCTCTACCTCTTCTGATTAGCTTGGGTAGCCATGATATGCTGCTAGGTGTCACTCATGGTTTGTGGAAGCCCTAAACGTGTGTAATCACTAAAGGGAGAATTGAAAGTAAGTTTCAATTCACAATCGATGTAAAATGGTTTTAATCGCCCACTGCCTCGCTAAAAGGAACCTAATGTATCGTACACCGTGTAAGGTGGATATTGAAGAAACAAAGGAGATGAATAAGAATAATTAAATGGTTTAATTATTTATGGCAAGGATTAATTAATATGTTAATTAATCAAACGAATAAGTTCGTTAAAGACCTCGGGATAGTTTTGGACCTTAAGGCCCAATGGGCTTCGAACGTCAAAGCCCATTGACTTAAATTGTATGACAACTTAATGAATAAAGATTCACAAAGGCCCAAAAGCCCAAATCCATTAGAGTGGCCGGCCATTTAGTGTTGAATTAGGGTTTTTGGTTCTTTAGGTCATTTAAAGAAGTGACTATATAAAGAACTTTATAACCTAAAATTCATAAGTTGTTGATTTTAGAGAAAATTGGTGAGAACACAAAGCTTCCATTTCTCTCTAAGAGGCCAACCACCTTGGGGGATATTGTCTAGCAATTCTACTTCCTCAAGGTCACTCATTTCCTCTCCAATCCAACCTTGGTGTAGAATCTTTAGAGGTTCTCTATTTTGGGAACTTGGAGAATCTATTTCATTCAACCAAATCCATGGAGCTAAGAAGCAAGGAATGAAGGCCCTATCTCTTGGGTGATTATCCTTTGCATATGCAAAGAGGAATCTACAAAGGTAAATATTTCTCAACTAATAAATGTTGATTTAAAAGTTGAGTCAAGGTTCACCAATCTACTAGGCTTTGAATTTCACGGTTGATGTTTTGTTTTTGAATGCATGAAAGCATGATTCCGCCTTTAATTGTTAATTGCATGCTATATGATGTTATTCAAATGAACATGTTTTTCACAAAATTTCCTTCATAAGGCCCGACAAAGATACTTTTCAGAATTAACTCTGTCATCTTCTTGCAGCCCGACAAACAAAGCAAGAACCTGACAGTCAACCAAAGTGCCAACTCCGCGGGGAGCTGTGTGCTCGAGCCAGGAATGCCCACCAGTGATATTCCTGCCTGAACATGACCTCTATTCTCTCCGTCACATCTCCGGTCTATCTTTGGCACTATGCACAGTCACTGTGCAGGTGTTTTCCATCGAAGGTAACTTGAACCACTCTTCCATCTTTCTCCCTGGTAGTCTAGAAGGCTTAGTGGTTGCTAAAAAGTGGTTTTTGGTGAAGGTTTAAACGTGAAAACTGCTCGGGGAGCATTCTCCATATTTTCAGGTGAGCATCGTCCCTTTCGAGGAAATTTTCGGCCAAACCACGGCGAGTTGTTCGGCATACAAGGTATCAATCTCTTCATCTTGCTGTGTAATACAACTTTTCTTTTTGTTTCATCCAATTTCGTTGAGTATTGAAGAAGTTATACTTATTTAAAGTTTACCCAGAAATTCCGGCGAGTTGACAGTTTTCCTCCGGACAGCCACCTTTCGAGGTGTTTTCCGGCCAAACCACGGTGAGTTAGACATCGTGTGAAGTACCATTCTCTTTGTCTCTTCGAGAACTACGATTTTTGTTTTTGAATCACTTGATTTCGTTGAGTTTTGACAAAGTTATAGATGTTTAAAGTTAGCTCTGTTTTCCAACGAAAAACCTCAAATTCCGGCCTTCTTTTTCTTGAGGTCCGGCGACCCACCAAACCCAGGCCCTTCGGGCCATTCCTGCCAAGCCCAAAACCCTGGGCAGCCTAACCTAACCCCTTTATTTCTTTTATTTGTAGTTATTTTGTTAATTTAAAGGCCTTTGGGCCATTTCCTTTTAGGGCCTCAGGCCCGTGCACTTTAAACCCTAAACCCTTTGAATTTAGGCCTTTGGGTCTAGGACCTTTCGGCCCAAACTCACCAACCCAGCCCAGATCCAGTTGGAATATTCCTGGTATATCCTCTGGAATATTCTTTTGTTGACTTTTTATGAAATTTAACCGGAACCCTTCTTAGGGTAATTCGACGTCCTGGATCCGTTTCCAACATCCGTTTTCCCAAATTCAATTCTTATAATAGAGTTTTATTAATTGGACCCTTTATGTGCTTAGGGGCAATTATTGTGGCGTTTCTGTCTTCGCTAGTTTGCGTGGCTCTTCGGCGGCTAAGTATCTGTGAGTGGACCCCTTCTAAAAATGCATGTTTACTAGTAGAAATGCATACATGAAAAACATGATTTGATGATTAGGTTTTATGAAACGTTTTGTGAGATAACATGCTTACTGAGACTATTTTGAATTATTACTATTTTTCCTATAACCCGTGTTCCTATAGAATATTTGATGGATGACGATATGATATTTAGAACATGTTTCGAACATCTCTTTATAGTATAGATGATGTATGACTTTATACTATGAAGTTGCTTTTCAATATATGTATGTTCAATGGTTTTGTACTTACCTAGTGGTCCTTATTCTGCTACGGGACGTAGTGATAGATTTCGGTCCTTCCTAGGCGACGGTTTGGTGTTGGCATATGGCCTAGAGTGTTTCCTCTGGCTATTTAGCATAGGGACGGGGAGTTAGCATGGGGCCCGGAGTGTATTTTTCTGACTGTCTGCTCAGAGACAGAGAGCCGGCATGGGGCCTGGGGGTTATCTAACAATTCACTAGTGATTATTATATATACGAGTTATGATTTGAGACATTGCACGACATGCTAGGTTTCGGAAAACCTATGTTTATCATGATATACGTGTTTTCTTAAAACCTGGGGGTTAGTATGTTGATAACTGTTTTATTATATATATATATATATATATCAACTTGGTCCACTCATGTTTGTTTTGCTCACTCTTCAGGACTTAGAATCAAGGCATACAATCCCGGTGTCAAGGCACTTCCGCATCGGCATCTTCGAGTCCTCTCGGTGTAGGACCCACTCCTTTGTTCATTCAATTTTATATTAATTCTTTTAGTATTCTAGTTAGTTGTATGCTCTGAACACGTTCCTTAAATACTTATTCTTTATTCTTTTATATTTATAAGTCTTATTTATCCTTTATTTTCAGCAATTGCACTCAATAAATGGCTTTCGTCACCCTCAGGTGTCGGCTAGCACGTGCCTATCTTGGTATTCGGAGAATATCGGGATCGGGGCGTGTCAAGTGGGAATTTTTTTTAAAATTTTTTTAATTAGAGATATGTTAGGATTATACGTAGGTGAGGCTTTGAAAACAAAAACCACAAAATTTGGTTGTGTTAAATTACATTTCTGCCTCATAGTTCTTATTCATGTTATGTTTTAATTAGAGGGTTAAATTGGTAATTTCATAGGTTTTTGGTTGACAATGAGTGTTTTATTAATTAGTAAAGATTATTATTATTATTATTATTATTATTATTATTATTACTAGCATTTGCCTACACACTTTGTGTGTATAAACACATTTTTTTTAGAAAATGAGAAGGAGAGAGAGGGAGAGAGAACGTGGAGGAGTGGGAGGTTTTTGTTTTTGGTTTTATTTTTTTATTTTTTATTTTTATTTATTATTATTGGATGTATTTTAATATCACCTGTAAGTGAAGCTTCAATAAAAAATAGTAAAATTTGGACATGTGAAATTACATTATTGCCCATCATTTTTTTGTGTGATAGAAGATTAATTTGTCTTTCACCCTCTTTTGGTTGACAAAGAGGGTTTTATTAATTAGTAGAGATTTGTTCTAGTCATATTTAGAATAGGAATGTGATTGTGTAAATCCTAGTAGATTTGGGAATGTATCTTATATTCCTATTAGAAGTAGATTACCTATTAATGTTGTAATCCTAAAGGGAAAGGTTTTTACCTATCCTACTACAATAAATAAAGGCACAATGGGGTGAATCAAACTCACTTCACAATTAAATCACACTCTCTTCCCCCTCAATATTGCCGGCCACCTCTCTATCTCTAAACCTTAGATCGTTCAATCAAATAGGCATACAACACGTTATCATCATGCTCTTGCTAGAAGCTGAGGAATTGACGCATCGTATGAGGAGGCTATCTTCCACCAAATTCAAAGGCTTATTTTTGTTTTCTGCTAATCAGGTACACTTAAAATAAAAGAAGATATTTGAAATGTCCACGAAGCATGAAAACATTCCCCATGATGCATGAACCCCTTAATGTTTATATTTTCCTTTCGATATATATATATATATATATATATATATATATATATATATGTATTGTATATGTTCATATATTTGTCGATATATATATTTGTTTCATGCACCGCACAATTAAATTGTTATGTGGAATATGTGAGTCAATATATAAAATTAAATTATAAGCATATTTAGGGTTTCCTCAACCCTAAGGGATTTCGGAAAAAAGGGAAATTAGACATGGTGCGGCACACCCACCGCACCATCAGTGTGCATGTAGAAAATAGGCCTCGACCTGGGGTCAATCTGATGCACCTGAAGCCCTTCGCCCGTTTGCACCATGGCCCGCTCCATTCAACCAGCCCAGATTGGCTAGGTTTTTCCCCTACACACAGCAACCGTTATGGTTGCTGGGTTTTTTGTTGCCCAGGCCCGCAACCTGCACCTTGGCCCGTGTCACGACCCGTGTCCTCCACGCCAGCTCACAAGGCTGGGCTTGGTCCCTGCGACCCACTCCGCGTATCACTTGCAACCAGCCCATGCGGTTGGGCTTCCCGCGCCAAACCCATAGGCCAGCTTTCGCTGCGCCTTGTCTCGTGCCCTCCCCTAGGCCCAAAAATTGAAACTCAGCTACGGCTGGGGTTTCTCCCGCCCCCCATGTGGCCTGCAGCCCACACCCGAGGCCCTTTTGGGCCTTGCCTTTTACTCGAGGCACCCAATCAAAGCCCAAATATTTTTGGGGCTCTATTTTCCATCCAATAATATTATTTTAATATTATTTAGCTTCTACAATCAACCCCGTATGGTCCGATTTATTGAATTAATTAAAAGTGACATGTAGTCCATTAATCTGATAATGAATCCAAAATTATTGACCTAAAGATCACTTTTGGACATTAACGATTCAATAATTTATTTTTATACTTTGAACCGTGACATACTTTCATAGTAACGAAGCTTTCACACTTGATTTCCCGAAGAACCTCAAATCCACTATATTTAAATTAGTATATTACATTATGTGTTTCTTGCAAGAACTTCTCATTATGAACTAATTGTTCATAAAAACTAAATTGAACCTGTAGTTTCAAATTTAGTGCCTTTGAAACCTGAAGTTTTCATTCAAAACATACCACATGAAACCTGTAGTTTTCATGTATAAATTAAACCAATACATGTCTATAGAACTTGTATGTTCTACGATATATGTCTGTGGCTTCCATATGACTAATCACGTTTTTCCCTCTATTTTAGGGACATGTCGAACTTGAACAAGCTTGATTTCTCCGTTCTAAAAGTCTCTGGAAGAAATTATCTGAAGTGGGTTCAAGACGTGAAGCTCTAACTGCAAAGGGTATTAGAGCCACCATCGAGACACCTATCGCCAACAAACCTGTTGACGAAGCTCAGAAGGCTATTGCAATGATCTTCATTCGAAGACACATCCATGATGCACTACAAACTGAGTATCTCGCTGAGGAGGACCCACGCACCATCTGGCTTGCTCTGGCCGACCGTTTCAATCACCAGAAAAACATATACTTGCCTAAAGCAACACACGATTGGCAGCATCTTCGCTTCTAGGACTTTAAGTCCGTGAATGAATACAACTCTGAATATTGTAGAATTTGTTCATTGTTGAAATTCTGCAATGTAGAACTAACCGAATCAGATCTCCTGGAGAAGACCTATTCGACTTTCTATGCCATCAATATTGTCCTGCAGCAACAATATAGGGCACATAAATTCACCAAGTTTTCAGATTTGATCTATGTTTTACTTCTTGCTGAAATGCAG
Organism: Malus fusca; assembly: GCA_035220775.1. NCBI lineage: Eukaryota > Viridiplantae > Streptophyta > Magnoliopsida > Rosales > Rosaceae > Malus > Malus fusca. The sequence goes on along the minus strand of CM069072.1, from coordinate 23,150,149 downwards.
AACTAGCTTTTGATGAAGAATCATTAAGCTCGACTAATTGGCTCGAACGCCGCGCCTGAAGCGCATGCGAGCAGCCATAAACGATGAAAGAATTGTCGTAGCCGTGGCAATGGGCGGCAAGCCCCACCACGGGCCCAAGGTCAACAGAGTGCCTCACCTAAGGAAAGAAACGTGACCCAACAACGTCCACCACTCGCCCCTAAGGCCCCAAACTTCAAGAGCAAGGGTAAAACTCTCGTTCAACCTGTTTCTACTGAACTGGACATGTGCTATCGATGTGGATCAAATGATCATTGGTCACGAGTATGCCGAGCTTCCCCTGAGGCTATTGCCAAGTATCATTCTCGTCGTGAGTCTAACTTTGCACATGTAGATCATCCGGAAGATACAACTACATCATTGGAGATATCAGATTTTCAGGAGGCGTCAGCTCCTATGGATGAATAAATTAGACATGTTTTTAAGGTGTTTACCCCTAGTGGCCGAACCCACTAGGAGTGGCCGACCCTACCCCTTATTTTTCTAGGTTTTTTGTTTAATTTTGAACAATTTTTCTAAGTATTTGGAATAATTTGTTTGGTTTTGGTTTGTTTTGAATTATGAATTGTTATTTGAATGGATATTATTTTCTTGAATTGTTTAATTGAATGAATGGACTTATATTTATACATGTGACCAATTCAATCAATTTATTTCTAGGTATGTCTAGTGGGGAAGTTGGTTGTCTGGCAGATAGTGCAACCACGCACACCATCTTGCGTCAATGACACTATTTTCCTAACTTAATACCCAAGAAAGCTCATTTGACAACTCTCTCAGGCTCATCCAACTTGATTGAAGGATACAGAAAGGCACGTATCATGTTGTCCAATGGTACAATCTTGACCACTAAGGAGGCATTCTATTCTCCACGTTCGGGAAGAACGTTGCTGAGTTTTAGAGATATTCGAGATAATCAATATCATATTGAAACCACTGAAGATAATGGTTATGAATTTCTTTGTATCACTTCATACGAATATGGCCAGATGCGTATGCACAAGAAGTTCCTGGACGTGACATGATGCGCCGTATCCTCAAATCTTCATACGAGCATAAGTTACATCCCTATGTTGGACTCCCGCCATGCAAAACGTGTTCTTTAGGGAAGTTGAATACTCAACCCTCATATACAAAGATTATTCACGACCCCCTAAGTTTCTTTAGAGGATTCAAGGGGACATTTGTGGACCTATCCAACCAACTTGCGGACCATTTAGATACTTTATGGTGTTGGTTAATGCATCGACAAGATGGTCACATGTTTGCTTGTTGTCCACACGCAACGCCGCGTTTGATAAACTCCTAGCTCAAATAATTAAGCTTAGAGCTCACCACCCTGATTATTCTATTAAGTCAATTCGACTGGATAACGTTGGAAAGTTTGTATCACAGACTTTTGACGATTAATGCATGTCAGTATAGATTGATGTCGAACATCATGTACCCTATACACCCAAAACAACCTGGCAGAAGCTTTCATAAAGTGCCTTCAATTGATAGCTCAGACTTTGGTTATGAGAACCAAACTGTCGGTATCTGCCTGGGGCTATGCAATATTCAACGCAGTTATGTTGGTACGTCTGAGGCCCACCGCTACTTAACCACATTCACCGTTACAGTTGGTCACTAGATACGAGCCTGACGTCTCGCATTTACGGGTGTTTGGGTGCGCCATTTATGTGCCAATAACGTCGCCGCTACGTAACAAAATGGGTCCTCAGAGAAAAATGGGAATCTATGTAAGTTATGATTCGCCATCAATAGTTCGGTACTTAGAACCCTTGACAGGAGATCTTTTTACCACACATTTTGTAGATTGTCACTTTGATGAAACAATTTTTCCCGTCGTTAGGGGGAAATAAGCATGCTAACGTTCATGTAGAACGCTGCGAATTGTTGTGGTATGCTTCCACTATGTCTAATTTAGATCCCCGCATTGCCTAGTCTGAAACTGAGGTGGGACGAATTATAGATCTTTAGAGCATTGTTCAAAGCATGCCGGATGCTTTTAATGATCTAGCAAAGGTGACAAGATCGCATATACCCGCTGCAAATGCACCTTCAAGGATAGATGTACCCCACGTACGTGCACAACCCGCATGGGAAGGCCGGACTATCCCCGAAGGTAGGGAGGCCGCACCTTCCACTCGGCAAGGTACATTGGCGGCTAGCCAATCATCTGCTCCGACCCTGAAGCGTGGCAGACCCCTTGGTTCAAATGATTCATAACCCCAAAAGAGAAATATGGCACCAACTAGTGACCCTAGTTTGAATTTGACCATCGCTCACTCATCTATTCTAATGCATGAGGTTATTTTAGATTACAGTGATGCTTCAGACGAAACATGTCGGCCTCCCGAGAATCGCGAGATTTCGGTCCACTACGCAGTATTGGATGAGGTTTGGAATACGAATGAGATAATCGTCGACGATGCATTCGCGTACTCAATAGCTACTGACATCATGCTTAGCGATGACATTGAACCATGTTCCGTCGATGATTGCCGACGTAGAACCAATTGGTCAAACTGGAAACAAGTAATCTAGGTCGAACTCGATTCACTTGCAAAACATAAAGTGTTTGGACTTATCGTTCCTACACCACCACGTGTGAACCCCGTTGGCTAAGTGGGTTTTCGTGAGGAAGTGTAATGAGAAGAATTAAATAGTGCGATGCAAAGCACGCCTCGTAGCGCAAGGCTTCTCTCAGCGCCCTGGGATTGATTACGAGGAGACGTATTCCCCCGTATTAGACATTATAACATTCCGCTACCTAATCAGTTTGGAAGTTTCCGAAAAACTGAATATGCAGCTTACAGACGTGGTAACCACGTATCTCTATGTGGATCTAGATACGGAAATTTACATGAAAGTTCTAGAAGGACTTCCATTGACTGGTTCAAATAGTTCTAGACCACGAAACACTCTCTTAATTAGGTTGAGGAGGTCACTCTACGTATTGAAACAATTCGGGCGGATGTGGTATAGTTGTCTGAGTGAATATTTGACAAGTTAGGGTTATGTGAACAACGAATTATGCCCATGCGTGTTAAAAAAGAAGTCATATTCCAGATTTGCAATCGTTGCAGTTTATGTCGAAAACATGAACCTCATCGAGACTCCCGCAGAGCTTGAGGAAATTGCTGCACATTTGAAATCAGAATTTGAGATGAAGGATCTTGGGAAAACTCGATATTGTCTCGGCCTGGAGATCGAGTATTGTTCGGATGAAAACCTAGTACATCAATCGAACTACACCCAAAAGGTGTTGCGTCGTTTTAATGAGGATAAAACAAAGTCTTCGAGTACACCCATGGTCGTTTGGACTCTAGATGCTAAACGAGATCCCTTCCGTCCAAAGGAGGATGAGGAAGAGATTTTGGAACCCGAAGTTCCTTACCTAAGTACAATTGGGGCTTTATTGTACTTGGCTCAGTACACTAGACCTGACATCTCCTTCACTGTGATTCTTTTGGCAAGATATAGCAATGCACCCACACGCAGGTACTGGAATGGTGTTAAAGACATTTTCCGCTACCTCAAGGGTACTGCGGATTTGGGCTTGTTATATACCCACGAATCTTCGAGTGTTGCCGCCCCCTATGGTCCTCGGATTGATTCTCGCCTTGTTGGTTACGCAGATGTTGGATATCTATCTGACCACATAGGGCACGTTCTCAAATGGGTTATGTCTTGACCGTTGGAGACACCGCTATATATTGGAGGTTTACCAAGCAAATGCTAGTTGCGATTCGTTGAACCATGCTGAGATTCTTGTCCTATATGAAGTATCGCGTGAGTGCTTTTGGCTAAGAGAAGTTATGGGACACATTCGAAGCACTAATGGTCTTACATCAGTAGTTTACCTTCCTACGACGATCTTTGAAGACAATGCAGCATGTATCGAGCAATTGAAGAAGAGATACATCAAGGGAGACAATACCAAGCACATATCGCCGAAGTTTTTTTACACACACCAGCAGCAGCAGCATCAGAACATTGAAGTCAAGCAAATCCGTTCCTAGGACAACCTGGCCGATCTCTTCACCAAGTCATTGCCCAAGTCTACTTTTCAGAAGCTCGTCCAAGGAATCAGTATGCGTAAATTATCTGAGTTGAATCGCTTGTAGTTCTCTTATTTAGAAGTTATGTCTAACTCAGGGGGAGTATCTAGAAGCATACTAACATGATCTTAATGTACTCTTTTTCCTACGATTATGAGCATTTTTCCCACTGGGTTTTTGCTACCTAACGAGGTTTTAATGAGGCACCCATCCTGGGATGATCATACTTCGTTGAGTTCACTACTTTCGTCATGTTTGACATTTGTTTAAGACATTATGCATACTTCTCACTTTTCTCCTTAGTCTATAGGTTTTCCTCATGCCTTGAGTTTTACCATAGCAAGGTTTTTGTGAGTTTTACTACAAATGCATACTTCAAATAAATTTGAGACTCGTGATCACTCATTGTGTCGATGACTTCATCAACTATTCTACCTTATCTGCTGAAGATCTGATGCAATGGTTTGTTGAGTATTTACACACTTAAGGGGGAGTGTTGCAGTCATATTTAGAATATGAATGTGATTGTGTAAATCTTAGTAGATTTGGGAATGTATCTTATATTCCTATTAGGAGTAGATTACCTATTAAATGTTGTAATCCTAAAGGGAAAGGTTTTTACCTATCTTACTATTATAACTAAAGACACAATGGGGTGAATCAAACACACCTCACAATTAGATCACTCTCTAAACCTTAGATCGTTCAATCAAATGAGCCTACAACAAGATTATTATTATTATTACTAGCATTTGCCTACACAGTTTATGTGTATGAACACATTTTTAGAAAATGAGAAGGAGAGCGGGAGAGAGAGAGAACGTGAGAGGACTGGGAGGTTTTTGTTTTTTGTTTTTATTTTTTTACTTTTTTTTATTTTTTATTTTTATATAAATATTGGAGGTATTTTAACAACACATGTAGGTGAGGTTTCAATAAAAAACAGTAAAATTTGGACTTGTGAAATTACATTATTACCCATCATTTTTTTTGTGTGATAGAAGATTTAATAGTCTTTTTACCCTCTTTTGATTGACAAAGATAATTTTATTAATTAATAGAGATTATTATAATACTTATTATTATTATTATTATTATTATTTTATTCCAACCCATCATCCAAAAGTTGAAGCGGATTGAAGGTTTGGTGGGAGGTGTCAAACGTGCCGCCTAAAATTTCATATGCCAAATAATTATTTTAATTGCTTTATGTTTTTTAAAAAACTTTTGGATTAGCCATGCATTAAATGGTTGGTATAAGTGGGATGAGGATCATTTCCGGTTCCTCTTTAGGAGGAATCTAAGGATTCTCAAATCATGTCTGTTCATAGTACATTGTGTGTTCATAAATCATTTACTTTTATTTAAAATTAAACATGAACAGTATCTGACGAAAGCTGATCGCATAATGTACGATGAACGAACACGATTTGAGGATTTCTAAGATCCTCACAAAGAAGATCCAGAGAGGATCCTCATTCGTATAAGTGTGGCTATTTATATTTCTTTTTGCATTTACTATGATTTGAAAAATTAATATATTAAAATATAAAATAATAATTAGACACATTAGTTGGAGTGTAAATTTAACATGAAGTCAAACTAACATGTAGATCACCAAATTGAAATTTGGTGTTCAATATTTGACACCTCATTTGGAGATGCTCGAATATGAATTGTCAAAATTTAATTTGAAGGTTGATATGACAATTTGAAAGTGATGTCATATTTCTTTTATTCCAATGAGTGTGTGAACTTACTATTTTATTGTATATTGGTCACCACTACTACAGTTTTTAAGAAAAAGTAATTTATAATAGTTAAAAGTTCCAAGTGAATTATGGACCCCACACATTAAATAATAAATTGACTTCATTTTGTTTGTTGCCAAAAAATAAAAAAATAAAAAAATCCTACAAAGCAAATAGTCAAATAACTCAGTTGTCATGTCAATTATGACATCTCATTTTGAGAAACCATTGATGTCTTTTATGCCTAGTTGAACAATACTTTGCTACTCAAAGATGAGTAGGAATTCCTACTCAAAATTTCTCAAAATTGTTCGTTATCTATTTAGAGAACTTCGTGTTTATAATCAAAACCGTTTATATTATAAATCATCCTATAAAGATCGGCTCTGCAAAATATCAATTAAAACTAAGGTCGTTTAGTCATCAAACTGTTTAAAACAAATGAACGGTATTGGTAAAAGCATTACGAACCGTCTATGTATTTGTTACAATAGATTGACTAAAGGATCTTAGTTTTAATTTGTTTTGGGGTGTGATATCCACACACCCCTTTTTACTTCTCTCATACCTTTTTGGTTTTCGACCGTCGAATCAGATGAATTGAAGAAGATCAACTGACAGAAATTAACAAGGGATTTGTGAGAAGTAAAAAGGGGTGTGTGGATAGCACATCCCTTTATTTTTTGCAGAAATGATCTTCACAGTATGATTCATAATATGAAGAGTTTTGATCATAAACACAAAATTCTATGACTCTTAAGTAGGAGTTCCTACTCATCTCTGCGCAGCCAAGTATTGTTCCGCCTAGTTAAACATCTTCTTTAGAGATGCTCTAAGAGTTCCATTAAATATGATCACCATGAAATGGCGATGCCATGTACACTAGTAATATTCCCATGTTTTAAGGAGAAACCCTTATGCTCAAATTTTTGGACTGTCACGTTCACATGCCCTTATTTTCCAAAATTCAGATGTTTGCTCAATTATAACTTGTTATTTTGGTCCATTAGTACACATACCTATTGGATCCTAAAAATTCTGTGGAACATTCCTAGCTTTTTAGGAAGAAAAATAAAATTCTTAAAGTAACACACACAAGACTTAGAACATCTCCAAATGAGATGTCAAAAGGTTTAAATCAACAATAAAATAAAATAAGACAACACACGTGTTTTCCAACCCAAATGCCCATTCTTATGTGGCATAACATGCATTAGCAACAATCCCCCAACTCTCAAATTTGACAACAGCTTTAAATATTTTTTTTAATAATTTTTAAATGTTTTTTTATTAATTTAAATATTTATTATAAGTGGTTGTTGATTGATCATGCTTTTTATTGGTTTAAAGCGTTTATTATAATTTAAAATTTAACATATCGAAAGAAGAAAAAAACTATAAAAGAAGTACCACCATACTGTAGTACTAAGTGGTAGTGATAATATCGCTTTTGTAATAAAAATAAAAGCAATTGACGTAGTGCCACACACATACTTGAAGATTCGAAATCTAGATCAACTCCAAGAGCATTTACGAAAATAAAGATGCCGAAAACGAAATAAACATAATATGAAACTAGAGATAAGTAGGGCTTGATTCTGGGTAGATTAGTGTTATAATTTGACATAGTTGAATAATAACACAGGATGGAACATGCCTTCTAATAGTAATAGTCATGCACAGAAGAATCATTTCAAGTTGCACAAATTCTAAATTGACTGATGCAAATATGTTATCACAATTCAAGAAAAAACTGATAACTTACCGAGAAAAATACTCGAGCTCTTATACTCCAAAATCAAAAGGAAAATGAAAGAAGCAAGGTAGCGTAGCCACACGCAAATTACGTTTTTCATCCACTAACCTGTATCAATTTGGCATTCAACAGTAATTCTAGTACGCAGGTAAGTTAGACACTAGCTATATCTCACGATGCTTAATATACAGAAATCAGTTATAACAAAAATTGCAATGTCAAAGGACACAATAGTAAATGATGCCGTCATTTGATACACAAGAAGACCAACGCAAACGACACCATACAACAATCCCAAATTGCAAATGATTGGACTGATTAATCTTTGATCACTTTGTGTAGTTTATAATCTCTATTCTTTTGCATTAAGCCTAGATTGATCATGTTTCTGTTTTCCATATCCCCCTCTCTACCACATGAAAACTATAACACTATGCAGACGTAGCCACTCCACCATGAACCAAATTTATGCAAAATCAAAGGGCTCCATAAAAGTAAAATTCGAAAGAAAAAAAAATGATGAAATAACGCACCCTTTTTGCAAAAATTCATGCCAGACATTATTTTTTGGTAGTTACACATATTCTTCGATTCACATAAAAATTTACGAGGCTGTGACATTATCCTATTGACTACTAACTTCAATTATAAGAAAAAACAGGCAGTCAACAACATGAAACAAAAAAAACACACAAACTATATCCCACTGTGATGAACGAAACTCTACCTCGGTCTTCCCAATTGGATCAAGGGCACCATCTTCCTTCTTCTCTACACTAAATCACAATTCAAACTCATCCTCAACCTTCAGCTGCTCAGCTGCAGCCTCTTCCTCCTCGTCATCGATCACAAAGTATGGATTGTGCGCCTCCGGCTTGAACTTGTACCCCGTAAACACATAGAAAGCAAGCGTGGCCAACTCCGCAGCCACCACACTGGTCCAAAGGTACCGGTACGACGTGATGGTCTCCAATGCATAAACCACAACTCTTGTAAAGTAAATGTAGCATATAACCACAATGTAATACTGCCTGAACAGAGTCAACTTCATCAAATTCACCGCAGCCTTCCCATCGGTCCTGGCCGCCTCTCTCAAGTTTTTAATAGACCACACAATCGGGAACAACACTGCGCAGCAGCAAACAACATCGACAAGCAGAAACACCTGCTTCCAATTAACCCAATCATGCCCGAAAGGCCCGGTCTCGTCAATCACAACCTGCGCAATGTTAGCTATCACCTGAAGCGGAATCACAATCATCAACACCTTCTTCTCCTTATCTTGCAAAAAGGGTTTCAAAAACGACCACCCGGTTCCGATCAAAACAATCAAAGTAAACAATGTGACACCCTTTAAGAAGCTGAATATATAGAACAACACATCCCAGCCGTGAGCGCTACCGGTGCGCTTGATATACGACTTGTCCTCCGCCTCACAGAGCAAGTTAAAGGCCTTGAGAATTACGACAGCGAGCATAAAGAAATGGATTCTAAAAACGGTAAGTCGTTTTTCGTAAAGCACGAAAACCCAAAGTCCGGCGAGAGAGGCGTAGACTAAAGAGAACAGAAAGTAAACGCTAGGGAGAATGGTTTTACCGGCGGAGAGGTAATCGCGGCGTTCGTTCTTCCTCCCCTCGAGGTTGTACGCCGCCGATTTGACGTCCATGGAGACCTTGAGCGGCTGGAGACAGTTGGCGAAGAGGAGGGTGTACTGATCGGCGTCGGTCTCGGAGAAGACGGTGGAGAATCGATCGCCGCCGTTGAGGGATTTGAAGGTGTGGACGGGCTTGACGAGGGTCGAATCGAGGGCGCAGCGGATTTCACCCTCCTCGAGCTGCTGGAAGACGTGGATCCAGGAGTCGCGGGTGCAGAGGAAGAATCCGACTTTGGAGAGGTCCGGATCCGGTTGGGGAAGATCCGAGAGGACGATTTTGGAGACATTGAGCTCCAGGAGGCCCTTGTGGGTGAAGCCGAACTCGTCGAAGGGGATGATTGGGCGCCAGTCGGACCGGATCGAGGAGAATCGGATCTCGGCGGAGCAGAGAGAGAAGAAGGCGAGGAGAGAGAAGAGGAGGAAGAGTGGGAATTGGCGAGGGGCGAACGACATCGTTTTGGGTCGGTTATGGGACTGCAAATCTCTGAGTGTGAACTGCTGAGATTTAATCGTCGAATGGAGAAGAAGACTTGTCCTCTTGCTTTGTTTTCTTTTTCCCCTTTTTTTTTTCTTGTGAGATTCTATTTTCTTTCTTCTTCTTTTTTTTCCTTTTTGGTTGGGGTTATTTTTTGTTTAATTGCAATTAAGGACTCAGTTTAAGATGTGCTGTCACAAAAACGCTTTAAGAGAAAATATTTTTGAAATCTAAAAGCATTTAAGTGGTTCGTACAAGAAGCATCAGTTACCTGCATTACTTCAAATGCTTTTCATAATTATTTTATATTTTTACTAAGAATTGGTTTTAAAAAACATTCTCAAAAAGCGTTTTCAGTTATTTGAAAACACTGCCCAAACAAGTCCTTACTTTGTTGCCTTAGTTGGTTTGATTTCTTGGTTTGCAGCTGGAGGTTAACTTTCATTTGGGGATGCGTTATTATCTGGTTTACCATATTTGCGATCGTTGAGATTTCATTATAATTTTGATTGATTGAGATTTTCTGTTACTTGGTAGAATAAGTGACATGCATTGCCTACTTAACACATAACACATGTTGCAGAATCTTGGATTATAAATAAAGTTTGTAACACTTTGTTATGTTTTTAATTCGATAGTGCGCAATTCGTTCTATCGTGTGGTATGGAAGTTTGCATCCAAATTTTTAAGATGACAATATTTGTTACTCATTTCGCGTTGTGACAGAGAAGTATAATCAAACAAAGACATGACTTTGAATGGGTTGATATTTGATAATAATCCCTCTAGGATAATGGATCACTTGGTGCATATATATTGGTAGTTATTTACTTGAAAAATTATACGTAAGGTATACTTTTAGCTTTTAATTTTAAATTGAGACAAGACTTTTAAATTATTTCAAAAATAGACAATTTTTATGCACGTGTAAGGGCGTTTTTTATGTTAGTGTTTAAGTAATGAAATTGCCCTTTCGTTTTCTTTTGAAATCGCGACTGATGGGAGAAACTTAGCTTAGATCTAGTTCTTCTCCGTCCAATTTTGTTTCGTTCACTCTACTCTTTCTTGCTTCCTTTGGATTCTTGATGGATTTGTTAGCTTATGATTTGAGTTTCGATATTTGAAGGTAAGTTTTGTTCCGATTTCACCTTTGTTGTTTGAATTTGAATTTTGCTCTTCACTTTTTGTTCCGATTTAGTTTTGAATGAATTTATTTGCGATTTAGTTTTGATTTAATTATTTGATTGTTTGGATGCTTTAAACTTCGCAGGTATGCTTATTTTTCGCATTCAGATACTGAAATCCATCGTTGCATGCAGCTAACTCGATCAGGATGCTCATGAACTGATGGAGAGAAGAACCCCTGTGGTGCACATGTTGCGGGCACTTGTCCCCAAACCCTACCATGTAAGACATCTTTGCTGGATTGTCACCGAGAATGTAGTCTACCTGCTTATTGGCCTTTGAGATTAGGGTTTCTGCTGTGACATAATTTTGAGGATCCACATGTTGCCACTCCTCCATTTAAACTTAGATACTTTTCATATGTTAGGAGGAGTGATGCTGATGTGACATATTGGAGATTGCTCTCACTTGCCTTGTTGAACTGTCGTCAACGATATCGTTTTGGATAAGCACAATATCGATACAGAAGTATAACGAGATGATTCTATTAGAAATTTTCTTCGATAACATGTCGGTATGTTTTATTTGCGACGATGATTATATTGGTGTATTATCAATGACATATGGACGCTCTATGTGTAATAAGAACGAACATGCTTTCTATAAGTCGGACTTGTGATCCCAGGGTGGCTTACTACCGGGGGTATATTGGACCTGAAAACTAGATGTGCTTGTAAGTAGAGAGCATATATAGTTGTCTAAATGGATTTGTATAACTGGAATTCCTTATCGTCTTTATCCAGAAAGCTCTGCACAAAATTAAATTATTATAAGTTATTTGACCTTAAGAGTTTATGGTTAGTGATTTTCACACACCTCATTTGGTCTCGTGTGCTTCATTTGTGAGTGTTTAAAAATTATAAAATAGTCAGTTTAGAGTGTGCAAACGGAGAAAAAATGAGTTACAAAAAGATTAAAACCTTGGAAGGAGAATTTAGTTCCAGGTCTCTTGTTGTAGAAATTAGAGAACAGGGTGTTTGAAAATAGAGAACAGAAGCACAGAAAGAATAGATTGCATGAAAGGTTATCTTTCTCATTACTGTTGAACGTGTTAATATGCTGATGTACAATAGAGTCCTAGTCTTAGTTACCTTCTTATTTCTAAAACAAATTAACAACTTCACATTTGAATTTAAAAACTAGATAGAATCCAGGGTCAACTAGGATTGTTGTTTAACATCCTCCCGCAAACTGAGCATCGGAGGATGAACCAGTTTGGAAGACAGTAGCAGGTGGCGCGCCTTGAGCAGTCCTTTGGTCAGGAAGTCTGCCGGTTGATCAACTGATGGTAGAAAACGAACCTGATGACTTCCCAACTCAACACGTTCACGAACAAAATGGTAGTCGAGCTCTATGTGTCAGGTACGCGCATGGAACACGGAGTTAGCTGCCATGTAGGTCGTGCTTAAATTATCGCTAAAGATAAACTAGGAAAAGAGTTGAAATCCCCAATTCGTGTTGCAGGACTTCCTTCATGGTTCCACACTCGCATGTGGGGATGGCGTGTAATGCATCACGCTCATCCCAAAGCCCCTTGAGTATGGTGTAGTAGGCTATAATTAGACCTGTAAACGGGTCGGATTTATCGGGTTGGGATCGGGTTCACCCAATCCGGTAAGTTAACGGGTCATCCGTTTCACCCGTTAACAATTATTATTATTATTTTTTTTTTGCATAGAGTTTATTTTTTGTTGTTAAAACTTTAGTGAAATTACTAAAACATCATCACTAACGGGTGCTAACTGATCTAATGAGTTGACCCAAAGTGACCAATTATTTAACGGGTTGTTAACGGGGTTTACCCGTTAGCGACCCGACCCGTTAAACATGCACCCAAATACTAATATTAATGGGTTGGGTTAACGGGTCGGGTCCAAAATGCTAGGTCTAGCTATAATTAGACCTGTAAACAGGTCGAGTTTATCGGGTTTGGGTTGGGTTCAACCCGACCCGGTAAGTTAACGGATCATCCGAACCAGAACCGTTAAGCTAACGGGTCACCCGTTAACAATTATTATTATTATTATTATTATTTTGCATAGAATTTATTTTTTGTTGTTAAGACTTTATTGAAATTATCAAAACATCTTCAATTAACGGGTGCTAACGGATTGACCCAAAGTGACCCGTTATTTAACGGGTTCACCCGTTAGTGACCTGACCCGTTAAGCATCTACACAAATACTAATATTAACGGGTCGGGTCCAAAATGCCAGGTCTAGCTATAATGCTCATTCCAGATTGAGTGCAGTCATGGATTGCCTGCTCAAGGTGAAGAACGTTGTTGACATAGGAGTAGCGTTCCTTCAGTTTATTCCAAATGTCAGCGACCACAATATTTGTAGATCACACTTGCACGAATGTCTTGCGAGATTGAATTTATCAACCATGATTTGACAAGATTGTTGCAGTGATTCCACTATTGCAGTTCAAAGGCGGAGGACTTTGGTTGGTCTGCTGATGGAACCATCAATAAAGCCCTCTTTGTTCTTGGTGCTTAGGGCCATCATCCTGGCACGACTCCAAGTGTCGTAGTTTTCTTCATTCAGTAGCTACGGAACGAGGATGGCACCCGGCTGGTCTGAATGGTGCAGCAGGTACATCAGATGATTTGGATCATCGTGTGGGTTTGCCTCAAGCTTGGTTGAGGGCTTTTCTATGTTGGTAGGTTTAGCCATGGAGAACGGCTAGGGTTTGTTGAGCGGAAGGTTGATGTAGACAGTAGGTTACTAGGAGCGTTACTGCTCTGATGCCATAATGAAACTGGAATATTTTGTGTATATATATTACCACGTTGAAATTGGTACAAGAGTTATATACTATACATGAAACAAACTTCATCCTATAAATTAGCCTATGCAATATCTTTCATTTCCTACACTCTTATAATCAAGGATAAATTACAATATACAGATTAGGGAAATCAATCCCAAATCATTCATTATTTTCAACAAATATGTATCTAGATTATGATTCCTAACAACTTAAATTAAATTATTTACAAAAGCTAACAAATATGCACACAAGCGATTTAACGGAATAGACTGAAGATGATTAGAAACTAAAAATATAAAAATAGAATAAACTAAAAATAATTAAACACAAATGGATTAGGAATAAGATTTGAAACAACGAGAAGACAGGTTAAGGTTTCAGTATCCACCATTAATCACCTTCATAATGCAACGAACACACAATGATATAAAACAGATTGAGATGCTCATGTTTGTGGGAAATTTTTCATTGTGGTTGGAATACGGATGATACACCATGTGTTTTTATATAAGTAGTGAGAAATTTTACTTTCTGAGTTATTAACTTTTTAACACACATATCTGTTGACCCTAAAAACTACCAAGCCTACGTGGCGCGCATGCCGAGTAACTAATGAGCTAATTACGTCATTCGGTTATGTGCGGGGCGTGCCAACTCATCAGTTGAGTTTGGTCAGGGAGTAAAATATGTTGATGTAGTGTTGGGCGCACTGCTGACTTCCTGATCTCGCGACTGCGGCCGAGGAAGGAACACGTCTCGGCCTTCGAGTTCTAGAACCTGAAGACAAGGTTGCTAGTTTTGCGAAGTTCAATATTAGATTCGACTTTCAATGTGCCGAATGTAGTAATCTGGTAACATCTCACTTCGCCGAGAAGGCTGATGAGATGACCTCTACCAACAAGGACTCGAAAATCCTTGTCCATCGAGACTTGGATAGGTAATCTGTCTGTCGAGAAGCAGTGCTGTTTATCCAAACTGAAGGTGCTCCTTGATCGGCTGATTCTACGGCTCCAGTGCTGTTTATCCAAACTGAAGATGTCGCCGGTTGCCTTCACAGTGCTGTTTATCCAAACTGAAGATGTGTCGGCGAGAAAAAGAAAATAAAAATCTCAAGGTTGTTGAGAGGTTTCGCGTAGAGCGAGAATTTGCGCATGACAGTTTTTGTGTTGAATTGGAGGGCTCTTCTCGTTGCCACTGCCTCTGTATTTATAGGGACGTGCTGACTTGATCCTTGAATATTACATGAGGTTTTTGGCTTGGATCAGACTCAACTAAATGCATGGAGTTATCATGCAATTATCCAACCAATTTAAAATCTCCATCATTATCTCCTTTTCTCCTTATTTTGTCCATCATTATCCAAGTATTTGATGATCTCCACGTGCTAGAACCAAGGCATGCAAATAATTAGCATGCAAGTTTATCTCTTAGCCATGCATTTCAAACTAAAGCATCACGGCAATCCACTCATCTTTCCACTAAATCTGACTAGGTGCAATCATGCACTATCAAAATGTTCAAACTTGATCCCATCTTTTCCATCCTTTCAAAGCCCACGAGTTCCAACCTGATGCAATTGTCCGACTAGATTTTTGGCATCTTGCTAAGGATATTTGGGGGTGCTCTTTATTCCATCATCACTTTATAATTTTTATCCATGTATGCATAATAACCTTCTGTCGTCTGAACTCCAAATTCATTTGTTTACTAATTATCACCATACTTTAAATGGATAATAATCAATTTGCAGCATACCACTTGAATCTTTCAGTCAACCAAACTGATCCCACCCACACATTCAGACACCAAACATCCAAAATCAACTTAAATTGTGCTACCGTGTTTCCAGCTTGGAGATACATATCTCATCTTAATTATCATTAAAAGATAATTATGATAAAATTCATAATATTATCCTTCAATAATAACAAAATAATATTCACTCTTCGATCCGACGGTTGGGAGCTATGCTTACTTAACGTCCTTGATTGCACGGGCCGATGATGTAATTTTGGGTCCAAACAATATCTCACCATTTGCATAGTAACACGTGGTGTACCACCCCGTGTTCCGGTCATATTGAAAAATCTCTCCATGTTTGTCAACCTAAAGACATGGTATATATTTACTCTTTAAGCTATTGATTCCCCTAAGCAACGAATTAGGCATGGTATCTACTCTAATCCTTTTCATTCTTGAAGTATTTAGCATGGTATGTACTAAGTTGCACTTTGAGAAATCATGATAAAATGAAAATTGACAAAACAAACAAAGTCTAGAACATGGTATCTATTCTGGTTTTTCATGATAATTAATTCCAAGAACTTGGCAATAGTTCTTTTGTCACTTGGCAGAGGCACAAGACTCGGTCATCCAAATTTACCTATGTAACAAACTCAATACAAAGGATGATTACGGTGATCAAGCATAATGAACACATGTAAAGAGTGAGTGAACTATAATATGAAATAAATCAATAAACATCATCAAATCCCTTTATAACAAAAGCGTAATCGAAAACTTTAAGAAAACATGACTAGGGCTTCAACCGTGCCCTAACTAATTAAGGTACTTAGTTACTCATAATGAAATTTGATAGCAAAAACATTAACAAGAAACAAAAAGAGGAAGAAAGAAAAACTCTGACGACAACTATGGCTGCCTTCTTCCTTTTTTTGTATTTTGGTTTGCACGCTGCCTCCTTATTCATGAAATTACTCCTCCAAAACCCTTTCAAGTCGTGAGCCTTTACTCTCCCTTAACGGCCTTAATATTTCATTTATTTCAGACTTTATTTGGACTCTCAAAAGCCTCTTTTCAGCTATATTAAGTCCCAAGAAAATGGGATTTTTATCCCTCCTTTAATCTGCCACATTGAAACTTAATTGTAGAGAGCATTAGATTCGCGCGCAGCCTGACTTTCATGTATTAAAACTGCCAAAATCCTCTCTAGAAAAATGATATTCGCGATCAGTAAAATTCTAAAGAAAATAGGCATCCGTAACTTTCCAAGCGTGTATGGCTCATTTCCTCATTATTCCACGAAGCCAGCTTATCTGTACAGTGCTGATGACATAGGATTTGTAAAAGCCTTTCTAGTCTCAATGCTTCCTTTTTAACTCCTTTTCCTCTCTATGTTTGTTACAACCTACAAAACACAAATAGAATGTAAAACCTATATAAAAGAGTAAAACAAAGATGTAAACAAGGAGAATTAATATGGATACAATGACGAATTTATAAGCACAACATGAAGCACCTACAAATGAATAGCTTTATTTTATTTGGGACCTCCAACTGCCAGATTTACTTCCATTTATGGTTTCTAGATTGAGTTGCGCAATTAACCCCATTCCTTTATTCCTTAACTCTCAATTTCGCATTAAATCTGTTCGCATCAGGAATTTCGGTCGGGGAGGCTTCCTGGCCGACGAGCACACAGCTCCCCGGGAGTGGTTTTGGCGTCGGTTGAGGGCTGCTGTCTAGCTTCTGCTTTTACTGTCGGGCTTGTCGGGCAAGGCCCATCGAGCACGGCTTGTCGGGCAAGGCTCGTCGGGCACGGCTTGTCGGGTAAGGCTGAAAGAGAAGGACAGAGTTAACTTTGAAAGGTGCCTTCATGGGCCTTAGGTGTAGGCCTTAAGGCTCACAATCAAGGTTAACTTTTGGATGCTCAGGCATGCCATTGCCATCTTTAGCATGGCAGACGTAGAATGGATGTTGAATCCAATTATATATATATATATATATATATACATATATATATATATACATATATATATCCGAGGGACCGTATTGATTATGACAGGTGCCTTCGTGGGGCTTAGATATAGGCCTTGAGGCTTCCAATCCATAACCAATCCAGCTCTTGGACATATACACTGCTGGTTCCATTGTCGCACCTAGTATTACCACCGTTATACTTCTGACCAGCTAGCCCGCAGAGCTGAACGAATCCAAATAGGTGCCTTTGTGGGGCCTTAGGTGTAGGCCTTGAGGCTTCCCATCAGAACTCATTCCATACTCGAACGTTCTAGCCCGCAGAGCTTTAGAACGAATCCAAATAGGTACCTTTGTGGGGCCTTAGGTGTAGGCCTTAAGGCTTCCCATCAGAACTCATTCCATACTCGAACGTTCTAGCATAATCATAATATAACAGCGGTAAAACTACTAGATCAATCGATTACTTGCGCCCCAAGTAACTTCAGACTTCTTTGTTTATCAAGGATTGTCGTGGATGGGTTAAGTCCACATAAAGTTCTTTTTTATGCCTTGAGACCAAGGACTTTTACATGATCACTCTTATATGTCCGGGAGATTAGAACTTAGATCTGATTTAAATATTGAAGACATCTTTAAATCGGATTCAAGAACTGAGAGAGTTTCTTAATCATCATTTTACTAGAAACAACTTGAATACAACTGAAAGTATACAACATACTGCTAGTTTAATTAAATGAAAAGACAAGACCAAGAAGGGACAGGCAAGGTTTTCACCTTGTCGGGCAAAACTGGGCGTCTTGCAACTTCTTGGGATTGGGGTTTATCAGTAGGCTGAGAGTTTAGAAGAAAAGAGGTTTGAGAGGTGAGTTTTCAGAGGGAGATCGATACTACGGCAAGTGTTTTGGACAAGGTAGCAGAGCTTACAGAAAGGGTTGAGGGGGAGTTGATCCTGAGAGGGATGAAGGCTTTGGCTGACTACAGCTATCGTTTGAAGGCAAATCTGGCTTTGAGCAGAGTTTGTGCTTTGTTTGTTTGTTTGAGTGTCTCTAATCCTGATTTCTCTTTCTTCTTTTATAGACAACCTAGCATTTCGTCCTGTAGCAGCAGCCTTGCCCGAATGCGGTTTGAGGGTGATGACTCATCAGCTTTTTTACATGTAAGGCCACCATAAAGTACTTTATGGGCTGTGTAGCTGGTCAGTCTACACCACTTGGTCTTTGGGTAGGTGGGCAAGTGGTCTTCATGAGCTGCATCAAGTCAGAGGAGGCCCTTTCCTGCTTTTCTGGGTTTCGGCTGGGCTTCGGCCGACTCTTCCTTCAGGCCTCCTTTTGGGCCAGATTTGCTTGGGCCCAAAGTTTAAGTTTTGGTCCAAACAGTGCCCCCTTCAATTGATATTTAGCCTGGAATTCCAGGGGCCAATATCAATTGAAAAGTTCTTTATCAAAAACCCACAAATTTCTTACGTTTGAACTCTCTAATCCTTTGTGACCATAGCAAGAAATCCCTCTGTAACTTGAAAAAATCCCTAAATCTCCCAGCTATCCCTCTTCTCTTAAATCTTTCAGATTTTATCTTGATATCTCTTACCCTCGCCATCTCCTTTGGTATCCCCTCTTCAAACTTCATCAAATGACCTCGGGATCTAGCCAAACTCAACCATCCTACAAATCTGGCGAAGGAATCGCCACCATGCGTCGTCTACTCAACGGGCTTTATCGTCCTCGGGCAGGTTTGCATTCCGAGCTTTTCTTTGAGGTGCATGGGGTACAATCATTGGGTCCCGCATGGATCTCCCGGGTCCCTTCTGTTATAGAAAGCAACATGCCCAAGGATAATTGGTTCTCCCCAAATCCCTTTTTGGCTGAGTCGGGCATCTCTTCATCCAAATGGTCGTCATACCGTCGAGGTTTCCCTCTGATGAACGACTCTGCTTGGGCTCAATGGATTGATGAACTGGAGCCCATCTTCAAGCAGAAATGGATGAATAATGGAATTTACGAATTAATCATGCTCTCAAAAATTTCCATTATCCCCAAGCCCGAATTACTTGCTTCTGCCCTTCTTTTCTGGAATTCGGGCACGAATACTTTCGACTTCCGTATGGGCCCCATGTCTCCAACCATTCTTGACATGGCCCAGGTCTTTGGTTTGAGGCCAACGGGCAGGATAGTGGATGTTACTCAAGACTGGGTTTCCTCCTTTACTACTGGAAGCTTAAGCTCCTCTACTACCTTCCTTTCTTTGGACTATAACCCTGCAACCTTCAAGAGCTATGAGACCTCATTCAAAGGCTTCATTCCTTTCGCAAAGGATAACTTTGGGGCAAGCGCTTCTCGGGTGGATAAAGATCAAGAGCACATGTATTTCCTCTTATACTGGCTCAACCGGCATGTCTTCCCCAACAAGTCTAAAGGGGTGAGGGTTGAATGGATCCCCTTGGTAGAAGCTCTTCATAATTTCGATGATGTGGCCACTGGCCCATTCCTTCTCTCCCATCTTTATCATCTTCTTTTTGAAATGACTCAGGGCGAGCCATTTGAGACTAACCTGAATGGGCCCATCTGAATGATACAAACTTGGCTTCAATGGTACTTCCCAGAGTTTCGGGCTGCCAATTTGGAATTCCCAGAGGGTGTGGCCCCTGCCCGAGTCCTGGCTGAAGCTGCCTCTATAGATCACTCCACATTTGCTTGCTTCTATTTCTTCAGAGTTTGTAGGACTCGATCAGATTTAGAATGGGGTGCATCGGTTCTAAGAAGATACCCTTGGTTTTCTGACCAAATTTTTCAATATGCTCCTGGTGAAGATGCAACCCCCTTTTGTAGGGAAAAATTCATTAGCTGTATTCAACCGAGAGACCTGGCCTGGGGAGTTCGGGGTAATAGATATGAACGAGGTCTGGAGGTGTATCATCCTAACTTTTGCAGCAGGCAGCTAGGATTCAGGCAGGCCATACCCGTCCTGTTCTTCGATTCCGTCCATTGCGGCACTTCATTTCGACTACAAATTCCCCCTGAGGCGATCTTCCGAGCCGCCCGACGCAGTCATGACGTAATGAGTCAGGCTGTGCGAAACTCTATTATTCTCAACTTCGAATGTACTTCACTCTTTTCTTCTTGGTGGGAAGGCAGATGGTCCAAGAAGTACGGATGAGATTTGAAAAAGGCTCACGATCGTCTTTTCAGTCAACTTCCTCTTAAGTTGTACCCCGGCTCGGGCGAGCTTGAAAATTGGAAAGAGATGATCCAAGAGAAGAATCGGTCACTTCTGATAGGTACTTCTTTTTCAATCTAATTTTGCTTCTCCTCTGAAGCCATTCTACCCTCACTTTTTCTTGACTCTGCAGCTCTAGTGGATGTTGAATCGGAAGCCATTGAGTCCGAGGATGACTCCGATGATGTTGTAGTTCTTCATGGGGCTGTCGCAGAGGCTGAGAAACGAGAAGCTGGGGAAGGTGCGGATGTTTCAGAATCCCTTGGGGATTCAGGAGCTGAAGAGACATCTGAGGCAGTTATTAAAGCACCCAAGCGAAAGAGAGCGGCTGGGATTAAGACTTCGAATCCTGTTCCTGCACCTCTACCTAAAACTACACGACCAATTCTTACCAGAAAGAGTAAGAGAGCCAGAACTACTGCTCCTCCTATGTCACCAGCCCAATCTGCTCCAGTTTCTGAGGCAGGCAGAAAGAAGAAACAGTCTTCAAGTAAGCTTCTGTTCTTCTTCCCTAAACTGCTACCTTTCTTCCATATCTAACTTTTCTTGTTTTCTTCGAGAAACAGGACCTCAAGTATCTAAAAGACCAATCATTGCTTCTAAGGAGGAACCATTAAGAGCTGCCATGCACAAAAAGGATGAGGAACTGCAAAAAACCGCTCTTACAAAACTCGAGGTATGACTTATATCTTTATCTGCACACTCTTCTTGCCTTCATAGAACTTTAAACCTGATTATTTGAGTCAGGCCGTAAGAGAGGAGAAACTTCTTCCGCCAAAGGCCTCCTCACCACTTGCCCGAGAAACCAGCATTTCTCCTCCTCAGGTTAACCCTTCAGAAGTACCTTTTCTTTCTTGAGTAACTTGATAGTTTCTGGACTTAATCCCTGAATCTTTCTTTTCCTCCTATATGTACTTAGGCTGAGGCATTTGCCTCCTTGCCTAGTCATGGCCCTCCTCTGAAGTCTATGACTTCTTCTACTACTCTGGATGCAATCCCCTCCTCCCAATTTGATCCGTCTACAGGAGTTATGTTGCACTTTGTAGATGAGGACAGTAACTTGGTGAGTTATTATTTCCACATTGAAATCCTGTACACTGCTTCCCAACTAACTCTTTCTTTCGTTCTCCGCAGCCTTCTCCGGTATATGAGCCACCCCTTTCATCAGTGGTTTCAGATAATGAACCCGTAGTTCCTGAGATCCCTGTAGCTTTAGATGTAACAATCTCACGGGTATTTGCTTGCCCGACAGTTGATGAACCTGCTTCTCCTCCTCAAGACCAAACTCAGGTATGGGCGTATTTTCTTCTTGCTGTTTTTTTTTTCTTACAATTACTGCTATCTCTGGGCACCTCTAGGGCACTGGCACAGGTTCAGGTGCAGCTCTTCCCTCTCCTGCTGGTGGTGAAGAATCCCCTCCCAAACAAGGAGTTAGTTCTCTTCCTGGTGAAACCCCCGTGCTGAGTCAGGTACAATTATCTCCCCAAAGCCTTTTTCTGCCTCAAACCGTATCCAGATTGTTTCTGACCTGGTACTCTTGGCTTTCGCGGCAGGCTCCCACAGAAACTTCCCCCCTCCTTTGGTCCGTAAATCAAAACGCTCTCATCCTCATTTATCTTCTGGCGGTACTGGGATTCCTGCTTCTAGAGTTGAGCAGATCGGGCAAGCGGAGACTGCACCCTCAATAGGTATTGCTTCATCAGAGGGAGCCGTAACGCATGACCCTCTCCCTGTCTCATCTTCAAACCCTGCTAAGTTGCCCAAACTTTTTGAAGCACTTGGGCGTCTTGCGACACGGTTGAAATTCTCAAGACAATCTTCAGTAACCTCCATTTCTTCAGAGCAACAGCGAATCTTTCAGGAATGGGCAAGGAAGGATTTTACTGCTTCATTCAGCCTCAAGGCTCTTTGTGATCTTGAGAAGGTCGTAACTGAGTCTTTCAAAACCGGTCGGCTATCAAAACCTCAACATGATTCCTTTATCTCTTTCTTTGAGAACTTGAGAGCTCTTAGGGAACAATACCAGAGAGCAGACAGACAGGCTAATCAGGCAAAATGCTTTATGGAGAAAGAATCAAGCACCTCCACTCAAGTTGATCGGTTGATGGAAGAAAGCTTATCGACAGAAGAAAGGGTTAGAGTTGTTACTTCCGAAATCCAAAAGTTGGAGGAACAATTGGTTACTCTTAAAGCGGAACAAGCAACTCTCCTAGATACCCTTGAAAACCAAATTGAGGAAGTGGAGAAGTCAAACTTGGAGTTAGAGCAAGTCCGGTCTGAACTTGTAAACAGCCATACTGTTCTGGCCGAACCTAGTAGGATTTTTGCCATCATGCAAACATATCATTCTCGAATAATCACCCTATGTGAAGATGTTAATTTTTTAGAATAGGATGATTTGTAACTCTTCTTTTATTGGAATGAACATGTGTTTTTCTTCCTGCTCTACTCTTAGTACTGTTTGAATTGACCTCGGGCAACTCGCTACCCCCTTGTTTATTTCCTTCTGTCATACTGATTGGTGACCCTGGTTCCTCTTCTTTACATGAGGTTGATCATGCCGATAGGAGCCTCTGGGAAAGGGTTTGTATCTACCAACATACTGGTTTGGGGCTTGTCAAGTAACAACTTTCCCTTCACTATCAGGTCCTGTATCCAATCTCTAAACTGGACGCAATTGACTATAGAGTGGTTGAAGGTATAGTGTAGCTTACAATACTTCTTCCCTCTGAGTTCTTCTGGTTTAGGCATTTTCTTAGTACTGTCGGGCAAGATTACTCTTGCCCGCACCAGTTCCTCATAGATCTCAGGCGCCTTGGTTAGATCGAAAGAATAACTCTGGTACTTGGGTGGTTTCATGGGGACGAAACCACCGTTGTTCATCACGATCTTCTGATCTTTGACAGGTTGGATTAGCCCTTTTTCCGTTAGTGGTTTAAAAGGTGTGGTCATTTCAGCGGCACACACGTCAATGTCTTCTTCATCATGGCTACCCTCGTGCCCTGGCCCGCTTTCTGCTACTTCCACTCGATGAATTGCAGCTTTATTTTTGTAGAAGGAAGGAACTTTTGAGGTATGCTTCACTTGTTGCTCCTCTTACAACAACCTTTCAGACTTAGTGGCAGCTATTACCAATTCTTGCAGCTCGTTGAATTGTGTATCATAAAATCTCTTCTTCAAAGGTAATTTCAGAGCCCTTTGAGCAATAGATATGAGCTGTGCTTGGTTGACGGGGAATTGGCATCTCATCCTTGTTCTTCTGAACCTCATCATGAAGTCCTCAGTAGACTCATGATCGTATTGCTTAACTTCAACAAGGTCATTGATGGTCAGTTCTGGCTCCATTCTGTAGAATTGTTCATGGAAAGCCACCTCTATTTGTCCCCAGTTGGCAATAGAGTTGGGGGGTAATAGAGAGTACCATTGAGATGCTAATCCTGCCAATGAATTCCCAAACAATCTCAATTTGTAATTTGGATTGTCCTCATATGCCACACAATGATTGGAAAATTTGAAAATGTGGTCTCTGGAAGACACGCTGCTGTCTTCACCCGTGAATGTTGGGAATGCAGGCATCTTGAAGTTGAGGGGAAATGGATTTAGCTCATCAATATATTCAGGGTACGGCTTTTGGTAAGTGACCCTGAACACTGGGCGGGCCCGCGGTTGAGCGTTTTGAGCCACTGTCCTTCTTAGCTCGGCTAATTCTTCTCTCAGCTGTTGAGTAGCTGAATTATCATTATGACCGACAAGAGTAGGTTTATTCCTTGGGTTCCGGTCATTGCCCGTGCTTGCTTCTCTCCTAGGCTCGGGCTTTCTCCAGTTAGCCCCTCCTCCCTTGTTAGTCAACGAGGGTGGCCTGTAAGGTGGAGGTTTATCTGCAGTAGTGGTGACCTCCTTTCCGCTAGTTTCTCCCATTATAGCTGGCATTCCGTACCTCGTTCTCTCTTGCTCGCTCTGCCCCCTATTATTAAATGATAATAATGGGAAGCTGGGAGACTCCTTCTCTAGAGCCGGCTCTATTATTGGTTGACACTATTCAGAAACCACCTTCTTCTTTCCTCTATCTTTTTCTTCTTCCAATAGTGGGAATAATGGAATGATTGGTTCACTTCTCATAATAACTTGGCTCCTCCCGCTTCCTTGAGCCCCTTTTGGAGTAGAGAACTCTAAGTCAAGTCTTCTCTGTAGATTTCCGGTTAGTGTACAGAGTCTGCTCACTTCCCCATTGGTTTCCAAAGAGATTCTTTCCATGCTTTTTAGCACTTGGATCATAATAGCTTTTAGTTCTTCACTAGTTCCCCTTCCTTGTGATTTCTCAGATGCGGTCGGGCTTCACTAGTTCCCCTTCCTTAGATATAGGCCTTGAGGCTTCCAATCAATAACCAATTCAGCTCTTGGACATATACACTGCTGGTTCCATTGTCGCACCTAGTATTACCACCGTTATACTTCTGACCAGCTAGCCCGCAGAGCTGAACGAATCCAAATAGGTGCCTTTGTGGGGCCTTAGGTGTAGGCCTTGAGGCTTCCCATCAGAACTCATTCCATACTCGAACGTTCTAGCCCGCAGAGCTTTAGAACGAATCCAAATAGGTACCTTTGTGGGGCCTTAGGTGTAGGCCTTGAGGCTTCCCATCAGAACTCATTCCATACTCGAACGTTCTAGCATAATCATAATATAACAGCGGTAAAACTACTAGATCAGTCGATTACTTGCGCCCCAAGTAACTTCGGACTTCTTTGTTTATCAAGGATTGTCGTGGATGGGTTAAGTCCACATAAAGTTCTTTTTTATGCCTTGAGACCAAGGACTTTTACATGATCACTCTTATATGTCCGGGAGATTAGAACTTAGATCTGATTTAAATATTGAAGACATCTTTAAATCGGATTCAAGAACTGAGAGAGTTTCTTAATCATCATTTTACTAGAAACAACTTGAATACAACTGAAAGTATACAACATACTGCTAGTTTAATTAAATGAAAAGACAAGACCAAGAAGGGACAGGCAAGGTTTTCACCTTGTCGAGCAAAACTGGGCGTCTTGCAACTTCTTGGGATTGGGGTTTATCAGTAGGCTGAGAGTTTAGAAGAAAAGAGGTTTGAGAGGTGAGTTTTCAGAGGGAGATCGATACTACGGCAAGTGTTTTGGACAAGGTAGCAGAGCTTACAAAAAGGGTTGAGGGGGAGTTGATCCTGAGAGGGATGAAGGCTTTGGCTGACTACAGCTATCGTTTGAAGGAAAATCTGGCTTTGAGCAGAGTTTGTGCTTTGTTTGTTTGTTTGAGTGTCTCTAATCCTGATTTCTCTTTCTTCTTTTATAGACAACCTAGCATGTCGTCCTGTAGCAGCAGCCTTGCCCGAATGCAGTTTGAGGGTGATGACTCATCAGCTTTTTTACATGTAATGCCACCATAAAGTACTTTATGGGCTGTGTAGCTGGTCAGTCTACACCACTTGGTCTTTGGGTAGGTGGGCAAGTGGTCTTCATGAGCTGCATCAAGTCAGAGGAGGCCCTTTCCTGCTTTTCTGGGTTTCGGCTGGGCTTCGGCCGACTCTTCCTTCAGGCCTCATTTTGGGCCAGATTTGCTTGGGCCCAAAGTTTAAGTTTTGGTCCAAACAAAATCCATGGCAACCACGTATCCCGTTTTGACTGTATATTCCCCATTTTTTATGTAGTGACAGATTAAGCGATCATTACATCACAAGCTGCTATTTGGTATCCCCAAGATCATTTCTGCCACATCCTCTTCGAAACATTGAAACACATGTTCTATAATTTAACATTGTTTGGATGATTGGAGTTTCGGTTTATCAATATAAGGAATTAGCACAAATTAAGGAGCTCTTGATGTTTTCTTGTATTCTTGGATCTCTCAGATGTCTCCAACTTTCAAAGGTGTTAAATGAACTTCATCAGATTTTCCCAACTGCAAGAGCTAACACTTTATGCCCTTTTTTCATGTAAACCAAAGGGTTAAATCCTGAAAGGCAGGCTAAATTTCAGCACCATCAACTTCTTACATATTTCCTGCACTTAATTTGGCAAAATTAGCTGTAGTTTTCTCATGTAGATGTAGTTACGTCTATTGACTATTGACTAAGGTAGTGAGCCCACCCCTTTGCACCTAATGTCCAATCATCATCCTAATAGATTATAATAGTTTAGAATAGAATATCGTCTAGTAAAAAAAACTATTGTCTCAATGCAAAGGGCTAGTTCATAAAACCTCATGGAGGAAAGAAGATAGTTTATCCTCAAACGCCACTAAAAACGAATGGAAAATCAAATTATTATCTTTATTCTAGTAAGCAAGTGAGGTGGCTGGAGCATGCTAGACAATTGTAGCAAGTTATTAAGTTGGTGGAAGAAGTTAGAAAGTACTAGATTCCTTGGATGCAAATGGAAAGATCTAGAAGCTACAATTTTGTGGCTAGTCTAGAATTAAGCTAGAGGTTTGTAGAATATACTAGAAACTAGAAACTAGTTCTAGTTTGTAGAAGGAACTAGAAACTAGTAGAGTGCCAAGTCCTCACCTATAAATATGGGTGTGATGTTGTAGTGATGTAACCAATCAAGAAAGAAGTGAATAGAAAAGGATCAAGTCCAAAGCTAGAGTTCCACTCCAAGAGTGAGAGTGAGAGTGTTCCACTACACATTGTGAGTGAAGTTTAGATTGATAGAAAGTGTGTTATACTTTCTTGTATCCATCAAGCCTTGTCTTTGGCTTGGTAAGACTACTCTTGTTGTACTCATCTTTTTCATATAGTGAAGATTGATCATTGTTTCGTGGACGTAGACATAAATTGCCGAACCACATAAATTCTTAGTGTCCATTTTCTACTTTACTTTGTGCTTTCTCTATCTTGTAGTATCGACATTCCTAACAAGTGGTATCAAAGCCCGGTTGGCTCGTACTATGAGATGGAAGGAAGTGGCACTATGATCAAACTCACCAACTCCAATTGGGTAACATGGAAGCCAAGGATGGAAGACATTCTCTATTGCAAGGATCTGCATAAGCCAATTGAAAGAGATACCGCTAAGCCTGAGAGTATGTCCGATGCCGAGTGGAAGAAAATGAATCGCAAGGCAATTGGCACAATTAGACAATGGGTGGACGATTGTGTTTTTCACCATGTGTCCAATGAAACCAATGCCCGTGAGTTTTGGATGAAGCTTGAGTCATTGTTCGAGAAGAAGACCCCAGCCAAGAAAGCCTTCTTGATCAAAGAGCTCATCAATGTGAAGTACAAGGATGGTTTAAGTGTAGCAGAACACTTGAACAATTTCCAGAATATCATCAACCAGTTGGCTACTATGAACATGACGATTAAGGATGAGCTGCAAGCACTCTTATTACTTGGATCCTTGTCAGATAGTTGGAAGACCTTTGTAGTGAGTGTAAGTAACTCTGCTTCTAATGGTGTTCTTGCTCTTAATAATGCTAAAAATAGCATGCTTAATGAAGAAACAAGGAGAAAGACTTTTGGCACAGATAGCAGCCAAGTATTTGTCACAGAGAACTGCGGAAAAAGCAAGAGTAGAGGGCCTATAGGTCATGGTAGGAGTCCTAGCTTATCCAAGTCAAGGTTCAGGGGTGCATGCCACCATTGTGGCAAAGAAGGCTATATGAAGAAAAATTGTCGAGTTTGGAAGAGAGAGCAACTGGAAGGAAACAATCAGAAGAAAGATGATACTGGCAATACCACTGCTGCCATATGTGGTGATGTACCAAAAATATTGTCTGTTGGTGAATGTTTGCATATGGGTGATTCTGACAGAGACATTGAATGGATCTTTGACAATAGAGCTTCCTTCCATGCTACATCCAAATGGGAGTTCTTCAGTACATACAAACAAGGTGACTTTGGCATAGTGAAAGATGGGGAATGAAAGCTATTCCAAAATTCTTGGAATTGGTGATATTTGCCTAAGAACTAACCTCGGCAGCCAGTTGATGTTGAAAGATGTGAGACATATTCCTGATATATGTCTCAATCTGATATCCATTGGTACCCTTGATCGACAAGGTTATTATCACCATATTGGCGAAGGAAAATTGAAGCTTACTAAAGGCTTAATGGTGGTAGCAAGAGCACAACTGTGTTGTACGTTGTACCGGTCAAATGCTAAGGTTTTGAAAGGTGAGTTGAATGTTGTGGATGACTCATCTCTAGACTTATGGCATAAGAGGCTAGGCCACATGAGCGAGAAAGGCCTACAAGTTCTGGCAAAGAAGTTTCACATTCCATTTGCCAAAGGTATATCATTAAACTCTTGTGAGCACTGTTTATTCGAAAAACAAAGAAGAGTTAGTTTTTCTGTTCCATCTACAAAGAAAGGAAATTTGTTAGATCTTGTTTATTCAGATGTGTGTGGTCCCATGGAAGTCGAGTCACTTGGAAGAAATAAATATTTTGTTACTTATATTGATGATGTTTCATGAAGGGTCTGGGTGTTTTTGTTGAAATCCAAAGACCAGGTGTTTCAGACATTCCAGGAATTCCATGCCATGGTGGAAAGGGAAACTGGGAAACCTCTTAAGTGCCTTTGTAGCGACAACGGCGGCGAGTACACATCTCACCAGTTTAGAGAGTATTGTGTGAAACATGGCATAAGTCATGAGAAGACAGTTCCTGGAACTCCACAACATAACGATGTTGCTTAAAGAATGAACCGAACCATCATGGAGAAAGTCAGGTGTATGCTGAGGACTGAAAAGTTATCTAAGCAGTTTTGGGGTGAAGCTGTAAAGACAGCCTGCTATTTGATCAACCGATCTCCATCAGTACCATTAAGTCTTGATATTCCAGAGAGAGTATAGACTGGTAATGATGTGTCTTACTCTCATCTGAAGGTGTTTTGTTGCAAAGATTTTGTGCATGTGCCTAAAGAGCAGAGATTGAAGTTAGACTACAAAACTACACCGTGCATCTTTCTTGGTTATGGCGGTGAAGATTTTGGTTATAGATTATGAGACCTGTACCAAAATAAGTTTATCAGAAGTAGAGACGTGGTCTTTTATGAAGATCAAACAATTGGGGATTCGGATAAAGAGGCATAAACAGATGGCGCAGTCAGAGGAGTTGATCCATTAGCATAAGATGAAGAAAGTCACAGTGACATCCCTGAAGCAGCTGCCAATGAAGTGTCTGCGAAACTAGATAATGTTGATCAGGGAGAGCCTGATCAAGATGAGCCAGACTATGAAATTGTTGATCAGAGGGAGCGTGAAGAGTATATTTAAGAATAACCCAATCAGGGGAAGCCTCCAGCCCCGCAAGAGAATGAAGACCAAGTCAGAAGATCCAGCAGAAGTCGAAGATCGTCTACCAAGTATTCTTCATCAGAGTATATCATGTTGACTAATTATGGAGTGCCCGAAACTTATGATGAGGCTAGAGCTCATAACGACAGTGACAGATGGATAAAGGCAATGGAGTCAGAGATGGATTCCTTATTAAAGAATGATACCTATGAGCTGGTGGAGCTTCCAAAGGGCAAAAAAACATTGAAAAACAAGTGGGTGTTCAAATTGAAAAAAATGACAACATGACAAGGTACAAGGCTCGTTTGGTTGTCAAAGGTTTTGGTCAAAAGAAAGGAGTTAACTTTGATGAGATTTTCTCACCCGTGGTGAAGATGACTTCCATTCGAGTTATCCTTGGTATACCAGCAAGCATGGATCTTGAGCTCAAGCAGTTAGACGTTAAAACTGCATTTCTCCATGGTAATTTAGAAGAAGAGATATATATGGAGCAACCTAAAGGCTTTGAAGTCAAAGGTAAAGAAAATTTGGTGTGCAAGCTCAAGAAAAGCTTATATGGTCTTAAGCAGACTCCGAGATAGTGGAATAAGAAGTTCAACTCATTCATGGTGAGTAAATTCATCATTTTATTGCTTTATGTTGATTGTCGGTCAAGATGGTTCTATGATTAAAAAGCTCAAAGAAGAGTTATCTAAGTCCTTTGACATGAATGACTTAGGGCCAGCCAAGCAGATTTTGGGCATGGAGATAATTCGTGACAGAAAATCCAAGAAGTTGTGGCTGTCACAAGAAAAGTATGTTGAGCGGATGCTTGAAATGTTCAACATGAAAGCAGCCAAACCGGTAAGCTCACATTTAGCCAATCATATCAAGTTGGGCAAAGAGTTGTGTCCAAAAACATATGAAGAAAAGGAGAAAATGGTAGTTGTTCCCTACTCTTCAGCGGTAGGAAGTATCATGTATGCAATGGTGTGCACACGGCTAGATATTGCTCATTCAGCAGGTGTGGTAAGCAGGTTTCTCTCTAATCCAGGGAAGGACCACTGGGAAGCTGTTAAGTGGATTCTCAGATATTTGAAGGGGACTTCTAAGATGTGCTTGTGTTTTGGCGGTTCCAAACCAATCTTGGAAGGATTTACAAATGCTGACATGAGAGGTGACCTGGATGGTCGAAAATCTACGTCTGGGTACTTGTTTAGTTTTGCAGAGGGAGCCGTCTCATGGCAATCCAAGCTGCAAAAGTGTGTTGCTTTGTCCACTGGTCCAGCCCATGATGAATGTTCTAGATTATTCTAATAAGCAAGTGAGGTGGCTGGAGCATGCTAGACAATTCTAGCAAGTTATTAAGTTGGTGGAAGAAGCTAGAAAGTACTAGCTTCCTTGGTTGCAAATGTAAAGATCTAGAAGCTACAATTTTGTGGCTAGTCTAGAATTAAGCTAGAGGTTTGATGTAAAGTTGTTATTAAGTTGGTGGAAGAAGCTAGAAAGTACTAGCTTCCTTGGTTGCAAATGTAAAGATCTAGAAGCTACAATATTGTGGCTAGTCTAGAATTAGTCTACAATTTTGTGGCTAGTTTGTTGAATGAACTAGAAACTAGTAGAATGCCAAGTCCTCACCTATAAATATGGGTGTGATGTTGTAGTGATGTAACCAATCAAGAAAGAAGTGAGTAGAAAATGATCAAGTCCAAAGCTAGAGTTCCACTCCAAGAGTGAGAGTAAGAGTGTTCCAAGTCCAAAGCCAAATATTGCTCATGTAGTAGGTGTGGTGAACATGTTTCTCTCTAATCCAGGGAAAGACCACTGGGAAGCTATTAAGTGGATTCTCAGATATTTGAAGGGGACTTCTAAGATGTGCTTGTGTTTTGGCGGTTCCTAACCAATCTTAGAAGGATTTATAGATGTTGACATGAGAAGTGACATGGATGGTAGAAAATCTATGTCTGGGTACTTGTTTACTTTTGTAGGGGGAGCCATCTCATGTCAATCCAAGCTGAAAAGGTGTGTTCTTTTGTCCACAACCGAGGCTAAATATATAACCGCTACAGAAGTTGTTGACCCTAAATACTACCAAGCCTACGTGGCGCGCAGGCCGAGTAATCTATGAGCTAACTACGTCCTTCAGTGAATGCGGGGCGTGCCAAGCTCGGCCGAGGAGTAAATTTTGTTGATGTTGCGTTGGGTGCGTGGCTGACTTCTGCGTCTTGCGATTGCGGCCGAGAAAGGAACACGTCTCGGCCTCTTGGGCTCTCGAACCTGAAGACAAGGTTACTATTCTTACGAAGTTCAATATCAAATTCGGCTTTCAATGTGCCGAATGTAATAACTGTAACACCTCACTTTGCCGAGAAGGCTGATGAGATGACCTCGACCAATAAGGATCTAGAAACCCTTCTCGACCGAGACTTGGATAGGTAATCAACCGTCCTCGCCGTAGTGCTGTTGATGCCAACGGAAGATGCTGCGAGACCGGCTGATTCTACCGTGACAGAGCTATCTATGCCGACTTAAGATATCACCGGTTGCTTTCACAGTGATGTTGATGCCAACGGAAGATGTGTCAGCGAAAAGAGAAAATAAAAAAAATCTCAAAGTTGTTGAGAGGGTTTGCGCAGGGCAGTTTTGTGTGTTGAATTGGAGATCCCCCTAAATGATGCACTGCCTTTGTATTTATAGGGACATATACACGTTGGTTGATAAGCTGATATATGCTTCTGCCATGTATTAGGACTCTTCCACGAATTGCGTCAGATAATCCTTATACTCCCACGACTCTGAACTTAGCCAAAAATGCAACCAAATCTGATCCTTATGCTTAGTTTTATCAGTTATCTCATCCCAAGATAACATGCACGCTTGGATTGGTTCAGATAATGCCCATCAAAATAACCACCATTATATATATATATATATATATATATATATATATATAATTAGGCATAGGCATGCAGGCTATATGGTAGCTTTTCACACGGCACCATAGACAATCTTTATTATATATATAACTGGTAGCTTTTCACACGGCATGCAGGCCAAGTCCATCATCTGACAACACTTTAGCCTACTTAGGTCTCCTATCTCACCATTATCCAAGTCTTGCAAATCCCATGCTATGCGTCATGATAAGAATCGAAGCCAAGTTGCTCTAATCCACACGGTACACTGTTAACAAATCCAAGTTAAGTCGAACTGTTCTGCCTATCTCTACGAGGATATAATTTGCACCGTGTTTATCCTATTCAAGAATATGTCAAGATAATTCATATTAAAAAATAATTATTATGATAAAAATCATAATATTATCTTTTAAGAATAACAACATTATCTTCACTTTTCCATCTAACGGTTGGGAGCTATGCTTACTCAACGGTCTCGATTGCTTGGGCCGATGGTGTAAAATCGGGTCCAAACATTGCCCCCCAGTTTCCTTGAACTTCGGCTCATAAGCCGAATGGTAAAGGAAATTAAGTCTCTCCAGCCAATCAGGAGTATGTCGACCGCCTACCTAACAGGCCGAGACAAACCTGTTACCGTGCACTTGATTCTTAGTATCTTGCCGAGAAAAACTGAACCGAGGTCAAGCAGAATTTTCCTTAGCAGCTCGGCCTGCCTATATAGATATATATATTGAGCCGAGGTCGAAAAGCTTGAAATGAATAATATCACCATATTTGAGGCACATCAAATCTTTCTGCTTCACCACATCATGTCAGGGAAAGTGGAATCATGATCACAAAAATTTTAAATCCACATTTCTTTGACTAGTCGACCTACTTATTAGTGGGCAAATATAAGACCGAGAAAATTTTCGTCGCGCTCGACCAACAACCCTCGGTCACCATTCCTTGACTGAATGCCACTGATCAAATCCGCAGCTTTCACTACTGAGAAGAAAATGATGCTACGTATATATATATATATATATAAGTAGCCTGATGTCTGATGTGATCGGCCAGCCGTGCAGTTGGCATATATATATATATATATATATATATATATATATATATATATATATCTTTCCTTCTTGGTAATAGCACCCCAAAGCAAGCTGTAAAGCTCCATCACATCTTTTCTTTTCTCTCTCTTTTAGTCAACCACTCTTGCCGAAAAATACCTACCACCCTTAGGTCTAGACTTTAGGCTTAAAGCCTGTCTTCAGTTTGGACCTTTCAAAGCCCCATACTTATATATATATATTCATGACAATACGGCCAAAAAGTAGTTACATATATATATATCATATATATATATATATGTTTTGACCGAGGCCGAGGCTTTTGTAAGCAAAGTTCACAAATAAATGTATTCGGCCAAAATAATCAAACAAGTGTATTCGACCAAATTTTTATTCGGCCTCGGCCTAGACGGCCGAAATGCTTTTTTTTTTTTTTTTTTTTTTTTCAGTCAGCCTCTTTATATATGCTCATCCTCGGCGAGATTTAAAAAAATTTAAACCGCCGATTATATCTGTGTTGTCCCCTTATTTTCTTATGCATCGGCCTAAAAAGCCGAATGGGTTGAGAAAATAATTTATTCAATATTTTTTAATAACAGAAAACAAAAGTGGCCGAGCTATCCAGAGGATGAGGCCAACGATGTTTTATTCCAAGCCGAAATCTTGTCACATCAAAATTTTCACTTTGACATTTTCCAAAGCCGAATAAAAGATCATCTCCAAATATTTCTGACTTGGTGAAATATTTTTCATTTTCGGCCACCGAATGTGTTGAACAATTATTATGCCCCCCAGGCATAATTTCGGCTTTTAATTCAAATAACTTGGCCGAATGAGATTTCTCCTTATCGGCTTTATCACCAATAATCATATCAATTGGCGCAGTTTCGGCGTCTAAGACCATGTCTCCAATTACCATATCAATTGATGTGGTTTTATGGTCTGAAGTCGTGTATCGGTCTCGTTCGTCATTGGAACACTCATCCGACGAATCATTTTCCAAGTTGATTTGTGACTCAGAAATTTGACCTTTTTCTTCTAGGTCTACCACAATTTCAGTCTCGACTGAAACAACAGGTGGCCTAGGTATTTCTTCGGCCGTCTTGGCAATTTCTTGAGGCCGAATTTTGATTGTGGCCGGAACGAAAAATTGCCCCCCGGCCTTTAGACTTAACCATTTTTCAAATGAAATTGAGCTGTAGTCAGAAACGTAAGGAAAACGTTCTTCATCTAGCCAGGCATTAAATCGAGCCCTATCTTCGTTTACCCATTGCTCTTGCAGGGTAACAGGAGCTTTTATTCTCAACATGTAAGCAAATGACTTTTGCATCTCTCTATGGCCACGAAGAACGTTTTCCACTTCCAAAGATCTTTTACATTCCTCATTGTGTTTTTTCAATTCCTTTAGGAGCTCGTACAATCGGCTACATGGAGCCGGATTGACATCTTGATATATCATATGAACTTCGTAGTTTTAGCACTGGGTCCCACTGGGCATGCCAAAATGTTGACCCTAAAAACTACCAAGCCTACGTGGCGCGCAGGCCGAGTAATCTATGAGCTAACTACGTCCTTCGGTGAATGCGGGGCGTGCCAACTCATCGGCCGAGGAGTAAATTTTGTTGATGTTGCGTTGGGTGCGCGGCTGACTTCTGCGTCTTGCGATTGCGGCCGAGAAAGGAACACGTCTCGGCCTCTTGGGCTCTCGAACCTGAAGACAAGGTTACTATTCTTACGAAGTTCAATATCAAATTCGGCTTTCAATGTGCCGAATGTAATAACTGTAACACCTCACTTTGCCGAGAAGGCTGATGAGATGACCTCGACCAATAAGGATCTAGAAACCCTTCTCGACCGAGACTTGGATAGGTAATCAACCGTCCTCGCCGTAGTGCTGTTGATGCCAACGGAAGATGCTGCGAGACCGGCTGATTCTACCGTGACAGAGCTATCTATGCCGACTTAAGATATCACCGGTTGCTTTCACAGTGCTGTTGATGCCAACGGAAGATGTGTCAGCGAAAAGAGAAAATAAAAAAAATCTCAAAGTTGTTGAGAGGGTTTGCGCAGGGCAGTTTTGTGTGTTGAATTGGAGATCCCCCTAAATGATGCACTGCCTTTGTATTTATAGGGACATATACACGTTGGTTGATAATCTGATATATGCTTCTGCCATGTATTAGGACTCTTCCACAAATTGCGTCAGATAATCCTTATACTCCCACGACTCTGAACTTAGCCAAAAATGCAACCAAATCTGATCCTTATGCTTAGTTTTATCAGTTATCTCATCCCAAGATAACCTGCACGCTTGGATTGGTTCAGATAATGCCCATCAAAATAACCACCATTATATATATATATATATATATATATATATATATATATATATATATATATAATTAGGCATAGGCATGCAGGCTATATGGTAGCTTTTCACACGGCACCATAGACAATCTTTATTATATATATATATAACTGGTAGCTTTTCACACGGCATGCAGGCCAAGTCCATCATCTGACAACACTTTAGCCTACTTAGGTCTCCTATCTCACCATTATCCAAGTCTTGCAAATCCCATGCTATGCGTCATGATAAGAATCGAAGCCAAGTTGCTCTAATCCACACGGTACACTGTTAACAAATCCAAGTTAAGTCGAACTGTTCTGCCTATCTCTACGAGGATATAATCTGCACCCTATTTATCCTATTCAAGAATATGTCAAGATAATTCATATTAAAAAATAATTATTATGATAAAAATCATAATATTATCTTTTAAGAATAACAACATTATCTTCACTTTTCCATCTAACGGTTGGGAGCTATGCTTACTCAACGGTCTCGATTGCTTGGGCCGATGGTGTAAAATCGGGTCAAACAGAAGTATACAAGGAGTTGTTGTGGCTGAAGTGGTTTCTCCAAGAGTTGGGTTTGAAGCAAAGTGATTATGGCATTTATTGTGATAGTCAGAGTGCTCTGGAATTGAGCAAGAACACTACATATCATTCACGCACCAAGCACATTGATATTCGTTATCACTGGATTAAAGATGATATTGAGAACAAGTTGCTACAGCTGAAGAAGATTCATATCGATAATAATTCTTCAAACATGTTGACAAAGGTAGTCACAAAATCAAAGTTGGAATTCTGCATTAAGGCTGCTAGGATGGACTCCAAGTAACTTGGAGTCATGATCGGAATTCCCCCCTCATGGACTGGAGGGGGAGATTGTTGGTATATGGTCCAACCCATGATGAATGTTCTAGATTATTCTAGTAAACAAGTGAGGTGGCTGGAGCATGCTAGACAATTCTAGCAAGTTATTAAGTCGGTGGAAGAAGCTAGAAAGTACTAGCTTCCTTGGTTGCAAAATGGAAAGATCTAGAAGCTACAATTTTGTGGCTAATCTAGAATTAAGCTAGAGGTTTGTAGAATATACTAGAAACTAGAAAATAGTTCTAGTTTGTAGAAGGAACTAGAAACTAGTAGAGTGCCAAGTCCTCATAAATATGGGTGTGATGTTGTAGTGATGTAACCAATCAAGAAAGAAGTGAGTAGAAAAGGATCAAGTCCAAAGCTAGAGTTCCACTCCAAGAGTGAGAGTGAGAGTGTTCCACTACACATTGTGAGTGAAGTTTAGAGTGATAGAAAGTGTGTTATACTTTCTTGTATCCATCAAGCCTTATTTTTTGCTTGGTAAGACTACTCTTGTTGTACTCATCTTTTTCATATAGTGAAGATTGATCCTTGTTTCGTGGACGTAGGCATAAATTGCCGAACCACATAAATTCTTGGTGTCCATTTTCTACTTTACTTTGTGCATTCTCTATCTTGTAGTATCGACATTCCTAACAGATATATTTTTGGTTCACAAGATTCTTCAAAATGAGATATGACCTAGAATGTTAGTTCACTAGAGGCACAACTAAGTAGCGGCAGATGCAAGACTCTATCCTCATTAATCTCAACAATAGCACGGCAGATCTATTTTTTTTTTCCTCCAGTTTCTTCGATGAGCCATTTTGTCGAGCACCCATACCATTGTGTGTTTAGCGTACATTCCTGTGATTTAGTGCTCTTTTATTTGCGTCTTTAGTCAATAAAACAATATGCATGTATAGTTTATAAGACAATCGGAAGAAGGTAGAGAGGGGCACGTGCCCCTGGCCCTTCATTAGATTCGCCACTGCCTAGAGTCTTATAACAAGTGATATATCATCCTCTCAAATTAACAAACAAATTCCCTTCTGTAATGAGATAGAATTTTCATCCTAATAAACATACTGTAACTTCCACAAATCGCCAGGTTCAACGTGCGTAAAGGATATGTGCTGCCGTTGAACTGTAGATTGGCCGTGACATAGTGCTTGAACCAAAGCATGTTTCTCGAACTACTTGGGTATGGTAATGAATAAAGTAGTAGCATACATCTTTCAATTTTGTAGTTTTGGACAAACACTGGAGCTGGGATTTGCAATGGAACCTGCAGATAAACGCATTGCTAGAAATCAGGAATATATATCTCCATTGATCACATAATATATAAGCTGTACAAACTTACATATATCAGTAAAACATGGTTGTTTAGAGACTGGATCCTCTTCAAATGGTGGTGGAACTTGGCCATACACCATTTCACAGCTCATATCTTCGAAATCTGCAGAAGGAAATCCAATTCAGAAAGCTACTTTTTCACTTGGAACGTATTCGATCAAATTCGTATAGAGATTTCAGCCTTATATCCCAAATTTCGGGCATAATTGCAATCGGAAGAATTGGACATACTTGGAATCATGGTTAAGGGAAGTCCGAATTCATTGGTGAAGAAATCTTGTGTAGGAAACTTGCACATATTCACACACATTCCAACACACCCGCTGTTCTCCAGGTACCTAGATAAGCAAAACTGTTAAAAGTCAGAAAACCAGTTTTTGCTTCACCACATTAGTTTTAATCTGTACACGTACATTGCAGTTCTCCAAAATGAAAAACTGGTATGTGTGTTTTTCCATCGAGATTCTAATCTAACCTAAACTACGAAGATGTAGATTCAAACTAGGGTTCAGAAATAAAGAGTACATTGCTCTAGCCAACTTGGCTATGCCCGTGTCTCCAACTGATGTACATTTTAATTAACTAGAAAACAAATTTATATTCAAATTTCAATTCGGACATAATGAAATATGAAAGAATACCACCTGCACTTCTTTATATGAACGCCACTTCTTTGCTTCACCCCATCTATCTCAACTTCTACAACCTGGTAGTTGCCCATAAATCAGTATATGTACATTCATGCTATATATAGAGTGTGGGTAAAACAGTATAATCACCTCAGAAGGCCCAACCAACCAGTGGAAGAAAGGCACTGTCAATGCAGCATTGAACTCAGCTGCCCACTTTGTTGGTGGAAATAGTTTCTTAAACTGCAAGAACAATAGGTTAATAGTTAATTACCTACTGATAACGATCTTATAACAATTGTGATTAGATTAAATTGCACTCACACATGAACTTTGAGCAACACTGCCTAATGTGGTTAATCATATATGCTTGTTCAATAATGTGGACACCAAATTGAACTAAACAAACCAAACCCGATCCCTTTCACATGGAGACTGGCATGTGGTGTTAATATAGTATGTCCAGACGACATGGTTGTTATGTTATGGACCTGAGGTATGATGTTAATAAATAGATACACGTGTTATAATATGAGTAAATTTGTAACACCATATAATTAACAATGCCGTCACACTAAAAATTTATACCCAACTATCAAAATTTTGAAGGTAAATGATCAAGTTAATTAATGGATATGATCATCCCACAGTAAATTAATCACTAAAACATTCAAATTAATGAGATATAAACCGACATTAGAGGAATGAAAATGTTGCATTAATTCACCTGCTCTGGCGCACCTGGAGGCAGCATAGACAAAAGCACTTCTCGAACCACCTTCTGCTGCTGACTCCGAGACCTCCCCTGCATCACTCTCTTGGACACATCCACAAAGCTCTCGTAGTCATATTCCCACCACGCCTTCTCCTTCGTCTCAGTTCTCGGTTTCGCGGGAGCTGCAAACTTCATCATTTTCCGAGCAAACAGTGTCATGAATCCCCTCTCGAAAAACCCATCGTTGTACTTGGTTTTTTGCCCCATTGGAGCCGGCTCTCCCGATGGTTCTGCAATACCACATCGTACGGAGCAACCAGAAACACTCGGTTTACATAACGATAAGTGTTTAGGTGTTGTAAATTGGACAGTTTGAAAGCTTAGAACCACCATGAAATTAATCACTTTAGTTTTGTTGGCGCAAAGAAAAGAAATGGAAACTGAAACTCAGAAGGGCAATGGAAAATGCATGACACAGAGTTTTTTAATGGGACTGGTTTTTAGTTCATACAATTTACCTGAATAGATTTCTGGTCGAGTTTTCCTCTCTTTTCGTGACAAAAAATTATGGCCACACGTACCATTTTTTTGGAAAAAAAATTATGTGTTTTTATCCGTTCCTATTTATTGGTCCCTCTCTTCTGTCAAATTATTAGTGAAACCAGTGTAGCATGATCTTTTTTTAATATAACCGATAATCTAAACTACACTTAATTTACGAAAATGAATTTTAAATTCGGATGCGAAAAGAGGAAACACATTTTATTGACCAAGTGACCTATGCGTTAATATCTCAAGGTTGCATATGCTATCACATTGAGGGGGTTATTTGTAGATTCAGTGCAGACAAGTAGGTTGAGAACTGTTTGGCTGGTCCCAGATTTATGAGGTTCTAGAGGACCGGAGAGTTGATAATAATAGCTTTGGTGTGTGGATTTGAGGTCAAGGCACACGCCACGCTTGTGAGCCTAAAATCCTGGAGATTGGCAGATAAGATTGGGTCTGCTGGCTGGCTTGGGCCCTGGCAAGTTCATGACGTTCGAAAATAGCTATTGTGGGGGATGGCAGGGCCCTGTACAAGGTCTTAGCTTCGGCTATATCCCGGCACAAGTAGAGGCGTGTAAGAGGCGCGTTGGCATCCCTTTCTCCATTCATAGGGAGATTCGATCGTCAATAGGGGACACGTTATCACTCCTGTAAAAAAAAATGGAGAGCTAATGCGTGCCCAACACAATCACAAAACATAGAACCCCTGCATATGAGCCTCACATAAGCATCTCCAGTGAGGGGCTCTATTTGAAAATTTCACCCATCAATGCCCATGAACGTTAAATCAATTTGAAATTTTAATTCTTATGGAATTTAAAACAATCACTAATTAGCCAAATTGCAAGAAAAATAAGTAAGAAAAAAGAATTTAAAATAATAATAAAAGGAGAGTATAAGGGTATTTGCACGTGGAGGGAGAGTGATAAAATTTTGCTTACATAGGTTGCTACTTTTTTTGTGGGACCCACTGTTTTTTTGGGCTAAATGTAACCCGATTTTATGCTACCCAAGAAAGGATGTTACTAGCCCCAGTGTTGGATCTAGCCCCATTTTCCGGCTTATTGGAGATGAAATTTTTCGCTAAGGCCAAAAATGTGGTAGCCTTATGGAGGATAAAGCCCTCATTGGGAATGAAATTGTCAACTTCTGTGTTGTTTTTTAGCGCAACAGGCTAACAGCACATCAACTTGAGCCCACCATTTTTACCAAATATAAATTATTGGTTTTAGGCCCAATAAAAGAACTGCAGGTCTGATGAAAGACTAATTAAACCGTACTTTTTTATGATTGCAATATCATAAAAGGAACAATTCTATCGGGGTGCACAAAATACTCTAGAGTTTGAGGCAATATGTTGAGCAATTGGTGGCGTTGTCAAAATATGATCGAGTCATACCGCCCAGATCTTGACCTCTTCCAAGCAACGGTGTTGAGGCACGTCGAGCATCACCCTTCTCGATATCTGCTGAGTAGATATATTAACGAATCTTTGGTGGACAGTCTCAGATCTCGTATCATAGGGTTCTTGGAGGATCTTCCAAACCATTTTCCCGTCTTCCATAGGGTGATCTCGGCACCCAGTTGGTCTCTTAATGCCTCCATCCTTGGGTGCACCTCCTTGTCCATCATGTTATTAATGAATTTTTAACGACACATATTATATATAATCAAAACTGTTAATTTTTTTAAATTAAATCTAAAAATCACTCCTTCACAAAAAAAAATATAATAATAATCAAATTGTTGACGGTTTAATAATCCTTAGGTACAGCACCAAAGTACTGTTAACGAAGAGATGTCTATTGGCTGCACTATTATCCAAACCCAAACCTTGCTGGAGTAAATGCTATGCAGAAGCAGAACTGCATAAACTGCACCCGAAACTGGCATCTCATCATACCCAATTTTGCCTTCAATGGTGATGAAAAGTCAACGTTTTTTTCTTAATGCATAAACACTGATTTCTGTGTTGCAGTGTATGATAAAATATATGACCTATACATACATACATACATACATACATATATATATATATATATTTATTTAAACACTGATTTCTGTGTTGCAGTGTATGATAAAATATATGACCTATACATACATACATACATACATATATATATATTTATTTAAACACTGATTTCTGTGTTGCAGTGTACATAAGTGCATTTCCACCCAAACTTGAACTGTGGTTTGGAATCTCATTGAGCTCCATTACTACAGGTCAAAGCCAAAGGGTCTGCATGCAGTTTGACTATTTCGTTTTCATTTATGTACGGTTTGATGGATAGTTGTTGGGAAACAGAAAGAAATTGTAATGGAAGGACCATGCATATATGGCCATATATGGCCTGTCATATTTCTTACAGATATCTAGCTTTGATACTCTCATTGATCAGGAAGGATGAATATAATATTAGAGGATAGGTGTTACAGAGAAGCTAATTATTATTTTTTCCTCAAAATTAGTGGCAGGGGGAGGGAGTTATCTTCTTTGGACTTCATTTATGTGACAGAAAAACTGTTGCTAGCTACAGTTGACCTTTGTCTTTCAATTTTGAAATGATGCTTCTTCTTACTCCATCTTCTGCTTTTCTTCGACCTTAAAGTTCTGGTTTGGTACTTAACTAGTCTTCTTCTATTCTTTATATTAGTTTTATCTAAAGGAAAAGTTTTTTGAAATTTCAATATTATCGTTTACTTATATTCTAACACATGAATTAATTTCAGCGGTGTGACCACCACATTAGTTATGCATTGTTATTTTAAGTCCCACAAGTACCAATTCCTACATAGTCATTCAATGATTGAACAATAGGGTCATACATAAATATGTTTTACTTCAATTCACTACCTACATCACAATCTTTTATCACTATTTTGCAGTAGGCCAGTTTCACTATGTCTCACACTAAGAGTTATAATTGTAGAGCCCGCGGACGTTAATGGGAGAGCTTATACTTTCATCTCCATCAAGTAACCCCTCTGCTATTATCATATTAGCAGCTTCTGTGGGGTGATATGCATCCCAAAACACGTACTTCGATCGATCGTCACACAATGCGGAGCTTCTGTTTGCATCACGGCTCTTGAAGCAAACAAACAGCGGAAAGTACCCTCCACAGCATGGTTCATTTACATTCGCAAACCCTAGAATTACCAAATTCAAAAACCAAAAGATAAAAACTAAACCGAATGCACTTAATCATATAGTAAAAATAGATAAAGGGTAGTTCTTGTTAAACCCTAGTTACCAACTTAACATATTGATGATAGTTTACTATAGTCTTCATCATGAAGATATCAAAGGAGTTTGCATAGAGAAAGATCGCTTCAGGACCCAGCTCTTGATTAAGTTGATCCAAAACCCCATTAAGTTTCATATTGTAACCATGGATTATTTCATTCACCTCAGCAAAACACTGTCCACTCAAATTGATGGCACGACTAAATGGTATGCATCCTAGGGGTCCAACCCCTGCCACAACGAACTTTCTAGCTCCCAGCTCGTGCAGCCGCTTCACAAATCAAAATATTATGGTTAATTAGAGTTGTTGGGGTAATTTATTAAGCTTTTGTCATTATATTAGACAGACAAGTTATTGAATCACTATTAACCGTATTGATATTGTCTTTTATCTGCATCTTACGATATGTGTGGTGATTAATTACAAAATGTATTGGTGTCATTAGAAGTTGAACCACTCAATATAACTCATATTTTAAATTTGTCAATAATTCAACTGGTATTAGATTGTTCTTTGGAATAGATTGTCTGGATCGATCGTCTTGCCCAATATTCTGAGTATTGCTAACCAGGACCTAGAGCAATCTAGTATGCACGGCACTATAACCACGTACTTCTTCAAGTATCCCTTTTATTTCTCAGCTAAACGTTTGCTCAAACTGCTGAGATTGCTCCTCAAGTTGTCTTCGAAAAAACGACCTAGTTGGTGGGTCAGATGCATCACTGCTGTCTTCGTCACAATCCTCTACTATTCATTCGACAAAAATTCCTTTTGTCGCTCTGGTGGTGATCTCCGCATCACGAGCCTGTCCGCCGAGACTGACTTCATTTTCTCTGTGTTTCGCACCTGTGGCTTCAAGTGCAACGGCATCATGTGGATTTTGTGCTTGTGACAAGCCATCATGATCTGGGTTTTGGACTATAGGTGGAAGGTTAGTCACTGATTTAGCCATCCCTATTTTCTTTTTTACTGACCGTTTCTCAATGGTCATGAACTTCGTAGCTTCTAGCACTGGGTCCCACCGGGCGTGCCAAAATGT
The DNA here is from genome assembly GCA_035220775.1 of Malus fusca. NCBI lineage: Eukaryota > Viridiplantae > Streptophyta > Magnoliopsida > Rosales > Rosaceae > Malus > Malus fusca. Next base: position 23,105,545 of record CM069072.1, on the reverse strand, counting down.
TGACCCTAAAAACTACCAAGCCTACGTGGCGCGCAGGCCGAGTAATTAGAAAGCTAACTACTTCCTTCGGTTGCGTGCGGGTCGTGCCAACTCGACGGCCGAGCTCGGCCGGTGAGTAAAATGAGTTGATGTTGCGTTGCGATTGTTGTTGACTTCTGAATCTCCCGACTGCGGCCGAGGAAGGAACACGTCTCGGCCTTCAGATCTTAGAGTCTAAAGACAAGGCTACTAGTCTTGCGAAGTTCACAAATCGTCGGCGTCGGGTTCTGTCACAATGATTATATTCGTAAGAGTATAAGCACGCCGAACTGGCACCAAACTATACGGACACAAGTACTCAAATGAGATGTATGTCTTGATGGTAAATGTGGTTCGGCCGTCAGAATGTCGAACTCTAAAACTTACTTGTGAATACCCAATCATAAAACAACTCGGCGTTCAACGTGCCGAGCCCAGTAATATGTAACACCACACTTCGCTGAGAAGGCTAATGAGATGACCTCTGCCAATAAGGACTCGAAAATCCTTCTTGACCGAGACTTGGATAAGTAACCAGTGGGTCTCGATGCAGTGCTGTTTATCCAAACTAAAGATGCTTTGCGATCGGCTGATTCTACGGCAACGGTGCTGTTTATCCAAACTGAAGATGTTCACCGGTTGCCTTCACAATGCTGTTTATCCAAACTGAAGATGTGTTGGCAGAAAAAGAAAATAAAAATCTCAAGGTTGTTGAGAGGTTTGGCGTAGAGCGAGAGTTTGCGCATGGCAGTTTGTGTGTTGAATTGGAAGGGACCCTAATGTTGCCTGCGACTCTTTATTTATAGCAGCGAACCTACTCCTGGTCGAACCAGAGATGTATCCGGACCAAAATTCTCAAATCTAATCTAATTAGGATTCGGCCAATCCTAGTTTCAATAGGTTTCTGAACCAAGCTCTATAATGAATCAGATTCATTCTCGTGCTCTCAGTGCTTCCAACACCGAAACCCCTTGTTGAACCAAGATTCGATTTCTTCGCCCTTATCCAAATCAATCCTTCTCACAAAAGGACTTGGCCAACTTGATTGGACAGCTAATGACAGCTGGACGGCCCATAATACTTCTCGGAGAGCACTGGGCCGAGCATAAGCCTAAGCTCGGCCCAATAATATTATTTTGGGCCCAAACAATATCTAAAATAAAAAATGTTATATATTGTGATTAGTGCTAATTAAGTACTACTTACAAACAAAACTCATGTTTCATCTAGGGCTGGGCACTGGCCGAGCCGGGCCCAAATTTGGAGAAACCGGACCGTACCCGTTTAAAATGTAATGGGACAGGCCGGGCCGGGTAGAAGGATTTTGAGCTTGAGAACCGAACCTAACCCAGCTCGTTAGAAATGGGCCTGTTCGAGAAGGGTCCACGGGTCCAATTACCTTTTTTTTTTCTTTTCGATTTTGGGCATAATGAGATGAAGCAGGAGACTGAAATTTTCAGAAGTTCCTCTAGTTTCATCTTTCCTGCTGCTCCACACTGAGATTGAATCAGGACACCGAATCGACGATCTGATAGTCAATAACTACAAATTGACAACAATCATGAGTCTTTTTTCGATTCGAATTCAGCTCCACATTCTTATACGAACAATCGGCACGTTAAATTCATAAAGATTTGATATCAGAAAGATGATTACTGATCACCACACATGCAATTCTTGAAAATTACTGAAATCAAAACAACAACTTCCACTCAATTTCTCAGCAACAGAAAGATCAAGCCAAATCAAAACCAACAACTTTCAACTAAATTGCACAAAAGAGTCAAAATTTAATTGTTATACAGAACTATCGGTCCAATCGAAAACAATCAGAATTTGAGACTCTACCTCCTCCATCCTCTGAGAGCGAAGCCCTCCTCAAGCAGCATCGCCGACGGAGGCGACAAAATCGGATCGTCGGACCTGCCAAACCCTCCATCCAAGCCCTGGATGTTCGATTTGGCGTAGATCGAGGGAGGAGAGAAGGCCTCAGACGCCGGCTAAGTAGCGAAATCATCGTCTGCGGCGGAGCCATGGAATATTGGGGAATCGGTGGCGGAGTCCTTGAGCGACTCGGAGTCGACGAATGATTCGAATCGCTGAGAGAATAGTCGGGGGTCGTAGCCCAGGTAACCGTCGTCATCGAACGGGCGAGTTGACCTGATAGTCGGGACCGAGTCGTGGCAATGATTAAGTCAAGTGCGCTGAATCAGAGGATGAGTGAGCGAAGAAGATGGGGTAGTGGTAGAGCCGATGAAGACCACCGTAGCTTCAACGAGAGGAGGAGTGAGCGGTGGAGTAGGCGCTGAGGAAGCGGTGGGAGGCGAGAGTCCATCTTGAGAAATGATGGATCCTGGAAAAGTCGAGAGATGAGGCAAGAGTCAGTGGTAGAAATGAAAGGTAGAGATTTAATCTCCATATAATGGACGATGAAAACGGTCCGGTCCGGGTAACCGGTTTTTTAGAAATTTAAACCTGCCCCGCCCCGCCCCGTTTTGAGTTTACAAAACTTGAACCCGCCCCGTGGTTTCTAGACCCGTTTGCCCACCCCTAGTTTCATCCAATATTCCAGAGGCTCTAGAAGCATAATTAATTCCTCTGAGGGTTGAGTTGGCTTGAGTGTTTGGGGCTAGATAAGGTGGAGGAAATGACTTGGCTCCAAGAGCTTAACCTGATGGCACCATGCCATTAAGCTAAAATTAGTGCTTAAATTGGTCATTAACTACGAATATGATAGTCAATAAACACCAATTTAAAAGTCAAATTTATTAAACTTCTGGGCCCTGTGAAAATAACCCTTTGTAATCAATGGCGACTGCATTATCATGTGCCACACTGAAATGAATAGCAAAAACTCATGTGACCCAATTTAATACTCATGCAGTCTGATTAGACTCCACTTAATAGATTATTACCAAAACTCATTGAGTTGATCTACAAAAAAATTTGAACTCAGAACTTCTTTAATAAAATTATGACTGAACGACACTAAACCACCAAATGTTCATTCTCACTACATTAAATGACCGAAATTCGGATCACGGGATATTAGCAAAGAAGTTATGAATAATATATACTATGACAGCGACCAAAACCAGTTAGTTGTGGAAATATTCCTTCCCAAAACTGAAATTTTTAAAACTAGTAACCGTACCTCCAACTTCAAAATCCCTTTAACTGAGTCAAGTGAGGCTAAGGTGGTGGGATCAAATCAACATTTAGTGCATTTACCTACAATGTCCGATATGGTTCGACCATTTGTGAATCGACCAGTTGGTCGGCCACCAGAAGGCTTGAAATCTATGCCATAAGAAGGAGAATCAGCGTTTGAGAGTGTGAAAATGTAGTCATTGTCAAGACCGTCTCTGAGATTTTGAGGGTCCTATGCAAAATTTGTAAAAGAGGCTCCCTTAAGATAATTTTAAGTTTTTAAAAAATTATGACAATGTATTAATACTAAAAAACATTCACTTAAATCAAAACAAAGACACTTAGTACTACAATCTAGTGGTATTCCTCTTCACTTGTAAGTGAGAGATCTTAGGTTCAATTCTCACCAAAGGCGAATTTGAATCACATTATTATTAACTCATTGTGAGGCTTAGCCCACTCTCCCACCCCCTTAGTGTAGATACCATCTTTTGTTCAAAAAAAAAAGAAAATCAAAACAAACTTTAATACCCACTGATTGCATGTTTACAAATGTCCTTAATGATAAGTAAAAAGAGCTACAAACATAACATTCACTAAATAATCAAAAGCAGTTTTATCTTAAACAACCAAACATGAAAAAAAACTTCAAACCTCAAACTTTAAAGTTTCACTTGAATATATAACATTATTATTTAATAAAATTAAGAAACTGTCATTTTTAGGATGTTATTATTAACACTCAAAATAACTCATTGTACTCCAAGTTTTTATATTTAGAAAGAAAAAAAATATATTTTTATAAAGAATGCACAATGCTATTTTAAAGTGCTAACAAAATCAATTTTTGAATATAGAACATTATTACATGATGTTAGATGACAAAAATTTAGGAGCCCCTTCAAATTTAGAGCCATGTACAACTGCACCTTTCGTTGTCCCTCAACACCCCTCTGATCATTGTTTCCAGAATCCACTAGAGAATCTCCAAACAACAATGTTTGAGCAGATTACACACAGAAGAAGAAAGTGAGAAATCTTAAGGCCCTCCAGTTTCCATTATTGTAGCAAGTTGTAATTAAGTTTCACTTTCATGGTAATTATAGATGCATTATCTACAAGATCTTTTTTAGGAGAGATTTTTTATCACCAATTTACCAGACGACAAGCGTCTGTCCACACTTTTTAACCACATATCAAACGTCTATTGGACTTAGAATGCTATTAGAATAGTGCATTGGTGTCAGGAAAGTTTCTATTCATTGAAGTCACATGATTACTGAACATGTGTCTTTGTATCAGTTCGCATGACTTAATATTTGGAAGGAGATGGATTGTTTGCCCTCTACATTACATACATTTTTCATCCCTTTCTATTTTCTGTGGTCACGGTTAAATCATGTCAACATTTTATATTCTTATTGTTTTTTGTCTTATCATTTCTATAAAGAAATCAATATAAAATATTAACGTATCTTAACTCTGATAATAGAAATAAGAGGGGATAAGAAAGGTATGAAATGGGAATGGCAGACAATCCATCTCTTATTTGGAATTGATCATGACCTAGCTAGCCATGGACCATGGTGGGTTCGCAATAGTTTTTTCAGTTTGATTGATTTGGTGGGCTCTCACCGACTCTGTGCTGCCGAGAAGTGAAGTAGCAAAACTAAATCCGATTCCAAAGGGTGACAAGATTCTGCGTTGGAATTATTATGAATTTTTTATAATGATTTCGTATAGATCTGTGCATAATATGATGCTTTTGATTCAAGAGCTGGGACTATCCAGGGTCCCATTAATCGTTTATTTCTCCTCATTTGGAATACTGAGAATTGAGTCTCTTGAAGATCATATGAGTTGCAAGCATGCTAATTGCTAAAAAAAGGTCCCTGTATGATGTAATGTAAGTTTTGTTAATTAAGAGAAGAGTAATGCTAGGGAGACTAACTTTTGTTGTCAAATGTTGTAAACAACTAAATGATATGATTGTTGCTTAAGTGTTAATTAACATGTTTATTTCATATTAGTGACACATCATTTGATTTGTAAATTTAGTTTAGAAATTTGGTTTGTCTAGCGTTAATGGGAGAATGAAGATTTTTTATCTTACTGGTAATTAAAGAAGTATGTCCGTTTTGTTCTTACTTTACAAATGTCGATTCCAACCACATGGTTACCTTCTTCAAGTCCAACTTCCATTCCCTTAAACTAGGGGTGTTGCATGTTCATAGGTTTATAATGCTCCAAATCCTAAGAAGCCACTACAAGCTACTCCTATTCACAAAAAAAAAAAATTGGATTAAGCATTCTTTATTTGTCTACATTTTCCAAAATTGACTCTCCATTAGACCTTTTTTTTTGTTTTTTTTTTTGAACAAGTGATATTATCTACATTAAGGGAGGGATGAGCTTAGTCTCATAATGGATTAGCAATAATGTGGTTCAAACTCGCCTTTGGCGTGAATCGAACCTAAGACCTCTCACTTACAAGTGAAGAGGAATATCACTAGATGGTAATACTAGATGCCCTCTCCATTAGACTTTTAAACAAGGAAGTTTTAACGAAATATTATTCACTTTTAACGAAAAATCATATATTTATATATATATTTTAGTACTATTCACTATACCTTTATTTTTATTTTATTAAACTTTTCGTTTTTTTTTAACTTTTCGTTTTCTTTTAAACAAAAACCCTGTTGACTAGTCAATTGATCAGTTATAAAGATTCTGTTGAAAACGGACTGCGTTAATTGCGGATGATTTCTCAAAACCTAACCAACCAAATACTTCGGTTCGATTATTATTATTTTATTGTCAAAATAGTTCTGTTCGATTTTACTAGATATCAGTTCGCGATCTATTCTGCACTAAATTTCTCATTCTTTTTTCGTTGTTTTCTTGCACAAAATTTAGAAGCCAAAGCATCTATATATATTTGTTTATATTGAGCTTTAAAATACAATTTTTCAATGCAATATTTCATATTTCTATTTAAACGTTACTTATGGCTGGTTTGGTATTGCTGTGCTTTGAAAAAAAACCGCTGTGAGAATAAGCGGCTGTGCTGTGAGAATAAGCGGCTGTGAAATAAATCAGCAGAGTGTTTAGTAAACTTTTTTGTAAAAGTGCTTTTGGAAAAAAAAACAGTCTAATAATGGGTCTTTTCATTAAAGAAGCACTGTAGCTCCGTGTGCTTTGAAAAAAAACCAGTTTTCCAAAGCTACAAATAGCAGCTTCAGCTTTTTCCTTTGATTTCAGCTTATTCTCACAGCAGCTTCCAAAATAAGCCATTTTTTTCAGTTTACCAAACACCTAAAACTCTCACAGCTTTTTTTCATGGGTGCTTTTTTTTTAAGCACCTCACTCCCAAACTAGGTCTTAATCCAACCTAATAAAAAAAATTATGCGAGTGACCATTTACTATAGTTGTGAAAAAGTGTTGAGCATTTACATGACGGCATGAGTTCAAACCATACGTTAGCTAATCTAACATCTTATTTAACAAAATTTATCATTTGACAAAAAAAAAAAAAAAAATCTAATAATTCAGTTTGATTTAACGATAGATTGATCATGGTTCAACCTAATATTTTACGGAACCTTTCAACTCAAATTGGATTGCTATTAGTTTAATACCATTTCTAAGAATTTTTTTTACGAAAATATCATATATTTCTAATTTAGGTATCAATGGAATAGTCAGCCAAAATCATTTATAAATTATATTTCAAAATAATTACTTGATTGTCACTTAATCCCACTAACTTTTATGGCAACTAATGACCGGCCGATGAAATTTTCGATGATTTTTTCAAATGATTTCAAAATGTCTTCACTGGGATTTGAACCCAAATACTTCAAAGTGAGAAACAACTTAGACCAAACAACCGCTTGATATATATTACCTTTATTAATATTATTTAGTCCACAGACAGTGACTTCTAAAAATCATTAAATGTAAAAAAAATCTCTAATTTTTAGTGCATATACATGATAAAAGGAACAACTCGTACCACTACCTTAAGCAACCACTTGTGATATGTATTACTTTTCATTAATATTTACACCAACCAAACACATGATGTAATCTATTTTAATTGTATATGCATGCGAAATACACCGGGTAATGTTTATTAAGGATAACTAAGACACTCAATAAACAAGAAAATACCATTGTGCCTAGCAATTGTGGCCTTTAGTTTACATGCACATGCTATTTTGTTAAAAACGGCTTCACTTTTATGTTACTGAGGAACATAAGATATGTATTTTTAGAAAATATGTAAATTTGAATTTTTTTTTTCTTCTTTCAAAATCTCTAAAATATCAATAACTCTAACCAAAAATATGTTTGAAAGTAAAAAGTTACCGTTAATGATATTATTTTGATGTCATTATTGAACACTGACTTGCAGTCATTCATCATTCTCTGCCAATAATATAAATATTATAAAACATAATAATGTATAATTAAATTAATGTAGTTGACTTGATAAGTTGAAAATGTTTTACTTGTAAGGTCACGAGTTTAAACCTTCCAAGAGTCGTTATATGAGTATTTTATTTGGTAAAATATCTTTGTTATAAATGTTCCAGCGAAATTCTAAGTAACACCAGACTTCCTTACCTATATAAGGGTATAGTGGCAGTTTAAAAGAAGTGCTACTAGACCCACCCCAGTGTCCTATTTTTCCACCCACATGATAATCTCACCCACCATAGAAAATTAAAAAAGTAAAATGTTATTTCCCCACCCACCATTATTCCCAAAATAACCATAATATATATTTTTTTAAATAACTCTGATATATCTTTAAATAATATTATAAATAAATAAATAAAAATACAAAAAATGAAAGACAATGCAAGACCTAAGACCTAGACATTCATCATCTCCTTCACACCTAATGCCGCAAAAACCCCGGATCCCCAAATCACTCTTCTTCCTCCTTTTTTTTGTCAAAACCGCAGATCTCACACCCAATTCTCTTTTTTCTCTATTGAAGTTTCTCGCCTTCATCTAGCACACGCCCATTCCTTCCTCCAACCTTTCCGTCGATTCTAACCCAAATCTTTCCCAACCTCTTTCCACCAAAGATATCACACCCCACCCACCATTATTTATTTATTATTTTAGTACTGAATTAAATAGGGGTTTAAGAGTCTTCTTTTAAAAGGATAAATATGTTATTAACATTTTCATTAAATGGTGGGTGGGGAAATAAGACACCGGGGTGGGAATTGATACTCGGTGTTTAATTGATACTCGGTGTTGTTATTTTATGGACACAGATGATCCTTAACGTACTCTAAGCTTTTTCTTAATTTTTTTTTTCGCCGAGGCCAACAAGGTTGTGGTCATACTCACTAAATTTCGGGGTACAACATACGTGCATCAATAACTAGTGAACATTCCCGCTTCTCATATTAAGATGTAGTCATGCACACCATATGCACATTACGGAAAAAATTTCACAAATTTCTGCAATTGGACACTTGAACCAAAAATTGTTTCATCTTAGTTTGTAGCACGTCAAAACTTGAAATTTATTCCACGACCCATAGGCCCCAACATGAAACACTAACCCTAATTTGACTTCTAAGTATTAATTCATCTGATTTCGAAGAGAGTGAAGTCCAAAGAGAGGTGAGAAGAGTGAGCTGGGTTTTGGGTTGACCCCATACCTCTGATTTCGAACAAAGGGATGCGAGAGAGAGGTGAGAAGAGAGTAGGGTTTTGTACCATATTTTATATTTTGGCTAGAAAAAACCATTTTTTTCGACGACTGAAGCTTTGGCAGGCATAGTAAGGTAGGGTGTTTAGTTCCAAGTTCCTTCATCAATGATTTATGGAATAAATGAGTTGTTTGTAAGATGAACTAATACTTAGAAGTTAAATTAGTGTTTGTGTTTCATGTTGGGCCTATGAGTTGTGGAATAAATTTCAAGTTTTGACATGCTACAAAATTGGAATGGAACAATTTCTAGTTCAAGTGTCCAATTGCAGAAATTTGTGAAAACTTTTCTGTAATGTGGATGTGGTGTGCATATGGTGTGTATGGCTACATCTTAATATGAGAAGCGAGAATGTTCACTAGTTATAATGCACGTATGTTGTGCCCCAGAATTTAGCGAGTATGACCACAACCTAGTTGGCCTCGGTGAAAAAAAATTAAGAAAAAGCTTAAAGGACGTTAAGGATCATGCGTGTCCATGAAATAACGACAACGAATATCATGTTTTCCATGTGCACGGTTAAGCTGTGATTATTATACATAATAAGACCTTTCAAACTGCCACTGTAACCTTATATACGTAAAAATTATGTTTTAATTGCATCCACTATGCTAATAGGTTGCCGTTAACGTTTCTCATTAATTCGAAAAGTAGCTCGTTGCTCGATCTCTAGTTATGTGCATATCATGTGCATGTACTGTACATATGATGTGCATGTGGTGTGCATATAGTGTATATGGTGGTGATGTCACAGGTGATGATGTCAAATTTTTATTTCGAAAAGAGAGCTGCGAGCTCTAGATTTTTGGGTTGGCTCAGATCTGTGAGCATATCATGTGCATGTCGTGTACATACAGTGAGCAAATCCTGAAAAATTCATCCAACAAAACACCAACATTTAATGACTGGGCTTTGTTCCCACCCTCGATGAAAGTCCAGTGGCGGTGGTCTCGAGCCTCGGTTGTTTGTCATGTCGCCAGAAAATGGCCGGAAAACTCGCGACCTGCTTGAGTTTCAATCCCAACGATCAGGGATGAGATTCATGACAAGGCTAGGTGTTTTGGACTTGATGAGATGAAATTGGTGGTGGCTTTGATTTGGACGGTGTTGGTTGGCATGACAGTGCACCATGTGTGCACAGTGAGAAGGGGACAGAGTGCGTGAGGAAGAAAGTGAGAGAGAGAGAGAGAGAGAGAGAGAGAGAGAGAGAGAGATAAGAAAATGGGAGGAAATAACCCATTTATACGTGGATATTTTAGTAATTTCGAATTTTTGCATAGTATGCATGGCTTGTGATCCCATTTTAGGATATTTCCCTACTTTTATTTAGTTTCATAGTGTAACATCAACTTCCTTTACTCTCCACTCTCTATAGTTTTGTTTTTGGTTAATTATGCTATAATCATTTTTTTTTTAAATTTTTTTTCCCATGAAAAAATATTTGCAATTTATCCAATTGTTCTGTTGTCTTGCAATTACTTGAATCCCCTAACGCATCCTGTAAAGTTTCTGCAAAATAGAAACGATAAATCTTTGTGGGTTATTTATCTAGATTCTAGAATACAAATATGTTTGTTTTCTTTTTCCAAATTAAATCAGTGGGATCTTGCACTAAATTGTAAGTTGACTCTATTCACGAACTTTTATTGCGCACTAGCAGTTTACTTGCTTAAATATACAAGGGTCTGTTTGGTAGCGTTTTATAACATGAGTTTTCGTTTTACATATATATTAGTGTGTGTAAAATGCGTTTATGTTGTTTTGAACACAATATACAATATTTGGTTTAGGTTATGTAAAGCTTTAAATTGATGTTTATATGTTTTTCAAGAATAAAATCTAAAAAAGTTAAAAACATAAAATTAAGTAGTATACAACAAACGTAGAATTTGTTAATGAAAAAAAATTCATGCACCCCAACCACCATTTATGACACAATCACGACCGCGGCCACCATATGCATACCATATCGGACCATTGTGACCATTATCTCCAGCACCATCACTTTTGTCACCATCTCTACCACCATGGTCTTCACCACTATGACCACCACCTCCCAACCATCATTGTTACTAACTCTTACTTTTTTTACCCTTTAATTGTTGCCACCACCCACAGCCCCCTACCATTAATAATATTAACATTTTCACTACAGCCAACACCTCCGACCACCATTGTCATCACAACCACTATCATTGTTGCAACTACATTACCGACCACAACCATGTTAATATTTAATATTATAAAAACATTTAAACCAAACACGAATTTAATAATAATTTCCATTTTAGATTGGGTACCAAACACATTTCCAATATTTTCTCTCTCATAAAATCTTTCTTCGGATTAAACTATTAAACGCATTTTTAGAAAATAAACTTGCAAAACTACATTTGTCATCCTTGTTTTACAAAACAGTGCTTCGAAATTCGTTTAGTAAAATGGAATTACTAGACATGCATGCCTAAAAGTTTGAAAGCTATTTTGTTTTGCAAACGTTATATTGGTAAGCATCCAACTATATGAAGCGTCAAATTAAGGACTGAGAAATATAATGTAATATGCTATAACTTTATAACATCAAAATCATTATAATAAATTAAGCCGATCAAGCAAGTATACCTATATATATAGCCAGCACTTGCTAATGTTAATGGAAAGAGCCATGCACGACTCAGTTAATTAATGTTAATCACCTCTATACGTATATGTGTGTGTTAATTCTAATCAACTTCCAAAGTATGATTAGTACTAATGTGTCCTTATTACGCGACCGACCTATCAATGCAATATTCGGATCAGCAAAACCATGCATGCATACATGCATGTTAATTTGCATTACTGGATTCCAATCCAGGGTATTACACTGCCAACAATAAATCAACTTATGGGTTTCATCGGACAAGGATGTCTCAACCGATCGATGCTCCCAAGAGTACTTTACTTCATTAAGTCCCCATACAGTGCAAGTGTGCTAGCCAGCAGTTAGCTTCCTAATTGTTTCCAGCGACATGCATAGAAAAGTCCTGTAAATACAGCTTTTGCACTTTTTCCTTTCTTTTTAACCGATATTATTAATTGGTGAACAAGAAATAGAACATATACAAGAATAAACACTCTTAATTACTTGAATTACAAGAGTTTTCAAAATAATATGCGCCTCAATTTCAACAAGACCAATTAACAAAAATGATTGAATAATTTCTTTGATCATAGGACGGTGGAGGGAGGTTTGTTACCTATTGGTTTAGGAAGCCATGTGGTCTAGAGTACAGCATGCTATAAATATTAGAGGTTTGGGAGTACCTGTTTCATTTTCAAACAAATAAATAAGTCTTAGGGTACATTAATGAGTTGGGCAACTTTGAGCTACAAGGGAGGAGTTGTAACCTAGTGGATGGGAAAAACTTGTACCCTAGAATTTCTCAAGGGCAAGCAATGTGACGATTTTAATTTTTTCTTCCCCCTCTCTTGTGGCATGGGTTTGTGATTCATAGAAGAAACAACTTGGCCGGTCGGTATTTTTTATTTAATTTAATTAATATAATTATACAACAAAATTTTCATTGGATATATGTATAAAAAGTATAGACCAAATCTTTGCTGAGGAGAATTTGTTGCTATACCAGGGGGGTTCAACTACCACCTACCTTTTATCGTGGCCAGCAAACCATGTTTATGAACAATCAATACCTTTAACTCCCATCTGTTGGTAACTTGGATTGTCAATTGCCATTGCAATGCAAGCCATACCCCTCTCTCTCTCTCTCTCTCTCTCTCTTCAACTCTCCCACACGCTTTAATAAAATGTAACATGGGGTTTTCTCTTAACTTATAGATAGGGAGAGGGAGGAAGTTTGTCCCATGTTTGCTTTCATCAGCCATTTGTAGATAGTGAAAGTGAGGCTGCCCCACCTCCTACCTCCTATATTTCTTCTCTTATTTCAACCATTGGGTTTTCTATTAAGAGAGAGATCAGAGGAACAAGGAGCTCTCAGCTATGGCATTGCAGTCTGCACACTGAGACTCTTCTCACTCTAACCCTAAACCCTATTTAATCCATCATCACTAATATTAGGGGTTTGGTGTGTGCGTTTTTTGGGTCCTTGTTACCTTTGCTACATATGGCTGCAATGAGGAAAACCAAATCGTTTTTAATGTTGGTCGGAAGAGTTATAAACGAGGCTGTGAGCTTCTTTGTGTTTTCGGTTCTCGACCTTGTGGATTTCATCCTTTGTTTTGTGTACAAAGTTGCTGATTTTTTCATCGAAGCCGAATGGAAGCCTTGCTATTGCTCCTCCTCCAAGGAATCCATTACCGGTAGTGGAAAAATCTTGGTTTCAGAACAAGGCGAGTCAAAAATCGTGTGCCTTAGATCAACCAAGCTGCAGCTTGAGGAGATCTCGGACACGCTCTACACCCGCCCTTCGCTCTTGTCCGAGGCCTCAAAGTTAAGCATGAAGGTGATCAAGAAAGGAACTGTGAGATCCACCTTCACGGTCAACTCTACCATTGTTGAAATGCTTCAGGGAAAGATTGGAGGGCAGCATTTGCATCCGATCCCAAGGTGGTCGGATTGTGATTGCAAATTTTGCACATCTTGGACCTCTAATTGCAAAGAAACACTTTTTGTTAAAACCGATGGACCTAGAGGTAATTAACCTAAAATATATTTTTCATTTTCTTAAGCTCTACAAGAACATATATGTGACATTTTTTATATTTAATTTTAGTGATTTCAGAGTATAAGGGACAAGAAGATGTGCTATTCATACATGGGTTCATTTCATCATCAGCATTTTGGACAGAGACATTGTTCCCGAACTTTTCAAGTGCTGCAAAATCAAGTTTTAGGCTTTTTGCCATTGATCTGTTAGGGTTTGGGAGGAGTCCAAAGCCAACCGACTCCATGTACACGCTCAGAGAGCATTTGGAGATGATTGAAAGATCTGTGCTTGAACCCAACAAAGTTAAATCCTTCCACATTGTGGCTCATTCTTTGGGCTGCATTATTGCCCTTGCTCTTGCTGTTAAATACCCTTCCTCCATCAAGTCCCTCACCTTACTTGCACCTGTAAGTTTTTAAACATATGTATGACCCTTACCCCACTCAAATCTTACAATAAGATTCTAGTTTAAAACCGCGTAGTTTTAAACTTGACACTTATTTCACCACAGTTTTATTTCTTTATTTCTGTTTATTTTTTTGGCAATCTAATTGAATACATCGAAAACAATCAGAAGACAGAAATAAACAGAATTGCACAGAAAATAAGAAAAAAATATGCAAAAATCATTTTCGTTAGACATAACCACAATATTACCGAGTTAATTGTTTTACATTCTTCAACAGTTGTATTATGTTATCACATCCAATAAAGGTTTACATTTATTTGGGGTATTATTTGTGGACAAGTTTGGGCCAAGTTTTGGCTTTAAACTAGATTTGAGTAATTTTCTTATTTTTTTCTTAACATATGACGTGGCAGCCATACTACCCAATACCAAAGGGTGAACAAGCAACACAATACGTGATGAGGAGGGTGGCGCCGCGGCGGGTGTGGCCGGCGATTGCATTCGGCGCCTCCATTGCTTGCTGGTACGAGCACATCTCAAGAACCATTTGTTTGCTCATTTGCAAGAACCACCGGTTTGTGGAATTTCTCACCAAACTTGTCACCAGAAACAGGTAAATGTTCATCACCGTCCATTGTAGAATATTATTGTAGTGTTCCATTCCCAATTACCCAAAAAGCCTATTTTCAGACACACCAAATCGTGTTATATTATTCTTATCTGCTATTAATTTCCCCACCTTAAAAACAGTACTTGTGGGACAACTTTTTAGATTTTTTATGTGTGTTAGATTGATTGGTCCAACAGTGTGGCCAACAGATCCTAAACCCACCCATATGTAACCAGTAACTGCATGCTGGCAACCTGCTTATGTGATGGTTGGGCTACCATATAGTAACGTTGATTTTTACCACCACGAAACAAAAAGTAAACACTTCCCTTTAAATTTAATAGGGAAGGTAGTGCAATAGAAAAGACCATCTAAAGATGGGTCCAAGTTCTCATTTCTTCTCCATTGAGTGAGGGACATGAGTCAAATATATGAGACCAAATGTCACAAAACGATGGAGACCGATCGATAATTTGAAGTTCGACTTTAATTTTGTCGGGTCATTTATTATGCTGGAGAATTCTGCTGCAAAAGTTGTTACCTAAAAAAGAGTGGATGTTAATTAAGCATGAAAGATTGGTACAGAAGAAGATGATAGAGAGAGATTAAAAAGGAAAAATGAAAGTGCTGTATCGGCATAATAATTCAATACATTAAATGATAATTACATCCAACATACCAAATAGTGACACGTGTCACTAAATAGTCGATACTTGCAGTATGGCAGATGATTCAATAAAAAATATACGCACCATACTTCAAAATATTATTTTTCTAATACAAGAAATAGTTTATATTAATTAAACTAAATACGAAGAGAAAGTTTAGATTTGGTTGTAGAAAATAGAGCACACTACCATGTCAAACATGGTTGTTCATGCATGCATTACATCAAATATTAACATTTTTTACATAGGTAGGTGACATCCATCTGCGTTATTAATTCTGAATTTACAAGAAAAAAGAGTGTACCTAAATGTTATCGGTAAATATGCCAACTTTCATAGTGAATGAATTTGTTTTCTTTTGTACACTACAGAATAAGGACTTTCTTGCTCGAAGGTTTCTTCTGTCACACCCATAACGCAGCATGGCACACATTGCACAACATTATATGTGGCACCGCCGGCAAGATGGAGAAATACCTAGACGCTGTCCGAGACAATCTAAAATGCGACGTAAATGTGTTTCATGGCAAAGATGATGAACTTATCCCGGTCGAGTGCAGCTACAGCGTGCAATCGAAAATTCCTCGGGCTCGTGTGATGGTGATTGAGAAGAAAGATCACATTACTGTCGTGGTCGGAAGACAGAAAGCTTTTGCTAGAGAGCTTGAGGAGATTTGGAGAAATTCATCAAGCGGTTAAGATCAATAATTATGATCTTTAATCTGATGAGGGAATGTTGAGTCTATATGATTGCGCGTCTTAATTTCCAAATAGCAAAGAGGACTAGAGGTCGATATATAAAACTAGCCTAAGTTTATATGAAATAATGGGAGGCTCAATTTATTCCTCTTCTTCAACTGTGGAAGTCTCAGATAGGCACTTTAGCTGGCTAGCTTCACAACGTGAAAATTGCTACCCTGTGAATAGTGGGGTTGTTGTCGTGCCTGAAACCTTAAGTTATAAAATTATCAGCAAGTTGATGATAAGATAAAAAAGAACACAGAATTTAGTAAAAGCCTTTTTTTTTTCAAGTGTAAGATCACATGGTAAATAATGGTTTCAAAGTTTTATTATATGAATGGAATCTTGATGGGGCAAAGTATAAAAACAGGAGAAGTTGATTAATAAACTGAAGAAAGTTGAGATTCCACCATAAAATTAATATATGAGAAGTAGCACAACTTATAAGTTCATGCAAGGTCATTTTTTCCATAATGTGAGATTCTTTCTCAATATAAACAACTCTCATTTTCTCTCTCCATCTCGCTTGGTTTCTCCTTGGTTCTTAGCTCTCTCTCTCTCATTTCCATTTATATGACTGGTCAAAGTGAGATTAATCGAACATTGGAATCAAAATTATGACAATGAGGAAGATTAGGAAGTGGTTGTAATGGCAAACGGAGTTTTTCTTTTAACTTTACACTAGTTTATTTCTTATAGTTTAAATGAATTTAGTATAGATTATCAAATCGTTTGTATATAAAAAAA
The DNA here is from genome assembly GCA_035220775.1 of Malus fusca. Classification (NCBI taxonomy): domain Eukaryota; kingdom Viridiplantae; phylum Streptophyta; class Magnoliopsida; order Rosales; family Rosaceae; genus Malus; species Malus fusca. The sequence goes on along the minus strand of CM069072.1, from coordinate 23,088,793 downwards.
AAATAACAATAGGAAGTGGGAATGTTGGCAAAATTGGCATCCAATTGAACAAGGATAAAGAACACCTTTATTTGCAAAATAAGAACAATTGTTTTAAAATATAGTTGAATATGAGTTCTACGTGTAAAAAGATAATCTCTAACATTACCTTATAAAAAAGCCATTCTTCTCCGAGGAAGGCTCAAGTGGGAAATATTGTTTCTAGAAGAATGCTACTCAATCATGTACTTCTAATTGCCGACAAATGATACATACATGTATTAATATAAAATATTAAAATCTTAAAATGTTCCAAAGATTAAAATGTAGCAATATATTCATTAAATTTTCGGCATTTGGTGTAATTAAAAATAAGGGAGATCTTGAGTTCGATATTTTGTAAGCAGTGAATCTGTTTGATTTTGATCATGAGCATGGTACAATTCACAACTAACTTACTCCGAATCTAGAAATAGTGGATAACTGTAGTTCCCATTTTCTAAGAACTTTTTTTTTCAAAGATTAAAAGAATAACCTCCTCTTTCTTTTTGTTTTGTTGTGAAAGTCATCAAATATCAATGTGGAGATGTCACACAACTAAAAGACTATGTAGGTGGGGAAGACTTAATGCACCCCTTATATAGCAATTTATCTAACACTACGTAAGCACTGCTTTCTATTTCAGGAATCATGCAGGACCTTTACAACAAAGTACCTACTTTGCTTCGTTTCCCAAAAAAAAAAAAAAACAAAAGTACCTACTTTGCTTCGTTTCCAAAAAAAAAAACAGAAAACAAAAGTACCTACTTTGCTTCTTGCCGGTGGACACCTACTTTTTCCTAATACATTGCTTAAAATTCATTAGATTACCAAAAAACTTATACATAAAAAGTATTGTTGAGAAATTTGATTCTATGATCTATCGCACAACTAATCGTTTCGAGATTTTTATCTCTCACATGAACTTGAAGTATTGGATGTATTAGTTTTTATGGATCTTCCTCATCTTCTTTTTATTCTTGTAACATTTCGGATTTTTATTTTGTACTTTTAGATTATTGCTTGCAAGTATCTTTTTTCGGGTTATATTCTTCAGCTGATTGTAACCTTCTTTATTGAATGAAAAATGTCATTGGAAGTAGTGGATTGCTATGTTAGTTAGAATCTTCCACTTCAATTCACTATGTTCCATGTTCAAATTTTTATCTCTCCTTAATGTATAACATTGCTTGTACCAATTTTATTTTTTTTCCTTTCCAACACAAAAAAAAAAAAAAAAAAAAAAAAAAAAAACCAAATTTGATTTTAGTGGTTACATGGCGACCCATTCGAGTACGAGTCACTGATGATGTGGAGAGGCAAATTTCCAGCGACCAATTTCAGAAATCCTCTGTAAAAAAATATGCATGGTTGTAGTAGTAAATGCATGGTTCTTTGTTAGGTATAATTTACCAGGTCATGTTAATTGTTGGCATATTAATTTCTGAGTACTACACGTCTACAGTCCAAACAAACCAGAAACAAGTTCATAATAATTGTAGTACATAATTTTGACTTGCTGCACCAAATCTTGAAATGAACACCACTTCCATGGCCCAGTATTTATGTTTTGAGAGAAAATCTCCTGATTGACATGAGCAGATACGCCCAACTTTGACGGCATTATATTAGTGAGTAATGGTTTTTTTTTTTTTAAAGAATTATATTGCGAAACAGACGTTTTTATTATCATACTGTCAATTCGGTCATACATTCTAAAATAAATTGGTGTGATCAATTGTTCATATTAACATGGTGACAAAGAAAATTTCATATTAGGATGAGAGAATATTGCAAATATGGTAATTCACCCTATACGTTCGATAATCAGAACCATTCAGCTTCTAAATGATTTCCGATTCAGATGGTTTTTTGTAAGGATAATCTTCAAATGAAGATTATGTTCAATTCCAATTATGGAATTTATACAGTGAAGATATCTTATTTACCAAATGTAGGATATTTGCATTTCCTATTGGAATACAAGTATTATCTTGATATTTATATGTAGATTATTAGCTTGTTTAGAAGTACTCTTAAAATGACCGAAAGCACTTTTGGTAAAATTGTTTTGGGTTTCAAAAACATTTAAAGTGACTTTCATATTTACTAAGGATTGGTTCCAAACTTTCATTAAAAGTACTTTCAGTCATTTTAAAAGTATTTTCAAACGAGTAATATAGGAGGGTTAAATTGCTTCTAATATGCAGTGAGTAGTTGAGTTACTGAAGTGTGGGCCGTTGACTAACATAGGAATTTACATAAATAATAGTGAGGCAAATGGTATTTTTTGTCCACACGGCTAGTATTCATGCAGGTTGGTGAAGGAAATTACCTAATTTGTTCGCTGATGAAAGAAACTGAAAGAACGGAAACCATATCGCAAGTCAAGTCTTATTGTATATTTTGATGTACGTAGTTGCTAATATCATCATGGGCCAAGCCAACTACATTGACAGCATTATAGGTTCGTAATAAGTATTGAGAGAAGCAGGTAATATAGGTTGACAGAAATTAAGAAGGGTATTGTATTTGTACATCAGCTAAAAAGATGAAGGAAGGTGATGGTAATGCTATGAATTAATGTCATTGTGCTAATTATGTTTCATGGAGAATGTTCTCTAGCAATCTAATTTGGCATTTATATGGAATATTGAATAATTTTTTTCTATTTTGAATGAGTGTTTGACGCAGCGTAATAAAGAAAAAGGATATTAAACGATAACTTAAAAGAAAAGTACACTAGAATCATGTAAAAAGTACGAGAAAATCTCAAAATTTTGAATGACAACTGAAAGATAACATTCTTAATACATAAACATCCTATTTAAAATACCAAAAGCATCCCTAAAACTAAAATCTTAATAAAACCTTGGAAAAGATGGATTTTGGCCGAAATACTTGTATGTCATGGCACAACAGTGAGTTTGACGTGCTTTGCTGTTATCTCTGAAATGGTGGGTTATGCGCTCTGCCGTTTTATTCTTGTTACCCAATGTGTATGGTTTGACTTAATTTTCAATCCATTCCACAATTTGATTTACATTAGTATTCAAATTTACAGTTCTACAACCTTTTCTTTTATGTCAAATAATTTCGCAATATATACATGAGCATCCGTCTCTCAACATTAGTATGACAAGAAACAAATTACTACCCCGCATTCATTAAGCATCTTAATCAATTGATGATGAGATGCAAGTTCCATAGCATAAAAGGATATAGATAAAGATACTCCAACTATGAAACAAACATTCATTTTTTAATGACTAACAATAAATATCATTACAACTAATAAATTTATTGACCTATTATCGATACAGTTAACACACTTGTGTTTTTTAATAAACAGCGGACATCATGAAAAAAATTTCATGATATAGAGGTTCTAGTCCATCAAATTAACCAATAACACAAAAATGTGAATTATAAAGCTACTACTGTTGCAGTCCTATTGAATTATGAATGTGATTGTGTAAATCCTAATGTATCTAGGAGTATTGTATATTCCCTTTAGTAGTTTCCTATTAGAGATGTAATCCTATTAGGGTAAGAATTCTACATATCCTACTACTATAAATAAAAGCATAAGGTGGTAATACAACACATACCTCAAAATTACATATCTCTCTTCTCTCTCTGTTGCTGCCGGTCCCTCTCCATTTCTGTCTTTATACAGTTCAGTCAAATAGACCTATAATAACTACTAGTTTTTGCAAAATTTAGCGGATAAAAGTGAGAAATTGATGGATGGATGGCAAGAAGAAAGTTGGTTTTATTGTCCGTACCTCACCGTGGACAGCGAAGGAGAAATGGGCCTTGCTTAGAAGTTCCTGAGTAGCTACTTGAGCTAAGCCCACTATTTAGAGTGGCTCATTCTTCAAGCCCATAGCAGCTACATGTTCCTAAATTTTTGGCCTACCAAAATGAAGGATACAATGGATAGATGATGCACTACAATATATGTACCTTAATTATATCCTTCATTTTAGTAAATACATTTAACCAACTAATCAAAACTATCTGAGGCTAATGGAGGTAACTTTACACAAACAACTAATTAGATAATAACGCATGTCCAACTACTTTCAAAGAAGTATTTTTGACAGAAATAGCAAAGTTAAACTAAACTTGCTATTTCATGCAGAACAAAACTATTTTTAACAGAAGTAGCAACTCAATTAGCAAATTATAAAAAGTAATAACTCATCTTTCAAAATATACAAAGATGAGTTGTTACCTTTTCAATTTGACAAATCGGTTCCCACAATATATTTTAATGTAAGTATTATTTACTTATTCACCCAATCACATTAGCTAATGCTACTTCTTTAAAACAATAATATATAAGAAGGAAAATAAAATTTAAAAAAAGTAATGACTCATCTTTCAAAATATACAAAGATGAGTTGTTACCTTTTCAATTTGACAAATCGGTTCCCACGATATATTTTAATGTAAGTATTATTTACTTATTCACCCAATCACATTAGCTAATGCTACTTCTTTAAAACAATAATATATAAGAAGGAAAATAAAATTTAAAGAGTTGGTAGAACTGTTGAAAAGTGGGTTAATGTCATAAACTTTAAAGGTAGCAAAAAAGTGTCAAGTAAGTTAGCAAATTACACTTTCAAACAAATTTTGCAAACCCCTTAGTGATGCTCTAAGAACGAATGAAAATAAAGGTAGCAAAAAAGTGTCAAGTAAGTTAGCAAATTACACTTTCAAACAAATTTTGCGAACCCCTTAGTGATGCTCTAAGAACGAATGAAAATGAAGGATAAAATGTACTAGGGGTGCAAGTTGAATTGAAAATTTCAATCTGAACCAAAATATCCATTCTGAGTCCCAACACTCTTGAAAATTTGGAAGATTTGGATCGCATTTGAAATGTACCTATCCAATCTAAATTATGAAATTCTGATCCGAGATTTCTCACGTATTCTTATTTATCATGTTTACTTATATATTTAGATATGCTTTATTTCAAATTTGTATATTTAATCATACTTTTATATATTAAAAATAAAGAATATAATCATATGTACTTTTATCTTGTCTAACATGATTTTATGCCATACAAACACGTAGCGGCCTACAAATATCTCCAAAATTACGGAAAAAATATTGATGGTGGATACATAAAAGTTTAAAAATTTTCAAAGTCTTGCAAAACATAGGAAACCCGAACTATGTTATGAAAATTCTAAGATAAAACCAATTACGAAATTTTTAATAAATTTTGATAATCCAAAATTCATTGAAACTAATAGTTGATTTCCAAACTGTTTTGGATTGACATTAAAATGTTTGTTTCCAATTCGATGTGACCAAAAATCAGCCCTAGAATATATGTACTATAGCATATGGGGCTATGGAAGCAATTATGTCCTCTTGACCAATTCTAGTATCAGTCGTAACAATTCATGTATTGGGACTCCACATGTTTGCAAAATCAATTTGAGGATTCACAATAACCACCTATGCATGAGCATAAGCAGCCCACGAGGGTGAATTTTCAGCACATGTTCCATAGATGAAAAGTTATTGTTTCTAACGAAGGAGTATAGATATAGAGAGTTATCTAGACAAACAAATTTTGAAGTAACTTTTCAACATTCTGGCTTAGTTTTGTATATGCTGGGCTCAACAAATCAAGACCAACAAATTAGCACATGCCAACCAAATCACACATGTTTTTTTAATCTATATTTTCAGTATCTTTCTATGATTCTTGATTTCTTTCATCCTGGGATACGCATGTGTGTTTTTCAACGTCCCTACTAGCTTCTTGAATTGTACAATTGTATTTGATCACTTCTGGTGTCATATTCCAAACATCATACACGCCTTGTACGTTAGCTAATCGAGAATAGACATGTCAAACTTTTAGTGGACTTTGTGTTCCATTTGATAAATATCATTTTATTTTCAACTTTTATTTTTATGTCAAAGAGAAATTATATGAGGTAAAGGAGATTATATGAAAACAAATACTCGAAAGTAACACTTTAAATAGTTGTCATTTTTTGGTTTTAGTTGAATAAACCTACGTAAACAAAAAGTCCTACATTGTTCATCTAACACAACAAATCACAACTCATATTAAATAGTTTCACTTCTTATTGTATCGAAGTTTTTTGTATAAAACCTACACACTTATTGATTACACAGATGATGAAATATAGACAGTATTAATGCTATTTTTAGTGACCACAGCCCGCCTCTCTGAAACTGTAAGCTTTGTACTGTTTTGAAATGTTGTTGTCATACTAAGGACAAGTACCTTGCCACGTGATGAAAACATGTACACACAGAGTAGAGACTACGAATGTAGGATTTTTGTGAGTTGCTTGGGGAACTCGTCTCATCAGTCATATTCTGAAAACTTATTGCATTTGAATTGTTTGTCACCAGTATCTGTCTTCATTTGAAAGATTGACAGAAAGTTTACTGGTTTTCTCCATTTCACCATGTGAGAAATTTTAGAACACGGAAGTGAAACAGTTTCCTTTTGGATATCTGCTAGGTTGACACAATGACACGGCTTATATTTTGCTTGCATTTCCTCTTAATTAGGTTAAATCAGCTTGAATTCTTTCTTTTTTTTACGTGTCACCTACGAAAGACTACAGAGGTTATCATATGGACTATTGATTAGGGTTTAACGTATGGTACAATTAATATTGGGAAGGACTACAGAAGGTTATTCATTGTCGCTGGATTTATATGAATTTTGAAATTTGTACATCATATAAATTAAATCACATTCATCCAATCACAAATAGTACAATAGTAATGTAACGCGAAGATATTGATGCGCCTATCTATTAGGGGTGTTGACCAGCTTGAAACTGTCAATTTTAATCAAATTCTCATTTGATCCAAAATGGATTCGATGTAAGATTTTAGGGAGTTTTAACGAAAAAGTCCGCGGTACTGTTCACTTTAACGAAAAACCATATTTTTACACTAAAAAGTTAATTCTGTTACTATTCATTTTACCATTTATTTTGTCCTTATCATAAAAACTCAAAGTTTTTAAGTTCTTTTCATTAGTTTTCCTAAGATTTTACTATAGATTACAGTCTGACATATAGTTAGAATCCAATTCAATTTCATATATACGTGTGTTCTTGGATTGAATTGACTTGGGAATTGGTTTTTAATGAAAAAAAAATATATTGAAACACAAAATTATCATCAAATAGGATACAACACTAAAGCTAATTTTATAAAGTTAGATGTGAATCATTTGTTTACAAGACCCAAACATAATAAAATAACTAAATAGGAATTTGGTTTAGGTCAATAAAATATTTCAAATTTTGGTTAGATAGGTTGATGGCCATTTATTTTCCAGCATATATATATTCAGCGAAGGTCAATAAAACCAGTTTTCATGTCCAATTAAGGTTAATGCCACATACGAAAATTATATTTCTCTTTATTGGTCTTTGCTTTATTTATTTATTTTTATTTATTTTTATTAAAGAGAAGAGAGGATTCAGAACTATTATTTTAGGGAGTATAATGTCACATCCCGGTCCGGGTCCACCACATCCCGGGCCCGTTCCACCACCGTAGCACGATATTGTCCGTTTTGGGCTTACCATTCCCTCACGGTTTTGTTTTTGGTAACTCACGAGCAACTTCCCAGTGGGTCATCCATCTTGGGAGTGCTCTGGCCTCCTTCTCACTTAACTTCGGAGTTCCTACGAAACCCGAAGCCAGTGAGCTTCCAAAAGGCCTCGTGCTAGGTAGGGATGAGAATATACATTATCAGCGATGTGGGATGTTATATATATATAACAAGGTACATAAAGGAATGCTGATAATGAAATTCATAATAAAATAAGTTGGTAGGGTCTCTCCTACAAATAATTATAACAATTGTACAACAAAAGCAACTACCCCTTACTAGGGAAAACGCATGTAGGCTCCTAATATATTGTCCAAAAGAAATACAAGGATAGGTATAAGCAACAATTGCGCCCTACGAGGACAACGCATGTCACTTGTGCAATTGTGCCCTACACCGTGAGAATAGTGCAACGGGCAAAGCAACAACCTGGATAAGCTGTGAAGCTTGTGTAAGTGTCCATAACCCAATTATGTGATAATAATAAAACAGGTCCATAGATCACAATTTAGAAACATCAATGGTAAAACCATACTTTATAAAAATCATGAACAACTCGCTGAAAATCCTTAAGGAGTCACCTATATGTACATCGACTTTTCTAAATCAAACCACAAAGGTTTTCAAATCTCTGGTCTATGCTTATGCTAAAAACTAGACCTAGAGTTAAATAGTTCGGTTGAAGCTCACAACTTCTAAGTTTCCTCATTCCAGACCAACTCAAAGGAACTTGAAGAAGTAGAGGGATTCCGGACCACTCAACGGAATCCAACGAATACAGGGTTTCATACCAACTAAATGGAACCAGATATGAGTTGGGATTTTGGACCACTTAATAGAATCTAATAGAGATAGAGTTCCAGACTATTCAAATGGCAGTGGGCGGCAAAGTTGTAGGAAGAGGAAATTCAGATCACTCAATGGAATCCGAATCGAACACGTTTTCGAACCACTCAGCAGAACCTTGTCACGCCGATCCCGAGATACGCCAGGGATCGACACTTGTCAGCTGAAAGTACATAAAGTCAGTTGGGACTCATACATAATATATCAGACAATCAGCAGAAATGAAAATTACAAATAAGGGGAATAAACCCTATTCTCAAGTGCACTGCATACACCAACTACACCCCTTGAAAACCTCTTTCTCTAACCGCTACATGTACTTTACAAGAAACAACCCTACACCATGAGAATCATGCACTAGGCAAAGCAAAAATCCGTATAAGCTGCAAAACTCGTGTGAGTGACAATAATACAAGGTATGTGAGTTAAAAACAACATTTTACAATCCTTTATATATATAAAATAATCTTCACTCACAACTCTCTAGACATCCAACCGTATTTTCATGATTAATTCACATATGCACTAAATCATCTTTTTCATATATAATAAAATCATAGGGTTAGATGCCAAATCATAAAGTTCCACGTTTCAAAACCTCTCATGGAATCATATAACAAGGATACAAAAAGTAGGGTTCCAGAACCTCTCATGGAATCAGATAGAAACTGTGCACAAAGTTCCTAAACCTTTCAAGGAACCAGAGTAGGATTTTAGAACCTCACATGGAATCCGACATGATGTAGGTCCATAACCTCTCATGGAACCGAACAAATGTAGCATTCCAAAGCCATTTATGGAACCTACTAGAAGTCAAGTAGGATTCCAGAACCACTCATGGAATCAGGAAGCAAAGTAACAAACTAGGGATTTCATATCCCCACATGAAATGAGAAAAAAAATATACAAGGTATCAGTCATTTACTAGCCATCTCAGTTCGCAAACATTTCAAATATACATACATATACATTTTGTAAAGTATATCGGTACCTAGGTAATGACCATTTGTAAATCCATGTTTTGTGTATATAACAAGGGTATTTCATATGCAAAATACTTCATCATATAATATTAAATTCAACTCACCTAGAATCCAACGCACTTCCAGAATCAACACAATTGAATCATCATGCAAAACGAGATGCACGTCACCAAGACATCACATGTCTCTGATGAGCCAACAATGCTCCGATAGAACCTAACATCGTACACAACACTTCACTTAGAAAACTTATCAAGATTGACATGCAAAATGAGGCATAATATTACCTGCAAGTATATCGAGACATATGTAAACCAGAAACGACTGATGAGTCAACTAACCTCCATCAAGCATCAACAACATTCTATTCTAATTTCACGACGATCAAACTATCAAATTGTTGTTAATTACGAAAATCGTACAGTAGTATAATTATACCAAAGTCGAAAATCAAACCATCGTATCAAATTTCAATAAATGAACTTTGGATATAGGCTCAGGACATTGAGAACATCTTTCAGTCCAAAAGCCATGTTTTCAAGTTTTCCCACGCATCGCCACAAACCCATTTTTCCGACTACCTCTAAATTATACTATATTTTATAGGCATGTAGAGCTCAACATAAGCAACAACTTTTATACCTGTGACGAAGTGCAAAAGTTGATGAAAGACGGTCAATTCTCCAGTAAAAGTGGCGGGTGCCTAAAACTTTTTGGTGTCAATTGGTCCAATGACGTCAGGGTTAGGTTTTACTCTTGGGATGAAGAGCTATAAAACCCAGGTGGTGGTGCCAATCGCCGCTTTGCGGATTCACTGGAAAATAGAAAAAGAAGCCGCCAGACTCGTGGGATAGGTTGAGGAAACCTCAAACTTCGCAACCTCTAACCACCACGTATGGTGTTTCTTGGGTGAGTTTTGTAGGGGAAGTTTGAGCTTCACAATGGTGGTTGTGACGTCGAAAAAATTTGTCAGAATTGGATTGAATTTGCGTCGAAAAACGTCGAAGTAGCGTGGATCGGTGGAGTCAGTGGGTCGCGATTTGGGCCGTGGGATTTCTGGTATTTATGGTTTCCTGATATGGCGAGTTTCCAAATTACCAAATTGTCCTTCACCACTGAAGGTAATAACTTCTTCGTTTCAACTCTAATTTACGAAAGGTTTTTGCCTACATGCTCGTGGGATCGAGCTCTATCCACTTATTCTAAACTCACCTCCAAACACTGAAGTAAAATTTAAAATGACAAAAAACCCTTGAAATCTTAACCAAAGGCACCAACTTTACTCCCACCATCTTGCAACAATCACCATGTGCCATTTCTACAACTATTATTGTCATTACCACCTCATAAGACCACTTAGTCATGGTCATGATCACCATTTTAATAATGAAAACTTAACAATAATAATACTACTTAATAAAATGGTCATTAAAAGTCATGACAATTCACATAATTTATTAAGTTCTAGCTTTGAACTCTTTAGAATTATGCAAAAACCTATCATATAACTGTTTGGAACTAGATCTGTCATCTCTCATTCGAGTCAAGTGAGCGCGCGTTCGAGTAGAACGAGCACACGTTCGAGTCGAGTTGAGTGAGCGCGCAATTGAGTCTAACAACGTACTTCCAAATAATGAGCTACGTTTGTTATCCCTCGTTCGAGACGAGCGAGCGTACTTCAACGTGTAGTTAATTTCCACGTCGGCTCACTCGAACACTTCTTAATCCAAGTGAGCCAATTCATTTTCTTACCATGTTCGTGATCCAAATGAGTTTTATAAAGTTAGTGCTTGTGATGAAGCGAGAATAGAGTTTTTAAAGTTCAAATCTTAAGCGTGAACTATGGAGAATATCATAGCAAAAGAAACATATTAATTCCAAATCAAGGCTGATGTAGGCAATTGAGGTTAATGGAATCAAGGCTTACAAGCTTGTAACAGGTTTGAATGAAAGTAGAATAGGATAAATAAGATCGTCTAGGTCATTTGTTAATGGAGGCAATCAAGACTTAGCTTTCCATTCTACTCTAGATAGAATTTATTTATTTTTAATTTTTTTTCTTAAATTTCATGTTTACCCAGCACTTCAATTCAGTAATTTAAAGTTTATTTCAATAATTTTATTTTAAATTTAGATTCGTTTTCCCTTCACACTTTAATTTTTAATTTGGATAATTTTAGTTTATATTTATGTTTGTTCGGATTGATGCAATTCATTGTTCACACTCACATCACCTATTACACCAATGATAACCTAACAAATGACCTTGAAGGTCCTATTTATACTATCTAATTTCATTCAAACCCGTTACAATCTTCTAAGTTTTGATTGTCTCCATCAGCCTTGATTTGGAATTAATACATGTCTAACTTTTGCTACGATCTTCTTCACATTTCATGCTCAATATTGGAACTTTGAAAACTCTATTCTGCTTCATCACAAGCACTAACTATGTAAAACTTCTTTGAACCACAAACTTAGTAAGAAAATGAACTGTGCTCACTTGAATTAAGACGTTTTTGAGTGGGTCAACTTGAATTTTTACGGAATGATTGTCATTGAATTGAATTGCAGTTGAATTGAATTTAAAACCCCATTCCTTTGGTTATTAGAAAAAATAGAGATTTCAATTGGATTAAAAAATCACATATCAATTGGTTTAAGAACACTCAATTTTCATTTGATTGGAGGAATCCTCGGATTTGATAGGAAGTTGTGGCTCATAGCCCCTTGTTGTGAGTATATTTATAATTTGTTAAAAACAAAGAAAAAATTATTGATTAAGGAAATCACCGTTTATTACTATGGACAAGGATTGTCTGCCCTCCCACTTCTGGTGCCCTCCTATGCCCTCCTGTTTGTGTGGTCACGGTTAAGCTACATCAACATTTTATATTACTATTCATTTTTGTCTTATTATCTTTATAAAAAAATAATATAAAATGTTGACGTGGCTTAACCGTGACCACACAAAACAGGAGGGCACGGGAGGGCACCGGAAATAGGAGGGTACGGGAGGACACTGGAAGTAGGAGGGCAGACAATCCTTGTCCTATTACTATAGCACTCCAAGTTGGACAAAGATTGTCTGGCCTCCTTGTTCCCGTGCCCTTCCATGCCCTCCTGTTTTTGTGATCACGGTTAAGCCACGTCAACTTTTATATTACTATTTATTTTTGTCTTATTATCTCTATAAAAAAAATATTATAAAATGTTGACGTGACTTAACCGTGACCGCACAAAACAGGAGGGTACGAAATGGCATGGGAACAAGGAGGGCAGACTATCCTTGTCCCTCCAAGTCTCCAATGAACTGAGTCATGACCCCACCTCACTCACAATATATATGTGAGGTCTTATAAAGAGCTATCCTCACGTCAGCGACAACATCTGCACTATTCCTCATCATAGTTAGTAACTTAGTGATGAAAATAAATCTAGTCCTCTGGAAACTGTGCATACTAAATTATGCTAAAGTTAATATCATGTTTTATGGTGGCAATTGTGCTTTTATCACACGGACATAAATTACTCCATTTTGTGGATGTACGCGGATCCAAACATTAGAAAATTATATTTTAGTCCTTAAAAATGATTACTTTTAAATAAATACCGTAAGGAAGGGTGTTCATTGGGTTTCTTGGGAACGGATAAGAATGTAGAAACACAATGGCGGTTTGGGCTTCAAAGACATTCAATGTTTCAATCTTAGCCTTTTTGGCTAAGATTGGATGAAGGCTTATTCACAATCTAGAGTCCCTTCTTGCCACTGTGTTGAGAGATAAATACTTTCCGGGGAAGACATTCAGGGAAGCAGGTGGTGGAAGGGGAACGTCTTGGGGCTGGAAGGGCATTTTTGAAGCACACAAGGTGCTAGATAACGATATTCGGTGTCAGGTGGGTGATGGAACCTGCATCAATATTAGGGAAGACCCGTGGTTCCCCAAACCTTCTACCTTCAAGGCTTAGACGCTGGAGGGCCTGCAAGGAATTATGGTCAGTGAGCTAATTGATCCAGTCTTAATGACTTGGATGACTGACGTCATCTCTGCAGGATTTTACAAGGACGATGTTGCACAGATTCTCAGTATCCCCTTAAGCAGAAGCGGGCGCAGTGACATGTTGGTCTGGCACTACTCTGAGAATGGGTCATAAATGGTTAGGTCTAGATACGGGGTTGCATTGGGGCTTTTGGAGAATGGAGCACTGGGGAGGAAAGGAAGGGGATCGCCAAGTTTGAAAACGAACATCAACCAAGTGTGGAACAAGATATGGAGTTTAGAGGTCCCAAACAAAATGAAATTCTTTGTCTGGAAGTGTTGTAATAATGCTTTAGCAGTCGGAAGAAATTTGAACAGAAGACATATGCATATTGATAATGTATGTGACGTGTGCAACCAAATTGATGAGACAGAAAACCACATATTCTTCAGGTGTGAAATCAGCCACCTATTTTGGTTTTGCTCCCCAATGCAACTTAACTCATTTGAGTTGGAAGGTGCTGATTTCCTGGCAACTTGGGTGAGTTTTTGCAACCGAGTCAAAGGGAAGGAGAACGAAGGTGAAATTTTGCAAGAATTTGTTTTTGGGCTCTGGCGTCTTTGGAAAAACAAAAATGAGATGGTTTTCAAGGGTGGTCACCGACAACCTTTAGAGATTCTGGAGCTTTGGAAAAGGAATATTTCCGAGTTTAGAGATGCGGGAATGCAAGGGGACGAGGGTGCAAATCAATATGAGCCCACGATGGTTGAAGCGCCGACAAGATGGAGTGAGCAATGGCATAAGCCAGGGTGCGGGACCATTAAGGTCAACACTGATGTGACTTGGTGCAAGGAGACCCTATGCGCTGGTGTGGGCTGGGTGGCCTGCGATTTTGCAGGCCTGTTGCAAGCGGTGGGAGGCTCGGGCGGTTTATTCTGTCACAATGCGGTTGCGGCTGAGGCCAATGCAATTCGTGACGCCTTGGAGTTTTGCATTAAGCAAGGTTTCGACACTATGATTGTTGAATTTGATGCTAAGGTTCTTATCCAAATGATCAGGAAGGAGCTTAACCATGAGTTTAGTTTGGAATGTATACTTGGTGACATCGAGACTCTAGCGTGTGGCTTGGAGTTGGTGACTTTCAAATTTGTTTCTAGAGAAAGTAACCGTGCGGTTCACTTGGTGGCTAAGTATGTGTTTAAGGAGGGCCGGGGTTTTGTTTGGGATTGTATTGGGCCCCACTTCTGTTTAACATCTTGGCACAAGATGTAAATCTTTCTATCCGTCTATAAAATTTCTACCTTGAGTTAAAAATAAATAAATAAATATTGTACGTAAGATTAAAAACTAATTTTAATCTTTTGACTCGTTTTCAAATCAGCATTTTGTATTCCACGTCATTTTTCTTTTGTGTAATTTTATTGTTATGTTTTGTCTTCTTATATTACCCTAAATATTGCTATTAAATGGTTTCACAATTGAATGAATTTTTTTTTTTAAATTTAAAACGAGCATCCGGCATTTAAAGATGAAACATCAAAGGAATTAAAGATTAGGCTTCTTCTTTAGAAAACGAGATTAGGCTTCTGCAATTGAAAAAGAGATTAGGCAACCATCCATATCTTGGCTGATTTCTTCAATTACATCTGCTAATTACGATTTTCCCCTTTTTTTCTCATCATTTGCATTAGGTCTCTCTCTATTTTCTTTCTGTTGGTTTTGAATGGCATATGCCTTGTGTATCTAGGTGGATTCCAACGATTTGCAATGAAGAGAATGTGTTCCAACTTCAGTAACTTTTTTGTGGCATTGTGCTTGTGATATTTCTTAATTTATTATTATTTTTGTTATTTTGTGTCCGTTGATTTTATTATCTGGTTTTGATCATTTTGTTAGTGTATGAATTGTTGAGTTTGGAGTTGGGTTTGATCTATTGCATCTGTATTCGATTAGGTACGATAAGTTAAATACATTCGAATAGGTAGAATTTAGATAAATTCGATTAGGTACTATAATGTAGATATATTCAATTAGGTACAATGATTTAGGTGCGCTTAACTAGGTACTATGATTAAGTGTTTTCAACTAGATACTATAATTTAGATGTGTTTAGCTATAGGTACTAATATTTAGATACATATACTTTTTTGGTGTATTATACGTGTGATACCTTGACTTTTTTTATCTTGTAATTTAGGCATGATGATATAATGAAAAATCTTTCCAGGCACTATAATCATGGAAGAAATCAAGCACAAATTAATCAAAGTCAAAATTAGTTTCCTAATAATGTGGAACATACCAAGAAGGTCGAATGTGTAGGGAAAAATTCTATCTTCACCAATTTCTGATAAGTTTTTTGCAAAACACTTAAAGCCTAAACTTTTTATTTTTATTTTTAAAGAAACTGACTTAGTCATCAAATATCCATTGGCGAGATGGGCTCAAACCCTCTCCATCTCGTGTCTGCATAAGGCTTTAGCCTTATTCAAATGTGTTTATTTGTTTTGTAGCTACAATTATGTCAAGACTGAAGCCGGTGAAATTTTGCTGCTAGATGACGTGTATTCACCTTGTAAAATGCTTGTCCTAACAAAATGAAATGGCATTGTCAAGAATGTGTCAGTGAGACATTAGCCTTCTAGAAACGATTATCTTTTTTCTTAATTAACTGCCAAATAAAACATGTGGAACCTGATAGCTCTTTCATACTATATAAAATTTAGAGGCTTGTAATTTGAGTATCAAACTCAAAACCTAGTGATCTTTAGTAATGAGTACATGGCGCGGTGATGCAAGGAAGGGAGGGGCTAAACACTTTATAAGCCTTTGCAATTTTTTTTTTTAACTTTTCAATATTGGACAATTCTTCACATACATATGTAGTAATATAAACATCATATGTTGTTAGACTACACATTTGGCAGTCACGTACAATCATATACGGTAAAATATCCCTAAACGTTATACAGTTGGGGCCAAACCAATTTTATAACTTTAGGGGTGGTTATTACTTAATACAGGTGTAGTTAATGTTGTATTTCCTAAATAGGATTCCTTGGGCTCCAAGTATTTTATTTCTTGCATATGTTTGTAGTCATTGACAATTATAACTACCTAGAGGCGTGTTTTCTTAAGATGGGACCAAAAAAAATTATAACTTATCACAATATGGAGTTTATTTCAATACGTAACTGGTCCTAAGTTAGGACTAAATTTTTTTATGACTTTAAAGCACTGTTCTAAAAATCCCCGCCCAGGCGCTAGGCAGCTGGCCACCGCCACGAATAATCCCTACACTACTACAAAAGGGGGTTATAGTGTCGGAGGGTGGTGTTGCTTTAATCTAATATAGTGACGGATTAGGCAGTTGCGACACTAACTGAACATGACGTCGGATTTACTGTCGCTTATAAGCGTCATAAAATGTTTATGTCGCTTTTAAACCGACGTAAACATTATTTTAATAATTTTTAAATACTAGTGTCGCTTTTAAGCGACATAAAGTATTTTTTAAATACTAGTGTCGCTTTTAAGCAACATAAATTATATATATATATATATATTAAATTATATATATATTAAATTAAATTTTATATCCCTAAAAACTATAATAATTATATATATATATATATATTAAATTAAATTTTAAAAAATTGGTGATCATTGGATTGACTTAAATATACATACGATTCAATTTCTTAAGTGTTATACATACAAAATAAATAAATTTAAATCTACTTAATATATATATATATATACACACACCATTGAACTTGATTGGATACGAATTATATGAAACTAATTTCGACAGTTATAAACGAAAAATCACGATTTAACGGTTATTTTAACTCTGCTTTTGATGATTTTTTACAGCTACACTCCTTGACCCTATATGAATACAATGAATGAATTCGATCTTCAAATTAAAATATTTACACAAGTGGATACCACAAAATCTTATGTTATACTTAATGAAAGTATAAATAAACTCTAAGTGTTAGTCAATCTATTGTTTTGATGGGATACGAATTCTCCGAAACTAATTTCAACGATCCCAACCGTCAAACTTGTTTGCATATGCTTCGAGATCACATCAGCAAAAAATCACAAAAAACAAACATTCAGATATCAAGTAACGGGACAAAGCTTTTCGACGGTTATAAACGAAAAATCACGATTTAACGGTTATTTTAACTCCGATTTTGATGATTTTTTACAGCTACACTCCTTGACCCTATATGAATACAATGAATGAATTCAATCTTCAAATTAAAATATTTACACAAGTGGATACCACAAAATCTTATGTTATACTTAATGAAAGTATAAATAAACTCCAAGTGTTAGTCAATCTATTGTTTTGATGGGATACGAATTATCCGAAACTAATTTCAACGATCCCAACCGTCAAACTTGTTTGCATATGCTTCGAGATCACATCAGCAAAAAATCACAAAAGACAAACATTCAGAGATCAAGTAACGGGACAAAGCTTTTCGACGGTTATAAACGAAAAATCACGATTTAACGGTTATTTTAACTCCGATTTTGATGATGTTTTACAGCTACACTCCTTGACCCTATATGAATACAATGAATGAATTCGATCTTCAAATTAAAATATTTACACAAGTGGATACCACAAAATCTTATGTTATACTTAATGAAAGTATAAATAAACTCTAAGTGTTAGTCAATCTATTGTTTTGGTGGGATACGAATTCTCCGAAACTAATTTCAACGATCCCAACCGTCAAACTTGTTTGCATATGCTTCGAGATCACATCAGCAAAAAATCACAAAAAACAAACATTTAGAGATCAAGTAACAGGACAAAGCTTTTCGACGGTTATAAACGAAAAATCACGATTTAACGGTTATTTTAACTCCGATTTTGATGATTTTTTACAGCTACACTCCTTGACCCTATATGAATACAATGAATGAATTCGATCTTCAATTTAAAATATTTACACAAGTGGATACCACAAAATCTTATGTTATACTTAATGAAAGTATATATAAACTCTAAGTGTTAGTCAATCTATTGTTTTGATGGGATACGAATTCTCCGAAACAAATTTCAACAATCCCAACCGTCAAACTTGTTTGCATATGCTTCGAGATCACATCAGCAAAAAATCACAAAAAACAAATATTCAGAGATCAAGTAACGGGATAAAGCTTTTCGACGGTTATAAACGAAAAATCACGATTTAACGGTTATTTTAACTCCGATTTTGATGATTTTTTACAACTACACTCCTTGGCTTAGATTAGTACTGTATGTATTATTTTATTATTAGGCTCTTATTTTCGAGTGTAGTTATAATACTTAAACGACAAATGTATTATTTTTTTATTAGGCTCTTATATAAGATAAAATAAATGATTATATTTTAGGAGAAACTTAATATTAGTCCAATTTTATGAGCCATTATTAGTTATAATCCAATTTTGTTTAATTTTTGGGTTAGGTCCAGTGATTCATTGTCCACATAAGCTTATTTGTATTCTCTTGCCAAATTTACCCTTAAATTGACCAATTAAGTAATTACTGTTTTTTAAGTTTGTGATTAATGTTAATCTTATCCTTAATTATAGGATTAGGGATTTAAATCTCCTTTTTTTCTTCTTCTTCCCCAAACCGTTCATTCTCTTTTCTTGTTTCTCCCTCACAATATCTTTCTCTTCCTGCGTTATTTTGCCCAGTAATGTTCTTCCATAATATTTTTCTTCTCCTCCTCCTTCCATAAGGATGATCAATATACATTTGATTGGTTTTTTTTTTTTTTTTTAAAGAAATTGCATTAGTCAATCTTGTGTTTTGGGTTCTTCGTCTCATTTTTTTTGGCTTCATTCTCCTTTTTATATTTTTTTGAACTTTGAAGTTCTATCGAATTAGCATTTTCTCTAGTGTTTCCTCCCTCAATATCATTTTTCTTCACGATTTTTTGTTTTGTTTGTATCTACCTATATCACTGGTCATTTTAAAAATCTTTTTATATTATACTGTGTGCATGTATCATGTATCATGAATAATTGTATTTATCTACCTATATATATAACATATTTTGTTGATAATCTATCTAAGATTAATTGTGTTATCTACCTATACAATATGTTTTTGTTCATAGTCTATATGTATCACAAATTATTTTGTATTATCTATCTATACAATAGGTTTTTGTTCATAGTCTACCTCTATCATAAATTCTACCTACATCACAAAATTTTTATCTACCTCTGGCAATGTTTCTTTTGATTTTTTGATAAACTGGTAAGATTTGTAATAATGTGTTTTTAATTAGAAAACGGGTAGATAAAGGTATTTGAAGATTCAAATTTTAAAAATTCAAATTTAAAGAATTTTCCCGGTTTTTTTTTTTCACGGGGAAATGGGTTGGACGAGCTCTTGCAGACTGTGTCAGAGTTGGCGTCGGTTTTAACCGATGCAAACTCTCATTATTTTGACGCTACACAAATCTATCAAGCTAACGTCGGTTTTATCCAACGCAACCCTGTCAGTAAAAAAAATGTCAGACCTTTCAGTCAAAAGTGTGTCAGACCTAGTGTCGGTTTGAACCGACGCAAAGTCATCATATTTCGACGCAAGCAATTTTTTATCATTTGTCATATATTACGTTGGTTTTGACCGACGTAGGGTGTTCATTGTTCAACACAAGTTGTAGCTACTGTCGGTATTAACCGACACTAAGTTTTTATCCATATTTAAACCTCGTCTTTCCCAGTACTTCTGCGCTTCCATTTCTCACTTATATTTCTCCTCTGGTTTACTCCTTCTCCTTCTCTTTCTCCCATTTCAGCCTTACTCTTTCCTCTATTTCAGCCACACCCCTGCCTCTCCAACTTCCAACTGCTGTGAGTGTTAACCCCAAAACCCTAACTCCGCTATTTCTCCGCCCAGTGCTCCAATGGCCTTTCGCTGCAGATCTTTCTCGAAGCCGGCTTTCTCTCTTCTCAAATCTGTCGTCAACAAACCAGCGTTCATGGCCACTCCCATGTCTTCTCTCCCCTCCACCCGCCTGTCAATCAATCTCTCAAGGTACGCAAAGCCTTTCAAACCTGTAAAATTCTCAGTCTTTTGGGAAATTTTCAATTGGTCATTGTTTAATTTTTGGACTTCAGGTCGTTTTCTCAATTGGGTTTTTCCTCAAATAAGCAAAGCTCTTGACATTTTTTTCCGATATTTTTGAATTTCAGGACGATTCCGCAGTTGGGTTGTCTACAATCTCTGCTTCCGCAGTGGCAAGAATTTGAATGTATTGTTCATTTTGAAGAATTGTATCTAATTTTAAATAAATGTGGAGGATGAATTTTTGTAAATTATATGGAATGTTAGATGTAAAACATTTGTATATTATGGCACTATTTTTCTTTTGAATTATTTTTATTATTGTTTGTTTTGGTCTAAAATTGAAATTTATTATTTCGATTATATAATTTTTTTGAGTTATAATTATTTGAGAACGAATACAGAAACATATTTCGACTTTTTTTTTATTATTATTATCAAAGGTGGTGTCGCTTTAAACCGTCACTAGTTTGCATATTTTATTTATTTAATTGTTCTCTAACGTCGCTTTAAACCGTCACTAGTTTGCATATTTTATTTATTTAATTGTTATCTAACGTCGCTTTAAACCGACGTTAACATCAGCGTCGCTTTAAACCGACGATGCTTAGTGGCGGATTAAGCGAACAAAGCGACACTGAAGCCCTTTAGTGACGGTAGCAATGGCGTCGCTATTCCAATCTGACATTGCAGTGTTTTATGTCGGATTTTTGCCAAATTTCCGACAGAAATCGGATTTCTTGTCGGTTTTTGGTCCGCCGGTATTAGCCTATATTGTAGTAGTGCTAGGCATTTGAAAATAAAGAAATGATGCCTAAACCTACTTAGGCACTTGCCTAGAGCGCTAGGTGCTCGACTAGCTCGCCTGGACCCACCTAGGCACCCCCGCCTAGGTCACGACTCTTACTTAAACAAAAAACAGATAACTTTCATTTGCATTTTTTTTTTCGATAAATTGTAAGAGACTTGTTAAATACTTAGATTAACACACATTATATGTTTGTTCCCTATGTTTTCATTATGTTCTAATACTTTAAAATCTATATGTCATTATATTTTGCAATTTATATATCTCAATGAAATTATGTATTTTTAAGTGTAAGAAGGTACTTATTTATATGATATACAATAAATTTACTTAAATTCGTCTAGCCACCTAGGCGCTAGGCTCTAGCCTGCCGTTTGAATATCGCCTAGTATCTTTTAGAACCTTACTTTAAAGAGGTTATTCCATTATAGAGTACTACTTTAGAGAGGTCTTAGTGTAACAAGAATGCTGCTTATTTTAATTAAGGGGGCTTTAATGAAAAGGGCTTGAGTTAATTTTATTTTAACAAAAAATCAACCTATAACTTTATTTAATGAAAAAGACTTAAACTTTAATGAAAATGACTTAAATATAAATGAAAATGACAAAAGTTTAATATAATAAAAAATAAAATAGAAAAAAAAATGACGTGCGCTCTTCCATTACACAGGATGTGGATCCTCTCCTGAGCCCAAGGGGAGGATCCTCCTGACCAAAAAGTGTGAGCCGTTGGATTTTCATCCCACGACTATAATTATTATAACTTTAAAGGGACTCCCTGTTTGTTGTCGTTGGATGAAAATCCAACGGCTCACACTCCTTGGTCAGGAGGATCATCTCATTGGGCTCAAGAGAGGATCCAAATCCCATTACACAGACTGTTTCTGAAATTGAACAACACTACACTATTTCTGAAACTAAACGGTAATGCATTATTTCTGAACTGAACGGTACTACACTATTTCTGAAACTGAACAATACTACACTATTTATGAAAACCGAACACTAGTTATTTCTGAAACTAAACACGAGCACTACACTATTTCTGAAATTGAACATGAGTACTTCACTATTTCTGAAACTTAACACGGACACTATTTCTGAAAGGTTGTCATGCACTGAGTATTTTTAAAACTAAATATTGTATTCTCCAAGAAGTCTCACAACCATTCTTCTCTCTCATCTTCTTAAATTTGTCGGCACTTTCTGACCTTCCAAACACCTTTTATTCTTCTAATTTTCTTTGATTTTCAACCTATTTTTTTGAATCACAAACCCAATAAAGATGTCTTAATGTTGTAAAGGATACGAAAAATAAAGATGTAAGCGCCTATAAGCACAGCAAAACAAGGCCACGTTATACTATTACAAACCTATAATACCAAGAGAAAACTCAATAATTACGTTTAGTGACTAAGATATTTGTCTTCGTCCGTTAGGTTCCTAGGAGAATTCTGTCATCCGGCCCAGCTACCATGATCTGCTATGCATTTACCATTAATAATGTCTTCATCAATCATATACAGTGAAGAAAATATCGATAATATCGGCGATATTTCGCCGATATTATCGTTTTTTTGGGACCCCGATATTTTATTAACTATCCAAAGTGTTTTCGTCAAAATATCGCGATATTATCGATAATATCGATAATATCTCGATATTTTCGAAACTATCGCGATATTTTGTATCTGCTCAAATGGGAGAAGAACGCCGGAGCAAATAAACCGGATCCCTAAATCCGCAAATTCGAATTCAAAGAAAATGAACTGAATCCCTAATTCCTAAATCCCTAAAATCGATTTCAGTACAAAAATGGTGCAACATGCAGAAAAATCGCAATCTGTACAAAAATTGTATTTTACAAGCCGAGAAGAACGTCGGAGCAAATTAACCGAATCCCTAAATCCCCAAATTCCAATTCAAAGCAAATGAACTGAATCCCTAATTCCTAAATCCCTAAAATCGATTTCAGTACAAAATGGTGCAACATGCAGAAAAATTCCAATCTGTACAAAAATTGTAATTTACAAGCCGAGAAGAACGCCGGAGCAAATTAACCGAATCCCTAAATCCCCAAATTCCAATTCAAAGCAAATGAACTGAAACCCTAATTCCTAAATCCCTAAAATCGATTTCAGTACAAAAATGGTGCAACATGCAGAAAAATCGAAATCTGTACAAAAAAATTAAATTAAAAGCCGAGAAGAAGAGAAGTAGGAGCCTGGGAACGTCGTCTTCCTCACGAATCCAAGACGGCTGGGACAACGTCGTGCTCCTCACCGACGACTACGATGAATTTCGGTCCATCTCCATGGAACAAGGTGGTTTAGAAGACGGTTATCGAGTGGTGTCGACGGCTGGGTTTAGGGCGGGTGAGATGGGAGGAGCAGAGGGAGACGCGGACTAGGAGGATCGAGAGATGGATCGAGATTTGAGAGATGATGTCTGTGTGTGTGTGTGGAAGAACTGGAGAAGGAGGAAGGGAGAAGACTGAGAACGAAGACTCAGAGAGAGAAGAGAGAGATTGAGACGGTTCGAGAGAAAATGAAGGAATGATCGAGAGAGAGACTGAGGTCAGTCTCTGTGTGCGTGTGTGGTGTGCGTGTGAGGTGTGGTGTGGGGGGTCTCGAAGTGCGTGTGTGGTGGAGTGTGAGTGTGAGTCATTTTTTACTGTCTGTGTAAGAAAAAAAAAAGCATCCAATGACCAAATAATTCAAAACCAAATAATTCAAAACCTATCTCTAGCTCTCTGATCCAATGATCCAAATAACTTTTTGCAATTTCAGACCATGGACAACAAATAATAGTGTTTTCATAATGAAATCGTGTGACAGTCCGTAAGATTTTTTCACATGCAAAACAGTGTGTCAATGTCTGTATCAGAGGCTTCGTTCTCAGTGTTATATACTTACATTCTTTCACCTTATCAGAGGTGGAGTATCAGAGGCATTCACAGAATTTTTGTTTCTTCTTCTTCCCATACCATTTTCAAAACCATTCCAGATCCATTCCAAAGCTTGAACACAAAGGGTTCCATATTTAAGGTAAGTTTACAAACTTAAATTTATATTATTGTAATTTATACAACAACAAATAAATTTGTGTGGACTCGTATGTTAATTTTTTTAAGTAATTAATACTTGCATGTTAATTTTTGTAAGTAATTAAGTAATGTTAACAATTACATGTTAATTTTTTTAAGTAATTAAGTAATGTTGTATAATTATTCCCTAGGATAATTTTAATATGTTTAATGTTATTTATTATTTTATTTCCCTTACCATTTTCAAAGTCATTCCAGATCCATTCCAAAGCTTGAACACAAAGGGTTCCATATTTAAGGTAAGTTTACAAACTTAAATTTATATTATTGTAATTTATACAACAAAAAATAAATTTGTGTGGACTCGTATGTTAATCTTTTTAAGTAATTAATACTTGCATGTTAATTTTTGTAAGTAATTAAGTAATGTTAACCATTACATGTTAATTTTTTTAAGTAATTAAGTAATGTTGTATAATTATTCCCTAGGATAATTTTAATATGTTTAATGTTATTTATTATTTTATTTCCCTTACCATTTTCATTATCAAATTGGATTATTATTCATTAATATTAGGTTTTTTTTATTATCAAATTGGATTATTATTCATTAAATTGGATTATTATCAAATTGGATTATTATTCATCACCATGTTTTATATTAGGATTATTTTTTTATCAAATTGGTGGATTATTCATTAAATTGGATTATTATCAAATTGGATTATTATTCATCACCATGTTTTATATTAGGATTATTTTTTTATCAAATTGGTGGATTATTCATTAAATTGGATTATTATCAAATTGGATTATTATTCATTAAATTGGATTATTATCAAATTGGATTATTATTCATCACCATGTTTTATATTAGGATTATTTTTTTATCAAATTGGTGGATTATTCATTAAATTGGATTATTATTCATTAAATTGGATTATTATCAAATTGGATTATTATTCATCACCATGTTTTATATTAGGATTTTTTTTTTATCAAATTGGTGGATTATTCATTAAATTGGATTATTATCAAATTGGATTATTATTCATCACCATGTTTTATATTAGGATTATTTTTTATCAAATTGGTGGATTATTCATTAAATTGGATTATTATTCATTAAATTGGATTATTATCAAATTGGATTATTATCAAATTGGATTATTATTCATCACCATGTTTTATATTAGGGTTATTTTTTTATCAAATTGATGGATTATTCATTAAATTGGATTATTATTCATTAAATTGGATTATTATTCATCACCATGTTTTATATTAGGATTATTTTTTTATCAAATTGGTGGATTATTCATTAAATTGGATTATTATCAAATTGGATTATTATCAAATTGGATTATTATTCATCACCATGTTTTATATTAGGATTATTTTTTTATCAAATTGGTGGATTATTCATTAAATTGGATTATTATCAAATTGGATTATTATTCATTAAATTGGATTATTATTCATCACCATGTTTTATATTAGGATTTTTTTTTATCAAATTGGTGGATTATTCATTAAATTGGATTATTATCAAATTGGATTATTATTCATTAAATTGGATTATTATCAAATTGGATTATTATTCATCACCATGTTTTATATTAGGATTATTTTTTTATCAAATTGGTGGATTATTCATTAAATTGGATTATTATCAAATTGGATTATTATTCATTAAATTGGATTATTATCAAATTGGATTATTATTCATCACCATGTTTTATATTAGGATTTTTTTTTTATCAAATTGGTGGATTATTCATTAAATTGGATTATTATCAAATTGGATTATTATTCATTAAATTGGATTATTATCAAATTGGATTATTATTCATCACCATGTTTTATATTAGGATTATTTTTTTATCAAATTGGATTATTATTCATTAATATTAGGTTTTATTATTCCATATTATTTGTATAATTACTTAAATTTTTACAATCATTTTCTTTACTTTGTATTTAATTCTTCTGTAGAATAACTTTATTATTTAGGTTCTCTTATTTTATCAAAAAATAGTTGTCTAATTTTCATGAAAAATAAATATAGGTACGTTTAAGATGTCCAGTAAACGTGATCCAGCTTGGGAACATGGAGACCCAATAGACGGAAACAAACATGGCACAATTTGCAAATATTGTGGTCGGGTAATGAAGAGTGGCGGAGTGACACGACTTAAGTACCATCTTAGTGGATTAGATCCATCAAAAAATGTCCAACGATGCGATAATGTCCCCCCAGAAGTGAAGGCATTCATCAGCACATTATTAAAAAATAAAAAACAGCAGAAGGAAAAGATAACACAGGGAATGGAAAATATTCGAGCTGGGCTACGGGGAGAAGTCTATGGCCAAGCGGTTGACAGTGATGATGATGACGATGAGGACGAATGTGATGATGACATGGGACCTGAAGAACGACGCAGTTTGAAACAAGCATTACGTGCCTCCAAACAGTCAGCATGGGAAAGAGAACACCTTCATAAAATTCCTAATAGAGCACAAGGTTCCGGGACAAGTGGTGGCGCACAAATGAGACGGGGATGCAGTCTTAGAGAATCACAACCAACACCACCAATAGCCCCAAGTTTATATAAGTCATCCAAAGCACGTCAAAAGAGTGTTTTGAGTTATTTCACTGGAGGTAATGTGAAGGAGGGAATGGGGCGTCTAATTAGCAAGTTTTTTATCTATGAAAATGTCCCTGCTGCGAAGGCATCATCACATCATTTCAAAAATATGGTAGTGGGATGTCAACAGGCCGGTGTTGGAGTACAACCTCCCACTCCCTATGAGATAAGAAACAAATATTTGGATATGGAGTATAAGGACATTGGCGAGTATGTTAACAAGTTGAGGTCAAAGTGGGAAACTAATGGTTGCACAATCATGTGTGACGGATGGACCGGCCCGACCAGATTGTCTATCATCAACTTCATGGTATACTCCAAGGGAAAGACAATTTTTTTGAAGTCTGTTGATGCTTCAGACCATATAAAGAATTACAAGTATATTTACAAATTATTGAGGGATGTAATCATGGAGGTGGGAGAGCATAATGTTGTCCAAGTCGTGACCGACAACGGTTCTGCATTTGTCAAAGCTGGAAAAAAGTTAATGAAGCATCATAATATGTTTTGGACATCATGTGCAACACATTGTATTGATCTCATGTTTGAGGCAATGGGGAAGAGAGAGAATGTTGCTACTGTGGTCAAAAGAGCTAGAACGATCACAAATTATATTTACAATCACGGTTGGTTGTTGGCAAAGATGCGTGAATTTTGCAAAGGAGAAATTATTCGTCCAGCTACCACTCGATTCGCCACCAACTATATTGCATTAAACAACCTACTCAAGAAGAAAGCAGGGTTGAAGCAACTATTCACTAGTGACGATTGGGCCAACCACAATTTCAGCCGCTCAAATACAGGTCGTATGGTGGAAAGTATAGTGCTTGATCATGCTTTTTGGACTCAAACAGAACATGTGTGTCAAGTGTTTGAACCTCTTTACAAAGTTTTACGGATCGTTGACACAGAAGTGTATCCTACTATGGGGGCAATATATGAGTTGATGCGTGTAGTGAAGGATGAATTGGAAAGAAAACATGGTGCAAGGTGGGTCATAAAAATAATTGAAGACCGATGATATAAAACATTATACCACGATTTGCATGCAGCAGATATAAATTATGTCATAATTTGCAATTCATTTCTTTAGTTGCATAAGTATTATTTCTCTTATTAGAGTATGTGTTTCTTTGAACATCATATTATTTGAATCCCCGATACCAATACAGACCCGGTGTTGGAGATGATGGTAACCTTATACGTGCTGTACATAATGTATACTCTAAATTAGACCCTGCATCACCAGCAGTTGGCCAATTTGGAAATGAGGTACACAATTACTTAAATTATAATAATTACTTTGTTGGATTAAACTAACACAATTTATTGTATTCAGCTAACATGGTTTAAAGATGCAAGAAGAACTTTTGGAGAACCAACCTCAGTTGCTGCTCGAACAAATATGTCTCCTAGTGAGTATAAACATATTTCACTATAAGTTTATAATAGAATTTGTTGGAGTTATTAGGCTTATCAACATTAATTTTCATTGTAGCTGAATGGTGGATCATGTATGGGACCGATGCACCAACTGTGAGAAAGTTAGCAATAAAAGTATTATCACAAACAGCTTCCTCATCTGCTTGTGAAAGAAATTGGAGCACATTTGCACTCATACACACAAAGCAAAGAAATAAGTTGGCTCATAGTAGCTTGGAAAAATTAGTTTATTGCTACTACAACATGAAGCTTCAAATTCGAGATAAGGAAGCAGAAATAGATCATGTCGACCGTGGTGACCCACTAGATGTGTTTGATATTGTTGGTGAAGATGATGATACGGAGGGTAACCAACTTTTTCAATGGATTATACCTCTTCATTTAGATGATGATGAAGGCAACCCAGCTCCCAGAGTTGCTGAAGAAGCACGTAATGAAGGGATAAATGTAGAAAGAGTATTAGAGGAGGAGGTGGGATCTAGCAGCGCTGACTCTTTGGAAGAACTTTTGCGCCCAAGACCAAGAAACACTGGAATTCCACCTTCTTCCAATCCTACACAACCACAACATCGTGCTGATACTAATGATAGCTCTAGTACAAGATCAGGAGACTCACCTACCACCGGAGGTGGGAATGATGAAGGACATAGTGGAGCTGGAGGTAGTGGAGCTGGAGGTAGTGGTGGTGGATATGGAAACTATTATGGACCACCACCTCCCGGATATATGAGCCCCTTCACTGGTGAGGCAAACTTCACGCATGCAACACAGGATGATGACCATGGCAGTAGGCGGGCAGGACCAGGAATTGGTGCCATAGGGAATGACTATACTCGCAGAGAAAGAGGCAAGGGGATTTTGTCAAGTCAAGAAGATGACTCGTTATCTAGAACTTCAGACTCTGTTGGATTGGGAAGTAGTAACTATGGTTATGCTCATAACCAACCATTTCCCTACCCTTCATATCCCATTCCTGTTGGGATGGAATCGAGCGACTCATGGAAACAATCCCAGACTCAATCTTCAAATGATTTTTCTTATGGACAACCTCAACCAATCTCGGATCCATATGGGTGGCATGTTAACAATTACATGCAAAACTATTTTGGGGATTTATCATTTGATAACTACTCTTCACAATACACTCATTCTACACATAGAGATGATGAAGATAGTGAAAAATTTGAACCTCATAGGAACTCTATGTGGTACTAAAGTGTAAAATATTGTACTAATTCATTATATATAAATGATTCTGGTGTGTTTAGACTTCTTTCATTAATTACTACATATTTTCTACACTCACAATGTTTGTCAGATCGCTATATAATCAACTTGATAATGTTAAATCCATCATGCAATGCATTTCCTTCCAATTTTTTGTGATAAACTAATAGATAATTGACTAAATAAACATCCTACAAAGTTTCAATAAAAATTTCCAAGTTTTTCTTACAATTTCCGTGGTTTCCATGTAATTTTTATCGATATCGATATTTTACCGATATTTCCATCGATATTTCCGTGTTTTCGGACTACCGATATTTCCGATATTACCGATATTTTCTTCCTTGATCATATAAGATAACAAGGGACAAGGAAATCGGAGGGAGAATTCTACATACATTACAAATTACAATTGCTATAATGGGAGAATTTTCTTCGATTCTCATCTTTCTTCTTTTTGTCTTTCTTGGGTTTGTGATTCTTATTAGGATTTATTTTCTCGGTTTTTTTTAGGGAACTTTAATGAAAAGTTTTAGGTACTGTTCATTTTAACGAAAAACCACATTTTTACACTAAAAAGTTAATCCTGGTACAATTCAATTTACTCTTTATTTTGTCATTTTCGTTAAAACTCAAAATTTTCAAACCATTTTCATTAGTTTTCCTTTTTTTTAGTAGAAGCAAGCTTCCAATTGCTATAAGCGGGGAGTGGTAGATTTTGTTTTTTGTGTGTGTTTGTTTACAAGAAATAATGGGTCTCATTATTGTTGGCCACTTAAAGAACTTTTTAGGACGCGTTTACAAATCCGTAATCAAATTGAGAGGAATTAAATTGAGGAGGAATAGAAATGAGGGGGAATCAGAATCAGATTCCTTTTGAAGTTGTTTACTAAAACTGTCTGGAATCGGAGTAGGAATGACATTGATCTATATAACTGTTTACTAATTCACATGAATCGGAATGAAAACTATTGTGATTACTAAAATACCCCTAATTTAATTAATCTATTTTATATGCTAATTATTTTTAGTAAATCTTTCTTTCATTCATTCTTTTTTTTTTTAGAAGAGAGAACCATTATTATTTTTTATTTTTTAGTAAAACTTTTATTGTTTTCTTTTTGGATTTTTTAGTGGAATTCTCATGCTTATCTACTAACCTAGAACCCACTATCCTCATCCAAATTGGCATTATCTAGAACCCACGGCTCATAGCCTCATCTCGGCGGAGAGATCACCGTTCCTACCGCTTCTTCTTCGGCGACGTGCGGGCGTCGGAGCCTGCACCTCAGCGTGGGACTCCGCAACCCCGAGCTCCAATTCAGGTCTTTCTCAGGTCTCTCTCACATGAACCCGCTCCTCTCCCTCGGCCTCTCTGGTACCACTCTCTTCTCCGTCACTTTCGTTTCCTTTTGTTGCTGAATTTTCTGTTATTATCAATGGTGGTAACTGGGTTCAGATTTTCTGAAGATTTGATTTTTTTTCTTTGGGTATGCTTGCCATTTTTGGGTTGATTTTGCTGTGCCGAATCCTATGGAGGAGGAAGCGGAGGATTTTGAGGTGGTGGAGCGAGAGGAGGCGGCAGAGGAGCAAAGAGATGCTGGAGAGGATGGCGGAGGACAACAAGAAGATGGAAAGGAGTACTGAAGGTGCAGGACATTTTGGGAAGGAAAATTTGATTCCGGATGGAGCCTTCTCCCCGGAATCCAAATACTACATTCTTCTAGGTAATCCAATTCCGACAATATCAAGAGATGAATTCCTGATTTTATGTGGGGCCTGCAGAACTGTTCATTCCGCTTAAGTTGGTAAACGGAGGAATAATCAGGAATGGGAAATGATTCTCATTCCGCCACATCTCTTCCCCCTATGTAAACACGCCATTAGTGTTTTGCATGTGCTGTATGCTGCAAGCGTATTTGGATAGGTGTTTAATTTTTTGTTCTTATAGTTAAATAAAATTATAATATATTTTTGTTAAAAATAAAAAATTGTAAAGTCTTTTTCATTAATTTTTTTCTTAAAAGTTTCGGTCCCGGACAACATCACATCAGTTTTTAAGAAGCAGCCCAAGAGGTGCTTTTAAAAGTTTTGCGGTTTTTTCAAAGCAGGTGGAGGCAATTAATAAATTTTTTGAGCTATCCATATTGCCCTCACTTTTTATAATCAAAGAGACTTATCCTCCACTTTACTCTTTCTTCTTCCACGTTCCAGTTGCAACCCCTCTTCCATTTTTTCAGAGAAAAAATAATAATAATACCTCCATACAAGGACGAAGAAGTTTTGGTCGCACAGACCGAGAACGAAGTATACGGTTGATCATTTGGCCGCGTATTAGCATTGCCCACGTCCACAACGAATTCACAAAGAATGCAGTTAGGTCCTAGATTTAAGTTCAACGCACCATTAGGGGTGGTTTGGTATGAGATCCCAAACCGAAATTTTTTAGGATGGAAATTTGAAAACCAATCCCGAATCAAAATTTCAGTTTCGGAATTTCCAAAATATTTTCGGTATTTCCGGATGGTTCGATATTCTTAAATTTCATACAAATTAAAATACCAATCATTCATACCAAGTCAAAACAGCATGCAACCAAAATAAAATAAGTAACAAACCCAAAAGCAAAATAAAATAATAAGTTACAAACCTAATATGTTTGAAAACTAACAATACAATTTTTTGATTTCATGTTGAAGAAAAAGACACATGTGGTTGAGAAGCAGTAGTGTAGGGTGAGTGTGTGTGGGAGGTTCGTACTAGTAGATGTGGCGATAAAGGGCTATGGTTACTACCTGTAGATCAAATGTCAAGAGTTAAAATTCTGGAAATCCACGAGTCGGATGCATTGAACAAATGGACCAAATGGCTATGGTTACTATCTGTAGACCATACCAATTATATTGCTACTAGTAGTTAGCAACAATTCAAATTTATAATAATGATATATATATATAATATTTATTTTCGATTCGGTATGAGATTACTAAAACATTGAGGAGACAATACCGATTCGTGTACCGAAATTTCGGGATCGGTTCGGTATGTCATCCTAAAAATTTCGAGAATTTTGGTTTCGGACTTTTTTAGTTTGGAATCGGAAATTTTTTTGGTTTAGTTCGAGATTTTCCGGGAATTTTTCCTAGACTTACGCACCACCAAAGTTGGCCATAATTAAGGTTGTGGTTTTTGTGTTTCTTTTAGTCCGCCTCGCAAACCTGAATCTCAGATAAGGATATTTACTCGTATTCCATTATAAAACATTTCCCTCCCCAATTATTATTTCTACTATACTTTTTATACATACAACGATATATTTGCATTAAGGGTGAGGGAAATAAATTGGTTCCAACTCAACATGTACAAGATTTAAACATATAACCTTTAAATTACAAGTGATAAATAACATTACTAAACAATAATACTAAATGATATATCCTAATCAATAATCCATATGATAGCCTTTCTCGTCTCCAGTGGGTCATGACTTGTAAAATGAAAAAGGTAAAGGATCCGTGTTGATATAATTATCACCTAAAGAAGAAAGCCAAAATATTTACTCTATTGGACACATAAAATGCCGTGTCAACCAAGCCAATATGAACATGAGCTAAACTTTAGTTAACTAAACTGTTAATTAGGTTAATTAAAGGAGGATTTGTCGTTACATAGGTTAAAATGGAAAGAATTGTTATTAGACCAATATAAAAACCTTTTCTTTTTTTTTTGAGGAAAGACCAATATAGAATTAGAACCTACACATTATCTAAAGGGAAACCGTCTCAATACACTATCCAAAATTATCATTTGTCCAACAAAAGTTTGCCCGACGAACTACATTTTGTTTGGCAAAGTAACTTTATCTGACAAAATAAAAAATTTGGTCAGGCAAAATTGATTAACGTTTTGATTTTTTTTAGAGACTTTAGGCGATGCAATATTTTGACGCGCAAAGTTTTCACGCCAAGGGAAAAAAATTGGCGCGTATTATGTCATCTTTTTTCAACGGAAAGACAAGTACGCTAGCAGAGGTAATTTTGCGCAATGAAATATTGGCCAAAGATCCACGATGACTTGTCATAAACCCTACCGGCACCTTTTCGCTCGATGACTTAACCAACTTTGCCTAATGAACCATTTTGTTGGGCAAACCCAAACTCATTAAAACAGTTTGTGTGGCCTTCTCCTTTCCCTTCTTCTTCTTTCTTTTTTAGGAAAACTAACGAAAAGTTCAAAAAAACTTCATTTTTAATAAAAGCCATTTTTAAAGGTATAGTGAATAGTACCAGGGAAATGTATAAATGTGGTTTTTCGTTAAAATTGAACAGTATCGGGAGTGTTTTGTTAAAACTCCCTTTTTTTTCATAAAACATTCTACCAGTCTTTGAAATGAACAAGGAACTGAATTAAGCACGAGAACATGGTGAGAAAAATAATCCAAGACAAATTATTAATTTCTGGAATAGGACCGATATGAGAGGGGATCCCAAATAACCTACACAAATGAGCCACATTCAAAGGCTCTACTGTGTGGCGTGTTTATCACGTGGCACT
Source organism: Malus fusca (assembly GCA_035220775.1). Lineage (NCBI taxonomy): Eukaryota > Viridiplantae > Streptophyta > Magnoliopsida > Rosales > Rosaceae > Malus > Malus fusca. The sequence continues at coordinate 23,054,495 of CM069072.1, read as the reverse complement.
ATTAGTCCTACGTTGTACAACAACACTTTCAAAAAGAACAGGGCGTGGTCGTGCGTAGGTTAGCAATCCTTTATTTATTCCCAGTCAGAGCACTGAGAGCCCCACTCAATTTCCTCTTCCATTGCTTCTCACTCACTCACTCAATTTCTTCTTCCGTTGTCTCAAATTCAACTATTAATTTCTGACATTTGCCGCATAATTTTCTTTACATAAGATTCATTTTGTAGCAAGAGAAAAGATAAGCCTTTTGATTCAATAAAACTCCCCCTCGTACCGTGGAGATTTCTTAATATCATGGAGGAAATTATATCCTCTTGTTCTTCACAAAATTTTGGTCAAGAAAACTCAGCCACACTTCAACGCCTCCAGTTCTTACTTCAGAACCGCCCGGAAAGGTGGGTCTATTCAATTTTCTGGGAAGCCTCAAAACACAGCAATGACCTAGTTTCTTTGTCGTGGGCCGGTGGCCATTTTCAAAGCACTAGGGACTTGACCTCCCAAAAAACCTACAACAAAGTCAGTCATCACCAACCCAAATTGGGGTTCGATGTTCTGGAGAGGAAGAGGGCGATCAGCAGAGAAGTTGAAGCTCTTTTCCATGAAGACATGGATTTGGACGGTGGAGATGTTACCGACGCTGAGTGGTTTTACTTTTACACCGTCTCTTTAACCCCGTCGTTTACTGCCGGCCACGGGAATAGTAACATTCTGGGCCGTACGTTTTGTTCTGGTGGATTTGTTTGGCTGGCAGGTGATCATGAACTTCAATTCTATGAGTGTGAGAGAGTGAAAGAAGCAAGAATGCATGGAATTCAAACATTGGTTTGTATTGCAACATCATGCGGAGTACTTGAACTCGCTTCCTTGGATGTGATCAAAGAAAATTGGGGTCTTGTGCAGCTATCAAAATCACTTTTCGAATCAGACAACACCGCCACCGCCACCAACAAAGTCTCAAAGCAGCTGAGCAGCAGTCTTGAGAATCATGTTCCTCTCTTAGAAAGTGGAATGTTTTCAGGAGCTGATAAAAGCGAGTGGGCAACACAAGGTAATCAAACCAATCCAAATTTTTTTATACAGTGAGCAATACTGCTACCGACTACCAATTTACGGATCTAGTGTTGTATGGACAATGATATATGTAGATTGATATCTAATACCGATCAATCTTTCCCGTTTAGATGACATTTACGAGTGCATTTTATTTGAAGTACTCACATGATCTCCACTCCAGATACCGATATTTTGTTGATATTTGTGTATTTTTACAGTCAATATTTCATTGACTTTAAAGTTCAATATTTTGACATGAAGGTGGTACAAAAGAAGCAGCTCCTGTAAACGTAGGTGGATCATCATCAGACTCAGGACCTTCTGACTCTGTTGGAAACTTAACCTCTAAGAACACAGAGAACATTCGATTAAAAAAGAGAGGAAGATCATCAAACCGTGAAACAGGCAGACCAGAATCACCAATAAACCATGTTGAGGCAGAAAGACAAAGGCGAGAGAAGCTTAACTGTCGATTCTATGCCCTCCGCTCTGTCGTTCCCAATGTGTCCAGAATGGACAAAGCTTCTTTACTTTATGATGCAGTTGTATACATCAATGAGCTGAAAGCAAGGGTTGGGCAATTGGAGTCCAAAATTCAAGCACAACTTCAAAAGCCCGGTGTTGATATTGGAGGCCAAACAAGCTCCATAGTTGATCATCACCAGACAAGGCCTAGGCTATCATCAAGTTACAATAATAGAGCAGTTGGGGCTTTGGAAATGGATGTGAAGATTGTTGGCTCAGAAGCCATGTTACGAGTTCAGTGTCCGGATTGCGATTACCCTAATGCTAGATTGATGAACGCACTCAAAGACCTGGAGTTACAAGTTTATCATGCAAGCATATCAAGTGTTAAAGAGTTGATGCTTCAAGATGTTGTGGTTAGAGTGCCTCATGGATTCACAAGTGAGGAGGCCATGAGAACTGCTATTTTAAAAAGATGGTACAACTAGAGTTATAGTTCATCAATAATTAGTTTACCTTGCCAATAACGAGTTATTTGGGTATTTATGATGATCTCATTCTTCTTCGTTGTTATATTGCATGTAACTCAAAACTGAATATGTATTAGCCAAATTTTAGGAGGGAATGTATGTGTAATGTAATTAAATGAGGAATAAAAAGTACAACGATATATACATGAGGAGCGGAGTGAGGCTAAGCCACATCATGGGTTAGGTATACGAATTTGGTATCAAACTGAGCATCCACATAAGTGGAACATAAGACCTCTTACTAACAAGTGAAAAAAAATACAATTAGTATGATGTGGCAAAAAATTGAAGAACACATGAACCTTTAATTTATAAAATAGAGGATTCGGAACAGAGAAAGCGAGATTTCACAACCTTTTTAACAGAAATTTAGATAATTTGTGAGTTATTGGATTACCGTGTGGATATAATATTTCTCTTTAACACTACAACTAATGTTCAAATCTTCCCCCCTCGTTCCTCCAGTTGCGAGTTTGCTATCCCTGATTTCATATCTCCTTTGGGTTTCTTGTTTAGTTTTTTGATACGTGTCTCTCAACTTAACTCTACATCTAACATTGCTAGTTTTACTAAAATTAATTAAACATAAATAAAACTAAAAATTAAACATAACAGATCAATTTGGGCCGTCTATTATTACTCAATTTGGGCCGTCTATTATTACTTGAAAGTTTTGAAGGTTAGAAGCCTAGAAAACATAATATAAATTTTTTGCTGTTGTAAAGTCGACGATATGTGTGCAGTGAAATAAAATAAATAAGACACAATATTTATGAGGTTCGGCAAGTGTACTTACGTTCTCGGGGTAGCAATAGTAATTTTTTTCATTATCTGAAATAATACAAGTACAAAAATACTCTCACTATTTTCTTTTTTCTCTCTAGTCTGGCTCACTAGTAATTTCTTCCGCGTCTCTCTTCTTTCCTTTCTTTCCTCCATAACTCCTCTTTCTTTCCTCTGTATATTTTTTTCTCATCTCTTTCTTTTCTTTCTTACTTCTTCCTTCCTCCGTATGCTCTCATCTTATAGGCAAAAGATTACTATAGCAACACTATTCACTTTACAAACTTTCCTTAAATGAATAGTGAAATACTGTGCATGAATAGTAACCCATCCATTTTTCTTCATATGAATAATAATTCATCTGATTTTTCTTTGGATGAATAGTAATGATCTATTCATGTGGGTCATCCATATATTATATTACAACACTTCCCCTTGGATGACCATATGTCAATTTCATTTGCCTCGTTAAAACCTTGATATGTTTTGGATGCTCTCCCTGATGAGTATCTCCTTCTGATTTCAAATTCTTTAATTTGACTGATTACTGTGTTGATGTAATCTGATGCCATTCAGGATAGTTGGAGTGTTTGCTTCTGAAGGTGGTTCACATGTGCTCCAAATTTTACTAGCCACATGTTTTAACCAAACTCCTGTATTTATGATAGATATGAAGATGTGGCAATGAATGTTGCTTCCTTGATCGTTGTAGGATCAATTTATTTTCATATGTAAATACAAATCATTTCTGAGAGCGATTTGTATGCATGCTAGAGAGATATTCAGATTTTTGCTTGCCCAATAAGACCATGGCTATTAGTCAGTTCTTTGAAATAGAATAAGCACATGTCTATAATTTTCTGGAGTTATCAAAAGATAAGCTTTACTTCATTCTAATACCATATGTTGGTATTGTGCTTTACAGGAAATATAACATCTGACTAAGTGTATTGTACTAAATACAGTAAGGCACATACCTCACTAAGATATGGTACCCTGGATCAAATATCAATTCATCATTTCCCTCACGAGGATGAATGATCTTTCTTAGTGTCTAAATATTGGTTAATCATTTGAGTATTTAACTCATAATCTTCAATCCATATGGTTTTTTAATACCATAAACATTGTGGATAAGATTTGTATTGGCATATTGTTTGATCTGCAGCTCGAGACAATATTTCTTTCAACACTTTATAATCTTTCTAGACTCTTCAAGAGTTCCAATCTAATATCAACCCTTGCAAGAGATTCAATGTGTTGCAACAATATCATAACGAAAGTACTCATTAAGGCAGTTTATACCATTCATTGGTATTGAGTACATAATTTATGTTGTACCCTTCCAGGGTTTTCTTCAAGCAATTTGAATCCTTTAGGAAATTTCTACACTTTATGACACATTCTCCTTTTGAATTTATATAGAGCAACTTGCTTCCATGTATACTTAAGGGATCCAAAACCACCCCAAACCCAAATCCCACCCACACCAACATCTCCCCCCCCTCAAACCCACCTCATCATTCTCTACCGTTGCCACGTCATCCTCCTCCTCCTCCTCCTAACCAACCCCCAAACCCAAATCCTCATACCCTAATTGCACCCTCCTCTGCAAGCACTCGCCGTCGGCCACCCTCGACCTCCTCAGCTTCATTCTCGTCATCTTCTCCGGGACCTTCCTCATCACCTCCTACTTTTCCTACATCTTTAACTCTATCTTGCTCTTCCTCTCTCACTTCACCCTCTACCTCCACCACATTCATGTCCCCTATGTCGTCGGCTTCGTCACCTTCTTTGCTGCCACGCTATTTGTAGTCGAGTTCTGCTGCGTCAGCGAGGGCAATCTTAATTACGAGTGCCTCAGTACTGAGCTTAAGAGGATGGCACCAATGAATGGCCGTGTCATGCTGCTGTTTCGAGCGCGATGCAAATGCCCGGTGGCCACTCTCGAAGGCTTGGGGGTTGGATAGGATGAGGAGGAAGATGACATGGCAGCGGCCAGAGAATGATGAGGTGGGTCTGGGAGGGAGATGTTGGCATGGGTGGGATCTGGGTTTGTCGTGGTTTTGGATTTGGGTTGCAGGGAAGGGGAAGGGGTCGGGGAAGATGGGTTTTTTTTTTTTTTTTTTTTTTTTTTTTTTTTTTCTTCTTCTAAGGGTAAATTATTATTATTTTAATATTTTAATAGGGAGTGGGCCCCGTCTCAAGTCACGTCACTATTTAACAAAAGAATTGACAGACAAACTAACGGAATGTATGAAATTATAACAAATTCGTAAGATGAGGTATGGCATTGATATTTTTTAAAGATGGGATATAAAACTGTGACTGCCCCAATAGTTGAGGTAGTTTTATGTAATTTACCCTTAATTTTTGCATGATTAAGCTTCCAATTTCAATTGACATTTATAATTGTTTCAACCATACATTTTAAACATTAAAAAATTTAATAAAAAGAAATTGTTATTAGCAGTTCAAATAAAATTCACCAATATGCGCTCTCTCTTACAAATGTATATGTAAATAAATTGCACTGGTTCATGATAATCTTTTAAAGTTCTAATCAAAGTTGCCTAATTGATAAATATTTACACATATTAATCAAACTGTTACAGTGCCTACAAAATTGTTGTTGGTAATATCAAACAGACAAAAAGTTCCCCATCTTGTGCATGTTTAAAATCGTTTAAATGTTGTACTGCTAAATTATTATAGCCGTTGATACTACGAAACTTCTTATGTAACAAAAGAAAAAACTATATAGTCCTACATATTGTGATCGAGTCACGACTAGGTTACAGCCAATATTGAATTTTTGAAACTCCTTGGACTACTATTGTCCCCTTCTCTATTGAATTGAATTCAAAAGCAGCCGTTTTTCTTGTTAGAAAAGACTTCTCGGAGTCCCGCCATTGTTGCTTCCCCGCTATAACAAAGCGAAAGGGACAACCTTCATTGGTGTAGAAATCTTGTATAAGACTGCCCTCATACAGGTTCTCCCTAACAAAGGGTGGGTGGCATACTGGCATGTAGGTATCATATCCGGAGCCCACCTCAGCCATGTGCAGCACCTCTATGCCATAAATCCCACCTCATTTGTTGTCCTTTCATGACTCACAGCTAAAGGAAACCAATTATTTATTGTTTTTCTCTCCGTCGTATATGCAAAAGTTCATCTTAAACACCTCTAGTGAAGGTAGCAATGTGATAACAAAATTCAGAAATAAAATTTGGCTCATTATTGAGTGCATAAACTTATACTTTTACGCCATCTTTTACTTAGGTTTTTTACTTAAAATCTCTATGCATCACAAAGTATTTTGTTGTTTGTATTGTATTTCAGGATGAAAGTAAGGGCTTCAAGAAATCATCTTATTTTGAATATTTTAAGAGCCTAGAATGGATAGTTTGAAGCTTAACTCGCCCAAGACCAGACCATAGCCCACAAGTGGCCCAAGATCCGTCAGAAAAGGCCCTTGCAGAACATCCAACTTGCGAGTTTTTCCCCGAAGTGCTCATAACGAATTAGAAAATGGGCCTTATATGGTTGGAAAGCCCTAGAAGTCTTCTTTCTGATGGTCTTTACAGCTTGTGATTTGGAGGTTTCGACAAGAAATTATGACAGAATAAAGAAAAGCTGTTCAGTTACAAATTCTGAAAACAACTAATTTCCTGTTACTCCTACACTAAAAGCTTATTGTAATGAGCTATAAATGAGAGTCAATTTAAGGATGTAAATATGTCAGATGTTAGAAAACTCCTAAGCCTTTTAATAGGAAAAAAATACACAGAATCTGAAAGAGGAAATGGAGGAGATACACAACATCAAAAGGGACAAGAAGTCATCCACCTTGAGCCGTTTCTAGGTTCTAGCTTTCCTAACTTTTTATGTATTTTGTATGTTTTTAATTTAGGTTGTGGATACTTAGGGTTGTTTTGAAGCCCTAGACATGATTGTTTCATTTGCAAGCTAGAATCAGTTTTCTGTCTCAATTGTTTCAAACACATATTTTCAAGCCTAGCTACCTTGTTTATATTTGTTTTCTATTGAGAATGATAAAGATGATTGCCATATCTTCTTTCATTCATTAGCAACATGTGGTTATGTTCAGAACTAATCATGTAAACTGATTCCATGAAAATCTAGGATAAATGCCATGTTCTAGGATTCATGTGATGTTCATAATCCTCTTCATTCTTAATGAGTTTATAGGTGCTACATTTGAGTATATGTCATGCTAGGTTGCACCTACAAATATAAGTTTGATGTATATGCCATGCATCTCACATGCAAAGAAAGTGATGATTCATACAATCTAGTTATATGCCAGGCCAGATATGTGAACATCTTAGTTGTGCATTTGAAATGGATAAGTTAAAAGATCATCTCATTGATTCATGAATGTTTAGGGGAAGGCCTTAGCTTATTTGTGTCAGATTTATGTCCTAAAAACATTTCTAACCTATTTCATGTCTTAGGTTTATTTTTAGGGAAGTGTTATTGACACTCCAAAAATCTCATTCTACACTCCTCACAAGTGTATTTTTCTTTCCTAATATAGAAAGTTTGGAGTGTAGAATGAGATTTTTTTAGTGCTAATAACAATTCCCTATTTTTAAATAGTTATAATTTTTCCCTTTTCTTTCTGTCTTTATTTCTTTTCCAAAATTACTTAAACCCCCCAATTTTAAATCATAGAAGTCATTAACTGATGCTAATATGTAAGAGTCAAAGGTTTAACTAAGTTGTTTATTAGTCCCTGTGGTTCGACACCATTATTTGTGCCACTATATTATCCTTATATTTGCACTCGAAAGGAACTTCAACACTCACTAGATAAAATAAAACGTAAAATACTATTATTTTAGGGAATTGTTATTGGCACTATAAAAATCTCATTTAGCACTCCAAACTTTCTATAATTAGAAAGAAAAAATACACTTGTAAGGACTGTTGAATAAGATTTTTGGAGTGCTAATAACAATTTCCTTATTTTAATGTGAATATAAACATTTGATGAGTTGGTTGTGAGTTAGAGTGACAAATTTTTACGACAGGATATAACTGTCACATAGGTAACAAATTACACTTTTGATGATAAAGCTTGTTGGCTCTCTCTTAAAGATGTTGTAATGGCTTTCACACATGTAGTTGTTGAATGATTTGAGTGTTTCTAAATGGCAGAAGTCCTTCTCTTATTTTAGGTCAGGTGAAATTAGATATCAGAAATATTTTTGATCTCTATCGTACGAGGAAACATTTAACCCTCACGACCATTAAGGCTTCGTTTGGCAGCTCAGATTGTACTGACTATTTCTGTCGGATAGGATAAATAGCCACCGAATAGTACTGACTAAATTAGTCGGGCGTTTGGTGCAGTATCGGACTAATAACCGTATTATTTATACTGTGTTTGGTGTTTGGTATTATACGGAGGAATCAAACTTAAAATAAAATTTAAAAAAAAAACGGAAATCCTCTCTTTTGTTCCCAGATCTCTCCGCCGCAAACCCCCCAAAATCCCTCCCTCTCTATCCTTTCTTCTTCTTCCCCGTCTGCTCCCTGAATGAAACCCCACCACAAAGGCAGCAACAAGAAACCTAGCAAAACCCACCTTTCAAATTCTCATCGTTTTTTTCCCAATCCTTCTCTTTTTTATTTATTTTTAGCTACAAAGTAGCCCAGCAAAAGTACTGAGGATGACTGGGTTCGCTGGAAGAATTGAGGAGGAAGAAGAAACGGGAAGAACACCAATCCTTCTCTTTTTTCCCAATCCTTATCTTTTTTATTTTTTTTCCCAATCCTTCGATCTCTTTCTTCCCCGTATTCTTCTTCTTCTTCTTCAAATTCCATCGTTTTTTTTTTTAGTTTCTGCTTTGCAGGTTCGCCGGCAAAGGAATTGGGTTTTGGGATTTGTGGGAAAGAGCGGGAAGAACAAAGGGAGGGGAAACGAAGAAGAAGATGTTCACCTCTGTTGACTGCGTGGTGGTGGGTGGTGGAATCAGTGGGCTCTGCATCACTCAGGTGCTGGCTACCAAGCACAGCGACGCCATTCCGATTGTCATAGTCACGGAGGCTAAGGACCAGGTGGTAGGCAACACCATCACCGTCGAGAAAGACGGCTATGCTGGAGCAGAGACACGGCTGCGTTTGGAGAGGAAGGACCCGACTAAATTGTCCCGTGGTTTTGGAGAGGATAAACAAGCGGGTGTTTACCGTATAAAGTGGGTGGGACCGGATTGTTTAATCCGGTGGCTATTTAATACAATTGGACACCAAACACCGTACTCCGTATTATTAGTACTATCCGATGTCTTATACGGTGTGCCAAACGAGGCCTAAGTTCACACGTGCAACATGCGCGCGCGCACACACACATATATATACATCCAGAAATTATATATATACTAAAAGAGAAAATGAACTGAAACACTGTTCATAGTACAGTGGATTTCCGATTTTACCCCTGATTATTTTATGGTATTCCGAGTTTGGCCTTTTGTCTTGCTGTCAAATTGGGATGAATTATGTGACACATGGGACTCCCAGCTTCCTCCACCTTTTCCGTCGCTCACCGCTTTTTCCACCTTTCAAGTTTCAACCACCGCTACCCTCCCACGCCTCAGCTCTCTTTCCTATCCGTACATCAACCCAACTCCGGTTCTTCTTCTTCTTCCCTAAAATTCTCCAATTTCCCCAAAACCTTCCCTTCCAAATCCCCCACGACCTCATTCTCCCTCGCAGAATCAGATTCCCCCAAATCCTTCCAACCCAACGGTCCAATTTTTCAATTTTTACTCCAAGAACTAGCCGTGAGCATCCATTTCCCATTTCGAATTTCGATCCTTTAGGTCAATTTTTGAACCTTTAGTTATTGTCATTGCTTAATGTAGTTGTAATTTAAAGTTTGATTTTTTTTTCAGTTTTGTTATTTCCTGTGCAGGACAGCTTTGATCTTCCGGATGACTACTTGGCGTAGCTTCCGAATGATTTCCGTCTCGATGTGAGTTTGTTTTTTCAATCTATGTTAATTAACCAGTTGTTGAATTTGATAAAGAATGTGATTTTTTAGATGGCAAAGTTATCTCAATAAGAAATAAAAGATAGGTTCATGTAGAATATATTACATAGCAAAAGTTGGGGATTAAGCTATTTGCGTTATTTGGTTAGGAAATTGCTCAATGTTGTGCTTTTTGTGTGGTTGTGTTTATCCATTAGGTTTGCAAATATCATAGTTTCAATATTTCATATGATTTTGTTGTTGGGCAGTTCTTTCAAATAAGTTTTAGCTCTGTTATTCTGTACTTATTTTGGAATTTGATGGTGTTTAGTACTGTTGCAGGTGATTAACAAAAAATCTCTTTCGAGTGCACAGGTAGGGAATAGTCCTTACTTCTCTGCTTTAAATCCTTACTAATTTATCATACGTAATGATTCAATTGAGTTGTGTATTATGCAGGAGGATTTGTGCAGACTGATGGACTTGGTATTGCTTAGGGAGTAACATGCTAGGACTTTACTTATTTGTAAGTGTGATCCCGTTTATAACATGGTGGAATAAATATTGGATGCCTGATGATCAAAATAAACGGAGGTATGTAATTGGTCTTTGTCCTCTATCTTTTTACTATTTTGTTGATTTGTGATTGTGTGAATTTAGATATGAATATGCGTTTTTAAGTTATTCAAACATTACAAATTATAAATGTAGGATTAAAGCAGGTTTGGTTCTTCAAGACTCCAGCAAAGTGGGGAAATAACACGGCATTCTTAGGAAAATGGTTGGCTGGAAATTAAAATAAATGGATCTCCCATAACTCTTTAGACATGATAAGCCTATTGTAGGAGTATAAGTCCAGAAAATTAATGTAGACATGAAAATTTCACTTATTCAGATGATTGTTCGATGGAAGAAACATAAACACACACACACACAAATGAAGCGAGCAAGATATGGGAACTATAGATTTATAACTCCACAAAGATAAAGAAGTTCCCTTAGAGCAAATTAAATGAAATAGAGAGAAAGAAAGAAACACTATGTGAACATTTGAGATAAAAGTGATAATGGTGGCTGGGGTGTTAGAAATTGCATATAACTTTCTGTTTTGATTGAAATGGTTCTTCAAACATTTCAAGAAAATATGCTATACATGCATACGTACTCATTTCTCTACAATTTTCGAAGATCTTATAAATCTTTTCCTATATTTATGCTTAATGTTTCTCTCAGTTTACAATTCGGAAGAAGGTGTATATTTCAGTCAACCTTGATTCATACTTGCATGCTGAGAATTGTGGTAGAAGAGTTACTGGGGAGATGAGCAATTCAATAAGTCTACTTCTCATATGTTGCTCTTAACGTATGTTGGTTTTAATTATTCATGAGCAATTGAAAATTTATTTTCACCGATGGTACACTTATATTCATAGATCAATATATGTTTGTTTTTAACGTATCTTATTAAATGCATTTGGAGAAAGTATTCAATTTTTTTTAGCAATTAAGAACATTGCTCCCTCCTCAATAACTACACTTTCCTTCATTCATCTTTACTAAATGTCAAGATTTACATTAACAATCTTATGTTTTTTTTTCAATTTTGTTGAGGGGGCCTAATGTTACCATTGAAGAAGTTTGTGAAGCGCTTTAGGAAGGTAAGTAGTGATATTCAATTATTGCTTATTGCATTTTGTCCAATTTTATTGGAAATTTTCTGAATTAGGTGTGTGCTTTATCTGAAGAAGTCTCAGAATTTGCATTTTGTCCAATTTGGAAGGTAAGTTGTGATTATGTAACGATGTATTGAAGAGCCATTTGTTTAGTTCGTTAGTGAAATTTCGTTGTTTATGTATTTCCGAAATACTTGATATAATTGATAATTAAGGTTTAAATATCATAACGTTCCTTTTGTTTAGGATAAACAAATAAGAAGGAATTGAAGAAGTGGGTTTGGGTTAGTGTAGAGAACTGACACAGAATTGTACTTGCTGTTATTGCAGGAAAATGAAACATAATTGTATCTTTTGCAAAATTATCGAGTGGTAGCAATTTGCGAATTGTCTAATCTTTTGAAGTAATTTCATTTCCAATTTTATTTGTCTTCCTGTAATTTCAAGTCAGATTACCGGGGAATGCCTAACTTTTTTTGCTGTTAATTTTTGTTTTCAGTCCATTTTATTTGCTACTGATGTGTTAGGATTTTAAACTCAACCGTGAAATTGAGTATAGGCCTTTTTGGTTGTACATAGGTTCTTACTGTGGAGTAGATACAAATAGGACATGTACATATTCTACTATTTAAGTAATGAACAAAACTATTCTCAATATTTCTAGCTAATCATTTATCAACTTTAACGTTTTTTTTTAAACCCGCAGCGAAGTGCGGGTATTCTTACTTGTTCGTAGCACTAAAACCCAAAAACAACTGCATTACTGTTTATAAGAACAGTGTAGTTCCGATTTTGCCCTTACTTAGTTTGTGTTATTACATGTCTGCCATTCGGTGTTGAGTTATTGAGCTGTCGTTCACTCTCTTCGACAACACAGCAAGAAAACTCAGTTTCCTCCTCCATCTGTTCATTCCTGCTCACTTCAATTTGAACGAAAAAGATCCCCACCGAGTCCGGAAGGCTCCTCCATTCCTCCCTTAGTTTGTGTTATTACAAGTCTCCATATCTCTTCCCTCCGTGACTCAGCTGACGACGACGGGCTATTTCCGTTTGAAAGCCGGGGAATCGGACGTCAACGTTTTACCAATCGTCTCCCTTTCATCTCAGGAACAAGAAACACTCGTTGCATGCCTCGATTCGTTACGGTTTCGATGAGGATTTTTTTAATACTCCTCAGAGTTTTCCTACGTTTATGCGACGATTCCGGCGAAGGTCGGCGTCGATGTTGGTCTCAAACTATTCCTCAGCACCTCAGGTACCTTCTTCATCTATTGTGTAAAGATTCTGCTTCAAATATTTGATTTAATATAAATGGGTTTTATTTAATTTTTCGTATTTTTTTCCTTCAAATTTCTGGGTTGTGCACAAATTTTCGTTAAATTTGTGGGTTTTTTGGTGTGATTTTATCTGAAAGTTTTGGTTGCTCTGAAGGATGTTAAGCCCCCTCCCTCTCCTCTCTCTCTAAACTCTCTCTAGATTATGTTGGTTCTTAAAAGTCTCCAATTTTTTTATTTGGTTTCCTCTTAATTTTATTTATTATTGATTGTTGCCTAAAAATCTATGAAGGGTTTGCTCCTTTGATTGTGGACTACAAGATTTGAATGAATTATGATAATCTCTTTAACTTTAACTAGCTTTGATCATTTTCAATCAGAAGCCCTAAGTTTTCATGTTGGAAAAATTACCCCCAAAAGATCCGTATTTTATAGTTAATTTATTTTGGACCCTTGAGTATGAGTATCAAACGCTTCATAGATTGCAACTTCCAGTTCATGCTGAAACCAGAAAGTGCTTTTGGCTCATACATTAAAGCAGTTCATAAAGTTGTTCTCTTGCTTGATAGTTAGTTCATATTTCGATCTTTGATCATATTCCCAGAATCAATCCAACATATATATGTTTTTCATTACTCTTTTATAAGGGTACCCTTTTGTGCATATAGTTCATCAGCAGGTCTCAATCAAAGTTGTGTATGCTTTGCGCAGAGAGAGAAAGCGGCTGGGATATGAGCAATAAGCGTTTTTACAAAATCTTAATATACCAGTGCGAGTGAAGTGTCTGTTTAGTACTAATATTTCAGTTCAAGTAAAGTTTACTGCATTTTTCTACAAATAGGTACAATAATGGTTTATAGATTCCCTATTTATATCATTGGAACATATTTGTTCAAATTAATATTACAATGATTTCGAACAAAGCTGAACCATAATAGGCAGTAGACAGTATATATCTGCTAATTTGTTGAACTATTGGTGCTCTATAAAGAGATAATATATCTGTTACCCACAAATATAATGTGAAGATTATAAACTGTGAAGGGGATCTCTTACTTCATTGGAACAGGAACTGACGCAGAACTACGGACTGAATCCCGATATCTACTTATATGTTGAGTTACACACTAAATCTATAAATACTTTTTACAGATAACATGCAAATTTCCTTCTTTCAGTCTGTTGTATGCCTATGACGTGATAAACATATAAAAAGTTTGTGAATTGATGGCTCATGTCATAACAAATACTTTTTCAAATTCCAAGTTTTTATCCGCTTTCGTTCTTTTTTGTTCAATGGTTTCAATTAATTGCTTTTAGTATAACATGCCTATCTATTTTGTTGAGGTATTTGTTGTGCATAAAGTAATATAGCATGAAGTAGAGTCCTTTTTTGGGTGATGTGGCTTGAAATTATGAATTAACTGGTTCTATGTTACCGAGTATAGCTTGAGGTTATGAATGTCCCTGAAAGCACCTTAATTTTGTGTATAATTTAAGTTTTTGCATTGTGAAGATGATATTGGAGGCCTTGCAGGTAGAATCATTCAGGTCATTATTTGAGGATTTGATTTGATTTTTTTTTTCTCTTTATTACTAAGATTTTTCCTAACCACTTTACATATGGGGCTACCAAAAAACATTGAATTGGCACAAAAATGGCCGTAATTTTCATTTTACATAATTTTTGCAATCCTTTTGTTGAAATATGCAGCACATGGTAGGAGATAATTCTTCTTCATTGTGAACATTCAGGTAAATCTGTCTTTCATGGGTTTTTCTATTATTCTTTGCAGTTTTTCCCTGTTGGCTGCCATTAATTACCAAATTATCTATGTGAACTAGGTCCAAGTTCAACTACTTATGGTTTGGCACTATACTATATGATGAATTCTCCAGTCGAAGATACACCCTTGCTACAGAGTTTTATCAAGGGGGATGATTCATATGAAATTCAAGGTTTAACTTCTAACTGATTCTTCTCTCCTCAGGGTTCATGGATTGTTAAGCAATGTGTGGGAAGAAAGCATGCCTCATTGACCAGGCACTTGAAATCAATTATTTCCACGAGAAGAACTATTTGGAGGTATATCAATTTTTAGCATGCTTTTATATATGTTCTTTGATCACCCTACTTTGTGGACAGCTTATTGATACTTCACTAAAATTCAAGGCCTTCTGTTTTCGGGTTCAATTTGTTAGAGTATATAGAGTTAAGGTGATTCCAAGTGTCACATGATTTGTCTATATGTTTGTGAGGTTCAATCAATGTCATATGAAGATGGTAGCATGTGTTACAAGATTAAACCATCTCAATGTAGTGTCAAGATGCAGTTAGTGAGTCAGTTATTTTAGAGGGATATAATCCTCACTCATTGTGTAGTATTGCTTTTGGTAATTAATTAATTATCTTAAATGCAATATCATGAATATTTATTTTCATATATATATATATATTTGTAGAGAACATCAGAACACACGAATGTAATATATGTACATATTAAACACTACTCCTTAACACATATTTTCTACATTTTCAACAATTTTCTAAACCATGCAGCAACGCGCAGGTACACTTGCTTGTTAGCTACTAAAAGGGCCACTTTGAACAAATTTTTTTCTTTCGGTCAAGCACTTTGTACAACATTAGGACACATAAACATTACTCATTGGTCACACTTTGTACAATGTTGTCTTTTGGTCAAGCACTTTGTAGAATACTAGGGGAAAAGGTCCCTGCCCGATCCTTTTCCTGGGGATCCTAGGGATCTTGCAATCATGATCATTCATTCTACATCATGCGGTTAATTTTTGTTAAGTACTATTTATATTTAATTTTAAATTTTAAATTTTAAATTTTGAAATGATTTCTGACGGCACGATGTACGATGAACAATCACGATCACTGGATCCCTAGGATCCCCAGGAAAAGGATCCGGCGAGGATCCTTTTTCGAATACTAGGACATATAAACATCATTCATTGGTCCCTTATGTACAAATGTATATTTTTATATTTATATAAATGTGATGCGTGTGTGCAGAGTCAAGCTTACAAATGGGATCAGGATCCTCTCCTGAGCTTAGGAGGCTGAGCCTCCTGAGCAAATCACACTGGCCGTTGGATCAAAATCCAACAGCTACAAACATGAGGTCTCTGTAAAAGTTATAATAATTGTAGTTATTGGATTTTGATCCAACGGGCCATGTGATTTGCTCAGGAGACTCAGCCTCCTAAGCTTAGGAGAGGATCCTGATCCTTACAAATGGTCAAAAGATAAAGCATGGCTAATTACGTAAAGGCCGCTAGCTAAGGCTTTTTTTAGTAGATTATTTAACTTATATAATTTCAAAGCACAACTCATTTTTAATGAACTACAAATCTAAGATTTTATACAATTCCTTGTAGGATACATGAAGAAATATATTATGCACAATAAGCTAAATTATGTAGTGTTCTAAAAGGTAGTTTAGGTGGTGGTCAGTCACCGCGATTAATCTTTAATTGGTTACTAAATAAGTTTATTAGGCGGCTGCTTAGGCGGAGGTTAGGTGGAGTTAGGCAGGGCTAGGCGGAGCTTGGCAAGCTGGATTAACACTCTCTCCTTGAGTGGGTTCAACATGTATTTGCTCCAAGTGTTGCTTTTGGTTTCACTATCAAGGGATGGCTCGAGAGAAAGAGAGAATATGCAATGCCACTGTTGGAGGCTACTAACATACAATGTTTGTGTTTGAGTGTGTGTTTAAGTTGCACACAAATCTGACTTCTTAACTAAATGTTTGTGCATTGAGTGGGACACTGGTTCGGTTAAGTTTGTGTACCTCGAGTGAATGAGGACTTAAATTTCAGTGTAACTTTGTGTGTTTTTGGCTAAAACGTAAATAAAAGAGAAATGGAAACTAATGCGAGAAACATAATGTAATTCATTTCATGATGAAGTCAAGATTACAAACGTTTATAAAAGTAAACTCTAGGTCAATGGGCCGAGCTACATGACATAAAATGTAAATTGACTAGAAATGTAAATAAAGTAGTAAAACTCTAGTTAGATTCAGGCCATGTAGAGTGAGATAATGCTAGAGGAATCTACATGGTGGCAGATAAAATCAGGGTGGTTAGAATTGCACGTCAACCAAATCATAGCACAGGGTGATAGATCTATAAAGGTTTTAAATCTCAGGAATCATAGACAATGTTTGCTTCAAGTGAAGGCTTTGAGACTATAGATGGTGAGCAATTAAGTTTGTTTTAAAACTAGTTGGGTTGATTGAAAAAATCACTCAAGGTATATATAATCGTATAGACTGAATTTGACGAAGGTCCAAAGCTTCTAGGCCTTTGACTCTATTTATAGACAAGGGAGAATGAGCAACCTAGATCTTATCGCTGAGCTAGAGTATTTAGCGTTGCAGTGACTATAATTCTTGGTTAGCACTGCATTCAGATGTGTCTTGTGGCGTTTTGACATCAGCATGTTGGATGACATGTCCATTGGTCTTTAAAGAGGAACCTGTCTGAGCCATCGGATGGGTTGGAGTGATTTAAGGAGGTTGTCTAAAGCACAGGATACGATCCTAAATTGGATTTCGAAGTTAATAGACCGGAGTCTTGCGACTTTATGTAAATACAAATAGATTAGTCGAGTAGCAGGTCTTATTTTTATAGGAAAACTAATGAAAAGGGTTTGAAAACTTTGAGTTTTAATGATAAGGACAAAATAAAGGGTAAAGTGAATAGTACAAGGATTGACTTTTTAGTGTAAAAATGTGGTTTTTCGTTAAAGTGAACAGTACCGGGTGCTTTTCGTTAAAGTTCCCTATTTTTATTTATGGTCCAAACAACTTTCTTTTTCTCTTTCGCCTGAAACCCAAAAACAGAACAAAGAGTAACGATAAACGAGAGACCCAATTGTTCGAACCCAGAAGCTGAAATCCATAATTAAGACATGGGTTTTTCTTAATCACCATGTTAATTTATCTGCTTATATTCTCGGGTCCGCATCGGAAAAATTAGCCATGCTACTTACTAGAGGTTTCCATGGAAAGAGAAAAGAGCTTCTAGGTTATTCTATTCTGAGTTCACGAGCAGACGGGGAGGGATTGAAATGAGTAGAAAGAGAAATTGCTTTGTTTTTTGCGTTTAAAACCATAAAGTTAATAATGATATTATTATCTTCTTCTTCATCCGACTATCGTACATATAAAGGATCAATAAATCGTGTACAATGTGCAAATAATGTACAAAGTGGCCTTTGAATAGCAACTTGCACATGTGTGAACTAAATTGTAGTGAGGCTTAATTGTTTTCTTGTCGTTTTCTTCGAATTCATGTATAATGAGTCCAAAAATGACATGCCAAATGAAAGTTACATTAACTCGAACAATCCTAAAAGTTCAAAGCATATAATTTTCAAGATATACTAGCAACAAATAACCTGTTAACCTGTGAATTATTAATTCTCTAATCACTTTTATTGATTAAATGTCGTTTCCTTCTTTTACTCTTTCCACATGATGAGACGATATTAATCTATATTTTACTCTACTCTTAGTTACATTTTGTGTGATATTTTGTTTGTAGGACATGCAAATCCATTTTGAGCAAATAGTGATCAAACAGAGAAATTTTGAAGTAATTCTAATTGGAGTGGGTTCATGAGTCTTTCAAGATGATTGTGTCAAAATTTCAGATTTTTACTTCATGCCATTTGACCGTGGTGAAGAAATAAGTGCTAACTGCGTGGCTTTCCCAAATTGACCTTTTTGGATGTTTTTGGGCATTTTCACGATCAAGATGGCATTTTTAGAGGAAAGCTACTTCTGAGGATTTGAAAAGGGCATGCCTAGCTTTAAAAATAAGACCTTTTGGGACCAAATCAAAGCTAATTTGTACGGATGATCTTCACTATAAAGATTAAGAAATTAAGTTGTTTCGATTAAGAAATTAAGTTGTTTCGATTATGAAATTTCTATAGTGAAAATATGTTATTTGCAAGTGCGAGAATGAGCTTATCCCCAAACGGGATAATGCAAGTACTATTCTTCTTTTAATCAAGTTTATCACTTTTGAATTCAGAAGAAACCTATGGACGTTTTGATATTTGCGCCTAATTAAATTTCTAAAAAATTTGGTACCACATCCACATGTATGTAAATCTAGAGAGAGAAGAAAACTAACAAGGATTTTAGAGTACGTTAATCTGGTATTTCTTTCTTAATGAAGTAACTACATGAAGACTATTTATTGGTGCAGTTGACTGTTGGATATATGCCCTAAAATCAAATCTTTAGTGAATACAGGGATTAATCCATAATCTAATTATTGGGCAAGACCACTATAGGTAGATTATCAATTTAATCTCATTAGTGAGTCCATGGATAACACATCTAAGAGGTAAATTAATTATGAGATAATGTTAAAGAGACCATCTTCATATGTTCCTAGTCGTTAGACTATTTCGGTGGACATCTTATAATCCAATAAGGCTAGTACACACACTGTCTATAGTATTGTAGAACGAGATGCATGACTATTCTCAAGCCATTAGAGGAAGTCGCTAAGACAAGTGTGTAAGTGCTTAATAAAGATTAAGTTCACTAAATGTGATCGCCTCGAGATCTTATGTATGTATACCAGATACATGTTCATGTCAATAAGAAATCGATTGTTGCAATAATGCAAATTAGTCCTTGAACTTGAGGCATCACATTTGTCTTGTTGTTAGGTCCTTAATCATAGATTATATTAAAGACACTCTAGTGTGAGAGGGTGTCTATGAAATTATTGGGGTTAAGATACCTAATCAGGGAGGTAAGTGAACGTACAATAAGGAATCTCTAACCTTAACAATTAAAGGAGAATGCTCATCAACATGATTCAGAAGTCTTTGACCATATCATCATGATTTGGAATAAAGTTCCAAATCTATTGAGTTGGATCATGAGTTGATCACTTAAGCAATTGACATGAATACCCTAATCAATGTGAGCGAGAGCATTGTATTAGAGAATAATTGTATTGCATCGTAATTACAACATAATAGGTTATCTCGTGAATAGTACATTGACTAGGAGACCATGGCATGTGGCTATGCGTCTCTTATGGTCTATGAAATACTCGAAAATGATCATTGTTGTCTTCATAAAGAGGTAGATTAAAAGATGAGCTTTAAATCCGGCAAAAGAATTAGAAGAGTTTAATTCATCTCAAAACCTCATCAATAGAATTAAAAGATCGCACAACCTATTCTGGGATTAATGTGATGAATATAATCAATTAGATAAATTAGTTTGTGAAATAATTAATTAAATTGTTTAATTATTATGATGGTTATATGTCTAAAATGCGCTTCGAAATAGTTTCGAGAGGTGCCTGGTCCATAAGGCCCAAGCACATTGGGCTTATTTCGAATTATAAGTTGATTTGGAGGTCACTACTGGCCCAAAATAACCCAATACTCATTTTGGACGGGAATAATAGACAAAAAGGTGATAAAGGCAACTTGCCTTTATGTGGTGGTGTGTGGAGGAAGATTGGTGAGTAAGAGCTTCCACAAGAAGCTTTTTTATACACATGCAAGCTTCCTATGCATGTGTAAGGGTTTGTCTTCCACCCATCCTTGAAAATAGAGAGTTGTCTTGCACTCATTCTTTTGAGAGATAGAAGCTCTCGTCCTCACATGCATTTTCTCTAACTAATAAGATAATTGTGAGAGTTTACAAAAGTGAGTTTTCTCTCAAAGTCTCGACAAGAGAGAAAACTAGAAGAGTGAAAACACTGCCACCAACATGTATATAATGAGTACTAGGACATCACCATAGATTGCTGAGTAATAACTTCCACAAGAAGATTTAGTCTCACTTATTATACACATCCAAAGCCATCCATCTCTTGTGAGTGTGTCCTAGTTTAACACTCTTGCTCCTCCTCCATCCTTACGTTAGTTCTGAGGCTGAAATACGACGGTTTGATCTTTGTTGGAGATGAAGTAAGTAGGCAACCTACTCTTGACATGGCTAGGTGCAACCGAAAATCTATGAAGGGTGTTCTTGGTCTTTAGAGATGGAGCATGCATACAAAGGAGGAAGGCCCTTCATTAGAGTGATCAACCTTGATGAGAATCAAAATAGTGCTCCAAGAAGTGTAAAGTTCCAATCTCATTTAAGTTAATACGTCAACGTAGAATTGAATATTGTGATATTCCCTTTTTTTAGTATGTATTAATTTGTAGATAATACCAGTTCACTAACAAATTTGACTAACTAACATTCCAATCCTTTGACAAGTTGCACAATTTAAGCCATAGAATATATTTCTCAGTGTATTATACCAAACTTTTTTTTTACCCAAATTACAAGACCTATCACTGCTATAATCAGAGATGATGCCCCATAATGATCCTAAATTCTTCACTACTAAAAATCCCTAAATTTTTGCTAACTTATGTCCCAAAGTTTGATCAAAGTAAATTTTTGCTAACTTATCCCATAACGATCCTAAAAGATGAGAAGCATTTGTACACAAGTCCATTAAAATTTCTAATAAACACATCATACTTAGAAATTCTAAAAACATATCATACTTAATACGTGTTTAACATGATGTTTGCTTCTTATATGCACTATTATTTTTTTAGATTCACTTGTACAAGTAGCGCGTATCAACATTCCAATCAAAGTGTATATCCTTTTTTTGAGTGTGTATGTTTTTTGGATTCGAATATGAAAACGAGAGCGAGATTGGAGGGCGAGATTTCCAGAGGAAAGTGTTTTTCTTGGCTTTTGGGGTTTCAACTTATAAATTCAACAAATAAAATTGAGAGGGGGAACTGATCAATTTACAATCTGGGATGAAGAGAAAGAGAGAGTGAGAGTGGAAGAGTTGGAAATGTAAACGACGTCGGCGAAATAACGTTGATATTTTGGTACTAATAGATCAAAATTAAAGAGCATTATTAATATTTGGTACCACTTTCGTTGTTACAGTAGTGGGTCACCATTGATCAACTCGTATTGTATGTTTAATCTAGTTTTAACTAGAGGACACCTGCAACCCCTCACAAAAAACCCGACAAGAGTATGGGCTCTTCAAAGGCCTAGTTACTCCTAAACCCTTATACCTTCTTTTTGGGCACTTTCCCCAACTCAATCAATGAAAAAATATACAATGATCTTTACTTTTTATTTTTTGGGCCTTTAGAACCCCATCAAACCCAAATAAAAAGGAATAAGGATAGGAGTATTTCTCATGATCATATGTGCAGAAATATGATTTTTTTTTCCGAACAAACGATATTATATACATTAAGGGAAAGAGGGAGTGTGAACTTAGCCTCATAATGAGTTAGCAATAATGTGGTTCAAACTCGTATTTGGCGAGAATCGAACCTAAGACCTCTCACTTACAAGTGTTGAGAAATACCACTAGACCGTAGTACTAAATGACAGAAATATAATTTCCTTGAATAAACATGTATACAAAGTTTATAAAGAGGAAGGTTACAAAAAATTATATCGGTAAGATGAGTTTCATCAACAAACTTTCAGAGGTCATGGCCGACGAGAAAGGGCATATGACCTGACGAAGCCAAACTGAGTAATTTGATTTGGTGACTTTCACAAAATGGGTGGTGTTGGGACCGGGGAGAGAGGTAGCAGAAGAGGAAGCCAGGGGAGGACTCAAGGGAAGAAACAGCCGGCTAAGGTGAGGAAGGACTTAACTTAAAACCCTAAAAAAATATCGAAAAGGGGAGAGAAAATAGGCGAGAAAAACTCTAAGGGACCTAGGACCAATTTAGAAATATGATTTTCTTAATTAAACATGTGTACAAGTGTACAATATATAGGTTTAGACAAAATTTATATGCGGTAAAATTTCTAAATATCATTTGATATTCTTTAAAAAATATGACTCGACTGTTGAGTGACTTTTGTTATCCTTATTGCAAATGAACGAAATTAAAACAGAGAAAGAGGAATAGTTACATGTGAGAGAGACAACGTAAATAAGTAGAAGTATGGCTAGCTAGTAGCTACTATGTATATAATGCCCTTAATGTGGTGTCTTTTATCAAGCTTATTACATTCCAAAGGTGTAAAGATTGTAATTTACATGTTTTAGTATTTCACACATTCTGATTGACGTAAATATTTTTGTAATAAGAATACTAATATTTTGTCATCTGCTTACGCGTGTTGCAATTGACTTTATTTTTAATTTTTTTGTAATTTTCATTATTTGAAAAATGAATTAAATTTGTTTTGAGTAATCAAAAGAAATTTTTACTTTTAATGGGGTAATTAAAAGGAATTAAACGAAAAAAGTATATAGTAACTACTATTGCGTGGGGTTGTTTTATTTTTTAATTTTTTTAACAACGATAGTATCTTTACCAAGGTAGTGTGGAAATGAGGTAAGCCTTAGAATAAGCTAGCAATAATGTGGCTCAAATTCGCCTTTGGCGAGAATCAAATCTAAGATCTCTTGCTTATCAATAAAGAGTAATACTACTAAACTGTAGTACTAAGTGACAAGATTGTTCTAGTTTTTAATTTTAATTCAAACATATATTTTACTATTTTACTATTATACCCCTTGTCAATTAAATTATTTTCTCTAATAATTATAAAGATAAATGCTAATAAGATATTCTTAAAAGCCTACAAGATAAGACATAACAAGACAAGATGCGAGGATTGTAGAATAGTATTAGATGTGAACAATGCTCCTTTTCATATTCGATAGCCGAAGCTTTATCTAGTACACTGATAAAAAAAAATTTAAAAAAAAAAAAGCCTTTATTTAGCGTGAATAGTATTAGATGTGAACAATGCTCCTTTTCATATTCGATAGCCGAAGCTTTATCTAGTACACTGATAAAAAAAAATTAAAAAAAAAAAAAGCCTTTATTTAGCGTGATTTTGCTTTTTGGGTTTTTACGACAATCATCATTCGGTGGATAAAAAAGGTCCAGAGTACAGGAAACTGCAAAGAGAAACATGTTCCAGAAAATTTGATTAAATTTCATGATGTATACGAGCCAGCTGGCTTTGATTGCAATGTGATGTGTTTTAATTTATTCAGACAGGCCCTGTAGATGAGCCAGCTGCCTTTGATTACAATGTGATGTGTTTTCTTATATTATCTTCAGCGAATCTTATCTCATTGCATGTCCATCACACAATTTAATTTGTTTATCTTTATTGGGGATGAGAATCTTCCAGCTTAGATATGAAAATTGGATAACGATTTGATGACGACAAAAATCTAATTTTCTATTATACGAAGGCATGTGTGCAAATTATTACGTGAAGTGAGATCAGTAACTAACCATGCAATAACATATGTTCCAATCTCAGCTTTGGTTGCCTGGTTAGCTACAGATTTCATGATTGGATTAGCTATGTGCCATGTCAGCATGATTGTTAGGTTGTTTGTTAGAGTATTTTTAGTTTCCAGGTGATGAAACACGACCTCTCATTTCTAATTTCTCTTTCTTTCTCTTTTCCATTGTTTCTCTCTCTGAAACTTCTATAGATTCAAGACTGTTATGATATATGGTGAGTTTTCTGTAGCGGGTTATTTTCCTTAAAGGTTGGAAGAATTCAACTAACAATTTGTCTTGTAAATTTCTCAACCAAACAATGAAAAAGTGATACATTTTGATAGGTTGACTAGTGTTCTCTCAGGGGAAAATGAGAGACATTTTGTTCCACCA